>OY288221.1:3750000-5000000 GCA_958449745.1 Ochropleura leucogaster | reverse complement strand
TTAGCTACGACTTTGACATTGACATTCTTTGTTTCTTTAAAGTAATTAAAAGACTGGTTACGACATTATGTTTATTTATTTAATTCGTTTGGCATTTCATCTTGTATCTTCTTTGTTTTCTAAGGTAATATTGACCTTTGTTGTAAAAGCTATCTGTCTTTTACTTTGATTGTACTTTCACTTGCATCTTCGTATCTAAATTCTTTGTGACCTTCAAAGCGATGTAATTATTTGTTGTATACCTGTAATTAAATTTTCTCTTTCATTGAGAACCTTTTGATCAATACTACTTTAAATAGACAAGTTTTACTTTTCGTTTTTGTTCAAGTGCTATTTCGCCCGTATCTTCTGAACTCAAAGTTTATTGAACTACTGTAATTAACATTCGGTTTTTAATTAGTAGAGAAACGGTTTCACCACGGCTACGGATATTCACGTTAAAATTTAAAATCTTGTCCTTAAGTTTCCTGCTTGCGTCCGCCGGAAGGGCCCTGCCATACCTGCGGCTCGTGCGGTCCATATATGGGCCAGCACCGCACCTAATCCGTCGGTCGCTTACCATACGACCACTCTTAGTTTCAACACCTATCGATTTACTTTCATGGTTTTTTGTCATGCATTCGTCTATTCAAGTTTTTGTCTTCTTTTTTACTGGGAAAGATTAGATGTTTTGTGTGTCGTCTTTTTTTGCAAATATATTGCCGGTGCAATATATATTTTTCATTTCATAATCGAAGTTGTGCAATGCATTATATTGAAGTAAAATCAAATAGGACGTAGAAAGCAGTAAAGTAGCAGTCATCGTTTTAACGATATTTCAGCTACTCACAAAACGAAATAACATTACACAAGATTACAAAAGAATAGCTTAGCATACCTTTCCTTAATGTCTTAAGAATTCACACCATAAGTTGTCACCGGTACATGAATAAGCAAACGCTACGCGTATCGAATCCGTAATAAGAGTGAACTCCATTGCAGAGAACAGTATTATGTGTTACGGCGGCCTTAAGGCCTAAGCGGAGCCAAGATGTCGATGTACCGATTTGTGAAAGAAGGCGGAAGCAGCAAGCGTCTATTCGTCCAGGGGACGCTGGAAAGTGATGACTCGAAACCCCTGAAATCAAGTTTGAAGAAATCCTCTCCATCGCCCGTCGGGTCACCAATAACTACAAGTTTGAACTTGGCCTCCGTGCCCAGAAGTTTGAGAGAAGGGTTGACAAGACATGAGACAGTGTACGATGGAAACTACCCAGGGATGGAGCGATCATCCAGTTATCGTTCTGGGTCTTACCGAGAGGAGAGTTACAATGGAAGAATTGTACACGATGGGAATCAGACTCACTTTGAGTATGATGGAGAGAGCGCGCTAGCCGTGCCGACGTCAGCCGGTGGCTTAGGAATGTCAGAGTTGCAGGCGATTCACACGAACAAGAGACTGTCGACCGAGGTTCTAGGCTCTTCTTTAGAGTCGACAAAAATCTCGAAGAAAGACGATGTTAGTGGTCAACGAAGGATCACCACAAGAATTGTTAGGAAGGTTACCACGTTGACTCGAGGTGAAGAGAAAGCTTCAGCAGAAGATGTTAGAGGAGGATCAGTGCATAGATCCGCTGAGCATTACAGACATGTGGAAATGGAATCATCGCTTCCGAGAAAAGTAAAGGTAATGATGATTCCACTAACAGCTACTCTTTAATAGTTAATGACTCGCTGTTCTCCAACAATTCTAACTAACTAGGCTTATCATTTGTGATGTCATTAAGTCTTAATGTGAACAAAACAAGCTTCATGAGCTCTTAATACTTAAAAAACTATTCACAAGCGTTTTAAACAATACTTTAGAATGCCAATAAAAAACGTAGCACTGTACTTTAAATTATTACCGCGGTTAACAATTTTACAAGCAAAATGAGACCAGTTCAAGTAAGTAAAAGGCACGAAAAAAACCGATCTTAATTTAGATAATACTCTAAACTTTAATGACAGACATTTCTTCGTTAACACAGCTATGAGAACTAAAACCATACAATTAGTTCTGAACGTTAATAATATCCTATCAGAACCATAACCGATGGCGCCTGTCAAATTGATAGTCTCAATTCAGTATAAAATTACAAAGCAACAAAGATATCCGTTAGTGTAATTAGTGAAGACAGTCTACAAATGGCCGGTGTTTTTGAAGACTGTTATTAAATAGATACATATTTGGGTAGCCTAGATTTTTCTGAATGATATATAACTAACTTTTAAAATAAATTTATGGGAGAGATTGTTGATGTGGTTAGAAAGGTGGTGCCAAGGTGGTGGAAGACATTAGATTAAGAAGGGATTTGTATGGAAGAAGACTTGTTGCGCCAACCTCTTAATTGGGATGAGAGCAGGATAATTGTAATTGTAAAAGTAGGGATGGTACTTGATCAAGATTCCATTAACCGTACTTATCTCTCGATTCAATATTAAAAGCTCCTTACGATAAGAGCATTGAAAGAGCTCCTTTAAACTCTTAAACAAGACTTAATAAGTGGAAACCTAATAGCCTACTCCTTTAAAGACACCACTTTGAAACCCAAATTCGAATCTAAAAATAAAACATCTAAATGTTTAATTATCCTCTTTAGAATCACTTGAATGCAGTCCAAAGAGTTCGCTTGTTACATTAGTCTGCTCAATTGAATGGAAAGAGCTTTGCTTCGATCGTGATTTTGTAAGGACTGTTACGCCATATGGCAAGTCTTTGTTACACTTCATGTCTGTGTTTATGTATGTCATATGTCACAGTTTGTGGGCTTCCACTTTTAGGGCGAGTTTCACCAATCAACTGACCGCTACCAACATATTTCAACTGCGTACAAAGATTTTCGGTGTCATCGTTGCTGTGGAAAACGACACTAAAAAAAAATCTCGCACACTGATTGTTTGGTACAAACTTGACATAAACGGCCATTCCTTTTGGCTGTGTAAACTTAGAGTGTTTTTTTTCACAGGACAATTGGACCATAGACTTGAGTATACGGTTTTGATTTCATCTCGATACCTCCACGCTTTCCCGATATAAAGGGTCTTGGCAGACAGACAGACTAACAAAAAAGTGGTTCAAATAAGTGTTCCGTTTTTTCCTTTTGAGGTACGGAACCGTAAATAAAAATGACTTAACAGATCTTTCCTACGAAAACAATTTTGGCCGTAATTAAAAACAAAAAAGCCTCTAGCATTTTTGAACGTTTTGCTCAGGGACTTGTTCCTATTGACGTTGCATTGTATTCTACACTTGTGCTTATAAGTTGTATATTTGTGTCCGTTTTATTAAGCGTTCTAAGATAACCTAGTTGCGCTGAGCTGTTAGTTAATCTTCATTTTCACGGTTTAAAAGTATCGTGGTACCGATCCCATGAACATTCTGTGTTAAATAAACTGTTCTTTTTGATGCAGTTTGTCAAAAGCTTCCCTTGAATCTAAGAATTTGTTACTGTCTTTCCGCGTACTCTTTTCTCGTCACAACTGAGAATAATAAAGTATTTTACACTCAAACAATATAAAATCAGAACACAGCCAACGTTCGTGCAGGCTAATCGTCGTCCATATTGCTATGCAAATGACAATAACGAAGTGCGCACAAGTATGACCCATACAGCCTTGATGACGTCACCTATGATTTTATCGATAACCTTACTGCATAGAATTTAGGCCCGCTTTGGATATGTAGGTAAATAATTTTGTGAGAGGAATTTTATATGTTGTTGAACTTAAAATTCCTACAGCATGTATTGTGTCTGCCTCGACCTAACCAATCTCAATCAGGCCTCAAAGGCTTGAACCTCAAACTAATCCAGCCGCCGCGTGAGATTTTCCGGGCGTCGGATACCGCGATACGACTCCCGGCCACCGTAGACGAGTTTGTGTTTCAAAATGTTTGTCACAAGCGTGTGTAGAAGTTGTAATATTTAAAGGATTATTCTTACCAAACTAGTTGCTGTTGTTGTTATCAACACTAACTCTTGTTGTTACGATAGAATACTCTCTGCTAGTAACAACACGATAATTTACTATTAACCTTTATATTAACACGCGTAATGAATTACAATGGTCGGCGCCTATAGCATCCTGGCGCTTGGCAACTATTCATTTTGCATTATAATTATTGTGGTGAAGTTGAAACATTGACTATAATCCCGAAAGGTTTTTTTTTTGAAAGTATGTTCTTCAAATCATATGACTAAATGTCGATGATTATGTTAATTTCTTCTATGGACCGTCATCATTATCATCGACATGCTATATCTCTTTTTTTCGGATGGGAAATCATCAAATAATTTCCCCAACTCTGAACGTCCATATTCCTTCTTTTGTTCTTTGTGGTCCGGGCCCAAGATATTTCTTTTGGACAACCCCGGCAGGACATTTTATACCTTAATTTGTCTAAATAACGAAAGGGTCAATTTAAAATGATCTAATCACTTGTAGAAATGAGTAAATACACTCTGCAGTCCTTGTGTTCCTCTTTACTGATGTAAATATCCTTGTCTATATGATGGTGATTGATCATCATTAATTTCTTATGAATATTTATTTTTGTTAAAAGCTTCTGACTAAGGTCAGTGTTAAATGTTTTTAATTGTATCGTAAGTTGTTTATGCAATAGTTTACTCTTGATTCGTTTTTGAATTGCACAAAAAGTATTTATAGCGATGATTAGAATATTAACATTATCAATTCAGCAAAATTTGTTTTGCTGATTCAGTTCATGGCTAGTTTAGTAAGAAGATTTTATCATTAAATAACCTCCTTATTTTAACCCTTCTTTGAGTTTCATTGGTTCTAATATCATTTCCCATTCTTTTGTTATTTTTAGCCTCAATTTTCTCTTTAGTGGCTGTGACATTTATTTCGTATATCACAAATATTTTTACATCATCGCTTTAAGCTAATATTAGCTCAATATTAAGGATTTATGTGGCATAGGCTTTTTCAGTTAACTTTTCGAAAGGTTCTATCTATTGGTAATTGTATCTGCCACTAATTTAGCGTTACTATCCGAGAACAAATGAGCGAAACAATAGCATTATGCTTAGATGCCACCGACCTGTTCCACAGCCCTTTTGCAGCTGATAGAAAGTATCAGATAAAGTCAATTGTACTGTAAAGTTCAAGTCTTGAAATAAACTCAGTAATGTCACGATGGAGCGAACACTTCATGGAGATACCAGCCTTAGATCTATTGGAACAAAGATGATATTCCGGTGTATGATTCTGGTATTTCAGTAACCTACTTTTGACAGTATATGATCGTATGCATGCAAAATGCGATGTCGGGTTGGGGATTGAGAGCCTCTTGTGGTTATTGTTCGGGTCTGGCAGGATTTATGTGAACAGAATGTTAAGCCTGAAAGCTCATTTATGAGTCTGAAGGGCATTCAGATGCGGACATATAGAAAGGCGAACGTTGATGTGAGAAAAGATGTGGTACGATGGATACGTGTCAGAACCTTAAAGATTTCTACAATGCAGCCTACTCCTCCCAACTAATATTATAAATGCTAATGTTTGTGAGGATGAATGGATCTTGATGAAATTTGGCACAGAGGTAGATTATAGTCTGGAATAACACATCCTTTTTTTTCGATATAACACGGGTGAAGCCGCGGCCGCTGCTAGTTTATTTTAATTGGGCATGTTAGATTTTTATCTAGACCAAAATGTGTGGGAATTTCCTACGAAATGTACATAGAATTTTATGACACGTTTGTAAACCATAGACGCGTTGCAACAGTGCAAGGTCAAAGTCAAATCATTTATTTTAATTAACGTCATGGCCAAAAATAGTCGTTACGTTATTTACATAGATATACCAGATACAAAATTATTATTGTTGACTAATTGCATGTCAGTCACTACATTATTTGGCTTGCAAAGATCTTATTTCATCAAACTTTAATCCAAAACCGATGTGCATGTACAGTATGTAGACAAACAACCAATTTGTACATTAAATTGACCATGAGATATGAGCACTGCATGCAAATAGTTTTTACAGTCGCACGAACGTATCCCAGAATTGTGACAAGCAATGACAATAGATGTACTAACACATTGTTTGGACGAGATTCTCGCATTAGTTCTGAAATTTTTGTGACCTACTCCTTTATCATTCGGTTTTAATGTAGTTTCTTATTTTTTTCGATCAGATTCTTCTAGATTCGTTTTATTTACATGGGTTTGTAAGGGTCAGTAGTATTATTTGAGTGGCATTGTAGAATCTTCTACTAATTATCTCACTGCGGAGATAGATACAAGCAGTTCCTTTTTTGTCATTCATTACTTCTGCGTCGATTATTATTTCATCTTCATTCATAATAGGATTGTTTTCTTCATGATCATTACAAATGGGGCCAAAAATTTCCGCTTTACGAATTACGTGTCAGTTTTTTTTTAATATTTATGAAATGACAGTTCATAAATCTGTTAAAACTTCGTCTGTGTCCATTTTAAGACTTTCAACGCGACTATTAGCCTATTATGATTCTGCTAAAACGGCTATTTTAGACTCCCTTGTCTACTTCAAATCATGCTGAGTTCTTTAAGATTATTCAAATTCTCCTAGTCCACAGTCTTCAACAAAGTTTTTGTATTAACTTGGATAACAACCATACTTAATAACGTTCGTAGTTCGCAATTATGATGTAAACACAGTACCTATTTATACTCCGCAGTCAGTCAAAGGTCTGCAGAGTTCAAGACTGCTAAATAAGAAGTCATTAACTTAGTTATTGTTAAAGACAACTTTAACATTGTCTGTATATGTTATTCTAGCAGTGATGATTATTTGGCTTTTCTTGTTTTTAACGAATTAAGTCAAACAATTAATTCATCTCGGTTTGGTTAACTTAGAGAGAATTTAAAGAATTCAAAGGACTTCATTTTATTTATGGATTACTTTGATCTTAGTGATCATAAGTTCGCAATGTGTTTAAAGTTTAAGGACCTGAAATTTGAATGTCGGTTCTATGATGTCAAATCTAAGTTGTTGTCTACCTACTTCATGTCTTTTTCTACATAAACCAAAAATCTCTAAAGCGTTTGCAAAAATACAGAATGTCATAAGAATACAATGGAATGTCAAAAACGTCTATTTCAGCTTTCATTACTCCAATACGGATAAACTTTTCTTTATATTGAATCTATCCATTATCGCCGTCATTATTGCTAATAAATACTTCATTCATGTCCACTTGTTGATTAGTCTGGCATGCAAATTGTACACTTTCAGTAGCGTGTCTGATCTCACGGACCGATGCGTCTGCAATAGCGGCTGAAGAAAAAATGCTGAGTGTAATTAAATAATTATTTTGCCTTAGTTATTGAGGATTTCATTTCATTGTCTGCTTTAACGTACTTAGTAGATTATGTCATTTTTAACCGTTCTTTTTTTTGTATGTTCACCGATTACTCGGCCAACTCTGAACCGATTTTCATAATTCTTTATTAATCTATACTATATATACTATAATATTATAAAGCTGAAGAGTTTGTTTGCTTGTTTGTTTGAACGCGCTAATCTCAGGGACTACTGGTTGGAATTGGATAATTCTCTTAGTGTTGGATAGTCCATTTCTTGAGGAAGGCTATAGGGTATATAACATCATGCTACGACCAACAGGTGCTGCGCAGCGTGGGTGCAACCGCGGAGAACAGCTAGTATCTAATAAGGACGTTTTCCAATCCTTTATTGTAATGAATTACTTTTCAAACTAATGTTTTAAATCCATCCAGAGGTTGTCTTGAAAAGATCGCTTTTAGCGATAAGACCGCCCGTTGTGTCACCTTAAGTTGTTTAGTGTTATTCTTGTTACTTGTATGGTGTATATAATACAGAATATTCAATCCATCTATCTAATGCTCGCTTTCAAGACACACTCTGCAAAACAATGTGGCTACTCTGAATTTATTGTGACTTAACCAAATAATTTTGACTTAGTACTTTTATGAGTCGAGTCTGCACAAGAATGTTTTTATTTACTGTATTTCCTCACGGTACATAACTTGCCTCCGTGAAAAGCATTTAAACAAAAACAACAAATTACATTCAAGGGAAATTACGAACTTCCGCTCTACACATCCTTGCATAAAAAGTTGGCCAGCGAACCGATGGGTTTAGGTCCGAGGGAGCATCGAACTAACGAATCGGAACTGCTGTTATAAATTAACTTTTGCTTCGTACCGTCGACAAAAACATTAAAACAACAACGTCAACAACTGCTTTTAATGGGGGATCCGTCAAAGACATCCATTTCTTTTTTGCTGTCTGCTCGAGAGTGTTTCGTTTCGTTTATTAAAATTTTATTCGTTTTAAATAAGAAAAATTTAAACTACTACTACTACTACTATTATAATATATCGATCAATATTAAAACACTAATAAACCTATCGTATATTTCATGCCTAGAAACTTAACTCTTTTGTTGACTGTACTTATGTACTAGTACATTTGAATACAAAACTGATAGCAGTGAACAATGATGCGTGTGAAAAATGTCTCGAGAATGTCTCGGATGCTTCGGAAGTGTTCTCACGCGATTGTTAATGCGTTGTTACTAGGCGCACTATTGTTGGAAACTATAGCCATTTGTATGGGCATATTTTGCGAATTAGTTGTGGCTATTTGAAAGATATTTTGTCGAAGATTAGTCTCATAAACCTATTTTACTGTCAAATTGATGATGCTTTCGTCCTCATCCACAGCTCGAGTTCAGTCGTTACTGAGAAAAGGTGTCTCTTTAATTTTGTCGATCCGTTTTAACTTACCTTTTTAATATTTGCGCCATTTTATAAGTATGAAGTGTAACATAATTCGCATAGTATTTTGCGTTCCAGTGTACACTTGCACACATGATTACCATGATAATCATGCAGGAGTTTTTGTCGTTTCTTCATCGAAGAAAGTTAAGCAGAGCGTTGTGATGACCACTTTTTTGCGCCGCAAGTGTAATTCGCTTGTAGGTGTGTATATAATTTTTGATAAATTAATGTACTTCAGATCTTAATAGTACAGCAATAAGCTTTAATATGATTAACGTTGCCTTGTAATTAAAGGTAAAGTAATGAATTGGTAATTGCGAATCATTGACTAAATCGTTTATTGAGTGGGTGGGCTTGTAGGTCTAATTGTAGTTGAGGTAAAAAAAACTTGAAGCGGATCTTGTCCACAGTTAGTAACTATACAACTTTATGTTTATCAATGGTTTTGTTTTTTTGCGAAAATCATCAAATAACTTTCTCCGCTCTGGGCGGAGCGAGGGGGAGTGTAAGACTTTTACTGACCGAATCCCATTCATGTTCCTTATTTTGCCCTTTATGTTCCGGGGCCGGGGTATCTCTTACGTAAAACCCGCAATCCCGGCAGGCGGTGGCTCTGGCAGGTTCCTCTGCTTTGCTCATTTTATGAGGCGCGTGGGGAACACAAGCGCGCCCTCACTAGACAGACGGTCAATGGTCTTATGCTTTTCTTAAAGAGTACGTTTTCTCGTTTCTAGAATGGTCTTCAAAAATGACAAGGCATTAAGATCTGCATTCAATCTAGTCCTACTCGATTCTGAGAAAATAGAAAGAAAAAAAATCCTATTTGTCATATGCTACAAATGCACACAACATTATACAAAGGGAGAAAACAAAATTAAATAAAAAAAAAAAACTTAAAACTAAACAAAAAGAGGATAATTATTCAGTTTCTCACGGCTGCGCCAAATAGGCTCAGTTCAGCAAACTGCCGGACAACTAGTGTCCGATGTTGGTTTAACCTCTAGAGCCCCAGCGGCACAAAAACGTGCCAGTAAACTAGTATTACCGTTGAGCCCCGCTGGCACAAATCTGTGCCACCGATTTAAAACTGTATTTGTAGTAAAGATAAGTTTTAAAATCAGATTACGCTTACGATAAGAGCCCGCCCGGCGGTGCTTGACGGATAGTTGACGTAAATAATGGCGGTCCTTGAGAGGTTAATATTGTCAGTGTTCGTGGCTCGAGATTACCTCAGGCATGGAAAACACGTGTAAGGGTTATTATTAATAGTTCACACGTGATATTGGTTAATTTTCCTTGTTCTTACGAAGGTATATTTTATCACACACTGTGTTTTTCAGTTCTTACTTTAAGACCATCTATAGGTTATTTCTAGGTAAGCGTGCTTCATCGTCGACTACATCATCACTTACCATCAGGTGAGATAGTGGTCAAACGCGAACCTATCACTAATAAAAAAAAATAAAAAAACTCTCTTTGTTTCTGGTCACAGAATTCCATCTAGCCAATGATACATTTCGATTGGAAAATAAAGGGGTCCCTTTCAATACATAACAAATAGAATTCGTTTTAAGGTAAGATGAAGTTTCAAGCTCGCGCCGAAGTCAATTATTTGTATAAAGTATCACACACTATGCACACCATTTCTGGCAATTTTTTTTGAGCAATTTATAAAGAAATTAAATAAATAATAAATATCTTGGGACAACTCACACACGGCTATCTGATCCCAAGCTAAGCAGAGCTTGTGTTATGGTAACCAGACAACTGATATACATACTTATATAATTTATAAATACATACATATTATAGATAAATCACTCCCAGACACAAAACAAACAATCATGCTCATCACACAAAGTTTGTCCTGGGTGGGAATCGAACCCACGACCTCCGGCTCAACAGTCAGGGCCACTAACCACTAGACCAACAGGCCCGTCAATTTGCAGTCTTATTGGTGATCTGTTAAAAGTTTTTCAGCATTTTGAACTATATTACGCAGAGACTTTGTTTAAAAGGCGGACCAACAGATTAAGACTCCATCCATCCAATGATGACAAATAAATACACAATCACAGAAGCGTGAGATGTACGATATAGCGACACATCATCGCTGAGATTTCTAAGATTCGTCATAGTTTCGCAGCGAGCAAACACCGGCGCAGGCGCATGCGGGTTCCGGCTCGCTGCCTGCGCTGTCGAAACAAACAGAACGTAGGGTTTTAGTGTTGCTAGCAGGTTTTTAAAACACTGTTTTATTTTCCTACGAGGTGGAACAATGACTCGGCGAAGGTGCCACGAATCACCTGGATGCAAGAGGCATAGGATAATTCTTTCGGCTGAAAAAAAAATAAATAATAATCTTTATTGGCATAAACAGATTACAAACATGTTTATGAATTCCCTAGCTCCTGCGCTAGTGTACACTGTATTACAGGAGCTAAAAAAAATGATGGATAATGTTTCCCAAGTCTTGTCTAGCCTCCTAGGTCTTCCGCCTTTTCCCGCTTTCTCACTCTTTTCTTACTTTAAAAAAAAATTGCGTATGTCCGTCTCTAGGATCCCAACTATCTCTGTACCAAAATTCACAAAAATCGGTTTAGCCATATAGACGTGGTGACGTAACAAACAAAGTCACTTTCGCTTTTATAATATTAATAAGGATTTCACCACAAATATACAATCAAAATTCCGTCACAAACATTACCATTTTAAAAAAATGCTCCAAGATACTGGCAACTCCTTTGCTAGCTTCACATATCACAGTGCCATTTCTAAACTGTATATTAACCCGGGCACGGTAGCTGGGGGTTAACGGTGAGCGGTGCCTGCTCGGCGTATCGTGGCCCCATAACGCACGTGTAATTTATTGTTACGGACGTCTAGTATGTTCTGTTGGGGTCTCTCAGACGTGTGTGGTCGACTTAATGCTGTTTTAGCTTAGTAAGGATAAATTCAAATTTCTGGATTCTGTTCTTTTGGTCATATTTGTGCCTAGATTGTGACGTGAGGCTTTTTAGTTCTTATTTATTTATTTTGTTTAAGGCACATCAACAACTTACTAAAATATAGGTACATATGTACATACACAGAAATCACAAACAGTTTCAGTTTAAATTTTAACACTGTTGCTGTAACAGGGTCCATAATTGTACTTTTAGTTTTAAGCCTTTTGTAACACCTACTACACACATTATGGTATACAAATAAATATGAAAAATTATATCGAATTTGAAACTTTAATTAATCGGTTTTGGTACTTCAAAATTAAACCTTAAAAGCAATACATTTAAAATCCTAACACACAGATAAGGCTTCTTTAATTAAATTACGTCCGTTTTCACAACCCTCAGCACACGACTTTACTAAAAACGTCGACGTTTTGACTACAGTCAATGCAGTATCTATCAGCTGAATTGTGACAAAACATTATGCCTAAATTTTTAAATTATTGTTTTGCATTTTTCATGAGCAAAATGGTCGTTTGATATTTGCAACATCAGACATTATCAACAAGGTCCGGTAACTTATATTCTAAAACGAATATCCCCAAGCTTCTACTCCTTTTATATCGAATTTATCGCTACTAGACTGCATTACGAGGGTTCGCATCAGCTAACCGGCGCAAGATGGCGGACAGGAAGCACGTACAGGTGCGCTGCGCCGGCGCACATGACACGCGTGTACGCGCCCATGCGTTAACGTGAACTTGACGCGGTGCCGTATGCCTATGTGGACGGATTTTTAAGGATGGGTGGATGGTTTTTTACTCGTCTTCTCTTTATAGGGGTTCTAAGCTTGAAATTTGATAGTGATATAGATGTATGTTTGTTTAGGTTCGAATGCAATATAATATAGGTAGGATTATAGTTTCGATTTGAAGCCTTTTGTTTGGAATTTGACAAGAGATCTTTTGAACACAACCGTGACTGCGAGCAATGGGTACTTCACCGTCCGTCCGTATGCCGTGTTCGTGTTCCACGCGCGCTTCAAACAGATGTCAGCAAAGCAGAGGGGCCTGCCAGGGCCAATGCCAATGCCTGCTGACCGGAACGCAATTGGCAAAATAAGAAAAATGGGTTCCGTTCCGCCCAAAGCTGTGGAAATTATTTGTAGATTTCCGATTCGAAAAAAAAAAGCAGATTTATCCCATAATTACCACGCACATTCCTTACCCATCTCTAAAACCTACCGCATCATATAACGGATATAACATAGGTAATGCTAAACCTAATCCTAGGCCAGACCAACACGTAACATCGAAAGTGGTGGTTCCGCGCTAATACCTGCGCCGGCGCCGCTTAGAAAGCAAAGGGCTGCCTCACACTGACTGGGAAAGTGAGAACGCGATAAATATGTGACATTAGACGCGTGTGAATGCGGATTTATAATTAGATGTTTGGTTGGAGTTCTGAATTATTTATGTTTGCTGTTAAAAAGTCTAATTTCAATTATTTTTCAGAGCAGAATCGAGACATTTTTACAGCGTTAGCATTGGTTTAAGAAACGTTTATAGTGTCGAGGGTCTGCCCAGATTCATTAATTTAAAACACGAAAGCTTTTACTTAATTTGAATGGTAGAATTCAGCAAAAATTGAGCAACAAGTCTTGTTTCCAACAATTTCAATTTATGTCGCTTTAACCTTTCTGTAACCCCAAAATACAGCCCTAAGTTACGTGTCTCCATTCCTCTTTCAACAGCTTAAAAATGCAACCAAGAGACATACTGACTTTTTTAAAGAAGATAGTTTAGTTCCCAAAAACTTGACTGGTAGAGAATGCCTTACGGCTTTAAGTACCCCTATGTATATGAAGTTTAAAAAAAAATACGGAAGCTTAAAAACCTATACTCACAAACGTAATCTCAAATCACACATTCTGCACGTTCAAAACCCGAGATTTTTGCGGCGACATAAGACAAAACACTTTAAATTTTGGTATACCTATTAAACAAGCTACCAGGCTTGCAGATTCTGAGAAACTGCAGTTATAATGTCAGTCACATAAGTGGCGAATCTGGCAGTTACAGAAGTGCCACTTAAATTGATAAGGATTATAAGATTAGGGATATTAACGCTGGCGCTGTACTTGATATAATTGTTATTGTCCGTTTATGGCAATATTTTTTTTATGGATAAGACTAATGTTGTAGACGTGTTGTAGCTCCTCAGAGATTTCATTATAGAAGTTTATTTGCTATCGATCCATCTTGAACTACAGCGAATATAATAGGTTAGGTGAAGTCAAGTGACCCGTCCTCAATATTCCGATTTTTTCAGTCAGTTGTTTAACGTCTGTAATAGGGTAGATGACACCACCAATCAATTAATATACTTTTTATGAGCTGTCAAAACGCGCTTCCCCCATAGATTTTGTATGAGACTCGCAACGATGACGTCACTATTTTGTCAAGTCAATGATGCAACTATTTATTGATTTAAAAGCAACTAAAAATCGAATTTTAAAGTTATTTTGTAATGAATGGAGTTCTCAGGTCTAGAATAAGGTGTTCTTTCAGAAAAAAAATGTTTTTTAATTATTGGTTAATGGTGTCATCTACCCAATTGTCAATTAAGCTAATATGTCAGTATCCTAAGTTTTAAGTGTTGAACCGAATCCTCATACACATTTTGCGAGCGGGAATATTTCGGTTTCGTTATAAACTTGGTTATATAAACCTCACCACCACTACCACCAGTTAGTTACTATGAGAGTGAGGGAACAGAGAGTGCATCCGTGCCCCTGCGCACTGCGCCTGCATTATATTATCTCCCGCGCAGATGGCTAATCTGAACTGAGATTGATCGCTGTGGCCGAAAACCGTCAGGACAAGTTTATACAAACCGTTGTACGTAGTTATCCTTCTAAATCTCCTAACATTATACCCAGCTTGTAACTGGTTGAAATATCCGCAAAACATGCAAATTTTAGCCCACCGAGAACAGTTTCCGTCGCCATGACATCACTGGCTCTATCTATATTTATTGGTGCACCGTTAATTTACTTTTCCGTTTTAATCTAGTTTAATGATCTCAGAACGTTTATGTTGTCATGTAAATTGTAATATATTATAAATGAGTCTAGAGTATTTCGGCAGCTTTGTCTTTGGAAATCGATTTTTCAATATTTTACGCTAATCCGTAAAATATAGATTCTATATTAGTTTAATCTTCTTTATTGTATATGTAAGTATTGGTATCTAACTTGGTTTATATTTGTCTTATACCAATAACCTATTACAATAGTCTTATATATTGTCTACAAAGTTGGTTATCTTTGCTAGCTTTTAATCTTCGGTTCCTATAACAGTTACTACCACGTTCAGTCCGTCACTTTGCAAATTGGTCCATCTACCAAAACCTCGCACAAAAATTATCTTACAAATCGCTATTAAGTTTGTCTCCTTTATGTATTTAAATTGGCTTTAATTTACTCTGCACTTAATGAATATCCGTTCGCCTTATTAGTTCACCTTGATGCTCATTTCAAAGTACCATTAAAGTGTCAGATTATCTGAATGTACTTCACATGTGTGTGTACCGTTAATCTTGAGGAACTAGAATTCTTTATATGGTATGCTCTGGTGAGATCCTGCGGGCTTCACACATGATGTCATAGTAACTGTAATGGAGAATGTCTTTTGTGCCGGGTTAAACATGCGTTAAGCTTTCCAATTTATTGCTGGTCAATGGTCATGTTGAAATATGACATGAAACGGTTTTAGTGGGTTAAATTGCATTCAGATGACATTTTGTGTCGTAAAATGTTCGTTTTTAAATCTATTGTCGACGAGACACTAATTGTAGAAGAGCAAATATGTTAATTGGATACAAAACGTCACAATTTGTTTTTAATAAAATTGGCTGGACATTATTCACATTCGCCATTTCAGAGTTCCAAATAAGGTAAGGTTTCCAGTTAAATATAAAGCTTATATTAATGGCGATAATTCGAAAGCTGCGAAATTCAAGTTATTGGAACTGAGACGGTTCTTGGTAAATACTGATGAATGCAAACAGCTATGACAAAACTCGTTTTTGATTAAATAAAGTTATTCTGGATTTTAAAAATAATATTTTCTACCTATTTTTAGTGTCTGTAGATGAATTTGACACCAAATGAAAAAAAAATATCACACCTTAAAAGCTTTTTCTAAAGACACGTTTCATATATGCTTGTGAGTTGCTGCATGTGTAAATTATAATGTCGTCTCAACATTTAAATTGGCTATAAAATCTTTCCCCACACCTCCAACGTGCACATTTGTTTCCCAGATTGAATCTTCAAACCTTACAATTAAAACTTCCATTGTTTTTACTAGTAAATCTTCATATTCATATATCATTGCTTTGAATATGTTTACTCCTACATGTATTTCTTTGAACTTTTTTGTTCGGACTGTACTGCTGTCCTTATATGGGCATGATGTCAACGGAATGATCTCATTGGTCAGAACTATAGATCATGTTTTATCGTTTGTGGTTTATGCTTTATTTTATAAGTTATTTCGATGTTTAGTGTATTTATTAGCATTCGTTGCTGATGTAGTCTTCTATACAGTTTTAAACTTGCAATGAAGATTTTATTATAAAAAATGCAATTTTATAAAGTGACGTTTTTGAGCCACTTCGTCTTTTTGTTATCCATTCTGTGTAATATCATCGTTCGAAGTATTTATTGTAGTTCCTTGTAGTTAGACAACATTTTCTGTCATAGGATAAATGACTACTGAGTAATCATCCCAATTTTTTAGGGTCACCGCACAGGTCACCGCTGCATGTCTTCTCCTTCCATAATTCTCTTTTCCTCGTCATCTCATCAGACCTTTCCTTTCTTGCCATCTTTCACACAGTCCAATTACTGCTGACTATAAAATCAAAAGCCTGCGCCCATCAAAACTGCATTCACGTGCAAACTGATAACATATTCCTTCTATCAAGATGTAACCGAACCATCACTTTGAACTAAAACCACAGCTCACACAAGAATACCATTTAATACTCGCAGTAGATAAGGCTAACAATCGGGCAATTCTTCAGGCGTCAACAATGGAGGGAACTGAGGGTTCCCAGTCTATCTGCCGACGATCAGCTGAACGGTTGCCGGTGTCTGTCTTTCACTTGCATTCATGTCATGTAATTGGTCAATTGTTTTAGTAACAGCTTCGAATGTTTTATTTTGTATGAGGTGTTAATCTTTTTTGAAGATTTCGTTTTTTACTTTCGTTATAACATTAAATATATGGATGTTTGCTGCCAGCGATAGAATCAGTAATTTTTTTGATATTTTGGTTATTTCTTTAACCGACTAAATTGGTCCTGGACCTTACCTACCATATTGGGTGTACACCTGCCTAACCCTTTGAATATTATGGATTTGTTAGAAAATATTTGAATCTGGATAAAAGCTAGAATATTTCGCTTCTATTTTTTCTCTCTTCTCGGCCTTACTCTACTTAACTTTTTTTTCTGTGATATTCTTCTTTCTGTACTTGGGTAATCAAATTCATTTCTAAAGACTAGATAAATGATTCATTGGTTGCCATCATCCCATTCACCCCCCTGAGTATCGAATCTACACACCTGATTGGTAACAAATGAAATATTTTAAGTTCGCTCTCTGTATTATTTCTATAGCCATGTCTGTATATTTCGTCAAAATATTTCATTGCTGACTAATTTTGTATTAACAACAAGACAATCTGTTTAATCTAAACCGTATACGACAGAATACGACTACATCCGCATCGTTAGGCTGTATCCACAGCGGTTTATGGCCTGTAAACACATTACCATAAGTGCTGTGTGAAGAATGGAGAAACATTAAATCTTCGGCACAATACTGACAGACTTTAGAGAGGATTTTTCAATTAAATCTTGATGGGAAATAAGATGGCCTTAATGTTATAAAATAGAAGTTTATTGAACTTTGTGAAAGATGTTATAAAGATGTACCTAAGCTTTAATGTAGGGTTTGTGTAGATCTGCGGACGTAGGAAACACTTACAGAAAATCTAACTCGCGCACCGAGGGTTTCGTACAAACTTGCTACATAAACAGCCATGTCTTTTGAATGCGTGGACTTAGGGGATTGATTTTTTACAGCTCCAAGGGACCATAGACTTTAAGTATATGGTTTTAATTCCAACTCGATAACTCCACGCGTTCCCAAGATAAAGGATCTTGACAGACAGGCACACAACAAAATGATCTAATTAGGGTTCAGTTTTTTCCTTTTCTGGTACAGAACCCCAAAAATGGGTATTCAATTACGATCCGTTTGGATACGGAGCAGCAAATCTTCTTCTATTCTTCTCCTTCATTCATCAACATGACCTCGCTATCACGTCCTTATGCAATGTATAGGCTCACTAGCTTTTGCCCATAGCTTCGCTCGTGTTAAATTCGGGGTAACACAATTCCCCTTTCCTGATGTGCAGGTACCTACTACCTGTAGTTTTTGCCCTTGCGCCTTATTTATCGTAACAGCAATGCTAAGTTTTCCCGTTTCTTCCCTCTTTTGCCCTCATATCTGACTTAAAAAAAATTGCCTATGTCCGTCTTCAGGGTCCCAACTGTCTCTGTGCCAATTTTGCCATTTAGGCGTGAAGACGTAACAAACAAACTCACTTTCGCTTTTATAATATTAGTAAGGATTCTCTTCTAGAATCACAACATCTTCTACCTTATGTGGCGATTTACAAAACCCATTTTATTACCTTTCAACCCGTTATCGGCACAAACTTCGTACAGAGGTCAATCTGAATTTATCTAAAACGGTCACGTTTGGCACTCCTTGCATTTTTTGAGCCTGTCCACGCAAACCTTGGCCTCAAAGGATGTTACTTCATTTTGCGTGTATGTCAATTTTAGTAGCACGTTGTTCTAGCAAAAGTATACTGTAATAGTATGCCATATACGTCGCGAATATTATGGGTAAGGTCATTATATCAATGATGATGTTTTGAACCATTTTCGACCTTGCTTTCAATAGAAGGATTGTGTCATAAAAATCATTTTCGCTTGACATTATCAAAACTTTAATCCGAAGTACCAGGTCATCATAGTTTAGCTAAAGGTGAATGACTAGTCGACAACTCAGCACTCTTGTTACGTTTGTGTTCGTGATGGTAATTTTCTTTATTGATTACTGTCGTGTTACTAGATTCTATAATTTTCTATTAACTTTTAGTTCGCATGTCACTCTCACTACTAAGTATTTCCCCTGTAGTAGTGACGTACCATTCGTGGGCAGATAGTTATCGGTCGATCACGAGCGCGCCTCACGAACCAAATCCACGCCACTGATATTTATTTGGAGCAGCCTAGTTGATTATGGTGGCCTGGTACTAACGGAATTGCAGTCATGTAAAGAAAGTTCTTCTTGTTTGTTTAGTCCTCTTTCTTTTCTGTCTTCTGTATTTAATTTTATTATTTACCTGAATTTCAGCTAAATGAGACGCAATTGATTTTTAAGTAAATTTCACGAAAATCCTTTAAAAATACATAGCTGACAATAAAGTAGTTTTTGACAGCTATATTGAATAAAAATCTTCGGAATAAGGGTGTTAGCCACGTCGTATCAATTTAACTTTCCAGTCTTTTCCTAAGCACTAACAGTATTTCACACTACAGTAATTTCCAATCTAAATGTTCACGCCCCTTATCAAGCTAGGCAACTGGCGCTCCCGATAAGTTGATTAACTCAAACCACTTCGTCTAGACAACCTCTTAGCTTGTCACGAAGTCTCCAATACTGGTTGCAGCTGACGCCTAGTTGATTATGCACTCCTGGTACTAGCAAACTCAATTCAGTACAGCGTAGGAGGCATGTTACAACATATTGCAAAGTGTATACGAGTTAGATGACAGCTTGTCTGTCAATTTCTCGCCTACGAGGTGAGATAGAGTAACTTCAAATTACTTCTATAGAATACTGATTTTACTTACCTTAACTGTCTCAAGGATTTGCGACTTTGATCGCTTGAAACCTTAACCTCTTTATCTGATCCGCGTAGGGTACATTTTTTCTCTACTCTATACTTCGTTGTCATTGAGCCGTGATTCTATCATTCTACATGAACTAAATAAAAACAAATTCTCACTCAGATTAGTTTCGTGTCTATTCAAGCATTTTCACAATAGTATTGATACTGTAATTGATGGATAAAAACAATTCAATAGGTTCGTTGCCCTCGGTACTTGAGTCTTGAAGTTCAATGCTGTTCAGAAATACTTCGATTGGATCAATCATACCCGAATATAAATTTAACGAGTCTGAATAACTTTGTCTGTATGTGTAGAATTTACTTTCCTTTGTCTTGTATATTTTACTAGTCTCTTTGAGGCCGGGTTCAGATTTTATCGGACGTGAGAAATGAAAATGAAATGGTTGACAATGACAAAAATATTTATGTCTTAGCATAGAATGAGACTACGATTGTTTGACTCTGTGTCAATAATATAATCGACGCATTGAAGAAAGAAATGGTTAGTCACAGTAGAAAAGAACTTAACCGTAGAGGTTCCTGACACGACCTCCTTATATTTAGTATCACGATAGAAGAGTATGACAAAACCATTTGTTGAAGAATAAGATACAACTATCTCTACAGTAGAAGACTTTAATAATATTTCTTTTATAACTGGGCCAAAGTACGAACCTCAATATTCACACCAATCCAATCGTAATCTTCGTAGAAAATCAGTAGAACAAATTGAAAGACCTGATGATATTTTACGCAGACAAGATTGAACGAAATGGAGCCCCGAATACCCTTCTAAATAGCGTAATAGTATCTTGGAGCGCCTTACCTTAGATCACAGAATAGACATACATAGAAGGACCACTACAAACAATAAGCGCAAATGGACGCACACATATGCATACTTAAAGTGCAACAAATGCACACGCACTTGCGACTGCCATTTGTTTAAAGATTGCCGTTTTGACGCGTCTATGTCCGCATGCGTTTAAATTGCAAGTTGTATAAATTAAACCTTCTGTAGATACTATTCTGTGTTGAAGTTTTACAGTAGGTAGCATTACGTTAATACTGTTCTCAGGAATTCGGGCAGTATTCTGTGTCACAGATTTTATGGATACGGAGAAAACAGTGCTCTGAAGTTTTGGTCTGTTATTTCAGATATTTTTCTAGACCGACGAAAAAACTGGTTTGACTTGAAAAGTTTTAAGTACTACGAAATATACAGGTTATAGAGGAAGTTTTAGAGGATGAGGATATTTATTTTTCAAATCTTAGTTACGGCAAATTTACTTTGTGGCTTTGCGATAAGCTAGGCGCCACAAATAAAAGAAACCAAACATAGGCGAAAACAGCATACGAAGAAGTAAAAAATGCATTGGTTGCCCAAGTTTACCGTAATGCCTTGGCTAGTGACAACAACAGATATGAAAGAATCAAAATACATTTTTTTGGATTTGAATTAAACTAATCCCAATTCTCATAAAACCTAAGATCCAAACATCAAAAAGTGTTTCCCATATTTCACAGAAACATTATTTGTGCTATTCATTTTTGTGGGCAAACCGCAAACCGTTGACAAAGTTAAACTTATCGTCGCATCCACGAACTTCCACCTTCTATCTGCGGATTTTATTGAAGATGGTATTTTTCGGAACGCAGATGTAATTTTGTTGTTTCTCAGACCATGACCGTACGGTTTCATTAAGATTCGACGTCCAATAGCGACCGCTCTTGATATACTTTAAGTCATTGATATAGGTTAAGATACGGTTCTAATTACTGCTGATATTAATATTGTTACTGGTACTCACGAAGCTTGTTTTACACGAATTAATTGTGTGGTATCATGTCGGATAATGATTTTATCGATATCGTCTACCTAAATTGAACTGACAGCAATTATATTATAATTACTGCATTTTCGTTTCAAGATGTAACTGATTTAATGCGAGGGTGAATATAAGTTTTATCATCTTCATAAAATGTCATCAATTTTGTTTATTTGCAATGTTTTTGTGTATTTTAGTATCAATACATCCGATCGTTCTAAATGACTAAATGTGTTCTCTACTTTAGCAATTTACCAATGATTAAATCCTACCATTTTAAGTGTACACAGGAAATCGACTTGTCGTAACATTGACATATAAATTGATTTATTATTAGTTTTGCAACAAGGTTTGAATCCTTCTGACTTACAAGTAATAATTATTGACCATTTCCATGAAATCGTACACGTTAGACACGAACAGACGTTAAATATATTTATAGTTAATCATAATAAATACGGTGAATCTAATAAGCTATCAATATCACTAGTGCCTATTAAAATTTAATATAAACAATCATCTTTAAGTATGGCAACAAAAAAAAAACAATAAACAAAGCAGCAGGAGCGTAGTAATTTAACCTTGTTCTAGAGAAATCTTGGATCTTTAAGCTCCATTACAAAATTAAACTACACCAGACGTATATTTTTTTCGGTTTCATTTCGTCTTAATCTCGCTCCGCTTAGATCATCCTTGCCACTTTTTTCGTCCATGAAATCATCGTTTCTTCAACACTAAGCAATTTGAATACTGATACCATCAGGATTTGGAGTATGGCTGTTGTAAGTAGACAAAGAATCTTATTTCTAAGTTGAAAAGGTTACTCATCGCGGTGATCTATTGTAAAGCTGTATCTTGGGTTTTACTTGGATTACCAAGGAGGTTATTAACACAGAACAATGGTTCTGTGTTAATAACCTCCTTGGTAATTGAAGACCTTGAGGTACTGGACTAGTATAGAAAAAATGTAGCACAAGATTGAGCTGAAAGTGTTGGTACTATAAAGAATAGGTCAAATCGATCGTCTATAAAGTTTTCAAATAGTAATATAGTAGTTATCGAAGTTATAACCTCTTAATTGCAGCTTTTCAAGTAAACTTCGGTAGAATTTCCATCACATGAAAATATACTCTCACTTATAACAAGTAATAACATGGAAACAACTTCGCAATAACTTACAAGTAATTTACATCATACAAACATGTTACTCAGTATTATTAAATTTACATAGCGTAAGCCGTAGAATTGATTTAGTATGATGGAACTGGAAAGGAGGACGGAAGAATTGATTTTCATTTTGATTTGGGAGAGTAAGAACATTTATTAGTATTTTCTTACACATCATTGCAAGAACGGTTTATGATTAATGATTTCTTTCTAATACAGTTGAATTATCATGTTAATGTCAGCTTGCAAATATCATAAAGAGATTATCCTTACGTGTTGTGCAATTTGCAGGTCAAATTACCTTACCTACAACGCATCCTTCTCAATTTTGCTGTTCGTCGTACATCCATGTTTCATTAACAGAAATGGTGACTCACGAACTGGCTAGGCTTTGACAATTTCCTAGAAAGCTTCTCATTTTTTCAATGCCCCCGGGGATTTGGTAATGTTAGTACATCAATTTTCTAAAACTGACTTAGATACAATTGTAGCTTTGTTGCCATACACAATCCTTCACAAATAAAAAGTCAGATCCAATTTTGATATTTCTAAACATTGAGTTCAATTGCAGTCAAAAGCTTCCGTTATATCCATTAGAAATACGAATAGCTAATAAAATAAGTGTGAGCTAAGGAAAGACCCTGACACCGTCTGTATGACATCATGGATTCCACAGCCTCGGCCAACCGCCCACGCCTTGCCAACTTAACTGTACACACCAACAAAAATATAAATTACCTTAACCTGATAGTGATAGAGGCGAAAATTTAATGACAGTAGAGCTAAGTAGAGGTTAAATTTTGATTATGTTGTTTATGTAACTTAAGCATTACATTGATCTTGTAAGTACAATGAGTCATGATATTTTGTTACTCTTACTCATTTAAGGTTTTCTGTAAATGCGTCAAAGCGTGTCTCAATTTCTTCCAATCGCATTTACACATTTGGATTCAATCAAGGGTTTCCATCAAGTAGTAATTGAATCATGGTAACGCTATCTAGATGATGTTTTAGTCCAATTTAAGGTGGATTATTCCAATCAATCCAGCGACTACAATATTTACACGTACGATTAGCATGAGCGAAAGTTGTACAAACATGCATAGCTATGCTTTCATGGACTGATTCCCGTGGGCCAAGCCAATGAACACGATGATTGTACTTTCTTGATTTTACTAATTTTTACTTTGCTACTGGTTTTACATTGTTGCAGTTTGTATGCATGTGTTTATATTACATTCTCCATGAAACCCACAAAGATTCTCTCCTTTAATTAATTTGTGGTATCAAAGCATCATTAACATTGAATTATATGGCTGATCATAATATGAATTAAGTTTGAAACATCGATATCACCTTTCAATAAATTAATAGTTTCTCTAAAGGTGTCAGAGTTCACAGCAGTAGTTACTAACACGCTTCTCACGACTATAACTAAAAGTTAAGCGGACTCTGCGATCCTAGTATACAAAATGATCCAGCTTAATAGTATATTCAAGTAGCCGAAATTACCAATCTTTCTTAAGATCTCATAGAAGTTTTAAACCAACCATTTCTTGTTACAAATTCTTCGCATCAAAATCACTATAATTATACTTCTCAAAATGTCAGTACGAAATGTGTTCTTTGTCACGCAAGGTCAGAGATATGATACTAGTTCGGTAACACGTCTTAAATGATGGATAAGGTTAAGAGGTGGGTCTAGCATCCAATTTCGTCCATGGGAATTTGACTTAGCATGGATGTTCGGTATTTTTATTTCTCCCAGCAGCATTGGTTCTGAAATTATCTGTTTAAAAGGATCTCAATTCGGATAATTGCTTCAGATTCTACAGTGATTTAATTCAAGTCATCGCATGATCATGCATTTCTTATTTCAAGAGTACGATTAAACAATAACTTGATTTGAAATCAATTCGATTCTGAACTCTGAGCTGTCTAGAGCAACCTCTTCTAGTCCGCTAAAAATGTTTGTGCTAGATACAATAATTGTTGAACATAATTGTTCTAATGCCTGCAATGTTAGTGTTTTGTTTCTTCATATCGTTTCTTATGATCACAACACGTGAAGAAATCACGATGTCTCTATCACCTATTTGCTATTCGCACGCAAAAGGTGTCGCTAGATTTTTTGTTTGGAAAAAAATCATGAACATCTCGTCTTCACTTATTGGCTCAATAAATGCACACGTTAAGAGTTGACTTGTCAGTAAATTCAACATGTCTTTTAACTCTTTCGTATAAATCCTTTACAAGGAAATTACTAATCAGAGTTATTTACCTAGACAGACTCCAATCTCTAATAAAGCCTATAAAGGGAAAATATCAATTCCCTTTTACGCCATGCTGTCTCAAATGCCTTTGCCAAATTGCAGTTTTAGACAAATTGCTATGGGAGCCGAGTGAAGAGACCGGCGCGTTTAGTAATGTTATGCTGCAACTGGCATAAGTTCGCTAATAGGACGTAATTTTCAAGTTGCGCCACCAAATCCAATTTGTCACCTTCTAACACATGGTTGTGATACTCTTAAGAAATAATTTGTCAAGTTGCTATTTGTTTGATGAAAATAGTCCCTGCCTTAAGGTTTATAAACGTTTAAATTAGTTACGAAGTGGGGGGACTACAGATGGGTGACCACGCCGAAGCGATCTCGAAATAACCGTGGCGTGATGACTTGGACGCATACAGCGATGGTTGGTTTGAGGTACCGCACGGAACAAGGGTCCAGGGAAAAACTTGGGGAGCCCTAGCAGTGGGACAGCAAGGACTGAAGAGAAAAAAAAGCGGGATATAGAATCACTAAGAAATATCGTCCTATAATAGACCTTTATCCACGTTGGTAGGTCATTAGTCTTCACAGTAAGTTTTGTTATGACAGTTCAGGTATTAAATGCTCATAGAATATTCTCATTCACAACTCACACAATGAGAGTACCGTCGCGAATTTGTCACGTTCACAAAAACTTTTCTTTAGTACACAGCTCTGTTTTTTGTTCTAATGTTTGCTGTTCACAAGTGTTTGATGGAGAAGTGTTTATTTATAGGAAATGGTATTATTAGAATGGGTTTTTATTTGATCACGTACCTTATTTTAAGATTCCTATATTTATAGTTATACCAGCTTCTTTCCTTGCATTAACGTCTTCGTTATTTATCATCATTATCTGAAGCATAATGTTAAAGTGACCAAAATCGCCTTTAGGAACTTCTTTCGTTTTGTTCTCATCATCTATAACAGTTCTATTGTATAGAAGATCCGCATTACCGATTAGTTTCCTCTAATACGTAATTGTTCGGAATAAGGTCGTTTGGACCTATTCCGTCACAGCTGCATTCAGTTGTTCATCGAATCGTTTCAACGCCAAACAGGTCGTTGAACCCGCTGTAGTTTTGATATTGGCTTGTAGTACTATTGAATAGTCAGAAAGTTTATTAGTTGTTTTGACGTTACTATCTGACTTTATAAATTATGAAACTCATGTTACTTAACATTTGTTGTGAGAAAAGACTCACGACTTCACTTAATATGAATTCCATGATTCCTCATTAGTTTTCTTTTGTACAGACGCCTGCACATCAAGCTACTACAATCTGTCAGATTTCTTTGATAGATTTTCGACTTTATTTCTAAAGTATTAGGTTCAAGGTTCATTGGGAAAAATTGACAGTTTCGGGTAGCTTGACCTGCTGGCGTCTGTACATCGAAGCCTTTTAATATGTTTGGTCTAAGTTTTCTGATTCTAGAATTATTTGATCATTCTTTCCGGACCTCTGTAGTAAATGAGCAGCGTGTCTAACATACAAATGCTATTTCATCATGAATTGTATAGTGGAACTTCTGTTTGGTATCATTTTTAAAGTTTCAATGATTTTTTTCAATAACGGTGATATTTCGTCTGAATGAAAATATCAGAGTTTTGTACGCAAATTTGTGAATCGGTTCAGTCCAAATTGTTTTTGTTTTTGCACGAAAAAAAGATACTGTTGAATATGTTTTATTTGACGTAGCCATTCCTTCTAGATCTGATTTTAAATTTTATTAGTCATTTTAGAGAATTGTTTAATATTCCATTATTATACCACTTATACTTCGATCATTTTTTTCAATATGCTGAGTAGCTAACTACAACGATTAGTTTAAATTTTGGTTTTTCCGCTAATTCTTCGGCTTAATCTTACCCTATAATATCCATAGCCATATTGAACAATTTTTTTTTACAAATTTTCCAAAAAATCGCTAGCTATATAATAAAAAAAAATACTTTCAAACTCAAATATGAGCAGCTCCAGCCAGCAGCAATAAACAAAGTGGCCCACTAATACATCGCTAGACGCATTTCCTCATACTTCCAGTCTATAATTGGGCCTGGATGTCAGCCAGACTGTGCGTTGAACTGGACTCACTTTCAACTGTAACTTTATATAAGTGATGATGATGTTTGTGGAGTATTTTGTGTCACTAGTTGTTGTTTAGTTGTAAGCCTATAATAACGCGAGCCACTTTCTTAAATTAATGTGTTTTGAAGAGGATTTATTGTTTTGCTTGTACTCTGGACGCTCTTATTGTGCACGTCTTTCTACATCGTTCTCACATATTTGTATTAACTCAACACGAATGATGTAAAAACAATTTTGTAATAATATTCTAATTAAAAAAAGTGTCCATGGAGTTTCTTGCCCATTTTTCTCCATAGAGATCAACGCTTTGGAATGGGCAATTACAGTACTTCCACAAGTTACTATGTCTTGTGACCGGGACTGTAGCCTTATTATTTTGTATTTTGACATTCAAAAGTTATACATTCTAATTGAAATAAATGCTGTTTATTTTGATTTTACCTGGGAAGTCTTTGTATTGATATGAGGATGTGGGATTGAGGAAAGTGTTGTGAGAAAGGTTGACTATGAATGTGGATGGGTATAAGAGAAGAGGAAGCCCAAAAAAACTTATGGATAGACTGTGTGAAGGATGATGTGCTAAGAAAAGAGGTGTCTGATGATATGACGAGAAATAGAGGAGTATGGAAGAAGAAGCTCGGCTGCTCCGAGCTTAAGATATTTGGGATAAGGGCAGAACAATCATGGTGATGATTTTGTAGGAAGTATAGAATTGGTAGTTAGATATTTGGAGGTTGTCTAACATCCAGCAGTTGAAATCTTTTAGATGAGCTAATAATGACGCGGTGAATGTTTTAGTAGTAAGGCATCATATCAACTAAAAGGATTTTGATCTAACTTCTGTATCCCAAGATCCCATCAGTGTGTAATCTGTCATGTTTGTTAGATTTGATGATTTCGATTGTGCGTTATTAAGCTCTAGATTTCTGATCCACTAGATAAAGATTGTTGTAGACACCCAGGAAGATGTGATTGAAGATGTGAATGCAAGCAAAATGTTTGGAGCCATCACAATAATAAACTTCGAAAGCTAAGTAGTATGTACTTCTTGGTAATTGCAGATTATAATCTTGTGAAAAGGTGGCTGATCATAATATAATTTTGAAACGAAATAGAAGCTTATTTCGCCACAGATAATATCATAACAAAATATCATTTCTCTATTCAAGCTTCAGGAAAGTTGGCATATCTTTCATCTACAAGATTGACTACAACACAATATTTAAATCATAATCAAAGATAATAATCTTATGCCACAAACTGTTCAATCATAGTTTCCTAGCTTACTGTTCAATTGGCAACTCTATGACTTTCTTTTAAGGTTGAGATTGTGGTGTAAGTGCAAATATTTAAACTGGCCTTTGTTGGTAATGGCTTAATTGGACGTGTTCTCACGTGTTGTAAAATTTTCGCGAGACCATCGACAAAGATACTGTTCTATTTTATGGTCTTTCATATTTTACTTAATAAAGGAGGAATACAACACAATCGTCAGAGGATAATGAACCATTTGTGCTGGAGTTAAGGTAAAATTTCCCATGTTGAATCGTAGACGTGCTTTTGAAAATGAAAATGATAGGTACTTTAATCCTACGAAATTGTCGTACATTTTTTAACGAGGGTCTTAAAACTACGGTTATTTTCTACAATGTAACGTTATAATTAAAAAGAACCTATTCCAATTAATTAATTACGTGTCTCAGAGGAAAAAACAAAAATACGATCATCAGGAAATCACGCACAAAAACATTCGCACCAAATTCGACGCCTATATTTTTGCAATTTTGTTTTTAGAACTCGATTTTCGATCTTCTTTTGTTTCTTTAAAATCTAAGCAACCGTATTTTTTTTTAAAAAAAAAAGGGCAATTCATCGCTCATTGGTCTTTTTTTCGATGTCTAATCGAACTTTTTTCTTCTTCCCCAGATATCCGACATCGTGATTGGCCAGGAAGCCAACGTGACAGCCCGTGAAGCGTTGCTG
The DNA here is from genome assembly GCA_958449745.1 of Ochropleura leucogaster. Lineage (NCBI taxonomy): Eukaryota > Metazoa > Arthropoda > Insecta > Lepidoptera > Noctuidae > Ochropleura > Ochropleura leucogaster. Next base: position 4,970,839 of record OY288221.1, on the reverse strand, counting down.
AGCTGGGCTCGACGATCCACTGCCAAGTACCCTGGCGTGAGGGTCGCAGACTTCACATCGTCCTGGCGCGATGGGTTGGCCTTCAATGCGCTTATACACAGGAACCGTCCTGATCTGATAGACTGGCGTAATATCAGGTAATTAACGGTCAAATTTCAAGATTTTGTGGACTTTTCAAACGTTTAAATTTACATGGTACAGTGCTCCAGAACACCTTCGCTGCTTTCTCTCTGCTTTATTGTATTTGTATTGTAGGTCAGAAGACTCTAAATTTTAACCTCCTACTAAAAAAAGGGATGTTATTAGTTTGGCCGATATACAATATGTTTCGTGTCTGTCTGTGTTACAGTATCTCTTAAACGAGTAAACCAAATTGGATGCGGTTTGTTTTGGTTGAAAAAAGTAAAATAAAAAGTCAGCAACATCTGCAGACTTGTCCCATCTACTGCTGAGTATCCAATCGTCTCTCAACCAAGCCTTAACGCGATGTCATCCACCCAGGATATTTATCAGCTGATTATTACAATGCAGTATTTTTTTTCTGCCACAGATCAAGACAAGTCCGTGAGCGTTTGGAGACAGCCTTCCACGTAGTCGAGAAGGAGTATGGAGTTACCCGACTACTGGACCCCGAAGGTGAGTGACATATAGTTACAAAAACTGCCCTACTGTACAAGGACATATGGTTTAAATTACAATGATACTTGAGGGGAATGACGACTTCTTATACTAGCTTTGTGCAGATTTCCTGCGCAATGAGAGATCCGCATAAAATGGTTTCGTATAGCCTGATTAGTCATCGTGGAGCTCGTGGCTAAATAATAGCAGCCGCTCGGTTCGATCTTTTCGTTAAGCCGCGCTTTCCTAGGTTCGTCTGTGGATGGGTGACCACCCGTAACATATCGAGTTTCCTCCGTGCCTCGGAAAGCACGTTAAGCTGTTGGTCCCGGCTGTCATTTAAAGATCTTTGACAGTCGTTACAGATAGTCTGTATTCCGAAAGTCTGACAACCAGTCTTACCAAGAGGTATCGTATTACCCAGTACTAACTGGGTTGTGGAGATCAAATAGGCAGTCGTTCCATGTAAAATACTGATATTCAGCTGCATCCGGTTAGACTGGAAGCCGACGCCAACATAGTTGAGAAAAGGCTAGGCAGATGATGATGATTAGTCATCATGAGTACAGAACAGAAACGTTACTCGAACCCCGTAATGAGTTAATTAAATTTGCTTTTGTCAATGTCTACAATAGGTCAATTAGGTAATACAATATGGATGGTATTTAAACGTACTTCAATTTATTCCCATTTCGTTTACCAAATTTTGCCTGTGTTGCACCAAATTTACTGAATGAGCACCAAAATATGTTAATTAAAATATGTCATAACGAGCATCAGGAAAAAGACAGCACTACAATAAAAAAGTGTTATATCTTTATCCATTTTCTATTAATGCAAGTCGTTACTGGCACTCGCCGGCCGCTGCTGCGGCACCGCTCGCTCCGCTCGCTCGGCTCGTGCGTAGGGGGTCGCAGTTTTAACCTAACCTACGCATTTTTTTTGCATTCAGGAAAGAATATTTAACACGACCAAATATTACTCCCTTTGCTTTCACCCCAGTCGACCCGGGAGAGATCAAAAAGATTATCCTATCCATTAAATCCAAAGCCGTGGGCTGTGATAACGTCAGTCGGCACATGATTGTGATTATTCTTGATCAGCTCCTTCCTGCTATTTCCCATATTATTAACTTTTCCCTTTACTCCGGTGGTTTTCCTTCCTTGTAGCGCAAAGCCCATGTTCGTCCATTACCCAAAATCACTAATCCCACTCTTCCTAGTCACTTTCGCCCTATTTCCATCCTTCCCTTTTTGTCTAAAGTACTTGAGGCATGTGTACATAGACAATTCTCCCACTTTATCCACCAAAATTCCCTAATCAGTCCATTCCAATCCGGGTTTAGGCCCGGGCACAGTACCACTTCTGCTCTCCTTAAAGTGACTGACGATATAAGGCGGGGAATGGAAGACACTAAAGTCACGGCTTTAGTGTTGATCGATTTCACAAATGCCTTCAATACCGTCAGTCATGATGTCCTTTTATCCATCCTCTCCTATCGTATGGTCTCTCGCGAGGTTCTAGATTGATTTTCTTCCTATCTTCGGGGGCGTCAGCAGGCAGTTCTTGCTAGTGACTCTTCTTCCAGCTGGCGTGAACTTGAAACTGGCGTCCCTCAAGGCGGTATTTTATCTCCACTTTTGTTCTCTATTTTTATAGATCTCATAACTACCGAACTTCAGTGTGCGTATCATCTTTACGCTGACGACTTACAGCTGTACTGTCAGGCGGGTGTTGACAGCTTATCTGGTGCGATCGAGGAGCTAAACCGGAATTTACGTGTGGTAAAGGACTGGTCTCATCGGTTCGGGGTGGCTGTTAACCCGACCAAGTGTCAGGCTATCATTGTAGGGAGCCCCCATAGCTTGCGAAGGCTCAATGGCGTGCCACCGCTTACCTTTGACGGCGCGGTCATTCCGTTTAGTTCTGACGTCAAAGACCTCGGTTTGCATGTTGACACTTGCCTTGACTGGCGTAAGCAGATTGCGATTGTGAGCAAGAAGGTCACAGGAACGTTGCGGTCACTCTATCGGCTGAAAAATATTCTCCCATCACATATTAAAGCAACGCTTGTACAGTCCCTTATCTTCCCTATAGTTGATTATGCTGATGTGTGTTACTACGACCTGAATGCAGATCTCCTCAATAAACTTGACCGACTTCTTAATAACTGCATTCGATTCGTTTTTAATTTACGCAAGTATGACCACGTATCTGCACATCGTTCGCTCTTGAAATGGTTACCCATTCGGGAGCGCAGGGCATTGAGAGCTTTAACGACCCTATTTTCTCTTCTTAACAAACCCACTTCACCTTCTTATCTGTCTTCTCATTGGCAATATTTATGCTCTGCGCACAGCAAGAATCTTCGTTCTGCCAATAATCGTCTTCTTCGATGTCCTTCTCACCGCTCTGGTTTTATTAAATCCGCTTTCTTTGTCCAGGCAGTCTTCCTTTGGAATGAGCTCCCTCAGAGTATCAGGTTGGTAACCAGTCCCTTTACTTTTAAAAGGAAAGTTCGTGAGCATATCTACAAGAAGTTGGTAGATTCGTCTCGTAACTAAGTTGTGGTTGTTGTTTTGTTACGATCTCTGAACTTTATATAATGTTGTTTTATGTATATATATAAGTATTTATAGTTATTAATATTTATATATGTATATATATATATATATTTTAATATTCATTTACTAATATCCTTTTTTTCTGTTATCGCACCTACTGTTTTTTTGTCTCTGCATCACCCTAAGGTAGACTGGTAGAAAATGCCTAAGGCATTAAGTCCGCCTTTGTACAGTTTTTACTTGTGCATAAAGTTTTAATAAATAAATAAATAAATAAATAAATATTTGGTGCACGATCAGTATTTTTGGTGAACACAAAATTTTTTCCCATACAATATCTCAGCTACCCTACTATGAGCAATTATTATTCCACTGAGGGAAAGTGACAGAGCTATACAGGGTGTCTAGCACCATCTCTTTCCCTCAGTGGAATAAGAATTGCTATAAGATGTCATAGTAGCCCTTCTGGTATCAAATGTGCGTTCGGAAATATTAGTCGTTTCTTCAGAAAACGTGTCAATTCATTTATGGGGTACTAGCTGTCGCCCGAAGCTTCCCCTGCGTGATGATCGAAAAAAAAGTATTCTATGTGTTACTCCAGACTATATTCTAACTCTGTGCTAAATTTCATTAAGATCCCTTCAGCCGTTTTGACGTGAAAGAGTAACAAATATCCGTTCATCCATCTTCACAAACGTTCGCGTTTATAATATTAAGTAGGACAATGGTAGCTAAATTTGAAAAATGTTAACTATGTTTTGCCAATAGATGGCGTTAAAATTAAGGCAAAAACCAAACAAATAACATAAAATCGGGAAGTCATTTAGTCCGAAGAAGCAACGTGTCTTGGGTGACCCATGACTAGGTAATCCAAGGGTAGCGATTGTGAAAATTTTAGAATATGACCTTTACAACTACCCCAAAACAATTTCCAAAGCCTATTACAAAAAATATCCCATGAGAAAATGAAACGTACTTGCGCAAACTTGGCCGTGTTGTTACTGACTTAAAGCATCCCATGCAAAGTCCGGTCACGGGCAATAAAGCGCGATAATGTTTGCGGATCGAATGGTTCGCGCGCTAGCGAGCTAGTGGGAATCAAACGCGGCGTGACTTGCCTTGTAGTATTGTTGCACTAGTGAGTTATCGATAGAAACTATTATCACTAGGTTAGAAACACAGTTCCCCTTGCGCCTTATTGATTGTAATAGCAACGCTAAGTTTTCCCTTTTCTTCCCTCTTTCTCCCTCACATCCCACTATTTTTTTAGCCTATGTCCGTCTCCTGGTTCTCAACTATCTCTGTACCAAAATTCATCAAAATCAGTTCAGCCGTTAAAGCGTGAAGAGGTAACAAACAAACAAACAAACTCACTTTCGCTTTTAGAATATTAGTAAGGAAAACACTTTGGAATTTCTCCTGTACCTTGGTTGCGTTTACAAACATTCAAACTCACATACACAAACAGCCACCTGGTAGTCACCCGGAACAACTATCTGTAGCCATACAAATATTCCGTATGGAGATCGAACCCGCGACACGCAGCGCAACAGTCGATCGCTCAGCCACTGCGCAAACCGTGCCGTCAGCCTACCATTCCCTTCTCCGTTCTAAGATTCGCGGTAATCTCAAACGATACTAAAAAGACTAGAATCGTTTAAGCCACTTAAAGCTAACAGTACCTCTTGGCAATATAGTGATGCTTAGAGCATCGTAATTAGTAGTCATTACTGGCCATAATTGGGCACTGAATACCTTTAGAAATAGTTTTTGCAACATGCTTGATTAAGTCAACGTGGAATCCCGGCTTTTCTTGAGAAAAGTTTTATTTGAACGCGTGGTAAGTAAGGTAAGTGGTGAGTAAAGTATTAATTAGTATAGTTCCGTTTATTCATGTTAACACATTTTGTTTACATTATTTAAGTAACTGGCGCAAGCGGCTTTTTTTTTCGAAAAAAAGTATCCTATGCGTCATTCCAGACCAAAATCTACCTCTGTGCCAAATTTCATTAAGATCCGTTAAGCCGTTTTGACGTGAAAAAGTAACAAACATCCATACATCCATCTTCACGAATTATGCAGTTGGCAATTCTTCGAATAACTACCCCTGTTCTAGGCGAAGCCGAAGTCTGACTTTCCAGTCAGACTTCTACTGACTAAAATCCACCAATGTTCCTGCTTTTGCCCAATATGTGCTTTACCAGGGTAAGTCTTTCGAACAACCCACAAACTCGGATAAATCCACCACTTGACGCATTAAATCCTAGACCCATACCAACACATGACGTCATACTATACGTACACTTGTCCAGCCGAATCGTGAACAATACATCGTAAAGCACTTGAATTGAATGTGAACTAAGACCTGCCACAATTGTATGGACTAATAATTTAATATTGTCTGGTTCAATTCGTGATTAGAATCTATTGGTAGATATGATTCGATTTGTTACTATGTTGTGAATGGCTAGGAAGATGTAAAAAAGGTGTTTGAGCATTTCCCTCGTTTTTGTAGTGGGTAAATAAAGTCCGTGGTGGATTTTGCTTGATTTTTAGAACAGACTTACCCTTTTTGTCATCCTCAGTATCACCTGCCTAGCATTGTTGGGGTTTTTTTCTGCGGATGGGAAATCATCAAAAAACTTCCCCCGCTCTGGGCGAAGTTTCAGACTTGTACTGACTAAAACCCACCCATGTTCTTTCTACTGCCCTTTATGTTCCGGAGCCGTGGTGTCTCTTTCAAACAACCCGCAACCCCGGCAGATAAGACACCTCTTAGTTAGGAATGATAGAATACCTACAATCAAATAATTACGATAAAACAATTATGGTACGAAATGCGAATATTATTTTAGTTTAAACATTATGGACTCCATATTTGATACCGGTCATTGGCTTCAGCAATTAACATAATAATTAGATAAAATTTTATTACTTACTTTGTATGTTGTCTTTTAGGGCCTACTTGTTTATATATTTTGTTGTTACATGGATCTACCACATATTGAAATACCTAAAGCTAAAATATGTATCTTTCTTCTCATATATATAGAATCCCACAAAAATCGCCATTTTTTTTTTGGTTGATAGATACAGTAAGGAATGAGTATATTAGAGGCAGTTGGAAAGTTGCGCCTGTTACAGAAAAAAATAAAGGGAGTCGTTTGTCTTTGTATGGACATATTTATAGTGAGGAGAGACGAAGCACATGTGACTAAAAGAGTAATGGATCAGAATGTTGATGGATGGAGAGGGAGTGAAAGACCAAAGAAATGATAGATGGTCTGTGTAAGGAATGATATGAAGGAGAAAGGAGTAAATGATACTGTGACGTTTGACAGGGCAGAATGGAAGAAGAAAACGTGTTGAGCCGACCCCAAATAGAATGGGACAGGGGCAGGAAGATGATGATTGCCCAGAACTTCGCCACTTCCACCGCAGCAGTCAGTTTAGGTACAGGTTTCTGGGCTAGTGGCTAAGATGCAAGTTAGGTGAGCTAGATACAGCTTCAAACCGCCCACAAAAAGGTCAAATACCTCCCTGAAGTCTTGCTGAATCATTCACACTTTAACCACTACATACCTCTAGGCCAGGCCGTTCTGCTTATTATCTCAATTGATTGTTTAACAGTAACATTTTAATAATAATACTTGAAGCACCTCCTGCGACAAACAAAAGAATAATTACGTCTCAAAGTCGGTGCACCTTAGCGTGGATAATCGGTGCAGCCTCGAGAGTGCGATTTTATTGTGCGATTGTCGCGTTGTTGTGCGACTAATTGCTATAATTTTGTAAGTTTGCGAGTTATTTGTGTGTATAGTTTGATTGAGGACGTGGGATGTAGAAGGGTTAAATAATAACGTTTATTTGAAGTTTTGGTGTGGTTAGAAATAAAGTACTAGTACGACTAACGTACTAAAGTACTATTAAACTATATAATACTCACCACTCCACTGGGGTCCGTAGATGGGATGACCCGGACAGCACCTTTTGATTGGTCCTTTCATTTCTATGACAATCGTCGTTGAGAGCATTAATGAACTTAAAAAAAGGCTGAAAACTGATTAGGTATGTGTTTTTTTAAACGCAGTTAGAGAAACCAACAGGGCAAACTACTACGCGCTAGTGTATCCACGAAAATACTGCCGACAAACTGCTCTATAGTTAGGCAGAATATTACTGTTGATTTTTTTTGTCTGAATAAATAAAAATAAAAAAACGTATTTTTCACAGATGTGGACACCCATGAGCCTGACGAGAAGTCCCTCATCACGTACATCTCGTCTCTATATGAGACGTTCCCCGAGCCGCCGACAGTCCACCCGCTGTTCGACGCCGAGTCACAGCGCCGCGCAGCAGCCTACACCGAGCAGGCAGCACTGCACCGCGCCTGGCTGCACGAGAAGTGCGCCCTCATGCAGGTAAGCAATAATGCAAGCCTTAATGTCACAGGCCCGTGACGGGTAGCTCACCATCCGTCCGTCCGTATTGACGACGGGCCGTGTCGACGGCGCGTTAGTGTTTCACGCGCGCCTCAAAGAGATTTCAGCAAAGCAGAGGGGGCCTCCGCCTGCCGGGGTGGCGGGTTGTTCACAAGAGATACCGCGGCCTTGGAACGTAAAGGGCACAAGGACATGGGTGGTTTCAGTCAGTAAACGTCTGACACTCCCCCACGCTCCGCCCAGAGCGGGGGAAGTTATTTGATGATTTACCACCCAAAAGAAAAAAAAAAGGCTTAATACCAAGGCAAAACAGTACCGTTTTGCCTGAAAGAGGTTTTAAACACATCAAGATGTACTCATTATGTAAATAGTAACAATTATTAACTACTAGATGCGCCCTGCGGTTTCTCCTCTTTTTAAATCCATCAAAACGTTGTTTTGAAAAGATCGCTTTTAGCGATAACAGCGCCCATTGTGTCACCCTATTTATAAATTGCATCCTGTTATTCGTGTGATGTATATATGTTATTGTTGTATTTTAAGTTTGCAAACTTAAAATACTACTACTAGTGCGTTTTGCCTCTGTATCACCCTAAGATAGACTGATAGAAAGTCCGCCTTTCTACAGGTTATACTTGTGCATAAAGTTTTAATAAATAAGTAAAATACAATAACCAGCCTCAGTTTAAGCTATGCATTTTGAAAACCTAATAAAATCAAAATGCTAGGAATAATAATATTTACTTTTATTTTCTTTTTATAAAAACGTTGCCCCACACTAGGAATTTCTCCTGTATCGTGGGTGCGTTTACAAACATTAACATCTACCTGTAGGTCATACAAATATTTGTTTCGTGCGGGGATCGAACCCACGACACGCAGAGCAGCAGTCGATCGCTCGGCCACTGCGCCAACCGTGCCGTCAAAAACTTTGATTGTGAGATTCAAGCCTGAAAAATATTATAGCTAGCAATTAGTATTTATTACTTGTATTTTACTTTTTAAACGTAATACTGGTAGCATGAACTTGTTCAAGAGTAACATAATTTGTGTTACTGTTTGTAAATTCGTGCGAGAGCAACATTTCCAATTTGCAACTTCTGAGCACTAATCACTTACTGTTCAGAATACTTACGGAAATTACATTTTGAAATAAATGTATTAAATGTAGACCAATACTGGCCACTTTTTATCAGACAGGAGAGACAGAGACAAGAAAACATCGTGAGGATATCAACAATATTATGATCTTCTATATTTAAGGCATACTTACAAAATATATGTTTTTAATATTGTCTATATTTATTTCAACAAATAATATATAAAAAAAACATTTTATAAAATTTTTTTTTTTTTTATATACATAATTTAAGAGCAACAATCAAAGTATTGCATATATTCTTGTTGCCTTTTTAAGGAACTAGGTACCATTTGAAAAACGTTTATTTTCAAACTCTTTTCTCAGGGAGACCCTTAAAGAACTGCTTAATGTCCTTACAGAAACTTACTAATTTCTTTTTCCCTCCAGGACCGTGCTTTCCCGTCAACTTTGATCGAAATGAAGAAGCTGCTCAGCGAGAGCACGCGGTTCCGCCAAGAAGAGGTGCCGCTCAGGCAGAGGGAGAAACAGAAGCTGTTCCATCATTACAGGGAGCTAGAGGTAAGCAGAACTAGACCTTATTGCATGATAAATACAGATTAAGTTTACATGAGGTTCAAGAAAATATGAGCCAGGTGGCAAGGTAATACCTTATAAACTCCTAAAAATAGGCTTCAGAGCGAAAGCCCCATAGTTTGTTAGATTTACATGTAAGGATTGCCTTGGGCTGCGGTTGGTTTAAAATAGTTCCCGCGGCCTCGGAACACAAAGGGCAAAATGAAGAACATGTTAGGGTTTGATTCAGTACAAGTCTGACACTCCTTTCCGTAGGAAGTCAACCCACAGTAGGAGTTATTTGATGACATTCCATCCGAAAAAAAGTATTGCTACATGTGGCAGTCTTTTTAATGCAATTAGAGACTCAAAATTTATATTACTGCAGTCTAGACCATCAAGTACACATGTGTTTATACATGATATTTATCCTGTCATATTGTTTAGTATCTAAATTAATAATTATGTTATCTTTCCCCAGAAATACTTCGAAACGGTGGGCGAGTGCGACATCGAGCCGACATTACGACCAGAAGCTTTAGAACAAGCGTGGTCTCGCCTGCTGATGGCGCAGCAAGAGCGAGAGCGAGACCTGACCGACGAGATCCGTCGCCTAGAGCGACTGCAGCGACTTGCGGAGAAGCTGCACAGGTATGCTTGTTTCTAGGCTAGCATTGCACGAACAACCCAAAAAATCTTGCTGTTACTATTTAAATTGAAGTTGTTTGTACTCGAGCAATCTTTAGGCCCTTTTGGCTGTAGACGGTGAGCAATGGGTAGCTCATCGTCCGTCCGTCTATTGACAACAGGCCGTGTCGACGGCGCGTCAGTGTTTTACGCGCGCCTCAAAGAGATGTTAGCAAAGCAGAGGGGCCTGCCAGGGACACCGCACGGGGTGAAGGGTTGTTCGAAAGAGATACCGCGGCCCCGGAACGTCAAGGGTAATAGAAGGAAAATAAGTGGGTTTAAGTCAGTACAAGTTGCCCCCCCCTCTCTGCCCAGCAGCGCAGAGTGGGAGAAGTCGTTTGATGATTTCACATCCGCAAAAAGGTCTATTTGGCATTAATTTAAAGGTCTTTCAGTTTTTGATTATGTCAATAAACGCAATTTTGTTTCTTAAAATCTTTTTTCTCTCTAGGGACATAAAACAAACCGAAGCCGGCCTCGACAGCGTAGAACGCCACATCGAGAGTGAGATCCGTCGCGTGGAGCGCGGCGTGCATCCTGCTGACGCGAAGCTAGCGGTCGAGCAGATCGAACAGGAGCTGAGGGCCATGGAGCACACCATCCAGGAGATGTTCCAGGACTGTCATGTTCTGAGAGAGGGGAGATACCCTCAGGCTGCTGATTTACATCGACGGTAAGAATATTTTGTACAAACAGGTCTTTACCACAGGAACTTTTATTATTCTATCCATTTCTATTCTGTATTCGCTATAGGGAATGCGGGTAACATTAGTAAAATGTACCATTCCTCTTCAATCTGGAACGTTACCTCGTTTTCTGATCATGATTGAAAGCCTCGAAGGCTTTACCCTGAATATCATAGCCGTATAGGAATAACCAAATACATTTTAGTGATGGGATGTCCTTACTAATATTGTTAAAGCGAAAGTGAGTTTGTTTGTTTATCTTCACGCCTAAATCGCATTCGTATAGAGATAGTTGGGACCCTGGTGACGGACATAAGCTATTTTTTTTTAAACTGAGAAATGAGGGAGAAAGAGGGAAGAAAAGGGTAAACTTAGCATTGCTATGACAATGAATAAGGCGCAAGGACAAACACTACAGGTAACAGGTACCTACAAATCTGGAAAGGGGAACTGTGTTTCCCCGAATTTAACGCGAGCGAAGCCGCGGGCAAAAGCTAGTATTACTATAAAGCACTAAACATATATTTCATCTAATGTCATCCGCAACATGCTACAGTGAAACAGTATAGTAACGCTAAAGACCGCATTAACATTGTATAATATTTTCAAAAGTCAACCATATATTATCACATTTTAGAATCCATAATTCCTCTTTCAAAGAAAAGATGGATGGATTGGGTTAGGGAAGGAGAAAGGAGTAAATGATGCCGTAACTTCGGACGTCAGGGGAGAATGGGACAAGGGCAATAAAATGATGATGAATTCCTCTTTCAGAGTCCAACAAGTCCACGACCGCTGGCTGAATGCCCGCCAATCTTTTACTGGGCGGCTAGTTCCCCGCCTGTCGTCAGTGCGCCTGCCGGTGCAGCAGACCACGGTGCGGAGGGAAACCCGCACGGTGCTAGAGACCAGGGTTCATGATGCGGACCCCAAGTTCCAGCAGCTTAGCGAAGATACGAGGTGGTGTAAGGAGAAATTGGTGAGAACATAGGGTTTTGACACTTAAATGTTTTTAAATAGCATGGTAACGAGCTCTTATTATCTAAAATAGACCAGCAGAAATGGAGATGGACTGGCCACTTGCTCAGAAACCCAAGGGATAAATGGTGGAAGCTGCTCATCAATGCAGAAGAGTAGCGATAGAATACATAGGAAATTGTTAGGGGAAGCCTATGCTAAGAGGCACACTGAACTACGGGACATCTTATAAACAATAAAATGAAAACATGTTGTAAAATGTGTAACCTAGTAGTTCAGAATAAAAGGCTTATTATTATCATTATATAACGAGCTATATGATAGACGTGTAACGCGACTTGACTCAAGTCGCATGATCACGAATCTGAAGTTTTATAAATAAATCTGGAGTTTTTGACCACTTAGTCAATTTTACATTACTATGTATTTTTACATAATCATTGCTCAATCAAATTTGTCGTATTTTGTAATGTTTTCCTAAATACTATAGACAAATTACTTTCAGATAAAAAGAGTTTTGAACAAGCTTGCGACGTAAAAGGCCATATCTTTTGACTGTGTAGATTTAAATGGTTGATTTTTACACAGCTGTAAGGTACCATAGATTTGAGTAAATGATCGCGGGTTCGATCCCCGCACGGAACAAATATTTGTGTGACCTACAGGTAGTTGTTTCGGGTCTGGCTGTTTGTGTATGTGAGTTTAAATGTTTGTAAACGCGCCGACGATACAGGAGAAATGTATAGTGTGGGGCAATAAAAATGGCCTTGACAGACAACAAAGTAATTCCATAAGGGTTCTGTGTTTTCCTTTTGAGGTACGTAACCCTAAAAGTAGATCAAACGAAATTAAAAAAAGAGATTCCTTCTATCTACCTTCAGTCCATGTATATTTCTTATTTATTCTATGTACAGACGCCTGCAGGTCAAGCTACCCGAAACTGTCATTTTTTCCCAATGAACCTTGAACCTAATACTTTAGAAATAAAGTCGAAAATCTATCAAAGAAATCTGACAGATTGTAGTAGCTTGATGTGCAGGCGTCTGTACATGCTAGTTTCTGCCTCGTTTTACCCTCATTTATTAACTCGGACCAATTAATATTTGTTTACAGAAAAAGCTGCATGAATCCGACTACGGCTCAGACTTGCCGTCAGTGCAACACGAGCTTGACAAACACCAGAGGGAACACAAACAGATCGATCAGTTCCACGCCAAGGTACTGGATAATAATAATTATATACATCAAATAAAGAAGGCCACTCGCTGTCACCCCTCCCCCCCTCCCCGCTCTGGCGGAGCGGTAGAGTGTTAGACTTTTACTGAATAAAACCCTTCCATGTTCCTTCTTTTGCCCTTTATGTTCCGGGGCCGCGGTATCTCTTTCTCGCCCTTACATACCTCTTTTGATAATTCTTTTCTTATCGAATATGTGTTATACCAATATGTAGCCCACAGAGCTCTAATAATGAACCTAAGAAATTGAAAAAGCGCCTTTATACTGGAGTCAACGCTGCACAACGATTTTAAACGTTTGGAATGGTCAAATAATTAAATTAGAATCGGCTGTAAACAGTGAAAATAACTATAGAAATGTCAAATATATGACAAAACTTAAGTACCTAAAAGATTGCCGGTGTTGCGGGTTGTTCGAAAGAGATACCGTGGCCCCGGAACGTAATGGGCAATGGAAGGGATATGGATGGGTTTTAGTCAGTACAAGGCTGACACTTCCCCCCGCCCAGAGCGGGGGTAGTTATTTAATGAGTCCCACCCAAAAAAAAAGTACCAAAAAGATTTTTTTCAATCCCTTCAGTCCCGTCCGTCGGCTTTATAGAAAAAAACTAACGCCTTTGAACCATAGCCTTTTGTCTAGCCTTCTGTAGGCCTACTATGACATCTTAAAGCAGAACTTATTCCACTGAGTGAAAGAGATGGTGCTAGACACCCTGTATAGCTCTGTCCCTTTCCCTCAGCGGAATAAGTTCTGCTTTAACACGCCATTTATTTATTAGCTGGTGTTTTTATATGTGAAGGTACCTTGCACTAATCAACCTATTTTCCCCAGGTGGAACAATGCGTGCACAACCGCTCAAACTTCAGCGGAGAGGAACTAAACCTGTACAACCAACATCTCAGTCAGCTGCAGAAGTTGTATGCTGAACTGCTCTCAACCAGCACCAAACGGTAATATATCATTAGTATTATGTTGATCAATTGTGAACCTTATGCAAATATAATTAAGTTTAATTTACTTTGTTGCATACGATGCTTTAAAAAAGTGATTTGCTATGTCAACAACACATAGAAAGCTACTTTATAACAATAGGAATAAAGTCGAGATCCAGAACTGCAGTGTTTCAAGCTCACTATATCCCTTTTCATAGGTCAACAAAGTTTAATTTAGCCTGTCTCCAACATGATTGTGCTATTTGAATACAAACAATAACTTTGAAGCAACTGAGTTCAATTTCAACTGACACCAAAATTTTCATCCACAGTATGTCAGACCTCGACGCGTTGCAAGATTTCCTCCAATCAGCGACGGCTGAACTCAACTGGCTGAACGAGAAGGAGCAAGTGGAACTGTCCAGGGACTGGGCGGATCCCCACATCAACTTGCCGGCTGTACAACATTACTATGAGGTATGGTAGAAGTTTAGAGAAATACAGTTGAATGAATAAAGCTTCAGTGAATGAAATTGTAGGTCCCTGATTTTTAAGTTTCTTTCGAAATGTCCTGGCGTTTTACATCGATATTTGGTGGCACGTGCTATAAAGCAAATGATTTTAAATTTTCGCCTTCTTATCAAGCGTTGCTTTTTATTCTACATGTACAAATTATTATAAAAATATTTGCTATAGATATTTAGCTTCAAATAAATATCTATATATTTGGTCATTTGCAAGATGAGGTTTTGATGCAAACCGTAAATTTACAAAATATGATTGTCTAATATTATTATTATTTTCCTTTGCAAATTGAATAATTTATATATTTTTTACAATTCTGCAAGTGCTGTGCCCTTCTATAAGTGACGAACTCACTAAAACTGTTGGTGAGTTTTGTGTAGGTGATATGTAAGTGAGTAATTCGTTGAAGTACTCTTAACAAATAAAAATGCAAAAATCGATCGGATCCTTAAGGACCCAGGAGCTGGCTTTTACTTTGGTCAAAGGCTAGTCTCGTGGTTACATTACCAGCTGACAGCCTTGAGGAAGAATTTTTGATACCCCATTTAACACCCGTAAACAAATCATTTTGATCCTTATTCCTTTAACATTAGAAACCATTGTCACGTATATTAAGATGTTGTTTTACAATAAGTTGAAATACTTCGTTTGTTTACAAGCATTCGTTTGGAGATGATAGAGAGGTTGGTTTTATACGTTTTTGTTACACGTTGTTCATTTTGTTTTTGTTCGCCATTTTGTTTTTGAATGTGCTTTTTTCCGTTCAGAAACGTGCATGTTGATGTTAGACTAGAATATTTAAATATAAAGTTATCTTATTCTTTCATCAGATCAATGATTAAATGTTAAAAATAATAAATTGAGAACTTGAAAAAAAAATAGTTTTATGTTTAAAGATTAAATATACTTAGTACAAAATATTCTTATGCACATAAGTGTTGGATAAATTGTAAAACTGCAAATCATGTACCTAATTGTGTGAGAGACAAAAACATACTTACTTATATTACTTATTAGAACAAATTACAACAAATTAATCCCATATAGCATTTTTCACACAGTGCATTCCATAGTCTGCCAATTTAAAATGACTTTTACACCCCATTAATAACATTCATTTCTCCATAGCAACTGATGTCATCTCTTGAGAAGCGAGAGCTACAGTTCAGCAACGTCATCGACCGCGGAGAAGCACTCATCGCTCAACATCACCCCGCTACAAAGACAATTGAATCACATCTGCAGGTTAGTAGAAAATACTACCTTATGTCTATAAGTGTAAGGTTCATATTTCTTCAATAGAGTAGTTTAGTTCGTCAAATGTTGGATAGATATTTTGTTGAAAAGACTAATGAGTCTTATACAATTCAGTTAAAAACAAACCTTAACTTTAAAGAGGTAAAGTTTATATTTCTTTGTTACTTTGTGACTGTTATACATCATGTTTCTTTTGGTGTGATACCTACATTTGGTTAGATTATTTTTAGATACGAAAAATAATTAGGATTATCAAATGATGAGACATGCTGACAAACGGCTCATAAGAAATATGCTATTATATAAATTTATAACCATTATTAATCCCCCACCCTCCCAGAGAAGGTATTCACCCTCTGGCAATTTTGAGATCATATTTTTTACCGTAATTTTACTCTCATAGGTAATGCAGTCTCAATGGGCGTGGGTGCTCCAACTGACCCTGTGTCTCGAGACTCATCTCAAGCACACCACACAGTACCACAACTTCTTCGAAGAGGTCAAGGAAGCCGAGAAATGGATACAGAAGTAAGTGTCCTAGTTATAGTGGAGCTGTGAAGGAATGTGGACTTTATGTTGTTTGAAGTAGTGTTTAAGGTGCGATGTGATCAGTCACATTGCTCGTCTAGTTTGAATTTAAAAAGATTAAAGACTATGGATAATGTCTTTAATGTTTTAGATATTAGGGTTTTAAATGCATTGGTCGATTCGTTATTTAAGGTTTAGAATTGATATATCGCCGTAGCTTTAATTTTACTATTTCATGTGTGTTTTCTATATCTTAAAGGAATTTGTTTTGGTAATAATATTGATTTGAAAAAAAACAGTCGATATATTGCGACTTTTTGTCAACACTGCTGAAAATCGTGCATTAATAATTAATTGATTATAAGGTTTATTAATTAATTAATCATAAGTTAATTGTTTGCGGGAAGGAATTAACCTTTTTGAACACCGGAACACAAACGCCCTCCACGCCAGGAAACTCATTTTACAGTTTTGTCACATATTTGTGTCGTTGGCGTCTGGGGCACTTGCTTGTCACATATATGTCACAATGGCGATCAAAAGGTTAACTAATATTTCTTTTCTAGACGCGAAGAAGCCCTGAACACGACATTCTCGCAGTCCGAGTTCACCCTCGACCAGGGCGAGCGCCTACTCAAGGGCATGCAAGAGCTCCGCGAGGAACTCAACTCTCATGGAGGCCTTGTGTCTCGCCTGGTGGAGGACGCACAGGAAATCCGCCCCGTGAAGCAACGCAGAGCTCCTATTACAAGGCCGTTAAGGGCGGAAACTGTTTGCGCTTATAAGCATGCCAATGTGAGTATAAGTTGTCATTGTAATATGGACCTTATGCCAGTGACTACATGGAATATGTTATGTGGCTTTAGTTTGAGTATCCCGTTCACAAAGTATTAGTTTATGTGAATAAGACTTTAATCTTTGACGGGTACAGTTGATATTTGTATGTTAAACAGTTTTCATGGTAATGTCAAAGCCCGGTCCATGATTTTTCGAATTATAGAATTTTGGATCCGAACAAATGGCAACAAATACACTTATGTTATATTATTGGCGAAAATTTGTATGGATGTTTATTACTTCTTCGCGCTTAAACGTCTTAACGAACGATTTGAATGTTTAGTATGTAGATAGCTTATACCCTGGATTAACACATTTTAGCTTTTTGAGTTCCCTGGGCATGAATGGATGATAATAAAACATGGTTTTTGTTGCGGATAACACTGCAATTCGCAGCTATTTTGGCAATAGACGTAAAATAAGTTCACCTTCAACCTTCCTCCCCACAGGTGGCCATCGAGAAGGGCTCAGCAGTGACAGTAGTGGACAACTCGGGGCGCTCCCGCTGGCGCGTGCGGCTCGGTGGAGCCGGCACCGACGTGCAGCTGCCTGGCGCCGTGCTGGCGCTGCCGCCGCCCTGCCAGGACGGGATCGACGCCGCCGCCAGGCTCAGGAGCGCTTATGATAGGGTGAGCTCATCTGCCTACACATGTACCAAGTCCCAACTGGATGCAGCAGTACATAGAGGGTCTTAGCAGTAGTGGCTTAATTGTTACGGCCATATAAAATAACTTGTAAGTTCGAATTGTAGTTCAAAGACATGCTTTTTTGCAGATGGAAAATCAGGAAATAACATCCCGTGCTCTAGTCGAGGCGGGGAGTGTCAGATTTTTACTGACTAAAACTCACTCATGTCATCACCCATTCTTCTTATGCCCTTTTTTTCCGGGGCCGTGGTATCTGTTTCGAACAACCCGCAACCCCGGCAGGCGGTGGCCCTGGCAGGTCCCTCTGCTTTGCTGATATCTCTTTGAGGCGCGCGTGGAACATAAGCGCGCCGTCGACAAGGCTCAAACACTAGCTCTTCATTTATTGAACTATTACACTATGATTTATAACATCCCTTACCATATTGAAGGTAAAAATATATGACCGTTTATGTCACAAATTTGTACGGAACCCTCTGTGATTTTTTTGTATTGGAAAGCTCAAGTTATCCTACAACAATACATCAAAATAAACACCAATGTGACACTTCCCTTATCTACGAATACCGACATATTATTGTATATTACCGTTTACTTAATGAATGATCAATAAACTAATTAACAAAATATAAACATACCCCAGTTAGTCAGTGATGTCAACGCGATGCGTCTCCTAGACTGTGTGTATGGAGTGTGTGTGTTAATATTGTACGTTTTTGTGAAGGTCATACAACTATGGCAGAGGAAGCAGCTGAGAATGAGGCAGAATATGATCTTTGCCACCATCAAGGTCGTGAAGGGATGGGATTTCCCGCAAGTGAGTATGCTATTTAAATTGGTAATTTATAATGTCTCTGGATATGTTTTTTGATCTAAATTATGTTGTTGCTCTTTTTTTATAAAACTTTTCTGTTATATTTGTGACAACAACAGCTTCAACAGATGGTTAGCAGGTGTATATGTAATTAACAATAATTTATCCCCAATTAAACTAGGCGTTATTGGTAAAAAAAAATTAATGCAAAAAAATACTTTAAAACAAAGACTTTCCATTCAACCATTTAAAAAACTGTTTCTTGTTTACATCTTGTTGTCAGTAGTACAGTTCACCGCTCGTTAGTGGTAAAACAAATTAACCGCGAAAACCGCAAAGGAACATTACCACAAACGTGCGGTTAACTGTATCATAAAGCATCCATTTTGAAGAAGAGAGGCAACGTGCGTTTCATGTCTACAAAATTTTAATACAAAAGTTTTCTCACCATTCTTGGGTTATAGCTGAATATCGTCTGATGGTACCTCCTGTTACGATCTGGGTAGTCTAAAATGAATGCTTTAGCAGAAACAACATAGTATAATAATATCAGTTACGTTAAAACTCTTAAAATGGTCAGAGAAACAGTTGATATTGTGAATTTGTGAATTGTCACTTTATGACCATTTTATGAATTTTAACCCAATTATATTATGATTCAGCTTAAGCGGCCATAATAGACCCCCTGGCACTATGCTGAGCTGAAGCCCCTTTATTTAAAAAAGCGCTAGGTTAGCTCGCAAAATTCATATTTACAGTACGGCCAACGAGAAGCGATGCGAAAGGTCATTAACCTAAAGAACAACTGTGGCGTTGACAATCTAATATTTAGCTCTTTCCATCTTGTGCCTTTGTCGTAATGTCTCGTTCTCCCGGCAAAAACATGACAACGTTAAGACGGGTTAGCCAACATTCGGGCGGCCATTTTAGATGGGGTTTTAGCATGGCATATAGCATGGGGTTATAGCATAAGCATTTTAGCATGTATTTACATTATTTACTTCTTCATAAGAAAGGCATTCAATGAGATTAGATGAACGTTTTATTGATCATTTGAATATTTGTAATTCTGTTAATAAATAAGCGCAACGGTCGCAAATCATATTTAAATCAACATACAACTTGACACTGACCCACAAAATGCAAAAAACGTAAGAAAAATTGAATTTTGTACCTTAAGGTGTTCTAATAAAAAAAAACTTATTACAGGTTAACCCATGAAATAAAATTATAAATTACATAATGGAATAGAAAATGTGAGTAAACAAACAATAATTCTTTCTTTCTACCTATAGTTCGTAGCCATGGGCGCAGAACAGCGCCAGGCGATCCGCCGTGCGCTCAACGAAGACGCAGAGAAGCTGCTAGCTGAAGGGGATCCCGCCGACCCACAACTAAGGAGGCTGCGGCGAGAGATCGATGACGTCAACCGCTTGTTCGACGAGTTCGAGAGGAGGGCTAGAGCTGAAGGTACGTGATAGCTACTCTCTGCTGACTTCAAAAAGGAGGAGACTCCTAAGTCCTCGGAATCTTTATTTATGTTCCCCGATCGAGTCAGAGGCCGGATGAAAATGGGTGGCACAAAATTCTGACACCAAGTTCAGCATAAACTACGCGAAAAATTTTGTAAACGGCGTTTTCTAGTATCTGCCAACTCCTATAGAAGGAGAGGTGTGAGTTTCGTATGTTTCAGAGTAAGAAACTTTATGCTTTCTGCTCTATTTTGTTTGTGTCGGCAACAACTTGAATCCAAACCATCATCATTTTATTGCCCTTGTTCCATTCTATTTGGGGTCGCCGCAACACGTTTTCTTCTTCCCTTCTCCCCTATCAGACGTCACGGCATCATTTACTTCTTTCTCCTTCATATCAATCCTTACACAATCCATCCAGTTTTTCTTTGGCTTTCCTCTCGCTCTCCGTCCATCAACATTCATATCCATCACTCTTTTAGTCACATGTGCATCAACAACCTAACTCCAAACCGTAAAATAATAAACAAAAGGAAGTTCTATTTAATGTCTTTCACGTTAGAACAGTCACCAATCGGTACGCTATGTAAGGAAATACGCCGCGAAAACATATTATAATATACATAACATTGTTATCGTGACAATTGTTGCGACCAAATGATACCCTTGAGAACACTTCAATTAATATTTATCGTTTAATACATACGTGTCATACTGGATTCATAGACAAACTAGAGTAGGTAACTGTCTTAAATATAACACATCGGTATGTTGGGTTGCTACTATTTTCATATCGGGCAAAATTTGTGAATTGGTGAGTCCTACAAGCTTGTAAGGGTCAGAAATAACAGGGGCCTGCCAGAGCCACCGCCTGCCGGTGTTGCGGGTTGTTCGAAAGAGAACATGGGTGGGGTTCACAACAAGTTTGACACTCCTCCCCCCTCCCCGCTCCGGCCAGAGCGGAGGAAGTTATTTAATGATTACTCATCCACAAATAAAGGTTCAGAAGTAGGTGTACTGAATTATAGTGCACCCACATTGAGCATAGAAGGCGAATCTATTGCCATCAACCGGGCACAGGTATAGACTCCATGGTTGGTATTGAGATAATCTATAATATGAAAGAGAAAATCACAGACTTACTCATCACGGAAATTACATAGGGGATACTTTAAGACGTACGTGCTCGCTAAGACGGGATTTTGTAAAATTCAACCTTTTAGGGAGTGCTACAGGCTGGCAAAGTTTGTATGGCAGAACGCGATTTGTTGGTCGGATTGACTTGAAATATTGCATGAATGAAATTAATAGACTATAATATAACATCGCGCTACGACACTAAGGAGCTGAGAACCGGGTGAAAGCGATGAGCATAGCTACTACCTGATAACAATCAATAACACTTTTTCGGACATCGAACGGAATTGAGACCACGCGATCAACGAGACTGACAGAGGTTTTTATTTTAGTAGTAATACGGCTGCTTTTCGAATGTTCTTGCCGAAGTAAAAAATTCTACAATGAAAAAAAAACACTGCACACCGTTTCCTAAAACTCTATCATATACCATGTTTCCGTCCTTGCGCTGTTAACGAATGATTCGTGCTCCGTAATTACTTGGTTAGAAAAATGATCTTCTTCATTGGTCTAATTGAATAATAGCGGTTTGATACACGGGCGTCGAGAATTAAGATTTATTTCGTAACGATATTTTTGTTTGAAGAGTTAGGGTGGCTATAAAAATTGAAGACAGAGTACTGAAATTATATTGGTCAGATATTTCAATACGTCGCGGCAAACCACGAAGGGGATGGCGGGGTGGCGGGATAAAATTGACAGGTTCCGTCAGAACTCGAAGGGGGTGGTGGGGGTTCACAAGACATGGAAAGAGTGAATGCCTTTCCCTGGGAGTGGGACAGAACAGGCTAGGAAAAATAACTAGTATTTGAATGAAATCAATCATGAATTATGATTGATTTCTACAATCATAATTATTAAACTTAAGTGTAACCTCAACTAGGGTAAATATGAGAATTTACAGGTTCTTACTATTATGTATCCAAGCTTAATTGAAAGAATTCTCAAAGTGTAAGTATCTGTTGAAACAAAGAATTTTAATAAGGACGCTTGGCACTTTAATCTTGCCTTTAACACACTACACAATGGTTGATTAGTGCCAACTTGACCTACCTGTAAATACTATAGAAATTCTATAGGATCATGCGATGGCACGTGATGAATTGAAATATAACTTACTACATTAGGACATTAGTTCTTTCTGATTTTTAACTGTTTTTGTCGTAATCCGAACTTAAGTTTGGTTGTAAATACTGTGACCGTGAGTTCTTGGTCCTTTAATACTGACAGAACTGGTTTTATTTGCTGATAAATTTATGGCATCTTAAGACAATTAGAAACTTTGCCAAGAGAACAGCAAGAAAGTTCCTTACGAACAAACATCTGGTCTTTTAAAAGGGACTATATCCAGAATGGCCATTAGACCCATTCAATAAGCACCCTTACTTTGTTCAATATGACATAAGTACTATAAATAGGCTGTTATCCAGTTTGTTTACTATCCAACGCGTGGCCACCAAACAGTCGCTCGATGTCCCGTTAACTGCGCGATAACGTAATTTATAATTTATCTAGTGCTTGCACCTTGACACTAAGATTGAGAAGACGTTTTGATACTTGGATCTTACTTTAAAAAAAAAGATTATTTTGCTATGTTATAAGGCATACCTACTGTTTATTTTTAATTTATTAATTAAGCTTTTCAAGTTTGTGTCAAGATTGCAGTTAACGACAACTTTATCAACAATATGAGAGAATTTCAAACGTCTCGCTAAGCTAATGCACAACTACTGAAAGGTAATCAGGAAAGTATATAATGGTTGGCGATACAATATTTACTCGTGCCGAACTAATTGACCGAAGTAACCAAAACAGAGGGAAAATTGGAAAGGCCCAGCTGTCAGACAAATTACGTTTACGTAAATAAATCTCCTACCCTGAAATGGTCCTTAGAGTATTCCCACCAAATGACGCAAGCACTTACAAACGGTAGTTACTTTTTAATTAAAGACCATTTACTAGATTTATAATGTCCGACCAACAGTTACATAATGTAATGTTTTCCACCTTGACATTACATCGACGGAGTGATTTTGATACTTGGATTCCAGATTGTGAATACACTGTGATGGTCTAAAACTCTTAACACTTTTCTGGATTGTAGCAATATTATAGAAAACTAACTGTGCCCAGCGGTTTCTCTCGCTGCACAGCACCTTTTCTGGAGAGGGCCACCCTTATCACTTAGGTGTACGAAATATAGATTACGACCGATTCTCAGAGCTACCGATTTTACATATAAAATTTACAATTAAAACTGTGCCAAAGAATTTTATATATAAAAAAATAAAAATATTTGTAGGATATTGAAATTGTCTCTATTAATGCAAAATGCTTCGCTAAGTGGCTTCATATAGAACCAAAATATAGCAGTTTGACGTTATTTACTAATAAGGGAAGATCATGTGTTACTTATTTACTTTTGAAATTTGTAAGTATCAATAAATAGTCTATTCACACAATCTTAATACAAATAAGACAACAAAATCATAACAAGTTTAATTTCAAGTAAACCATAAACCTCATAAAATTCACCTAAAGTATCAAAACCGTTGATTCTACACATAAACAAAATCGACGTCTTACGACAAAGGACGAATCATCTCGGTCCTACGGACTCCGGGCACACGCCGTCAGTCGCAATTAGTGGATTGTACGAACTGTAGTGTGTAGTATTTATTGTTTGTAGGAAATAATTCGCGGATGATTTTAGCACGTAGTGTTGTGAACAATGTGTTTATAAAATAGTGTTGTTTTGTTTTGGGGTGTTTAGATATTTTTTTAAAATTGGGATTGATAGTTCCAGAAAACTTTCACTTTGTTTTATTTTAATAGTGTTCTAATTATAGATCCATTTGTAAATGTTTTTACACCTATGCTTTTTGCTCTAAGTGATAAACATATATTTATCATTAAAATTTATATTTCTCATCGTCGTCAATAATAGTACAGATGACAGCAGTTCCTACTGATTTTAGCTCTCATTTTTATGATTACAGACATTTAATGTCGTTCTATACAAATACAAGGTGTATAATAATCACAAACCTCTCTTGGACCTTGAAACTGAACAACATGTTTTATGAGATCGTGAAATTTGCAAAAAATATGGACTTTGTATAGGAACTGAAACGATTAGCTAGTCAATATGTATGGTCAACAAAACTACAAAAAAAATGTTAACAAACAATATTGGATGGTACGGATCTGACAAATAAATAATAATGATTAGAACTAAAGTTGTACAGTTTCATGGTCTGAGATACCACACGTGAGGTTTTGTGTTTTATTATGATATACCTTGTATAATTAGGTAACAAATTCATGACTTAAAACAGCCATAAATAGTTGCGTTTAATTCCCCTTACCGAATTCAGTTTTATTTACGAATCCAACAACCCGCATACCACACGTAATTAAGCAATCGATTTCGCAAAAACGTTTCGTACTCTTTTTTTCCATGCTTCTTTTTTGGTCCTTTTACCACATTACATCACCGCTAAATCACCTGGAATCACCCACTGTTGAGCTACTAGCTGTGCCCTGCAGTTTCACCGGCTGTTCAGCTCCTAAATGTAACGTATCGTGATACAGCCTCGATAAATTAGTTACACAACACTATAAGATTTTTTTCGAAATTCGAACTTACAAACTGTTCAGCTTTGTAATTTTTTTTTCTGCCAGAAGTGCGTTCCAGATCTTGACTACCTTTTGGTCCTAATCTTAACATAATTGGTGCATCATGTCTTATCAGCTAATGTTGGGAAATGCGTATGTTAGCATGACCTGCTATGTAGTTCAGTTTTGCAATGTTTTCTGCTACTATTTCTAGTACACAACGTTGATTGGTGTGAATGTTATTGGTTCCGGCAAATGTTTCTTTTTTATTTAGCGATAGTTTTAAAATCGTACGTACCAACGTCGTTTTTTTTTTACATTGACTTTGGGTTGATCCACAAAACTAATTTGAAGACCTATTTAGTAACAGTCGGAACATAAGACTTTTTCGAGAAACCGCTCTTTTACTCAGTGCTTTTATTTCATTCACAAAACCAAACTTGACTTCCGTTATAAGCTCAAATTAAATTGTTGTAACATACAAAATCACTACACACCTGTAATTCCCTTTTTTTCTGATGAGAATTCATTAATTAAATTCTCCCGCTCTGGGCGAAACGAGAGGGAGTATCAGTCTTGTGCTGACTAAAACCCATCCTTCTTTTGCCCTTGTTTCTTCTTTTGCCCTTTTTGTTGGGCCGCAGGATCTCTTTCAAACCAACCCGCAATTCCGTCTTGTTAACTCCTATAGGTAGAGGTCTACCTATAGCGTAGCCATATTGCCAGATATACAGGAGCCTGCACATCAAGCTACTACAATCTGTCAGATTTCTTTGATAGATTTTCGACTTTATTTCTAAAGTATTAGGTTCAAGGTTCATTGGGAAAAATTGACAGTTTCGGGTAGCTTGACCTGCTGGCGTCTGCACTAGCATTGAATAGTTAGCAATCATGTAGTACATCGATATTTTTTTACAACATCTCAAGAGCTTCTGAATCGAACTGAAAATGTATGTAAGTGTTGGGTAGCATTTATCAAAAAAGGCTATGTACCATCACGCTCTGACACTTAAGAGCCGAGCAAATATATCATGACCGTCCTGAATATTTTAATTACTCTCATAATAATGGCACACTGCTCCAGTAATTGCTCAAATGATATTAGCCCGAATTGAATTCTATTATTAGTACGTTTTTTTCATACGCAAATCATATGCGATTCATTCTTTGTAGGCAACGTTAGGTTTTCAGACGGATGTCCGTATTTCAATACAATTGGTAGTTATTTTACTCTGATATGGTTTAAAAGGACTTTTACTGTGATTTGAACGAGTTGTTTAGTTAGTGAAAGTTAAGGAACAAGTTGGTCCTTTGTCTCAGAAAGAAGGACCAATTTCTTTTCAAATGAGTGCGTGGGAAAATGGTCTTTATTGGTTGATTAGTAGATTCTGCAATTAAAATTCTTTGTTTATAAATAGTATAAACAAATGAACATGTTACTCTTGTGACTTTGTGACGTGATTTAAGTGACTTTTGAATAAAGTGCTAAGTGCAAATTACGATGAAGAAAATAAAACGAATGTTCTCCTTTGGGAAAGGAGGTAATGTATCAGTGTATTATATATATACAGTTTAGAATTAAATAAATAAACATCTTGGGACAACTCGTCAATTAGTTTACCGTTAGTTATTTTTGTTACGTGTAATGCATGTATGAGTAAATAGTGTTGTTATGATACTAGAATCTATATTCTAGTTAGATTTTGTACGCCATTAAGGCAAACCATGACAGTGACACAATTGAACTTTTTATGTAACATCTTGCATTTATATCGTGTACTAGGTGCGTCTCGTGGTTTCACTCGCGTGGTGATAGAATATACAATATATCTATGTGTTACTCTGATATATAATACTATACTATTGCGAAGTTTTATCAAAATCCATTCAGTAGTTTTGGCGTGAAAGAGCAACAAACATACTTTCGTACGCCCACACAAACTTACGCTTTTATAATATTAGTAGGATAGGTACTTATTTAATATCTTGTATCAAGTTAACGTCGCGCTTTTATCTCGTGGGCGTAAGCAGACACTACAAAACGGCACCTGTTGACGATCCTAAAATGCTCGTTTTACTTTGTTCGCGTTCATACGTCTATATATATATTTTTTTTGTATATAAAGCCATTAACTAATGACCCTGTTCTTTCTCATTTTCGATGCTACATTCGTAACTCCATTAACTCGCACGCAATCTGAATAAATTGTTTCTAGAAAAAAAGCTTCGAATTCTGTTCTTAAATGGTTTTGAAACCTAATTGGATGTTCGAAAATGTAATACAATTAACCTTAATATGAGAGGAAGGCCAAAGAAAAGATGGATGGATTGTGTAAGGAATGACATGAAAGAGAAAGGAGTAAATGATGCAGTGACGTCTAATAGGGCAGAATGGAAGAAGAAAACGTGTTGCGCCGATCCCAAATAGAATGGGATAAGGTTAGGAAAATGATGATGAACTTAATATACAGTGCCGATGATCATGAATTTTTTTGTATGTGAAATTGATAGGTTTTTAGGATTGATAGGTTATTTGTGTCTTTCAGTAAGTAGATACGGGATGTTAGAAGTCCTAAGTCTGACCAGATTAACAAATTGGAGTCGTATTACCCAGTAACTGGCATGTAGAGTGGATGTCCGAATACGGACGGTTTCCAAGTAGAGTGGAAAGTGACCTTCTCATAGTTGGGAAGGGCTACGCAGATGATGACTTCTTCTGTCTTCAGAGACTAAACAAAATACATAATTAAGTCAAAGCATTTAGTCGTTAAATTGTCACGTAGAACAATTCGTCTTAAAGGACCCAATTCAACAGGAATAGGCAATTTTATTTTCATAAAAAGCCAAACATGAAATGATTCAAAATGTTTTTAAATAAATCATCAACCAGCCGGAGCTGCGGGTTGTTTTGAAAGAGACACCTCGGCTTCGGAACACAAAGGACAAAAAAAGGAACATGGGTGCGTTTTAGTCAGTAAAAGACCACATAGAGCGTATTTCTTTTCCGGAAAAATAGTACATTATCAAAATACAAACTATTTATACAGAAAAGTAGACACACCTATGCTAAAACGGTTACTGCGTATTCAGTACATCGTTTGGAAACACGAAAATGTTCACCTTGTATGTAAAAAGTCCTAGTTAAAAAGTCTTGCTTACACCAAACAAAATCTTTTGATAGAAAAAAAATCAAAGGAGCAATTTGAAAAAGGAACTTAGCCCTTGACCCATCCTGTCAAAAACTCATCTACGGTAATATCTCGACACTCGCCTACTCCCAATTTAAGATGAGATCACTGACGCAACACTTGCCGACCAATTGTAACAACAGCTCGAGGTGTCGACCTTGCCTATAACCGCCTAGCCACGAGCTATGCTCCCTAGCGACTCGTAATTTGCCACAGAGAAAATAAAAAGTTAGTCTTTTTTTTTAAACGTGGCGCCACACTAAGAATTTATCCTGTATCGTGGGTACGTTTACAAACATTTAAACTCACATACACAATCAGCCTGACCCGAAACAACTATCTGCAGGTCATACAAATATTTGTTCCGTGAGGTAATCGAACCCGCGACACGCAGCGCAGCAGTCGATCCCTCAGCTACTGCGCCAACTGTACCGTCAAATTTGCTTAGACCAAGCCAGGACTCCTCAAGTAACCTCACTTCGACGGCTCTTTCTGGAAAGCATACACAAGGATGTTGCTCGACGCAAGCCGTGTCGCGAGTTGAATCGCATGAGGACGTGAGCGAAGCATAAAATATTTCACAAATGAATCAAAGAACTCCCACTTTTTTATGAATTAAGACGTAATGAGTATGTTTTGAATTTTAAAGGCCCACTTCTGTGTGATGTCATTTGTTTCAAATTGATGTACTCCGAGGTAAGATTGACTTTTATGGCCGTTAGTTGCTGTTCGTATTAAAGTGCGAAAAAGAGGTCAACTTCATTCATTGGCACAAAGTACATATTTGAAATGAGAAAATCTTGTTATCGTAATTGAAGATCTCTTGCTGAAAAGGCTATGTTTTTTTTGGAGTGTACTCCTTAAGAATCGATTTTCATATATAAGGCGCCCGGTATGAGAAAAATTCGAGGGGTAAAACCTACTAACAAGTAACGAAAATCGTGTCACGTTTTTAGTGCGCACCTTTAGTGCGCAACTTTCTAATTTGGCTGTGAGTGTATTAAGACGTAGATACATATGGTATGCTGTATAGGCGACTATACCTATATACTATATGTTATTGGGCTTGTTTGTTTCTATCAGTGTCGATGTATTAGTATTGCTATTTTTTTTCATTAATTTGTGAATTTACCCTTTCAAATGATATTAATCTTTTTTCAGTTGAATAAACTGTTTTTGCGTATGGTTAGATACTCGTACTTAAGGAGTAAACTCCAGTCGTGCGTCGGAGCTGACACACACACTTTTTTTTTTAAATTGAGAGACTTACCCATATTGATGAACCATTCAGCTTCAATTAAATAATACCACGATGTGATAATCTGTAGACAAAAATATTTGGGACTCTCATCGCTCAGCAACAACTTAGTCAGTTTTTAATATAGTTAAACAGACCAGCTTAAATTAGCACAAACCGTTGAGTAATCCATAGGTACAGTATTTCTGAGAAAGGTTTTTTCTTCGGAAATGATTCACATATGCTTTTATTTTCAAAGCTTCACAAGATAGCTCATGGGTTTACTTAGAAATATTTCAAAGAAAGATTTTGATTATAAATGTGCGTCGCTGTAAGAGAAGATATAGACTAAAGAAATGAGGGATTGGCTGTTGAATGATGATAAGTTTTCGAAAACAAATGGGTTTTTAATACAATGTTGTCGTATTTAACCCAAAGGTTGACTGGTAGAGAATTTCTTATGGCTTTAAGTACGCCTATGTACCACTTTTGTTCATGAAGTTTAAATAAATGATGATATGGGTAAATGAAGGTGACTGCTGAGTTTTCGAGAAATAGTGAAGTATTGAAGTAGAAGTAGTGCTGCGTTGACCTCAAATAAATTGATACAGAATGATGACGAATGAAGGATTTTGATTGGAGTCACATGCTTGATCCGTTGACCTCTAAATGGTTGCTAACAAGAATTGCTTTGAATCCTAAAATACCGTCAATTAGTTTTAGTGTCTAATGATGTCATAGTATTTTAGAGAGCTTGTGGCTAAATAATATGAACCGCTTGGACCGAATTTTAGGTTACCCGTCCTTGCCCAGATTGGTCCATAGATGTGTAACCACCACAGTACACCACGTTACATCCACCGTATTCAGCCTTTACATACCGAGTTTCCTCCGTACCTCAAAAAGCACGTTAAGTCGTTGGTCCCTGCTGGCATTTGTTGTGTCAGGTAGCCAGTGGCTTGGAAGCCTAATAACCAGTCTTACTAAGGGATATCGTATTACCGAGTACTAACTGGGTTATGGAAGTCAGATAGGCAGTCGCTCCATGTAATATACTTGTATCCGGTGAGACTGGAAGCCGACTCCTACACATAAAGCTAGGCAGATGATGATGCCATAGTATTTTTGGACACGCGTGGTTCAATTCGAATATCCTTGCGTGCAGGTTGTGACAGTATATCACTGTAGTTCCCAATAGAGCTTAAGTGGCAGGTGCACTGAGTAAGCAAGAACAGTAGAACAAGTTGAACTGAATAAATTGGTTTGTCGAGGGCACGATGTGTTTACAAGGCTCGCAGATAGATTTAAAAATAAACTCAAAACTCAAAGCGTTCTCATTCTTTTTTAATAAGGTCTCTACAGGCACTTTTGAATGTCAAAAGATAGATATAACACTATTATAAATTACAAGTGTAAAAGAAAAATAGTGATGTTTTGAAAATATCGATTTTAGCGACAACCACACTGTACATAAACTGCAGTTTATTTTGTAACAATATTTTTTATTTATTTTTTAATAAATATCTTGTTTGTATACCAAAAGCCATTTACTTACCCAAAGTATGACGTTACTTCACGAAAGTTCAAAATACGTACCAGCTTTACGTCACAGCTAAAACACCAGACTAGATGTCTCACATTTTATACGTGTCGATTGAAACCTATTGATTTCATTAAGCAGTTATTCCGCACAAACTAGTGATTCATCGTCGGAGCTCGCGGTGTAAAAAAGTCGATGTAATACTTTTCCCTCCAGAGGAAATATAATTAGTTTACAAGATTATCATATTATAACATATATGACTGACTTGTAATAACGTCTAGTTCTAGTAAGAATAATGCATTTGTATAGACAAAGCGTTTGTTTCTAGCACAACGTAATCTAGCCTAAAATTCGATGTCGTCGCACTGTTTTCGTCAGACGCTGTTGTGTCATATTGCCGGTCTAGATCTCAGTTTCACGAACGCGGTCAAGTGTTCAACAATTTTTCAGTACTTTTAATAAAATCATTAAATGTATTTGAGGATCTATATTGTGTATGTTGAGAGGACCGTGGAGCGAGTTGATAGGCGAAGACGGGATCCAGGTGTGCAGTGAGCCGTTTAATTGGTCTTTTTATGCGAATTGGAACGACGTGAATCAGTGTTTGGTGGCTTTGAGATAATTATATTACCAGTGAAATACACCTTATGATACAGAGAATAATGGTTATTATACCTTTCCAGAGTAACATACTTTAACTTGAAAGGTTAAGGCAGGTTATTCTTGTTTGAATTAGTGTTTAGAATAGTGTCGTTGTGTTTGTGGATTGTTAGTGAAGTGAGGTTAGAATGATCGGATTAAATTCGTGCAGCAACTGTTGTGAAATGAAGCCTCACGATTTTTTATTTATTTCTACAACGCTTTTTCGCTGTTGACAAATGACTTCGTAATTTAAATAATTCGTGTAATCAGCAATTGCAAAAATGAGCCTAATATCTTTAGAAACGTCTACGAATAGTTTATAATTATCTGTGGTCGTTAGTGGCATGTACAAAAAAAAACATCAAGATGATATTCTAAATACAACTTAGGCTGAAATTACAATGTGGATATAAAGATGAGTGAATAAAATAATACTGTATATATCCTCCGTTCCTAATGAGATATAGAATGATAAACTTCCATTCCTTAATGACTAGGTCAAAAACAACGCGTAGATAGAATAGGATGATGCTAAAATGATATTGCTGCTTATAGAGTCTAATTAAATATAATTATCGGGACCAAGGGTTTATAATCCTTACTAATATTATAAAAGCGAAAGTGAGTTTGTTTGTTAGTTACTTTTTCGCGCCTTAATGACTACACCGATTTTGATGAATTATGTTACAGAGATAGTTGGGGCGGACATAGGTAGGCTATTTTTTTAAGTGGGAAATGAGGGAGCAAGAGGAAAGAAAAGAGGAAACTTAGCTTTGCTATTACAATCAATAAGGCACAAGGGCAAAAACTATATGTAGCAGGTACCTGTAAATCAGGAAATGGAACTGTGTTACCCTGAATTTAACGCGAGCGAAGCCGCAGGCAAAAGGTAGTTATTAATACAAAAGTTCGAGGCAGCAAACAATGCCAGTTTATTACAGTGACCAAAGGCTGGAAATAACGGTTTAATAATAAAAGTCATCCTGTGAGCCATACTTAAGCTTGTTTTCTTTCAATTAGTAAAAGAATTACTGTAATACAAAAGTTTGCATAGTATATTACCGAATTAAAGGATCTCTATGAATGATGTCATTCTTGTAATTTACTGCGAAGTGCCGCGATTTTTGTTTGGTGACGTAAAATTGGTCCTGAGTTCCGAATAAAATCTAATATGTTCTTATCTAGTATCTTCGATGAACATATTTATATTAGGCGTTATTTTTTTTTTCGTTTATTCAGTTTTTAACATATTATTTATATTTTTACATATGTCTTAAATATAAAAAAAAACATATAGTAGAGTAAATGATGCCATGACGTCTGATAGGGGAGAATGGAAGAAGAAAACGTGTTGCGCCGACCCCAAATAAAATGGGACAAGGGCAGGAAAATGATGATGATAAAAAAACATATAGAAATACAAAAATAGGAGCCCACCGGTATCGGGAACGGGGTCCAAGCTACCGGCGGTTAGGGCTCCAGAGAAAGGAACCTCCTAACAATACGAGCCGCGTCCAGGAGTACCGCTTTCTGTATCAAGCCCTTGATCCAGCTGCCTAACGAGAGCCTCCTCAGGAATTGGTCGAGGCTCTTGGCAATTAAGCCATTGGCAGATATGACTATCGGCACAATGATCGCTGAGTCCACATTCCACATGTCATTATTTACTAAGCCGTTCATAATTATTACTAAGTCATGATTTGGTATTTCACTTTTATTTCAAATAAATAAATAAAATAAATAAATATCTTGGGACAACTTAAACCAACCTCAACTCAAACTTGGGATGTTGGCAGAGAGTATAGATAGAACGTCTTAACTAGTCTTTGCATATTCCTCTTCATAGGAAACTGTTTATAACTACGTTAAGTTTATTAATGTACTTCCCACCAATTGATATCATGATATTAATTTCCCCTTTATCTTTCCACAGAGGAATCGAAGAACGCCGCTCGCATATTCACAGAACAGTCGTCGAATCTTCTGGAACGTCTAGAAGTTCTGGAGAGGCAGCTCCATGAGAGGATAGCGAGCCACATTCCACGGGACCTGGACACCTTGGAACACCTGGTGTTGCAGCATAAGGACTGGGAGACCAGCGTACATAGTCTGACCAGCGATGTGGAGGAGGTGCAGACTACATTCAGAGGTAAGACTTAAAGATAGAATATTCTAATTAACTGGTGCTTATTTACGGACATAGAGACCCGAAATAAAAATCCATCCCGATGTGTTTTGAAAACTAAATCTTAAAAAATAGGGACTAAGGTTCATTTTGAAGTATTGAACTACTTTCGTAATAGTTTCGATCTACGTTGACGGACTGGGAGAGTAGACCCTGTTTATTTTAGTAAATAATAACGACCGTTAGGGTATTAGTATATTTAGTATATTTATGGAGTTTCTTGCCGGTTCTTCTCCATAGAAAACGACCAACCCGAACCGTGCATCTTTTCTCGACGTTTTATAAGTGCCCATGTAGGCCTATGTGAAATGAAAATATTCTGATTTGATTTGGTAAACCTAGGTAAAGCAACTCTAACTTAGGTCAGAAAGGGGATAGGTGACCACAACCATTACATACGGGGCCCCCACCGTGCTTCGCAAAGTTATGTGAAACAGTTGTCTTGTTTGTACATCTTTGATAACAGTTACGTGTAATAAGTAGAACGATTGTTTGACAAACCGTTTTTGGAAAATTAGACAGACAACTTAGTCCAACTAAAGTCGCACTTTTTTTTGGATGGGAAATTATCAAATAACTTCCCCCGATCTGGGCGGAGCGGAGGAGTGTCAGACTTGTACTGACTAAAAACCACTCATGTTCCTTCTTTTGCTCTTTATGTTCCGGGGTCGCGGTATCTCTTTCGAAAAACCCGCAACCCCGGCGGACGGTGATTCTGGCAGGGTCCTCAGTAACAACACGCCTGTAATCCTCATACGGTTAGGCAGGGGTGTAACTAATAGTACATGTTATGTATTAAACCATTTTATTTATTTTTTCAACAGGCATCGCCCTCAAGACTCCCGCCATGAAGAAGAGTCTCGACAAGGTGATGGGCAAGTGGAACGATATGCAGTCCAAGAGCCAACTCTTTGTCGAAAGGTAGACATAACTTCTTACTATCTACAGTACGGCCAACGAGAAGCGATACGAAAGGTCATTAACCTAAAGAACAACTGTGGCGTTGACAATCTAATATTTAGGTCTTTCCATCTTGTGCCTTTGTCGTAATGTCTTGTTCTCCCGGCAAAAACATGACAACGTTAAGACGGGTTCGGCAACATTCGGGCGGCCATTTTTTAGATGGGGTTTTAGCATGGGTTTTGTTTACATTTGGTATCGCTTCTCGTTGGCCGTACTGTAGTACAGATTATTTCATCGGGTAATGACTTATTATTCAAAGAATATGTTTTTTTTTTCGTAACCGTACTTAGTGTGCATTACAGTACCTTTCGCGGTTATTTCACCTTTAATATCAGTAACCCAATTGCAACCTTATTGTAACGAGAATAAATATCATTGTGATTTTGACAGAAGTGCAAAGTCAAAGGCAACATAGCCTTCATTTTAGTCTTTGCACAGTCCGGTAATCTATACTAATATTATAAAGCTGAAGAGTTTGTTTGTTTGAACGCGCTAATCTCAGGGACTACTGGTTGGAATTGGAAAATTCTTTTAGTGTTGGATAGTCCATTTCTTGAGGAAGGCTATAGGCTACATAACATCACGCTACGACCAACAGGTGCTGAGCAGCGTGGGTGAAACCGCTGGGAACAGCTAGTAACTCTATAAGGATTGTATTTCATCAATAAAATCGTCTGTCTTTACAATCATTATTAGACTCATGATCAACTATGATTTTTTTAATTGTAACATTAGTTCCTTATAAAATGACGCCTTTTTTGGGTGGGAAATCACCAAATAACTTCCCCGCTCTGGGCGGAGCGGGGGGGAGTGTCAGACTTATACTGACTAAAACCCACCCATGTTCCTTCTACCGCCCTTTATGTTCCGGGGCCGCGGTATCTCTTTCGAACAACCCGCAACCCCGGCTTACTTTGGTCCTTTAAGACAAAGATTTTTTGCACAATAAAATCTAAAGATATACCATTGCATTTACAGGCTGAAGTTTGTTGAGATCGTAGTCAACAGCATGGAGGAGAACCACCAGACTATATCTGAGTTCGAGATCAAACTCGCGCAGTTCAACGACCTGCCTAACGATGTTGAGCTGCTGAAGGATGTGAGTATTAATTAGTTTTTTTAGTATTTGCAATAAAAGATTATAAATAAATAAATTTGTTTATTTGTACACACAGAAAGACTTACATAAGCGCACAGTGAATAAATTTTTGTACAGTGATGACAATATTGAGAGGCGAACTTCTACCTCCTAAACTAGGCCAGAAAGCCTGTGTTTTAGGTGACAATATTCTTCTAAGGATTGGCACTATATAAGTATTTGGCTGTCATGCAAGTCACACAAAAACAATTTTTTTTTTAGATTAGAGGAAAGAGGGTGAAAACAAAAAGGCCAAGTTCTATTTTTTAAAATTTAACCTCTGACTGCCCTAACTGCAACAGCCTTAGATTTTTGGTCGGCAGTGTGAGCAAGCATTGATCGCAAACTAACATGGAACCTCCTTCATACATTCAGTGAAAATAGTGCTTGAAAACGATCCTCTGTGCTGGTCCTTGCTCAGGAATAGGACCAAAGTGTGTGGCATGAAAAAAAAACTGTTTGATAGATACGGCTACCAAAATAATTATTAAATTAAAATGGCAACCGTTAAACTAAATACTCTTCTATTTATTAATTTTTTTAAACTTTACCCCTCGCTAGGAATTTCTCCTGTATCGTTGGTTACAAACATTTAAACCTACGTACACACACAACCAGACCCGAAACAACTAGCTGTAGGTCATACTTATTCCGTTCTAATATACTTGTTCCGTGAGAACGAACCCGCGACACACAACGCAGTAGTCGATCGCTCAGCCACTGCGCTAACTGTGCCGTCTAATCCTCAATTATCTAGACCACACTTCTTTATTAACTTCATCCATGTCTTCCTTCCTAGATGCACGAAGACCTCCTCCGCATGCAAGTAGCAGTGAGCAAGCAGCAGATCCAAGTAGACCAGATGAACGATGATGCGGAGAACTGCCGCCGTCTGGTAGAGACGTCCAGGGCTGGTCTCCCACACTCCTCGCTGCCTAGAGCTGGGAAGCATATTGACTTAGAGAGGCTGGACAAGGAGGTGTCTCAGCTTAATAATAGGTGGAATAATGTGTGCACTCAATTGGCTGAGAGGTGAGTTGCAGCAGTTTATATATTTTCAATCAACAACGTTACATTTATATGGAATAATAGCTTGTGCCCGCGGCTTCGGTTGTGTTAAATTCGGGGTAACACAGTTCCCCTTTCCTGATTTGCAGGTATCTGCTAACTGTAATTTTTGCCCTTGCGCCTTATTTATTGTAATAGCAAAGCTAAGTTTTCCCTTATCTTCCCTCATTCTCCCACATTTCTTAATTTAAAAAAATGCCTATGTCCGTCTCCAGCGTCCCAACTATCGCTGTACCAAAATTCATCAAAATCGGTTTAGCCCAGTAAAATGGAAAGGGTTACCAAGTTGCTCATTTTTTTTTGCTACGTAAAAGGGGCGCAACCCTTCTTAATATATAACTTTGGCGTCTTTACGACTTAGTAATTAATCAACCTATTTATTAATCAACGTAAGCAAGTTATGGAAGCTGGATTTACTAGACAAGAATCCGTTCTAATATTATATGAGTTTTTCGCACAGTGATCTGCAATCCTATATCAAGTTTTTGGCGGATTTAAAGCTGAAAATTGACATTGCATAACACATTTATTAGAAAATATAAGACCATATTAGTCACTGAAATATTAAAAAAAAAACTATTCCCTCAGACTCCGAAGCTGCGAGGCAGCCTACCAACTCCTGCGCAACTACAACGCCGGGCTAGAGAAAGAGGCCGAATGGATCGAGGACGCATACAGCAAGCTGCAGGCACAACCTCCGGTTGAAGTCAGACCTAAGGAGCACTTCGAGCCGACAAGGGTGAGAGTTATGACACCAGGTTACTTTTAAAAAATATGACAGTGAAAATTTAAATGTCAGTGATCGTGCTGTTGGATTTTCTACTTTGGGTGAAATTTCGAACGTTGCAAATCCAACAACAATGGTCGTTACGGCATTTTAAATTTGCGCTGTAGAAAATTTGATCCTTTATTATTTTCAGTATTTGAGACAGGTTGAGAAGTTAGGGCGTTTAGTAGGAAGTCGGCATCAGACAGTCTGTGATAGAACTAAGGACTTATCAAAGACAGCAGAGGCGATTTGTAAATGTTTTTCGATTTTAAGTCCTTAATCAATCTGTTTATGGGTTATTTTAACATACAACTATAAGAGGAAGAGAGTGACTAATCTGATCCACATTGAATATATTACATTATTACATGAATGCATGTAAATAATACTATAAGTTGGTTTTGGATTCTGGTCCTTCGAGCCGGATTAAGATTAACTTTAAGTTCGCATGTTATGATTATTTTGGACAGTGGGGCGGGTGGGTATATAATAATTATTATCGAAGGTGAACGACAATATATTCTATTACAGAATCACGGATTATTGCACAGTGTGACTCATATATTATTTAAAGGATTTGTTCCAGTCCGGGCCTAACGAAAAATGTTTAACTCCACAGAGAAATATATATCCATTTTTGCACCAAACTAATTCTAATATTACCGGGTGTTATGTGGTCCTTCGCAGAATCAACTCATAAGCGTCGTGGAGAGGACGCCTAAGATTGAGAAGGTTAACGTTGATGGTGGCAGATACATACGAGAGGCGAAGGTAAATATCACTAAACAAATTTCGCCGTAAGTCAAAGGGGTGTATTTGTGGAATAGTTATAGCAAAATGAGCCTTAAAATAGATTTTGCAAGGCAAAATTTTCCTTATTCCATTTCTTCAGATGAGTTCCTTTTACTTACGGTGGCAGAATGAATGTTTTAGACATTCGATTAGTTTATGGCATTTTGTGGAATATGGTAAAATTGAGTATTACTTAAAAGTCCATCAGTATTCAAGAAGCTGCGAGTATGTCGGTTTTTTTTCGTAAAGCCAGTTCATAGCTTCCAGAAATAATTCCACAAAATGCCACCAAATACCGACGTCAGAAAAATGTTCTAATAGACATGAGCTTGCTGTTAGATTAGCAACGATCTGTTGAGCGCTGTAAGTTGAAAATCAAACAGCAGTTCAATGTCTCTTACGCCATTTGTTGAAGAATTTGTTGATGAGAGGTTCTGAGTGAAGTGAGTTCGGTCCAGCGTTTCGTTCCTGCTATTGTCTGCTTCGGTCTTTGTCTTTTGGGTCTTCCAAGTCTCTTCGTATATCAGAGGTGATTTAGGCTCAAACTCGTCACAATGCACGTCGCTTACGCTCTTAAAACTTAATGCTTGCGTTTTTATACTAAACGATGCTTTGCCAAATAACTTTTCGGGCCGATTCCACCATTGAAACTAAACAAAGCATATCTAAACCACGTTTATATCTTTAACGCGGTTTAAATGCGAATTTTATTGGTGAGTTTGGCCTTTATTCGATTTGAATCGATTGCTTTCCAACTAATCGTAATCATGTGAATGTGAGATGTTTGTGTGATCGACACTTAACTGTGAACAGCAATTTATTACTGCTACTATTTTGTTTGCGATGCTGTGTGACTAAATTAGTGAATTCTGTTAGAATTCACATTTGGACGTGCTTTATCAATATCATTCGGCACTTTTCATTATAATATACAGATACTGAGTGAGTAAAAATAAACCGTTATCATATTGGTAAATATTTGGATCAATTTTAAAACGTAATATTGTTTTGTTCATAACAGTAAAAATATTCATCCAAATTAAAAAAAAAAAACAAAAAAAACCTTTGTATAATAATA
Source organism: Ochropleura leucogaster (assembly GCA_958449745.1). NCBI lineage: Eukaryota > Metazoa > Arthropoda > Insecta > Lepidoptera > Noctuidae > Ochropleura > Ochropleura leucogaster. The sequence goes on along the minus strand of OY288221.1, from coordinate 4,931,604 downwards.
GTACTTCATATCATAATGCTTAAAAATATGTTAAATAGACTTGCCATAAAAAAATGTTTCCGTTTCGGCGGAATTCAAAAAACCTACGAGATCATACTTAGACCGCGAATTTGAAATTCAAATTAATTTCTTGTAAATAGCTTCTAAAATGTCTACAAACGAGTTCATTGTTCTTTACAAATGTGGCTTTGCATGCATTGTTTTGGTGTTTCAATGTTGCCAGACTGCAAAAAAAACATTTTCTGTAAAAAAACAGCACTACTTGTGGGTTTTCTGTTTCAATATACACATTTCTTTGGCTTAAATGTGCACAAAATGGGTGCTAGTCTAGTGTGGCCTCACATTTGGTGTTGCACGCTTTAAAAATACCTGTGTACTGTACAGGCCAATCTTTTTCATCCAGCATGATATCATTCCCGCTGTGAGCTGGACTAGTGTTGTCAGTGAAAAAAAAATTGAAAGGCTGTATGGATGTAAAGACCAGTAATTAAACAATATGAATAAATAAATGTTAAACTTTGTTTTTTCTTTGTGTATAAGTAAGTTAACTATACGAAAAAACATTAGTTATTTTTTTAATGACTTCTGGTCTTGAACGGTAAGTTTGAATGTGTGTATGACTGTGCACCTCATATATTTTTAAGTTCCATCAAGCCCTGTTAAAGTGTGCAAGATATTATGAAAGGTTAAAAAGTTACTCTAATGACAGCTTTATTTTAGTAGGTAGATTGTTCTTTTTCCAAATATAAAAATGTTTGTTTTTTCAAACGGAATCTTTGGCTGGCGTTCCAATTTCAAAGTGGCATTCTGCTGCATTCAATTAGACTGGTAGCTAACCCCGACATAGTTGGACAAAATCTTGCCGGATAATGAAAAAAACAACAGTCTGTCTCCTAACTAACAGCCCTAATAACCTGCTTGACCCTAACCCGACATAGATATACTCGTCGAGATGTCAGCGATATGCCGAATGGCTCTGCGACGAGGTCCACCCATCCCTGGACATGCGTCAGCTACGCCGCCAAGCCGACGTGGAACTGGCCGAGCGTCACCGAGCTCGGGGCCGAAGTGATCCCGAACGCATCCCGGCGGGTTCCGAGGCCGTAGCCAGGGAGCTGGATGATTTAAATGCGAACTACCAACGATTGATGGATATGTTGTATGAGAGGCTGAGGAGGATCGCCGCCGCTAATCCGGGAGACATCGTTACTTTGGTAAGTGGAATTTGTTTTTTCTGTCTCTTGTACTGGGGTCACATTTATAGCATTAAGCCAAGCGTGAGTTGGATAGATAGACAGATAACTTATTTGCATATACACGCGTGTACAGTAAGCAAAAGAGATAAGTACTAAGCAGCAAGAACGACCAAGCAAGTCAAAGTTGTTTAAAAAAACATTTTTAAACAATTATAAATTAATTCTATGACTATGAAATAATTGTTACATTTTTAAAAAAAAAAGGCCTGTATGTAAATAGTCAACTATATTTGTCGAGCTTGCTTATCACTCCGTCTGACTGTACATACATTTGTGTGTAAGATGTTACATCAAATTAGTTATTCCACGATTTTTGTCATGTGCTAGTATTGTTACAGATTACAATTAACTTAATTGTTAGTATACCACAAAATAAAATACAGTAAACAAATTATAGTTCAATAAAAATAAAAAGGAATATTTCTCAAAAAATCGTGTTGTTTTTGTAATCTCTCTGAAGGCTTTGGCTAATCTTATAAGTGTGGTCCTGAGTATGATTATAAATCTTGTTTGTTTTATTGTCGTTTTTTAAATTAGCATTTAGGAATCCAGCTCTATCAAAAAAGCAATCTAAATTAGGAATTTGCAATTAAGGATTTGCATTTATGCAAATAACTGATGAATTCAATTAGTGTTTTCTAATTTGCAAGAAAATTAAATTAATATTATTTTATATGATGCAACATTTGTAGACATTAATTGCACTAGCAATCACGGATGAAAATGAACCAATTGAACGTTCCAAAGAAGTTTATTAGCAGAATTAATACAACCTCTATGAATGGCTCTATTAATGAGAAATGTGTGTATTGCGTTTTAAATTACAAGCGGCGCCAGTAGGCGGTGCATGTGTATGTAGGTAATTTATCAAAAATAAATAATATAGGTCTTTGAGGTTATAATATCAACTATGTGATTTCTTAAAAGTTAAATAAATTTCAAATGTTTTTCTTTTTCCGGATAGAAAATTATTAAATAGTTTGGGGAGGGGGGGGGGGTAGTTTTAGACCTTTACTGACTAAAGCCCACCCATGATCATTCTTTTGCCCTTTATGTTCTGGGGCTGCGGTATCTCTTTTGAACAACCCGCAACCTAATCTTGCATTCTTGAAGAAAATCTGTTTATCCTAAGCCTTATTCTGTTCTTCTGGAAGCCTACTCAATTGTTATGAAATCCAAAATATATTGATGTCCTAATTAATGTCTTAATTACATATCAATAAGGCCTACTTCTTTTAAAAATCATCAAAACACCTTTAAAAAAAACCACTTGTAATAAAGTAACTCTCGCTAGAAACTCCGTTCTATTAAAATCATACAAAACAAGTTTGATACAAATGTCCTTCTAATACTGATCTAAGCAATGTCACGTGTAAAACCGATCTCATAAACAAACCGCTACATGTAAAAAAAACTAAATTGCTTCACACTTGAAATGTGGCTATAATTCTGTGGTTTTTATTTTTATTACTATCTCGGTGTAGTATCTCGAAAATTTAATATTGTTAGAAGCTAGGCATTATGTGGATTATTTAGAAGCCGTATTTATTGATGATGATGGGATTTTCCGTTTGATAAAATTACTTCCATTAAAATTTTCAATTGTACTGTACTTGACGGGCCTCTTGGTCTAGTGGTTAGTGGCCCTGACTGCTGAGCCGGAGGTCGTGGGTTCGATTCCCACCCAGGACAAACTTTGTGTGATGAGCATGATTGTTTGTTCTGTGTCTGGGTGTGATTTATCTATAATATGTATGTATTTATAAATTATATAAGTATGTATATCAGTTGTCTGGTTACCATAACACAAGCTCTGCTTAGCTTGGGATCAGATAGCTATGTGTGAGTTGTCCCAAGATATTTATTTATTTACTTTGAAAAAACCGGCTCAGTACAAACTTACATAAAAGACCATTTGCGACAAAAACGGCCATATCTTTTGACTGCGTAGACTTAGCAGGTTGATTTTTTCACAGTTCTTACGCACCAAAGACTTGAGTATATGGTTTTAATTTCAATTTGATACCTCCACGTGTTAGATAAAGGGTCTGTACAGACAGACAGACAACAAAATGGTCCTAAAAGGGTAACGTTTTTTTGTTTGAAGTACGGAACCCTAAATAATCCAAAATTCTTTCTTAGTCTCACTGTCATTATTTGAACTTTTGATATCCATGTTCGTAACATAAACTCGCGCCTTAATATAAACAAACGGATAGGCAGAAGTGTGAGTTTATAACAATCATAATATCTGACCCCGACCGCTACAAAAGGTAGCGAGAATAGTCACGAAATACCATCTAAGAGAATGTGATTCGAAGGACCACTGTCTCTTTCGACACTTTAACTTTGTCGATTCATAGGACATACTCACATTGGTAAACATGTTTATCCAAGACTCAGTCTTTTCTAAAAAATCCAGCTTCCCCCTTTTCTTATTCCAAGAATAACACACAAACACATTAGCGTAATTATTTATTTATTCTATCAGGCGCCGGCGCTTTCGCACCCATACATTGAAGACACAGTGCATGCGTGTCACGTAGTTGGAAAACCTCACGTTCATCGCACCAACGTTTACCTAATTCACTTATGCGTAGTGATGTCACCATTAGGTCATCAGTCGGACTTTCTCAAGGCCGTTCACTATTCAAATTTTTGACGTTAAGGATTTTAAAATTCGAATTGTTTTTTTTTTTGTCAATGCTTAAACTCAAAATGAATTTAGAAGCCGTTACTCACTATTTAAGACAAACAAATCAAATGAGTTTGAGAACCTAAACAGTATAATATGTAAAAATACTTAGAGCATATATGTCGAACCGCAAAAATCTTCACGAAATTTGCATATCTAAACAGGTATTTAGTCTAGGTTTGAGCAAAAAGGATGTTTATTCAAATAATCCACCGAATACATATTTGACCTCTGTTTTAGACTATATTCACACAAGAACAAACTCATTTCAATGACTAACCGTTCCAAAATAAATACGCAAGCTAACCTCAAAAAATTACCTTGACAAAGAGGCATTAAAAATAAAACCATGTTCTAACTTCCGCCAACACCCACATTTCCAAATATTGCCAAAACAATTGCGTCTATCTCACAGAGATCCTCAAATTGCATTTAATCATTAGAGAAGTACCATTTATAAACCTCCTACGATTTCTTCTAATATGGACACCGCGTGGGTTAGAACTAGTCTTATATGGAGGTGGTTTGATTGGAGCTAGAGTTTATTATGATGATTTCATGGTCGATGTGAGCTGTCGGATTTAAGTAAACTTTTGGTTCAGACTATTTTATTCTTTACTAGCTTTCCTACGCGGTTTCACTCGCGTCTTTGGTTATTGCTCCGCTCCCGTAGGTAGTAGCGTGATATTATAATAGTCTAACCCCCGAATACTGAAACGTCACTCAAAATTTAAGTCCCACTTAAGTTTAACAGAGACTCAGAAGTGACGTTTGACCATACAAAATCTAAAGTTTAAGAGCTGCTCAAATGTTAAGCAGCCCTCACATTTTCAGTGACGTTCGGGGGTAAGTTACTCTAAGAAAAAGTAGCTTTCTAATAGCAAAATATTTTTTGAAATCGGTGCAATTGTTTTTGAGTTCATTCGTTACATACAAAAATACAAATCTTTCCTCAGTATAATAATAGTGTAGATTAAAAATTTGATTGTCTAAGGATTATTTTTGATATTAGAATAATTAAAGAGTTGCGGATTGTTCGAAAGAGATACCGTGGCCCAAAACATAAGGGCAAAAGAAGGAACATGGGTGGGTTTTAGTCGGTAAAAGTCTGACCTCTTCCCCGCCGCTCCACCCAGACCGGGGAAAATTATTTGATGAATCCCCATCCGCAAAAAAAAACCAATGGATATCAGAAAGGAGTTCGGAGTTTTTAATAGATCTATGGTTAAGCCTTACCATGTAGTTCGAGCATTGCTACTATAACTTTTTTTAAAGTATATGCACTGCTGCCCCACTATGACGTGTTAAAGCAGAACTTATTCCGCTGAGGGAAAGAGACAGAGCTATACAGGGTGTCTAGCACCATCTCTTTCCCTCAGTGGAATAAGTTCTGCTTTAAGACGTCATAGTAGACATGCTGGTCTGACCATTGAATCCGGGTCCTTTCACGAAGTTTCCGCAACTAAAGAGGTTTAGTACGATCAAACTGATTACTCGAGAAATGGAAATTTCCTTACTTAACCTACCTCATTAACGTAAAGCTATTAAACTAGACGGTATCGGTTTTGAGGTCTTGAGTTCGATGCTCAACTCGGTCAAAGGGTAATTGGTATTTTCAGTTGCAGAGTTTCTAGTTTATAGTGTAGGATTGGAGATGGGTGAAGATAAGTTTACTTACAAGTCTCGCCCACTATCCTACAAGTATCTTATAATAGTTGAAAAAGCTGTGTGTGGAAGATAGTACATTATAATAAATAATTACCTCAGAGCGAGCAGGGTTCTTCTGTTAGGTACTCTTTGTGTTTCGAGGCCACGGTATAAGAGGGGTGTTATGTTATTAGTTTGAAGTGTGTGTCTGTCTCTTGCATTGTAGCTCCTGAACGGGTGGACCGATATTGAACATTTTTTTTATTTAGAAGGTGTCTTAATTAAGAGTGATCTTGGCCATGATTAAAAATGAGCAGTAGGTTTAACCGTTGGACACAGTTCATAACATTTGAAATCCTGTCACTTGTCAATAACATTACAAAAGCATTATGTACCTTGACGAAATATAAAAAAGACAGAAAATCAACTACCGCCAAATAAACCTCCAAAATTACTCACAGAAGTTACAGAGCCGTTACACGAAGTCTGATAACAAAGTTTGGAACGAAATCATAAAAAAAGGTTCCACCTTTTGCAATAAAACCTCTTTTAACTACGAGGGTCGTTGAACCTGTATAGAAGCTGTATAGGTGCGGACAAAAACCGAATGCATACATAGCTGCCTGTGACTGTTTAACAATGAGGTCGAGGACCAGCCTTGTCCAGAGTAATAATTGTAACGAGAATATCAGTTGGTAGAATTATATTCTTTATCAGCCTAAATAATAAGAGATTTTCCGGGTCGATTCTTAGGTCCAAACAAATAGGTACTGATTACCTTCTGTGTCTCGGAAAGCACGTTAAGCCGTTGGTCCCGGCTGTCATTTTGTAGATTTATAACAATCGTTACAAGTACTCGTGGCTTAAAAGTCTGACGACCTGTCTAACCATAGAGTATCGTATTAGCCAGTACTAACGGGGTTGTGGAGGTCAGAAGGTAAGAGAGACTAGTTCCAAGTAAAATACTGGTATGGAGCTTTACCCCAGTAATTTGAAGCCAACGAATTCTAGCTTTAAAAAGAACTAGTTTAATTAACTTGTGACGTGACTCAAGGAAAACCCGCGGTTTTCTTTAAAAAAAAGTTGTTTACAAACTTTATTCGTCTAGTCTATGATGCAGCATTTTTTATTCAACTCTGTCAACTACACTAATACTTTTTAGAATGATTCACTATAAAATTGGCCAATTAGTTATAGGATTGACGGCACGATTTAATGCCTATATTTTGTAAAATGTGTAGAAGGAAAAATGGTTGGGTTTAACAAACTCTAGTATTCATGAAACTTAGACATAAGGTTAATAAGCAGTACCTTTGTGCTCTATGGTAGTCTGTTTGCTTATTTTATATATCTGTGTTTATTTTATATAAACGTTGATATCTGAACGTAGTATTTGGCTACGTTTTGACAGTCATTACAAAACACAGTGGCCCGTACATCAATTTTATTTTTAATATTTTTGGGTAGCATGAGGCCTGGAAGTTTGGCAACCTGTTTTATAACGTATTACCCAATGCTATCTGAGTTGTGGAAGTCAAATAAGCAAACGCTCAATGCAATATCTGGTCAGATTGAAAGCCGACTGCAACATAGTTGAGAAAAGGCTAGACTACTGGAGATTTTGATAGTCGTGACGGCCAATAGCTTGTTGACAATGATTCTACATTCTTTATCAATGCAGGACTTAAACAAATTAAGGTCTTTTATTGCTCTTCTCAACCAAACAACCTCTTAACATTCATTAGTAGAGCTATCCTCATAAGGCTATCAATACAATCAAAGCAAGTTGACATTACAATACACTCTCGCGCACGTTGCGATGCGATAAGTGCTATTTATAAGTATTACGGTGTTTATTAAGCCGGGCGCAAGCACGGATACCTACGTAATCGTTTGTATAGCTAGGTACTGTATTTATAGTCCATGTTATTTTTTTCCTTAAGTTCTATAACTATAGGTCAGTAGGTAAAACGGTAGCAATGAGTAAGCTACATTTTTTATGCCAGATTTTTACCACATCTATACTATAATATTATAAAGCTGAAGAGTTTGTTTGAACGCGCTAATCTCAGGGATTACTGGTTGGAATTGGAAAATTCTTTTAGTGTTGGATAGCCCATTTCTTGAGGAAGGCTATAGGCTATATAACATCGCTACGACCAACAGGTGCTGAGCAGCGCGGGTGAAACCGTGGGGAACAGCTAGTCTGTAATATTTGGAGGAAAGTATTGTCTGTTAATGTGGCTAAAGGAGTAGGGGAATACCAAAGAAACGATGGATGGAGTGTGTGATAAAGATTTTGGGTTTTAGGTTTGATATAATAAACGCAAGACCTATCGGTGTGATGTCTCGCACCATGAAACTGGGGTTCCAATATGGCCGCTTAAACATAAATAATCATTCGTTCATGACCTTACCATTCATATAAGGTTTTTAAAGTGACAATTATTCACAATATTAACTGCATCTGTGACGACTGTGACCATTTTAAGAATTTTAACGTAATTTATATTATAATTCTAATAAAGTTTTTGACGTCCTGAACTTGTTAAATTTGCAAAAAAAAAACATGGACTTTCTACAGGAACAGACGTCGTTATTAAAACAATGTGTATAGTAAAACTAATAAAAGTTACGAATTTCTAATAGTCATAGAACAAAAGTTTTTTAGTTGCATGGTCTGACAGGCCTCACCACAGCGGCCCCGGAACATAAAGGGCAAAGAAGGAACATAGGTTTAAGTTAGTACAAGTCTGACACTCCCCAGCTCTGCCCAGAGCGGGGGAAGTTATTTGATTATTTCCCATCCGCAAAAAGGTCGTTGTGTTACAACTTGTATTGTTAGGAAGGGTAGGTCTACGCGAGATTGTCAACAACACCAAGGCGCTGCTGACGTTTCTCGTGGAGCTGGGATGGATCGAATAATATTCCCACCCATACGCAAAATACGCGCCTCAGACGTGGAGTTGGGAACATCAGCCCTTATACAATACAATACAAGGGTAGGCTCAAGAGATGGCCAAGTAAATTGGTTTAAGATCAGGAGAATGATGATGATAAATCTTTGTCGCATTTGCGTTCTTTTGTTTTTTGTAACGCAGCGAAACTCAGCCTCGCAATAAGCTTTTCATACAAATTAGTTCAGCCATTTGACGACTTAGCCAAAACATGAAACAGCCACCTCAAACAATCCAACACTTCATAGCTTATCGCGAAATAATGTCACTTAAAAAGAAACGTACCTCCAATTCGCAAATGACGTCAGAAGTTACTCATAGAAATAGTAAAAAATGTAAGATCCTTTGAAGCGCTGTAGCGCTTAGCAATCTTAAGAAGTTTTTTGTTACAAATTATAATGTTTTAAGATGAGTTAATCTGTCAAGCACGCATTTGAAAAGCAATAAAAGGTGAAGTAAATCATGACTGCATAATATTTTAAATGCAAATGTAATTCTCCTTGTGCCTTTTGGAGCCTTACAGTTTCTATAAAAAAAAATACTTTGCCTCAAACTCCTGTATCATGGGTGCGTTTAAAAACATTTAAACTCATATACACAAACAGCCAGACCCGAAACAACAATTTGTAGGCCAAACAAATGTTTGTTCCGTTCAGGAATTGAACTCGCGACACGTAGCGCGGCAGGCGATCGCTCAGCCACTGCGCCAACCGTGTCGTCGAAAATTATACCTCGTGCCACACATATAAAATATGACCTGGGTTAAGTTAGGATATAGTATTTTATCCTAGAAGTATGTTCCCGTGAGATTATTCCCGACTTGAAAACTATGTTGAAGACAGTGGCTATCGATACCAGCCGCAAAGACCCCCCTCTGGGCGGAGTGACTGAGTGTCAGACTTTTCCTGATGAAAACCCACCCATGTTCCTTCTCTTGCCATGGTTTGTGCTATGGGCCTATCTTATATAACCCAAGCTTTAAGTTGGTATAGAAGTACTGTCACTAAATTGAGTAATGTTCTGAATCATGTCTACTTACTTAAAAATAATGGATGCACGTTAAACCAGCATATTTTGAGTTATTCAGATAAATCTTAGTGCGATGATGTCACGTTAAGCAATTAAATTAATCATGTTTACTTAAAACATGTTATTTTGGGGAATTTTATGAGTTTATCAACCAATTATTTTTTAACCTTCTTTTTTATACTAGCCTGCGTTGTGTCATACTGCTGGGCATAGGTCCCCCTTTCTCCGTCCGTCACGGCTTTTTTTTTGTTTTGGTAGGAGTGGGAAATCCCCGCGGACACCTCGACTGTCCCACAAACTGTAAGACAGTCGAGGTAGTGCCGGACTGTAACCGGCTAAAACCAAACTTCTGCCGCGCTAGTGTCCCTCTGACATGATCAGAGACCTTTGGTAGCGAATTGATTTCGCCTTATGTAGCGACTAGTTTATATGAAGCCGAAGAGACCATGCTCTGTGATAACGTTAGATCTTTTTCACGATGTTTTCCTTCACCGATGCTTGTGATATCTAGATACACTTTAGGAAGTACATATGAATTGACAAAGTCACATCGGTACTTGCCCGGATTTGAACTCACAATCTCATGCTTGAGAGACAAGGCGCTTAACCCTGGGCGAATACGACATTCCTATATTGTTTTAACTTAAACGATGTAGGTGTATGCCCATAAAGTCAGAGTTAATTACGGCTAATTTCCTAATTGCTAAATTACCATAGTAAATAGTCTCAGGTCTAGCACTTTGGTTCAACAAACACTTCGGCAAATATCTATAAAGCTACTTAGACTTAGGTCAAGCTAAGTGCAGTAGCGGTTCATCCGAAAATAGCTCATATTGGTTAGTTCAAGTAGGGTTCATTTTATGTATTTAGAACAAGCCAAAATTGGCATCATAGATTTCAGCTTAAATCTAATCTTGGATTAGCTAAAACTGCTGTTTATGAAGAAGTTTATATTGTAGCCCGCGGTTTACTGGCGTTCAGTGGTTTAGGCGTGATAGGGTAACAATCAAGCATACCATCGTATTTTTAAGATTAGAATTTCGGAAATATGAGTATTTACCAGTAAGTTCTACCGGTTATTAAAATTATTCTAATCAAAATAAATAAGATTAAAACCTCTAATGTGTTTACCTGTACAAAATACCTGATTAATACTCCACAATCTTTGATAAATTACTCTAAAAGTTTTCTCCTCCATTTAACGAGATTCGCCCACGCCTTTCTTACGGGGTAAGGCTCTTAGCGGTACCCACATGATGTGTAGCAGGACCGTTATAAGCCTCTTATTGCCTGTAACCACCCACGTGGTTTACTGGCCAAATGCAACGGCTTTTTGGACTAATTTATTCAGTAACACTGATTACCAAAAGAGGACCAAAAACGTGAGGTTTACAACATATCGGTTGAAAATTGGTCCTAAGAAACTTCCAATATCTAATATTACACTTTACTTTCATAAATTCTACTAATAATTAAAACTATTTTTCGTAAAAACTAACTTAATATACTTAAGGCTTCGAAGTACTACCACACGCCACACCGCTGAATGATTGCCATTGCTAGTTCTTAAAACTTATACAAAAAGTAGATTCGGTATTTAAAAAACCGGCATATACTGAAATATTTTATATATTTAAATGCTCCAAATACAGAAATATAGAAACTTTATAGAATTTAAAAGCTACAATTATTATTTAAAGGACCAATTAAAGACTAGTTGCAGTTTATGCTATCGTAACGTTGTAAAAGTTTCCTAATTCTGCTTCACGGTAGTCCCGTTCTAAACAGTAGTGGGTAAGTCCATGTGTAGACCATAATGTTAACGAAGAGAATATATAATATTATTACCATTATCAAACTGTATTCGCGTGAGGAATTCATAATTATTACATCTAGATGACGTAATAATGCTCAGCGTGGTCGCAGTGTCAAGGTCCAAGCCGTTTAATTATCATTTTGCTTTTAATGCATGTAGTTTTGTTACGATTAATTCACACGTAAATATAGTAAACGTGGAGCATTTAATGGAACTGTGCTCAGATTCACCAGATATAAATAAACCACAGTTTTGGGAAAGTCTGAAAGACCATTATAAAACTCTTGGCATTTATGGCGAATAAATTAACATGTCTGAAATGTTCCAACAGGCTTCCTCTCTATAGAAACTAATGGAATGGACCCTAAGACTGACTAGGGACGTAGGGGTAGGGACTCTTAGGGTCCAATGCGTGTAAGTATATATACCGGGCTACTATGACATCTTATAGCAATTCTTATTCCACTGAGTGAAAGAGATGGTGCTAGACACCCTGTATAGCTCTGTCTCTTTCCCCCAGCGGGATAAGAATTGCTTTAAGAGGTCATATTAGGGTACTGGAAGATGTCGAATTTCTCAGATATATTTCTGGGGCATAGGTACTTCTGATCATCCGCTTATTTTTGATTTATTTTAAAATATGTCAAAATTTTTGCCGTTCTTAGACAAAAGGACCAAAAAATCGTTTTCAGAAGAGTCAGGACCAAGTCAATTCCTCGCTCTGTGCCTATAAAAATGTATACATAAACTAACTTTTTACGCAAAATCAATATTTTACTACGCAACCAACCGTGTTTCAGCTCCTATGTTGTTCCATAAACATTTATTACTATGAATTATTACGAAACAAAGCCTTTAAACTCTTTGGTAGGCTATTGATTCTTCTACTCCGCCTTAATATTTTAACCAGGGTTGGGTAAGTTGGGTTAGACGGAGGTCGTCGCAATAAAAGCCAAGGTCGTATTAGTTAGGGTGATAACGTTTGGTAACAAACTGCTTGGCTGCACTATTTCGATAGGAAATTTAAGAGAATTGGCGATGGTCATGATTTTGATGGGGTTGGTGATTTTGGAAATATTGAGATTGGAAACTAGCAAAGCGCAGTTTCTGCTTTCTGTAGGAATAGGTTATTTAATCACTTGGAAAGTATAATATTAATTACCCTTAATTGGTTGGTTTAACACTCTCTAGGAGCCTAGGGTAACAATATGAATTACGGTACAATTCGTAAAATGAAAATAAAGTGACCAGTCATAATACCTATTAACTGCATCTGTGGTACTATTTTAAGAATTTTAACTCCCATTTAAGGCCCTAAAAATTATTTTCCGTTCTGAATTTTAAAACTTATGTAGCTTGTTGTATTATTTAAAGCAACTTCAAGGTTTTCTCAAAGTGCAAGAAAACAGATCATCAGCCATGTAAAAAGGAGTTAAAACTTAAATAATGTGATAGGATTAGAAGTGCCTACAAACTTCTTGATCGGATGAAGCCTTAGCAAAATTACAGAACGATCGGTCAGATGTGCCGTGAGTCGAAACGATGCAACGAATACCTATTCGTGATAGCAACAATTTGATACGATGACTGTACGTCCGTTTTTTTAGTAGCGCGCGAGCGACGACCGGCGATCGACGCACGTCGTGTTGAACTAACCGAACGAATTTTGAAATACGAATTTTCAGTTTCGAATTTTAATTTCGGAGTGCGGGTTATTGTGTGCCTGTATTTGAACGGTGAAAAGTTTGTGCTCGAAAAGTTTTTGTGTCAAAAATCTGTGTTCTTTCTTTTTAATAAATACGTTTTCAGCTTTTATCTGTTATTTTGAAATTCCGGTTTAGGCTTATCTGTATTATGTTTACAGATTATTAAGAATTTACAACTGAGATTACAAGTCGAGATATTCGCACTAAGAATTGAAGTTAATTGTGACCTTAACCGACATTTTATGATTAATGAAAACGAGAAAAAATAATTGAAACCAGTTCGAAAGCCACTATTGCTAGGCGCGTTGACGAATAGTTTTTGTAAAACATAACGAAGGAAACAAATTGATAATTCACAACACGCGCTGAATTACTCGTATAAGTCATACAGTATTTTTGTTTTGTTTACATGCTCAAGGTTGTCTGAAACGAGTCGATTTTATTATTTAGGATAACATTTTGGAGCGTGAAGCGAATAATTTATTTTTACAGTATTGTAAATAAGGAGGTTCAAATAGTTATGGTTTGTGCAATATGAGTTAGAAAATCGGCAAATAGTTTTTTTTTTTAAATCAAGTAACAGTTGTTGAATGCAACCGATAAGTAGAATGAATTCGATATTTGAATTACTTAGTATCGAATCAAACAATTTTAAAAATTATTTACTGATAGTACTGTATTTGGTATGTTTATTAAAAATTGCGTCAAAATAAAGAAGGCATTTAGCAATAACATTTAAAATTAGTTCACCAAGTAGTTACAGATAGGTACCCAGTTTATAACCTAACTAGCTGTCTGTCTTGTGCGGTTTCACCAGCGTATTTAGTTGAAAGTGGTTAAAATCGGTCCATTAGTTTTGGAGCCTATTGAATACAAACAAACAAACAAATCTTTCCTCTTTATAATATTACTATAGAAAAGCCTAATAAAATGCCGAATATAAAAGAAAAATATTTTTTGTTAGTATTTATTACACAATAATGCATAACATCCCATACAATTGAACTGGACAAAGATAACACTATCTGACATATCAGAAGGAGTATTAAAATTAAGATAATGCACTTGTATGTAATCAGCTTTAACCAATATCTAGCTTGTATTTCTCAAAATTACGTCAACTATGATTAGATAATCTATAGCCTAATAATAAAACCCCTTTAAAACGAAAACATGCTTAATAACTTATGCCAAATGGTCTTTCAGACCTGTAGATTCGAAGGACCATCACTTTCATGCCCTTGTCCCATTCTATTTGGGGTCGGTGTAACACGTTTTCTTCTCCCTATCAGACGTCACGGCATCATTTACTTCTTTCTCCTTTATATCATTCCTCACACAATCAATCAATCTTTTCTTTGGCCTTCCTTCTCCCTTCTTCTTCCGTAGATTCGAAGGACCATTTTTCTTAAACGTCAAAATTTCGGTGTATTCAGAAAAATAATGGCATAAATCAAAATTAGCATACAAAAAATAAAATTGAATGTTACAGAACAGATATCGTTTAAATAATTTATAACCGTTGAAGTAAATAGCTTTTTCATAAAATTGGTCTGGACATGCTATGCCTTTGGTATTGATACTTTTACATTTTTTCTAGTAAATTGTTTCAGTATTCATAGTTTCGTGCTAAACTCTAATTCCTATGATATTTCATGAAATAATTGAAATAAAAATAAGAACCTTGTCAACATAATCAGCACCAATGGATTTTAAATCATTTTAAATTAAGCAGTAAAATTTTAATAAGAATGGCAGTATAAATCAATGGAATAGACGCTGCAAGCATAATAGTCGATATCGGCTCTATTGCCAAAAATAAAAAAACATAAATTTTAGGCTTTCCCCCCATCGGCACCTCTATTATAATTGTACTTTAGTCTGGCCTGCTTACCTTTGTAAAAGTTCTCCTCTCCACCCCTAACGTGAGCGTAAACAAAAATTATATTATGCTTCGTAACGGGTAACCTCGCTAAGTCTTTACCTATCTTGAATCAACTATTTCATTTTCAATGTCAAGGCAAGTCTTACGCATAAGTCATAAGCCTATGCCTTGACATTTATTTCTACATGCGTAAGACTCTAAACAAGGATCTCTGTTGGGTGTGATTAATCGTTTCTGTTGATGTCATTACTTCTCAAGACTAAAAGTACTACAAAGAAGTACTGTTTTCAAGATTAGCCCTACACAAAGGGAAATCCCCTATAAATGAAAACGAGGTGTGTACTTTATTCTGAGGATAAATATCTTTATTATTATTTTTTATAACGTTGCCCCACACTAGGAATTTCTCCTGTATCGTGAATGCGTTAATAAACATTTAAATTCACATACACAAACAGCCAGACCTGCAACAACTATCTGTAGGTCATACAAATATTCGTTCCGTGCGGGGATCGAACCCGATCGACACGTAACGTAGCGGTCAAACGCTTAGCCACTGCGCAAACTGTATCGCCAAAAATTCTTTCAGTTTTCCGTTCTTTAATCAAAATATGCCATAATAGGACTCCTTGCACGCAATTTTGCGTCCAAAATCCAAATGCCTTATGCAACTTTGCTCTTTAAAACACCCTTGAGAACCGTTGACCTGAAATTGGCCATTATCTTTTTTTGTTTTACCTGTTTTGGTTCACCTATCTCTATGATTGCATTTCATTATACTTAAACTGTTACTAAATTACCGTCTCACTTAGTCTTAATCTCCATTTATTTTCAAAAACAAATTGCAATCGGGTCACCTTGTACCTTTATTTATTTAAATATTCATTGCATCATTACGTCATTCCCTGTCCTTATTTATAACGTTATGTATGCTATTGTTGTTTTCCGTTTTTCCGTCTGCCGAACGTGCTATGTCAATTACGGAGTTGTTTCCTCAATTCACATATTCAGGTGCTTATAGAGTTCTATTTGTAATGTACTTTCTGATTGCTTCGACCATCAATGATTCTTTATATTGGAAATCTATTTTATTACTCTTATCGAGTGTTGATTCCAAATTGATATCACTACTGTTCGATGTAATGTCCGTAAAAACGATCCGGTCTCAAAAAATGAAACAGTTGACAAACTCAAAGAAGGCTTGTATTCTTGGAAATCGGAGTTTTTTCTCGAATTCGCTTGTCTATGAAACATCTATCAAACTAGTTTATATTGAAACACGTTTAAGGCAAAAAGTATATAACGATACTGAGATAGTCAATGTTTATTTGTATGCCAAACGAAGCAGCCACAGCGATCAAGAGGTGGGTCATTGAATTAATGAAGGTGACACAATAAGTACTATAGGGGACCGAACACTATGCGGCGAATAAATCTCTTTAGCTCATGCAATAAAGGATAATAATTCTGAATATTTAGTGAGCAATACTGCAAAAATCATTTGTTTTGTAGCGAATAACAATAAGTCACCTTTAAAATAAGATGCAAGTGAGGTCAGCATAGAATATATGATTAATTACTATAAGCAACGATGTCGCAAACACAATTAATGTAACTCTTTGAAACCATTATATTTATGTTTGAAAGAATACATTTAGAATAAACGTCAAGATTTCAAGTTTAACCACCCGGTCTTCTCGTTACATAATTCTACTATTAATATAGGACGTCCCTATTTGTATCTATCGCGGAAGTCATGACCCCATTTTAAAGTTTCCCCAAAAATATTCTCGAAGTCTTTTGTTGCAATGACAATGCCTCTAGCTACTCGTCTATCGTCTACCCATCATGTGAACCATTCATGATGCCATTTGGCAACCAGCTCCAAACGTATTTGGTTCAGCATACGTGCCAAATCCACTATTTTTACACATACGACATTTGTCGCTCCAAAACTCAATTAAATGATATTTGCTCTTCGATAAAATGATAATTACATTCTTATCTGTAAATCCAGCGGATTGTGGAAATAGTATTCGAGCGACTATCGTCGTTTCTGCTTGTGACATATGGATTATTTTTGCTTCTTATTCGTGAGTTACATTATTTGTTTATTTATTATGTGTATCTGTATGGTTGATGTTCGGATGTTGATCAAGTTCGTGTCTTGTTTTATTTTGTTGACGTTTCTTAGTTTTCTTAATATATTTTAAGCGTACTTTCAATTCTTAAAAGTTTTGCTGTATTGTTATCAGTGTGTTGTGATTGTGTATGTTTTTATTTATGATTGCATTTATCGTCTGTAGGTTAGTAACTTCAATGAATGATTCCAATGTTCTTGTTATTTTACATTGAAATTATCTTAGTTGTTTATTGTGATTATGAGATAAAAGTTAATACATGCATAATAATTTATGCTCCAACTCATTCTCCAAGTCATACACCTTTATCGGTTTCTAAGTCTAGAAACTCCAAATGCTTCAGCTTTATTTCTATGAACCGCAAGGTAAGAACCATAATAGTCGTTAATATACCTTCCATAAACACTTTTTAGTTTTTAGTAGAAACGCATATAAAATATGTATAAAAGTTATCGAACAACCAAGGTTGACTTGGGCATTTATAGCTAGCCTACTGAAATTGTTTTTAGTGTCGCTGCAAGGCTGTCGCGCGTATGTAATTCACAATCACTTTCATCGATCACCTGTGTGGCGATTCTTAGTCAATATTAATGGACTAGCACTGTATTGCAATTTACATGTAGACTTTACTACAGTGAAATGTTATGAAGTTAAAGGACGGTTGAAAACTTTACTCATATAAAATCCCAATCAAATAGAAGATGAAAATTTGGTCATATAGGTATTTTAATCCACAATGATATTCTACTTCTGTTGTCCTACGTGCAAAAATACGTGAAGCTCTATAAAACTACTAAATTTTTTCCACACCCACGCGAATTTCTGACACATCAACTGTTATTACGTAAAGTAACGAAATAGCAGAAGATTCATATTTATTGTTTGTATAACCATTGAATTTATAGCTACTGTTTAAACTTATGTAGGTCAATGAACTTATGAAGGGGACTACTGAAATTATATTACGTTTTGTACACGCAACGTCTAAACAAGAACTGAAATTAGTTAATACTGATCCAGTTATTTGAAATTGTTGAAGTATTACTTTCTTTTAATTAGCGTTGGTCTGATTTAGTAGCTTGTCTATCGATTAAAATGTTGAAGTTTTATGATACGATCTTTAGGCACATTCATTCAAAATGAAGGCAATTTTGAATCATCAACATTACCTAGGTATTAGGCATGTCGACCAAGCTATACTCAACCATTGTACGGGAACTCTATACAAAGCGAGGCCATGTTACGCTGGAAATATATGAACAACTCCTTGCAAGATCTATTGTAGAAATATTGGCAACATAATCATATCACACAGGTTTGTGGTAAATGAAAATAAGGAAAAATTATGTATTTTGAATAGTGTAATTATGAGGGACAATAGAATCACAGCTTGACCCAAAAATAAACTAGTGTAAATGTACATAGGTATTCTGATTTTAACAACAAACTACGATAAAATACGAGAAGTCAAAAGAATGGAAATATTTAGTATGCTCTAAAATCCGCAATAGTATGAATGGACCACAAATCAATTTGACTGATGTAACTTAGTTTGTCTCAGGCAAACGTAAGAATTTTTTACTGCATTCCAAATTAACACTTATTTTGAAGTGTTTAAGTTTTAAATTGAAATGTCGAATCGTGTTAGGCGTTTCAATGTGTTGATAATCTTCTGACAAGGTAAACATGATTTTTTTCGCAACGAAACACTAATTATATTAAGCGTGAGGTGTTATGTGATTTATAGCAATTATTTCGAATGTTTCCGTTTGTACTAATAGAATTAGCAAATAAACTGAAAGGAATTCCGCAAGGTACTGTTTTAGGGCCCATATAAAACCATCGTTTCATAAGTGTGATATTATTCAAATATGATATGCGAAATTTTCTAAATAAAGAAAAAGAGGCAGTATCATTCGTCCTTCTTACACAAATCCTCAATTTTTTCAAACAAATTCCAATAGTAACAGCACATAGCAAATCATTATACTTATATACATTTACAATGTTTACGTGTAAGAATCTCATAAACAGCGCTTTCTCGTTTACGCTCTGTTTACGTAGAAAATGTTTATTATTATACTCATTTTATACATCAATTGATTTCTGGATCAATACCGATTAACTTGGGAAAGTAAACATCGTCTTGGAAACTTGAACACGAAATCTCATTAATATTAATAAAGTAGAGTTGCAAGGAAGGGCTTGATAGGAAAGTTTCAGTATGCAAGACAAATAATTATTGTAATTCTTGGTTCAACAGTCAGTAATTATATTGTTATTGTGGCTGGAGGGTTTGATTATCACGATTAACAATTAGCTGAAGATCATCAAATTACACAATTAATGTTACATTTTAATTGATGCTATACAGTGGATGCCCTGTAAGAGTAGAGAAAGACTGAAACGATAGATAGTACTGTCTGAAGAATGATATGGCTAGAAAGGAGGTGTCAAAATGACTAGTAAAGGAATATGAAAGAAGAAGACATACCGACCACCATCAAATGGTATAAGAACAGAAGATTAAACGATGACTATGCTAATATTGTATGTTAAAAAGATGGTAACTTATGTGGAGAAAAGTTCACCAACATATTCACAGAACACTTTTTAAATATAACTGTTGAAAAATAACTGAAGAAACAACGTAAAACAAAAGAATAAACGTGTTATCTGTTACACACATAAGATACAACAAAACTACATTACAGTTTACAGATATAAACCAAGACTGTCTAAACTTATCGATGCTAGGCTTCACATCTCTGATGGAACATGATCTTCCAATCCCATTGATTAAGTCTAACACAAATATTCAGTACAACGCTATTCATTCATTCAAAAAGATCCGAGAATAAATATAAATAGATTGTAGTGCACCGATCGATATGAGAGGTATTTATAGAAATGTGAAATCCCGTTCCTAGTATTTTCATCTATATCGCCCTTTATTTTAGCTGAATTTAGTTGTCTGTGTGCTAGTTTAGTCGTCGCTATGTCAGTTTAGACTTGGGGAATTGTTTCTCGGTTTGCTAAAATCTAGAAGGCTGCATTAATATTGTTGGATATTGTTCTATTAGCAATATTTGTAATTGAGTTCTTGAAAACAGCTCCAACGATTTTATTGAACGTTGCAATAAAGGGATTTTCGGCGGCGAAAAATACTTTTACTTTTAGCTTCGTTTTCTGTATTTTCAATTGAGCACATCTGAATCGGTGGGACAAAAACAACGATATTTTATTATTGACAAATTGGGAGTTAAGCCATAGAATTATGGTAGTCATTTTAGCTCATGTTTACCCACTGTCAAATAAATATAGGTCTCTCTTTGACGTCTAAACTAACTTTAATACTGTCTTGCTTAGCTTGGCTTCGATCTAGTGGCAGACAAGCGACTGTTGAGCATGGAGATCGATTCCCTGATCAGGCAAAGTGTTATTGATTTTTTACATTAGATTTGCTCAGTACCAGCCGCGCATGTTGTTGTTATATTTTTTTTTTGTTTTGTCTTTTGCTGTAGTCTCTAAATCATATTTCACGTATGATAAGTCTCATTTTACATTGCAGAAGTATTACCACTTACTCAATAATGGTGAACATGTCTTTGTGTAAGTACTGTGAATTTAGGTTAACTGCAGTGCGATTCACTGCTTCCCTTATGCCTGACTGGCCCACGTGTTATCCCTCATGTTTTGTTAAGCACTACAACAGTACTGTAGGTCCCAAAATAGATATAGCCGTTAAGATAGGCGCTTCCGCTTCTAGCTCGATGTTCTCTTATTGTGTTCTATTGAACTTTATTGCTGCTATGCAATTCTTTTGTTTACTTTTTTATTCGGCGTTCGAATGTGTCATGGCGGCTATTGTATCGAATACTTTTTTTTGTCAAATGAGGTGTCAATCGCTTGTCAAAATATTGGATTACTGTCATCGTATATTAAGTCTAATGCCATTAAAAACTTTGACTATAGTTTTTTCACTGTTATTTAACCACGTAATTTGCGTCCCTATAACAGTATACTTTGTTCTATGCCATTTAAAGTTGCTATTAATTACTGCCAGAAAAAAGTCTGTTAACATTATAGTGATCTTTATCCTCCTAAAAGTAAGTTTGGTAATGGAATGCAGCTGCCAAAGGTAAAATAAATTTGAAAAGGACTGCATGTACTTTGACTTTTAGTTTTAAACGCAGATTTAAACTTTTTCTGTCACTTACGTTTCTTTTCCCTGTCATATCTAAAAACACTTTCAATGTTAAAAGTATTTTGGCAACGATTTCGCTTGTGATTACCTCATGGCATATATCAGTCAAAGTGATACTATTGTAATGGACTTTTTAACGTGAGTTTATTTTTCGAACATATCACTCATCATATGCTTGCCTTTTCCCTACTATTTTGGGATCGTCTCTAACTGGCTGTAGCTGAATACCAGTATTTTACATGGAGCGACTGCCTATCTGACCTCCACAACCCAGTAAGTACTGGGTAGTACGATATCCCTTCGTAAGACTGGTTGTTAAGACTTTCAGGCCACTACGTATAACAACTGCCAAAGAGCTATAAATGATCACTAGTGCTTTCAAGGTATTGAGGGCACTTTGTACATAAAACCACTCACCTATCCACGATTCAACCTTGTTAATTATTTAGATTTTTAATTGAATTTTGCTTTTTATTTACTCAGAACGCTCTTACAGTGCACGTCTTTCTACATCGTTCTTACATATTTGTATAATCTCAACATGATTTTGTAATAATATTTTAATTTAAAAGAGTGTCCATGGAGTTTCTTGCCCATTTTTCTCCATAGAAATCTACGCTTTGGAATGGACAACTACAGTACTTTCATATGCTATTATGCCTTGCGACCGGGACTTTAGCTTCATTTAGTTTCTTGACATTCAAAAGTACCTGTAATGGACTAATTGAAAAAAATGCTTTGAGTGACCACAGCTTTACCTAAAGACCGACCAGAGCTGTTGTTGTTAAGCCACGAGCACGGTACACCTTACTCATGCTACTAAATATAGCACTTACTAAATTTGTAAGTTTTGTACAAGTAAATATTTACGTTAGATCTAATCTATGAGTCCATGTTAATTCTTCAGTAATGTTTTTATATCGTAAAAACGTTGAGAGATTTTTATTTGTAATCGATAAATTAATGATTTGTTGGTTGTAATCGGGTTTTTGCTACATCTTAGTAAGTTTTGATTGATGATCTCTTATTAGTTACTATGGATAGCTGCCAAAAGTGGCATATTCCTTTTAATAGATCCTACCAATATTATAAACGCGAAAGTTTGTATGGATGTTTGTTACTCTTTGACGCATAAACTAGTCAATGGATTATAATGAAACTTTACAATAATATAGCTTACATATAAGAATAACACATAGGCTACGATTCATAAAGATATATTGTATATTCTATCACCACGCGAGTGAAACTGCGGGGCGCAGCTAGTATTTTCTATAGATCTTTCATCCATCCATTCTCACAAACATTCGCATTTATAATATTAGTAGGATTCAGTTCTAAAAAAGTCACTTGTTTAGTTTTCAACACACAAGATTATTTTCAAGACCTTTTCTATTGTGTTTAAGACAAATATTGGCATGACAGACAATCAGACTAAACTTGACATTTAGAACTGCAAACAGCTGTTTCTCATATACACACAATGTATAATGACCAACATCATTAATAGAACTAGTCACTGCTTTTCCTTCACTAGAGCATAGCTGTCAAAATCACAATGATCTTTATGGTCGTAGAAATAAGGTTGTTGTTGCGGGCTATCATTGACAAAGACAATTCCGTCAAAGTTAAAGTGATCTTTATACCCGTGAACATAAGTTTGCTATTGGAAATCAGCTGTCTGAGCTTTTATGGTTGCCAAAAGATTGCAGGGTTCAATCCCCGGTATACTTTGTACCGGTAATGTTTCAGTATAGTGTGGGCGAGAAAACTGTAACACAACCTTGTTCTAAGGCTTTATTATTTCTTCGGTTCCACCTACACTGTAAAACCTCTTTGGTGTACCGTAATTTGTTTCTCCAGTCGTGTCCAAATCATTTGCTTTACCATTACTTGTATCGCCTACGCAAAGTAGACCTTAGTGATCGTATCCTGTAATAAAATCTATAGTTACTTTACCTTTTCCTTCTTTTCTGTGCTCAACAAGATCTATAAATACCCCCTTATCATTCAACTCATGATATTTTTTTGGTTATTTAAAAAAACCATCTAGACTTTTATTTACTCAGTTGAATAAAGCTATCGTAAATCCTTAATACAAAATTCATCATGATTACTTGAATATTTTTTGGCTTAGGTACTTATTGCTTAATGCAATTAATGTTAAAGTGTTCAAAGGTCTATTCAGTTTGCGATCAGGCTTTATTCTAGTCAGTCTGACGTAAGAATATTCAAATTACGCTCATATAATCCGCAAGTATCTTGTCTATTCCTAGAAAATACATCGGATCTTCATCATTACACGATGTAACGCTAATCAGAAAGTGTCGGTATGCGTTTCGCGCTATTGAACAAGACTGCAGTAATATAACCGTATAATACCTTACTGCCTTATTCGTGGCCAGTTGTATTATTTCAATCCTCTATTTCACCTCCTTCCATATTCATAAGCCTACCTTCAGCTTCGGCCGTTGACAGATTGTTATACAAACTTTTAACTTCTATTTCACCTATATAAGTTTAAAAAAAAACATAATCTTTTCTTGACAGGTGCCCAGAGGGCAAATAAATATTTTTAAGGTAAAGGTGTTTTGTTAAATCCCTCGATGCGCTCAGGATTATTCTTTAGAAACCCTTGCTGTTGTAGCTCTATATTATGTGCAGTGGGTTTGAGTTTGGCGGTGATAGTCTGTTGTTTGTCAGGACAACTTGTTTTATAAGCATACTCTCTTAACGAGGAACATACATTAAGGGAGTAGTGGTCATCGTGAAAATTGACGTCTTTATCTATGGGATCAACTCAAAAATATAAATACCCTTACTAAAGGGGCAATCTTTGTGTATAGAAAATAAAAGATATGTAACTTAAGTCATAGAATCCGGTTGATATCCTTTTGGTACGATATCCTTAAAAATAATAAGCTCCTCTGTATAATTGTTTTCTGTACTGATTTCAGGGCCCACAGTATTTTTTTTTATTTCCATAAGTACTATAACTGAATTAAGTAGGTACTTCATATGTCCACTGTTAAACCATGATAGTGTACAAAACAGTGCATCGTATAAAGGTGTGTCCTGCAAATGAATGATGACATATCTTCACCCCGTGTACGGGAACGTGACCTATAAAATCGACCAATCATATTTTTATTGCTGCATTGATATTACTAGCAAAAGCAACACTTCATGAAATATACTTTACGAAAACTGCGCTAAAAGAAGTAAATAAGTTATTTAATAGTATTAATATTCGTGAATTTTACTGAATATTACTACATTGTTTCCAAAATACGTGTCATAGTGTCAAGATTACCCGGGCGTCGCACCGGCGCGGCGGGATGCGCGCGCAGCGACCTCAAATTTTCCTGCGTAGTATTGAATCGGCCAGTCACTTTTCCTAACCTCAAAAACTGAACCCCAAACAGCTGTTTCGTAATTCTCGATGAAACAAACACGTAATTAATGAAAACTACCTCACGGACAATCGCACGGGACGTCTAGACGCTTCGGATGGCATTACGAAATTGTTTAAATTTAGAATCCGGCGATATTTTTTTTCGATTTACGGTTTTCTTGGCTTTCATTCAGTTTCCAGCCAGCCGGGTTCGCGGAAAGCTGTATTCTTTTTAAATTGGCTTGCGATATAATTACATTATAAACCTTTTTTGTAGTTGTTTATACAATTTTATTCTATTTATTTAGCTTTATTGTAGGTTAATTTCGTTAGTCATGATAATAGTTTATGTGAATGTTATAACATAAAGTGCAGTGAATATTGTGAGACATGTATTTGTTAAGTGAACCTTATAAATAATATATTGTAGTGCTGTTTTAATTGTGTTAAAATGGAGGAGGATTACGAGTATGACTTCGCGTACGAGTGCCGGGTTGGTATTTTACTACTTATTGGTATTTAAATCCAAATATTTTTGTGCATTGATCCAGTATTTTACCTAATGCATTTAAAACATGTGACTGCATTTTTAATTAAACAAGCAATTGATTTTACAAAACTTCCTTCAAACCACTTAATTTTTTTTTCTTATTGTTTTTGGTCTGGTTTTGCCCAAATTTTTATTTTTTTTTATATAATTTACCAAGAAAAAAGTCGCCAGTACGTTTACGAAGCTATAAAAACCACTAGCCAGTCAATTAATGCGGCAAACAGGTGAAAATTTAGGTCGACAGATTTAAATTTTTGCTCCAACATTGTTGGTTTTTTCGGCTAATTTGTCGACCAGTCGAATAATTATTACCAGCCTTATATGAAAAACGCGAAGTTCTGCAATTCTTACTTACTTTCGCGAGGTCAATCACCCCGGTTGAAGCATCAATGTTTCAAAGCCAGTTTTTGTGACAAAATGCCTTATTGTCAGGTCTATCAAACAGTAACTGTATTATGGAGCCATTTTAAATGCATCATTTCCTGTAAACATTTACATTGCAAGATTTAATTCTCGAACCCAAGATAACATGACAACGGTTTTATTTAATACCTTACATCGTTGCCCCTTTTACATATTTACCGACTGCAAAAAAAGGAGGAGATTTTAAAATTCGGTAAAAAAAAATTTAAACGACATTTGCTAGATCTTGTATAAGTTAGTACTTTTCAAAATATTCAGTATTATGGATAAAAAATAGTCTGCTCATCTGTAGATACAATCCCAGTGCAGAATACCTACACTATACAATTAAACTGTATGGAACAACAGAATCATGAACTTAATCCATGTAAATAAGGTCGCTGCGTACTTAACTGTATGAAGGGTGTAAAATTATCCTTAGCTTAACCAATATTCAATGGTTTTTCACGTCATGTGATATGTTTTTGTTCCAAATGATAACTGGAAACTTTCTAGTTACAGAGATATTGGGGATCAAAGTTTCATCGTATTCTTAAGTATATTTTATTTTTAAATACCAGTTTTGATGTTTTAAATTTTATTTTAAACTAGCTTTCGCCCGCGGCTTCACCCGCGTTAAATTTGGGGTTACACAGTTCCCATTGCGCCTTATTGATTTGTAATAGCAACGCTAAGTTTTCCCTTCTCTTCCCTCTTTCTCCCTCACATCCCACTTTTTTCAAAAAAATATTAGCCTATGTCCGTCTCCTGGTTCCCTACTATCTCTGTACCAAAATTCATCCAAATCGGTTCAGCCATTAAAGCGTGAAGAGGTAACAAACAAACAAACAAACAAACAAACTCACTTTCGCTTTTTTAAAATTTAGTAAGGAGGATAGCTCCACAGTCGCTGTACTATTAAATTTATCCATCAATACAACATTTTGAGTGTGTTACATTGATTCATACCGTAAAACGTGTTTTTTGCCAAGAGTTAACGAGTTTGATCAATGTATAGAATACTTGGTTGACGGTTATTATGAAGGATCTTCCAATAATTTTCACAAAGTTCTACTTAAATAGGTCCTTTTGACCGGTTAGAGGACCATTTATAATATTGCAATCTTAATTCGTCAGACAAGATCGAATAAGCACCGATAAAATACATGATTGATAGAACAAGATCAAAGAAAATCAACTTATAAACAATTAAACATCTACATTACCGTTTTTTATTACTGGCAAGATTAAAATCAAGAAAAAAAGAAATCATCGGTTGTCATTATAAAAGTTCAATTGGTTTATCTATCATCGAAAAATTAGCGATTGATATTTAAATCGACAGTTAGGCGAACAAATTATATCATAAATATTCAAAATATTTTTTACTGTTATTTATTGTAAATTGATAACAAGCAAAAGCGCAAGACTAAAATGTCAAAACTGTCAAAATTATTGAATCAATTTAATCAACCTGTCATTTTTGACATAAGCCAGAATGATTGCTTGAATAATAAGCACAGTTTTTTTATATTGTACAAAGTGATTGGTAATATTTTATACACTTGAGAAAAGTATGAAAATAAACTTTATGATCACAAGACAACGTTGGTTTTATGTCTTACAATAACTTAGAATTTATGGTCATCGGATCGAAGATCTTCTATCGCAAAATATAGTCAAATGATGTTTGACAGTTATGATGACGTTCTGGCTAATTGCAGCCATCTAAAATTTGATAGTTGATTTAACGTTTGTTTTTTTTTAATTTCAGCGTCTCGTTGAGGCGATGGCGCCTCGGTCGGCGCGGTCCTTCCGCCAAGAATTTAATATGCAAGATTTGACCACAGAACATACCTACACAACGCACTATACCACAGAAAAGTAAGTAATTAGTTTTAAATAATGTGTTTATGTATGTGCAGTTGACAACTAACGGTATATAGGAGATTGTGTGTTATCGCAAGTAGAAATAAATTGGCAGTCAGCCTTCATTCAAGCTAATAAACATGTCAGCAGTATTGAAATAGTTAATATTATAAGCACTAAAATATATTTTTTTATTAATATCTACCGATTCTCATCTGTCCGTACAGCTTAATTAGCTAGTTAGAAATATCATAAAAATATCGGAGTAGTAATTAGTAATAATAAAAACTAATTAAGCTTTCCTCCTAAAACCAGATACGTCAGAACGTCACAATCAACTGAGCTAGACGGTCAACCAGTTGTAAAATCAATGACCAATGGCAAACTAAACTCACCTAATTATACAACGAAAACAACCATCACAGAAGATGACAGACCTGACGTAAGAAAACTTAAAAGAGTCCACAGAATGTATGAAGGACCAAACATTATTGAATCTAAAGGTATATTGCATCCCGAGACGAAAGAAATACTCACTGTTGGTCAAGCAATCAGCATGAGAATACTTGACGTAAGAACGGGGAGATTGTTATCTGCCCCCGACACAAGACAGACGATGAGCATCGAACAAGCAGCCCAAGAAGGTCTTATAGACCCTAAACTTGCTGCAAGATTAACAGGACCGTGCGGCATGACCGAAGACGGAAACGAAGTCACATTATTAGAAGCTATACAGAGAGAATTATACGATGCCGAACAAGGACTCTCAGATCCAGCAGAAAAAAGAATCAAGGTAACAGTCGAAGGCGAGAATTCGACACAAGGAATGAGTATCTCGGATGCACTAAATCGCGGACAAGTTGATCTACAAAGAGGTCTGTACAGACTACCTAATGGAAGCTACATAAGCATAGCCGAAGCCTACCAAAGAGGTTACCTCATTTATAACGAGATTATCAAAATAAAATCAAGCGCGTTGTGTCTGTCTGACGCGATTAGTCAAGATTTAGTTGATAACAGCGGTTGGATTTTGGATAGAAACTCGGGCGATAGATACCAAATTGACGTTGCCATTAAAAACGAACTTATCAATCCCAATATTAGGGAAGTAGTTGACCCTAAAAACGACACGAAAATTACTCTTGCTGAAGCGATAGAGAAGAATATTATTAATACTAAACATTCGAAATACGTACATACTATAACAAAAGAAAAACTAACTTTCAAAGAGGCAGCAGTCAAACGGTACATTTGCAAACCCATGACACTTAAAGACGTCTGCGACAACAATCTTATGACTAACGATGGTAAGATCCTATCGCCAGCAAACCGAGCTCCTTTAAACATCCTAGAAGCTATTTCTGCCGGTGTCCTTGATAGCGATAACGTTAAATGCATCACAAACACAACGACAGGTGGTCTTCTAACACTGTCGGAGGCTTTAGGCGCGAAAATAATTTTACACGACAATAAATTCCGCGATAACCTAACAGGAGAAATTTGTACCATTCCTGAGGCGGTAGACCGTGGATTAATTACTTCAGTTTCTCAAAGATCTATTTTCGATATAGATGGATTTAAAGATCCAAAAACAGGAGAATTCGTCTCCTTCAACGTTGCTCTCAGTAAGGGCAATCTTAAATACGTAAACGGTGAGACTTTCCTTAAGTCAGAAAGCGGAGACTGGGTGTTCCTAGAAGACTGCACTAAAGTGTCTTTAGTTAGGGCTGAGGTATTAGAAATGTTTAATCGTAAGATAGGAGTGTATGATAATGGTAAGGAATTGTCAGTTTTAGACGCAGTATTCAAAAATATTCTTGATCCCAAAACAGGGCATTTGTTAGATTCTACAAGCAAACGGCCTATTCCATTTAATAAGGCTGTAGAAATAAATATGATTACACCTGAAGGTGCGGCTTTACTAAATTCGCTTTTGAATATTACTTTAACATTACAAACTGTTACCAAAACAGTAAAACGGTATGTAACTGTAACTAATACTAGTGCTACGCAAAGATCTGAAACAATAATCACATTCGCAGAGGCAATAAGGCGAGGCCTCATTGATGAAAATACACAAACATTCACTGATCCGACCACTGGAACAGTGTTCCCTATACAACAAGCTTTAGACGAAGGCTTATTAGGCGTAGACAAGAATGAACCGCGCGTCGTTCACATATCCGACCGCGTATCAAAGAAAGACTTAGTACCAGGTCAAGTTGTTGAACTTAAAATCACGAAAAAATCATATATCAAAGATGTCCCTAGTCCTGAAGGTAAACTCCAAAGGGATAGCAGTAGGCCTGAAACTCTTAAAAGCCCTGATTTTACCATGCATGAAACAACGCAACCTCGCGAGGGGTTAGTGCAAGAAATTAGAACTGTAACTTCAAAATCAGTTGTTACTGAACCCTCGGTTACTTCTATGACCATTAAAAAGAATACAATTGAGTTGCCACGCGGCGGCTGGACGTTGAAAGAAGCTATTCAACAAAATCTCTTCGACCCAGCTACTGGTATGTTCGTAATCCCAGGTACAGATAGAGTATTAGATCTAGAGGAGGCTATTAAACTTAACATTATAAATGGAGATTCGGCAAATGTCGTTAATCCTAAATCTAAAAAAGAAATTCCTCTGGACCGTGCTTTAGAATCACGTATAATCGATAATACGGGACATTATAAAACCACCAAGGAAATAATCACTATGAAAGAAGCAATCGAACGTAGATACATTATTTTCACCACGCTAACAACAACAAAACATTCGCAAAAAGTGATTACCATCACGTCAATAGCTGGTATGCCTGACAAGATGGAAATATCAGAAATGTACGATGCTCCTTCCTACGAAATTCCTTCGGAGGATCAGTCAGCTCTAGAACCAGTACAGGTTACTCCTGGAGTGATCTTTGATCCATCAACAGCTTTAGTTATTTCTACCTCAACTGGTGTTTCTGAAAACGTTTTAGAAGCAGTAGAACGTGGTTTATTACCTGCAAATAGCGTTAAAGTAGTTGACCCTCAAACAGGTAGGCCTGTATCGTTAAAACAAGCGGTACAGCATGGTACAATTGACACAAAAACGGGAGAGTACACAGATAAGACAGGAAAGAAAATAACTCTGGTAGATGCGGCTAAGATAGGCCTAGTTGCGGTAGTAGGAGCGCCATTAGTAGCAGCGTCTAAAATCATACAAGTTGTTAAAAGCACTATGGTTGTAGACCCACAAACAGGTGAAAATGTACCCATGGAAGTAGCTTATGAAAGAGGATTAGTAGATCCAGTAACTTATAGAAAGTACGAAGAATCTCTCAGGGATAGGACTCCAGAAATGGAGGTTACTCAGGAATTTAAGACATCAAGTACGAGTAGTGTGACTTATTCACAAGTGACCACAACAAAAACAATTCCAACAGAAACCACTGTAACTGTGGTTGTAGATCCAAAAACTGGTGAAAAACTACCCATAGACGTAGCATACGAAAGAGGTCTCATTGATCCTATATCGTACAAGAAGTATGAACTGTCGATCAAAGAGAAATCTCCTGAATATGCTCAAAGAGTCTTTAGTTCACCAAGCTCAAGCGGTGTTACATTTACTCAAGTTTCCAGTGTAACTACACCTGACAAAATGGTAACTATGGTAGTCGATCCAAAAACCGGTGAACAACTACCTATTGAAGTCGCGTATGAAAGAGGAATAGTAGATCCTATTACATACAAAATATACCAGGACGCTTTAGCCATTAAACAACAAGACATCCTGATGCAACCGGGAACAACTAAAACAGTCCCAGGAACCAGCACAGTTACAATTTCTCAGGTCACTAAGCCTGTATCAGTTGGCGCGGCAGTTTCTGAAGGTTTCATAACCGTAGAATCAATACAAAATAGTCTTTCAGCTGACAATAGAAGAGTCCTAGAAACTACTATTACTGATAAAACAAAAACAAGGCCCTCTGATGTAATACAAATTACTAAGACTTCACCTACTAGTAAGCCTAGGTATAAGGTCAATATAGGTAGGGAGCAAACCCCCGAAGGACAAGTTCTAGAAGCAAAACCTGTAGTATTGCAAAAGCTTAGGAAACACGTCGTCACCCCTCTCGAGGCTGTCGAACAAGGCTTGATAGACAAAGAAACAGCAACTATTTTAGAAGCTGTCAAAGTTTACAAAGATGAGACCGGTTCACCAATCAATCTTGAAATAGCAATTGAGAAAGGTTTAGTTGATGAAAACAAAGGCCACATTGTCGATCCTGTACGTGGTGATGTTCTTACCATCAAAGAAGCTATTAAGAGAGGAATACTAGACGTTGAAGGTCAGGATGAAGTATTAATCCCGTTAGCTAAGAGTCTGTCCATTCCAGAAGTTTTGGAACAAGGACTCTTGGACCCAGTCACTGGGAAAATAGTTCATCCTGAGACTGGAAGCCTCTTGACATTAAGAGAAGCAATCATTTGCGATATTGTTGATCCTTTATCAAGCATTACCATCGCGCCTGGTAAGAAGATCAGTTTAGCTGAAGCTATTGAAAGAAACATAATAGATAATGAGAAAAATGTACTCAAAACTACTGACGGACCCCTTGATTTCATATCAGCAGTTAACGCTCAGGTGTTCCCTGATTCTCAAGAAATCAAGCCCGTCATTGATATTCCACCAGCAGCCATGACACTAAACATTGCTATTCAAAAGAATCTGATAAACCCACACACTGGAGAAATGAAACATCCCCTAACTGGTGAAATGACGCCTGTGGGTCATGCTATTCAAAAGGATTTGATAATGGCTATTCCTTACCCTCAAACATCAGAAACTATAATACTTGAAGAGGCTTTAGACAAAGGCATTGTCAACTTAAAATACGCAACATTTACCGATCCGAAGACTAAAGAAGTCATGCCTTTGGATAAGGCTTTGGAGCAAGGCCTGGTTGCTATCAAACCTATGACAGATATGCAAGCAACCGGTGTCGTAACCACCATCACTGAAACGTTCACGTCTCAGCATACTGTTACAACTAAGATGATCGAACTTCTTGCTGACTACGTACTTGTTAGTTCAAACGAGGTGGAAAATACAAAAACAGGTGAGATAATGTCTATTGATGAAGCTCGTCGCCAAGGTATTGTCAGGGACGAACAGACTAGCAAAGAACAGTTCATAACTAACGATACGAATATCAGTTTTGAAGATGCACTAAACCTCGGATACATAAACATTGAGACAGGCACATTTACACATCCTAAAACTGGTGAGACTGTAACTATTTCTGAGGCGGTTACCAGTGGGTTGTTGAATACAGAAGTTCCATCAGAATCAGCTAAAGCAAGTCCTCAAAAGCAAATATTAGAAATGTTAGACCTAAATGAGGCTTTCGAACTTCTATTTGACGAAAAGACACAAAAGTTCAGAGACCCTCAATCACCTAATAAAGTTCTGACATTCAAGGAAGCTCTAGATAAAAAGATTATTAATCCTGACTCAGTTATTTACAATGTTGAAGCCGGAAAGCCAGTCACTCTTAGAGAAGCATTAAATTCAGGATTGATTGATAAGAAGACTGGAAAATTGAAAGAACCC
Source organism: Ochropleura leucogaster (assembly GCA_958449745.1). Lineage (NCBI taxonomy): Eukaryota > Metazoa > Arthropoda > Insecta > Lepidoptera > Noctuidae > Ochropleura > Ochropleura leucogaster. The sequence continues at coordinate 4,898,457 of OY288221.1, read as the reverse complement.
AAGTCGGGCAAGTCCGTCGATATTAAAAACGCTGCGAAGATGGGTTTGATTGCCGTAGTTGCTGCCCCAGTGTTAGCCGGTATGGCAGTTGTGCAAGGTGCTAAGGCAGTAACGAGCAAGATTATGCAACCAAAACAAGAACAAGCCGTAGGTTCGCCCAGTCGTATTGCAACCTCAGAGAAAATAACAAGGTTTGAACCGCTTGAACAAGAAAAAGCTAAGAAACCATTCGGAAAGGACCATAAACCAGAACCAACCGACAGTTCTGTTCATAAACCTATCAAACAAGACGATAAACCACAAAAATCACCGTTGGATAAAGATCAGTCACCCATACCTGCGGACAAGACGGTTACAATTGAAAAGAAACCCACAGTTCACGTTAAGGAGCCATCTAGCAAATTACCTGAGAAATACGAATTACAAGAACAAGTTTTGAGACAGGATGAAACTGAAGCTTCGGCAACTGAAATAACTATCGAAAAGAAAACTGTTGTATTTGGAAAAGAAATGACGCCCGAAGATGTAAAATCTAAGATGAAAAAAGATGTACAAAAAACTCAACTGAGTGAGGATCTAAAACATGATCCAAAAGTTAGTAAAACCGTTGTCAGTGAAAAGACTACTGTCGTAACAGATTTGCCAAAGAAATCGACTGAATCGGCTTTTGAAGAACTGGATAGTCAAATTAAGACTACTATCGAAAAACCAAGCCCTATCGGAGATATGGAACACGTCGTTTTTGAAGAAAAACCGGTTATCCAGGAGTTCATTGAAACAACTGCTGATGGCCAGCAAGTTATAACCGTAACCAAGACCAGTGTAACTAAAACCATGTTTGATTCTGCGGAGGAAATTTCTCTAAAAGAACCGCAAGATCGTTTCCCTAAGGATAAAACTAAACCGGAGTCAAAAGAAAAAGAAAAGAAACCAACTGATGGAAGCAAAACTGTTCTCACAGAAAAGACAACTGTAGTTACTACAGAACCCGGTGATAAACAAGCACCGTCATCGCATAAATCAGAAGAACAAAGTCCTAAAGCTGATTACGATCGTTTCACGAAATTTGACGATGGGCCAACCATTGAAGAAATCCATGAAATTACTCCAGATGGGAAAGAGATCACTAGAATAGTTAAAACAACTGTATCCAAATCTGAACCTACATCAGAGTTCTTTACTGAGCATAGTAGCACAGTTATAACTTCATCATCATCAACACTAACTACAGTACAAATATCTGAGAATCAATCAACTTCGTACCAAGTAGTTACCCAAGAAACCAGTGGACCTGTTGACTTCACTGAAACGGTTACACAAGAATATCAGGTGACTGAAGCTCCCGATGAAACTGATGTCGTTCAGAAACAAAGGGAATACCAAGACGTGTCTCCAGATAGTGAAAAAGTTGTAAAACCAGTCAGAGATAGCGAACTACCCAAAGATTTGTCGCCGACTGACTCACAGCAGTCAGAGAAACCAAAAGCGACGGCTGAAAAGATAAAAGATCAACAAGATCCAAAAGATATGTCAGTAGAATTTGATAATGTTCATGTACTTCAACCTAAAAAACCTTTAGGAATAGCCCCTGGCGTCATATACGATCCCAACTCTGCAGTTGTTATTTCACTTGAGGAAGACCGTGCTGACAATTTACTGGTAGCTGTAAACAGAGGTATTCTACCTGCGGAACGCGTAAAAATTGTGGACCCAAAGACAGGTAAACAAATAACTTTGAATGAAGCAATTGATAAGGGAGTTGTTGATAGTGAAACTGCAGAGGTTACAGATAAATCAGATAAGAAGATAAGTATGTTAGATGCTGCGAGGACAGGCTTGATTGCTATAATTGGTGCGCCAGTCATAGCAGCAGCTAAAGTAGTTGAAGTTGTAAAGACCGCTATCATTGTCGACCCAAAGACAGGCAAGAAGCTTACATTAGATCAAGCACGCGAGAGTGGTCTCGTCGACGCTGATACTTATAAGAAGTATGAGGAACAGATCGAGACACAAACTCCTAAAGAAATAACAACTGTAACGACTGAATCTGAAAAAGTTGATGTTGCTACAGCAGTGACCTACTCAGAACAAGTAGTTGAACTCTGCACTACTACACAAACTACCACACGTGCAGGCGAAGTCGTAATTAACCAAGGAACCAAACCTTCTGACGTTAGAACTACCACCGTTGAACAAGAATTGATAGAATTAGGCAAAACAACTCCATCGACTGTTCATGACGGCAAGTCTGTTTCTGCTATGCTTATCGATGCTGAAAGACAGCCTTTGAGAGTGATTGACGAGATCACTGAACAAAATGTAACTAAAGAAAAGACCGAACCTATTAAACCTCTTTACGAAAATATTCAATTGATCGATGCGATTGCGCAAGGTAAAATCGAACCTAAGGTTTGCAGGATAATTGTTAATGGCGTGGAGTCTCCACTGACAGTGCAAGACTCGTTAGAACAGGAACAAATAAGTAGGTTTGCCCCCGTTGACGTACTTTCTAAAAACTGCGTAGTAGTTAGGGAGGTCAAACCTAATTATACAGTTGCTATTTCTCAAAGAATCACTCCAGAAGAACTGTCCCAAATGGGTGTATATGATATCGAAAAACAGATATTCTTAAATCCGGAAACAGGAGCAAAAATCTCCTTCGAAGAACTGGTATTCGGTTTACAGATTTTCGACCCAGAATCATTATTAGTGAAAGACTTAGGTTCCAAATCAGATGATTACATTTCCTTTGATGAAGCAATTGCTAGGCCGATAATTGACAAAACAACAGGTCATATGGTTAACCCTAAAACTGGTAAACGCGTACCCTTCTTAGAATGTGTACAGTTAGGGTGGGTAGTCGAAAAACCCGAGGATGTCTCTATTGCCGAGCAAGTAACTATCGAATCAGCTTTAGAACAAGGTTTGTATAACCCCAAGACGGGGGAAATGAAAGACGTAAATACCGGAGCGTTAGTACCAATAGGACAAGCCATCGAAAAGGGACTGGTTGATCAGGAATCACTACTTATCAAAGTTCCACGCACTAACGAAGTCATAACACTGTCAGACGCTATTGAACGTAACATAATAGAAATTCACGAGGGTGTCATAACCATCGTGGAAACTCACGAGATTATTGAAACATCTGTAGCTATTCAACGTGGTATTATCACTATTATTCGTAGACCTATATCCATCGCGGCGGTCATTGATAATGATATGTACGAACCTAAAACGGGAAAAATAAAGGACAAAATAACGGAACAATTAGTTACCGTAGGAGATGCAGTTGATAGGAATATCGTACATCCAACTATCTCTGAAATTAAAGACACTGCGACAGAGAAGTTCATACCTCTCTCTGAAGCCATTGATACAAAACTAATTGATCCGGAAACTGGCAAAATAAGGGACAAAAAGACTGGTAAAGACATTCCATTAGACGACGCATTAAAGAAGGGATTAGTTGCAACAAAGGACGTAACATTCTCGCTATTTGATATTATAGAATTAGGATACTACTCTCCCGAATCCGGAAAAGTGATGAACCCTAAAACCGGCCAATTAATTACGCTGAAAGAAGCCATTAAAGATAAACTTGTAGATCCATCTGATGTCAAGATCAAAGATGACAAATCTGAAGCAGTCGTACCGTTCGATAAAGCAGTTAAATCAGGTTTAATAGATTTGGAAAAGGGTATTATTACTTCTCCACTATGTAATCTTAAAGATGCATGTGACAAAGGATATCTGCTTAGTGATAAGAAACCTTGGACTTTACAAGAAGGTCTGGTGCAAGGATTCTACGACCCAGAAACTGGTCTTCTTACAATTAATGACGTGACTATGACCCTTCAGGACGCCATTGAAATCGGCAATATCAACCCAGAAGCACTTACTGTTAGAAACTCGGTTACTGGAGAAATAATTTCACTCGCGGATGCCATCAAAGTGGGCATTATTGACTCGAAGGAAGGCAAAGTTAGAGATCCAATTTTCGGCGATAAAATCTCTCTTACAGACGCTTCGGAGCGTGGCTTGATTCTACCAGCTAAACGCAAGCTTAGCTTACCGGAAGCCGTATTCAAAGGCTTTTACGATCCTAAAACTGGCAAGTTTTCGAACCCACTGAGCAAAGAAAAAGTACCTACGGATAGGGCTATTAGAAAACGTTTGATTGATCCACAGTCTACGTTAGTACACGCCGCTGGTAAAGTAATACCGTTCGAATTTGCTGTAGATAGGGGTATAATTGATAGTAGGACAGGCACAATCAGGTTAGGTGATGAAAATATTGATTTCCGCGAAGCTTTTGAAAGAGGAATCCTTGTTGAAGTCCGCAAACCGATGTCTCTCATTGAAGCCCTCGAAAAAGGCGTTTACAATGAAATCACAGGACTTTTCATGGACCCTCAGAGTGGAAAAAAATATACCTTGGTAGATGCAATTCGAATAAGCCTAATCGATGCTCACTCTGTTCACATCTTAGACAATAGGCTAGGCAAATGGGACAAAATAACATTACCAGAATCGTTAGCAACCGGAGTCATTGATGACCAAACTGGTAAGATTAGGAACATCAACAGCGACAATGAAGAGATCAGTCTCCGTAAAGCATTCGAAATAGGTTTGTTAATAGATAGTAAGGCACCTATAAGCCTTCAACGTGCCTTACATCAAGGTCTTTACGATGACAGTACCGGTAAAATCATCGACCCAGCTACAAATCGCAAGATAACCTTGCATGAGGCCATCAGAAGGTCCATCATTAGTCCAAAATATCTTTGCTATTTCGACAAAAAATCCGAGAAACCTTTGTCATTGGGTGATAGTTGTCGCAGTGAAATTATTGATAGAAGAAGCGGCAAATTCCATGAGCCAGGTTCAGATGTGCAGATCTCTCTGTCTGAAGCAATGAGCCTTGGACTTATCGTCGATATCGAAAGTGCAGGATTCACTCTTTATGAAACTTTAGCCATGAATATGTACAGTATAAACGACCTTGCATTTATACACCCAGTTTCTGATAGGCCAATCTCCCTTAAAACTGCAATCGCTGAGGAACTGATTAACCCAGAAACCTCATTAGTTAAACATATTCCAAGTAGTAAATACATCAAGTTAAGCGAGGCTATTCAAAGCGGTATTATTGATGATGAAAATAGCATATACATCTTACCGAACGGAAATCAAATCAATCTGCTAGACGCTAAACATCGAGGTCTTGTAGTAACAGCTAAGAAGAACTTGAGCCTCGAAGAAATTATAAGAAACGGCCTGTTCAGAGCCGATAACGGCAAAATTGTTGATCCTAGTACCAACGAATTCATAGATATCAACAAAGCTATCGAAATTAACCTTCTCAACCCTGACCTTACGGTTGTCAAGGATAACTTCACGAACAAATTCAAACCGCTACCCGTCGCGATTCAACAGGGTGACGTAGACGTCACCAAGGGTAGAGTCATTGATACAAAAGCTAAGAAAACTTACAGTCTAGACATCGCTTTCGATAAAGGCCTCCTCGTGACTGTTATTCAACCTATAACTTCCCAAACTGTAACTAGGAGATACGCTCCAGACTCTTCAGCATCTAAAGAACCAACCTTTAGAGAGTTCACATTAGATGAAGCTATCAAGTACGAATTTATCGATCCCGAAACGGCTGTTATCAAAGATCCTCATAAGAATAAATACATTCCATTAAAATTAGGCATTACTGAGGGCATTATCGATAAAAACGCTAAAGGTTCGTTCGATACTCAGAATAGGTCCAAGACTCTTTGCTTTGTTTTTGAAAACGGTTTGATTGTGTACGTCCGTGAGCCTCTAACGTTTGAGCAAGCGATAGAAGATGGTCACTTGAACGTAGCTACCGCTCGATTCACTGATCCTCACTCCAATGAAGTACTTACGATTAGAGACGCAGCCGCTTTAGGCTACATAGACCCAGACACAGCGCTCATCAAAGATAATCTTAAGAAGAGGTTAGTCAAACTCCCTGAGGCATTCCGTAAAGGCCTTATGGATGCCGAAAAGGGCAATATCCTAGATACAGAGACCTCTAAACTTAACACCTTAACGGCTGCCATTGAGAGCGGGCTTCTAATGACACCTAAGAAGAGCTTCAGCTTGATAGAGACCTTAAACTTCGGTATTTACAACCCAACGACTGGGGCACTTAACGATCCATTCATCACCACAAGCGTGATGGACAGAAAGAGGTTGAACTTAGGCGAAGCGATCGCACAAGGCATCGTAGACCCATCAAGTACTGTCGTCAAAGAACCAGAGACAGGAAAGATATTGCCATTGGTACAAGCGATGGAACAGAAACTCGTTGATCCCGTCGAAGGCAGGATCACCATAGATCAAGCTAAATCGATCAGTTTGGACTTAGTCAAAGCTCTGAAGAAGGGCTACTTGCTGCCAGCAGAAACAAGGGTAAGTTTTTTTGATTTCGCTTTTGTCTTTGTGCTTCTATCGAGCAAAGGTGTTGCTTCACATCTTCCTATTTCCATTCTTAGAAGGTGACTTCTATCTAAAGCGTTTGGCTTAAACATTGGCATGGCACGACCCACCGGACCTTAGTGTCGACTTTTGGGGTTGATGAGCAATCTGGTGATGTCACAGTTTTGTACATTGTGGCCTACACTAATCGACATAACATACAGCATATTAAACTTTTAAATAAAATAGTCTTTTTCTTTCAAAGTAGTGACAGCACTTATAAATACTTTATAATTCACATTATTACGTACATTTTTGATTTCAGTAAGGTTAGCTTTACACTTCTTAGACGATAAATTGAGCTTAACGTAGTGTAAAACTTCAGTGCCTGTGTTGTCCTTAAATGCTTATTTTAGGTTAGAGCGCTCATCAATCGCTAGTTTTTCTCCGAAGAACTGGCGATTGTGAAGTGTGCTTACCACATTGTACTAAGGCTCGATGTATGTTGTTTTTTATTTCCAGCCGTTGCCTGCGATGCTAAAGAACCCTTTTGAGCTAAATCGTGAATGCTTGCCTGTGAGGGATCATATTAACGACGATATAAAGAACCATCACCGTTTCGCCAAATACCTAACCTCCCATTCATATTGTGCTAAGAAATTAAGGTCGCGAAGGCGGGTCCGAGGGGCCTGCTGACCTATCAGCTTAATTATGTTCGCTTCCATTAAAAACCAGTGTACTATGACTGCTGGTCCCGTTCCGTTTTAGATTTTCCTAGTCTTCGAAATACTCATTCCTTGGAACCCGTGCTCACATGTTTTGGAATGCATGAACAAAGCTATGCTCTTGTGACGTTGATATAAGGCGGATATTCGCAAACATTCACAATATCGAAATGGTAAAACATTTTCAACACACAAACACGGAAGGTAGTATTTATTCATTATCGTCTTAATTTAAAAATTAAAGGCTGTTAATATTTTTGGCTTACGTTACTTGATTTATGTGACCTAGAAGACTAATTTTGTTGGTTGTCATGTCTTTTGTATTATTAAACTCTAGCAATACTTTCTTGTTATGTGAATGTAGTGTTGCAAAGTGTTTATTCATATGAAATGTTTAACAACTAACTGTTATTTGCCTGGTGGGTCATATAATTTACGTGTCGTAAGCTAAGTGTGTTAACGGTTAATGTGATTTCATTTTATTTAAATTTGGAACCATAATTGTTTAACCCTCTAACGGTCTGTTTTTTTGTAGTACACTTTTTATAAAAGATTGTGATTATTTTTTTTATAAAAAAAAACCTTTTATAAACTAGTACTCACTATGAATTCACTGACAATTAAAGGGTTAAAAAGAAATGAATTCGCATTTTTTTATTTTACTGTAAAATACGTTCGACGTTTATTCGTGTAAATTCTTGATTTTATACTTCGTTTATTTTTCAAGAATACTTTTTTTCTTACTGTTATTGTTCAAAAATACTCTTTCAAAGTTTCAGATTTTCCAAGAAGGTATTCTTTAACTTATTTTTATTCCTATTTTAACAAATAACTCTAATACAAACATTAGTTTTAAGATAATATCGGAAGATGTTGTTACCATAAGCGCAAATGTTTTACGCAAATATCAGGAATATTTGAACTGGGAACGATTTAGTTCTTATTTACGCCACAACGATGGCGGTAGTGTGTTTTGAGGTTATAATGGACTATCATTTTTCACCCTGCATGGGATTTTCCGTTTTAACCCATATTGACACTACCAGAAAAATACAAAAATGGCTTGCCAAAATATTTCTGACATTTGCACCAATATATTTCACTGCTTGCATGTTACGCTTCGCATGATTCTTTCTGTTGATCGTTCGCCATCTTGGTCCTGTTGTGAATATTGTCATTCTCATGCTCTGTGTTACTTGGCTGTCTTCCGTCGCCTCTCGTTTTAAGATTTCTCGACTTCGCTTCCTGTCTGCGTAGATTGTGTTCAATCAAAGCTTTTCTTTCAGGTTTACTACGGGTCTGCATGAGCTAAGATATCTCATGGGGCATGTGTGTACGTTTTGCAATGACAGACGACATTTTGATTTTGACCCTTAATGTTTTGGGTGACAAATGCATTCAAATTGCGAATATTTCTATATATTGTTTTCTATTGTTCGTATTTTTAATGCAGTAGTTTGAAAAATGTCTTTAAAGTTGCAAATCGTTTGTATAAAAACCCAACTTGTCTGAAAAATATCATGTACACACGGCGACGCATCAGTATAACATGGCCTCGCTTTGTACAGATTACACGTACAATGAGAGATCTTTATAAACTGGTTTTGTTAAATTGATGTGTCGTAGTGCGAATTATGCATTTTAATGTTACAGTCACTAGTTGCAAGTGAAACACAGAGTAGATAGTAAAGCATTGTACAATCGCCGTAGTATAGATGCACTATTGAGCTCTGAGAGCGATGTAAATAATTATGAACTTTATTGTACATATACTTATGGATTTATTTTGTGTGTAGCAAGCAGTAGAAGAGAAATACAGGCTTTGCGATGAGACGTTGTCTAAGTTGCTGGAATGGATCGCTGTGGTTGAAGAGAGGCTTGCCAACCAAGAAGCCGTTAAGGAAGATATGGATGAACTGCGTAACCAGATTAATATTCTGAAGGTACTGTTGATTTTGAAGCTTATACTATATATATTTGACTAAGAAAAAATAAAAAATAAATCGTCCGTAAAAATTTTAGATAATTTGGTTATCCTATTTGGATTTTCCTCTTTGCATGCCTTTTGCGTATTCCTCCTTGCACAGGGCTAATTTATACTATGTCTCATGACCATTTTTACAAAAAAGTGATATACTTATGTATTTTAAATTTAAAAAAAAAATTGTTGTGCCAAATAAATAAGTACTTTTTCTTTTTTTTATAAATATCAATTATAGGTTAGTTTCCATGAACACCCACTTTCAAACGGCAAAAAAATTAGGATTGAATCATTAGTTACGAAGATCATAAACAAACTTATAAACAGATTGTACCTAATAAAACAATTCAATTTACAGCTTATCAAGGATGACCTGGAGAGTCACCAACGCCAGGTGTCCGCGTGCGCCGACCAGGCCAAGCAGTTGCTCGTCTCCGGAGGAGATGTGCTCGCCCCTCATGAGGTAAACTATTATCGTACTATAAATTAGAAAAAATAAGTTCAGTCTTTAACAATTGGGACCCAATATGCACTAATAAAAGCGAAAGTAAGTTTGTTTGTTTCTTACGTCTTCATGCCTAAATGGCTAAACCGATTTTGATGAATTTGATCCTGGAGACGAACATAGGCTATTTTTTTTAAATGATTGAGATATGTGGGAGAAAGAAAAAGGAAAACTTAGCATTGCCATTACAATAAATAAGGCGCAAGGGCAAAAACTACAAGTAGCAGGTACTTGCAAATCAGGAAAGGGAAACTGTGTTACCCCGAATGTAACGCGAACGAAGCCGCGAGCAAAACCTAGTCCTACTATAAAGTAGGAAAAAACAAGTCGTTGACCCGGACTAGATTTGTTATTATTATTAGTAGCACAGGTGTATAATTGTAATAACAGGTAATACCACGACTAAATCTTTATCTCACACAACTGTACAAGTTCAGAGTCACAAACCACCTACTCGCTGCATGCCGTTCTACCTCAATGAACATCCTAACTCAATCAATTCCTCCATTGTTTAAGACACTACACCTGATGTCCCCCTATTGTCTATCTCACCGACACCGGCTATTCCCCCCATTGTGTCCTCAACACATTTGATTCTAGTTCAAGGTGAGAGCCTGAGGTTCCGTTACTCAGAGTATCCTAGTATGGACTCCAGTCTCTTACAAAGGAAAATATTTTTTTGCATTTTTTACTATGTTGTTCTTAAATTTGTACTAGCTTTTGCCCGCGGCTTCGCTCGCGTTAAATTTGGGGTAACACAACAAAAACTTGAGCGTTATTGATTTGTAATAGCAAAACTGAGTTTTCTCTTTACTTCCTCCCTTCCTATGTCCGTCTCCAAGGTCCCAACTATATCTGTACCAAACTTCTTCAAAATTTGTTTAGGCGTAAAGAGTAGACAAACTCACTTTCGCTTTTATAAGTAATATTATTAAGGATTTATTAGACCTATATGCCAATGTGTACCTTTGTGAAGAGAAAAAATAAAGATTTATTATTATATAAACATTTATTATAACTAACTCCCGTGTTCCTCGCCAGGTGGCAGCACTGGAGCGTGGCGTGCGACAACTGAAACAGCGGTGTGACAAGTGCACGGACAAGTGTGATAAGATGCTGCGAAGATTGGCAGCCGCTAGAGATGAACTTGGAAAGTTCAGGTAAGTTTTTTTTAAAAATAACTTAAGTTATGATGAGTACGTGTTACTTGTAAGTTTCTTGTCATTGTGTTAAGTGTGTTTTTTTTTAAATTAAATTGAAATGGTCGCAAATTACCTAGTACAGAAAAAATTGGTCAAAAACTTGTATTTGTTTTTGACGGTTATCTGGCATTTTGAGTACTTAAAGCGACCTACACAAATTTCCAATGTTTTTGGTATTGTTCGTCGTGTCGTTGAGCTTCTGGAGTGCCCAACTCTTGGCATGTCTCCTGTATGGTGCGTTTACAAACATTTAAACTCACATACAGAAACCGAAACAACTACCTTTACGTCATATGAAACTTCATAGGAAACTACGAATTCGAACCGTGCACCTTTTCTCGACGTTTTATAAGTGCCTGTATAGGCCTATGTGAAATAAAAATATTTTGATTTTGATTTCCCGATCAACAGGCGTGCTTACGACAATAAGACCAATAATTAAACAACCACTTTAAATGTTAACACAAAACACTGAATCATCATTTCTGTAGCATCTTTTTCATAAACCTATCTTCCCTCCCCAGCAATGAACTAAACACCTTCAACTCCTGGATGGAAGGCGCTTACCGCACCTTAGAAGACAAGGAAGCAGCCCTATCCAAGCTGAACTCTCTCCCGGACCAAAGCGAGGATGTAAGGGCATTCGTGTCTGACGTCATCGCGCACCAGGCTGACCTGCGGTTCATCACAATGTCGGCGCAGAAGTTTGTGGATGAGAGCAAGGTGCGTAAAACAACCGGTCAAGAGCGCAGACTCGCGCACCGCACGGCCATATCTTTTGAGTTGGAGGGTTGGTTTTTTCACAGCACAAAGGGTCTACCAACTTGAGTATATGGTTTTAACTGCAACTTGATACCTCGACGCGTTGCCGAGATAAAGAGCCTTAACTAATAACCGATGAACAACACAGTGATCTTATAAGGGTCCCTTTTTTTCCTTTTGAGGTACGGAACCCTTGAAAGATCTTGTTTTAAGAAATATTCCTATTCTTAATTGCACCCTAAAAAAATATTTAAATACACAAAAACTAAAATATAAGAAAAAAAATTGTGTGTTGTTTAATATTGTATTTTATTTTGATTACAAACCATCTAAAACTATGCACCACTTTTTTACATAAATATTATATTTAAAAAACTGCATTTTTTTCTAACTCTTATTTTGTATTCACATGTTACTCAAACCCATTTTTTTCTTCAGGAATTCCTCTCAATCCTCAATGAGTATCGTACATCACTACCATCTCGCCTGTCGCACATCGCGCCCCGCAGCGAGAGCGGAGTGCGGGAAGGCGCGGGATTAGCCCGCAGACGTCACGCCGACCTGTGTGCGCGCGCGCAGAGGTTGCAAGACTTCCTGAGAGGCGCTGCTGATGTAACCAGACAATACCATGATGCGTTGCAGAGGGCTGGCAGGTGGATTAGTGAGGTTTGTAGAAAATCAACCAAAAATCCAAAAGTTATAAGGATCATTTTCGTCAGTTGAAATTGATCTTATGAATGAGACACGTCCTTTAGGTTTTGCAGAGGCATTTGGTCCGATATATAGTTATATTTCCTACCTGGCAATTCCACGTTTTCTGTCAAACTCGGCAATGTCATCAGCACGTCATTGCTCAGTGTTGCCAGAAAGTAACTAACACGTTTTCTTCTTCGTTTCTTTACTCTATTTTACCAAACCACTACAATATAACAAAAGCAACCCATCACATATTAAGGCAAGTTTTATGCCAACAGATGAATTTTTAAGTAACCGTATGCACATCATTCCGTTCAAAGAGTACCTCCATAGTATTCATTACTGTATTTATATTCCTAACCTGTTCAATTTCCCAACCAGATCGAGCCACAAGTACGTTCAGTACTCTCGGAGCCAGTGGGCGGGGAGCCCCGCGCGGTGGAATCGCAGCTCAACAAGGCCAAGACGCTGCACAACGAAATCATCTCACAGGGACGGCTTATTGATAACGCTAGAGATGTGAGTATGCCTACAGCATCTGCTAATATTTTAAGTCTATTATCTTGAAGTATGACATAAACAGCGAAATATGGCTGTACTAGATAGTATGGCTTAACTTTGTGTCATTACCTTATTTGATTTCGTTTAAAATAAATTAAAAAAAAACCTATGATCTTAAAGAAACTGACAATATTTTGAAAGGTGGCAATATTTTGACCAAATATAAAAAATAATAAATTAAACATTTGAATGAACGCCCATAAGCACGTTATTTAAATGCAAGTAAAATATTCATGCAATTTTTCAATATATTAATGTAAATTTTACAACAATTGTGACTGTCCTTTTTAGTTCTATAAATATCAAAGTATATGAGAGAATTCGAAATCATTCAGACTCACAAGCAATTACTCTTACTACCAAAAACTAACCATCTTCTCCTTTCCAGGCCTGTGAACAACTAGTAAAATCTCTGGAAGGCAACTTAACACCCTCGGAGATCCGTCAGCTGGAAGTACCAGTGATCGACCTGACAGCTCGCTACAAGGACATTACGGAATCCGTAGGGTCCCGGTGTTCCGAATTAGAAGCTGCTCTACTGCAGTGCCAGGGACTACAGGACGCGGCGGAGACGCAAGCCAACTGGGTGGGACAAGCTGAGAGCTTGTTCAAGTGAGTATCGCGCATTCAATGTAGATCGGGTATGCCGATTATAGCTCGCGTCATGGCCTCTACTCGTATGTTATTTACCTGTGGGGCCGTCTTTTGATCATGTGAGGTAAAAACAGCCGGGGCGGGGTTAAGTTCTCAGAAAAAAGAACAAGGTTAATCGCGATTGGGGGAAGAGAATAATGTCACAATCACGCTTTTAATTTTCGCGACTGTAAAAACAACTATTGTATAAAATATTTTTTACCAATCGCGCAAACGATTTTGTCTGAAAAACTAAGCAATGCCTGGTATTTTCAATAATAAAATGTATACATAATGTGACAACAACAATAACCAACTCAAATTTTTCAGGAGTCAACAAAAACCCGCGTCTCTTATTCGGGAGCGTTTGGACGAGCAAGTGCGCGAACAACGCATCGCTATCGGCGAGTTGGAGGCAAGAAGACCAACGTTGGCCAAACTGTTGGCCAGCGCCCGCCAGGCTGCGCTTACGCCGTCCAACGCTAGGATCGCGAAGAAGCTGGAGCAAAGAGCTGATGATATTTATGCTAGGTAAGATGAATTTAGAAGTATTTGATTTTGAAAACTCAATATCCAGGGAAGCCTAGCTTTTTCACAATACTTTATTCAGTATTAGCAACTTTAACCAAATATTTTTAATTAGTCGCCCCTTTTCTTTTTGTGCAATGTGAAACTAAAAATGGTGTGTTTTCGAAGTTAAACACAAATTGCGAACAACACTTTCTTTCTGGTTGTTTAGAAACAGGTTTTGATGTATCTTTTAGTTATTTATTTCGGACATAAATATACATCAATGTTAGTGTCAGATTCTGCCTTCTTGTAAAAAAGAAATTTTTAATGTTTCATTTGCAAAACAGCAAACAAAAAGCGCCGTTTTTTCTCTTAAAATTGGTTAGAGATTTCACATGAAAACAACAGAATTATTCACAGCCACAACTTTCTTTATAGTGAAATACTTGAAACATTTTCTCATTCAAAACCTTTTCTTCAGATACGAGAAACTGGTAGAGCGCTCATCCAAACGCAGCGAGTTCCTCGACGAGGTGTCGTCGGAGCTGGCGCAGTTCACGGCGCAGGCCGGCGCACTGGACGCGGCGCAGGCGCACGCCGAGCTGGCCGACACGCGCGACCTGGCGCGTCTGCCCGCTGAGGAGCTCGGCGGACGACTGGCGCACTTGGCTGCATACAGGTAAGATAAGCTCTGCCGATGTGGGTTTATAGATAGCGCAAATCTCAAGTGTGTATGATGCGTGTCTCCACAATGGCCCACTGCGCCCTTGATGATCTTATGACTGAATCAGGGAGCGGAATTCGCGTAGCTAAATATAGTTAACTAGCTTTTGCCCGCGGCTTCGCTCGCGTTAAATTCGGGATAACACAGTTCCCTTTCCTGATTTTCTGGTACTAGTTGCAAATCAGGACGGAGATGCAGATTTAGCCATTTTGGCGTGAAGACGTAACAAACCAACTCACTTCCGCTTTATAATATTAGTAAGGATTAGAATTTGCCAATGAAGAAGAACATACTGAAGAACTAAAGCATACTTTTCAGGATGAGATTTACAAATTACATTTTTACAAAATCTTTATTTTTCTTTTCACAGAGACAAACAAATGCCGTTGTTGGAGGAATGCCTGCGCAATGGCAAACTACTGATCTCGAAGAAGGATGTCACCGACACACATGTCATTCGTGACAGGATGAAGGTAAGAAACGTGGTTTTTTCGGATCGGAAATCATCTAGCTAGAGTGTCAGGTTTTTACTGACTACAACCCATCCATACCCATTATTTTGCCCTTTATGTTCCGGGGCCATGGTATCTCTTTCGAACAATCCGCAACGCAGTCCATGTTTGACGGGCGCATGATGTTGACGGGCCTGTTGGTCTAGTGGTTAGTGGCCCTGACTGCTGAGCCGGAGGTCGTGGGTTCGATTCCCACCCAGGACAAACGTTGTGTGATGAGCATGATTGTTTGTTCTGTGTCTGGGTGTGATTTATCTATAATATGTATGTATTTATAAATTATATAAGTATGTATATCAGTTGTCTGGTTACCATAACACAAGCTCTGCTTAGCTTGGGATCAGATAGCCGTGTGTGAGTTGTCCCAAGATATTTATTATTTATTATATGTAACTAGTATTCAGCTGCATTCGGTTAGACTGGAAGCCGAACCCAACAGGCTAGGCGGATGATGACTTATGTATTATATTTTGTGCCCAGGCTTTGGAGAACCAATGGCGCGACTTCAACGCGACACTTGAAGAGAAGCAGAAGCTGTCCAAACAGAGAGCTGACCAACTCAACCAGTATGAGACACTCAAGTTACAAGTGAGTACATTTATTTAACGTATAAAAATAAACGTTACGTAGTTACGTTTTTTTTTTCAGTTGTTTTACCTAGCAACTTTTTTTCGCAGACCATTTTATACAGTTTTATTTTTATTATGTTTATAAGGAATCTTTACTTAAAATAATAAAGTTATATATGTAGTATTAACAATATTGCAGTCCACTAAATTAACTGTTTGTTAACAAAAAATAAAATATGTATAAAGTGCCACTAGATAAGTATTATTTATTACGTATAAAAATAATTCATTATTAAAAACAATTTATAATTAAATTGTTGAAAAATTATTTAAAAAAAAAGTAATATAACATTAAAAAAATTGTTATAAACTTGCTAAATGGCCTGCATTGACACAGACAAGAATTAAAATTATAAGAACCACATTAATTATTAAGAATACAACATACCTATTTCGTACAAATCATAACTCCATATAATTTTTAAAAAGTATAAACAGGTTGAAACACGTTACATTAAGAATAACTGTTAAAGGGCCAAAAAAGTCAGTGTAACACAAAAGACTTTCCGCTTTTTAGTGTTTATTTTTAAAACAGTTTTTGCAAAAAGTTTTTTATCTAAGAAATATTAAAGAAATTTCCACTTTCCACTGTGAACTTTTCGAACCACATCTAACTTCATCATCTTTCCAGGTTCTGGACTGGCTCCACTCGATGGAGAACCGCGTGACCCGCCTGCAGCCTGTCGCCGTAGACCTGGACGTGATCAAACATCAGCAGGACGAGCTCCGACCTCTGGCCAAAGAGTACAGAGACTTCTCTATGACTATCGATAAGGTGAGTCAGGGATTTAGTCAATTTATATGAGGAACACCGAGGCCCCGCGTGGTGTATTACTCAATACTCAATACTCAATTCATTTATTGCATTCTGTAATGTATTTGCTTAGGTTTAGGTGGCAAGTAATTTGTTCTAACAATCGTAGATCTGTCAGGCATAGAAAAAGAAAAAAATGGAAGAGCATTTATTTTAAACATATAACCTAACGTTTTCTTATATAACGTTTTAATATTATTCTATTTTAAATATTCATTATTATGTCGGTTCTATGGATTCATCTATTAAATATTAATTTATACTATAAAAACACTTATTTAGTTTTATAATTTCATTTATTTGTAAAATCATCAGCAATTATCTCTTTCATTCTTAGAATTATTATAACCAACTCTATACATAAATATCATTTTTATGTATGTTGTTGAGAATATTTAGATGGATGTGTAAAGTGACAAGAATAGATAAAGTAAGGAATGAGTATGCTAGAGGTAGTTTGAAAGTTGCGCCTGCAAACTAAAGTTTCAGTCGTCTTTTCTTAGTATTTATTCAATTTTAATAAAACTTACAGCTAAATAATCGATTAGTCAGATATAATATGTAGAAGAAGGACAATTACAAGTTTTAAATATTTGCATGGCCTACAGACAGTTCTTTCGGGTCTGGCTGTTTGTATATGTGTGTTTAAATGTTTGTTAACGCACCCACGATACAGGAGAAATTCCTAGTGTGGGGCAAAAAAAGTTTTCACTAATATTAACTTCCGTATAGAATTGACAAAACGACATAAAAAACATTAAAGATAAATAGGAAAATTACTTATATTTCCTTGTTTATCAGGTTAACGAGGCCGGTGCAGTGTACGAAGCGTTGACTCGCGGCGACCGGGCCGACAGTCCACACAGGAAAAGACAGATCTACAGCCCAACCAAACGACAGACGCCAAGTAAGTACCTAACATTGTCTTACTGTAAAACTTACTTTGAAAATTATTCTTGGTCAATCATTTCATACATAATTATGTAAAAACATTGTGTTTTAAAAAAGTGTCCATGGAGTTTCTTGGCCATTCTTGTCCATAGAGATCAACGCTTTGGAATGGGCAACAGTACATTCACAAGTTATTATGTCTATTCTAAAAACCTTACCTTTACTTTGCCAAACGCCACAAAACTAAAGAAGCGACTAATTTCGATGTTGTTCATTACCCCTAATAACTTTGTGTATTTGTTCCAGGCCGTACTTTAGACGGTCGTTCACCGTCCCCCAACAAGGCCCACGGGCTGGTCAGTCCCGGATCCACTCACTCCACATCCAGCGGATTCTCCTCACGACGATCCAGCCAGGATGGATTCCATCTTGAAGGTGAGACATTCAACGAGTTGAAAGCATATATGAGATGAGAAAAGAATGTTAAGGCGCAGATATACGACTTTTAATGATTTTGTATTGAACATCACGTCTAAACTTGTAGTCTTATTTCTCTGAAATAAGACTACAATAATTTGATATGTGAAAATGTGAAATTATATTTTAAAAACATAGTGTAATTAATTTGTAAAGTATTGTCTAACGTGGACAAAAAAACGATAATCACGCAAAAACTATGGGGCGTATTTACATTAAACTTTAATCATATAAAAGACAATTTAATTATCCATATTTTAGTATACGGCTTTTATTTGTATTGTGTTTGATAAATCAAGGTGGGTTGTTTTTTCGAATAATTTTGGTGCGCGTTGAAGCGGGGCTCTGGCGGGCGACGGGCGGCAATGTATGTATGGCTGACTACTGTCACGGTTAGACGCAGTTAATGTCGCCTTAATGTGAATTTTCTTACTTAGCCACTTAAACCGTAAGATTGATTGCAAAGGGGCGGGGTGTTTTTGTGGGACTCTTATAATGTGACTTTCAAAAAGTGCTGATTATCAGCCTAATTTGAATAAATGACTTTCGATTTTGATTTTGTTAAAATTTTAAGTCATTGTTTAAACTAGATTCTCTAGTGGACATTTTTTAACGCTTTTCAATTAAAATCGTACTAGAGAATTGTTATGCATTGATTTAGGTGTAGCCTAATGTTATGATTATGCTATTCTACAACGTGTGTAAGCTGTCTAAGCCGTAGACATTATTGCTTAAGCTTTTGAACACTATTGTCACATATAAGTGAAAAGGATAACGACACAAATATGTGAGAAAAAAGTAGGTATAAAGGTTTTATCGGCGTGGAAGGCAAACGCCTGCGTTTATGCTGTGGCGTTCAAAAAGTTAAGCCGTGGTTTTATAAAAAAACTAGCTGTGCCCAGTGGTTTCACCCGCTGCTCACTTAGGGGCATGAAAAATAGCACACAAAATTTCGTTCAAATCGGTGCAGCCGTTTCGGAGGAGTATGGGAACGAAAACTGTGACACGAGAATTTTGTACATTAGATGTATTTCGATCCCTATATTTTCACTTCTTCCCCCAGAACTATCTCCAGTACAACAGCAGCTAGCTGAGATCAACAACCGCTACAGCCTCCTGGGCACCAAGCTGTCGGACCGCACGGCCGAGCTGGACGCCGTGAGGGACGAGCTGCGGAAACATCTCGACAGCTTGAGACAGCTCAACACCTTCCTGGACAAGGTAATATCTTGACTCTTTTTAACTATGTTGGGTTTTTTTTCCGGATGGGAAGGAAATCTTAGAATAACTTAGGGTGGAACGTCAATTATAAACTATTAACTAATTAGCTTTTGTTAAATTCGGGGTTTACACAGTTCCCCGTTCCTGAATTGCAGGTACTACCTGTAGTTTTTGCCCTTGCGCCTTATTAATTGTAATAGCAAAGCTAAGTTTCCCTTTTCTTCCCTCTTTCTCCCTCATTACGAACTTTTTTTTTTAAAGTAGCCTATGTCAGTTTCCAGGGTCTCAACTATCTCTGTACAAAAAAATCATCAAAATCGGTTTGGCCATTTAGGCGTGAAGACATAACAAACAAATTCTCTTTCGCTTTTATAATATTAGTAAGGATTCTTACTTATATAATACTAGCTGTGCCCCGGCATGCGTTGCAATGCAATTTTGTATCTTTCTACCTACCCTACCTACCCTACTTCTCTTACCGGGACGAAAAGTATCCTATGTCCGTCTCCTGGTTCTAAGCTACCTCCACACCAATTTTCAGCTAAATCGGTTCAGCCGTTCTTGAGTTACAAGTGGAGTAACTAACACGACTTTCTTTTATATAAATAGATTCGACTAATTCTATCAATATTTCTATCAGGTACAAAGACTGTTGCCTAAGGAATCGGTGCCCAACACAAAAGAAGAAGCCGATAAGACTATCAAACAGGCGCGCGCGGTCCTAGAAGAGATGTATGAGAAGCAAAGCATCTTGGACTCTACTAAGACACAGGTAAGGTTCAAAATATGTATTTTCACTATAGTGCTTAAAGTGGAAGTGTATTTTCGTTAGAGCCTCCAGCCTGTCTGGATTATTGAACATTGTAATTTGACTCATCATATTTCTATGTAAATTTTGATGGTACGTTCGGCTCAGTGGCTGAGCGATCGACTGCTGCGCTGCGAATCGCAGGTTCGATCCCCGCACAGAACAAATATTTATATGACCTAGTAGTTTCGGGTCTGCGTGTTTTGTGTATGTCAGTTTAAACGTTTGTAAACGCACCCACGGTACAGGAGAAATTCCTAGTGTGGGGCAACGTGCCTTTTTTAATTTCTACGTTACATAGTCTTAGTAAAATTGTTTACTTTAGGTTCGCGAGCTCCTCAAGCGTAAACAGAGCGTGTTGGGAGCGGACAGACTCCATGATGAGATGGAAGATGTGGCCTCCAGATGGAAGGCTCTGCACGACGCCTTTAAGGACAAGTTAGTATTCTACTTCTTTCCACTTACAACTACTATTCTCTTTTCAAATGTCTATTCCTTGTAATCGAGTTCGATATCGCATAAAACGCGTAAAAAAAAAACATTCGACAGTCTCGAGAGTCGAAATATTTCCAATCATTAGTCGTACTGAATGAATTTAACTGAGTACCAGTTAAATCCATTCAGTACGACTGATGATTGGAAATATTTAACTTTGTTTCCTACTGAAATATCTTTCAAAAATGTTTTGAAACTCGTAAGTTTTATTGGGGGAAGGCGATCAAACCCAATCAAGAAGGAGAGACCCGACTTGATAAATCGTCAAAATCAACTGACTTTAGTTAATGGCCGCTTGTTTATCTTTAAAACTTTTTTTAAACCGTCTCCTCTAAGGTTTTACATCAGAATTTGGGGAAGTTACCCTTTTTTACGCATGGGAAATCATCAAATAACTAGAGCGGGAGGGAGTGTGAAACTTTTATTGACTTCTTTTGCCCCTTAATGTTCCGGGGCCGCGGTATCTCATTGGAACAACCCGCAATCCCGGTTAGTGGGGTCCTGGTGTGCTAAAATACAAGCCTCGGTATAGTTTAGGCACCAAACCCAAAAAAAAAATCTTGTGTCTATGTCACATGTCTTTATATGTGGAAGTATTTTTTAACGACCATACTAACTATCTTTCTCTCCCCAGGATCCGCCTAATGGAAGAGATGAAGGACTTCCACGACACACACAGCAACTTGACCCAATGGTTGATCGCTAAGGACCGCATGATGACCGCGCTCGGACCCATCTCATCAGACTCCAGGATGGTGCAGACCCAAGTGCAACAGGTATGTGTTTGTTCATCGTTGTGACGACGATACGATAATCTATAAAATATTATAGAGGGTGTAACATAAAAGACTTAAGACCTCTCTTGTTGTCTTTCGGAAACGGAAGAGCTTTTGTTCTATTATTTTTTTAATTCACTAAATAGTTGTGCGTTTATATCTTGTTTGTTTTTATAGATTCCTATTATTAATGTGTTTTTTTTTATTCTTTATTTAAAGTGCTTTGTTAGACATGACTTTGTCGCTCTATTGGAACATGACAACATGTATACAAAGAACATCAATACATTACATCTTATTTGTATAACTGTGCTTGTGACCGTCGTCGCGAGCCAACTTCAACAATCGTATGAAGCAGTTTAGCGTTTTCGGATAGACGGTATGCCAAAATACTATTGCAAGATTTTTTTATTTATTAAAAAGGTCACCAACAAGATCCCACCCACACCTTTAAAATCATCCTCCAAATGACACCCCTTATCTCTTTATGTGGTGTTTGTAAGACACTGCCAACCATCAAGTTTCTGCTAAACTATGCAGAAAACAAGACTTTGTCCTAGAAATGCGAAAAAAAGTTTATAGTTTTCGTTTTTTTTTAATTTTGACATATGTGTCATCTCATTCATTCAAAAAACAGTTAAATACCCAAAAAATATTGGCAACACTTTTTTAAGACAAAACCAAAGTTCAATTTCTTACTGTCCTATTCGTGTTCAGGTACAAGTCCTCCGCGAAGAGTTCCGCGGCCAGCAGCCCCAGCTGGCGCACCTGGAGGAGGTGGGCGCGGCCGTACTGGAGCGGCTGGAGCCCGCCGCGCCCGACGCCAACAAGCTCAAGCAGAAGGTCCTGGACGTGCAGGACAGGTGGAACGACTTGTTGGACAAGTGAGTCAACTTTTAAATGTTTTAAATAAACCACAGTTGTTTTAGTTGGCTACCAGTCAAAGAAGTTTTATGGGTAATCGCCGTATCACTGGCTAAAAACCATCCAAATACCTCCTTTTACCCTTGCAAACCCCAACCTGCAGGCCAGTCATTCAGGATGCAGCAAAATTTTAAATAAAGGGCCTATCTAACTGACCCTTTTGAAGAGCTTGTTTGGCAGTCTTAGGGATTTCTGTATACCCGTAACTACTGTCAAAATCTACAAATGACAGCTGGGACCAATAAGTTAACATGTTTTCTGACACACGGAGTATTTGTTGGATGGCAACTCGTCTTCGGGCGTCCCTCAACTTGAAGCTCGCCCCTTGCAGTTGTTATTAGCAATAAGCTGCTGAATATCTTCCTAGCCTAAAAGCAAAAATGGCAACAAATAAATTATATATTAATTAAAATAAACCGTGGCAGCGAAGAGATGACCAGAGAGAGTCCCAACTGACAGCACCCGTTCACGAACATGACGTATGGATCAGCCCCATTCAGCTCAACAATTTTAAAGGAAACATATTGACTTAATATGTCATAATACTAATTTGTTTCTCTTCACTTCAGACTAGAAAAACGCGCCGACAGTCTAGGAGCGGCTGCGGACACATCGCGCGAGTTCGACGCGGGTCTGACGCGTCTCCGCGACGCGTTGCAGACCATCAGTGATAAACTTGATGAGATCGCCATGGAAAAAGAGCCCGATGAACAGCTCAGGAAGATTGAGGTAAGGGAATATCATTGAAATATGCAAAAGAGAAGGAGATATACAAGACGTATATCTGCATCTCTTTTCCGCACTGTATTATGTTTTATAAGTACTACTTAATTACATGAACCTATAGCTAATTTTACCCAATGCCTTTGGATACGGAAGTCGGGCCTACCAGCCATAATTTTTAGGATGCTGTTAGGAGCAAACGCAAGCGTTACAGTAAAGAAGCTAATTTTTACGCATGATGGCTTGAAAGCCATCCGTTTGAACTGTACTAACAATTCCTGATATAACGCCGCGGCAACAGCAACAGCGTACTGAAAGCGTAGTTGTATAGGACGTTACGTTGACGTGAAACACAACAGGTTAGGCAGTAACCAAATTTAAAAAAAAAAGTTTGTATAGTGCAAGTCGGACTCACTCACCGAGGGAGCCCTCGGTGGAGGATAGGAACTTGCCCTATAAACAGCCATATCTTTTGACTGAGCAAACTAAGACAGTTGATATTTTCACAGTTTCAAGGAACCACAGATTTGAGTCTTAGGGTTTTAATTTCTTGATACTTCTATAATATATGAACTGTTATTTTGTTAGCTTATAGTTAATTGTATTGTGCATGCTGTGGTCTCCTGTAAGTGAAGGAGTGCACCTACGTGATTCTATTGTCGTCCATAATTTAAGTTAAATGATCTGTGTACATCTTTTGTTGGAGATCCTTAATAGATAAATAAATACCTCTAAGAGTTTTCTAGACAATTATTTTGACAGACTAAAGTGCTTATATAAAGGTTCCGTTTTCCCTTTCTAATACGGAACCCTAAAAAAACTGAAAAACCACTACTAAGATCTCATTCCCCCACAGAACCTAGAACGTCAGCTGGAGGGACAGCGGCCGCTGCTGGCGGACCTGGAGGGCGCGGGCGCGGCGCTGGCGCAGGTGCTGGCCGACCCGGCCGCGCGACAGGACATACAGTCCAAGCTGGCGGCCGTGGCGCGGCAGTACGACAACCTGCAGAGGAAGCTGGACCATAGGAAGGCGGAGATTGAAGCGGCTTTGAAGTTAGTATTCTTTATAATAATAACTAATCTTTATAATCTATACTAATATTATAAAGCTGAAGAGTTTGTTTGTTTGATTGTTTGTTTGTTTGAACGCGCTAATCTCAGGGACTACTGGTTGGAATTGGAAAATTCTTTTAGTGTTGGATAGTCCATTTCATGAGGAAGGCTATAGGCTATATCTTATATCTTTATAACATCACGCTACGACCAACAGGTGCTGAGCAGCGTGGGTGAAACCGCGAGGAACAGCTAGTTATTATTATAAAAATAAAATAAAATTTATCCTACATGAGCGAGTATAAATCCTTACTTCCTTACTAATATTATAAAAGCGAAAGTTAGTTTGTTTGTTTATGATTTTGATGAATTTTGGTACAGAGATAGTCGGGAACCAGGAGACGGACATAGGCTTTTTTTTAAATTGATTTGAGGGAGAAAGAGGAAAGAAAAGGGAATATGAAATTATAACCGAAATTCATTTACGGTTCGTTGATATTTAACCACACTACTTCTATCAAAACATCGATATATCGCAACAACGATCCTAATATTAACGGGCGGGTGTATTAATACAATAAAAAAAATATACGTACTTTATTGCACACCAAAAATTAAAAAAAAACAGCGTTTTATAAAAAAAAAATTACGTTTAAAAAAAAAAAAACTACATATACAATTGATTAAAGTTTTTTTTGTTAATAAGCCTTACTAATAGTTGATATAGCTGATATTTAAACATCAGAAACGACATTCCGAATACTAAAAGGAAAGACACAAGAACGACCATTTGTAACCACAATCTCCTCTATAGGGACGGCCGCAACCTCGAAGAGAACGTAGCCCGCACACTGGGCTGGCTGCAGTCCGAGCTCAACGCCCTCCCCGCTCGGCTGCAAGTGTCCGCAGAAGCAACGAAGCTGCAACAACAGCTTGAACGACACGAGCCGCTGTATAGAGAGCTCACACAGAGGGAGCATGAACTTATCATGCTTTTGGATAAAGGTAAGATTTGTTTTAGGTTGTACTAAACATTTAAGAAACAAAACACAATAGTATGGTAATGGTGATCCGCAAATATAGTCCATAAGTTATCATAAATAGGGTTCGCTCTAGAATATTGTAGATGTTGCCATATTTATATGGATGACATTTCCATGTCCTTGTTCTGTGAGAACATTCATCCTATGAACAATGAGCTTTTTTTTTTGTTATTTTTAAGTATTTTCTTAAATATTTTTATCTGTAAATAATGATTTTCTTTCGTAATTAATGAGATAATTGAATTTTGCGATTCCCACTGAGAAACTGAATGCTCAGCTAGAAAAAAGTAACCAGACCCGTTGTATACACTTGAAACTTTATTAAAAACCCATGATTCATTTCGAATAAAAATTAATTTAATACATAGAAAAAAATATACTGAAGAAAACAATCAGAAGAAAATGCAACTATATTATGACAAACCTGGTCCCTCATCTCTACTTCGCATAAGATATTTTTCTTTTTATACATATTTCCTATTAAAAAAAAATCTAAGAAAACAAAAAACATTTAAAAATAAAAAAAAAAACATTTGGAAACCTGTATCTGAAACAGGGTCCAAACTACCGGCAGTCAGGGCTCATAATATCATTATTATAACTTGTAATATTAAAAAAAAACAGTCTCCTGTAACTAATTAACAAATATTTGTACTAGGTCGTGAGATGGAGAAGAAACCAGCACACCAAAACTTGCGCAAGGATCTAGACAGGATTCAGACACAGTGGGACAAACTTAAACGGGAGACAGTCGACAGATACACCAGACTGCAGACCGCTATGGTAAGTTGTGTTAAAGACTTCTTTCATTATAGCCGTTTCTGACGGCTATGTCCACGTAGGGGTCGAAAATTGTCCACCGGGAACGTTCCACTGAAATAGAGCACGGTTTACTTGTCTGCAATTTTTTTTTGTAATATGTTCAGCTGTTTAGGCGTTAATATGTAGGTGAAACAGACAGACAGAAAATGTTAAAAAAAACCTCAAAGCATGTATTTCAATTAGAATTAGACCATTACAGGCACTTTTGAAGTCGAAAAACAAAAATGTGAAGCTACAGTCCCGGTCACAATGCATAATAACTTGTTAAAGTACAGTAGTTGCCCATCCCAAAGTGTTGATCTCTATGGAGAAGAATGGGCAAGAAACTCTAAGGACACTCTTTAAATCATAATATTTTTACAAGATCTTGGTTACATTATTCTTAATATTTTACAGTGTCATGGTTACATCATTAATGTTGAAAGTACAATTTTCACATTAAAACCGATATTCAGTTTATTCACGTAGAAAAAAAACCAAGACAGTTGAACACAACTATCCGGGTTTTTATGTGCTGTGCAAAGAGTCTTAAAATCATAACAAAAAAAAATATTATAGAGCTTTCTAACATTTTACAATGCAATCAAAGCTAAAAGCATGTTCCTAATTTAGTACGCCACAAAGTCGAGTTTCGACTAACATCTGTTAAAAATCGACTAAACATTTTTTTTTGTTTCTGCAGGAACACTGCCGCAAATTCCACAAAGCCCAGGAATCGTTCGTCCCCTGGCTGTCCGAGCTGGAAGACAGGCTCGCCAAGCTGCCGCCCACTGCCTTCACGAAAAAGGAGGTCGAGAAGCAGCTCAGAGAGTTGCAGCAGATCAGAAATGACATCTGGAAGAGGTGAGCTTAGGGAATAATTAAACTTGAAACATAGGTATGGTTTAATACTGCAGCGTCCAGCAAAACAGGCATTTATAGAACGGAAATTAGAAAATACCTAAGGCATTATGTTCGCTTTTGTACAGTTTTTTGCGTGTGCATAATATCTATACTAATATTATAAAGCTGAAGAGTTTGTTTGTTTGTTTGTTTGAACGCGCTAATCTCAGGGACTACTGGTTGGAATTGGAAAATTCTTTTAGTGTTGGATAGTCCATTTCTTGAGGAAGGCTATAGGCTATATAACATCACGCTACGACCAACAGGTGCTGAGCAGCGCGGGTGAAACCGTGGGGAACAGCTAGTTTAATAATAAATTAAAATTAATTATTACCTAAGCAGAACATTTGATTTGTGATCAACGAACAACAATAATTTTTCAGGCACCTAAGTGTTAGTTTTTGCTTGCAGCTTTCTATTTGTTGCTATAGCTACGCAAAAGAACGGTGTCATTGTCTCTACCTTTTTCCTGCGATTTCTTTCTTCGATCAAGTAATTACAATGGTACGTATTTTTTCTCCTTCTCAGATCTGGCGAGTACGAAAACAACAAGACTCTCGGCGAGACTTTCATCTCGTCGTGTGACATCGACCAGGAAGTGGTCAGGAAACTGCTCGACAACATCAAGGAGCGATGGGACAGGATTAACAACGGTATGCTATCATTTGTTGTAATTGAATTACTAGAAAAAAAACAGTAAAATTCATATTCTTTATTGAATACACACAAAAAACAAACAATGATTTACAAAGTTCCAGACTGCAATATATGGCGTGCCCAAAATATCCTGTCACGTGCCATTGATGGCACGCATGCCATATTAGATCACTAAGACTAATTTACTAGGAATGTATTCCTACCAAGCAAATTTAAGTATTTTTTTTTCTAATTGTCAATAAGCACCCACCTTGATTCACTTAAAAAGCTAAGGAATCTATTTTCTCCTTTTTCTTAGTGTTGTCAGTTTGACGATTAGGTTATTTTTTAATAATACGGTATAATAAGACCTCTTTCTATTAAAACATTATTATTTTTAACAACTCACTGCTAGGCAAAGATCCAAAACCCGTCATACCTACTTATTTATCTCAATAAGTGACTTTTATTACCAAACTGACGCCCTCTCTCCTTCCACAGAGGTGCTCCAACAAGTAGAGTTCCTCGAGACAACAGCGCGCAAACTCGGCGAGTTCGCAGAACGAGTGCGCGCCGTCGACACTCCGCTGCAGCGCTGCGAGGAGCGGCTCGAGGAAGCGCTGGCAGCGACGCCCGCGCAGGCCGCTGAAGCCGTCGCGAGGCTCGCTGACCAGATACATGCGCTTAGGGCGCCTCTACAGGTAGGTTTTTGTTGCTTTATTTATAACAGACTGGCGGGGTTGCCCGGTTGAGCAGACGATACCCTCAAAGGTGTCTTCGGGATGTCATTTACAAAAAAAAAACAGACACGACCACTGAAAGATAAAATCAAAATCTGGCGTCTATAGACAGTCTACAATTGGCCCTATTTGATCGAACCCATCATATTTCAGGTATTTCTGGTCCGTGATTTTCTTTCAATCATCTAACATTTAACATCCTAGGAGATCTAGAAATCAAGCATGTAGCCAACAATTTCTTCACAAAGTCCGAAAACTTACTTCTTGTGATACAAATCAAATACTGTGGAATTTCTTGAAACTTCTATCTCACAATATTTAGTTTAAAAACTACTACTCTACTCTTTTTAAACAAACCGTTTCTACCCAATAGAGTATCAACTCCGCCGCAGACGACATAGTAACGCTAGCTCTAGAATGTTCCGGCCGCGACGCAGCAGCCCGCGCTAAGAACGTTCTAGAAGAGCAGGCACACGCTCTGGCTGACAGGCTTGATGACCTGGAGGCGAGAGCTGGAGAGGCTAAGGGCAGGATGGCTGGTGCTGCAGCAGCTATGACGCACTTCCAGGTAAGATCCATAACATGGTCTCCCTAGCCTTTACACAACTTTGATAGGATTGGTTTCTAGTCTAACCGAATGAAAATCAGAATCAAGACATGTCTTTCCTGTTCACCCCCCTCCCCCACCCCCCATGGGGACATTTCATGAGTTTATGCACGTATGTTATTTCAAATAGTCCGGTTACAGGCACTTTTGAACTATCGAAAGAAAGACAACAATAAAATGAAGCTACAGTATGTTATCTACTATATAAAAATAAGTCGGGTTTTCCTTCTGACCCTATAACTCCAGAACGCACGAACGAAAGGTTTCGGGCTCCGTGAGGTTTATAGCAAAGAAAAGGTTCGCGATTTCTGCACCTATTGTGGGCCGATTTATTAAGTTCTTTTTAAAATTGTCGGGGTATATTCCCGAAAGTATCCCATATAAAATTAATTTATTTAGCTTGTGTTCTTTATGAGTATAAATAGCAATAAAAAATGAATACTCGATTAGAATTTGTATGAGAAACCATACCTTACTTAACTAAAAAGGATGAAATAAAAAACTATTTTGCCATATTTTTTCAATTTAAATATTGATTGCTGAACTCAACATTTCTAAAATTATTTCAAAAAATTTAAAAACAAATGATGCACTACATTTTCCTTGTTATTGATATTGAAGTATGTAAGCTGCTACTTTAAATTTATAAGCAATGATAAGAATTATAGATACGATACGATAATATCATAGATTGTGTTGAGATAAATCTTACGCTTAAGTATCTTGCTCACAGCATACCTCAGTATCTTATTTAAATATTTACGGGTAGCCGCGTTTAATCGCGTAGTTTTGTGGTAGAGTGGTAGAAACTAGTAGCATGGCCCTGCGAAAATCAGAAGTTTACAGTCATTTTTCCACCTCCCGTTATGCGCGACAATGACCTTTATAACCGTCGCTATAAGGTTGCTTGTTGGTTTGCTAATTAATTGAAAGAAGCAAACAAGAATCACGATGCCGTTTTTCGCTTTCTTGTGTCGTGTACACTGTACGGAGTCAAAAAAAAACTTTAAGGTAAATATTATGATAACATAACGCCTGTAATCCTTGCAGGGTTAGGCAGATGTCTTAACAGTATATCTATGTGTCATAGCATTTCGCCAGTTGTAATTTAAACCCTATTTACATAAACTCACAACTATTTCTGTTTAGTTTTCTTCATATTCAGTGTATATGAAGTAGAGGCAATAGTTTAAACTCTGTTTCTTATCCGTAGTGATTCAAGGGACAGGAAATTGCATAGCATACTTGTAAGGTCGTGAGTTTGGACCCAAGTGGGCACTTTGCGCTATTTATTTCCAAATACCCTCAAAACTGTAAAACGATTTCGAAATAAAAAAGAGAAATGCAAAGGACATCTTGTCTAAGATTTTAATCTTTTACATCACTGACTTCCTTGAAGGAAAACATCGTAAGCAAACCGGGACTTTTAATAAAGTCTTAATCGGCAAACTATCTTGTGTAAGCGTGGTGATCAATGCTCGTACCTTCTCTGTATCAGAAGAAGCCTTTTGCCCAGAACTGGAACAATTATAGACTAGTACTATAAGTGACATCTACCAACCAGCCGAAGAAAGAGTATGCGGTAATCTTCCACCTAGGTATTAATGGTAAACGTGGTAGATAACGACTCACCTTCTCATAAAGGACACATCACTAGAATCATTCTCCTAACCAAATCATGTTCCCTTACAGGACAAAGTAAAGAACCTGTCGCACGACCTGACCGATCTCGAGAAAGAGCTCGACAGCATGAAGCCGCCCGGCCGGGACATTAAGACTGTGAAACAACAACTTGATGACATCGGGCGGTTCTACAAGCGGTTGGAGAATGCCGATGACTTGGTTGGGGACACTGAACGAGCTGCTGAGATGTTGGTGGAGAGTGGTTACACTGTTGATAGTGCCAAGACTAGGGATCAGGTATGTGGAAGTCCTTACTAATATTATAAAAGCGAAAGTGAGTTTGTTTGTTACCTCTTCACGCTTTAATGACTAAACCGATTGTGATGAATTTTGGTACATAGATAGTTGGGAACCAGGAGGCGGACATAGGCTAATTTTTATTTGAAAAAAGTGGGATGTGAGGGAGAAATAAGGAAGAAAAGGGAAAACTTAGCGTTGCTATTGCAAATCAATAAGGCGCTACCGAATTTAACGCGAGCGAAGCCGCGGGCAAAAGCTAGTTTATTATAAAGATGTAGCTTTAAAATTATGTTTTTTTTTTTTAGTATAGTCGTTAGTCGACTTCATATTTCACTGACTATAATTTTTCTACCAGGCTTTTTAATTATGTTGCGATTCATGTTTATTAAAGATTAGAGTTGAGTAAAAACTACTTCGAAATGAGTCGTAAATTTATTTTTATGTAATCTTTAACTACCTTTTAAAAAGAATAACGGATTTTGGCCATATTTTTTGTTTATGTAAGGTTAGAATACAACTATATTATCATTAAAATTCGGTAAATACTTATTAACAGAGCGGTTAATTTAAAAGCTTAGCCAAATACAAGAAAATCTCCTGACTCTCACTCTCTTTTCAAGGTGGAAGCTCTCCGCAAACAGCTCGGCAAGCTCGACGAGCGTGCGCGCTCCAAGGAACAAGACCTTGATGATACGCTCAGCAAACTGGAGGCGTTCTACAAGGCCTACGACTCCGTCATGGATGATGTTACTGAGGTAAGAGAATTCAGACCTTAATGCTGTTTGATTTAACTCGAAATTTGAACAGCTATGTTAAAAATATGTGAGTACTTTACGAAAATGTACAACATAAGATTTTGACTGTCAAATGATAAAAGACCTTATTGCTTAGGACATAAATACTAAATAAGAATAAAAATTGTTGAATTAAAAACATAATTCTTTGGTTTCTGAACGCCGATAAATAAAATTGGCTTTCAGAAGCATCTACATTCGAAAACAAATCTTATCTCCAAATATATAAGTTTGATATTACATCACCTCTCCATCCACAGGCCTCAGAACAAGTCCGGAGCCTAAAACCCGTCTCATCCGAAGTGGAACAGATCAGGTCTCAGCAGAAAGACTTCGCTGAGCTCAAACGCCGTACCCTGGAGCCTCTCGGCCAGAACGTGGCGCACTGCAACAAGATAGGACAGGGACTCGTGAGGTCAGCCCTCCAAGGGGTCAATACGCAGGTGTTGGAGAAGGATCTGGAGAAGATGAATGATAAATGGAATGCTTTGAAGGAGAAGGTAAATATGGCAAAGGTTTTTTTTTATTCTTTACCGTTGTTTCAGCGGGATATTATAAATTGAATTGGGACATAAAAAAATAGAATAAACTGTCTAGTTTTATAAGATTCTATGGAAATAAAGCAGTTTTCTATACGAACGATAGGCGTAGAAATAGACTAGACATTTGAAATTACTGTTTTTTGTAAATAAAATTATGAATTTTGACGAACTATGTTTTGTTAAAGTCTATTTACGAAAAACGTTTGACTTTTTTTGTGTACACCTTGTATAAGATTAGCACAAGTACACACAAGGGCAATTTTTTTAAAGTTGTCATTTCAAGGGATCATCTAATTACTCTATAGCATTCAGGATCCGCACTCAGTTAAATTAAAAAATGTACCCTAATTTTCTATAAATAAAATCACTAATTGCTTAATAAAATAATATATATATATATATATCAAACTTACTTTCTATAACAGACGAACGAACGTGAACGTCGCCTCGACGTGGGTCTCCTACAGTCCGGCAAGTTCGCTGAAGCGCTGGCTGGACTAGAGAAGTGGTTGGCAGACACCGAGGATATGGTGAACAACCAGAAACCGCCCTCCGCTGACTACAAGGTCGTGAAGGCGCAGTTGCAGGAGCAGAAGGTAATAATAATACTTCAACTACTAACTAACTGAGAAATTTTATATATTTCAGGTTGAATTCAACTTTCCATTTTTGGAGTGATGATCAGTGCTTGATTGTAGTTTAGTGCGCATTGGCTAAGCGTTTGATTGCTATGCTACGTGTTGCGGGTTCGATCCCCGCACGGAACAGATATTTGCCTGATCTACAGATAGTTGTTCCGGGTCTGGTTGTTTTGTGTGTATGTGAGTTTAAATGTTTGTAAACGCACCCACGATACAGGGAAAATTCCTAGTGTGGGGCAAACTGTAAACTTCCGTTCCGAAGTCGAAAGTTTAATTATTCCTCTGCCCAACACTTCGGGCATTACAGGCGTGATGTTATGTTTATTTCACGATGTTCGAAATAAACGATTTCATTACACTTTTGGCATCAGGAATAATTACAGATTAAAACATTTCTATTGTTAAAAAACTGTCACCAGATCAAGCTTGCTGAACTTCTCCAAACCACATTACATTTACCATTGCTAAACCTTTTCTTTTCTCCACCAGTTCCTCAAGAAAATGCTGATGGACCGTCAGAACTCGATGTCGTCCCTGTTCGCGATGGGTAACGAGGTGGCGGGTGGCTGTGAGCCGGCCGAACGGAAGGCCATTGAGAAACAACTGAAGGGGCTCATGCAGCGGTTCGACGCGCTCACCAACGGCGCGCAGCAGAGGATGCTGGATCTGGAGCAGGCTATGATGGTGAGTTCGTTAAGAAAAAAACGGGTTATCTATTTCCGGCAGTAGAATATCTTACTAGTGGCCTAAGGTGTTATCGTCTTAGGCGATCTTGAATCCCTCGATGCGCTCAGGATTCTCAGTGATCTCTGGACAAATTTAAGAATCCTTCGATACGCTCGGGAGTCAATATAACGTCAGTGACTCTTTTACCTCTTCAGTGATTTAACTACTTATTTCCAAAATACCAATTTAAACGTACAAATCAGTCTCCAACATGGTAACTGACTAGAAATTCACAAAAAATATAAAGCTATTATGTTTGTTGGAGCTTGTTTTTTTTTTAAATAGTGTTTTTCAGGAGTTTTTAGTTAAGAACTTTGCTAATTTGTATTAACTTTTTTTCAAAACAGGTCGCGAAACAATTCCAAGAGGAGTTACAGCCGCTAGTAGAATGGCTTGGAACAACTGAACGTAGAGTGAAGTCCCTGCAGCTAGTCCCCACGGACGAGGAGAAGATACAACACAAGATCAGGGAGCACAAGGTATCTATGACGTATTTTTGGCATTAGATTGATTGTATTCTATTTTGAAATCTGGTCAATAATTACCCCACTATATTATTAGTGGCCAGTGTGAAAAACAATCAACAAATTTTAGCCATTTAGTAAAAAAGAAAACTGGTTTCGAAACGAGTGCAACACAGTTTAAAATTCGAATTTGAAACAGCAATTGCGCCGCTATTATAAATCACGTGGCTGCATTATCGTTGAAGTATATTCAACCCTCTTCACTAGCAGATGGGCCTGCAAAGGCCACTGCCTTCCGGAGTGCGGGTTGTTCGAAAGAGGTTCCGCGGCTCCGGAAGAGGGCAAAATAAGGCACATGGATGGGTTTTAGTCCGTAAAAGTCAGACACGCCCCCGCGCCGCCCAGAGTGGGGAAAGTTATTTGACGATTTCCCATTAAAAAAAACCCTTCATTTCTTCTGGGCGCCTGGTACTTTTGGTGGGAAATAATAAACTGTGAGCGATCACAGTTCATTATTTCAGTTGTCGCTTGCACTATATACTGTATTGAATAAAATACAGTAAATTGTGTAAAAACGTTGAACGATAGACTCACACTGTTTTCCATAGACTAACCTATACTTTCTGTTACAGAACCTCCACGAGGACATAATATCGAAGCAGCCTCCATTCAGGCAGCTCACAGAGACAGCATCCACCCTCATGGGGCTGGTCGGAGATGATGAAGCGACCAACTTAGCTGACAGGCTACAAGCCGCTACGGATAGGTAAGAAAGAAATCATTGAATTGACAAAGAAGTTTTTTCTATAAGAAGTCCGTCTATTTCCTGTTCGGTCTATCTTTAGTTTTTTTTTTCCTACGAATGATCTCAATACACTCAATACTCAATATATTTATTGCATTCCACAATGTGAACTTAGGTGGTAGGGTACATTAATTAATGGTAAACATACATTAGTTTAGGAGCATTGTGGGCTCTGTCGGGCATAACAAAAATAAAAATGAAAAATTAGGAATTAGGAGGAGGGCTATTACAAATAATGTTAACATTTTTTTTTTAAGTAGGTAGGCTTAATAACTAATTGAATACATGTACGTATAACTAATTGAATAATATCATACTTTTACGTCATATATACCTATTGGATTAACTTATTAATATTTATTTTAATTATACATTGGAATTATAGATTATTATTTTTTATTTGTTTATATTATTACTGTTTATTTTTTAAATTTATCATTTAAATATTCCTGTATATTATAATAACATTTTTGGATTAGAAGCTGTTTTAATTTATTTATAAATATATTAAATTTTTGTTCATTTTTAATTTCACCTGGTAGTTTATTATATATTTTAGCTGCCATTATTAAAGTACTTGTAGAGTGTATTTTTAGTTTAGAACCTGGTACGTTTAGTCTATTTTTGTGTCGTAGTGTGTAGTGAGTCTGTGTGTTTTCGCGTGTAGTGTATAGTTTTTCATTATTTCTAACAAATTTACACATTTCCAAGATGTAAATACAAGGTAGGGTTAGAAGTTTATGTTCTTGGAAATGGGGTTTGCAGCTGTCCATGCTATCTATGTTAACCAGTATTCTAATCAGTCGTTTTTGTAATATAAAAAGTGTAGGTGCATCTGTGCTATTTCCCCATAATATTATGCCGTAGTTCAGCCATGCGTATGCATAGGCATAATATGTAACCAGAGCAGTGGAGAAATTTGTTGATTTTTTTATTTCACGGAGGGCATAGGCAAATTTTGATAACTTTGATCTGATTTTATTTATGTGCGATTTCCAATTTAAATGTGTATCTATGGATAGGCCGAGTAGGTTGAATTCTTTAACTGTTTCTATTTTGTTATCATTGTAAATAAAATTGATATCTATAGGAGTTTTCTGATGAGGATGGAAAGACACATCTTTCAAAAACATAAGTTAAATTTAGTTTTTGAACCCTCGACCAATAAGGGCGGTCAAGTTTGTATTGTGTATCCGTGACAATCTCCTGAATGAATGAACCGATTTTGCTTTTGAAGTTTTTTTTTTATATAGGTAGAATATATATTTTGTTTGTCGAACATTATAATGATAATATAATAACGGTAAAAAGTTATAGTGCCAGTGATAAAATCATACATTATGCAATGCAATCCAAAAATGAGTCATATGTTATAAGTTCTAGCGGCGAAATATCAAGCCTCACTTTGTTTAGATTTCTTTTACAATAAAAGATCTGTTTACACTGGTTTTTACTTGTCTGTCTGTTTGTCAAGACCCTTTATATTGACTGATTGATTGCGTGGGGTTTAATGATTAAATTTCTCCTTCCTCTTTCTTATTATGACCAACATTTACCAATACAAAAACTACCATCTTCTCTCTCCAGATACCAAGCTCTAGTAGATCACAGCTTGAACATCGGCGACCTTCTAGAAGCTTCTCGCAAAGGTCTGCGTCACCTGGTGCTGACCTACCAGGACCTGTCTGCGTGGATGGACGCCATGGAACAGTACCTCGCCAAGAGGAAGATCCTGCCCGTGCACATGGAGAAACTTCTGAGGCAGATGGACGAGTTGGCTGTGAGTATAGTCTGAAAATATTTAATACTTTCGGATGGATAGAAAATTAATCATGATGAAAAAAGGTGTTTTTGAATTTCCGTACCTCAAATGAAAACAACTGATTATGTTTGTCATTTTAGTCTAGTTTAATTCGGTGATTCGTCCGAATTGGCAACAATAAACAACATCTTTAATACCACACGAACAAGGCCCAAGATTGTCTTTTACAAAATAAAATCTCGTTCTTCTAACCTGACAGACAGATGTGTTGCTGGGGAGTTTGTTCCGTCACTTCTTCTTCCCAGCTAAAACACTAGGAAGTAGCGAAGTTTTCGTGGGACTGTCTCTTGTAATGTGACGTTCAAAATGTGCTGATTATCAGCCTAATTTGAATAAATTACTTTTGATTTTGAGTTTTAAACATGACTAACCAATCTTTCCTTAACCACAGGAAAAAACCGAAGAAATAGCCTCCAAGCAAGAACCAGTGGACAGCACAGTGGAATCCGGTCTCGAGCTCATGAAGCACATCTCAGGAGACGAAGCCTTACAGCTTAAGGACAAGCTGGATGCTCTACAGCGCAGATACAACGACCTGACGAGTAGGGGAGCCGAGCTGTTACGAGTGGCTTCGGAGACCTTGCCGCTTGTACAGCAGCTGTATAATAGTCATGCTAGGTAAGAGAACACCTCAGAAGATGCTGCCTTTAAAGTTGATAATTTAAAAAAGTCGTATTCTTTTGCACTTACAGTTGAAATTACAATCTTATTGTATCGTATTTACGTACAAGTACTTATATAGCCTTTTTTCGTATGGGAAATCATCAAATAACTTCTCTCTCTACTCTAGACGGAGTTAAAATGAGTGTCAACCCAATGTACAATATAACCCAAGAACATAACCCGCCCATAGTGGGCCAAATATCTGGCTGTTCTAAACATAAACCCCAATCTGGTCACATAGTCCACGTTTTGATTACAAGTATTCCAAGGTTTTTAGAGTTCCGTACCTCAAAAGGAGAAAACGGAACCCTCACTTTGCTGTCTGTTTGTCTGTCTAACTTTAGACCCTTTATATAAGGAACGTGTGGAGGTATCAAGTTAAAAGTCATATTTCATTTGACATTCAATTGAATTTACCATTTTAGCGGATAATAATCCTTATCTACACAACACTATCTCTCCCAAATCAGCTCCACAGTAATTCAATTTATCTTCAAAGCTAACAACACAATTATCCCAACAGATTAACTGACTGGATGGCGGGTGCTGAATCTTGCCTGCAATCAGTGGAGCCTCGAGAAGAAGACATCCTAAGGTTGGAGGCTGAGCTGCACGAATACAGACCAGTGCTGGAGAACCTCAACCAGATTGGACCCCAGCTATGCCAGGTATAAAAAAATGTCTAAAGTGTTTCTATCCTACTAATATTATAAATGCGAATGTTTTTGAGGATGGATGTATAGATGTTTGTTACTCTTTTTCGCAAAAATGACTAAATAGATTTTTATGAAATTTTACAATAATATAGCTTATACATTAAAATAACACATAGGCTACAAATTATAAAGATATATTGAATACTCTATCACCAGGCGAGTGAAACCACGGGGTGCAACTATTGTAATCTAAATAAAGCTATCTTCGAATTCGACTAGCCGACGGTTCGACAAACGTTCGTACAATCGACGCTTAATATCTTTATAATAAATATGGTTTTGTCCTCAGATCTCTCCCGGAGAAGGTGCGACACACATCGAGTCGATCGTGACGCGCGACAACCGACGGTTTGATACCATCGCCGAACAGGTACAGCGTAAGGCTGAGAGACTACTGCTGAGCAAGAAGGTAACAATATAATATTATAATCTTTATTGGCATAAATTATACAATTGTATTTATGAATTTCCGACTCCTGCGCTAGTATACTCTGTATTGCAGGAGCTAGTGTCTTCCTCTTATTAAGACACTTTAACATATTACATGTTATGTATGGCATCCAAAGATTAAAAATAATAATAAAATAAAAAAACTTAGGTACTTTAACACCATTTTTATTTTATATTTTGGAGTGCCTGTTATGTTCTTCTCCATAGAAATATTTAAAAACGGTGTAGCATAAGCAACTGTCAAAAAGAATACTTCGATTTCAACTTAGTTTCGAAAAAAGGCTAATTATTAGGCTCAAAAAACTGCTAATGAAACAATCAGGAGATGTTATATATCATAAAAGTAGTTACAGTAAAGTCGCAATTTAATAAATACTTTGTTCAAAGACGTTTACTGTCAAATATAAAAACGATTTCTGTCAAAAAGAATGCTTTCAACTGACTTAGACAGATTATGTACTCGACCAATTTATGAGTAAAGGTATGTTCATCAACTTTTTTTCTTCTCCCTTAGCGTTCTCTCGAAGTAGTAGGTGATATGGAAGAAGTCCTGGAATGGTTGCGAGGCGTGGACTCCGCCCTGCGCGCCGCCGAGCCGCCATCTTGTGAGGCCGCCGTCGTGCGCGCACAACTTAAGGAACAGCGGCCATTGAGCGACGACGTAGCCGCGCAGAGAGTCAGGGTGCGAGACCTGCTGAGTCAGGCTAAGAAGGTGACACAAATAAATACATTTCTTTACAGTGTACTAATGTATATTTATTTATTAAAACTTCACGCACAAGTAACAAAAACATTGTACAAAGGCGGACTTAATGATTTGGGCATTTTCTACCAGTCAACCTTAGGGTGATGCAGAGACAGACTTAGTAGGTGCAATGTGACAGGAAATATCAATTCTATCAATAACAAATACATACATACATACATAGAAAATATACAAAAGTAAAGAGAGGTAAAAACTACTAAATGGAAATGAAAAACTGACAACTTATTAATTTTGAGATGAGCCTGCCAACTTCTTACGTTAGTGTTCGCGAGCTTTTACCTTAAATGTAAACCGACACCAACAACCAACGTATACTTATGTATAATAAAATAAAAATAAAATAAAGGAGATCCTCTCTTATAAATAAATTATGCGCACCATTATTTGTGAGGTTTCACTCACATTTTGTTGCTGCAACTTTTTATTCAACTGCGTAATCAATACCCAGTGTTCAACACATCATTTTTACTCCCAGGTCCTCCGTGAATGCCAGTCCTCTGAAGAGACAGCTGTCATCCGCGACCGCAGCGAGGAACTGAAGGAGATGATGGAGGAAGTGGGACACCTGAGCGCTGAACGACTGGCCGCGTTGGAGCAGGCCTTACCGCTGGCAGAGCACTTCGCTGACACGCATCACGGGTAAGTTTTGTAGAACTATTTTGATCCTTAAGTCGGGAATATAAGGTTTGGAATTAGATCAGGTTAATCTGAGAAATGCTGAATCCAAATTGAGGTTAGAATAATTTTTTATCTTTACATTCTCACTTATATGATGCTTCTTCTTCGAATGTACGAAAAAGAACGATGCCTTCACTTGTTTTTGAAGAATACTTTATTATACATGATTTGGTACAAGCCGGGTGACTAAGTAATACAAAAAATGTATACAGGTTTACCATCCGCTCTATGCTAAATCGAACCGAAGTGATAGCGTCTTATAAATCGATGAACCCTGACTGCATGCACAAAAAGCATTACTCATTATCATGTTTCGACTGAACCGAGCGTGTAGGCGAAAACGCACGATCGATCGGCTTAAGCGTTCCACTTGCAAGGAAATATATTATTGAATCAAGTAGTATGACGTTATCACGTAAATTTATCGCCTGTAAACTGACATTACAGACAACCAATTTTTAGTTTATATAGTAGTATATACTAGTATACTTAAATATGAAAATGTTTTTCTTTCCCTCAGTTTATCGTCGTGGCTGGATGATATGGAGAAGCAGATTCAGATGCTGGCGATGCCCGCTCTCAGACCGGAACAAATCGTTCAGCAGCAAGACAAGAATGAAGTGAGTACCAGAGGAACGAGTATAGATAGATAGATAAACCGTTTAACCGATTTCAAAAAAGGAGGAGGTTCTCATTCAATTGTGTTTTTTGTATCTTTTTGTTTTAAACGTTGCCTCTCACTAGATCTCTCCTGTATCGTTGGTGCGTTTAAGAACATTTTTTATTAAAATCGCATACACAATCAGATAGATCAGAAACAACTACCTGTATGTCATACAATAAATATTTGTCCCGTCCGGAGATCGACGCTACACGCAGCGCAGCAGTCTATCCCTGCCAATCGTACCGTCTGTAACACGCTCCGCTGTATAAATGTCAGTTTTTCGTGATAAATGTCTCTAAACTTCCTTTTTTCTACGCAGATGCTGCAACAATCCATCGGCGGTCACAAGCCGTTAGTGGACAAACTGGTCAAGACGGGCGAAGCCCTAGCCAAGCTCTGCGGAGACGACGACGCCGCCAAGGTGCAGGACATCGTGGACGCCGACTGCGAGCGGTACAACGCGCTCAGGGCTGAGCTGCGGCAGAGGCAGCAGGAGTTGGAACAGGTAAACATTGCTGTACATTTAACTTAGCAAAACTCCTAGCTAAATTCTCACTTTAGAGGTAGTTTTGCTAAGTAATTTAATTTGAACTTCATTTGCAAAGGCTTTTTAATTAGGGTTTATTTTTAACAGTAATCTTTGGCGTCATGTAATTTTGTGAACTTGTCTACTTAATTGTGAGAACTTTTACAATGTTACAGAGATAAGGAATGGTAATATTATTAAATAAAATACTTAAAAATAACAAGAAAAGCTCCGTCCATCCTCTCATATGAAAAGTACAAAAAAGTATGTAAAAAGTCCGACAACTAGTCTTACCAAGAGGTATCGTATTACCCAGTACTAACTGAGTTGTCACATAGCAGTGGCTCTATGCAAACTATCGGTATTCAGCTGCATCCGGTAAGACTGGAAGAAGACTCCAACATAGTAGGGAAAAGTTAGGCAGATGATTATGATGATGTATGTATTTATGGTATTATTTTTTTATCGGTGTAAGTAGATGGTAAAAATAAAAGTAGATGAAACTTTTTTCTCCCAAATCTTGCAACAATAATTGCTGATTCAATAATCGACCTTACTATCCACGTATTAAACGAAGTATTTCCGTCACCAGGCTCTACAAGAATCATCTCAGTTTTCTGACAAGTTGGAAGGCATGTTGCGCGCTCTGTCGGGCGCGGCCGACCAACTGCATCGCGCGGAGCCTGTGTCTGCGCACCCGCCTAAGATTGAGTGAGTATCCACGATTTTATTACCTTTCAGCGTTAACCTTTATTATTAAATCTGTTTTCAGCGAGCATCATATTAACACACACACACACACAGATGTACACATACGTTCCCACGCCGACATATAAACACACTCCCACACCCCAGCACCCACACATACCTACACTCACAATCTAACATCCCTCAAAATACATAACTGTAGCCCTACTATGACCACTTAAAGCAATTCTTATTCCGCTGAGGGAAAGAGACAGAGCTATACAGGGTGTCTAGCACCATCTCTTTCACTCAGTGGAATAAGAATTGCTTTAAGATGTCATAGTAGCCCTTCTGCATGTCTGGAACAATTATTCTCTTTATGTTAACGGGCGTTGATAGTTGCGACACAGTTTTTACTTTTTCAGCTATCGTCGTTTTTCATGTTTGTATCTATGTGTTTTTGTGTGTTCCAATAGAAACCTTTTTTTTTAATATGGCCCATTCAGTAATTTTGCGTAAAAGAGTAACAAACATCCCGACAAACTTTCGCTTTTATAATATTAGTAGAATAGGATCTACTTTTTAAACCATTCCCACTTTCGTTGGTAACTTTATTAGAAAAAACCTTCATATAACCTCATTTACCTCAACAGAGACCAAATCGAAGAGAACAACGCACTGGTAGAAGACCTAGAGAAGCGCCAGGAGGCGTACAACGCAGTACAACGCGCCGCCTCTGACGTCATCAGCAAGGCCAACAAGAGCGACCCCGCCGTCCGAGACATTAGGAACAAGCTCGACAAACTTAACAAGTAAGTTCATGAGTAATACAAAATATACTTAATGGCTAACGATATAAAGGTTATTGTTCAATGTTGTGATCGATTGTCAGTCTTGACGGGCCTGTTGGTCTATTGGTTAGTGGCCCTGACTGCTGAGCCGGAGGTCGTGGGTTCGATTCCCACCCAGGACAAACTTTGTGTGATGAGCATGATTGTTTGTTCTGTGTCTGGGTGTGATTTATCTATAATATGTATGTATT
Source organism: Ochropleura leucogaster (assembly GCA_958449745.1). Taxonomy (NCBI): domain Eukaryota; kingdom Metazoa; phylum Arthropoda; class Insecta; order Lepidoptera; family Noctuidae; genus Ochropleura; species Ochropleura leucogaster. The sequence continues at coordinate 4,855,743 of OY288221.1, read as the reverse complement.
TATAAATTATATAAGTATGTATATCAGTTGGCTGGTTACCATAACACTAGCTCTGCTTAGCTTGGGATCAGATAGCCGTGTGTGAGTTGTCCCAAGAAGAAGAAATTAAAAAAACTGACGAGAGGATCGACTCGTGCGCCTGTTATTTTTTTTACGAAAAACCCCTTGATTTATTATTTTTTGTTCTGTTGAACTAATCACACCATAATTCCAACAGACTATGGGACGACGTACAAAAGTGTTCATCGGACCGCGGCAACTCCCTGGACTCGACCCTGGAGGTGGCGCGTAAGTTCTGGCAGCAACTGAACGCCGTGATGTCGGTGCTGGCCGAGCTGGAGGACACGCTCAGTGCGCAGGCGCCGCCCGCCGCGCAGCCGCGCGCCATACAGGCGCAGCAGGTCGCGCTGCAGGAGATACGACATGAGATTGATCATACTAAGCCTGAGGTTTGTGTTTTTTATACCGCATTTTTTTTTAAAGAATAACGATGGAGTTTCTTGCCGGTTCTTCTCCAGAGGAAAGGACCAACCCGAACCGTGCACCTTTTCTCGGTATTTTATGAGTGCCCATGTCAAATAAAATGTTTTGATTTCTTTTTTGTGTACTTTTATTTTGTGCATGGTCTGTGGATAGACGATTTTTTGCTGAAACACAACACAGTGCAAATTTAAATGACATAAAAGAAGTTGAGCATTTGATATCCAACTTTCAACGTTTAACAGAAAATTGAAAATCAAACAGCGCTTTAAAAACTTTCTGCAACCTCTTTTATTGTTTTTTTTTACAACTTTCTTATCTCCACTTTACGCCATAGGTTGAAAAAGTCCGGAAGACCGGCTCAACCCTCATGTCCCTCTGTGGAGAACCGGACAAGCCTGAAGTCAAGAAGCACATGGAAGACCTGGACTCTGCCTGGGACAACATCACAGCGCTGTATGCCAGGAGAGAGGAGAACCTCATCGATGCCATGGAGAAGGCTATGGAGTTCCATGACACTTTACAGGTTAGTTTAAGTTCTATTCGCAACGATATAAGGTTCATTTTTGTGACGTTTCGGTAACTAATATTAATTTGTTGAATTATATTAAAAAAGAAAACGAGTATTTTCGGAATTTCTGCCATTCTGATTCTTTTGATATTTAAAAAGAAAAATATTCATAGTAAAAATTATAGTATTCTGTATAATAAAAATCTAGTTAATCATCGATTTAAGCGTTGACATATTGCGAATTGTTAAAACAGAATAGCAAAGCTTATAGAAGATTTTCGTAATTATTATTAATGAATGCTCTTTTTTTCTGAAACCTGTCCCTACTTAGGTCATAAACAGACATGACCTCACATAACATATGAACTAATCACCCTTTTTTCTAGAACCTGCAAGAGTTCCTGGACTCAGCCGAAGACAAGTTCTCTCGCATGGGTCCGCTGGGCTCCGACATCGACGCCGTCAAGCGTCAGATCGCACAACTAGCGTCGTTCAAGCAAGAAGTCGATCCACATATGGTTAAAGTTGAAGCACTGAATAGGTACGTTACCTTACCTTTGACACCTGTTAATTTCTGTACTGATAATTCCTGTACCTTTTCGTACCTACACCTTATTTCACAATCGCTTGTGACAATGACAACTCAATAAAAAAAAATACAAGACATCCTTTTTAGAGTTCGACTACCTATAAAAAATAAAAATATTTTTTGCATACAAAAAGTTCTATTTTCAAACTATGTAAGGTTAAATTGACGTATTTCGTTATTTAATTCGTCAATTTATATTCAACTTCACACAACATCGAGAAATTGAAATTTTTGACTTATGTCATCTTGGTTGCAAACGAGCGACAGATACAAACGACAACAACACATCAACCTATAAAAACCAGTTTACGCTGATCTCTAAACGCCGATCGTACACCATAGATTTTCTGTACGCTGAGAGATCCGCATCAGCTGGTTTTGTAAGGTTGATATGTCCTATTACATTATTATAAATCTATTAGACCTGTAGGCCTACTATGACATCTTAAAGCAGAACTTATTCCACTGAGTGAAAGAGATGGTGCTAGACACCCTGTATAGCTCTGTCCCTTTCACTCAGTGGAATAAGTTCTGCTTTAAGATGTCATAGTAGGCCTACTGTACCTTTGCAGTCATCCAAACCATTACCTATCTTTATACCCTTACCTATATCTTATTAAACCTGGCCTTTGACCGCAATATCCTTTCAAACCTATTTCTTTTACCAATATTTTCTTAACCTACTTTTATCATTTTATACCTGTTTGATTTAAGAACATTGGAAATTGAAATGTTTTATTTTAACTTTGGACTTGTGGGTATTTTTGTTTTTTAAAATGGGATTTGCATGAGTATATGTGTAGATTTAAGGGTTGTTCGAAAGAGATACCGCTGCCCCGGAGCATAAAGGGCAAATATAGGAACTTGGGTGGGTTTTCTGTTTGACACTCCCCACCGTTCCGCCCAGAGCGGGTGAAGTAACTTGATGATTTCTCATCCGTTAAAAAAGGGGTCAACGAAAGGGCAAAAATGTCTAGCTTGAAAGATACAGATAAATGTAAAGCAATATTAATATTATTGCAAAGAAGTTTGAAATACGTCTTTTTTTGTTTTTTTTTTTAGTTTCAGTTGGTGATGGTCCTAGTCCTTATATACATAACCCTACTCTAAACTCCTTAAGTTTGTTGTTTTTTTACTTATTTTGATTTGATGCCATTTCACTGGTTCATGCTTATTTTTTAATACATTACTTAGGCAAGTTGATTGTCTTCCCTTTCTTGATTTTTTCAAATTCCTTCTTTACTTAATTTAATACTGGCCATTAGAAATAGAGACAGTACACCCCCCCTCACAATTTTACCCTTCAACACTATTGCCCCAGCGTATATTTTCCACATACTAATCGTGTATTTTTCTATGCGTTCCCCGGATTGACCCGACATTGAAAAAGGAGTCTTATGAGGCAAGGAATAACAATTAATCTTGTGTGCGCTTCTGTTTGTATCTTGCATCGTAGTTATTTTAGTCTCATGTTTGATGTGTGTGTCTATTCTATTATCTATGTGTATGCGTATCCAAAAGATAAAAAAAAGCTTTAAACATGTATTGATGGAAACACAATTTTGATGATTTAAAAACATAAGGAATGTTTTTATAAAAAAGCCAAGTCTACTCAGGATCTCATACATACTCATATAATTACTTTTACAAAATGTAGTCAAGGAGGAAATTCACAAAATCAAATCCTTTAGTTAAGCAATTGGTGATTCAAATAATTTGTAATAAAAAAAAATTGCATGCCGTAACAACATTTTATTAAGACAACACCACAAAATTTCATAAAATAAGAGATTTGACATGTAAGTTGGTGTATATCTTGTTGGTTGTTCTTAAATAAATAGGCAGATTTAAGCCGTTTTTATCGACTTCCAATTCTATCGTTGTTTTAAATTTTCGCGGTTTAAATATAGCAATATTTAAACTGTCACATACGGGATATCTTCCGTGATTTACATTTATAATAAGCACCCAATATACAGGGTGTTTGGAAGATCGATGCAAAGCCGTGAAGCAGACCTAGTATAGACTATTTAGAACCATTTGAACCTAACTTGTCTTCGGCGAAGTGTGACTATTTTTTTTAAATCAAATTTTAATGATTTTTGATGATAATCCTAAAATTTTGCAGTTATTTGCAAATAATTAGTCAGTTTGAAAGATAAATCATTTATTTTTTTAATTTATTTTATTAAAGTAATGTCTGAACAATCAAACGAAACATGATTAAGGCATCTGTGTCATGAGAATTTTTTTTTTAGACAGTTGAAGTTAATACTTCTGTTTTTAGATTAAGAAAACAGATTTTTGACAGTTTAAAAAAAAATCACGGATCGTGCTTTTTCTGTTCAAACATTTTTAAAGACATGCCTAGTTATTAGACTTTCTTTTGAGGTATCAATTACGCAGATAGCTTACAAATTATTGAAATTAGGATCTACAAACTAAAGTGAGGGAGAAAATTAAACATTTTAAATAGGGTGATAAAACGAGACTAGTGCTTTAAAATAATAACATTTATTATTATACTTATTAAAAAATAGATTTTATGTTAAAAAAAAATAAGAAGATAACTTTAATTTTGGACATTCGAAATAAAATTTAGGGGAGACTCTCTAACACTGCCGACGCGTGACGCGAGCGATAAGATGGCGATAACTTTGACAATTTCAGGTAGCGCCCGCGCACCCCTAGTTACGTGAACACATTTCACAGCAAAAACGACTTTATTGGTAAGACAATAGGGTCGTGTTTCTTTAGATAGGGTCAGTAACTACCTGTTTTTTTGAAGGGACGCCAGTTTACTCAGTCGAGTAACAACTGCGCTTGTGACTAGACGTTATCTCCTTTTTCGTGACAATTCATCGTGTTCAGTTGTAGCCCTTTGCGCTCCTGCACGTGACTCTTGAACTTTTATTTTAAGTTGAACTTTTAGTGCGTTACCAGCCGTTTTTGTGAGAACTGACTATGGCTACTTTCTCGAACGAGGAATATGCTGACATCGTTTTTATGTATGGCAGAGCAGACGGCAATGGATCTTTAGCACGACGGATGTACCAAGAACGCTATCCTAATCGGAGAGTACCGAACGTAAGAGTGTTTTACAACACATTTCGTCGGCTTGCTGCAGATGGGATACACCGTGTGGAACCTGGAGTCAATCCAGGTAGACATGGTACTGACATCGAACAAGATATCTTAGCGGCATTTCAAGCTGATCCACATACCAGCACTAGAAAAGTAGCTCGAAATTTAAACATCTCCCATTGGAAAGTGTGGAATACAATGCACCAAAATAACAGGTATGCGTATCATGGCACGGGCGTTCAAGGTCTTGAAGAGCGAGATCCTCAGAGAAGGATACAGTTTTGTCGTTTTCTTCTTAACTCTGACATTGAAAATGCATGGTTTCTGAAGTCAATCTTGTGGACAGACGAAAGTAAATTTTCTAGGGAAGGCATAACTAATTTCCACAATCTTCATCAATGGGCTGAAAAACACAACAATCCACATTGGAAAAAGCAGAAGTCATTTCAAAGGAAATTCTCGGTCAACGTGTGGGCCGGAGTGCTCGGCAGAACACTGGTTGGGCCCCATTTCTTACCGGATAATTTGAATGGCAATAGTTATTTGGAATTCTTACAAAATGATTTTCCAGAGCTTGTAGAGGAATCCGGGGCCCTAATATTCACAGGAGACCGAGAAATTATTTTCCAACAAGATGGTTGTCCAGCGCATTGGACATTGAATGTACGCGAGCACTTAAACAATTGCTTCCCTGACAGCTGGATCGGCAGAGACGGACCAATCCCTTGGCCCGCCCGGTCACCCGATCTAACGCCGCTTGACTTTTTCGTGTGGGGTCGGGCCAAGGAACTAGTTTATACAAACGTAGAGATAAATACTAAAGAAGAACTGATTGCGAGAATAAATTCAGCATTTGAAACAATGAAACTAGAGATGAAGTTGAAAATTACAACAACGGAAGTGAGAAGACGGGCCCGTGCTTGTGTTAGGAACCGCGGCGGACATTTTGAACATGAAAAATAAATGATTTGTATTAAAATTTTGTTTTAATTATTTCACCGATACATTTTAATTTTCTCCCTCACTTTAGTTTGTAGATCCTAATTTCAATAATTTGTAAGCTATCTGCGTAATTGATACCTCAAAAGAAAGTCTAATAACTAGGCATGTCTTTAAAAATGTTTGAACAGAAAAAGCACGATCCGTGATTTTTTTTTAAACTGTCAAAAATCTGTTTTCTTAATCTAAAAACAGAAGTATTAACTTCAACTGTCTAAAAAAAAAATTCTCATGACACAGATGCCTTAATCATGTTTCGTTTGATTGTTCAGACATTACTTTAATAAAATAAATTAAAAAAATAAATGATTTATCTTTCAAACTGACTAATTATTTGCAAATAACTGCAAAATTTTAGGATTATCATCAAAAATCATTAAAATTTGATTTAAAAAAAATAGTCACACTTCGCCGAAGACAAGTTAGGTTCAAATGGTTCTAAATAGTCTATACTAGGTCTGCTTCACGGCTTTGCATCGATCTTCCAAACACCCTGTATATCTACGCTGGTAAAATTGTTTTTACCACCCACCGCATTCTCCATTCTTTAGTCATACCGGTGCTTGCAAAACACAAAAGAAAATCACGGAAGAAATTACAGTTCAAATAGTCCCACTTTTATCTAAAAATATGGCGTGAACTAACGTTGACACGAGAACATGTAGACTTGGCCAAGTGGCTAATTTATATTTTAAATCAGGGACAAATACAAACTTCTACTTCTATCTTTGTTTTTCTATAAGAGTGTGTTCTGTCTCTTTCTGTTACTAACACATTTTCAAATGTCTGTCTCTGTCTTGTTTGCAATGTGTATTGTTTTATGAAGTTAATGAATCAATGGTGGCTTCGTTCCCAGAACTAATTCTCACAAAATTTAAATTTAAAAGTATCTATAGTCATTTTTATAACGCACAAATTAAGGTTTCACAAAATCAACTTTACTTCATATACAAAAAAAACTATTAGTTTTCTTTAGTTCCGAATCTAAACGTAAAAGTACTATATCTCTTTTTCTAAAGAGATCATTGAAAAACTAAATTGTAGTAACATTTACTTACATACCGAACAAAAATAAGTCATCGAAAATATAACTTATTTTCAGTACAGAGTGGGTTATATCAATTAGATACCCTAGTTTTATTAAATTAACCTTTTAAGGGGGTACACCCCCGCTGGGGTTGCTTAAAAAAAAGAAGGGGTTCCCAATCGATACAGTCCACCGTACATAAGTTCCATTTCCACAAGCCACCATCGATTCACCCCACACCGAAGCACACCCTAACCTTTTCCCCACCCACAGACAAGCCCAAGAGTTAACCGAGCGAACATCATCGGAACAAGCCGCGGCGATCAAGGCGCCTCTAACGGAGGTGAACTCTCGCTGGTCCGGCTTGCTGCGCGGTATGGTGGAGCGGCAGCAACAGCTGGAGAGGGCGCTGCTGCGGCTGGGACAGCTGCAACATGCGTTGCAGGAGCTGCTGACTTGGATACAGAATACGACGGAAACGTTGGATACTTTGAGACCTGTGAGTAGGAAGTTGATTAAGTTGTGACTTGTGAGGTTGTCTGCTTAACCGGGCGAAACCTGTAGATGCCTTAAAAATTAAGACCTCCAGCCAGGGTATAAACTTACAAACTAAGCGACTACACGCTAAGGGCACCCCCTGTGTGGTACGAGCTTCGGCTTAGGGCGTCACTGGGGGAGGACGGCAAAGGGACAGGCTGGATCTGCTGGGGACTGATTTAAACTTAATGGCTCAGCAGCGCAGGCTGGCTCTTGCAAGGGACGGGTGGGGAGTTTCTGCCACCTAGGTTTTATTGTAACTTTCTTTTTTTTTAAGCATTGCCCCGCTACTTGTAGTTTTAGTTAACTTAAGATTTAATCACAATCAAGACTAATTATGCAGGTAGTGAATTATTAAAAAAACAGAGCTTACAATTTTTTACCCTCCCTTCTCCATCAACACTTTTTAACTGGCAACATTTGTGTCAACTAATAAATTAATCACTTCTCTCCCCTACAGGTTGCCGGTGACCCACAAATCTTGGAGGTGGAACTGGCCAAGCTGAAGGTCCTTGTCAACGACATAGCAGCCCACCAAGCCAGCGTAGACACGCTCAACGACGCGGGCGCACAGATCGTGCAGCAGGGTACGGGTATGTGGCTCGCGCTTATGCTTTTGTTGTTACCTACCTACCCATCTATGTTTGTCATTTGTTTTTGGACGTAGTCATGATTTAGAGCTGTTTTTTTTTTAATTTATACTTTAATGTCGTGTTGTCATGGTTGTTTTTAAAATGACCTCTTACTAGACTTTTTTAAGTATGATGTGGAAAATAATTATTATAAAAAAATACAATAGGTAATTAAGCCTACTATGTATTAGTTATTATACCAAAATAAAGACCAAAAGTTTCGAACCGACTTTCAAAAAAAGATGAGGTTATGTATTCGATCGACACCTTTTTATCCTGACTATCGTCCATACTCGCATGTTCAATTACTGAATGCTAACAAAAGAAGCCCCTTTTAAAATAGGGTCCAAAATAATCTTAATTCACGTTTTTTAAGAAGTGCTTAATTTAGTTAGTTAATAACTGCATCCTTAATCATCTTAATGTCCAGATTAAAATACAGCACTTTATGGTATCAAAAATCAGTTCTATTAAGTATAACTGACCGCCTTATTGGTGGAGTGGTCGCAAACGCGACTGCTCAGCATGACGTCCTTGGTTCAATTCCCGGGTCCAACAAAGTGTTGAAACCACGGAGTCTAAATTCGTGCTTGATTGATGACAATAGGTACGCCCTTTATAACATGGGACATATAACATAACAAGCGAAATTTGGGTCTACTTTCATATAAATCATCGTTATGTCAATAGTAATAATTGCATCTTAAAATAATCAAATAATAAATAACATTCCAGTAGTCGTTAGCAAAGAAAGTCGATTTCCTTATTTTAGTTAGTCGATTTCAATCTTCTCATCCTTAATAATTGTTCTAATTTCTAATACCTACATACATTATCATAATATCTAATTTCTACCTTTGTGTGCAATATGCACTAATGCTTTCAGCTTTAAATGTTTGTGAATGTCTTGTATGTTTAACTATTAATACTAGGATTAGTGATCCAACTTAGAATCTCTTTGCACGAATTAAAAATAAAATATTAGTTCAAACTTCAATATTTACACGCTCATCAAGAGCTGTTTTCCATAACTCTTTATTAAAATTAATAAAGAGATTTTTAACTTGCTGAAAATTATCTGTTAGAATATCACCCCAAAATTTATGATTTTGGCTAAGTTTTACAATTAAAAATGTTATCTAATAACGATAAAAATCTTGCCAATTAACCAGTTGTTGTCTAAAGTTAAACTTCAACGAAAAACTGTCATTTTAATTTAACAAGAATTATCTTGATCTAAAATCAAGGAACCCAACTCTTATACAATTTTAACTTGGTCTTACCGCTCCAAGACCTGGCCATAGACTGCATGAACTAACCTCCTTAACCATAAACAATAGGTACGGATGAGGCGGGCGAGACTGCCGAGAAGTTGGCAACACTGAACAGGAAGTGGCGCGAACTACAACAGAAGGCAAGAGACCGCCAGACGGAACTTGAGGACGCACTAAGAGAAGCACAGAGGTAAGAATCGCTAATTCGAATAAAATTTACGATACTATGCGGTCACGCGTTCTGTTGGAACTATAATTATCAACCTTTAGCTTAGGGTCGAGAGTTGAAAATCTAATGCGTAATATAAAAATAAATCGGGTTATCAAGCTCCCGTTCGGATATGAACTCAATATAAGAGCAACTCTTTCAATCTTTAGAATTTAATTGGCAGCTAATTCGCTTGAATCTTGTTATATTTTTAAAGATTTCTTGTTTTAGTGCTTGATATTTATTTTTAAACTCGATGTGTTTTCAACCAATTTTCTAGAGCAATAATTGCCTCTGTTACTATATTTATTTTATTTGAATGGACCTTTTCTTGATTTCAATCATGTTTAAAAGACAAAGATCCAAAGCCAGTTCTAGTTTTTTTTCTTCGATCCTCTTTTGTTTTTTATCTAACCTATGGCATTCCCCTCCAGTTTCAACGCTGAGATCGGTGACCTGCTGAGCTGGTTATCCGAGGTGGACAGTGTGATCGCAGCGTCTAAGCCAGTCGGAGGTCTGCCCGAGACCGCGACCGAACAACTTGAGAGATTTATGGTAAGGACAAAATTGTTTATAGTAAGGTTCATGTTGTTTGTGTAAGTACGAATTGTATTAGGTGAAGTTTTTATGTAACAAAAAAAAACTAAGTCATGAGAAATGTGTCTTGAAAATATGATATTTTATGCTTAATAGATGTGCTTGTAATTTGGTCAATAGTTTGTAGAGAAAGCAAAGAAATTATCACCTTTACAATTCTGATGTTATTTTTATTAATAACAACCGTAAATATAATAAGCAAGCAATTTAATATACTTTTGTTGCTAAGTAAAAATATTTTATCAGATCTTATGTTAAAATAACATAAATACAGGGCATTACTGTATTTACATGAAATGTTAAGTTATTATAGAATATTTTCTGTTATACTCTGTGCTGACCGTACTATCAAACCTAAAGATAATATTGTTTTCCTAAAAACCACACTAGAAAGCCTTTTTATTCAAACCAATAATTACCATCACAGGAGGTATACAACGAGATTGAAGCGAACCGCCCCAAGGTGGAAGCCGTCCTGCAACAAGGACAGGAGTACCTCAAGAAGCAAGACCGACCCAACCCCACATCCCAGCTGCATCATAACCTCAAGAACTTGAAGTCAAGATGGGATAATGTTACTGCTAGGTAAGGACGGAATAAATGTGCAGGTTTAATTATACTATGTGTCCGGTCATAGACTAGCGATATTCCAGATTCTTATGTAACGAGTGTTTTAATATACTATTACGCTACATACTTGGGTCTAACATTTCCCCGCTTCTTGGCAGCCATTTTGAGATATTCCTATGCGTATACAAAAAATTATCATATCTCTCGAAGTTTTGGGCTTACTGAAACGAAAATAGGTTTATTCAGATGGTATATTGTCTATCGTTTAAATTAAGTAATTATGAGCTTACATTTACGTAACTTTAGAAAACAAAAATAAAGCCCAAACAAATATACAACTCAACGAAAGTTTTATAAACTTTTTGTTAAAATAAAATGGTAGTTTTTGAAAATATCGCTAGTCCGTGACTGGACACACATTGTATTTCTGTTAATAAGTTCATCGTTCTCACATATTTGTATAATCCCAACATGAATGATTTAAAAAAGTGTCCATGGAGTTTCTTGCCCATACTTCTCCATAGAGATCATCACTTTGAAATGGGCAATTACAGTACTTTCACAAGTTATTATGCCTTGTGACCGGGACTGTGGCTTCATCATTTAGTTTCTTGACATTCAAAAGTGCTCGAATGGTCTAATTGAAATAAATGCTTTGAGTTTAAGTTTAAGTAAAACATTTCTACACGAGTTCTAATAATAATTTACTTTTATTTCAGACTTAAGTCTGTATGTTTTTACAAAAGGCGTTAGTAGGGTTGTCATAAAAATAACAAGGCCTTAGTAATTTGTTAGATGATTGAAATGTTTTTAAAAGACAAAGAATACACTGTTTTAGGTTTGTCCAAAAAACTACTAGTATACTTCTAATTGACGGGCCTGTTGGTCCAGTGGTTAGTGGCCCTGACTGCTGAGCCGGAGGTCGTGGGTTCGATTCCCACCCAGGACAAACTTTGTGTGATGAGCATGATTGTTTGTTCTGTGTCTGGGTGTGATTTATCTATAATATGTATGTATTTATAAATTATATAAGTATGTATATGAGTTGTCTGGTTACCATAACACAAGCTCTGCTTAGCTTGGGATCAGATAGCCGTGTGTGAGTTGTCCCAAGATATTTATTATTATTATTTATTTATAATTCCTACCGCCATCATTTTACTGTGTGACAACACTCAACTCAAGTAGGGGAACAATAAGTTAAAACAGATTTCTTTTGACAAATAAATAAACAATAATTATTATTCCGAAACAGGGCATCAGACAAGAAGATCAAGCTAGAGATAGCTCTGAAGGAAGCCACGGAGTTCCACGACGCGCTGCAAGCCTTCGTGGACTGGCTCACTAGCGCCGAGAAAACGCTCACTTCGGCCAAACCCGTCTCCAGAGTCATGGAGACATTACTTAGTAAGTATTCTTTGGTTCAAAGTTGTACTTTCAATATTCAAAAGCAAGAAAATGGGACTTTTGAAGTTTTTCCTAATCATTTGGAATACTCTTGACTTGCTAATGTCATGGTTTTATTTTGAATTTATAAATCCCTGCGTTTTCTGAAAACCTAATTTATTTTAAATTGGTATTAAATCTCATGTAAAGTGATGAGATTGATTGACGTGCAGTTTTACTTGATCAGTCTTTTGGGAACCAATATATATAATTTATTTAAACTTCATGTATGTACAATAGTGGTACATAGGCGGACTTAATGCACCAAGGCGTCCTCCAACAGCCAAAAAAAATTATAAATGATGATTATTTTACAAGGTTTTTACAAACAGTTTTACACGACTTTTTTAAAAACTAGATAAGGCCCGTTTCTCGTACCCGACTACTCTGAGAAGAAACAGCCGAAACAAACTCAGAGGTCAAGTCTCTTTTAAGGGCCAGACAAAAATCTTTTTTAATCTTGGTTTAAAGTTCTTTCGTATCATTTGTAATACTCTTGAACTATATCATGATTTTATAAATCTTTACGTTTTCTGAAAGCCTAATCAATTTAACTTGGTATTAAATCTCATAAAGTCTTGCATTGAATTGATTAATAATAATATTTTGACAGCAGTTTTACTTGATCAGTCTTTTGGAAACCAAATATTTAAATTAATTTATTTAAACTTCATGTACAATAGTGGTACATAGGCGGACTTAATGCACCAAGGCATTCTCTACCAGTCAACCTTAATATATACTGTTGCGTTCAATCCAAAAGGTAGCTTTAAACACATTCACTACCAACTTCTTCAATTCCACTTAAATAAAATAAATAAAAAAGCCTTATATTTCTTACAAAATAATACAAAAAAGATAAACTTACATATAATGTTTTTTTTTTTTTTTTTCTTAACTTTAATATTAAAAATTATGCTACTATTTTTGTAAGAACCCCTCGTTTTTCTCGAAGGTGAAGGCCTCCTCTAGAGATTTCCATACATTTCTGCTCTTCGCTGTTTCCATCCACTGTTTGCCAGCCACTTGTATGATGTCGTCAGTCCATCTGGCAGCTGGTCTACCTCTCTTTCTGGTGCCTGATGGACCCTTCCAGGTTGTTATCCTGGCTGTCCATCGGTTATCCGTTAACCTGGCTATATGTCCAGCCCACCGCCACTTAAGCTTTCTGCTTTGAATCAGAGCGTCTGTAACTTTTGTCTTCTTACGTATCAAATTATGGGGTATTTTTTGGATTTTTCTGATTCTCAGCATACTCCTTTCCATTCCCCTTTGGCATGTCCTGATTTTAGCTTTCGCTTGATATGTGAACTTCCAAGTTTGGCTAGCATATGTGAGTGTTGGCAATATACAGGTATCCATCATTTTTTGTTTGATTTTGATCGGCATATCACTTTTCATGATTTCTTTTAAGCTCCAAAACTTTTTCCAAGCTATCGAAACTCTCCTTTCTATTTCTTGTTCATTCCTTTGCTTTTCAAACGATAATTGTTTACCTAAGTATATATAGTTACCGACATACTCCAGTGGCTCATTGTTTACGTATACAGGGGACTTCAAAAAATTTGTCATAATATTGGTTTTGCTAAGATTAATTTCTAGTCCTACCTGTTTACTTGCGGCGCTAAGATCATTTATCATTGACTGTAGTTCGATTCTACTTTCAGACAGCACCACAATATCGTCGGCGAATCTCAAATGACTTATATATTTATTGTTTATATTTAGGCCTACTCTTTCCCATTGTAATTGTCCAATGACTCTTTGTAGTACTGCTATGAATATGGTTGGAGAGATGGGGTCGCCCTGTCTTACACCTCTTCTTATGGGTATTGATGGTCCAGTCGTCTCTAATTTTATTCTACTGCTACAGTTTTGGTATAGGTATTGTAAAACTTTCAAATATCCTGTTTCAATATTTTGCGATTGTAGAGACTTCCATATTGACTGATGGTCCAAAGTATCGAACGCTTTTCGATAGTCGATAAATCCAATGTAGAGCGGCCTTTGAAACTCTTGGTATTTATCTATTATCATTTCAATACAGTGGATATGATCTACAGTAGAAAAACCTCTTCTAAATCCTGCCTGCTCTATAGGCTGTTCCTTTTCTATAGTTTCTCTGATTCTTTTTTCTAGAATTGATGAGAACAGTTTGTACATTGAAGACAGTAAACTTATTGGTCGATAGTTGTTTATATCATTTGGGTCTCCTTTTTTATATAGTAAAATGATGTCCGACTCGGTCCATTGTTTTGGCGTAATCGCTGTTTTTAGTACGAGGTTAAAAAGCAGTGTTAGAGGGCTCACTAGATATGGAGCTCCTAGCTTCAGGGCTTCGTTGGGTATTTTATCAGGTCCTGGGCTTTTTTTAGATTTCAGTCTTATTATTCCCTTCAAAACTTCAGCCTCCTCTATGTCTGCGATATCAGATAATGTTTCATTCGATAGAGTCAAAGCTGAAGCTGACTCTCCTTCATGTTTACAGCTGTACAGAGTTTTATAAAATTTAGTTGCAACTTGAATTATTTCATTTCTGTTGCATGTAATTTTGTTCGAATCTTTAACTCCTTCTATCCAGGTTTTATATAGTCTTAGTTCTTTGTGGGCTCTTTTTAAACTTCCAAATTTAAGTACATATTTTTCAATGGTCTTCTTGCGATGGGTGTTGTAGTCATAACGAATATATTTACTTATGACTTTGTAGAGAGCTTTAAGCTCGTTTTTCATGCTTCTAGTCTTAGGTTTTGTTTTTTGGAGAAGTTGCCGTCTTGACATTAATTTTTTGGTTTTATCTGATAAAACTGAACTCGTGTTTGTTTGTTTTGAAGAGTTTTGTGCTTTTTTGAGACCTTTTTCTATAGCAACAACAATTTTATCGTGAAGTTCTTGCACTGTGTGGCATTGTTGCAAGGACGAAATATTTTCAAAATTTTTATTTAACGATTCCATATATGTTTTCACTTCTGTTTCGTTTTTTAAGTTACTATTTGTGTTGTTTTCGTACGATTTTCTGCTTTTCTTTAAATGTTGTAGCTTAAAAGTCGCTCTCACTAGTCTGTGGTCGCTGGGGTATTGTACGTTGATCACATCTATGTTATGAACATACTTTGGGAAATTTGTTAATATGTAGTCCACTTCATTTTTCACTTTGCCATCTGGTGATTTCCAAGTCCATCTTTTACTGCTTTTCTTTTTAAAAAATGTGTTTAGAATTGAAAACTTGTTTTCACGCGCAAATTGAATAAATCTGTTACCTCTATTGTTTCTAATTCCATAACCATGACTTTTCATTATCATATTTTCTTCTTGTTTGGGTTGGCCAATTTTGGCGTTGAAGTCACCAATGACTATTACATGTTTTCGAGAATCTTTTAATGCACTATTTACAGTTGAATAGAACAGTTCAATATCTTCATCACTTGCTGTTGATGTTGGAGCGTAACATTGTATTATAGTTATTTCGGTATTATTGATATTTAGGTCGAGTAGAGCCACCCGTTCTGATAGTCCTTTAAAGGATATAATGTTCCTCTTATGGCGTTTATTCACAATAAATCCTACTCCGTACAATCCAGGTGTTTGTCCTATATAATACATTATGAATTGTTCGTGTTCTTCTATTGAGTTACCAAGTCGTCTAGTTTCTGCTAAGCCTATGACGTCGTATTTGACATTTTTTAGGGCTTCCTTCAGTTCTAGAAGGTGAGAGTAGGATGATAGCGTTTTAACGTTAAATGTTGCTATATAAAGGTGGGTCATATCGTAATTGCTGTCTTTATTTGTTTTCTCTAGAGGGTTTCGGTCTACGTCTCCCACGGGGACCGGCCGTATTGGGAGAGGTGGGGAGAGAGGGGTATAACTTAGTTTTTTGTAATTTCTTCACAATCTTTGCTTGTAGAAGCTTTAGTCTCCAGAGTCAACTGTGAAGGACGCAGGAATCTCGTTATGTTTTGTGATTTATTTCTCTTGGGTACTTGCTTGTTCTGTTCTACCATATGTGATGGTATTTCATCATTCCTGGTTTCGGGAGACTCCGAAAGAAATCTTTTGTTAGACGTGGTCTCTCTGGGTACGTCAGTTTGATGCTCATTGTTTGATGGTTTGTCGTTGATTATAGTTTCGGGAGACTCCAGTTGGAAAATCTTACTTGATGAGGTTTTCCGAGGATAATCGTTCTGATCTGCTTTAGATTTTATCTTGACTATTTTATCATAACGAAGCATTACCTTTTCTCCTGATGAGCGTTTTCTTTGGAGCTCGTCCTGCAGCTCTCTGCGTTTTTGTAGAACTGCTGGTGAATAATCTTCTTTTATATAAATGCCAGTACTTTCTAAAGTTTTCTTATATTTTAAAAGTTGTAGTTTTCTACTTACTGTTGTGGTTGTGACTACGACAGGTCTTATTTTTTCTTTATTTTTCCCTAAACGGATCACTGCTTCAATTTCCCATTTTGGGCAAGCTATATTCATTTTCTTGTTTATGATATCTAGAATACAGTTGAGTAGGCTTTCGTAGTTTTTTTCTAGTTCTGGAATCCCAAAGAAAACTATATTTTTCCTTCTCATTTGCTTGTCCAAAAAATCAATACTTTTTTGTTGTTCTTCTATTTTTTCCTCAAGCTGTTTTGTTTTTATCTCAATACGGTGAAATTTTTCATCGATGTTTTTATTTATAGCTTTCTTTATGTTTTCTTCCATATCTTTCATACCTTGCTTTTGTTGTGTTAAATCATGTTGTATATTGAGTAGAGCACTCAATACCTCTTCCATTTTTGTTTGCTATTAGCGTCCTCTAGCGGTGGGTAGCGTTATTAACAGTAAAACGACGTTAGGTTTGATTAGGATCGCGAAGTTCAGCTATTCGTTCAAAGATGGCGCTGTTATCAATTAGAACGCTGGATGATTTTGCAATTTTGAATTGATTTAGGTTATATACGACAGATTCACAAATACTGGTTTTTGCTGATTCTTTCACTTGTTGTAAAACTTGAACTGACCTTTTGGCTCCACTATAGTTCGATTTAACTTCCACGGTGTTTGCAATTCGGTTTTTTATTGTGTTAGTCCTTCGGTGCTATTTCACAAGTTTTGATTTTGAATCCATAGTTTTTGAGTTCAATAACAATTCCATTGATGTATTGCACTATACTTGACGAAACTACACAACTTTAGATGTATAACAAACGATATTAATATTTTTAATTTACAAATTTATACGGAGTCGATGTCAACAATGGCACACTAGCGCCCTAGGGTGGAGCAATTCCACTTACTAACAAAATATTCTTCTCCACAGCCCAAATCGAAGAGCATAAATCCTTCCAAAAAGAGGTTTCAACCCACCGCGAGACGATGCTCCACCTTGACAAGAAGGGTACTCATCTGAAGTACTTCAGCCAGAAGCAAGACGTGATCCTCATCAAGAACTTGCTGGTGTCCGTACAGCATCGCTGGGAGAGAGTCGTGTCGAAGGCTGCCGAGAGGACCAGGGCTTTGGACCATGGGTTCAAGGAGGCTAAGGAATATAATGATATGTGGTCAGTAGTTTTTTTTTTATAAAGTCACTAGCTGTCTGAGAGGAGCTCGTGGCTCGTGGTGGATGGGTGACCACCCGTTACATACCGAGTTTCCTCCGTGCCTCGGAAAGCACGTTAAGCCGTTGGTCCCGGCTGTCATTTGTAGATCTTTGACAGTCGTTACAGGAAGTCAGTGTTCCGAAAGTCTGACAACCAGCCTTACCAAGGGGTATCGTATTGCCCATTACTAACTGGGTTGTGGAGGTCAGATAGGCAGTCGCTCCATGTAAAATACTGATATTCAGCTGCATACAGTTAGACTGAAAGCCGACCCCAACATAGTTGGGAAAAGGCTAGGCAGATGATGACTAGCTGTCTTGCGCGGTTTCACCCGCGTCTTTAGTTGCTGCCCCGCTCCCGTGGGTAGTATCGTGATGTTGTATAGCCTATGTTATTTCTTGATAATGTAGCTTCCTTTTAGTGAGAGAATGGAAAAAATCGGTCCAGTAGTTTGGTACCTATTTGATACAAATTAACAAAAAAGTCTTTCCTCTTAATAATATTACTAGCTGTTCCCCACGGTTTCACCCGCGCTGCTCAGCACCTGTTGGTCGTAGTCTGATTTTATATAGCCTATAGCCTTCCTCAAGAAATGGACTATCCAACACTAAAAGAATTTTCCAATTTCAACCAGTAGTCCCTGAGATTAGCGCGTTCAAACAAACAAACAAACAAACAAACTCTTCAGCTTTATAATATTAGTATAGATAAGATAACATAACGCTTGTAATTCTTGAATCGATTCAGCAGAGATGTGTTTGTTTCTCAAGCTTTATTTAAGTCTCATATAATAATATTGGCGGCACGGTTGGCGCAGTGGCTGAGAGATAGACTGCTGCCCTACGTGTCGCGGGTTCGATTTCCGCACGGAACAAATATTTGTATGACCTGCAAATAGTTGTTTCGGGTCTGGCTGTTTGTGTATGTGAGTTTAAATGTTCGTAAACGTACCCACGAAACAGAAGAAATTCATATTGTAAGGCAAGGTTTAAAAAAAAGGGGGTGAACCAATTGGCAGTGCCATAACAAATACAGTCTCCGTGGTAACATTCTTCGGATTGCGAATTAGTCCGTTTTAGCTCAAACTTGCCGTAATAATCAAATTTGTTTTTCTTATTAGGAACAACTTGATGAACTGGTTGAATGATACTGAAGAACAGCTGGATGTACTGAACTCCGAGGCTACCGTCAATGACCCGGAGAAAATCAAGCAGAGGTAACACAAATAATTCCTAAAACTAACCAAAATATATAAAACTACTGGGCATAAAGTCAGACTCCGTAGCTGCAGGCATTTTACAAGTTATTAATGCAGGACTATTGTTTACAGTTAATTAATGTAATTCAAACACAATGCAAATTGTTATACGAATAAATAAATAAAAAAGAACAATTCAAAGTACTAAAAGTAATACCTAATTCCATTTTTGTGAAATATCATAGATATTTTTTTAAATTACGGTAGAACTCACAAATCACATTCGTCTTCATCAGATTGACAAAACACCGCGAGTTCCAAAAGGCTCTGGCCTCCAAACAGCCAGTCTACGACCAGACCATGAAGACCGGCAAGCAGCTGAAGGACAAGGCACCCAAGACAGACGAGAACACGCTCAAGACTATGATGGCGGACATGAAGACCAAGTGGACTACTGTCTGCTCCAAGGCGGTTGACAGGTAAATATTAACCTTATTAATATGCCATACTCTTCATACATACACACGATGACAGATGACTAGCTTAGCGCAGAGGCTAACCGTTTGACTGCTTCGCGGAACAAATGTGTGTTTTAATGTTTGTGAACGCACCCACGATACAGGAGAAATGCCTAGTGCCCACTAGGCATAAAAGAATACAGTCGCAAGTGGTAAAAAGTGTAAATAATTTAATAAGTAGTAGTAAATAGAGTAATGTCTTTAAAAAATAATTATAGAGTACGTACTAATACATATTAATAATAAAAAATAATCTCTTTATCCAAAGGATAGATCACATTATTTTTAGTTAAAAACTTTTACTCAAAAATGCATGTAATGTTGTCATTATTTTGACAACCTTGTTTGAGCAAAGTCGACCTTGCCGTTCTGTTTCAAGGAGCGGCCGGCAAAGTTTTGCTGGCCGCTCTAACAGGCCGGCAATGTTTTGCCGGCCGCTATTTTGACGTTTCAACGTTTTAAAAAATCAATTCCAAAAAGATTTTATTTAAAACACAGCTGTTTGTACGTCTAAAGGTAAAAAAAAATGTATGCTGTATAATTCCAACTACCATTGATAAAAAAAACAAAGAAGTAACAAAAGCGCGGTTCAGCGAAAATTTTGATTTATTTACTGACTTTTTTGCTAAAAATGAGCTCTCAAAGTGAAAATTCTTCCGATTCAATGTGTTTAACACCGCCAGACATTAAAGATGAAGCTAAATTAGTGGTTGAAAATTTGATACCGCGAAACTCAAAGGAAAAATATAAGCTTGCATATGAAAAATTTGTGCAGTGGAAAATCAGTAGGAAATCTAAATCTTTATCCGAAAATGTTTTTCTTGCGTATTTCAATGATCTTTCCAACAAAATGAAGCCTTCGTCTCTCTGGAATACCTATTCAATGTTAAAGTGCATGGTTCTGATAAAGCACAATTTGAACATTAAAAATTACCACAATTTAACGAGTATCCTAAAACGACAGTCAGAGGGATATAAATATATTTTTTATTTAAATTACTTGCTGGTTTTATTTAGATTAGGTACTTGCATTTTTGAGTAAAGCACTATACAAACCTTGGCCCACAATGACTGCTTCGCTGGTCACGCTATGATTGCCTCGAGCTAGCCTAGCTACGCTCTAGGCCTTTCGGCTTAGCCATCATTGCAGCCCTTGCTGTCCTCGCTGTAAAGGCCTCGACCTACGGTCTCGGCCTTTATCTCAGCTCGTCCATCAAGTGCTGCACGCTGACCGCGCTGTGTCGGCCTGGAGCTGCGCTACGCTGCGCTGTCGGCCATCATCAGCGCGACCAGCAAAGTAGTCATTATAGACCGCGGCAGTAATGTACTATAATCGCTTCTCCTGAAAAAGGAGAGTTAATACAGTATTCCTGCGGGCAAGCGATATATGTATACATAAACTAGTTGTGCCCAAAGGTTTTGTCTTCTGCTCTATTTCTGAGAATCGTGATGGTATATAGCCTTCCTTGATAAATGATGACGAATAAAGATGTAATGCCTTTTTTTCGGGTGGCAACTCTTCAAACTTTAAATACCTTCCCTCTTGCTGGAGCGGGAGGAAGTATCAGACTTTTACTGACTGAAACGCACTCATGTTCCTTTTTTCCCTTTATATTCCGGGGCCGCGGTATCTCTTTCGAACAATCCACAACCCCGGGATATTTTGACCCTGAAGCTATCTATTAATATCTGTACCTTTATATTTATTTATTGAATTATTTAAACTTCATGTACAATAGTGGTACAAAGGCGGACTTAAAGCCATAAGGCATTCTCTATCAGTCAACCTTGGGGTTAAATACGACAACATTGTGACAGGGTACAAATCCTTACTACTGTTTGTTTATTTGTTTGTTACCTCTTCACGCTTTAATGGCTAAACCGATTGTGATGAATTTTGGTACATAGATAGTTGGGAACCAGGAGACGGACATAGGCTATTTTTATTTAAATAAAGTGGGATGTGAGGGAGAAAGAGGGAAGAAAAGGGAAAACTTAGCGTTGCTATTACAAATCAATAAGGCGCAAGGAGAACTGTGTTACCCCAAAAATAACGCGGGCGAAGCCGCGGGCGAAAGCTAGTTTGATATAAAAAAATATGCAAATATAACTATGTGTATATATCTGATCTACACTTAATTTACAGACAACGCAAGCTAGAAGAAGCCCTGCTGTACTCCGGCCAGTTCAAGGACGCCATGTCGGCTCTACTCGACTGGCTCAAGAAACAACAGAAGGAGCTGGCTGGAGATTCTCCTGTGCACGGAGACTTGGATACCGTGATGGCGCTTATTGAGCAGCATAAGGTGAGATAAATTTTTAATTATCTATGCTCTCACATCATAGACAAACATGACATAACTGTCGATCTCTTCAGCACATGATTCTAGACCTCTTTCTTGTTTATTCCAACAGCGGGTTAAAAAAGAAGCCTTTGTATGGATTTGTACCGTTAAGGCACTGCACTGTTTAATCTAGCCAGGGGTATATGACGTTAAACTATATAATAATTGGATCTTTTATCGTAAATTAATTAATCAATCCATAGTGGTGTGGTTAAAAAGACCATTTCAGACACTATATGTATAATCTGCATAGTCCTCACGTAAGTTGACCAAGATTTTTGTCTGGACCTTAAAAGAGACTATGACCTCTGAGTTTGTTTCGGCTGTGTCTTCTCAGAGTAGATGGGTACGAAACACCGGCCTCATCTAGCTTTTTTTATATATCTATATAAGACGTGTAAAAACCTACTTGCAAAATAAACGTCATTTATCAGCAGATTTTGTGACTAAAAACCTTTTAATATTCATAATTATTTGTTTTAGCAATTCGAGGAAGACCTACACTCGCGTGAACAACAAATGCAATCTGTAATGAAGACCGGCAAAGATCTGGAAGCAACGGTACGTACTCAAACTAAACTAAATCTAAACTCATAGAAACAAAGTCCAATTTCAAACAACGACATACTGTACAAGCTTATCTTCGTTTATTTAAATTAGATGTGCGATGTTAAATTCAATTTACCAAAAAATAAAGTTCATATTTGCCAAGCTTTAAAAACTCTAATAAGGTTATCTGTCATAGTGTTGAATTTTAACCCTTAATTACAATGTCCTAAGAGTCATATTCGTTTGCAGGTACCTCGTGAAGACGCGGCTAGCATTCGTCAACAATGTGGTGAGCTGAAGACCGCTTGGGAGGCTGTTCAGACTCTCAGCGAGAAGAAGGCTACCAAGTTGGAGACCGCGCTTAAAGAGGTAAGATTGTGTACTAAATACTTCTATATAACAAAAGTATAGACAAGAATAAAGGAAAGACATAAAATGTTTTATAAAAGAAACATATTTTTACCCATAAAAATCCATAACATTCCTAAGGAGACTGTCTGAACAAAAATATATAAATATTTTCTTTGTTTTCGTAATAATGCTACATGAGCCTTAAAGGTTATTGAGTTTTAAGATAAATATTAAGTATATATAAGCTAGCTGTGCCCATCGGTTTCACCCGCTTCTCAGCTAAAAAAAAAAATGCTACATGAGCCTTAAAGGTTATTGAGTTTTAAGATAAATATTAAGTATATATAAGCTAGCTGTGCCCATCGGTTTCACCCGCTTCTCAGCTAAAAAAAATGTTAACAACTTATTCTCAAAACTACCGAAATCATAAATACAAAATTTCATAAAAATCGGTAAAGCCGTGTCGGAGGAGTATGGCAAGTAATACCGTGACTCGAGAATTTCACATATAAAAAAGACTAGCTGTGCCCAGCGCAATTCCCTTTTTAACTGACACTTATGATTGCAATGTCTTACCCCCAAATACTCAAACGTCACTCAAAATTTAAGTCCCATTTAAATTTAACAGAGACTCAAAAGTGACGTTTGACAATACAAAATCTAAAGTTTAAGAGCTGCTCAAATGTTAAGCAGCCCTCAAATTTTGAGTGACATTTCAGTATTCGGGGGTTAGACAGTCAACCAATTAATCAAAAGCATAAAATATACTTATTTAAGAACTCAATGACCTATTTTTCCTCAGGCTGAAAAACTCCACCGCTCCGTGAACATGCTCCTTGAATGGCTATCAGACGCGGAAACCAAACTCCGCTTCTCCGGACAATTACCCGAAGGTGACCAGGAGACACTCGCACAAATACGCGACCACGAACGATTCGTTCGCGAACTGAACGAGAAGCAGAAAGACAAGGACGAGACGATATCGCTTGCTCACTCTATCTTGAGTAAGGCGCATCCTGATGCTGTTACTGTCATCAAACACTGGATTACGATAATACAAAGTCGGTGGGATGAGGTAAGAATATTGATGTACTACTCTGTCAAGAAAGTACCGGGAAAAGATCAATAATACACAAAATGTCTGTTATTCTTTCAAATTTATTTTATCACATTCAAAGTATGCTCCTTTAGAAACGATACACTTGCGCCAACGAATAATCCATTCATCAAAACATTTTTAGCACTGTATTTAATATAAATAACAGATGCAACTCAAACTCCGCGCCAAAATGGAAAACAGTTGTGCCAATCTAACAACTACAAAAAAAAACAAAAATTTTAATTTGGAACCATAAACAAATCATCCATTCCCGATACTTTTTTGACTGAATGTATTACTTACTAGCGACCCGTCCAGCGGTTTCACCCACTGCTCATCTCCTAAGAGTCATAGCGTGAAGTATTATACATATTAAACCTTCCTCTTGAATCACTGTACCTATTAAAAAAACCGCATCAACATCCGTTGCGTAGTTTTAAAGTTTTCAGCATACATACAACATAGCAACAGGCAGACAGCGACTTTATACTATGTAGTGATATATATCGTGATAGTCCAGAGGTTAAGCACCTCACCTCTCATGCATGAGGTTGTGAGTTCAAATCCTGGCAAATACCAATGTGACTTTGTCAATTCATATATACTTCTTTATTTCTCTAAGACTGACTAGACTTTTAAAATAAGTTAAACTTTCAAATCTATTAATAGTTTTTTAGGGTTCCGTAGTCAACTAGGAACCCTTATAGTTTCGCCATGTCTGTCTGTCCGTCCGTCCGTCCGTCCGTCCGTCCGTCCGTCCTCGCTTAATCTCTATGACCGTTAGCGCTAGAAAGCTGAAATTTGGTACCAATATGTATATCAATCACGCCGAAAAAGTGGTAAAATAAAAATTAAAAAAAAATGTTTTATTAGGGTAGCCACCCTATATGTAAAGTGGGAAGTGTTTTTTTTTTAATTTCAACCCTAACGTGTGATATATTGTTGGAAAGGTATTTAAAAATGAATAGGGGTTTACTAAGATCATTTTTTGATAATGTCAATAATTTCGGAAATAATCGCTCCAAAAGTAAAAAACAATGTGTCCCCCCCCCTCTAACTTTTGAACCATAAGTCTAAAAAATATGAAAAAAATTTGAAAAGTAGAACTTTATAAGGACTTTCTATGAAAATTATTTTGAACTTGATTGACACAACAGTTTTTGTACAAAAAAGACAAAAAGTTGTACAAAATAATTTCTGGACTAAGTTCGTAGTATAATCGTATATGCAAGCTTTTTTTGTAACTTTGTTTACATATTTTATTATCCTGAACGTATCTTTTTTCAAACAAAAAAAGAATTATTGAAATCGGTTGTCGCAATCCAAAATTACCACCGAAATTGCACGTCTTTGTATTAATTTGTAACCCAATTCCTCGAGAGATGGCGCTGTAGGTACTTATTACATTGGATCGGGTATTACCGAATTGTTCGGTTGGCCTCATAACTGGGAACACTTATTGTGACGGACGGGAAACTACGGAACCCTACACTGAGCGTGGCCCGACACGCTCTTGGCCAGTTTTTTTATACTAAACTAGCTTTTGCCCGTGGCTTCGCCCGCGTCAAATTCGGGGTAACACACTACCTCTTTCCTGATTTGCAGGTAAAAAAACTACAGGTAGCAGGCTACCTGTAGTTTTTGCCCTTGCGCCTTATTTATTGTAATAGCAAAGCTAAGTTTTCCGTTTTGTCTCCAGGGTCCCAACTATCTCTGTACCAAAATTCATCAAAATCGGTTTAGCTATTTAGGCGCGAAGACGTAACAAACGAACTCACTTTCGCTTTTATAATATTAGTAAGGAAATGCTTGCGTACTAAAACTCGCCTGATGTAAGGTGAAGATGAATTATGATCGCCTTATGGTACAACTATGAGTTCATTTCGTTTTGCACATTCATGATTATTTCGCCTATTTTTCCAAGATAAAAGATAACAAGTCTAGGTATAACAAACGCCTATTTCCTGCAAAAGATAAAACCAAGATTAAAGAATTGCAAGTCGGTCTCGTGCACCAAGGGTTCCGTACAAACTTACATAAACAGCCATATCTTTTGACTGCGTAGACGGACCACAGACTTGTGTATATGGTTTTAATTTCCAACTTGGGCCTTGAAAGACACAGACAGACAGACAACAAAGTGAACCATTACATCCTACTTGATATTATAAATGCGAATGTTCGTGAGGATGTTTGTTTGTTACGTCATCACTACCGCACTGCCTAAATGGCTAAACCAATTTTGATAAATTTTGGTACAGAAATAGTTAAGACCCTGGAGACGAAAAAAAAAGTCAGAAATGAGGGAAGAAAAGGGAAAACTTAGTTTTGCTATTACAATAAATAAGGCGCAAGGGCAAAAACTACAGGTACCTGCATATCCGGAAAGAGGAACTGTGTCACCCCGAATTTAACACAAGCGAAGCCACGGGCAAAAGCTAGTAATATTAAAAATGCGAATGTTTGTGAGGATGAATGTTTGTTCATCTTTCACGTCTAAACGGCTGAACGGATCTTGATTAAATTTGGCACTGAGGTAGATAAAAGTCCGGAATAACACATAGGATACTTATAAAAGAAGGTTGGTACGGAACCCTAGAAACACAGATACTTTATCTTTTTCCCACGTGAGCGATTTGCACCAAAATGATTGCAACTTCGACCACACAATAACATCACCCAGTAGCATTATCGATATTTATAGATAGCATATCGTGAAAAGCGATTATCGCTTCCATTTTTAAATTAAACACATGACTTATTATTTAAATAAATTAGTTACATAATGTTGTTGCAGTGTTTCGGTGCAAATATTTTGAAAATTAACCGTTATTTATGCACTTACTAAATTTGTTTCGGTTTGGTTATGTTAGTTGAGTTTGGTGTGATTAAGTTACAGTTGAGATAAAAGACAGTTGGTGGGAACTATGTTTCCTGTTATACAGATTTTTAGGAAAGTAACTGCAGGACAGGTAATAATTCAATGCTTAAACTTCTGATGGTATTAATTATCCTTTTGAACGCCATTGATAACTTAAGTTGCAAAACTAATGCGAGGATGAGACGCCACCGAAAATTAAAGTTGTCTTAATTAAAATAAACTAAATCATAATTTTCCTGCCCTTGTCTCAT
The DNA here is from genome assembly GCA_958449745.1 of Ochropleura leucogaster. Classification (NCBI taxonomy): domain Eukaryota; kingdom Metazoa; phylum Arthropoda; class Insecta; order Lepidoptera; family Noctuidae; genus Ochropleura; species Ochropleura leucogaster. The sequence continues at coordinate 4,829,019 of OY288221.1, read as the reverse complement.
TCAACCCCGGATGTAAGACACACACACCCACACACACACACAAAGTTGTAATATCTGTTAATTCGTCCTACCTATATCGGCTACTTATAATATTATTTCTGTGTACTTCGTAATTGGCGTAATGTTTTATATAATAATTTTAATGTTTATGTACAGACGCCTGCACATCAAGCTACTACAATCTGTCAGATTTCTTTGATAGATTTTCGACTTTGTTTTTAAAGTATTAGGTTCAAGGTTCTTTGCGAAAAATTGACAGTTTCGGGTAGCTTGACCTGCTGGCTTCTGTACTGTCAGCTGTGAAGTTACCTCTCATAAAAAAATAAATGGATGTCTCTTACCCTCACAGGAATAAGAACTTCTTCAGACGTCATGGTAGGGCTCTTAGGGTTATTGTGTTTGCGGGTTGTTCGAAAACGATACCGCGGCCCCGAAACATTAAAGGCAAAAGAAGGAACATGGGTGGGTTTTTAGTCAGTAAAAATCTGACACTCCCCCTGCTCCGCTTAGACAGGGGGAAATTATTTGGTGATTTCCCATCCGCAAAAAAAAGTTCTTATGTAAAAGAAATGTTTAAAATTAGCTTCCACATATGCAAACAGATTTTTAATTAATCTTTGATTACTGAAGGTCGAAAATCAATTATTATCAATACGAAGAAAATTACCAAGGTATTCGATTTTGAATCTAAGATAACAAACATTAAAACTTGTGGTAGATTGAATAGAATAAACTACCACTAAAGACACTATACGCAAGGAGATAAAAGCAAATCAAAGTAGGAAACCAACACCAAATGGTCTCAACTAACTAACTAGTATTGTATCACTGATGGCCGACCAGCACCTACGGTAGCAACCCAGTGCGTCCTTCTCTTTCCAAATTATTAGGGTCACGCGTAACGTGTAAAGTTACGTGTGACGTTACACGTAACTTTAATGGGCTATGTCTTTGTAATTTTTCGTCTAAATTACAAATAAAAAAATACGTGTCCCTTATGTTTGAATAATCTAAAAGTCGGACTAAATAGAATGTAATTATTTTGACGCTGGAAACTACCCTATTGAAAAGGACAGCTTTGTTCTTCATTTAGCCGATTACACATCTGACAAGCGGCAAAATTGTCCTATCCACAGTCAGTAAGCTGAACGGCTTACTGGAAGTCCTAAGACTCCAAATTCCTTCGTAACTAATCCTTTTCTATGTTGATACAGGTATGGCAATGGGCAATGCAGCGCGGTACCAAGCTAGAGACGCACATGCAGAGCCTGAAGGACCTGGATCTGGTGCTCGAGGAGCTGCTGCAGTGGCTCATCGGGCTGGAGAACACTCTGCTGTGTAAGTTAATGATAAAAATCTTTTTTTTTGACATTGGCACTTGTGAAAAATCGAGAAAAGGTGCATGATTCGGTTTGGTCGTTTCCAATGGAGAAGAACCGGCAAGAACTCCATGGTTACTCTTTTAAAGTCATTTGGTTTTACAATGTTGTTGTTACAGCGTTAGTACTTCAGTAAAACAAACATAGTGAGCCACCTGAGTAGATACAATATAGTTTTCGAGAAAAATCCACTCAATTCTATATTCTATTCCTTTCTTAGCACTTGAATCGGAACCTCTGCCAGAATCCATCGAACTTCTTGAAGGTCTCATCGAGGACCACAAAGAGCTAATGGAGCACACGCAGAAGAGGCAAAACGAGGTCGACCGCGTCTGTAAGGCGTACCAGGTGAGAGCAGAAGGACATTTTGTTTTAAATAAGGAATGAATATTTTTTAAACTTCAATAATAATATGACATGACGCACGGTTGGCGCAGTGGCTGAGTGGTTTACTGCTGCGCTGCGCGACACGCATTCCCACACAGGTTTGATCCCCGCACAGAACAAAATTATATGGCCAACAGATAGTTGTTCCGGGTCTGGCTGTTTGTATATGTCAGTTTAAATGCTTGTAAACGTACCCACAATACAGGATAAATTGAAAGAGGAGGTAACGTTTTTTAGAAAAAAAATAAAAAATCAAGAGAAATATATGAGAGTCGTAAGCAATTTTGCTTCGGCCAAACATAATTAAAAACCACTCGGATTAAAAAAAAAATCGTAAAGTTTAAGATTTGAAATTGAAGATATTTCCAGGGTTTGATGTGTGTAGTCATAAACTATCTTCTGTGTAGTCTTGACAAACTTTTGTACTAAAAATAAATATTTGTGGCTGTATTTTATTTTGCCCATATTTTATTATTGATGAACATCTCATGAAATACCGCATTATTTGTAACTTTTTCTGAACAGGTCAAGACTCAAACCGCAGGCCGTGAAAGCACACCAAGAAAGGTTTCAGCAAAGAGTGCGACTAAAGGAGCTCCTGGGTACGTCATGAAAATATATGTTTTATCTATTACACGTTTTGTTTTTCCCTCTAAATATTGTTCACATTTTTTCTAAAAAATATTTGTTTCGTTTAAAGCTTCAGTGTGGTCCATTTTAATTTAAGACCCGTTTTTTTTTTCTTTTTTTAATGTTGTTTGTTCATATTCCATACCTATATTTTATGTTTTTTCGTTTTGTCTCCCCATTTTTCACGAATCATGCACGTCTACGACACCTCGCCGCCATCTTGTGACGTCATTGCATGGTGTTGCCTGCTTGCAATGTGTGTTGCCATCACAAAAATATAGCCGCGGTTCCCAGCACGACCTCAATAGGGAGAGATCAGTCTCGCCTGATTATTATGGATCTAGGCGTTTCAGGTGTGTTTTGTTTATATTTATAAAATCAATCATTTTATTTCAAAATATTTTATTTTGAGAGTATTTTCACCATGTTTGAATGATTTACAAAATATTAAATTCTCGTGCAAGTCTCTCAAATCAATTTAATAATTGCTTCAAATTATCCATTACCAATTCTATGGCAAAAAATATGATATATTTTACAAATCAAATATCTTATGCACTTAAGCTTAGCTGTGTTTCTAAATTCGAAATTTCAAACATGGTAAAAACGCTATAATGATTTAATTATTTATTTGTCTAAGTGTCTCATACATAATAAAACCTACTTTATATAAACGTGTAACATTATAGAGAAGTAAAAAAAAAGAAAAAAAATTAAGTATCCTATCGTTTATACAAAGTATGTTAAAAGGTGGTTACTTACTTTCATGTGCTTTACATGTTTGTCATATTAAGTAACTGTAGGTGCGTTGTCAGAAAATTCATTTTTAAGACAAATCCTAACTGTTGTTACTCCTTGCCAAAAGAATATTACAATAAATTATTGGTAATCTGTGTTTGGAATACTTTACAAAACTTAAAAAAAAATAAAGACAGCAATTATCGATTTAGGGAGAAACATCCTGTCGTAAGTTGACGTTTTCGTGAAATAGTCTTTTAAAGGAAATAATTGGACTAAGAGAGTTGTAATGATGATTTTTAAAATTATATAACACTGTTAAGTGATATTTTTATTGTTGTTAATTATATTTTAATCTAATTATAATTTGAAACTGAACTGCAATTGGCCAAAATCATAAAAAAAAATCGCATGTACTGGCGAAACAGCTTTGCTCCCCTGAGTAGTCTTAAAAAGTCATTCCATTGTCTGCCAACGCACTCTACAATTACTTCGTCCCGCTCTAACACAATGTAAACGTTGCTTTCCGTCCCGCTCTGGCACGCTTCGACACGGGCAGGTCCAGGATTCACACTCGAAGTAGAAGAGGAAGGTTTGAACGACTATTCTTTTTTTAAATGTGTGTGTAGATTATGTAGTTGCCTGTAGTTTTTTTTTTTAAATAGTAGTTTTGTGTTTTCAGCATGTATGTTTTATTATGGGTGTCAAGTTTTGTAGTTAGCCAAATATTCTATTTTAAAATAATTAAACGCCAACAATTTTTGGTCGAAACGAATTCGATTTTCAAAACCACTAGTATAATTTAATTTCTAAAATTGGTTACAAAATAATGACATAATTCCAAAATTAAATATAATATAAAATGTAGTTACATTACTTATTATGAGCCTGGTGTCCCATTCCAAGGCAAAGCTCTCCGGGGTTGCGGGTTGTTCGAAAAAGATACCGCGGCCCCGGAACACAAAGGGCAAAAGAACAAACATTGAAAGTCAAGTCAGTAAAACCGTAACACTCCCCCCGCTCCGCTCAAAGCGGGCGCAGTTATTTGATGTCTTCCCAAACGAAAATAAGGGCCAAAGTATACCTTTTCTTCTTTCCATTTAATTCCGTTTTAGCTATTTGGGCTTAATCCTTTTGGTACTCTTACATGACGAGCTAGACTCTTCTAGCTCGTCATTCCATCTCTGGGGCTACCACATCACCGGGTTCTGTTGTTCGGAACCTAATCAGTTGCCTCTTTGGTTCAAGTGCATAAGACCAACCTTTTTTTCTTCCGTTCTACTATTGTAATTAGTTGTATGTGCTTGTAATGTCAAATGATGTGTCATATAATCTATTTTATCTTACTTGCATCCTTGGAATGCAGTCGATGCGGATTTTGTTTTAGGTAAACTATGGTTTTTTTATGTAGTTAGACTGTAGGTATTAAAGGTATATCAACAGTTAAACCTATGCAAATTTGAATTCTTACAGCAAGCAATAAAGTCGAATTCAAATTATTTTGTTTGGTTTAGCACTTGGTATTCTTTTGAGAACTTTTGATGCATGAGTAGTTAGAAATATCTTTACTTTTAGCAAGCAAAAATATGAATCCCAAACGAAATTCTTCTTTATTTTTCTGGTCTTAGTTACTATATTCTTCTTTAAAAACTGCAAAAAAAATTCTCAGCAACAGAGCGTATTCTTGCTTGAGGAAAGATTTACATATTTCCAAAATGCATGACCTAGGGTTGTCAGTCACATTACACTAACCTGACTAAAATTCGATACTATACAGACTTCAAATTAGGTAAACAAAAGCAAAAAAATAATCTAACCATCGAAAACAAACTCTATTTCACCGCAAAAACGGCACAACTTCCAATACCAAAAACTCTACGCACTTTATTTCTTAAAACAACGCAATCAAAATCGCACTTTTTTGCTTAAAAATAAAATTCACTTTTCTAGTCCGTACAAACTGACAAGGGTTGTCAAAAAGTATGAAAAGAAAACGCTACGCAAGCCATGAGCGGCTAGAAAACTAGTCAAACAAAAATGCACTTTATAGCTTTAAAATAAAAAATCACTTTCTGTCCGCACAAACTAACAGGGTTGCCAGAAGGTCTAACTTCACGCCGTGGTTTTTCATCTACTAACGGTTTGGTTTGTTGGTTTCCTGTGATTATAATGTTGCCTGTGCTTTAGTCGCGTGAGTCCTGGGCGAGAGACGCCTGACCGCAACCTGCCGCACTACGGACCGAGGTTCCTCGCTAAGGGAAGGTAAGGACACCTATTTACAGGAATTCGTCTCGAAAAGATCGCGCGGGTTGAATTCTGGATTCCAGATTCAAACATCAAGGCGGAAAAACGGGATTTAGATCATTAGCGACATACCTAAGCCAATTATCAAAAAATAAAGTTGTTTAAAATGACTAAGGACGTCTAAGCCGAGATAAAAGTTTATAAAAATGATCTATTTTCAAAAGATGTTAAATTCTGTAGAATGGTAGGTTGACACAAAGACATAATGGGTTTACCATACATTTAATTCATCTCGTCAAAATCATCACAATCATTGGTAGAGGGAGGGAGTTTTTTATGTTGTTATTATTATATTATGCTTTGTTTTTTTTGCCGAAATCTTTTATTTTTTGCCATATTTTTTTGGGTTTTGTGTGTGGCAGCCCTATTTACAATGTATTATTTACTTGCTAAGATTCAGCATGACTAGTATCTGGCATGTTGGCTACTGTACCTATATTTAGATATCCTTTGATTATTATTACTCATTTCTTAGAGCTAAAATCACATAATTATACATACAACTATGTACTACACAAATCACAATTAATTACGATTTTTTATTTTCAAATAAATTCATGATTTGTATCTAGTCAAATAATTAAAAAAAAACCTTTTACCCCAGTAAAATTTCAAAAAGTTTCTATAAGTAGGTACCTACCTAATAAAAAAAAATATTCTACCTCATTTTCGCAACCTCAAAACCTAACTTAACCCCTTTCCCTAGCAGCAAGGGTGCAGAACCAGAATTCAGATCACCCCGCGTTAAACAGCTGTGGGATAAATGGCGTACCGTGTGGTTACTCGCGTGGGAGAGACAGAGGAGGCTGCACGACCGTCTGGTGCATCTGAAAGAGCTTCAGAGAGTGTCCAACTTCAGCTGGGACGACTGGAGAAAGAGGGTGAGTTTCTGCTACTAGAGTAAAAAAAAATACACTAAGAGGAGATATAAATATACTCTTATAAAACCTTCTTATCCATCTCTTTGTTCCTCCACGCGTGATCAGCAGTTCTTGGCGAGGCGTTACCGGGTTTTCAAAGCCTTAGGCTTTTGCTAGTCATCGGAAGTTCACGCAAGGAAAGAAGAAAATTTGTCTAGATCGGAGTCTCTGGATCTGAAGAGGCAGCATTAAGTTATGACCCTCTAAACAAAGTGAATAGCGTAGCTCTTAAATATTTGGACAGCTTTCTAAATTGTGATCTGGATAAAGACTAAAAGGACCAGATGGGTTACCATGACATCTTATGTGTGAGAAAGAGACACCCTGTATAGCTCTGTCTATTTCCCTCAGTGGAATAAGTTCTATTTAAAGACGTCATGGTAGGCTAGCTGTTGTCACATTTATTGGACATCATTAACTTTTTTGGACATACAGAACTTCGGAATGATCTCAATTAATTTCGCTTTTATTGTCTATCTAATTAATATTCCTTCTATATTGCCCTTAGTTCCTGAAGTTCATGAACCACAAGAAGTCTCGTCTGACGGACCTGTTCCGTAAGATGGACAAGGACAACAACGGACTCATCGCACGACACGAATTTATCGACGGAATTATTAACACCAGTAAGTATTCAGACAACCAGAATGAATAATAACTAGTTTGATTTATTAAAAATAATTGTATCAGCTTAGATGTAAATTCTATTAAGCATGCTGTTGTTTCCTCCAAATGAAGGTTTACACTTACCTACGTGATACTTTTAACGGCGAAAAATCCTTACTAATATTATAAAAGCGAAAGTGAGTTTGTTTGTTACGTCTTCACGCCTACAAGGCTAAACCGATTTTGATGAATTTTGGTACAGAGATAGTTGGAATCCTGGAGACGGACATAGGCTAACATTTTTTTAAAGTGAGAAATGAGGGTAAAAGAGGGATGAAAAGGGAAAACTTAGCTTTGCTATTACAATAAATAAGGCGCTAGGGCAAAAACTACAAGTAGCAGGTACCAGCAAATCAGAAAAGGGGAACTGCGTTACCCCGAATTAAACGCGAGCGAGGCCGCGGTCAAAAGCTAGTTTACTATAAATCTATAACTTTAAACCTTTAACAAACCTTCATATAAATCCACTTTAAACCACCATTTTTTTTCTACAGAATTCGACACATCTCGCCTGGAGATGGGTGCTGTCGCTGACCTGTTTGACAGGAACGGCGGCGGTCTCATCGATTGGGAGGAGTTCATCGCCGCACTCAGGCCTGACTGGGTATGTCCTATTCATTAATACCTACTAAGTTCTTGAGACTAAGCAGTTTGTGTCAAAATGCGCAATGTACCAAGTAACAGTTGGAATTTTCAAGCTGAGAGAGAACTGTCGCTTGCATACCTACTGTATTTTATTAAGACAATATCACCAGTTTTTTTTCTCTGTGATAGACCAAAAATACCAACATTTGTACTTCAAGAATCTCAGACCTGTCATTATATTTTTGGAGTTCGTAGTTAGGTACACTAACTAAAGTCCGAAAATATAATGTCTTTCTTTATTAACATGCTTTTATTATCTTCTCATGTAACTGCAAAAAATGTTAAAGTTAAATTTGTAGGTTAGTGACGCTATTCTAAATCCAATATGGCGAATTCCCAAAGACATAATGCGTCATTCTAAATTTAATAATATAAATAAAGCGTGTCTTAAACTACAATCGTTTTGACTTTACTAGCTCATTTTCAGCTACAAAATCAGCCATAACATTATCTCGCATCAAATATCATGTAAAGCTTTGTTTGCATTTAATATTTTGTGTCACTTATCAACGTTGCACAGATTAAATATCTTATCATAGATAACATATTTGGCGACAGGGAGAAAGGGCCGTTTGCTTTCACAGTATTTTTTGTTGTTACCGACTAAGATACAGTTGATGTGTTGATAATATTGATGTTTGGTAGGCTATTTTTCGATAATTTTTGCCATGGTAAAAATCATCTGTACTTTGATTTTTGGCCCTTAAAACTGAGCTCCGAATAACCAGTAGTTTAATGCAATTTAATTTATGTGTAAAATTCTCACTCTAAAACGTATGAAAACGAAAATATTGCTAGCTAACGCACTTGGAAGTGGCTAAGGGCGGGCGTTTTGTGAGACTGTCTCTGAACTATTGCAAAAAGTGATCCACCTAATTCGAATGAACAATGACTTTGGATTTTGATTTCTCGATTGTGTTAGCTATATAATCTACAAACCATTAAATATTAATCGTCTAAATAACTAACACGTTATTTATTTTAATGTAGGTAGTTAATAAATATTCATAGTGATGTTAAGATGGTCATAATGCCACTGTAGCGACACAAAGATGCAAGTGGCAAACAGTACTACAGCGCCATCTATCCAGCCACTGAAGAACTAACGGCAAGATTCCTACATCGCGCAAGCAAAGTTGTACGCGCAGTTAGCATATATACGAGCGCCCGACAAACAACTGTCGGGCAGTGGCCCGCCAGACACAACACCCGTCTGGTCGGAGGATCCTCCCCTTTTCCTTAGAGGATGGAGAACTTTACACCCTGTTCTTCATATCTCTAAATTGGTGACCCCGACGTGATCCCGACTGGACGTCAACGCAGCCTTCGAACATCATGACGTCACCATCGTCATATCACTCCCTCCAGCTCCCGAGCAGCGAGTCAACGCAGCCAGCCAGCTACTCTCGGGTACCCTGACCACCAGCATGCAGCAGAACGCATTCCTGGTCAGCCCCTGAAACTTCATCAGCGACCACGGCGCCAGCACACTGCACTCCCGACGGTTGAGAGTCGACGCAGATCCTCTCCCGGTCGACGCCGGCAGTCAGCCACGACGCGTCGCTGTACCGAACCCAATCGACCTTGGGTCTTTGGGGGGGAGTGATGTAGCGACACAAAGATGCAAGTGGCAAACAGTACTACAGCGCCATCTATCCAGCCACTGAAGAACTAACGGCAAGATTCCTACATCGCGCAAGCAAAGTTGTAAGCGCAGTTAGCATATATACGAGCGCCCGACAAACAACTGTCGGGCAGTGGCCCGCCAGACACAACACCCGTCTGGTCGGAGGATCCTCCCCTTTTCCTTAGAGGATGGAGAACTTTACACCCTGTTCTTCATATCTCTAAATTTTCGCCGACTGATAGAAGGCTGTAACGTCACTATTTACACCGACCACAAACCTCTCTCTCACGCTCTATTGAAACCAGCAAGTAGCAGTGACACACCGCGGCGAGAGAGACAACTACACTTTATTAGCCAATTCTGTACAAGTATCAAATACTTAGAAGGAGAGAAAAACTCAGTCGCCGACGCCTTATCACGCATAGAAGAGATACAATGCCCCACTTTGATAGACTACAATCAGCTGGCCATCGATCAAAATAATAATGAAGAACTAGAAAAGCTCAGATTACAACCGAACTTGAAGTTTAGCGCCATAACACTACCCGGAATGATACGACCAATCACGTGCGAAGTATCCTTATCTCCGCCTCGACCTTTTTTGCCTGCAGCATATCGTCACGCAGCTTTCAAAGCGCAACACGAACTATGCCACCCAGGGGTGCGAACAACCCGCAAGCAGATGTCGTCGAAATTTTTTTGGCCCGATATGAATAAACAAGTCGCCGAGTGGACGCGAGCTTGTATCAGTTGTCAACGCGCAAAAGTTAACCGTCACGTCATCACTCCGTTATCTACTTTCCCGCCGTCGCAACGTTTTGAGCACATACACATCGATATAGTTGGTCCGTTACGCTTATCAAACGACTATCGATACTGCATCACTATTATCGATAGGTGTACGAGTTGGCCCGAAGCAATCCCTGTACGAGAGATTACCGCTGAGATCGTCGCAAAAGCTCTGTACGAGCACTGGATAGCGCGTTTCGGTTGTCCACTACGCATATCAACCGACCAAGGACGACAGTTCGAGTCGCAGTTATTCAACGCCTTAATGAAAAAGCTCGGGATAACCAGAATACGCACTGCAGCTTACCATCCACAAGCAAATGGAAAAATCGAAAGGTGGCACAGAACAATGAAGGCAGCCCTCATGGCACGCGGCGCCACAACTACATGGACAGACGAGTTGCCAACTGTTTTACTTGGCCTACGTAGCGCAATACGGGACGATAACAACCTTAGTCCCGCGCTTATGACCTATGGAACCACACTGCGGATACCATCTGATTTCTTCGTACCTACACAGTCAAAGATTGAAGATGCGGACTACGTACGACAATTAATTCAAATAATGACATCATTGGCACCTACCGAGCGTAAACAAACACAACAAGAAGAAAAATGATAAGACACCGATTGTATGGACACCCGAAGCAGAGATTGCATTTAAAAAATGCCGCCAAAGCATTTTAGACGCGACCACGCTAGCATACCCGTCAAGTAATAGCGAACTTGTTATCATGACAGACGCCTCAGATAACAGCCTCGGTGCGGTACTACAACAGAAAGTCAACACAGTTTGGAAACCACTGGCATTTTTCTCCAAAACCATGAGCGCGGCGCAACGTCGATATAGTGTGTACGACCGCGAACTACTAGCGATCTACGCGGCTATTAAACACTTCCGCCGACGTGATCACGACTGGACGTCAACGCAGCCTTCGAACATCATGACGTCACCATCGTCATATCACTCCCTCCAGCTCCCGAGCAGCGAGTCAACGCAGCCAGCCAGATACTCGTCGACCTACACAGTAAGAAGTTAATAGATAAAGTCACCGAGTTATCCGTCAGCACCATTGAAATTACCACACCTGCCGAAACCGTCTACATTATCAGCTCCGATCAGGACTATCATGGCATCCTAAAAAAACATCCAGATGTGTTGCGACCCATGTCACTGAAGCAGCCATCAAAACACGAGGTCGTTCATCACATCGAAACATCTGGCCCGCCACTCTACGCACGTGCGCGCCCGCTACCGCCCGACAAGTACAAAGCCGCTAAACAAGAATTTGACCGCATGATAGAAATGGGCATATGTAAGCCGTCAATGAGTCCCTGGGCTAGTCCACTTCACGTGGTTAAGAAAAAAGATGGAGGGCTACGCGTTTGTGGCGATTACAGACGCCTTAACGCAGTGACACAGCCAGACCGTTACCCGATACCACGCATACAAGATTTTACTTACCAGCTGCAAGGCAAGAAAATATTCTCCAAATTAGATCTCAAAATGGCCTACTTTTGGATACCTTTAAACAGTGAAGATGCCAAGAAAACCGCAATAATAACACCGTTTGGCCTTTTCGAATTCAATTGTATGACGTTTGGCTTACGTAACGCTAGTCAAACTTTCCAACGATTCATGAACCAAGTATTACATGGCCTAGAAGGAGTTTTCTGTTTTATCGACGATATTCTTCTGCACGCTGATGATGAAGAAGCAATGAAGAATATTCTACATCAAGTTCTGCAACGCCTAGAGAAGTATGGCGTAGCACTCAATGTTGACAAGTGCGAGTTTGGCAAACAGAAAATTAACTTCTTGGGCTACGAAGTATCGGCCGACGGAATTAAACCTACTGAAGAGCGCATCCAAGCCATATCTACATACCCAAAGCCGAAAACCATCATCGAGTTACGACGTTTCCTAGGCATGCTAAATTTCTACCGGGACTGCTTACCGCATCAAGCCGATCTACAAACCGAGCTCAACAAATACCTACATCGCGCAAGCAAAGTTGTACGCGCAGTTAGCATATATACGAGCGCCCGACAAACAACTGTCGGGCAGTGGCCCGCCAGACACAACACCCGTCTGGTCGGAGGATCCTCCCCTTTTCCTTAGAGGATGGAGAACTTTACACCCTGTTCTTCATATCTCTAAATTGGTGACCCCGACGTGATCCCGACTGGACGTCAACGCAGCCTTCGAACATCATGACGTCACCATCGTCATATCACTCCCTCCAGCTCCCGAGCAGCGAGTCAACGCAGCCAGCCAGCTACTCTCGGGTACCCTGACCACCAGCATGCAGCAGAACGCATTCCTGGTCAGCCCCTGAAACTTCATCAGCGACCACGGCGCCAGCACACTGCACTCCCGACGGTTGAGAGTCGACGCAGATCCTCTCCCGGTCGACGCCGGCAGTCAGCCACGACGCGTCGCTGTACCGAACCCAATCGACCTTGGGTCTTTGGGGGGGAGTGATGTAGCGACACAAAGATGCAAGTGGCAAACAGTACTACAGCGCCATCTATCCAGCCACTGAAGAACTAACGGCAAGATTCCTACATCGCGCAAGCAAAGTTGTACGCGCAGTTAGCATATATACGAGCGCCCGACAAACAACTGTCGGGCAGTGGCCCGCCAGACACAACACCCGTCTGGTCGGAGGATCCTCCCCTTTTCCTTAGAGGATGGAGAACTTTACACCCTGTTCTTCATATCTCTAAACCACTTTGCCCTAAACTTTATGAAGCCTTACTATTTTAATTTACAAAATAAGCGACAACACGCTAAGGGCACCTTTGGGGTACGAACCTCGGCTTAGGGTGTCGCTGGGGGAAGACAGCAAAGGGACAGGCTGGATCTGAGTGATATTATTTTTGGAGACTGGTTTTACTGGCTCAACATCGCGGGCTGGCTTTATCAAAAGACGGGTGGGTTGCCAGCTACTCTGTTCCCTGAACATTAATAATTGCAATGTCTTCAAAGTTCGAGTGAATCGGTTTCATCTAGGCAAGGGCACCCTAGGCCGCATCATCGCGAGAACAAGGGGAGAAGCACAAGCCTTTTTAGAAAACTAAGCAAATCTTTCAACCCTACCATTTTGTCACCAGGTCGAACGCCGCGGTCCTCCGTCAGACGCTGATAAGATCCACGATGAAGTGAAACGTCTAGTCATGCTGTGTACTTGCCGACAGAAGTTCAGGGTGTTCCAAGTTGGAGAGGGCAAGTACAGGGTGAGTATCTGCTTTTTAATTTTATGTAGAACAAGAACTGGTATAAATCTCTCGGAAAATTGCGATTTTGTACTTTTAATAATTTAATCCATTTTTAATTTTCTGAAGTTTATTTGAGGTCTCCTTGATTTAAAATTACCTAACGGCCGTGTGTTGTTAGCCATAGATTAACTATTTATTCCCACTACATTTACATTAACAGAAAAAGACACCATACCGACATACTCGGCTATTTAGATAATGTCTAAATTACTTAGATATTATCTAAGTTTCACAACTGTAAAGCCAACGAAAGAATGAGTATGTTCTACTATTAAACGAAAGAACTGCCTCGTTGTTCTGGTGGTCCCAAGTACGTCTGCTAAGCATAAGAACCTGGGTTCGATACCCAGCTCGGCCAAAGTGCTATTGGGTTTTTTCATTAAGAATTTCTCAGCAGCAGCTACGAAGGCTTGATTTCTGCCGCTTTGATGGCAATAGGAGAAATGTAGGTGTACTCAATTAGGTACCTCTTCCACCAGCACCATTAGATCCTCCACTAGCCCGACTATTTCTCCCACACAGTTCGGCGACTCACAAAAGCTACGCCTGGTCCGTATTCTCCGTTCTACCGTCATGGTACGAGTCGGAGGCGGCTGGGTCGCCCTCGACGAGTTCCTGGTCAAGAACGACCCTTGCAGAGGTATGTACAAGCTTGATCTAAGGGGTGTGGGTTGATAGGACGCTCCGGGATTTACATGGGTTACTTTGGCAAGCAAGTGTCAAAGACTATAGATACACTTCAACCAATTTATCTTTGCAGGCGGGAAAAGACAGAACTTAAATAAATGTACCAAGTTTATAATTTCGATGTGATTACTGTAAAACGTATTATGAGTGGAAACCTGGAAACAGGCACCAGTAACCATTTAATTAATTTAATTTTCTTGACAAACAACGCCACGTTGCACTGCATACTTAAAGTGGTCATACTGCACAACGTGTAAGATGTGTTGGCCAAAGACAATTCGCAGTTCCGTTATAAAAGCTACATTCTATCTTTGTCTATTGTTTTGAATATGACAGAAGGTAAACTGTTTGTATTATAAACATAAACAAGGTCAGATTAGCTAGTAGAACTTTGTAAAGTGATTTTTAAATGAAATTTTCGGGAATCGTGTTCTATCACCACCTACACTTGGTCTTGTCAAAGTGATTTCATGTTAGGTCTGTTATTTACAATATAACACTCAAAAACATCTTTGGATGGAATTGAGTGTAACATGAGTGTAATATTGTATTCAGGGGTTTCAATTATTTGTTAGATTACCGTGGGAAATATTGTATACTCTCTCAATTTAAGTTATTTTCATCAGCGACATTAAATAAACGATAACTCCAATCAATTCTAAGATCTAGGTGACCAAATGTTAAAACTATCATCATTAAATTCATTTTGGTGATAACCGGGGTGACATTGTTTTAACTGTTTATTCGCTTCTCTCTATTTCCTGGTCATTAAAAGGCTCTTAATTATCACTAACTCTAAATTTTATTCTAATTTGGCACTTTCCCACGGCAATCATAACAAAATATCAATAGCTAATGTTGTTCGTTTTTTCTGCAAAATTAAAATTGAAAACCCAAGGAAGACCAAATAAATGGTCGAGAAATCTAATATTATAACAAGAATCCTTTTAACTCCCCAACTTATTCAAGATATTTCATATTGATGTGCAGTAAGAACGAACTTTTTGGGGGAGAGTTTTCTTTGATATTTTTTTACAATTTAGGTACGTCTGTGTCTAATTGAGTAAAATGGAATTTTAAATCTTCTTCTTAAAGTCATGAATCAACTTGGTATCAAAGAAAACACTCTTCCGAATAAAACATCATATAACGTTTTAAAATTAACTATCTGTCATTCCCTGTCTACGAAAATGATGTTTTAAGTAATGGATGGATTTGTTTAGAAAATGTAATGTGGATGGCACAATGAAGTACCTACATACAACTTAAAAAAAAACAAGAATATAATTGAAATTGTTATCGTCAAATGAAATCCGCCATATTACATTTTTAAATTATGAAGCCAATTTAGATTTCCTCAAATACACAGACTTCCATAAAAAAAAGTAAATATGACCACAAATAATTTATGGCTTCATAAAGAACTAATTATTTGCAACTTCTACAATGCTTTTGTAACGAAAGCACTGTAAAAGTTGTATCGATTACTAGGCACTGATTTTTCATCTAAGTACAAAAAACAAAATGGCGGCGACATGTTTCAACTAATAAAAGAAAAAGAAATCATTGCTATAATGTGGTATAATCAGTGCCCTGTAATCATTTTTTTTTTTAATATTATGTATTAGGTATGTATGGTGATATTCAAAGTGTCAATCAAACGTCTCGGTACTTCGTATAGATATGTGTTAACCCCCCATTCGGGATTATATTGACTAATATGTGAACGTCCTTAACTTTATGAGCAAGTATTTTTTTTCTAAGTCTTTATGTATTGGGCAAAAATAAGTTTTTATGGCCTTTCAACTACTACTGCAATACCTACTTTTCATTGAATACAAGATATTTTAACAATTTATACGGAAAAATACGCTTTTATAAAAATATGTAAAATATTATGTTTATGTTTTAAAGGCATTCATAAGTAGTTTTTGCTCTATACATTCAGATTTTCAAGGGAATATTTGTTCAATAGTGTTTTAAAATAACAAAATAACACATATTTTTAATACAATTTTATTATACGGGTACAAATATTAACTACAAATTACAAAATTAATTTCACATTCAAACTTACATTATTTTTTATAAATTATTAAGTAGCTGGCAATATCGTTTAAAAAAACTTATTTAAACTAGCAATACTGTTTACAAATGCAAATTAAAAATCACAGAATACAAGTTACACACTAAAAAATACTTTTTGGAAGCTCAGTATAAAACTGGAAATATCAAGGTCAAACTACCTGCTATATGATCTAAAAAAATATTTTTAGAATGACTCGATACAATCTTAGCTGCCTAAAGTTGATTCCGAGAAAACAAACTTCGAAGACATAAAAAAATAAGTATGTATAAGAAAAATAATCATTATTCAGTTCAAATAATTTTTGTATAACAAAATGTTGTAAAAATCACCTTAAAACTACGAAATTAGTTAGAACAAAGTATTAAGTCTTGAAAATTATTCTTAAATCTAATGGTTACTGCTTAGCTAAGTCAAGCCTACGTACATACTTGCGATAAGGTTAAATAAATATGGACTACACTTCCGGTTAAATATTCGAGTACAAAATTTGTTCGGCGAGACAATGAGCTCTGCCTATAAGTAAGGCTACTGCCTCTATTTAGAGATTCTCTCATCCTATTTCTAATGAACGCCTACGGAAAGCCTGATCGCCTATTTACGACCGCCAGATAGACTAATATGACAATTTATGACCATAATTATCGTAAAGTTGTATTTTAGAAGCGAATTTCAACGGCCGCTTACGTAATCGCGTCTTGTGCCTGATCTAATCTCGTATTGGGGCAAACATTTGGGCCAAAGAATACATATAATGGCAAGACTTTTAGAACAGTTTATAGCCAATATTGGCCCAAGTTTTATTTCCAATGAATGGAATCTAAAAATCATCAAAAAGATGGAAGAGCAAACATTACTTAAAAACTACGACACATTAAATTTGAAATTGGCACAATTAGTCAATAGTAGTCTTCCTAATGAATGATGTTAGAGATGAGATCTCACTACTAGCCCTCTCGCTAGGTAGAGGGCTGAATTCCATCTCTTCACTCAAATTTTGTGTGTCAGAAGTGTTCTCTACAGCCGGCCAACGTTTGTGACTTGGAGCATACAAGACCAATAATGCAAAGATGTAGATATTCCACATTCCATACACTCCAGTGAAGAATGCTGAAGTATATTCAATCTCAATGTTCTCATCCCACTTCCACTGACCTTCAGCAACTTGTCCCAGAATAAAACCAATTACAGTCAACGCAGCACATAGTAGGGTAGCCAACATCAGGAATTTGAATCGATAGATGATACCTTCATAGTGCAGACGACGGACTGAACACATAGTCGGTAGGGACTGCCTCTTGTGAGAGATATTGATGAAAACTTGCCAAATCATGTAGCACAAGAAAAGGAAATAGACCCCAGTCGATATTCCAGCCAGTATAATGAAAGTCAAAGCCAAATTAGTGCCAATATCAGTCACCCAGATGGAGTAGAACGGGTTGCGGAGTTGAACACCTCTTTCGCACATGTCAAATATAAAGAGAGAGACACATCCCATTGCAACAGCACTCAAATGCCTCCAGTATTGCTTGACAGAGCTTTGGGCAGATGCATCTTGAATCAACATGTGCTCACCAGCAAAAACGAGCCAGAATGAAAACAATGTAGCATAGAATAACCCTTGACGGATATCTCCCAGCAATAACATAAAAGGCAAGTCAAAATGTAAGGTCAAGTACTCAATCGGCATATTTAAAAGGCAAAGGGCTAAACCTAAACTCAAAAGCATCTTCTCAAGTAGTACAGGCTTCCGTTGAAGCATGTGTATACGTCGCCAAAACCAGACAAGTATACCAATAATGCATGGGAAAAATACAGTTTTCAAAGACAACCAAACTTTAATAAAACCTCCATTTTGGTTGATGACAGTCAACCACATGTCTTGTATGTGCCCTATTTGTGTGTTCATTATTGGTGTGTCAACTGGGAGTCTGACATTGAGTAAATAGTAGTCATGGAACAAAGAACCAAGCTCAAACAAAGGAATTGCTGAACAGTTGTATAGATATTCTTCACTTTTCACATCAATATCACAGTCTAAATGACGTTTTTCAACGGATTGTGTGTACAGCGTCCATTTGTCCTCGGGATCGCCTTTATTCCGATACGCCAGCCGGGCGTCGATTGTTATTGTGCTGCGTGGCTGCACCTCGATCTGCGAGTGGTATTTAATATCCACCTGCAGTACACCGATCAGGTTTTGTTGCCATCGCGAATAGTCTAAAACCTTGCTCTCTCGCGGAACGGGCATTTGAAAAGCGAAAACTATGTCGGCCTCTGACAAATCATGATGCGTTTCACCAAGGTTGACGGTTTTGCAAGACCCCTTCCCACGGTTATAATACCACTTCGTCGTGTCATTTTTCGCAATAGAAGTATCTCGGCACACGGTACCGAGTATATTTTGAGCGTTTGCAGGCATGGGTGCGACCAACCCACCGATCAAAAAACATGTTACCTGACATAACAAAAGGAAACTTATTAAAATGGCCAGTTTGCGCCCACTTAAGTTTTCGATTATAGTCCCCGTCATGTTTCTGACGTTCAAAACACGGATCACATTTATAAACTGAGTCAACACGAGTTAAAATCGACCGGTGCTGAATTCCATTGTTCTTGTTTTCTTTTCGACGCGATGTATTTGACATGCGCAGTATCGATGTTGCCAGCGAAAAACGTAACTTCAATAACGTTATGTTATAACTATTTCGGTTTGAAACGCGTAATATTAAATAACTAATATAAAATAACGCCAATGATATTATAACGTTATACACCACCACGTTATGTGAACGTAAATATATAAACGAAAAACAATTCTATTAATAGGAATCCTTACACTGCCAGCATTAATCACTTCACTCCCATTGTGAAGCATTAATCAACAAAAAGCTAGTTTCAGCAAACATGTTGTTATTGCTAAAGTAAGCATTAAATATGTCCACATACAATTTTGATGTTGCTACTAATTTACTAATTCGTATTCGCTTTGCCCAATCCACTTCCCGTGGTCCCTTATAAAAATACGTTATTTTTTTTTACTTTTTTATATTTTTTTTTAAAATCCCAATTGAATCCCTTTACATAAGTAGTATCATTAGTGCTACCGCTGCCTGATCCGAGCAAGCCGGAGCAGCATGAAGCTTGTTGCCCGCTCGGTAAGAGATACGACATGCCTTGGAACCTTTCAAAATACTTTTTTAACCACTTTTTGGCTTTTTATTCACACCAAAATTGTAAAATATTATGGTTCCATCGTAAGTCCGTCTATTTGGTGTGGCTTAGATTTTTCTTTTGCAACGTTGTAGAATTATTTTGCTCTATAAATACATTGTACACGTTTGGTGCTTTTATTGTTATACAGCTTTTATTCCATCAAATGTGTAGAATGCTAATGTAGTTTTGGGTGTTTACTAATTTTTTATTAATAAAATATATTTTAGTGGTTATATATGGTGATAAAATAATAAAGATTGCTTAATATACGTAATGGCATGAAAATGGTTCTTTATTTGCATTAAGTATTTTTATTATGGAATTTATTTTATTTGGTAGATCAGATACTAATTGTTTATAATTCAAGCGCAAGATGATTACTAAAATGATTTAGAGATATTTTTCGCAATGTAAATGTAAATATTTCACGATGATTTCTGTATTTTTAAAGTAGTACATACTATGATATTTTATTTTGTACTTTTCTAAAATTTGTAAATATTTTACTGAATCGATCTTGCTCTTGATTTATACAATTGCATAATATTTGGTGAGAGAATATACTAATCGTATTTTACTATTCCTATTCCTAACTGCACAAAATTGAAAATCCTCCCTTATTTTTTTTACAATTGTTATGTTTGTTTATGTTGACATGTTCTGATTTGTTTGTTGTTTTTTTTCTTTTCCTCACTACCTATGCACGCTGTCCCGTTTTTAACACGTTTTGGTGTTATTTTTTCCGCCTTTCCTTTTACCGAACGGTTTTTTTGGCCCTGTCCTATCCTGTTCCGTTTGTGACCCGCGCATCGGACGCCGCCCGCATGCAGCCAAGGGACGCACCAACATCGAACTGCGAGAGCAATTCATTCTGGCCGATGGAGTATCACAGAGCATGGCAGCGTTTAGGCCGCGTACGCCCCGCTCTAACACAAACACACCACCGTCCACTGGACCTATTACAAAAGTAAGTACTCAAACCGCTATTCTTAAATAAGTCTTCTCTCCTACAGGATAGAACTTAGTTTAATTTCGCACAAGTAAAAAAGCGCACAGTAGTTGTTGGAGGGAGCAATCGGTTTGGGAATCAACTTTTTCGCTTTGTTTTCTGATTGAACTTTGCACATGGATTGTGTACATCCATTTGCAAGGTGCAGTGTCGTGAGTGCAGCATGTGTTGAGCTCGTAGAGATTGGTCGTACTGCATTAGTGTTCAAGCTATGCATTGACGCACAGGCTCGTGTAGTGTTTTGGTGTTGTTTGTTAGTGTATTTCATTGGATCCACTGCATTGGAGAGGTGGCACGTCTACGCCTATGGATGTTTTGGTAATGTATTTTCGTTCACCCATCCCGCTCGTCCCTTATCATACCCGCATCAGCAAAATTCACTCGCGTTCGACTAAACGTGTGGACTAATAGTAACAACGTGAAAATTCGTCGTAAACAAACGCGTTCCGGAATAAAAACGATTGGCACTATGAAGACAGAAAAACGATTTGTTTCGTTTTTACGGTTCCTTCCTTAATAAGCCTCCCGGTTTTGTATTGGTGCGTTTAGCTGAAGAGTTTATGGAGCAGCTGAGGCCTATATTTGAGGCTCTACGGCAGCGGGAGGAGCTTCCGTGTTCGTATCCCCTGCACGTCGGTTCAACACATGGCACTAAGCAGGCGTTCATATACGGCCACTCAAGATCTCAAGGTTCCACAACACCGGGCGCTCATCACTATAGCCACCACCACGGCTACCAGCCCTCTCCAGGATATCATTGGGTAATGCTATGTAGGCAGTGTGAAAGTGGCGCGGTTGATTGCACTCTCGAATCATTTTTGAGGTTTTATGTTATTATTTGTTCATTGTGTTAGTTCCATCGTATTTGTACGTAATGTAGACACCGTCAAGTCCGCTAGAGTAGCATGATTATAGTATTAATTGTGTATCGATATAATTATCATATTTGCTTTAATTTCAATTGTCACTTTTCCATGAAAATAGACACGAAAGATTTTAAATTAGCTTATACAGCGTTTGATGCTTAATTGGATACGACTATAAGTGCAGATTAAAAATAAAATGTCCATGATAGGTAAGGGAACGCACAGCTCGTTCCGTGCCAATGTCTGCTGGAGGAGTGGCAGGCAGGGCGTCAAGATCTTCGCTGAGCGCTGGCACACCTGACTCCTTGAGTGACAACGAAGCAGCAAGTGGACTTGGAGCGAGGTATAAGAAAACCAGCGTGCCTAGGTGAGTTTATAAATCAATATGGGAATATTTAACTGTTCTGCTACATTAAGGAGTAAAACAAATCTTTGACATTATTTTTGATTATTTAACGTTGTGTAATTTAACAGGTCAACATTAACACCCGGAGGATCTCGACCAGGCTCAAGGCCGGGCTCACGGACCGGATCCAAACCGCCATCAAGGCATGGATCAAATCTCTCTCTAGATAGTACAGGTGAGGAACACAAACTATTTATTTAAAATACCTCTGGAAAAGTTTAGCACAAGCTGGAAAACTTTGACTGTAATGAGTTCAGACAGTTCTTTCTTTTTCCTTTACAACGATCATCTATCTCCTAAACTGATAGCGTCCCCAACGCTGTCAGTTTCCATCTAGTCACAGTCATATATTTTATTAAATTTCGTTTATCCCTTCTTTAGACGACGTATCAACACCATCTCGCATCCCGATGCGAAGGGTGACGAACACAAAAACATCGATAGCACGCGCGGCTGCTAACGCCAGCAAGCTCGGTGTTGCCACACCTAACGGAGGATCTCGGCCTCGTACGCCAACCGGCTTCTTAACACCAGCCAGTGGAAGGTACGTTATTTCAAATAACTGTTATTTATAACATTTTTTTTTTTGGTGAATGTAGATATGGTTGATGTTTGTGACATTCAAGAGCCGGTTGTTACTTTGGAATGGTTTGAGAGTCATGAACAGAACGATCTATCTACATTCATTATTTTTTAGAGAAATGAATGATTCTGTTTACTCCTTTTTATCCTCAAAATAAAATTAAATAGAACAAAGGTTCTTGTCTCTATTGTGCTTAGAAGCCGGGAGAGTCATTAGGCTATTTCCTTGATCGTCTAACATTATTAAAATCCCTTGTAAAATCATTCACTTCTTCAATATGTAGCCACAAAAAAAAACTGTAAAATAACCGGTGTACTGATACGCACGGACAGGTATGCTACCGGCGGGATGTACCGCACATCCAGTATTCCGACATTGTCACCGGTGCCGGCGTTAGTGAGGTACACACTCAGAGTTCGCCCTTGACTTGTTTGTCCAACGTGTATCTGATTTTTGCGGACGCAATTTTATCAACAACCCAATGAGCTCTTGTTGTTATATTCTAAATTAAGTCACGGGGTCAAATAAAGAGTTAAAAAATTGTTAGTTTTTTCAGATGAAATTGCGTCCGAAAAAAGGTTTCAAAGATACGCGAGTGTTGAGCACGTTACGCTTCTTGAGGGTTTTAGGTGTAGTGACGTCATGGGTACGTCTAAACATGTTTGGGTGCACCTGTATTGGGCCAGATCACGATATTTTTCTTTGTTATGTCCTATGATATCGTATTATGTATGTAAAACTATGTAAAAAGGGTGGTGGATAAACTTCATTTAAGGTTTGGTATCGGAGAAGTCCAGAGGCATGTTACAAGTAGCCAGCTAAACAGCTTTACACAGTGTGGTTTTACTAACAAAAACAACAGAATTATCAGGAGCGTTTACTAAATGATTATATTTTTTTTCCTTCCCGCATGCAAAATGGAAAACAAAATAAAACAGCTCGACACATTCCCAGCCATCGTCTATGGCGTCCGAACATCCCAAATCCTTATCCCATACTCATCCAGCATTCCAAACCCAAGGTTCCACTAAAATTCCAGTTTACGTTGGGAATCGCTCTCATCGATCCCCGTCCGTTGAGAGGCGATTGAAAATATCTAGAAAATCGCATTCAAGAGAAACTTCCCAAGAACCCAGTCCCACTTCCCAAGGCCCCTCGAGGAAGTCAGAGCAGAGAAGTCCTGAAGACGACTCCTCACTGTTCAGCATATCGGGAATGACGAGCGACAATGAATATGAGAGTAATATAAGCGAGTCGAGCGGCGAAGCGTCAAAGCCGACCCAGCGCGACGTCAAAGGGTACAAGCTTGTAGAATGCTAGCTTCGGTTTTTGCCCGATTATTTTTTGATTGATGCTCTTTGAACTTTGGTATTTTATGTTACATGTCATCGCCACAAAATTTCATGCTCACATCTGTCAGATCATTTGCTTGTCGAATCATGGATCCGCTCATCTCAAGATTGTTTATCGCACTGTGAACACGTCACCTACTGATAACGTCACTGCATACAATAATACTAACATCGCCTGAAGCACTAACGGCTAATGATAGCTTTGCACCATAAAACATTGAAGTGACCGAATATGTCGCAGTTTTCTTGCAATCGACTATTTTGGAACTTTTATCGCACTCCATCCCAGTATCCTTATGTCATGCTTCTTCTGTACATAAACCTGTACTACGTGCAGTTGGCCTTTGTATTGTCTTGTCCGAATAAAATCAATATTGCAATACGTTCAAAATATTTTAGAATATAACGGGAAAAGTTGCTCCGTTTTTTTACGTTAACGTTTTGATGCGATACTTCCTTGCTTATAAAACGATACTATGACATAAAGTTAATTTTTATTTTTGATTGTATTGCAATGTTATTAATTCACACCTTACTTAATTGTTATGTAATTATGATCTATTTATGTTTTATCTTACAATCTGTTTCTATTTTTGTCTCTGCACATGCATTTGTTTTGCAAATACTTAATTCTTCTTTTTTATAATTAGAAGACTGTGGTCTAATTCCAAATACATGTGCAGTGACAACCTAACATATTTCCTTTGCTGTTGTCCTAACTAATTTTCTGTATGTCTGTCTGTGTGCTCGCTAACATCAACATAGGAGTGGGTCGTTTGCCTCTACTGAAGGACAAACGCCCGGCAGAAGTCGCATCCCAGTACTAAAGGATCACCATACTAACAGTAATACCAATAGGTAACTACTAAACTTATGTAGTGTGCTTTTTCTTTTGTTTCTTTTTTTGTTATTTTTAGTCCAAATTTTTTGTAGGTTTTTCTTGTTTGTAGAACATTGGCGGTAAAAATGGGTTTATGTTTTGTTTTCTTTTTATTTATTTAGAGTGGAGTAGTGCTTTGCATGTTTTAGACATTTAGAGGAAGGTTACTAATGTGTCTTATTTTACAACAGGCAAAGGACACCGTCGGGAAGCACAACGCCAGTGCGGTCAGGTCAACAGACCGCAGTGACGAGGCTGCTAAGGAAGCCCTCAGACGCGTCCGACGCGGGCACGCCGACTACGCCCGCATCACGACGCGGCACTCCGGCATCCTCTCGAACTACGGAGAAACGCGAACCATTCCGACTTTAGACGATTAATTTAAACCCACACATTTCATAGTTCTGAACACATCAAAACTACGAAGTTGTGGACAACACCTACGCTATGCAAGTCGCTCTGACGTTATGCTATACAATTTAAAATCATGTTTAATCAATTGCCAAAATTATTATATACCCCACCTTTGAAATTTTTACCGCGACGGAGCGGCTCGCATGCCTAGGGAAGTGCCGATATAACATTTAATGACTAACATAAAATTAACCAATGCGCGAATTAAGCAAAGCTTAATAAAAAAATACGCCAAAATGGCTTTTAATTTAAGTGAGAACAATTTATAGATAATGGTATTAGTAAAACTTAAAGTCTGCACTTGTTGCCTTGTATTTTTTTCAAAAATCCGCGCCAGTTTTTGCACTTCGTAATTTCTCGTTTTATTTATTTGTGCTGTCAAGATTTACTGGACATGTTTGTTCATTAGTCGATGTGAATAAAATACTTTCTCTTATTTATTGTCAACGTTGCCATAATTGTTAGTGTACCTATGTTTTTTGTATGTAAAAATGCGTATTATTGTCTCTTTACGAGACTGGTAAAGTGTGATGACGATTTTAATATTGTTTTCTTTAGGGACCATTTGGTTTAACGGATTAATGAAGAAGGTGATTGTTGACGATTGCTTTCAGACTGTTTTAATCTTGTGTGTATATTCGCCAGATACACATTTAGACAGATTGTTTCAAAGCCGTCGTCTATAATCGTTAAGGTGATAATAGAATACTTTTTCTTTTGTAATGCACAATTATGTGTTTCCCTTCATATTTTTAAGTCTTATTTGTCATTAGACATGATTTTTGATTTGATAATTCTTCTGTTTTATACACTTCTGTATATAATTTATGTATTTATCACAACTGCACAACCTCTTGTCGAGAAAAAGAAAACGGATAAGTATTTCGTTTGACAGAAAATGGTAAATCACTCACGACAATCGCCAGAGTCGAGGGTGCTTTTCATTTTTTACAAAAAATCAAAAATCTGATCATTATGACCATTATATTTATAAGTACATCAAGTACACTGTCGTAAAAGACGTTGTTTAATAAAGCGCTAAGAATATTTTGATATTTATTGAAATAATTGCTTTATAATGTAACCTCTTTCAAAATGTTAACCATCGCTCACCATTTATTTGTAAGTTTTTTAATATAAATCTGTCCCTGTTATTAAGCTTAATTATTATTATTACGAAAAATTATTAATCTGGTCATTTTTATTTAAATCATTGTTATATTTGTTATGTTAAATCGTGGCAAATCTACTAAATGGCTTATGATATTTTTTGTATAAAAGAATATCTTTGCATTACATCCGTTTAAAATCTCATAACAAAATACCTATCAAATAAATGAAAAGTAACAATTAATTTGTCGTTTTGTTTTGTTTATCCGAACCGCCCACAAACATTAGGTATTTGTATAAATAAAAAAGGAATTGGGACGTTTTAGTTTCCTTTCCACGGCGCAAATGCGGTACATGATTTGAATTTGTAAATAACTTAACACATACAACATGTTTAATTCCAGAAATTATATATACTTCGTAAAATCGAATGTGTGAATAATAAAAAAAACCTTGAAAACAAATTGTAAAAAAAAAAATATTGTAGTTGCAAAAATGGCAATAATGGTCTTGCTGGCCCATTGTTATAAACCAATAACGATAAAGATATTGATTACACGTTGCTGTTAGTAATACCCAAAGACCCACAAACGTTTTTTTACTTGACAAAATGCGTGTTTAATCTAAATATTGAGTAGCAAAAAAATAACATTTTAAAACTCAAGTGAATAATATGCACAAGCAAAGATAAGCATTTCTGGTAAAAGCTTTTTATTTAAGATGAACACTTTTATTTGACACTGAACAGATGTAGAATAATCTAAATATTTATTCTATCGACCTAAAATAGATTAGCAAACAATCACAGCAATGAAAAAACTGTTCTGATAGGTACATTAAAAACAGCACGTTTTTTCCAATATTAAAGTAATTCTTATACATTTCATTTACTTAGACATTCAATGCTCCAGTGGTCGGAAAATGTTTATATACAAAGCGTTTATTTTTAAACGTTTTTTTATAACTCAAGGTTTGTCAGTCTATGGCTAGACTAACTAACTTCCAAAGACTCTCCAGTCTTTGATTGTGGCGTTTCTAGCACTCTCAGTTCAAGATAATGACCGTCACTTACGCAGCTGAGCCACAGTTTGCCTCTGGTGGTGGTTGGCTAACCTCTTGCTGGCCCCCATACTCGATGCCGTAATGAGTTACCTTCAGGGGGGGCGTATAGGAACAAAAGAACAAAAATGTAGATATTCCATGTCCCGTACACCCCAGTGAAAAATACTGAAATATAGTCCAGCCCAATGTTCCTATCCCACTTCCACCTGTTTACAGCAACTTGTCCGAGAATTATACGCGTTACAGTTAATATAACACAGACCAGGGTGTTCAACATAAGAAACATGACGCGATATAGAACGCCTAAATCGTGTAAACATCTTTCAGAAAAAATAATGGGTAGAGAGATTTTGATGAAAATTTGAAATATCATGTAGCATAAGAATAAACAATAACTTCCAGCTAGTATAGTGAAACTTAAAGTCAAGTAAATCTCTATATCCAACATATAGTAAAAAGGGTTGAAGAGCTTTATGCCTTCCACGTACATATCATAAATTAATAGAGAGACACCTCCCATTACAACTGCGACCGAATGCCAACAGTACTGTATCGCTGAGCTTTGTGCTGACCCATCTAGAATTAACCTGTGCTCACCAACATAAACAAACCAAAATAAAAACAATGCTGCATACAATAAGTCTTGACGTATATTTTCCAGTAATGACATAGACGGTATGTCAAAAAATAAAGTCAAGTACTCGATCGTTTAGAGGTATGAAGAATAGGGTGTAAAGTTCTTCATCCTCTATGGAAAAGGGAGGATCCTCCGACCAGACGGGTGTTGTGTCTGGCGGGCCACTGCCCGACAGTTGTTTTTCGGGCGCCCGTATATATGCTAACTGCGCGTACAACTTTGCTTGCGCGAAGTAGGAATCTTGCCGTTAGTTCTTCCGTGGCTGGATAGATGGCGCTGTAGGTCACTTGCATCTTTGTGTCGCTACATCACTCCCCCCCAAATACCCAAGGTCGATTGGGTTCGGGGCCGGCGCTGTAGGTCCATTGCGTGCGTCGGACGTAGTACAGCCCGGCGTCGTGGCTGACTGCCGGCGTCGACCGGGAGAGGATCTGCGTCGACTCTTCAACCGTCGGGAGTGCAGTGTGCTGGCGCCATGGTCGCTGATGAGGCTTCGGGACTGGAGGGAGTGACATGACGATGGTGACGTCATGATGTTCGAAGGCTGCGTTGACGTCATTCGGGATCACGTCGGGGTCACCAATTTAGAGGTATGAAGAATAGGGTGTAAAGTTCTTCATCCTCTATGGAAAAGGGAGGATCCTCCGACCAGACGGGTGTTGTGTCTGGCGGGCCACTGCCCGACAGTTGTTTTTCGGGCGCCCGTATATATGCTAACTGCGCGTACAACTTTGCTTGCGCGAAGTAGGAATCTTGCCGTTAGTTCTTCCGTGGCTGGATAGATGGCGCTGTAGGTCACTTGCATCTTTGTGTCGCTACAATCGGAATATTCAAAAGGCACAGTACTAACCCTAAGCAGATGAGCATCTTCTCTAATAATACAGGCTTCCGCTGTAACTTGTGTAAAGTTTTCCAAAACCAAACAAGTATCCAAACAATGCTATTGAAAAATAGAGTTTTCAAAAACAAATGTACTTTGTTTAAACTACCATTCTGGTTAATGACAGTCAACCGCATATTTTCTATAAGACCTTTGGGGGAAATTTTAAAGGAGTTAATATTTGATGTGTCCACTGGGAATCTTAAATTGAGTAAATAGTAGGCATGGGTCAAAGAACCGAGTTCAAACAAAGGAATAGCATCTATGTTAATTATATTACATGATGCTATCACACCATCTTCTTTTGAACCTATATGGCGTTTTTCTGTGGATTGCCCGTACATCTTCCAGTCGTCCTCAGGATCGCCTATATTTCGATATCCTAAACGGGCGTCGATTGTTATTATATCACTTGGCTTTACCTCGATCTGCGACTGATATTTAATATCCACCTGCAATACTCCAATCAACTTTAGCTGCCACCGCGAATAATCTAGAAGTGAAATATGAAACGCGAATACCATGTCAGTTACCGGCAAATCATTCTTTGTCTCTCTCATATTCCTATAATCGCACCACTTTATCGTGTCATTTTTCTCTACAGAAGTATTTTGGCATACGATCACGTTAATGCTTCGAGCGTTTGAAGTGTGCTGTGCTGCTAATCCACCGATCAGGAAGCATGTAGCAAATATGCGCCCACTTAAATACTCAATTACAGTCACTGTCATTACTGAAACGTTTACAAGGATTACGGATAAAAAATAGTATCCACCCACTTCACTGAAAAGTTATTGCTCTCACTAAAATTTTGATGACATAGGCCAGTTCGTTCTGTTCCGGCTCCAGCTATATGCGAGCAATGTGAGTTAGTCGGACTCACACTCGGGAATACTTTGCCGCCCCGGAGTCGCTATCGTTCAGCCGCCGCAATTCCACGCCCGCAGACACGCACTCATTCACGTGTTCATTCTCACTGTTTTAGGCATGTTTTATTAACATGTGCAAACGATAACGATTTCTTTATAACAATGCTAGTAGGCTAACACACCTTATTATTTTGTAACGAATGACGATTTAAATAAAACAAACAGGTGATCTAAATGGAGCATTATAAATAACGGTTCACTCATATACTAAATAGCCGTTACCTGCAATGATAATTTAACGCAATATTAATAGGGCAACATTATACATTACTGTCAAGTGTCAGTCAGTCTCAACCTGACTTTAGTTTGTGATTCTGATTCAGAAAAAATAAACATCGCAGAAAAGTTAAAAACTCAACAATAAAAAGTAGTAAAATGGTAGGAATCAACATGGATGGACCCGCCAGGGATCGTGTGATGAAATTAATTCAAGAAAAAGATAGAGTGGAGAGCGAGATTCGTGAACACACAGCTGTATTGGAGACCAACAACGTTGGCATGAATGACTCTCTCGTCGATGCTGACAACTTCCCTCGTAATGATATCGATGTTTACAAGGTCCGACATGCAAGGCATCGTATAATTTGTAAGTACGTCATTTTGATTTTTGTAAGGAACATATTCAGCTCATGGAATGACAAAGCAGTTTTCAAAGGCTGCTCTTCAAACCATTAATATCAATATTGAACTCGCATAAACAAACGGTAAACCTGTAGGCCATACAAATATTTGTTCCGTGTGGAGATCGAACCGTCAACACACAGTACAAACACAAATTGCTCAGCAACTCTGCCAACAGTATTCACAGTTTCATAAATGTTTTCCATTTTATTACCTGGCTAGCCTTTTCCCAACTAGGTTGGAGTCGGCTTCCAGTCATAACAGGATGCAGCTGAATACCAGCATTTTACGTGGAGTCACTGCCTATCTGACCTCCACAACCCAGTTAGTACTGAATAAGTGACTACACTATGTACTGAACTAAATGTTTTTTTTTTTTTGTAAACAGGTCTTCAAAATGATCACAAAAGTCTCATGAAATCAATTGAGAGAGGTCTAGCAGAGTTGCACAGAAACCTTCTTGGGTCAAATGGTGAAGGGCCATCAGTGACTACTGCCCCATCAAGCAATGGGTTTACAAACGGGAGCAGCAGTGGCGATTCTCTACCTTGTGCAGTTGAAAATGAGGAAGTCTTCGCCACCGTTGGCTGTGTCAAAGACGGATCACCTGCTGACATTGCTGTAAGTATGGCATGGGTGTATACATAAGGTGCATCTATCTATTAACGACAAGCCGTGTCAACGGCCACAAAGTAATGTCTGCAAAGCAGAGGCCTGCTAGGGCCACCGCCTGACAGGATTGCAGGTTGATCGAAGCAGCCCTGAAATATAAAGGGCAAAAGAACCAATATGGGTGGGTTTTTTTAAAAGTTTGACCCCCACCCCTCGCGCTGAGCTGGTTAAGCTATTCGATAATTTCCCATGTGCAATAAATAAATGGATGTATACCTACAGTCAGCAAAAGATAACCTATAAGGAAGAGTTGTCAGAATATTAATCACATTCTCCTCACTTTCCAGGGCCTGCAAGAATATGACGAAATCATTCAATTCGGTTCACTGAACTACCAGAACTTTGAAGACATGTCCCAAC
Source organism: Ochropleura leucogaster (assembly GCA_958449745.1). Classification (NCBI taxonomy): domain Eukaryota; kingdom Metazoa; phylum Arthropoda; class Insecta; order Lepidoptera; family Noctuidae; genus Ochropleura; species Ochropleura leucogaster. The sequence continues at coordinate 4,797,882 of OY288221.1, read as the reverse complement.
TCAACGATATTGTGGTGAACTCTGTTGGTCAAAGAGTAAATATCAAAGTAAAAAGAGGCCATAACATTCTCAGTTTGACAGTTGTGCCCAGGCCGTGGCAGCAACCTGGTTTACTTGGTGCCCATATACAGCGGAAATCTTAAATTGTTGTTTTAATTTTAAAATGTATGGCTGAATTTGATTTTAGAAATTGAAATCTGTATTTTGTTATATTGGAGCGAAATTAATGATTTATTTTTTGTCTATATCTTAAAAGGTGTTGCTAGTTACAATAAAAAACGCAAAAATAATACATAAGGACCTTTTGAATTATTGTGTAGTTTTTGGGATCTCTTTTTTTTAAGGAGGTTTTAAGAGCATAAAAATTAGATTATTAAATTAAAACAATAATAACTACTGGTCGTAAGCGCGTCCTGGGTTCTATTCTCGGGTCAAGCAGTGTTAATGGGTTCTACTATTAGGAATTTAACACCTTACTTAAATGGTTTTATCAGCCTAAAAATACGATGATTAAATAAAAACAATAATTACTACTAGTCCCAACCGCGACTATCCACCGAGAGGTGCTGGCTTCGATTCCCAGGCCAGGCCAAGTGTTATTAGGTTTTTCCATTAGGACTTGCTCAGTTGTCGTAGTTTGGTAATCCCAGTCACTAATAAGTTAACTTAATAAAAACGAAACATTAACAAACTATATTTGTATTCAAAGAGAAACAAAATTAACGAAACCTGAAAAATAACATTTGAAACAGTATATTTAGCAAGTTTATTATTTACTAGCTGTTCCCCACGGTTTCACCTGCTCAGCACCTGTTGGTCGTAGCGTGATGTTATATAGCCTATGTTACTCGGGGATAATGTAGCTTTCCAAAGGTGAAAGAATTTTTGAAATCGGTCCAGTAGTTTCGGAGCCTATTCATTACAAACAAACAAACAAACAAACAAATCTTTCCTCTTTATAATATTATTATTTATTATTTATATTGAGTTCCCGATATTGTGCCGCAGTTGTTGAATACCGTTTCACAGAAAAATATTGTAAATAATTGAATTTAAAAATAAATCTTATGATTGATCACCATTGCATTTGTTTTTTTCCTTGGTAGTTTGATTTTTACGTGCTTCTCTTCTTTGGGATCGCCGACATTAATAATTTTGTGGTCCCAATCTTCGCCATCTTGGATTTCTGACTGTTCAACTTCTTTCTCTTTTTTACGGAGAGATATTTCGTCGTCGTTGTACATGTATTTCATTGAGAAATCGAAGTAGATCTTGTCGTCAGCTAAACGGTAGTCTGGTTTTTCAATAGTTCCTCTTAAGCAGTCGTGGTAGTGACATACTGCCTTTTCTTGTTCGTAGGTTTCGCAGGAACCTGAAAAGAGGTTTTATTACATTTAAATTTTCTCTTATAAATATAATTTAATTTTTCAGTACTAGTTTTTGCCCGTGGCTTCGCTCACGTTAAATTCGGGGTAACACAGTTCCCCTTTCCTGATTTGCAGGTACCTGTAGTTTTTGCCTTTGCGCCCTAATGCCGGGAATACAGACGTAATGTTATGTATGTTTAAAACTATTAGTTTTGGAACAGTACCTGGTCTTTTGACCCTCACAGTGAGGACGGCCCTCTCGGGTGCCATCCCTTGGAAGTGTACCAGGTAGCATGCGAGCAAGGTGCCCGTACGACCGCGACCTTGTCTGCAGTGGACACCTACCACCTGAAATATTGAGAGGAAATAATACTTTAACTTAATTCGGCACAAATATGTCGTGTTTGTGTCAGTGTTCCTGATTGTCCCGGTGGTAACTTACCACATATTCAGCTCTATACCTAAATAAAATATGACTGATTATATTTTAATACTTACTACTATTTGGAACCTCTGTAAATAAAATATTTGATTGTTTTTTTTTCTTTTCTAGAAAAAGTAGGCTATTTTTTCACAATATGGAAATACTGCAATAATTAATGTCACCAACGAAATTCATAAACAATCGAATCATTTATATCAATGTTCCAAATAGTCCCACTTTACTATCATGATGAAACCCCACCCCAACCCCTGCAAAAAAAAAATTAAACAGCATTTTCATACATTTTGCCCGTGTAGCTGTGGTTTTTTTTATTACCACGATGACTAAAAAATTTTATAGTCTGTATGTGTACAAAGCAACTCACATCAAAGTTACTATAACTTTGATGTGAGTTGCTTTGTTGAAGAACCGTATACAGCCGCACCCGGTTAGACTACGTCGACCCCAATATACCCAACTGCATTTGGGAAAAGGTGATAAGTACTTAAGTATAAACTACTTGGTTTACGGTCATTTCTTAGTGTAAACAATTTTGTTGGTAAATATTTTGCACGAAACTCCATAAACTTGGCAACAATCCAGTGTTAAACAATCCAACAATATCGAACGTTTTTGGGTTAACAGTCTAGCAACCTAACGCCATCTAGTAGTGTTTACTGTTCATTACTACTATAAGTTTTGGTAAATAATCTACTGGAGAATTGAATATGAACTCAAAAACACTAAATAAAAACTTTCTGAAAATAATAAATCATTGTGTGTTGAAAATAATGATATACAAAACTGACCTCTCCTCTTATCTCTGAGCGTTCACAAATCTCAATAAACTTCAGAATCTGTTTCAATGTTGGAGCACCAAACTCCTTGATCCTTATCTCTGACCATTTTAATTTTTTCTCGCACTCTAAAATTGGCGGGATTCTCTCTGGTGACAACGTTATAAGGTGATTGACTCCTACATCCGCTACATAGTTCAGGTTTTCAACTGTTTGAGGGAAACCCATGGCCGCAATTTTGTTCTCAATAAACCACGAGAAATTGTAAGGAGGATAAGCTTCGTAATCTTTTTTTTCTTGAGTTGCTGGTACATCTTCCACTTTTTCTTCTACTTTTTCCTTTGGTTCCGTTCTATATTTATACCAAAGCTTGGCCAACTTTACGTTAGGCCGGTTGGGCACTGAACTCATTCTCACGAACACTTTTGATAAACTTCACTAGTAAAGGAATTACCGAAGTTTATTTTTACTAGAGCACACCGCACTTGGTTTCGCGCCAACCGATATTGGCACTTGGCAGCCATTTTGGCACAGGCAGATTCGACATTTTAATGTTGTATTTATAGTGAAATGTCAATTACTAAATAATTAGGATTTTTAGATGAGACCGTTTTTTTTTTCTAATTGTAATGAATTTCACACCGTATCATGCCTTCAACTACTAATACATGCGTGACTTCACATCGTTCTCCCAGAGGGTCTTGAAGAGGTGCAATAGTAGGCTATACTTGTGTGAGTGTATTAACATCCACCGGGCACAAATCCAGGCTAAGCTGGCAGCCACGGAGTCTGAAAAGAATGTATGGCACTAAGAAATTCCCGAAAGAAAAACCCAATAACACATTTATACCTGACTAGAGAATCGAATCGATTGAGGTCCCACTCATGTTCAGCAGTCGCACTTAGTCTTGTGACATTAGACTAAAGACACAGTAAATATCGTATGCCAAGTACAGACGCCTACAGGTCAAGCTACCCGAGACTGTAAATTTTTCCCAATGAATCTTGAACCTTAAATTTTTAGAAATAAAGTCGAAAATCTATCAAAGAAATCTGACAGATTGATGTGCAGGCGTCTGTACATTAGTTACGGTTTAATTAGCGTGAGAATTTCAACGAGTTGTTTTCTAGAGCGATCTTTTAATACCACCCTGTATCTGTTCCACGGCTACGTAAACGCCTTTTTTGATCGCCACGCTGGCTCATGATATTTTTTTTCGTTGTCCGTGATATCTTAGATAAACTTTAGAAAGTACACCACAAACCACAACCTCAAAGGCGCTTAATCTCTGTGCGATAGAGCGACATAATCTTCACAATGTAGAAGGCCCTTGACATAGAACTTATACATATATTAAGAGACAGTTGTTTCAAACAACAATATAATTATTGTTACATTTTGCTGTTAGGTTGGATATTGTTATAAAGGATACCAACAAGTAAGTACAAGCTCAGTGTTCACAGCAAAAACACTAACTCTATGTAAAAGGATGCCGAGACTAGACGTCTATCCAGTAACTTAACTTTTAAACCTTAATGCTGCCGGATCCCACGGGCCTGATCTTGCACCCACTATTAAATTTCTCTAACCCTTTGGTAAGTACCTACAGCTGATATTTTATTCATGTTTACCTATGTTCTGCAAAAAATGTAATACTTAAGTTTTACGTTAAGGAATTATCCCAATTGTTGCGTTCTAGCTTGGCAATAGTGGTAATTGACCCCTCTGTTTATTAACATTCTTAATTTAAGAAATTAAAGTAAAGCATTCTATTCCTGAATTGCTATCTACCTAGAATATTTTTTACCAATAAAAACGAGAGATAGTTTGTTAGATATTTGGCGGATCAATGATCGCTATTGCCGCGCTACATGTTTAGGAAAAATCGACTGAATAAAACGTCCCTCATAAAACAAACAAATAATATTTAATTTCAGGTACACAATAGAAAAGATCACAGTCGTCTAACTAAGCACACTCTTGGTGCACTCCTTGGCCGCTTTTATGAACTCTTCCATGACGTCACCGCTCACTCCGAACTTGACGGGGTTGTCCTCTGAGAGGTACTCGAAGTACCTGCCGACAGCTTCTTCGTGTTCTTCGGCGTCTAAGGATCCTGAAACATCGAGATAAAAATGGTTATATCCAACTGCTTTCAAATTACGCCAGAATCACCTCTTTTATACATCCAAAATTGCCTATGATAGTTCTTCAAAATTCTTCGTCTCCTCAGCAGGCTTTTAGAAAAGCATTTTAGATGGATGAAGATCAAAAATCAATCAAAAAATTTAATTTAAAAAGAAGATGGGTCTAAAAACTTAGCAACAACTCTTTTATGCAGCCTGAGGTTGCGCCCAGCAACAATCAAACATCATCATTCGGCGAAGTTCATCGAACAGTAAGCCTACCATGACGGCTTAAAGCAGAACTTATTCCATTGAGGTAAAGAGATGGTGCTAGACACCCTGTATTGCTCTGTCTCTTTCCCTCAGTGGAATAAATTCTACTTTAAGACGCCATGGTAGGGTAGCAGTACCTAGGTAGAAAACTTCATTGGTTTTTGGCGAAAAGCTGAAAGAAAACTGCAATCACAAAATGCTTATAGTTTCGTTCGTGGCAAAAACATATTTTCTTGTGATGTATTTTTTTGTGAGTCTGGCAAGAAATGATTTTTATTTGCTTGCCAGACTCGTATCATGTTTTCTCCGTCGTAATGAGAGCACAACTACCTACTAGATAAATTAAACGAAACCCTCAGCAGGATAACTTTACCGGAATCATGAGGTGGTGACAGTGGAAGAGACTCTAATCATACACGACCTTAGGCAATCCGACTTTGCGTCAAGTAACATGCGAGTCCCTTATTTTCGTTAGCCCGATTCGATTGCCTACGGAATTCGTTTGCTTGGGTAAAGGGACGCGATCGAGTACGCCTTTCAAACAATCTTGTTTGGTTTCATGGTTGGTATTCAATCAAACTAGTCGTAATGTAATAAATGCGTGAAGCGAGTAAATAATAAATCATTTATTTTAGGTCACAAAGACCCGTCACTTTAAGCTAAGTACCTATACATACTACAACATTGGTGTTAGCAAATAGGATTATGTTAGTGGTATGCACTTCACTCGCACGATGACTTCGTGCGTTCTTGACAATTCAGTATGTCTTTCTTGCAAGCATCCGAATATGGGCCACATTTCCTGCCGGGGTTGCGGGTTGTTCGAAAGAGATACCGCGGCCATGGAACGTAATGGGCAATAGAAGGAACATGGGTGGGTTTTAGTCAGTACAAGTCTGACGCTCCGCCAAGAGCGGGGGAAGTTATTTGATGATTTCCCACCCCAAAAAAGAGGGACCATACGGATAACGTGTCAGGCTTAACAGAAATTCTTTTATTTATTTTATCCACAGTTGCTGTCAAAAGCAGCAACTCTGCTCGTGTGGCAGCAAATCGATTAGAATAGATTGCATCAAAAGATTTTACTAATCTACTCTGAGTTATAAATAGTGATGCGTTTACGAAGCGCGATAATAATTGGAAGTTTCCCTGAAAACTGTTTATTCCATCGATTTCGTCATTGTCGGTGCAAGCTGTAAATACTACAGTGACGTCAATTGGCCACCGGAAGTCTATTCATGAATCGAAATAATTTTTGAATGTAAAGTGCAGAGTTTTATGATCAAAGTCTTTGTTTTAAGTTAATGTTGCCCTATCTCTCCTATTACTGTTTTTCCGTTTTAAAACATGTTGGCGACCTTTCTTCCGTCAGACTAAAATTTATTTCGCAGTAAATGAAAAAAAAAAACTGTTTCGTGGTGTCCGATTCTCGGTCAAGGTCTCCTGAAAATAGCTCAAGGTTGTCTTCGTTTATTTTGTTTCGGAACGCTATTCTTTATGATAGGTAAATTGGACCTGCTCTAGACTTTGATTTAGCCGGTTTTGGTGTAAATATTTTTTTGGACAGAGTAATTTAATTTAGATAAAGCTACCCGGGAGAGACGCCGGGCGCTGGGGCCTTCTAACTAGAGACTAGCATTTGCCGAACAAACGCGTTTGTTAAACTTGGGGTCCTGGTTTCGATATTCAGGGTCGTTCAAATGGTGTGACCGGCTTTTCCGATAGGAATTTCTCAGAAGCAGCCCGTAGTTAGATGTTGCCGGTATGAGACCCCCGTGCCTATGAAAGAACGTTGAGCTGTTGGATCTGCGCCGGATCTCTCTCCGTTCGTATCAGATTGCCGTATCATCGAGCTGAAGAACAGAGAGCCGGTGTTTGCGTAAACAATTAATGTTTAGATACCTACTATAATATCTCGCACTCCGATAACCTCCGCTAAGAATGGCTGCCGTGACCAAAAACGGTCAGAAGGACTACAAAAGAACTGGATTTTATACAAAAGCTATATGCGGAGGAATAGATTATCTATGTCTGTGTTACTAACTCTTGCATTGCAAGCACTTGTAAGAAAACATCCACATTAATCAAAGCGATAGCAAAATCTCCCTGCCAATCAACTTCGACAGATTGATGAATGGGCGTATCCACTCCCGATTGTCAGTGTGCCATACTGAAAGTAATGTTATTTATTGTCTTTGGTTATGCTATGTGATCATGACCTCCTGCTGAAAGCATAACCCGTTTTTATAGTAATACCCTTGTCACAGCTTCGGGGAATCAGACTTTTGTCAATGGACAAAGGAGACAAATCGCTTAAATGCTTGTGGCATTGAGGTTATAATATCATTTGTCCACGGTTAACATACTGAGGCGAAACGCGTGTTGCAACAGCTACTGCGAAGAAAATAAATAATAGAAATTGCGCCAAGGCACCGCAACCCGCCGGTAGTAGTAACCCGCTGGTACTCATCCGAAGGAGCGAATGAAACCATAGATCACTCATCATCCCACACCGTTGGGACGCAAACGAGACCTAAGACTTCACTTGTTTTACCTGTGCAGTGTTAGCATAGTGGTGTGCCAGCAGGGCTGCAGTCTAAGGTCTCGAGTTCGAACCGAGGCCGAGCGCCTGTGATTTCAGAGGGGTTCTTCGAAAGAGGTACCGCGGCCCCGGATCACAAAGGCCAGAAGCAACATGGATGAGTTTTAGTCAATAAAAAACTGACACTAAAAGCGGGGGGAGTTATTTGATGATTTCCCATCCGAAAAAAAAGGCCTCTAGTTTTTCGGATTTCGGATCCCTGATTGTATCACTTGCAAAACTTAAAGGAAAACATCGTGAGGAAACCCTCCATGCTTGAGAGATATATCACGATGGCATGTTAAGCCAAGCCAAAAGTCTGATAGCTCTATCAGCCAGAAGCAAGCTAGAGGGACTATGAGCGGCATTAATACTTTGACGTCAGATTAGGTTTCAACCATATGATTAAGATGTTCAAGAAGAAGATATTATAGTAAACTAGCTGTGCCCAGCGGTTTCACCCGCAGCTCAGCTCCTTTTCTGAAGAGGGGTTTGAAAGATAGATAGTAGCCGATTCTCGGACTTACTGAATATGCATAGAAAATCATAAGAATCGATCGAGCCGTTTCGGAGGAGAATGGGAACGATCATTGTGACACGAGAATTTTATATAGGTACTAGCTGTGCCCAGCGGTATTACCCGCTGTTCACTTATGGGTATGAAAAATTGATGTTGGCCGATTCTCAGACCTACCCGATATGTACACAAAATTTCGTTTAAATCGGTCCAGCTGTTTCGGAGGAGTATGGGAACGAAAACTGTGACACGAGAATTTTATATATTAGACTAGCTGTGCCCAGCGGTTTCACCCGCTGCTCACTCCACTTAGGGGTGTGAATAGATAGTAGCCGATTCTCAGACCTACCGAATATTAATAAAAAAAACATAAGAATCGATCGAGCCGTTTCGGAGGAGTATGGGAACGAAAACTGTGACACGAGAATTTTATATATTAAAAGATATATCTCGTCTTACCTGGCCTGATCATCCTGATGGAGTTCATAGCTTGGTCTGGTAGGAAGCGGTGGAAGTGTATGAGGTAGCAAGCCAGCATTACGCCGGATCTACTCCTACCTTGGCGGCAGTGGACGCCCATCACCTGCGGAGATACGATGACACGCACATGAGACCAATATGATTTGTTGTATGGTTATGTATTTCTACAGGTATGTAGTATTATAATTTTATGTGTAGGTACTTATACAGGTTAAGATATTCATATTGTAAATGTTAGTCTCTTTCTGTTCTCACGCTCTACCTACTGTCTACGTTTCTTTTCTTCATATTTTCTTTCACAGGTCTGCTGACCTGTTATGATGTTTTCTTATGAGTACATAAATTATTACATAAATTGGGACCTAATAAAGAATATTACGTAAAGCTGAGAGAGCAGATGGCTCCACTTGAACACTTAGTAATGGCAGTAATCAAATTATCGAAGTTATTCCTAAAATAATGTCTCATTATCATTCAACAGTTACTTTACCTATGTACACTGCTAAAGTAAGTGGTTTTTGAAATAAAAATAACATAATTTGTCATGTAAGTGTTTTAAAACCAATTTTGAAGATCCAATAACATTATCAATGCCTACTGTGTGACCGTTTTATAATGTAGTTAGGTATAAGGTTTTAAATACAGAGTGCCTAGTGCGACTTTAACAAAATTTTGTTAATGACTTTACTGTCGCGTTTAGCGAGCGAACTTCAAACGAGCGAGCGAACTTCAGATGACGCGCGTCTCTTTCCGAAAATGGAAAAGCACTTGTGTGTCAAGTCCAGCATTATAATAATTATGGCATTTAGCCACAATTTTAATGAGTCCCGTTATTTATTTGGCTATTGACGCAATTCGTACTCGGCCAGGTAAATACCTAATACTTAGGTAGACCGAAATAGAGTTTGTTTATTTATGTCAAGTGAAAAGCTATTGAATTTTGCAACGCTTTTATCTATGGCCATTCAGTTCTTGCATTTGTACAGGTTATATACCTATTAGGGTCATTTCGCCTGTTTGCGTCCATTTAGTGCAGTTGCCAAGTTTGAAGGAGAAAATAAAAATGTCCCAGCACTAGTTTCAATGAAAAAATCAACGTAATGCGTTCATTATATAGTCTATTTTAAGATTAGCTTTCAGTTTTGTTCGACACTCCTTGTGTTTTTATTTAAAATAGACAAATTCCAAAATTAGGCTTTTTACCCACTTTGCGTCCACAAAATCCAAATTGCGTCCACCAGTGGACCATTTGGCGTCCACCAGTTTAAATAAGGAATATAGGGGTGATATTGTTAATACAATTTGAAGAAAGACTGCATTTTAACAATTTATTTATTTAAGATTAAAGTTATAATAAATCAACATTAATTAGCATTATAAAAATACAATAAAAAACATGTTTATTCTTCTCAACATCGATGTGTTAAGAAGCCATTGAACTACCTTTTTTCACCATCTACCCTTAGCGGTGGTTCTGGTTCCGGTTTCCTTACTCCATCTGGTCTGCATATTTGTCTTATCGATTTCTTCTTTTCACGAATATTACTTAACGCTTTCTTTATTTTTTTTCTGTATAGGTTTTCTTTTCCTTCTTCTTTCTTATCTCCGAAGAACTCATCTTAAATAGGAAAACATAAAGAATTATTACGCACTTCATTGCACTAGTAAAAATTGAATTTAAACTCACAGTCTTAATCAAAACTGTACTATACATTTTAAATTATTATAAAAATATAAATAAAATATATTTATGCTATCATTTCTATTAAATGAAAAAATGGACGCAATTTGCTATTCAATATTATCCCTGTAGGTCTAGTTTGCGTCCACGTGTAATCGATTAAATCGATATTATCTATCTTTTACTACAATCATAATAATGTGGACGCAAATTGGTTATTACAATTGCATACTATAAGTGTTAAAATAAACCAAAATCCAATTTCTCTTTCATATTTTAATCACATAAAAATAAACAACTAAAGAAAACATAATTAGACGAGTTCGCGTCCACTGCGGACGCAAAGTGCACGTTTTATAAATTCGGTGTTGTAATTCGCGTCCACCTTATTTTAACTGTTAACTTTAAAAAAAACAAACAAATTAATAATTCACAGTATTCGTTTTTTCATTATTAATGTCTAGACACCGCTATGTTTCCTAAAAATCACATAAAATAATAAAATACTTACCGTTAAACGCACCGCTGCACACTATTTTTTTATCTACATTCCGTGGGTCCGCACTCTGCTGTTGAACAACCGTGACAAAATATTTTTTCTAGACAGGATTAGCGGGGCGGGCGGAACTTTTGTCTATATGTGCATATCTCTTATACGTTGAGGTATTAGCGGGCATTTTTTTTCCATATTATTATTGTGTGATTATACTTATTTTCGAGCATTTTCAAAGGGAGATCCGTAAAATGGACGCGAACCGGGCGATGGACGCGAAAGGGCGAACTTACCCTATACTAATAATAATTTCTATCTACTTTTATAAACGATATAGTAGTCCGTACTTATATGGATGAAATTTTTTTTTTCAATTAACTTTGGACACTTGGTATTTTTCCTGTTTTGTGGGTGCGTTTACCGACATTTTAACTCACATAAACAAACAAACAGCTCTCATATATAATAGGCGTCCTAGTGCTAATAAAAATTGTACTTTAGTAAGATACTGGAATAATCATTTTGAAATGTTTTGAAAAGAAAATCTTATGCTGTCTGCATGTATACGCTTTTGCTTTTAACTTGGATAGCCCTGTGGGGCTGTGGCTTGCTTTTGATAAAGAAAAAAACAATGTGAACGTTATGGTTAAATAAAATCGTTAGATTCCTTAAAAAAAATATCACGTTTCTTAGTTTCACTTTGACATAATAGTATTGTACCTTATCCCGAAAATCGAGTCTACCGTTTCATGCTGGGTGTGTGTAACGATTCAAACCTAAATTATATGTATGCTAAATTAAAAGGACCTATGTAAATACAACCTCATTCGTCTACATCCAATCATGTTTTGTCTGTAGTGTATGTACCAAAAAAGACTGACCCAGTGGTTTGACATTTCTCTATTTAAAATTAGAATCGGCGTATGATACATGAGGTCACTGTCCGGTCTTTTTTTTTTTAGAAATTAGCACCTGTCTTTTCGTAGGCCTGATACATATTCGAATCATTTTTGAAATTGGGAAAACAAAACTGGTGAAGGACAATTAATATCGTCTAATGAGACTTTATGAGCTTTCTGTCTAATCTGTCTTATTTTAAGCAGGGAGCGTGATGAATTGATGATATACTTTTATATATAGGTAGGCATAATTTTAAACACTCACCTCACCATTTTTGTCAGCTTTCTTACAAACGGCGATGAACTGTTTAATTTGATCTACGTTGGGTGCTTCAAATTCTTCTACGGGTATTTCTGTCCACCTCAGCCTGGGCATATCATCCACTGGAGGCTTCTTACCGGCTGTTAGTGTTACCAGAACCGATATACCTTGATCAATTAAAAACTTCAAATTTTCCTTATTTCTGGGGAAGGCCATGGCAGCTATTTTTTTCGGAATCACCCATGAGAATTTTAAAGGTGGATACGCATCGACCTCAATTTCAGGGAAAGGGTTTTCTGGTATAATCACTGTTAATTCGTTCCTTATTTCCTTTGTGGCTCCTGCCAGGTTTTTGTCATCTTGTTCTGTGATATTTTCTATCCTAGAAAATATTTCTCTCTCATATTCATCACCCATGGCTGTTTAATTTGTTGTCACTGCACTAAAAGAAACAATAAAAAATGTTTATTCCTAATTACCGCGCAAATAATGTCAAATATATATTTTTTTAATTTTATTTTATCAGGCACAAGTATTAGCACTGGTTATTTTTCCGGTGGACCATCTAGCGCGGTTTTTGCGTGTTAACTGACTAGAAAGGGCGGGAAAAGTTGGCACTGGTTTCGCTGGAGATGTAACATTTATTTCTGGAGTCTCTTTATGTTTTCAACGATCAATTTCTAAAGAAAAAGATTTATTTTTCACGAATCTCAGCTTTGTTTCGACACAAGATGAAAGAATAAATGATTTTGTTAATTTTTTTGAGGTTAAGTTTACCCTCGTATGAGTCGTGTGAGTTCTTTGGGGAAATTGGTCTCGTGTGAGCTCACGTGTTTTAAAATTACGGATGTTTTATTTATGTATGACGTGCATGAGATATTGTTGTCTATGACGAGTTTAAAGCTTTTGAACTATAAACACGAATAATGGTTATTCCGGTGGCTGCTTCGTAAATGTGCAATAAGAAAGTTAATGGGCCATGAAAATGTTTGATGCGCTTGATTTGTTTTAAAAGTTGGCTTAGATTATGATAATTTTAATGGATAATGATAGGTACAGTCAGAGAGTATCGACAGTTATTCTTAAAAATCCATGTTTTTTTTTGTTCTCGTTTAAACAGTATACTTACGTCCATCAGTTTAAAAAAAACAACTGTATCTGACGAGTTTAACTACTTATTTTCTTTGTTGACTGTACTAGTGTTATTTTTTTTTAAATAATTTTGTATTTTAAATCAAGCGAGCTGTTTTAGTATTGCAACTTTTATGAATAAATAGCACACGCTGCGCTGAGCTTAAATAAATTGTTTTGGGACAGGAAAATCATTTTATGTCACGGCTGTACGGAGACAGTTGGACATATCTGGACACCACATGGATAGTTCTGCCATCATACACAAATTAGTGGTCTTATTTGTTTTTACTAAATAGCACTATAATTATTAAAACAATTAGGTACAAGACTTACATTAAATGAGCCCGAGTTATAATCACGCTATCAAAACTAAGACTGATGCACGCCAAATACATTGAAACCCGAATATGGAGACAGCAATTACGACTGTCAATGTGTCAGGCTCAGAAACAAAGTGAAACTAATTCTAGCCACACGTCGCAAGATTGAAAATCCTCTGAAGTTTTGCTGAAGAATTATGATATAGACTTTCAGGGGATTTGAGACTCAAGGCTTTTCAGTTTAAAGGTGATAATGGCTTGAATGGCATACGTAATAGGCTTGTATGATCGTTGAACCCTTAGCTAGTTCAAGGAGTGTTTTTGACTAGCCAGACACATTGACGTTTAGCTACTTCTGCCAAAAGTGTTATTAAATGAAATGCATTACTTTATATTTATTGCTATCACTAGTAGGTACAGTAATATGAACGAAAATAAATTGTGAATTACCTTTTTATTTTAACACATAATAAATAATACAAGGTGTTAACCAACCGTACGTATTTTGGGGGTCTAAAATGGTCGTTATGTAAAATCTGTCGAATATGCAGATATCTTAATGAATCTTTATTATAAAAAAGACTATTTCAGACACTAATCTGCATAGTCCTCATGTAGGTTGACCAAGATTTTTTGTCTGGACCTTAAAAGGGAGTAGTCGGATACGAAACACCGGCCTCATCTAGTTTTAAAAAAATACGTGTAAAAGTGTTTGTGAAAACCTACTTGCAAAATAAACATCAGTTATATTCTGATATGTAAGCTATATTATCTATACTATCTATACTAATATTATAAAGCTGAATCTATACTAATATTATAAAGCTGAAGAGTTGTTTGTTTGTTTGTTTGAACGCGCTAATCTCAGGAAGTACTGATTGGAATTGTAAAATTCTTTTAGTGTTGGATAGTCCATTTCTTGAAGGTGTGGCTATATAACATCACGCTACGACCAACAGGTGCTGAGCAGCGTGGGTGAAACCGCGAGAAACAGCTAGTTGTAAAGATAAAAATCCATTCAGTAGATTTTGCGTGAAAGAGTAACAAACGTCTATACATCCATACAAACTTTCGTAAAAACTTTCTCCTAACAATAACAAACACAAAAAACCGGCCAAGAGCGTGTCGGGCCACGCTCAGTGTAGGGTTCCGTAGTTTCTCGTCCGTCACAATAAGTGTTCCCACTTATGAGTTTATTATTTGTTTGACGTTGAACACTAGAGAATTGTATTTCCTAATTAATACTTTTTTTAATAATTTTGGATTGCGAGAACCGATTTCAATAATTCTTTTTTTTGTTTGAAAAAAGATACGTTCAGGATAATAAAATATGTAAACGAAGTTAAACAAAATGCTTGCATATACGATTATACTACAAACTTAGTCCAGAAATTATTAATATAATTAATTTATATAATAATTAATTATATTCTGCTCCAAGAAAGCTTTTTCCCAATAAACTTGTTCCATTTTCAAAGGATTAATAATTCTGAATTTAAAATTCTCAACTACCGGTCACAAATTTACTATGATTAAACGTGTTCCAATTCCCAGTGGGCACTTTCTATGTTTAAATTCAAGGCTGCAGGAGAAATTTATAACATCTTATTACATGAAATGAAACGACATAGGAAGCGGAGGGACCCAATTCATTATTTATCTTCTTATTAACGATTCTCAACCTTATTACTTTAACAAAAGGTGTAGACTTGATTAGCTCGACGATGGCCCAATGCTCTTTACCTGACGCAATCGCGGACGAAATTAGAAGACGGTTTTAGATCGGTTCGAACTTGAAACACATTTGATAAAATATGGGATAGCAGTGAAGTAGGTGGCTTGTTCGTGGAGCTCGAGACTCAATTAATAACAGCTGCACTGGTCGATCTTCAAGGTTAAGCTACATTTGCTGCGATCCTTGAATGGGTGACCATCTATTGCATACTAAGATATTTAAGTATTTCGTAAAGCACGTTAAGCTGTTGGTAAAGGATGTCATTTGTAAATCTTTTAATTCAACTCAGGAAGAAACTATGCAGATATATCAAATAACTGGGACAAGGGGGGAGTGTCAGTCTTGTACTGACTAAAACCCATCTTTTGCACTTTATGTTCCGGGGCCGCGATATCTCTTACGAACAACCGGCAGGCGGTACTTTGACATATCTTGGAAGCGCGCGTGGATCGTTGATTTCGTAGATGCGTTTATAAACATTTAAACTCACATACACCAACATCGTATCGTAGTCATCCTTACTAATATCTATTATGAAAGTGAGTTTTTTGTTACCTTTCACGCTTTAATGGCTACACCGATTTTGATGAATTTTGGTAGGTACAGAGAGATAGTTGAGAACCAGGAGACGGACATAGGCTCATTTTTTTTAAAGTGGGATGTGAGGTAGAAAGAGGGAAGAAAAGGGAAAACTTAGCGTTGCTATTACAAATCAATAAGGGGAAAATTTAACGCGAGCGAAGCTGCGAGCAAAATCTAGTCGACAATAAAGGATCGGTTAAACTAGTGACAGGTACTGACTTCATCACACCATCAGCTTTTTCGCCGTACAGGTTTTTTCTAAGCACAATATTGTTGAATTTACTTCCATTTCATGTATGGTCACACTTTCTGTCACGTTCCCTCTTTTTCACGTGTTTTTTTTTGTGACAGCCGTATGTCGCCGACGCCCACACTATGTCTACCAAGAACATAGGTACGTTGACACTAAGTCTACAATAAACAAACAATATAGGTAATGCTTTTTATGTAGAAGCTAAGAGATACAGTTCACCGTAAGGTTTTGTTTAGTCCTGCCGGGGTTGGGAGTCTTCCCGGGGCAGCGCGTTGTTCGAAAGAGACACCGCGGCTCCGAAACATAGAGAACAAAAGAAGAAACAGGGTTTTGGTCAATAGGTAGGTAAAAGTCTGACACAGGAAGTGTCAGACTTCAAGACGTAAGCCATTAGTTTTTTTTTTAATTTAAACGTTGCACCTCACTAGAAATTTCTCCTGTATCGTGGGTGCGTTAACAAACATTTAAATTCACATACACAAACAGCCAGACCCGGAACAACTATCTGTAGGCCATACAAATATTTGTTCCATGCGGGGATCGAACCCGCAACACGCAGCGCGGCAGCCGATCGCTCAGCCACTGCGCCAACCGTGTCGTTAAATTTGATTATTTTACACCTTTATAAAAGGACTATAGGTACCCGGAGTATAACTGTTTGCGTGTATGTATTCTGAAAAAGGTTACCTTGTAAAATAATTGCAGTAACATTATTTACGACGCTTGGTAATTTCGTGTTGACAGCGTAAGACGTATTAATGTGTTTTCGGCCAATTTATTTCGGATGTCAAAATGCTGCTTTGATTTATTTGGAAATATAAACCGGTATTTATATGTTATTGGAAGCTGTCATTGTTTAATTTAGATATGATGGTATAATTTTCTTAGAAACTATTTCCGACTAGCTGCGACCCGAGGATTAAAAACATTGTAAAACCAAGATTTTAAAAGAGTAACTATGGAGTTTCTTCAATCAAAGCATTTATTTCAATTAGACCATTATTACAGGCACTTTTGAATGTCAAGAAGCAAAATGAAGCTACAGGTCCCGGTCCCACGGCATACTTAATAACTTGTGAAAGTACTGCAGTTGCCCATTTCAAAGCGTAGATCTCTATGGAAAAGAATGGGAATCTTGTTGATTCTACTCCATAAGAGAGGATCAAACCCAACCGTGTACCTTTTCTCGACGTTTTTAAAGAGTCCATGTAGGCCTATATAAAGTAAATTAATTTGATTTGGGTTATTTGATTATCCTACAGGAACACCGCGTTTTTTCGGGATCAAAAGTAGCTTATGGAAGTCCCGAATATAAGCCATCTTAATCCCATAATTCATCTAAATCAGTTAAGCAGTTTGAGTTTGAGAAGTAACAAACTAACACACACATACTATAATATAGATATAATATAATATATAATATAATATAAAAGACGAAAGTATATAATATATTATATTATATACTTTCGTCTTTTGGTATATTCGAGTGATTTCTTCGAAGTAACCTTGACCGGAATCTTTTGTGTCGATATAGACCAATAATTCCAGTTTTTAGGATTCTGTACCTGAAAAAGAAAAAGCGGAACCCTAATTGGATCACTTTGTTGTCCGTCTGTCTGTCAAGGTCGTTATTCTCGGGAACGCGTGGAGGTATCTCGTTAAAATTAAACCATATACTCGCTCTTTTGTCCCTTTGTGCTGTGAAGAAAATCAACCCTCTAAGTTTACGCAGTCAAAAGAAATGGCTGTTTATGTCGCAAGTTTGGGGTGGGGTGGTAAATCATCAAAAACCTTCCCCGTGGGGGGAGTATCAGACTTGTACTGATTAAAACCCATCCATGTTCCTTCTATTGCCCTTTACGTTCCGGGGTCGCGGGGGAGCGGCTTTAACTTGCTCTTGTTGGTAACACTGATGGTATTATAGAATTTTTTAACAAAACTAGTTAAAAAAATATTCAATGTCTTCTATTTAAACATTTTTTTAGTTGGGTTGTAGAAACGGGTACAATAAAAATAACAAAGTTTAAATTAAATATAATATATTTTATAATAACACAAGTATACTAGCTTACATGTGTAAATATCAACTATGTATAATCGTTTGACTATAACAACATTTTGGACATAGTTTTGAGCCAATCAGCAAAATTATTGAAAAAAAAAACGTTTTTTTTTGTATCTCATTTTTATAAAAATTAAGGCTTAGATATTTCACAAAAAAACGGGCTTATTTTAAGTACATTTGATTCAATGATCACAGAATGCACGAAATGTCAATTTGTAAAACAATACTGCTCATAAATACATGTTTTCAAAATACTTCAATGGAATGCTGAAAATGCTTTAAATTACAAAAAAAAAACATATTGTTCAAACGGATACTTTTTCAGTCTTCACTGATAAAAAGGAAATCGATGTGGAACGGAATATAATATTAAAATAATTTCGTAAAGTATTTCGAAAGGAATGTTTTAAGTACATTGTAGGCGAAATAATTTCATATAAATTTATAAAATAATAGCACTTGGTAAACTTATTTCCTTTTATAAAATCGATTATGAAAAATGAAAATGACAAAACATTGATAAACATAAAAAAGGCTTTACAAATCATGGAAAAAAAAAACTTAATAATAAAAATCTATAATCTAAATAATACATTAAATATTGGTTATAACCTAAAATTATTTTATTTAAACTGTATACTGAATTAAATACAGCATTCACATTATAATGATAGATAAATTACGATAGTTTTGACAGTTAAATATATTTTTGATCATTATGTCAAAAACTGCCGAATGAATATGTATTTTACAGATATAATGGGTGTTTATAGACCTTTAATGAAGACGAAAAGCGGTTCTCTCTGTCTCTGCGTTATATTTTTTGTTCTGTACCATATCGACCCCAAAAAAGATCAGAAGTTTATTTTTATGAAAAAAATAATGAATTATTTTGCATAGTAACTTAGTTTGGTGCAAAGAATGCATAGATGACGTCTTGGTTCAGGGTCCGTTCGCACCCTGTATACATTTATCGACATAATTTAATATAATGCTATTCATTTAAGACGCATATTTCATATAAAAAACGATTAATTAAATTTCGAATACTTCAAATCGTATCTTAAACATTTTTTCAAGTAAACTTAATAAGCTCATTTCGTTTGTATTAATACAAACCATTTAAACTGAGTTTTTATTTAAATAACAATAATGATTTAAAATATCTAAATCAAGTTAACATTCACTTTGAAGCGGATTTTAATCATTAATTTATGAACTTGGCGCACTGCACTGCTTTGCGCACAAAAGGCACAGAATTAGACCTCAAATGTGACGCAAAAAAGCTTCAACCAAAAATTTTATTTAGCGTAGATTACTTAACAATTCCTAAAAAGGCGACGTTTTTTCATTAGACGAGCTATGCAATACTAATAAGTCATTCTTTCACAGAAATTCTTTTTAGGCCAAACAGAAACGTACACTGTTAGGAAATATTTAAATATTATTAATTATTTTTTAGAGCAACAAACCATTTTAAAGCTGGCAATACTCTGTGCGGATGATCCGCGAAGGACGGTTTGCGACGGATCACGGACGCCCTGAAGAGCGCGGATTGACGTAAATCCGTGCCGTTTCGTCTTCATATCATTGACCGTTTTATATGGTCCATTCGATTTTTGAAAATTGGACTTGACCAATCAAGTAAAATAAGCTACAAGAGATTCAAGGCACGTTGTCTTTTACAAAATGGAATGGTTTTTTTTTACTTGAGATATTGTGGAATGCATGCATACTTTTAGAATGAAAGATTTAAGCATACTGATAAGTAACATGATTTTAAGATTAAATATATATAATTTTCGTATAGCGATTGGTCTTGATTTTTAGGCCTGAGCAAAAGCAAAAGTTCACAAGTTTTTTTTTTTCACAAAAAATATACTAAAATGCTCCAAATATATCATAAGCATACGCCAAGATTAAGATTATTTCTCTAAAATATTATTTTTTACTATTGTTAGGAAACTTAGTTAAAACCTCTTTGGACTCAAGAGTCCACTACCGCCACTGTAGAATAAGCGGCGGGTTTAAAAACTACATGATTAAATAAATTGCTATTTTCCGGCTCCACCTTACTATTCTAAAATAATTCATAGAAAATTGACAAATTCATAATTATTTTAAATCTAAGATTTTGATTACTATGTAAAAACATGAATTTTGATTTCATTTAGCACCTTCCATAGGAAGTGAATTAACTATCTAGGAGTTGAAAGACATTTCATATTGTGGCATTGTTATAGATGACATACATCTGCCGAAACGGTTATGTTTATTAACCCAAGAGCAACAATTTAAACTGTCAGATCTCCCTCCCCTGAACACACGGCGACAAATCAATCTATACATTCCCAGTGTAACGGTCTCTTTTTGTATAGATTTTGTGTACAATGACAGAACAGCATTAACTTGTTTTATTTTACTTTTCACTATCTAAATGATGTGTCCACTAAGTATAGGACAGCGATTTTTTGCCTTTATATTTAAAAGAAATATTAAACTTCTCTGTGATTTGCAGGTAAGAGCAAAGTAGTATTTTGCACAAAATATGACACTCATTACACGTATGTATTAACAATCTAATTTCATTTAATCCTATTACATGACTATTTCATGTTTTCGGATGACAGCGGTGTGAGTACTTCGACGCCTTAAGATTATTAAGTAAGAATAGAATATTCTTTATTATGTACACCATACAAAAAACATCTAATATATAAAATTCTCGTGTCACAATATTCGTTCTCATTCTCCTCCGAAACGGCTCAACCGATTCTTATGTAATTTTGTGGGCATATCGGTTAGGTCTGAGAATCGGCCAACATCTATTTTCCATACCCCTAAATGATAAGAGGGCCCCGAGCTACGGGCGAAACCACTGGGTGGTACAACTAGTTATTACTGAAAAACATTTCACATAGTGTGACATAATGGGCGGTCTTATCGCTGAAAGCGATCTTTTCAAGACAACCTTTGCATGGATTACAGTAAGAGAGAGACAATACTGCAGGTAGTCTGTGGTTGAGTTAGTTAAGTAACAGTTTTTTTTCTAAATAGCAAACTTTTTTTTCATGAAATAGTCATTTAATTGCGGATCTGTAACTTGCAAAAAAATATTTTTACATTTTTTTTTAAATTAATGTCGCTGGCTTGCATGGCGCTTGCGGTAAAATTAAGCGAGTATGTCATCTTTAACAAATTCAAACAAAATTGGATGGAATTTGAAACTTACGCAGTATTTTACAACTAATATTTTAATTATTGTCAAAAAGTAACAATTTTACAACTGATTAATGCCTATTTTTTATCTTTGAAAGAAATTGTTTTATCATTTTAAAGAAAGAAAATAATTTCTTTGAATCTCAAAACAATGTGATGATTTATAATTTACCTATAGAGTAATTGATTGAGAATGATGAATGAACGAAAACGAAGAGTGAATGTAATGCATTGAACGAATGATTTCTATAGACGCCATATTGGGTGACTTACAATTTGATATTTTATGATAAATTGAGCTAAAATCGAAGTAGTTGACATGACTTTGATAATCATGTTTCTTTTCAAAGTATAAATATACTAAATGGAATGATTGACATTATTTTATTAACAAGATTTGAAATACGTAAAAAATACTATACACATATATTTAGGCACAATAATTAAGTATTTACTACTAGTTACATGTTCTTATGCAAAAAATACGCATTTATCATTGCGCCTGTTACCACCGGAGTATTCGGCAGAGGTGTGTGACCTACCTACAGTACATACACGGTAGTTATGTTGGAGTTATAACAGAGGGCGAGCTAATTACCAGCAACTGAGAAATGACTGCTACAAAATCCCAGTAACACTTTTAAACCAACTCGGTATCGAATTCAGGACCAGACATTACTCAGCGAGTCTTTATTCAAGAACGCTGCTTTTAGTTAAGTTTATTAGCGACATTTTTTTTAACATTTTAAATAAGAATTTCCATCAAACATGTACAAAATATAAATGCATATTTTTTGCATATATCACACATTAAAATACTTGAGAATTATATATTCGCGATATGTAATAATACTTCACTATGTCGTCTGTCGCTAAAATATTGCTCCCTAATCTATTGTGACGCCTAATTTAGATATTTTGACACTTATTGCAGTATATATAAGGCATATAATGGAATGTTTTTACGTAAGTACTAATGTTCGAGTCTTGGGTAGTTCTGTGGTTGAGGTGGTGTAGTGAGATTGTATTTTATTTGTTAATTGGTGTTGTTTGGTCTATTACATCGAAAATCTATACTAATATTATAAAAAATAAAAGATTTTGTTTGTATCGAATAATATCTAAAACTACTAGACCGATTTTAACCATCTTTTCTCTAATAGGAAGCTACATTTATTTATTTATTGGTTTACCTACAATTGCTACACTGATAATTAAAAAAAACAATACAGTCACAAAGACATTATACATACATTATCAGGAAGTAACGCATGCTATACAACATCACGCTACTACCCACGGGAGTGGGGCAGCAACTAAAGACGCGGCTGAAACTGCTCAAGACAGTTAGCAGAACAAATATTTGTATGAACTACAGGTAGTTGTTCCGGGTCTGACTGTTTATGTATGTGAGTTTAAATGTTTTAGGGGATTTTTTTTTTATTGTGCTGGGTATCTTTAAGTGAGTGATACAGACGATCAAACTGAACTATTATTTCCAAGTCTCTTTATAAGTGCCTATGTAGGCCTATGTGAAACAAAAATATTTTGATTTTTGATTTCATAGAACCGTCTAAATCGTGAAATAAAAGAAGTTTCCATCTAGATTAAGTAGGTATTGAAGTTATATACTGGATAGTAGATTTTTAAGGTTCCGTAACTCAAAAGGAAAATACAGAACCCTTATAGGATCACTTTGTTATCCGTCTGTCTGTCACAACACTTTATAAAAGAACGCGTGAAGGTATCAAGTTTAAATTAAAACTACATACTCATAACTGGCCCTTTAGCCAAACAGCAGTAGGCAGCAGACGACAATCGTTATCGCTCAACAGTCACTAATACATTTTCTCTAGAAATAGAAATCTATTGACGTTTACATATCGTTTTTGTTTGTTTCGTTCGTTATCGCTCAGCAGTCCTTAATAGATTTTCAACTATATGCGCTAGGGTATAAAGTTGAAAATGTATTAGTGACTGCTGAGCGATAACGATTGTCGTCTGCTGTTTGGCTATAGGGCCTGTAGTCTCTTGGAGCTGTAAAATCAACCCTCTAAGTCTATACAGTCCAAAGATAAGGCCGTTATGTCTTCTTTGTACTCGACTAACTCTTGGCCGATATTATGTTTAAACTACCACTGAAATTTATATGTATAGCGGGGATGTAGGGGTGGGGGGGGGAGACAGAAGAATGTACTGAATACATTGTAACCGTTTTAGACTTCTACCTACCATTGTTTCTAAACGAACCAAATTATTACCAAACTCTCTCACAGCATGTTGAAACACAACACCTCAACCACTTGACCACAATTCACTTATAACAAATCGCACCATGTTCACAGTGTCAGCCATAAGGTTCGTTCCCGGCGCGGTACCGTTGGAGTATGTACTAGAGGTGCAACACTTGCCCGTCGTCCTTCGACGTGATGGGGAATGGGACGGGATCCGCTTCTTCTAACGTTACAGCTGTTAGGTCGACAATTTCGTCGTGGTCGTCATTGTCGAATCTGGGGAGGAAATTGAAGATATTAGCATTCGTGATTTAAAGACTATTTCGCTATTCAAAAACGGAGTGAAAGAGCATTATTGTGTGTCTCTATTTGCACGATGCGCCGACATTAGTGGATTAAATCATATACTAGCTGTGCCCAGCGGTTTCACCCGCTGCTCACTTAGGGGTATGAAAAATAGATGTTGGCCGATTCTCAGACGTAACCGATATGTACACAAAATTTCGTTTAAATCGGTGCAGCCGTTTCGGAGGGGTATGGGAACGAAAATTGTGACACGAGAATTTTATATATTAGATATACAAGGTGTATGAAACGTCACGCGTTGCTGCATTTTTTCAACAAGTGACTGTAGTGTATGTAGATATACGTATGGTTTGTCTCGAGCGTATACGTCACAAGGCGCGGGCCGAGTGGGGGGCAAACGTTGTCCGATCGTCAACCCGTAAGCACGTGGTGGTGCGTTGCCAAGCCAAACACCAGGTTATAGAGTAGCCACACGTAACTTTAATGGGCTATATTTTTGTCATTTTTGGTCTAATTTAAAAATAAAAAAATACGTGTCCCTTATTTTTGAATAATCTTAAACACGGACTAGTAAAACATTTTAAGGAAACTAGCATATTATAGGAGACCACAGCATGCACATATAACTAGGTATTAATACAGAAATAATATATATTAGAACAGAGTAATTTATATTCTAGAACTATAGAATGTATTTACTTTGACCTTGGAAACTACCCTATTGAAGGAACTCACTTAAAACAACCTATTGTTTTGTGTATTATAATGTATCCGTGTATCGTTTGTTGGAGATCCAAATAAATAAATAAAGTCACCTGTCTTCATCAGGCTCACTGCTGGGCTGCGAGTTCCGCGACACAGTCTCAGCGGGCGGCGCGGGCCCGGCGCGCTGGTTGGCCGGCCGGACTGTGATGATCAGGTTCGACGAGTTCGCTACCATCATGTCCGTCACCTGGAGACGACCAGAGAATGGGGATTATTGTAACACTTAACAATAAGTGCACTTAATAAAATACACTTAATTAAAACCACAATGAATGCAGTTTCACCCACGTGGATTTCGAAATCATCAAATAGTGTCAGACTTTTACGAACTAAATCCCATACATGTTCCGCCTTTTGCCCTTTATGTTCCGGGGCCGCGATATCTCTTTCGAACAACTATTCACCGCGTCTTTCCCAGTAGGCGGTGGCTCTGGCAGGCCCTTGTGTTTTGCTGACATGTCTTTGAGGCGCGCGTGGAACACTTACGAGTCGTGGACACGGCCTAGAGTCTCTAGACGGACAAACGGTGAACTACTTATTGCTCTTTTTTTTGCTTGAAGTGTTAAATAAACTGCTACGTATATCGTGCGACTCTTCAAAAACTCCTTGGCAATGTCCAGGCTCACCTGACACATCGCCACCAGTTATTAGGGCCGTACAATGCGACTCCCCCATTGAAGTGTCACATACCTTTTTTTGACGATGTTGAAATCCTTTGAAATGCTGTTAGACTCGACTTTCCTTCGCATACTTGCGTCGAGGGCTAGCGAGAACAAATGCGACTTCCACTGCCCCGGACTAGTGTGGCCCGCTCGACCTGTTCGGACCTCGTCCCAAAGGGGGGGAGTAAGTGTCAGACTCCCCCGCTACGTCCTACAGGCGCGCGTGGATGTGATGGGGGAATCCGCCGCCCCTGGACCCATTATGGTGGTTGGAAGAGGGCGTTGTCCACCCTCTGCCAACGCCCAGTTCGCCTGCTGCGGGATGGGCGAGAGCTGGTCATCTCCCTGTCCTTTTCCGTAGATTCCTTCTGCGACATGGCGGATTTGCAGAAGGACACCACCGCGTCCCTGGACTCTGTGTTGCCAACCATCGATCGAACGACAGTCGGCATCAAGGTCTCCTCCGACCTCAGTCATGAGAGCACGGCGCGGCTCATCCATCGCCGTGCATTCGGCCAGCAAGTATCACATACCTGATCCAAGGTCTTGTTAGAGACATCGATGCCGTTGACTTCTAGAACCTCGTCGTTGACGCCCAGTAGACCAGTGGATTCCGCGAGACCTCCGGGTACTAGTCGCGATATGAAGATGCCGGGAGACCGTTCAACGCCGTTGGGTGTTACCCGGACTGAGGTGCCATCTCTGAAAGAAAGAAGAATTTGGTTGGGATAAAGAAAACTAGAGAAACTTGTGACATAAACGATCATATCTTTTGACTGCGTAGATTTACAGGGCTGATTTTATTAATTTAGCTGGATACATCGCGCATTCCCGAGATAAAGGGTCTTGACAGACAGACAACACTGATCCAATAAGGGTTCCGATTTTCCTTTTTCACGGTTGGCGCAGTGGCTGAGCGATCGATCGCTGCGCTGCGTGTCGTGGGTTCGACGCCCGCACGGAACATACATTTCTATGACCTACAGGTAATTGTTTCGGGTCTGGCTGTTTGTGATACGATACAGGAGGAATTCTTAGTGTGGGGCAACGATTTTTGTAAAGAATAAATTGACATGAATGATTTTCTTACCTAATAAAGAATCCAAGCGGTCGATCTGATCCGTGCTTCAGTAGTTTGACTCGCCGGCACGTTTCAGGAACTATATCTACGTCTATTATAGCCGATACCTGAAATTATTTAATGACTGAGTATTAATAAACTGATCTTTAAGTCTTGGCTTCTGAGCAGGGTTGTAGTCATCTTGCAAAAGCTAAACATCTTAAAGAAAAGCTTAGATATGTTATTTCTTCTTTTTGAGTCAGCCCAAAATTTGACGACGAGTTTGGGGTCTATCAGTTCCTGTGATGTCCAACAAGACAGGCAGGGTATGATGTCAAGTGTCCCATCGTTGCCATGGTTACGGGTTGTTCAAATGAGATACTGCAGCGCCAGCACGGAAAGGGCAAATGGAAGGATGGGTTTTGGTCATTACAAGTCTGACCCTCCCCCCGCTCCACCCAGAGCTGGGGAAGTTATTTGATGATTTTACATCCGCAAAGAAAACGTGGTAATTCATGCCATGCCGCCTGTATCTCCGAAGGCTTATGGAGAGGCATACCTCACAATCACACATTGGGCGCGACTGTTACCATCAGCTACAAATCCAGCGTGGCTGCCACTGAGTAATACCTGATGGAATAATCCAATAACAACCAACCCATCCAGAGTTTTGGTCAGGAAAAGTGTGCTTCCTTCCTAAAAAAATGTGTCCCATTGTTTTTGGGGTAACACCATATACACTCCAGGGCAGAGTCATCTATGAAACTCCACCTGCACAAACTTGAGAGGGCCGACAGGGGGGAGGGGAGCATACACTGTTCGCGGAGTCTGTACGAAGACATCCACGTGAGTCATGGCAACTTATGTCCAAGTGGCTCAAATGAGTCGGGTAGGGAAACACTTTTTCGCCAGTCTTTCGTAAGTGTTTTTTAGCTATACTGGCATTAGTAAAAAAGAACCGTTCCTCTTCAATCTGGAACGTTACCGCGATTTACGAAATGGCTATATTGTTTTCGCTGCAGTATGGCTGCAGCAAAAACAATATAGCCAGGAATACTATAGTATTAAAGAGTATCTGGATGACGATACAAGCTCAATGATAATTAATGGTGATTTTCCTATAACTATTAAATAAGCTATTATTTTTAGAAAAAAAATTAATTTAATTTGTTTTTTATTTTTAAGGTAGATTGCTGCTAACGCCTTTGTAATTTAATTTTAATTTTGTTTAATATTTGTACGCCGCTTACGGCAAAACATGGAGATACCTAATTTACATTTACACCTTTTATAGGTGTAAAAGGTGTAAATGTAAATTAGGTATCTGTTTAAGAAATAACAACCTTTGACTTTGAATTTTCGAGCGTTTATAGTACGAAGACGTCGTACAAAGGGTATTTGGACTTACCATTCTAAAATCATGAGGATTCGATATAGCGAGCCCCTTGTTCTTGGCCGGCGTTCCACTAAGTATTGAGGAGATAATGTTCCTTGGTCGCATCGTTCCATAGCCGTTTAGCTCCTCCAAACTGTCTCCTGAAAAAAAAAACATAAAAAATTTAATAAAATTTGAAAATTTCTCGGCACGGTTCGATTCCCGTACGGAACAAATATTTGTATGACCTACAGATAGTTGTTTTGGGTCAGGCTGTTTGTGTATGTGAATTTAAATGTTTGTAAACGCACCCACGATACAGGAGAAATAAAAAAAAAAAGGAAAATGATTTAAAAACTTTTGTCTCGAAGACTTCCAGGCTAAATAATAGTAGTAATCGGGTTGATCTCAAGGTTAAACCGCTTGCCTAGGTTGCCCTGTGGATCGGTGACCATCCGTTAGCGTTACATAGGTACCGAGTTTCTTTAGTGACTCGGAAAGCACGTTAAACTGTTGGTGCCAGCTGTCGTTTGTAGATCTTCGACAGTCCTTACAGGTAGTCCCTGGCTTGCAAATCTGACAACCATTCTTACCAATGGGGTAAGCACTTAAAGTAGACCCCAACATAGTTGGAAAAAGGTAAGGCAGATGTTGAATTGCGGTAATTAATGTTTCTTGCTTTTTTGTATGAGACGAAGAGGCGTTTGCCATATCGCAGACAAGTAAATATAAATAAATATAAATATATCTTGGGACAACTCACACACGGCTATCTGATCCCAAGCTAAGCAGAGCTTGTGTTATGGTAACCAGGCAACTGATATACATACTTATATAATTTATAAATACATACATATTATAGATAAATCACACCCAGACACAGAACAAACAATCATGCTCATCACACAAAGTTTGTCCTAGGTGGGAATCGAACCCACGACCTCCGGCTCAGCAGTCAGGGCCACTAACCTCTAGACCAACAGGCCCGCCACAGTTACAGGATCGTAGTTATATTACCGTAGGGTTGTCAACCCAGCATTTAATATTAAGATATTTTGGTCTGTCATTGTCAATGTCTTACCATCCTTACTAATATTATAAAAGCGAAAGTGAGTTTGTTTGTTTGACAAACCGATTTTCATGAATTTTGGTAGATATAGTTGAGACCCTAGAGACGGACAAAGGCTAAGAAAAAGTGAGAAAAGGTGGAGAAAGAAGAAAGAAAAGATATTTTTTTCGATCATCACGCGGGTTAAAGTTAGTGTTAGCCCAAAGCACAGATAATATAATACTAACGTACAGATACTCCATCTCATACAAAGAAACGCGACCGCCATAACTTGCTCATTTCTCCGGGCTATCCGGGCTATTTTTTTTTTACTCACAACGGCGCTAGATGGTGCTTGCAGCGATAGTTCAAGTTCAGTTTATTTTACAGAGAACCAATAGATGGCGATAAAACCAAACTATACTTTTGTACTGTAAACTAAGGTAGGTATATAGCCCTTTGACCTTGAAGCTTACGTCGTCAGTCACTCGGCAATCGCCATTAATAAATTCACGTTCTTTCATGCCTACTATTATATTATCTGAGGCGTGGGGTATAGCTACATGTTTTTCGGTAGACTGAGGTATTTGTTAGGTTCAGCGTAAAAGTCAACGCAAATTTTGATAATTATCAAGTATCTAAGTCAATCAAAGTTATTTATAATATCGAAATAGCGAATAGAGGAGCTCGTGGCTAAAAAATAGCAACCGCTCGGGTTGTTCTTTAGGTTAAGCTGCGCTTGCCTAGGTTGGTCTGTGGATGGGTGACCACCCGTTACATACCGAGTTTCGAGTTTTCTCCGTGCCTCGGAAAGCACGTTAAGCCGTTGGTTCCGGCTGTCATTTGTAGATCTTTGACAGTCGTTACAGGTAGTCAGTGTCCCGAAAGTCTGACAACCAGTCTTACCAAGGGGTATGGTATTAGGTACCCAGTAGGTAGGTACTAACTGGGTTGTGCTCCTCCTCAAATTGTGGAGGTTAGATAGGCAGTCGCACGGCGCTCCATATAAATAGGTACCTACTGATATTCAGCTGCATCCGGTTAGACTGGAAGCTGACCCCAACATAGTTGGGAAAAGGCTAGGCTGATGATTATAATATCGAAATAGGTAGGTAGCTCTTGAAATGATATTTGCTGCAAATTAGATGATTTTAAGCAGGGAGTTATTTTTTAACAGACTCAGGAATGTGTAGAATATTTTTATTTTATTTTAAATACAAGTTGTTACTTAACTAAGTAGGTAGGTAGTAATATTTGTATGTTGTGTTGGTACCTACAAAAGTAGGTAAGTATACTTACCGGCTCGAATCTTGGGGGCTAGACGATAGAGTGCGGATGACCTTGCGTGTTGTACAAAAAAAGAAATGAAAATAAAGCTAAAACGCCTCTCCAATATTATCTACCTATACCTACATCACTTAAAAATTAAAACTGTGTTAAAAACCTATCACTACTATGCTTAATTAATAATACCTTTAATATAATTAATAAAAGTACCTACCTACGCTTTTACCTACTTGATATAAAAAAACTTAACTTAAATTAACCAAAACTCGGTACCTACCTATCTAAAAATCTATGCGTACCTACCTACTTTACCTAAAAAGATATTAAATGTAAACTATTAATAATTCGTAATTTGAACGATTACCTATTTAAACACTACCAAAATAATTAATAAGTACCTATTTTATTAAATAACTACAAAAGAAATCTAAAAATAAATTATTTAAAGACTAAAAGTCGCGGTGATAAGCATTATCTGTCAATAAGGCCGAACACTCTGAACGTCTATTCGCATCAACAGCCAAATATTACGGTAGCCGCGTCGAGCGCACACAAAAATAATCCTTATGGCATGATCCAGTATTCATGCGCGATGGCTTATTAGCGTATTTCATGTATAACTTTTGTGTTTCTTTACCGATATATATGACTAGCTGTTCCCCACGGTTTCACCCGCGCTGCTCAGCACCTGTTGGTCATAGCGTGATGTTATATAGCCTTCCTCAAGAAATGAACTATCCTACACTAAAAGAATTTTCCAATTCCAACCAGTAGTTCCTGAGATTAGCGCGTTCAAACAAACAAACTCTTCAGCTTTATAATTACCGATATATATGATTATTTTTTTATTGTATAAGTAATAATGTTAACTATTTTTAATAAGAGATGAGTGAGAGTGTTATTAAACGTAAGAGTAGACAAATATAATCAGAAAGCTCCGAACTGCTTAGCTATCGGGAGTTACACGTGTTATTGTGAGTTAACCATTAAAGATAGACATATGCTGTCGTATGATTATTTTTTATATAATTTTAAGGAGAATATTTCCGTCATACATGATTTCTGTGTAGCTTTAACCATTAAGGCTACACACGCGACAGAAGCTTAAAAATGGAGTAACTTCTCCCGTTTTCCCAACATTTCCCTTCACTGCTCTGCTCCTATTGATCGTAGCGTGATGAAAAGTATACTATAACCTGCCCAGGAGTATAAAGAATAATTTGACCAAGTTTCGTTAAAATCCGTTTTTGTTTCTATAACGAACATACAGACAAACAGACAAAAATATTACTGATTTCATTTTTGGCATCAGTATCGATCACTAATCACTCTCTGATAGTTATTTTGGAAATATATTTCATGTACAAAATTGACCTCTCTACAGATTAAGTAGGTATAGATAGTTTGTATTTCATAATATTTCATTCTATCAAAATAGGTATGGTAAATGGTAATATTGAGCTGTGTAGTAAAACTCAGAAAATGAAAACAACGCCATCTATTTATAGAAATAACAGTAAATGAGTTACCTAACCACAACGTAGTACAAATTGTTCTCACCAGAGCCAACACCATAATATTATTTAGAAAAATCATGGAATTTAAAACTAGGAGCCCATTATTCCTGTTTTTTGTATTATGGGGATTTTTAAAAACAAGAACATACTTCTTCCATGGTCAAATTTAAACAGTTACACAAACATCAAAAACAAATCGATACACATAACGCCATCTATTGATGTTTTTTTGAACTACTTTTTCTTTCTTCGCAATGAGACCCCATGGCCCAAAGTAACTATACCACGCGGACGAAGTCGCTAGCGGAAGCTCGTTGTAAGATATTCCTAAAATATTGGTATAAGCTAATGACTAATTGAGTAATGCAGTTTATGAAGTGAACTGTTCCATTGTCTGTGCGCCTAGTACTAGTAGTTCTTATTAGGAAACTTGCAACGCATAATAACATACCAATGGTGGACCGTGAGATAATAATGACATTTAATTCGAAACGACTAGAAATCATAGTGAAGTTATTGATTGTAGTGATTCGTTGTGAAGGAAAAACAGAACCCTTATAGGATCATTCTGTTGTCCGTCTGTCTGTCTGTCAAGACCCTTTATCTTGGTAGGAATTAAAACTATATAATACTAGCATTTTCCCGCGGCGCCGCTCGCATTAAATTCGGGGTAACACAGTTCCTCTTGCGCCTTATTTATTTGTAATAGCAACGCTAAGTTTTCCTTTTTCTTCCCTTTTTCCCTTACATACCACCTTGGCCTATGCCCGTCTCCCGGTTCCCAACTATCTCTGTACCAAAATTCATCAAAATCGGTTTAGCCATTAAAGCGTGAAGAAGTAACAAACAAACTCACTTCCGGTTTTATAATATTAGTAAGGATAATGAAGTCTGTGGTCCTTTGGAGCTGGTGAAAAACTCACCCATCCACAAACTAACCCATGCAAGCATCAATCCTTTTGATCTGAACGGCTGATATAACTTAGCGACAACACGGACTATTGCAATTGTTAATGCGTAACAGAAAATAATTGGCAGAACAGAGTGCTCTCTTATGCTCCCGCCTAAATCCAACACCTCCAACTTAAAACGATACTGCTTCAGGATCAGATAGGACAGCAGGATAAATATTAACCTACCAAAACTGAAGGTTGTCATGACATAATAAAGCAGATGACAATCACAGTAAATTAAAAAGAAGATACGTGTTTAGAAAAATGAACAAACAAGCACAATCTTTGTCTACAATAGAAAAAAAGATATAAGCTTGTGTTCAATATAGCACAACAAGAAAAATCAAGGACCTTACAACATCCGCTACATATTATAACGAGATCATTGCCACAAATCCACACTGCAATGCATCCATGCGCACGCAGTCTGCCTTAAGATACGAGAGAGCAGCGAGTTGACAGCCTCATGTTACAAGAGAGCAGCGAGTTGACAGCTTCAAGTTACAAGAGAGCAGCGAGTTGACAGCTTCAAGTTACAAGAGAGCAGCGAGTTGACAGCTTCATTTTACAAGAGACCAGCGAGTTGACAGCCTCATGTAACAAGAGAGCAGTGCGTTGACAGCCTCATGTTAAAAGAGTGCAGTGAATTGACAGCTTCATGTTACAAGAGAGCAGCGAGTTGACAGCTTCAAGTTACAAGAGAGCAGCGAGTTGACAGCTTCATGTTACAAGAGTCCAGCGAGTTGACAGCCTCATGTAACAAGAGAGCAGCGCGTTGACAGCCTTATGTTAAAAGAGTGCAGTGAATTGACCGCCTCCCGTTAGAAGAGCATCGAGTTGACAGCCTCATGTAACAAGAGAGCAGCGAGTAGACAGCCTCATGTTACAAGAGAGCAGCGAGTTGACAGCGTCAAGTTACAAGAGAGCAGCGAGTTGACAGCTTCAAGTTACAAGAAAGCAGCGAATTGACAGCCTCATGTAACAAGAGAGCAGCGAGTTGACAGCCTCATGTACTTGCAACATAAACTGCCTCCGGCATAAACGCATATCTTTTGACCGCGTAGACTTAGAGGGTTGATTTTTCACAGCTCCAAGAGACCACAGATATTAGTACACTGTTTTAAATTCTACTCGATACTTCCCCGCGTCCTAGAGATAAAGGGTCTTAAAAAAAGAAAAAGACGGACAACAAAAGCGTTCTTATAGTAAAAACTGATAAGTTCTCACACATTTTGTGCGAAAAACTTCAATCTGATACAACCCTCCAAAATCCTGCGTTGCTGAACAATGAAGAGACCCCAATTCTCTAATAAAACCTCATTCCTATTAATAATTTAACCGGTTCTTCTCCATCCATCTATGTATGTAGTATCGTGTCACGGTCATGGGTACCCTTGTTGCCGGTACACAATGTTACCGGTTACCGCTTTGTATAGACACCGGAAACGTCGAAACACGACAGGTTGGACGGAACCGCGTAAAATATTTCGTAGCGTTAGATGATTCAGAATTTAGGAGAAAAAATGATTCATTATTTTGTGTAATTACGAGTGGATATTGACCGTATTTTCCATTATTAAGTGGGTTGTGGAGGTCAGAGGTAGTCGCTCCATGTAAAATACTCAGCTGAATCCGGTGAGACTGCAAGCCGACCCCAATATAGTTGTGAAAAGGCTAGGCTAGGTCGGTAGGATCATTGTTATTTGTAGTGTTCAGGTTAAGTGAAATGAGGACAAGTCCGAAGTTCGTACAGATTTATTGGGATCCATGATGAGATGTCAACAAAGCAGAGAGGCCGTCCAGAGCCACCGCCTGCCGGGGTTGCGGGTTGTTCGAAAGCGATACCGCGGCCCCGGAACATAAAGGGCAAAAGAAGTAACATGGGTGGATTTTAGTCAGTAAAAGGATGACACTTCCTCCCGCTCCGTCCAGAGCGGGGGGAGTTGTTTTAATTATTTCCCATACGCAAAAAAAGGGCCATAATTTCAATTTATTAAGCCTGATTAATCTGTTACAGAAGAAATAGAGATAGTGTGGAATCAGGAGACCGACGTAGTTTTTTTTAAGGAAAAAGTGGGATGCGACGGAGAAAGAGGGAAGAAAAGGGAAAACTTAGCGTTGCTACTACAAATCAATAAGGCGCAAGGGGAACTGTGTTACCCCGAATTTAACGCGAGCGAAGCCGCGGGCAAAAGCTAGTGATATTATAACTACACAAAGCCATATTTGTTACGGTCACGAATACCTTACTGACCTCCTGAAATCTATACTAATATTATAAAGCTGAAGAGTTTGTTTGTTTGTTTGAACGCGCTAATCTCAGGGAACTACTGGTTGGAATTGGAAAATTCTTTTAGTCTTGGATAGTCCATTTCTTGAGGAAGTCTATAGGCTATATAACATCACGCTACGACCAACAGGTGCTGAGCAGCGTGGGTGAAACCGCGTGGAACAGCTAGTACGTAAGAAAATTTCGAATTATCAGGCTTAGCGCATCATCCTTAAATAAAAGGGGTACAAAATGGAACAAATTAAGATAAAAGCCATCATCATTTTCCTGCCCTTGTCCCATTCTATTTGGGGTCGGCGCAACACTTTTTCTTCATCCATTCTCCCCTATCAGACGTCACGGCATTATTTACTTATTTTCCCTTCATATCAATAAAGATAAAGGCCATTGGACACTAAAGGTGTATAGCAAAACGACTGCAAGCCATATCAAGTTAAATTCCATTACAAAACAACCAAACAGGCTACCTAGGTTACGGCTTAAAGCAAGGAGTGCAATGCGGAACCGCAATGGCTTCCTTCCACATGTAAATAACTATATGCAAGTCAAGCCTAGCAACTACAAAGTTCTATCGAATATGGTCAATAAAAACACGGGATATTAAGGTTGCCAACGTTTTTTAGTATGATACATTTACTAGCTTACGCCCGCGACTTCGTCCGCGTGGCATAGTTGCTTTGGGGTAACGCTAACTTTAACCAGCGTGATGATTGAAAAAAAAATCTTTCTCACCCCTTTTCTTCCCTGTTTTTCCCCCTTTTCTCACATTTTTTGGCCTATGCCTGTCTCCAGGGTACCAACTATCTCTGTACTAAAAATCATCAAAATCGGTTTGGCATAACAAACAAACGAACTTGCTTTCGCTTTTATAATATTAGTAAGGATTTCTAGTTATGTCTATTTGTGGTTTGGGTAACAAAATAACAGGTATTTTAGAAAAGTTTTGTGTGCTTCTTAGGGTTTCGTACCTCTCTGTTGCTGGGGAGTTTGTTTTGCCACTTCTTCTTCCTAGCTAAAACACTAGGAAGTGGCGAAGGGCAGGGCGTTTTTGTGGGACTGTTTCTTGTAATGTGACTTTCAAAAAGTGCTGATTGTCAGCCTAATTTAAATAAGTGACATTTGATTTTTGAACAGAAAAAAAAACAAAATTCTGTTTTTCTTTGTTTTTACTTTGTTGTCTGTCCGTCTGTCTGTCAAAAATATATTTAATGATTTCCCATCCGCAAAAAAAAGCCAAGGCTTATGCAGTGGTTTGGTGAAATTCGCCCTTTAGACGTTAAATAATACAGAGATACTCTGAAAGAGAGTCGTTTGTCTTGGTATGGACATGTAATGAGGAAGGCCGAAACACATGTGACTAAAAGAGTGATGGATCTGATTGTAGAAGGACGGAGAGCGAAAGGAAAGCCAAAGAAAAGATGGATGGATTGTGTAAAGAATGATAAGAATGAGAAAGGAGTAAATGATGCCGTGACGTCTGATAGAGGAGAATGGAAGAAGAATACGTGTTGCGCCGACCCTAAATAGAATGGGACAAGGGCAGGAAAATGATGATGACTCTTGTTGTATTCCACGCAAGTTGTTACGTCCATACAAGATAAACTAAACGAAGTGTGAGATGTATAGTGATAATGCGGTTCACAATTAGCGTTTAATCAGTCGAGCGTCACGCCACGGTGGCCATCTTATAATAAACTGTATGCATTGCACCGTGACGCGAGTTAGTATTCATTTTCACAATTTATTCAAACTTATTAAGTAGATTGTTAGATGAAATACGTAGCTGGATTCAATGGATATAAAAAAGGGGTTGAAAGATTTTTGTATGAAGCGTAAATATTATAATTAACTAGCCCAGCGGCTTCACTCTTGTGGTGATAGAATATACAATATATCTTTATGAATTGTAGCCTATGTGTTATCTGATGCTATATTATTGGAAAGTTTCATTAAAATCCATTCATTAGTTTTTCGTGAAAGAGTAACAAACATCCATACAAAATTTCGCGTTTATAATATTAGGAAGTAGGATTCTCAAAAAGTATTTTTTGGGGTGCTAATTCACGGCTTTTGGTGGAATTCAATCAACACACAACAATCCTGATGGTTGCATTGTGTAGCACGGGGGTTGGGAATTGGGATGTGTTTAAAGTAAAGTTATATAATTAAAAACTTGGCTTTATACAAGTTGGTTCCCAAGTACCGTCTAGAACAAAAAAGATACCGCCACGACGAAGACCACATGCTTTTCGGTTTCGTTTAGGATACTTTTAAAACTTTTATAGAAAAAAAAAAAACATTAACAAAATATTGGTAACTGTCTGGCGCCCGCGCCTTTGCCCGCGTGATATCGAAAATAAATAACCTATGTGTTATTCCAGACTATAATCTACCTCTGTTCGATATTTCATTAAGATTCGTTCATCCGTTTTGACGTGAAAGAGTTACCAACTTCCACACATCCTCACAAACATTCGCATTTATAATATTAGTAAGATTTAGTTAGCTCATGGAGTCGTGGCTCGTGGGAGCTGTAAAAGGCGACATTGTAAAGAAATAGCTACAGTATAAAACACACGCTCTATGGTCAACCATTAAAGCGGTTTATAACGCAGAAACCATAATAGGGAAGCTCATTGAAAAGGCTTAACCACGGAAGTACTACTGCAAGCCGGTACAAATATACTTTTGAAATACTTCTCAAATCCGCTTTATGCTGATTCCAAAAGGTTTGCTTTCTTATGCCTTAATTAAGACCCTAATTTTAAACGACTTCAAAAAAAGGAGAAGGTTATCAATTCGTGTTTATGTTTGACTAGCTTTTGCCCGCGGCTTCGCTTGCGTTAAATTCGGGGTAACACAGTTTCCTGATACTTGCAGTTTTTAACCTTGCGCCTTAAGTATTGATTTGTAAAAGCAACTCTAAGTTTTCCCTTTTCTTCCCTCTTTCTCACTCATATCCCACTAATATTATAAAAGCGAAAGTGAGTTTGTTTATTTGTTACGTCTTCACGCCTAAATGGCTAAACCGATTATGATGAATTTTGGTACAGAGATAGTTGGGACCCTGGAGACGGACATGGGTATTTAAAAAAAAAAAAGGATATATGAGGGAGAAAGAAGGAGGAAAAGGGAAAACTTAGCATTGCTATTACAATAAATAAGGTGCAAGGGCAAAAACTACATGTAGCAGGTACCTGTAAATTAGGAAAGGCGAAACGGTGTTACCCCGAATTTAACGCGAGCGAAGCCGCGAGCAAAAGTTAGTACTTAGTTCATAAGTTTTCATTAGCTAACGTTTTAAGGATGTTGCTTGTCCAAATAAAAGGTTTTGTATTGTATTGGCTGGTAAACTGCCAGCGCCACTAAGCAAGACATTGCATGCAGTAACGCAGTTATACTAGATTTTCAGAGATAATTATGCAGTTTTGCACAAGGCTAGGTCAATTACTATTTACCATATTATTCAAATTCTATCACTAATCCTTGACCGCCTTTATTTAAATACGCGGAGTCAAGTTATGCTAAACTTATTCGTCGAGAAATTTATATTAAATCTGTCGGTTATCACTGAGGCCCCAGCAGGAGCCTGCAGATGAAGCGTAACTTAAATACGTCAATTAATGAATTGAAAGAAAAATATTAGTCACAAAGTTACAAAAAAGAAACATTAAACATACAAAGCAGCAATTACAATAAAAATAGGTTATCCTACTTATTAATTAACTAGCTGTTCCACGCGGTTTCACCCACGCTGCTCAGCACCTGTTGGTCGTAGCGTGATGTTATATACCCTATAGCCTTCCTCAAGAAATGGACTATCGAACACTAAAAGAATTTTCCGATTCCAACCAGTAGTCCCTGAGATTAGCGCGTTCAAACAAACAAACTCCTCAGCTTTATAATATTAGTATAGATATGATAAATGCGTATGAATGTTTGTTACTCTTTCACGTCAAAACGGCTGAACAGATCTTGATGAAACAAAAGCGTCTGGCTGGAATAACACATAGAACACTATTTTTTTCGATATCACGCGGGCGATGCCGCGGGCGCCAGCTATTTACCATAATTGATCGAAGAAGAGATCACGTTTTTATCGATCAATTATAGAACTCAAATTCCCTCCATAAATGTGATGATAAATTGATAACAACATAATGTACAAGGAATTTGTTTATCCAAACGTCACATCGAATTTGGCTTGAGTATAAAATCAAACACACTCACCAACTAATTTGGGTATGTCCACAATACTTAACTAAAGTAAATAAGTACAGTGACATTATCAAGCCATATAGTGATATCTACCAAACAATCAACAGGCTATAAAGAACCTTATGTCCTTGGAATAAATGCGGTATTGTGAGTCCATGGGTATAGTGTCACATTCTATGCTAATTTGGTGTCTTTATCAGTACAATGGGTGTTGGTACTTATGTGTCTTGCAATAGAGGTCATGGTGCTTTAATTGTTGAAGTTCTGATTGAGGATGAGTCATTATTGTGGCTGTGGGTTTATATTTTGCGTGGAAGCTCACTGAATGGATATTTGGTGCCTATGACCCTATAGAAACCATTAGTTCTTTAGTATCAGCTTCGCTTGCTTAGGTTGGTCTGTGAATAAGTGACCGCCAATTATTAACGAGTTTTCTCCATGCTTAAAGCATGTTAATAGATAAAACAGCTTCAGAACACAAAGGGCAAACTAAGAAACATGGATGGGTTTTAGTCAGTACAAACTGACACTCCCTTCGACTCAACCCAGAGCGGGAAAAGTAATATAATGAACTAGATTCCGCCTTCCGACTTCGTCCGCGTGGAATAGTTACTTTTGGCTAACGCTAACTTTGACCTGCATGATGATCTAAAAAAAATATCTTTCTCTCCCCTTTTCTTCCTTATTTCTCACTTTTTTAGCCTATGTCCGTCTCCAGGGTCCCAACTATCTCTGTACCAAAATTCATCTCCTTTCGGCGCAAACAAACCTCAATTTCGCTTTTATAATATTAGTAAGGATACCCATCTTAAGAAAGGTTTCCATATTAACCAGTAGTAACTAGGTGGTGGGTTGAGGTCAGATACACTAACGCCAACTAGCAGCGATACGAAAGGTCATTAACCTAAAGAACAACTGTGGCGTTGACAATCTAATATTTAGCTCTTTCCATCTTGTGCCTTTGTCGTAATGTCTCGTTCTCCCGGCAAAAACATGACAACGTTAAGACGGGTTCGCCAACATTCGGGCGGCCATTTTAGATGGGGTTTTAGCATGGGTTTTGTTTACATTTGGTATCGCTTCTCGTTGGCCGTACTTTAGATAGTAGTTGCTTGATGTAAAACTGGTAAGACTGGAAGCTGACCCCAATATTATTGAAACATGGCTAGGCAAACCAATCTGGTGCCAGCTATTATACATTCCAAGCGTACCTATATTTAAAATATGGGTGGAAAAAATATTATCTTATCCAATCCACCTCCGATCTTCAAAACTGGCCAGCAACACCTTGGTATTACTGACTTATACAAGGGCTACTCCATTGGAAAAATTGAATAGTCGGATTGGAATAATGATGGAATAAGTATTTATACTATTCGAAAACACTCAATTGAATATTTATGCTTGTCCATGTCTATGTTTGCTTATAGCAAACAAAATTGAAGTTTCTTCAAAAATTATGTTGGATAAATTAATATGTCTTTAAACAATTAGATCTACACTTACCTTTCCTCTGTATAATAACCCTGAGCAATGGTCTGGCGGTGAGCAGTGCTCTAGCCAGGTTATCATCATTGTTAATCGGCAATAAGTCTCCATCTCTTGGGTCCGTATATGATATAAGGAAGGCCACATCGTGAAGCCTGTGTAATTTCTCTATCAACGCTTTGAAGTCTTCATACTTGAGCTTTTCTGTACGACTGAGCGAGAACCTTCTGAATTCTGCATCAAACTGTAAAGACAGAAAAGTTTTTTTTAAATACAATTATTTAAATACTTATGTATTTAAATACCCATGGTCTCTTTGCCACGCTAATCCACAGGTGTGGCAGTACCAACACTATCCTGCAAATTATAACTGCCTGGGCAGACAGCCTACTAATGTAGGCGCTAACGAATCACACACAATCTGTTCTAGTTATTAAGTACTAACTAACACAGGCTAAGTCATATGTTTACCAACACACTGGACATTTTTGTAGTCTGTTAAATAAATAAATAAAAATAAACTTGCCATGGACACAACCTGTACTTTTTAAAAATTTTCAATAATAGAATATTGATATGTCATTATTGGAATTGGTATATTTCCTATTTACTGATGGTTAATGAAAAAATACTTTCAAATTTATGAGGCAACTGGTGAGTGAGGACAAACTAAGGACACAATAGTCCCCATTTCTACCATAGAGGTATTGCAGCATTTGAATCTTAAAATCAACATCAGTTTTATTACACACTGAATTCAGTACAACTATAGCTCAAGCCAAATTATCATAATTTTCCCCTGGTTCCAAATTACTTCGGGTCACCACAACAAATAACTTCTTCCATTCTCCCCTGTCAACCATCACACAATCATTCACTACCATTTACAGAAGAATATGAAAAAGCTCTCCAGAATTTTATTGTAAGTATACAAATTTATTAGTACCTTACATTGATGTGTGTTTTGAATTAAAGTTGTAAGTAATTGTTTTATTCAGTTAGTTACCTACAACAGACCTAATTCCCAAGGCGCTACAATGAGTTAATTGCTCAAAAAATCTTTTTCATCAATGCAATGATTCAAGATTTTGATTTATTGTAATCATTTAACTTTTAAAACTTAAGATAACCTCACTCAATTACTATTAGATAGCTTAATTACAGAAGGAAAACATAGTTTTGTAAGGAATTCAAACAATTTCCGAGTACATGCTTCCTTTTAGATAGTAATTCTCAGTCGAGTATTTTTTTTACACAGAATTCAACATGTCATTAATAACCGTTCTAAAGAAATCCCTGGGTTAAGTAATGCTAAATTTGAGTCTAAATAGTCAACATTATCTTGCCAGCTAGTTTTACGACCGAAAGTTCGCGTGACTCTTCAAGTTTGGTCAAGAAATTAGAAATTCCTTCCCACTTGCCTTAGTTTTGACTTCCACAGTTTGACTGTCAACACGAGCCGCTATTTTATTCTTCGACATCTCTAAAGCATTTAATATAAAGCACTAACACTATAAAACTATTCTCAAAACATTTAGGCACTTAATTTCAAACACAACATTGTAAAATATCAAAAGTTTTATTAAATTATTGATATGACGGTGTCCATTCCACTCGCGTCGTAATTTCAGTAACTTTGTTCTCATTTACGACATTTTTCATGCATTAGTAATACTTGACATGCAATCCACCAATGAAAAGTAAGCCTTAAATATGAAAAATTACTTTTGTGGCTTGTGATTGGCCACAATTTATGTCGACAAACAAAACCAATAACGACAGTTGTTTTTACGGTTCCTTTCAAGTAGCATTCAAAAAGTTTGTGTTATGATGATTACCCTTTTGTATATAAAGAACGGTTATTAAATTATTTATATTAAATCTGAACATTTGCTGTTGATGTCATAAAAGAATCATATTTGACTTTTGTAGTTTGAACATAAAATTTTGTGTTGTGCGTTGTAAATAAAATGGTCCATTTAATGCGTTAATTGAAACATCTCAAAATGACATAACAGTCAATGTGACCAAAAAATATTTCCCAAAACATCTTTTTTTGATCATTTATCATCTTTTTCTGATCTTAGATCTAGAACATGTTTTTGAAGGTTTCGTTCTCTAAATTGAAAATCAATTTCACTGGATAGGCTCACGTGACACACTTGTATTACTGTTTATGTTCTAACTAGCTGCACCGCGCCGCGTGGACTGGTTTAAGAAGTAGCTATAATTTTTTTTTTCTACGTAACATCATTTATTTATCATATTATAATTAAATTAATTACTAAATATATACAACCTATAAATATAAACAAACTAATAATAAAAAAATATATACAGAAAATTACAGGGCGTCAAAAAATTCGTCCGTATCGCCGTCAGCAGCTATAATTAATTTAATTCAGGGTATAGTTTTTCTACATTTCAAATCTCAACCAAACCTGTTCACCCGTTAGAGCGTGAATGGGTTACAAACATATTAAACATACACATAAAAATATGTGCCCTTCGCTTTAACTTTTTTGTGAAGAACCTTTATACTTGTTGACTGATCACCTTGTCTTGTAAATTCGTAATTGTCAATGTCAGTGTCATCCAACCAAACAACAAAAACATCTAATATTTGAAGCCGAAAATCTAAGAAAAATAAATAAAAACCAAGAAATTTGATTATTAAAGACGATGACTAAACTAATAAACAAAGATGCAGAACGGTTAAATCCATGTCTGAAGGTCTAATAATATGTTTTTTGCATATTAGTCCTCAAAAAATGATTTACATTATGTAACAATTTTTTAAATTGTTTTAGGAGCAGGAAATGTCCTACAAATGCTTAAGCAACAATGGATATGATAATTCTAAATGCGAGCAATACTTTGATAACTACAACACGTGTAAAAAGTTTTGGGTAAGACAAATATGATTTGTATGTTTTGAGAAGTTTTGAGGTTACA
This sequence comes from Ochropleura leucogaster, assembly GCA_958449745.1. Taxonomy (NCBI): domain Eukaryota; kingdom Metazoa; phylum Arthropoda; class Insecta; order Lepidoptera; family Noctuidae; genus Ochropleura; species Ochropleura leucogaster. Next base: position 4,754,515 of record OY288221.1, on the reverse strand, counting down.
TTTATTCTTATTTTAATACTTTCGCTGCCCAGAACTCAGCGTATGAGTCCAAAATAATTCGTCCGTGCGCCCCCCAAACCGTCTCACGAATCGTTGCAGTACGTAGCTATTGTTGACTTGCGCGTACGACCACTCAAGACCCGACTAGCGATTCCACATCTTAGTTTGTATGCTATAAGGAATTTTAAGGTACTTTGAATGTATACGTTCTATCGACGTTCGATTAATTGGACATATGACTCGAATTTAACTTAAGGACCCTCAAAAGGGATAACTGGATGACTTGTTTTCAGCTAAAACCTATTTTCATATACATTTTCAAAATATAAATTAAAGGTACTGAACCTGCATTTAAATCCAGATCATGGTTTGCTTTTGTGTTGTTGTCCTTTCAAATCTGTTCAGTCATTTAGCTTTTTTTTATTTTTTATTCAGTTATAGTGGACATTTATACTGGATTTACTGATATTATTAAAACTACCTAATTTTAGCTAACTTTTTTCTAACATCACAGTCTGTAACTGAGTAAATTTATGAGAAGTTTGGATGACATTTTATATATATTTTATTTTATACTCATTTCTATGATTATGTGGGTATCAAATGACCCTTTCATTTTACTGGGGAGAATATGAGAAAAATTAGTTTTTTAAACTATAATAATTATCTTTCAGGGCAAAGTATTTAAGGATAGAAAAGCTAAGGGAGAGTACCCATACTTGCCAGAAGTAGAAGACAGAGCAAAAATAAAGGAACAATATTTCAAAACTGTTAAAGATAGCTTTTAAATGTATTTATTAATTTATACTAGTTTATAAATTAAAGTACATACTGTTTAATTTAATGATAAATTATGTAAGCAACAAAAACTTTGATTGAGGATTTTTTTTTAAACTCCTTTGTTGATATATTCAGATTTATATTGACTGAATGACACTGTATCCACACATTCTATTCATACCATAAATATATTTGAGGAGTACATATTATGTCTGCTGCCACATTAAAAACTAGTTTATGTTTTACTGTACTTTATGAAAAAGAAAACTGGGTTAGCTCTATGGCCACAACTGTCAAATAAAATAAAAATAAATCTGTACCTGACCATAGATAGGAACTGGTAATTTTAATGTAATAATTATGGCCCTCACTCATGCAACATTAATGATTGAAATATATTTTATTTCTTTATATTTTACCTGTATGTTAATAGATATCTTTCCTGGCGGTATCAAAGAATTCTTCCTATATATGTCGCTAGTGGTACTATACAACCTGAATGAGTGTATTTCTAACTAGAGATAAACTTTAAATGACCATAAATAAATATATTTTACAAGAACTGCATTCTTGTATTTTTTCCTTAACTTTCTGATTATCATCATCATTTTCCTGCCCTTGTCCCATTCTATTTGGGGTCGGCGCAACACGTTTTCTTCTTCCATTCTCCCCTATCAGACGTCACGGCACCATTTACTCCTTTCTCCTTCATATCATTCAACTTTCCGATTTACGATTGTTACAGCTTTTCCGGATGTAGGCAAAAACCACAGAACGCCACCTGCATACCCAATACATGGCAACACTGAACATCAATATCATCGTATTTTTATCTAATGGCACACGCACCACGCTGCATTGAAAATAGTACTTTAATTTACGCTGAAATAAGGTTTAAATTACAATGAATTTGATTTTTTTTTAAAAGTTAGTTTCAATCACACAAAAACGAATAAAAGTCATCATCATCTGCCTAACCGTTTCTCAATTATGTTAGGGTCGGCTTCCAGTCTTACCGGATGCAGCTGAATACCACTATTTTACATGGAGCGACTGCCTATCTTACCTCCATAACCCAGCTAGTACCGGGTAATACGATACCTCTTGGTAAGACTGGTTGTCAGACTATCGAGCCACTGACTAACTGTAACGACGATCAAAAATCTACAAATGACAGTCGGGACCAACAGCTTAACGTCCTTTCAGAGGCACGGAGGAAACTCGGTATGTAACGAGTGGTCACCCATCCACAGAGCAACCTAGGCAAGCGCGGCTTACCTAAAGATCGACCTGAGCGGCTATTATTTAGCCACGAGCTCCTCAAAAACTAATAAGTCATCCTGTATGCCTACTATGACATCTCAAAGCAGAACTTATTCCACTGAGTGAAAGAGATGGTGCTAGACACCCTGTATAGCTCTGTCCCTTTCCCTCAGCGGAATAAGTTCTGCTTTAACACGTCATGGTAGGGTAGCTGATAATATAACTTGAATAGTCATTAATTATGAAAAGTTGCTTCGACCAACATCTGTTGAGGCTCTCCTTAGGCGGTCTGATCCAGAATGTATACAGCCCTCATTGTGAGGAGGATCCTGTCCTATATTAATATACTCTTTGATCCTGTCTCTGGAAACAAAGTCACATAACTTGACCCAGCTCCCGATACCAGCTCAACACTACTTTTTATTTTAAGAAATATTTAAAACTAAAAAACATCAATGAGGTAACTGGCAGAGAATGCATTTCGCATTCATTCCGTCTCCGTACATTCTGTGTAACGAAAGCATTAAAAAAAAAATACAAAAAGTAAGTAAAGGAATATAGTAAAACCACAAACAATCATCTAAATATTTTATTGTGACACATACAACAGTGGAGAGAAGCAATGACTGTGTCTTAGTGTAAAAAGCCACTAGCTAGCTACAAATATATAGACCATCACCGTTACAAGGCAATATGGGAAGAACGTGTTACTTAATCATCTGTTCGTTGGTCTGTGGCTGAGTACAGATGAACTTAAAACGTCACTTACAAAAAAAAAAACGGTTCCCACACTTGGGATTACTCCTGTATCGTGAGTGTGTTTACAAACATTTAAACTCACTCAAACAGCCAGAAGCGTAATAACTACTTCGGCTGTGCAATTTCAAAACCTAGTATCTGACAAATTATTAAAAAAACGTGTTTTTGCATTTTTCGACCTTATAGACCACTCTCCACATACTAGTATAGCAAAAACTCCCAAAAATAAGTCAAAAACGAAGTTACACAAAGTCGGAAACCTAGTATCTACAGTAAACGTTTTCAAAATGTTAAAATTACAAGAATAAAACATAGTATCTAACATATACTATTTTAAAAACCTAGTAAGTGCTTGTAGTTACTTGGATATAAAATGGTTAATGTAGATACTAAGTCAATGAAATGGTTGAAATAAACGTCAAAACTCCTGCGCAACTTTAGTAAGTGAGAAGAAATCTTTGCAAGTGCGTATTTTTGTCTATAAAAATGAGTAAAAATCAGTTTTATAGGTCGACGTTGATTTTGAGTATTTTAAAAGAACAACATGATGAAATTTAAATACGCTTCACTGTATAATATTGTCAAGATTTTTGGTTTTCCAAGGTTTTTCACGATAAAAGGCATAACCTTAAAATAAAAACAAGCTTTTTGGTAACTGGCGAGCATTTGTTGGTAACGGCGAGATTTTGTTTTGTGTTTTGTTTAGTTTTAATGAATATGTTATACATTACACACTAAGCAACGTTTTGGTGGTAGCATAGCTATATAACGTATTTTATCTCAGATTAAATGAAAACACCTCAAGTTTGCCTTCATCAGTTAGCAGTAATCAAATGCATGAACAAAATGTATGTATTGCAATCAAAAACATACAAAGGTGAACAATAAAAAATTATATCCAGACTAATTTTAAGAAAAATGAAAAAGGGGTTTTCGACGTAGCAATGCACCCAACAGATATCTCTCTAAGACATTGACTGTTGATAAAATGTTTAGCGACTTTAAAACCAAAAATTCCAATTTCAAGTTTTGTAAAGACATATAGACAAACATTGAATAGGTACTACAAAATTATCATTCAAATATTTAATAACACTCCTTTTTTGGGGCAGTCGTGTAAAAAGCGATAAATGTGTAGATCATGGGCTGTATGAAGAAAAACGTAGTAGATGAAGGTGCTGACCTTCCAGAGGATGTTAAAACTGGATACGAGGATCATAAAGCTAAAGCAAGTAAAGCAATACAAAAGTATCGACAAGATGCCTCCCTAGAAAAAACTTCCTCTGTGAGATACTATTCGATGGATTTACAAAAAGTTATGTTGTTACCCGACATGAAATACCTAACTAAAGGACACACTCATTATGTCAGCTGATGGAGTTCATGGCAATATATTGAGGCAGAATAAAAAAAGATGCTGTGTACGATTTTGAATGTAAGTTTGGGTTGCAGATCGAATATAGAAGATATCGTAGTCCAAAAAACGTATGAGTGGGTAAAAAAAAAACGCATACCGCGACGCATTAATAACTTGATCCCATGAATAATTTTTTGCTTAGTTCTTTGGTTGAAGGAAAATTTGTTAATGGATGCCGCATTATGTTTTCTAAGAATGATTACTTTGAATCTCATTTTTCCGAATTGGATTTTCTTACGAAACACAATCTCTTGACCATGCCAACCTTAAAAAATATTTCAAGAGGCATTAAAGAAAGTAAAAAGGAAAGCATAGTAAAACTACAGCTTATGCCAATGAACATAATTGAGATTTAGTTTCTGGTGGGTAATTATTAATAAGCGAATAATTTATTTTTATTTGACTGTTTTCAAATATTTTGAGTGATTATTTTTAGATTTTTTTCTGTGAACAAACAGTATTTGGTTTCCGATTATCTGTTTTTAATCTTTTTCATTAAAACTGCTTATTACTGGCCATATATTTTATGTTGTTTTATTCAGTTGTTTCTTACTAGGTTTATAAAATTGCATTTAGTTCCTACTCAGTAAATTCAAACCGAAATGAAAACAAAGCAAGTGATCTTACTATGTCTATTAATTTGCGTTTAGTCCGCGCTCAGTATATTTTAGAACTAGATGAAAACAAAGCAAGTGATCTTACTAGGTTTTGAAATTCTCACACTCAAAAAGTTAGGTCTAAGAAAACAATGTTTTTATTAGTAACTGCTCCTCTACGTACATCTTTTGTGATAGACGCATTATAACTATTTTTTTTGAAAGCCTGTTATGTACCTCAAATTTTGCAAACACTCCCAAGAAGTTACGACTAATATTATTGAAACGGCAAGCTGTCAAAGATATGAAATCGTTTTTCGGCTCTCCTGTAAAATTTGGTTTTATGCAGATACTGGGTTTTGATATTTCACAGCCGACTTGTAGGTCATACAAATATTTGTTCCGTGCGGGGATCCAACCCGCGACACGCAGCGCAGCAGTAGGTCGCTCAGCCACTGCGCCGGCCGTCGTCAACTTATAACCGGCCAAGATATAACTGTTGAGTCGGCTCACCCTTCGTATCTACATCGTATGACTATCTCACTTTCGTAATGCAAAAAATTCGAACTCCACAATATGGCGCTGAAAATCCGCCATTACCTACTCTTTATTTTAATACATGCCTAGCCCGTGACAGTTGTACCATCAACAACAATTTAACCAAATCGGTGCATCCGTTTAAGAGTTACAAGGGAACAAAGATACGGACATATAGGTCAAATATATACCTAAACCCCTTTTTTGGTCTCGTCTAAGTCGGGTAAAAGCACAGACAAGACTAAGGAATCGAAGCGTTTGTAAATTCGAGAATTTCAACCTCAAAAAATAAGTTTTTTTGTTAAGTCTAGATTGTTTAGCAATTTTCGGTGCCCGACTGCTTTATGGTATCTTGACTGCGAGATTTCATAATACTTTAGTAAACTGTATAATTATCTAACATGATAAGTTCATCTGAACCAAGCCTTTGAAATATCAAGACAGTCACACCATTTGTCTAGAATCTAGCCAATTAGACTTCTGTGCCCTATATTAACTGACCTCTCTTAAAAAAAAACAATGGGGTAAAAGTGTCAGTTAGTGCAGGGCATTGACAACTTCGCTGCTATGCACGACGACAAATCAAGCTGTGAAATACCAGTATAAGCGGAACTCTCACTGTATGGGAAACCTATGAAAAGCGAGGCCATGTTATACTGGATATTTATAGCTTGATATGTCGATATGCTTAGAAAAATCTTTCAACTGCGTGCATCTGTGCAAAAGTTATAAATTTACATACAATACAGTACACAACCATTCTTAAATTCTTAATTAACATTAGTTTACAATGTTATTGTTTTTTTTTTTATCTGGCGCCGTACAAAGGAGTTTCAACGTGGTCATCATTAGGAAAAAAGGTTATATAACCATAACTTAAACCTGTTATCACCGAAGGGCAAAACAGATATACCTTATGTTACACCCCGGCGGCGGCAGTGGCGTCACTTATCACCATCATTCTGTCACAACGGATAGCAGGTATAGCAGTGGAATAATTTTCGATATCTAGGGTCATATACCTATATCGTTAAAATTTGCGTATATTTCCACATACAGTGAGTTCCAAAAAGATGTAAACACGAACAAAGATTTATTATATACTAGTTTTTGCCACGCGTTAAATTCGGGGTAACACAGTTCCCCTTTCATGATTTGCAGGTACCTGGTTTTCCCTTTTCTTCCTCATTTCTCAATCCTTTTGTTTTTGAAATTATCAATGTCGGTTGGGCCATTGGGCCCGAAGATGTAACAAAAAAACAAATTCAATTTCGCTTTTATAATATTAGCAAGGATGTCTACAACCGTTCCATAATTAAAATAAGTTTTTTTTTTATTTCACTTAGACCTATAAGGGCACTAAACGGTTCGGGTTGGTCGTTTCATATGGAGAAGAACCGGCAAGAAACTCCATGGTTACTCTTTTAAAATCATTTGGTTTTACAATGTTGTTGTTACAGCGTTAGTACCAACTTAAGTATGAGAGGACAGCGTAGGCCCGACAATAAGTCATGCTATGGTTACTTTACAAAACGTGAAATAAAATAAGAAATTTACAAAACTTAATAAGCATCTAAGAATTTACAAAGGCCGTATTTTTGTAAATGTAAAGTAGTGGTGGTTAAATTAATTGTTTAGGTGTTTTGTACACACGGCAACAGATCAACCTATACAAAACCAGTTTATGCGGATCTCTCATTGTACTTGAAATTTATGGTGTACGATCTGTTGTTGAGAGAGCAACATAAACTGGTTTTGTATAGGTTGATCTGTTGCCGTGTGTACACTAATATTGTTTACAAAATTATCGAACAATACAGCCAAATTATTTACTGTAAATTTGTACTAAGTTTTTTGAGAAAATCAAGTTATTTATTGTTTACATAATTACGGAACAATGGTTGTAGACTATATAATGGCTCCTTGTCCGTTTATATCTTTTTGGGGCTGACTGTACGACTACAAGGTCACCCACATCATTTAAATCATCTGTTAAAAATATGAGCCTTTACAAGAAATAACTTACAGATCAACGATATGCTTTCTTAAAACAGCATCCTCTCTCAACAACCTTAACTTCTACATTTCTTTAACATCATTCGTCTTATTACAAAAGGGGTACAAACTTTAGCCGAGCCTGTTATTCTGATTTGAACATTATCTCGAACGACGCAAAGTTTAAAATAAACAGTCAACCTAGAGTTCAGTTTATTCACGTTGTTGAATTAAAAACCTTAACTCATTCGGAATAAAGTTCACAGCACAATGACTGGATCGGAAGTAGCTTTGTAATGAGACACAATATCTACATTATAACGCTCAATTTCTTGGTATTTTGCTCAAATGTACGCAGCTTCATCATTCTTAAGGTTACCCTGATTTTCACATCAATCCTACTTAACAGAAATATACCATGATTGTATGCCCAATGTCCAACAACTTGAAATTGGTTAGCCTTTTGACCGCCAGAGCATAAAAGCACACACGTGACCTCACCGCCAATAAACTTATTGTTGTCACATATTTGTATCGTTGGCGTCGATGACACCCGCTTGGCGCCATTGTCACATATATGTTAATATTAAAATAAAACAAAGACAGATACTTTACAATTCATAACATTAAGCCTGTAATTTCTGAAAGGTAAGGCAGAAGTGTGATAACAATGTTTTTATTTGAAAAGAATAATGAACAATAATGATTGTATTGAATCAGAGTAGGTAATCTACTTAATATAAACAAAGCATTAAGGTAGAATAATAATAATACCAGCCTATAACTGTCCCACAACTAGGGAGAGGCCTCTTCTCATATAGAGAAGGCACGACCATTGATCACCACGCTTACTCAAGAATGCTGGCGATTTCAGACTGTTTTAAAGGCAAACATTATAAATTAAATACCTACCTAATTCTATAATAAATTATAGCGATGTATAAGGTCTATTTCACGCGTAAATATTTTTTTAACTGGCAACACTTTTTTTTTTTAATTTCTGTAGTGATATCAGGCAGAAATGTCACACTAGTGTCAGATAATTTTGGATATTGTTAATCTCTATTTAAATCTCAGAGTTTTTACAAGTTTTTATTTAACTTGCATGTTTGGGTCAAGAAGATTTTAAAACAAATTTTGCATATAGGGGTTAAGTTTCGATGACAATGCAATGTACAATGCACTGTGCAATGATGCTAAGTGACGTCATTCTAAATTCAATATGGCGGACTCCCAAAGATGGTGGACTTTTTATGCTGCCTAAAGATGACAGATGTTTTTAATATGATATTTCATTCAAAGAAGGCATGGTGCATATTAACAATTACAGGATCAGAACATACATTTTCTGTTTTTAGGTAATTTTCAAATAACTTCCCTCGCTCTGGGCGGAGCGGAAGGGAGTGTCAGACTTTTACTGACTAAAACCCATTCGTGTTCCTTCTTTTGCCCGTTATGTTCCGGGATGCGGTATCTCTTTCGAGCAAACCGCAACTACGGTAGGATCAGACCATACATTGAAGCTCATTTCATTGGTTATCCTACACTTAACGTCTAGAACTAGCGGAAAGCGATCTCTATGGAAAAACTACAGTATGAGGCACTTTTATTTTGTAATGAATATTATTATCTCGTTTAATGTTGCCTGTTACTACTCACTTTTAGAACACCAATTACATTCGCATTTTGAACCTTTAGAAGGTTTAGAAGGACAAAAATGATATTTTGAAAGAAAAAAACAGTTCAATTTTGTATGCTTGTCGTACTAGCTATTCTAAAATAAACTTAATAGACATTGCAATAAGGTTAATATTTGTTTAAATGTAAATAATATGGATAGGATTTGAAGATTTTGCGTTAGTGAATTTCCTAAATTATTGTATTACCTAAATAGCGAGTAGTACCCAGTCAAAACTATTAGTATTATTGCGTTTAATTAACAGTCCAGGTTATTAAAATATAGTTTACATTAAATACACTACGTTGCAAAAAATCGACCACTTACAACCGCTCCGTTAAAATGACACGGTGCTCGAGGCAGTCCTTTCAGTTAAATCACTTATAGCAGAACCTAATCGCAATAGGAAAAAGAATCACTTCACTTTTGACAGACTTCTGAATGGCTACAAGCAACCAGCAACTCTATTTCAATTGAAATAAAGACCATTATGGAAAGGCATGCTGACTTATTGCAAGAACGCCCCGCCCCCTTTTCCTCCCACAACTACCTCAGACACCGTATCAGTTAATCAATACGTCTATAGAGTAGATTTATTTTAAGCTGGCGAAACAAATGAATGTCAACTTGTACTAAAATACTCGAAATTATAAACGATAGCTGTCGCTACCCATACTGACTGTCGCTAAATATCATATCGCAAGCGTATCATAATACACGGGTTTTGTATTTGGTGCATTTTGCGAATTTTTGGTTATAAGTTGACATTAATTTGATTTACCAGCTTCATACTTTTCTAGAGACAAATCATGCACATTGTCTGTCCAAAAATAAAATATCTTCAAAGACATTACAAATAAGGTTTAATATGCCATAGCAATAGTGGGTTCAAACAAATAATACTGAGGTATAATATCAGCATTATTTTTTGTTTTATTAGTTAGTATGTTTCGTTAAATGATAATGTTAGTTATCTTTAACAAAGCTTAAACTAAATTTTGGGAATCTTTTTAAAATATTTTAAACTTAAAAAATAAAATCTTAGTTGAATGTGATTAATTTTACTATTTAAACTATACGCCAGAAGGGCTACTATGACATCTTATAGCAATTCTTATTCCACTGAGTGAAAGAGATAGTGCTAGACACCCTGTATAGCTCTGTCTCTTTCCCTCAGTGGAATAAGAATTGCTTTAAGAGGTCATAGTAGGGTTGCAGTTTTTCTCTTTGGATATTAAAATAATGCTTTTGAGTTGTAGACTCAAATGAATGATTTTAGTTTACAACTAAAAGGTTGTGGTTAATATATTATGTATATTCAAATCGGTAGATAAAACTTTCGCAAGATAATAATTAAGTTTTCTTCTTAGCAAAAGTAAAGAAAAAATCTGGCTAATATTTACTAAAGAATAAAGTATTGCGGCAAAGCATTTTGGTTTAGAAATACTGGATAATATAAGTAAACACGAAATATACAAATTTCAAAAGTCCAATTGTTAAATAAGGCAGTGTATACATATAATTCGCGATATTTTGATTAAATCTCATTTACACTTAACAACTAAAACATTTTTGTTTAAATTATTTAATTTTACGGAAACTTTTAAATTTAATAATCAAAACAAAAACTTTACTAACATAAATTTTAGAATATAAAACTAATTGGTCTGCTGTTAAGAAATACAAATTGAGGAACAAGCATCTGAAATAGTCGATTTTTTTATCGTCCGACGATGTTTTTAAATAAATTAAACCAAATTTTGACTTATTTACTCTCTAAAATAAGTTACAGTTAAAAATTACAGATCTTAAAGAGATTATACTAAAGTAAAGATACCATAAACAAAATTAAATAGAAAAAAAAATAAGACTAAAATATTCTGCGCATCAATACTGGTAAAAAATGCTTCGTTCCTCAATTTATACAATGATTTCATTGGTCAAAAACACTTTCACATTTTCAAAAATAAATGGATGGAATCAGCAACATTTTTGAGGAAAAAAATATTTATTTCTTCCCTCGGATAGTCTTGACAATATTTAAAGAGCTTTGACCAATAAATGAACACTTAAAAAAAAATAAACCACAGAGGTTGGTATCAAATATAAAACGATAAAGTAGAAAGGACAATGCGCGTTATAAACCCTTAAATAAAGACGTACACAGGTGAGATAAAACAATCTAGAGAGAAAAAAGTTTTGAAAACAATATCAGTAGGCCTACCATGACGTCTTAAAGCAGAACTTATTCCACTGAGGGAAAGAGATAGACACCCTGTATAGTTCTGTCTCTTTTCCTCAGTGGAATAAGTTTTGCTTTAAGACGTTATGGTGGGGTAGCAGGAAGAATTTAAAGACAAATGATGACAAAAAAGTTTGAACACGATTTCAAGGAAAACTTAAAAAAAATGACCATTAAAAGAACCTTAACTATTTTTTTTTATTTCAAATTGCTTATATCATAAAATATAGCTCCTGGTATGTGTACAATCCTTATAAAAATAACATAACATTTCAAAATAATAACAACAAAATGTACGTCGGTAATTGAAACCTATTTTCATTTGCTATTTAAGAAACAGTTTTCTTTTTTTTTCTATTAAGCAGTATTTGACTGTTTATTTTACAATTAATTTAAAAACATTTTTTTTATAATTAAGAGTAAAATAAACAGCCCGTACGAGTGATAAAATTTGAGACTAGATTATTTTAAATTTCGATTTTGAAATTTTCTTATATATATATATTAAAAAATGCGCAAGTAACGTGTGTGTCCATCGGTACCTTCTCCCGCTAAAATATCGCGTTTTAGCAACATGGAAATCTATTAAATAACTGAACATATTTCGATGCAATTTTTCTCACTGGTATTTCATAATTGGATTTAAATCCCGGTAGTGTAAATATTCCCGTGCCAAAATCAATGACGTCTACGCGAGTAAAGCCGCAAACAAAATCTAGTTTAAAACAATCTAGTGCCAAATTATAATGGATATGTATTAATATAAAGTAGCGTGTACATGATGTTGTTACTTGTTTAATAAACCTGTATATTTTACAGTAAATTGTTATGTTATTAACACGCATTGTCATCTAAGAGTCAATCTGACCTCTGCTTTATGTAGAAACAGCTTATTCGGAAGTGGTCGCACATTTGACGTACCTGTTAGGAAAGAAATAATCAAGGATTAAATTGTGTGCATGAAAGAGCGATTAATGCATGGTGTAACTTCCCCGCTCTGGACGTAGCGGGGGGGGGGGGGGGGGGGGCAGCAGTAAACGGACTCTTTACGAAGCATTTTGGACAACAAACTAAGGCGCGTCGCCCACACGACATTTGTAAAGAAAATCTCGTAGCAGCGTGTCTCTTATGTGACTGCGCCTTAACTGTTGATTTTGTGGGCGACGCGCCCGCGCCTCGACTTTTGGTCGTGTGTTGTCTTTTTTCTTTAGGGCCAAAAATCCACCCTTTATTTTTATGGAAGGCTTCAATTTACTTAAAACATTGTTCTGAAGTATACATTAAATAGTATAGAGGTTATGCAGGTATATAAAATAAGGTTTCAACTTTGAAAAAGTTGGTAATTTGACCTCCGATATCTCCATGGAAACTGGAAGACTCTCAGGTATGGTCATCAACATTTTCCTGCCTTGTCCCATGCTATTTGGGGTCGGCGTAACATGTTTCCATTCTCCCATGTCAGACGTCACGGCCATGATTCACTCTGTTCTCCTTCATATAATTCCTTACACAATCCATCCATCTTTTTTTTGGCCTTCCTCTCCCTCTCCATCCATCAATATTCATATCTATCACTCTTTTAGTCACATGCGCTTTGTTCTTCCTACAATCCACATGTCCATACCAAGACAAACGACTCCCTTTCATTGTTTTTGTGTATTTCAATACTACCTGTATTGTTTACTAGTTTCCGCCCGTGACTTCATCCGCGTGGCATAGTTACTTTGAGATAACGCTAACTTAAAAAAATACCTTTCTCTTCCCTCTTTCTCCCCCTTGTCTCACGTTTATTTTTTAAATTAGCCTATGTCCGACTCCAGAGTCCCAACTATCTCTGTACCAAAATTCATCAAAATTGGTTTTGCCATTTAGGCGTGAAGACGTAACAAACAAACAAACTCACTTTCGCTTTTATAATATTAGTAAGGATGACATTTTTATACTTACAACACAACCACCATAATGAATATGCGCCAACACAGTGAGAAGCGTAACAGCATAGAAGGCGATAATCTCGTAGTGTGGCAGCAGCAGTGAGACTGACGCAGCGGCAGTCAGCGGCCACAACAACCAGTTGACGGCGTCACAGCACTGGTTGCTCATTTGACTGACGATTAGGCGACACTGGGGAGAAAGCGAACATATTTTTACAAGACTGCCCCAAAAACGGAGTGTTATGTTTTTAGGGTTATTGTATGTTTGTATGTATGCGTGTTTTTTCTTATATTCCTTCTCATTTAACAAGATCATAAATTGACGTGAAAGTTGGTTACGAACACAAAAAGAGTTTACAAGTTATTTTTTTGGAACGAAGTTCCTTATCGCGCGTTGTGAAAGGGGGCTAGACGGAAAAAATTCTTACGAAAAGTTGTCACGACACTTTTTGCTATAGTTAGCTATAGTAAGCTGTGCGGCGTCGCATGTTTCTCTGTCTGTCTGTCTCTCTCTCTCTTATAGAAAGCAAGCCAGATATTTTCATTTCTATTTCGCATTGAACAGTGTGGTGTTAATAAATAATAAAAAGGAACTTCGTTCCATCCGGGTGTCCCTTGGCACCTCTAAAGTTGAATTTGTCCCATTTTTCAGTTTCCCACTGAGTTAAAATTCTACATACATGTTTAGATTGGATTACAATGCATGGTCATCTAAATCCAATATGGCGGAATTTCAAACATGGCGGACTAGTTATTTCAAAGGGTATCAACTGAAAGGGCTGCTGAAGTGACACAGGTCGTGTCGATGGCCCGTTCGTGTTCCACATGCGTCTCAAAGAGCTATCAGCAAAACAGAGGGGCCTGCCAGGGCCACCGCCTACCGGGGTTGCGGGTTATTAAAAAAAGGTACCATATATAAATCATGGGTGGGTTTTTAGTCAGTAATAGTCTGAACTCCCCCGCCCCGCTCCACCCAGAGATACCATAGGTAAATCATGGATGGGTTTTAGTCAGTAATAGTCTGAAGTCCCCCGCTCCACCCAGAGCAGGGAAAGTTATTTGATGATTGCCCATCCACAAAAAAGGGCTTGCTGGGAATAATACAATAAAGTGTGGTTTTTTGTTTTTTTAAACAACATTACCCTGTCTATTTTTTGTCATCTCACGAGTCATCCTCTTCTCACCAATATCATCATTCGCAGTCTCCCATCGATTTCTTTATCCTCCCATACAGACCATGAAATACTAGGCGCACAGAACATAGAAGAAGTCATACTCACAGCTACATTACTGAACAATGTTCCTATAAGCAGGAACAGCGCACGGAGATCGTAGTCGGGAAGCCGGCTAGACTTGTGGACCCATACTGAACAGACGAGGAACACGGTCAGGAATGACCATAGAGGTCGGAGGGCCTCTGTGGGGGAACGCATCTTGCCTGTGCGGAGTTTGTATGACCTAGAAAAATGCCATGATTATTACAAATAAAAAAAAATATGTTAGCGCTGATCTGATTAATTTAAATATTTTTTTGTGTCTTAAGTTATGTTTTACGGTATGAATGTCGACCATTGTTTTTAACAATGACCCCATTATTTTAAACTATATCTGAATGATCACAATTTCATTAATGTTTGCATGCCTAATATAGGTAAATTGTACAAGGCTCACTCAGTTATTGTTACACCTCATTTTATGTACCTACAATCTAAACAAATAAATTTTACTTTACTTTACGCGTAAGCGCGAGAGATTCATAGTAAACGCTTAAATTTTTAGCTGTTGTGGTCACAATATGATAAAAAGAGACGACACTATAGATCTCATGAGCTTCGGTGGATTCCATACTGACAGACGGGCCTCTCGGTCTAGTGGTTAGTGGCCCTGACTGCTGAGCCGGAGGTCGTGGGTTCGATTCCCACCCAGGACAAACTTTGTGTGATGAGCATGATTGTTTGTTCTGTGTCTGGGTGTGATTTATCTATAATAATATGTATGTATTTATAAATTATATAAGTATGTATATCAGTGGTCTGGTTACCATAACACAAGCTCTGCTTAGCTTGGGATCAGATAGCCTTGTGTGAGTTGTCCCAAGATATTTATTTATTTATTATTATTTATACTACATTCATTGTCCTACTTGCACTTTTTATGACCGTGACTGCAACATTTAGCTTTTGTAAAAGTGATTGGGTCATCCACAACGACGCTGTAGGGGATGGTTAAATTCACAAGGCGACCCCAACGTAGTTGAGGACAGAGTTGGGCATTATTATTCGAATAAATCGTAATCAAGATAATTATTCGAATGAAAAGTTTAAATTTATATATGCGCTGCTGCTGAGGCTGCAGAGAACCTCGAGCGGCGTAAATATAGTAACCTTATTGGTAACTATATTTTCGAGCCGTTTGGGACCATGGGGTCTTTGTGCTCACGTTTGGTTGACACTTCCCGTGACCCAAGGGCTGGCTTTTAGTTTGGACGGAAGCTTAGCGTTGCCATACAACGTGGCAACGCGGCCAGTCTCTTGCCAACTGACAGCGTTGAGCACGAATTTTTTTATGCTATTTTTTCATTTATTTATAAGTTAGGTAGTATGTTTAATAATTTTAGTTGAATTTAGCTTATAAATGTTATCTATACTAATATTATAAAGCTGAAGAGTTTGTTTGTTTGTTTGAACGCGCTAATCTCAGGAACTACTGGTTGGAATTGGAAAATTCTTTTAGTGTTGGATAGTCCATTTCTTGAGGAAGGCTATAGGCTATAATATCACGCTACGACCAACAGGTGCTGAGCAGCGCGGGTGAAACCGTGGGGAACAGCTAGTTTTAAATAAAAAGTTATTCGCAATATACAGGGTGTTTGGAAGATCGATGCAAAGCCGTGAAGCAGACCTAGTATAGACTATTTAGAACCATTTGAACCTAACTTGTCTTCGGCGAAGTGTGACTATTTTTTTTAAATCAAATTTTAATGATTTTTGATGGTAATCCTAAAATTTTGCAGTTATTTGCAAATAATTAGTCAGTTTGAAAGATAAATCATTTATTTTTTTAATTTATTTTATTAAAGTAATGTCTGAACAATCAAACGAAACATGATTAAGGCATCTGTGTCATGAGAATTTTTTTTTTAGACAGTTGAAGTTAATACTTCTGTTTTTCGATTAAGAAAACAGATTTTTGACAGTTTAAAAAAAAAACACGGATCGTGCTTTTTCTGTTCAAACATTTTTAAAGACATGCCTAGTTATTAGACTTTCTTTTGAGGTATCAATTACGCAGATAGCTTACAAATTATTGAAATTAGGATCTACAAACTAAAGTGAGGGAGAAAATTAAACATTTTAAATAGGGTGATAAAACGAGACTAGTGCTTTAAAATAATAACATTTATTATTATACTTATTAAAAAATAGATTTTATGTTAAAAAAAAATAAGAAGATAACTTTAATTTTGGACATTCGAAATAAAATTTAGGGGAGACTCTCTAACACTGCCGACGCGTGACGCGAGCGATAAGATGGCGATAACTTTGACAATTTCAGGTAGCGCCCGCGCACCCCTAGTTACGTGAACACATTTCACAGCAAAAACGACTTTATTGGTAAGACAATAGGGTCGTGTTTCTTTAGATAGGGTCAGTAACTACCTGTTTTTTTGAAGGGACGCCAGTTTACTCAGTCGAGTAACAACTGCGCTTGTGACTAGACGTTATCTCCTTTTTCGTGACAATTCATCGTGTTCAGTTGTAGCCCTTTGCGCTCCTGCACGTGACTCTTGAACTTTTATTTTAAGTTGAACTTTTAGTGCGTTACCAGCCGTTTTTGTGAGAACTGACTATGGCTACTTTCTCGAACGAGGAATATGCTGACATCGTTTTTATGTATGGCAGAGCAGACGGCAATGGATCTTTAGCACGACGGATGTACCAAGAACGCTATCCTAATCGGAGAGTACCGAACGTAAGAGTGTTTTACAACACATTTCGTCGGCTTGCTGCAGATGGGATACACCGTGTGGAACCTGGAGTCAATCCAGGTAGACATGGTACTGACATCGAACAAGATATCTTAGCGGCATTTCAAGCTGATCCACATACCAGCACTAGAAAAGTAGCTCGAAATTTAAACATCTCCCATTGGAAAGTGTGGAATACAATGCACCAAAATAACAGGTATGCGTATCATGGCACGGGCGTTCAAGGTCTTGAAGAGCGAGATCCTCAGAGAAGGATACAGTTTTGTCGTTTTCTTCTTAACTCTGACATTGAAAATGCATGGTTTCTGAAGTCAATCTTGTGGACAGACGAAAGTAAATTTTCTAGGGAAGGCATAACTAATTTCCACAATCTTCATCAATGGGCTGAAAAACACAACAATCCACATTGGAAAAAGCAGAAGTCATTTCAAAGGAAATTCTCGGTCAACGTGTGGGCCGGAGTGATCGGCAGAACACTGGTTGGGCCCCATTTCTTACCGGATAATTTGAATGGCAATAGTTATTTGGAATTCTTACAAAATGATTTTCCAGAGCTTGTAGAGGAATCCGGGGCCCTAATATTCACAGGAGACCGAGAAATTATTTTCCAACAAGATGGTTGTCCAGCGCATTGGACTTTGAATGTACGCGAGCACTTAAACAATTGCTTCCCTGACAGCTGGATCGGCAGAGACGGACCAATCCCTTGGCCCGCCCGGTCACCCGATCTAACGCCGCTTGACTTTTTCGTGTGCCAAGGAACTAGTTTATACAAACGTAGAGATAAATACTAAAGAAGAACTGATTGCGAGAATAAATTCAGCATTTGAAACAATGAAACTAGAGATGAAGTTGAAAATTACAACAACGGAAGTGAGAAGACGGGCCCGTGCTTGTGTTAGGAACCGCGGCGGACATTTTGAACATGAAAAATAAATGATTTGTATTAAAATTTTGTTTTAATTATTTCACCGATACATTTTAATTTTCTCCCTCACTTTAGTTTGTAGATCCTAATTTCAATAATTTGTAAGCTATCTGCGTAATTGATACCTCAAAAGAAAGTCTAATAACTAGGCATGTCTTTAAAAATGTTTGAACAGAAAAAGCACGATCCGTGATTTTTTTTTTAAACTGTCAAAAATCTGTTTTCTTAATCTAAAAACAGAAGTATTAACTTCAACTGTCTAAAAAAAAAAATTCTCATGACACAGATGCCTTAATCATGTTTCGTTTGATTGTTCAGACATTACTTTAATAAAATAAATTAAAAAAATAAATGATTTATCTTTCAATTAATTATTTGCAAATAACTGCAAAATTTTAGGATTACCATCAAAAATCATTAAAATTTGATTTAAAAAAAATAGTCACACTTCGCCGAAGACAAGTTAGGTTCAAATGGTTCTAAATAGTCTATACTAGGTCTGCTTCACGGCTTTGCATCGATCTTCCAAACACCCTGTATATACTTGTAATTAATTCAATTCAAATGCGTAAATGCGTGGATAAATTAAAAACAAAGATGTGTGAAGTTAACCATACCCCCGTTGACATCACATACCTTTGACCTATTGTTTCTCTTGCCGATTTCCACACGATATTTTCTTTCACAGTTTTGAGAGCAATAAAGTGCATAAAAACTCACCGATAAATATTATAAAGGGCAACGGGCAGATTGGTCACGACACCTGTAGCATAGATCAGAACTTCGAACACATTCGCTAGAGTATACCCGGCGAATATATACTTTTTGTAAAAACTCGTGCCTTTCACACCAGTCCAAAGGAAGAATCCTGTGGAAGCCTGAAATATAAACAAAAAGATTATATCATTAAATAAAGCTTGTAGATAGATATTCTATCTATCTATCTATCTTGTAGATCCCGAGGCAGATTTTTTTGAGCGTCAAATTAAAAGAGACAGTCCCACAAAACGCCAGCCCTTCGCCTTTTACTAGTATTTTAGCTGGGAAGAAGATATTGCGGAACAAATTCCCCAGCAACACATCTGAGGATAAGTAGATGATGATAAAGAATCGTTCTGGCATATAACGTAAGGTCTGGTTGTTTGTGTATGTGAATTTAAATGTTTGTAAACGCACCCACGACACAGGAGGAATTCCTAGTGTGGAGCAACGTTTTCTCAAAAAAAAAAACTTACCCACATACTGAAGTCATAACCCCACGGCAAGAACAACACGCCGGTGTTGTACTTCTCCCAATGGCTTATGTAGAAATTGAGAAGGAGATTCCACATCACGTAATATATTCTGAAAAAAAAAGAAAAAAATCTTTATGGTAATCTTATATTCATATTCGCAGGGCAAGGGTGGTTAGAAAAGCGGTCACCTCCTTCTGCGAAGCAGTAATTCTAGCAAAGGAGGTGGCCGGGCATTTGAGGGAGAGAACATCAAGCCAACCCAGCCGCCGCGGGAGACGCCCCGGGCGTCGGGCGCCGCGAGACGATTCCCGGTCACCGTAGATGCGGGCCTGTGGACGGTGAGCAATGGGTAGCTCACCGTCCGTCCGTCTATTAACGGCAGGCCGTGTCGACGGCGCGTTCGTGTTTCACGCGCGCCTCAAAGAGATGTCTTCAAAGCAAGGGGCTTGCCAGAGCCTCCGCCTGCCGGGGTTGCGGGTTGTTCGAAAGAGATACCGCGGCCCCGGAACGTGAAGGGCAATAGAAGGAACATAGGTGGGTTTTAGTCAGGAAAAGCCGGTCACGCCCCCCCGCTCTGCCCAGAGGGAGGGGGGGGGTATTTATTTGATGATTTGCCAACCGAAAAAAAAGTTGTTAGAAAAGGCACAAAATATGAAGGTTTGTGGGAGACAGAATAGGCTATGAAAAAAAGTCTATTTTCAAACATATCGGTGATCATGTTTCAATCCGTTTCAAATGTTATATGTTGAAAAGTAAACAATACCTTTGCCTAACTATTAATAAAAAAAAATGCCCGCTGGTGGCAACACTGTTTGTCTTCATTCTCTCTGGTATCTGTCTTGGCTATAATATAGCCTTTGAATAAATCGATATTGAATTAATCTAATAATTGCATCATTCCCAGAGATTACGGCCACACTAATCTGCAGAGTCCTCATGTAAGTTGACCAAGATTTTTGACTGGACCTTAAAAGAGACTATGACCTCTGAGTTTGTTTCGGATGTTTCTTTTCAGAGTAGCCGGGTACGATACTAACCTCATCTAGTTTAATAAAAAACGACATGTAAAAGTGTTTGTAAAAACTTACTTGCAAAGTAGACAACATTTCAATAATAAGTTATTAACAATAATGACACTACTTGAATGATACATACTATTTTTGCATAATAATATATTATTGTAACTGCAAGACAATATTGTGAAACGGCTTGCGTACACGCAGCGTAGCTACTCGTGACAAGTAGCACTTAATTTCACGAGTGAATTTGTTGTAGTGATGAAATACCGTTTTAACAAGCTTAGTTTCACCTGTGACTATGTAAAAAAAACTGTAGAAGTGACTCACTTTCCTGTTTCAGATTGAGCTAAAATTTTGTATTCATGTTTGGTTTGGCTGACGATGCATACTTAGCTAACTGACGTCATTCTAAATCCAATATGGCGGTCTTCCTAAGATAGTGGACTAGTTATTCTTTATACATTATCATGGTTAAATTTTAAATGAAAGGGTTTGCTGAGAAGAATACGAGAAAGCGTGTTAATAATTAAAAAAAGTTAATATTTTATATTTCGTTTTACTTCGAGTGAAAGATGGCAAATAAAATTTGTCTTTTAATGGCGACTGATGATTGATGATCCTATAATTTGGGTTTTATTGACTAAACTATTAACCCAATAGATTTTTGCCAAGCTCCATCCATATTTGCCCAATGTCCTTTTACAAACTAAACTATTATAAATCTATTGGGTTAATAAACCCAATAGATCTTTGACAAGTCCCATACATATTTACCCATTGTTCTTTTACAAACTAAACTATTAACCCAAAAGATTTTTGCCAAGCTCCATCCATATTTGCCCAATGTCCTTTTACAAACTAAACTATTATAAATCTATTGGGTTAATAAACCCAATAGATCTTTGACAAGTCCCATACATATTTACCCATTGTTCTTTTACAAACTAAACTATTAACCCAAAAGATTTTTGCCAAGTCCCATCCATATTTGTCCATTGTCCTTTTACATATTAACCTAATTGATTTTTCCCAAGTCCCATACATATTTGCCCATTGTCCTTTTAGTAGCACTTTACCTTATAGGCGGAATGGAGTAATCCAGCCTTCCAAAGATAGAGTAAAGGCAGGCGGGAATATAGAATACTGTGTATGAATCCAGCCCATGGTCGAAGAGTTCTCCTAATGGCCCAGAAGTCTGAGTGCGACGAGCTTGCTTGCCGTCAATACCATCTAGAACAGATAAAATATTACTGGTTAACACTACGTCTGTATGTACTGTGAAATGTGTAATATAAACAATCATTCGTAATATGAAATTAACAGCCATATCTTTTAAATTTGAGGGTTGATTTTTTTCACAGCTTCAAGGGCGAGTCAAAAGCGACCGAAGATTCCGTTCAAACTTGCGACATAAACGATCATATCTTTTGACTGCGTAGACTTAGAGGGTTGATTTTCATAGCACAAAGGAACCACAGACTTGAGTATAATATTAACGGATCTTTGCAAACGGACCGACAAACTGAAAAAAAGTGATCGAATAATAATTTGACACGGTTGGCGCAGTGGCTGAGCGATCAACTGCTGCGCTGCGTGTCGCAGGTGCGATCCCCGCACGGAACAAATATGTGTATGGCGTACAGATAGTTGTTTCGGGTCTGGCTGTTTGTGTATGTGAGATTGAATGTTTGTAAACGCACCCACGGTATAGAAGAAATTCCTAGTGTGGGGCGTTCTTTTTCTTCCTTTTGAGGTACGAAACTCCAAAAGTATGGTCTTACCTAAAGTATAAGCCAGGAACAAGAAAACCCCGATGAAATACCACAGAGATTGCGGGATCACCTCCATATGTCCATTCAGAGGAACCTCTCCAACAGTCTCATTGTACAGCGGCGTACTGGCAGCGTAGTAATCGTAGTCGTAGTACGACAGCAGCAGGAAGTTCAATACGATGAGCAGGAATCCGCCAAAAGTTAAAACGTTGGGAGCCACCCATTTTGGTACAAACTGAAAAGGTTTCGTTAAATTATAAGAATATATTAAATAGATAATATTAAGAATAAATATTATAATAAATAATTTAATATATAAGAAATAATAAATAAATATAAAGGGGATGCGCAAACGAAGACACTTTTTGTTACCGTCGCGGCACACCAGCATAGGAAATCGTAGTTTTAATCAAATATTCCTTGGTTAACTTGTATCTCACATATGACACAAAAGTGTCCACGTTTGCGCAGCGCCATATAAGTTAAATATTTATCGGTAGCTTGCATCCGACTCGTTTAAGCGGCGCCATAGTTGATAGACTAAAGTGGCGATTAATCTAATTTACAAGGCAGATGTGAGTGATAATGCCGGAAGGATACATGATAATACACTGATCTTATTGGTGATATTCTTCAGTAAGACCAGACCAGAGTAGGGTTACGATGACATCTTATAGCAGTTCTTATTCCTGTGTGAGAAAGAGATGGTGCTAGGCACTCTGTATTGCTCTGTCTCTTTCCCTCAGTGGAATAAGTTCTGCTTTAAGACGTCATGGTAGGGTAGCAGGTGCTTAGTACCTACTCGAAACCGGCGTGCGTGTATGGCTAGATTTATGAACTTGGATGACGCAAAATGAATATGTAAGGACTTTAGGTGTTTTCTGCCTATCTCAAAGCGAGAAGAGTTTATGTATGTATATAGGATGTAACATAATTGTAGTACAAAACATGGTGTAATAAAACGATTGGCGGTCGAACTAAGTATAAGGAGGGACTAGATCCTTTTTGGTTTTGTTTATCCCCATGTTTTCCACCAGTCACAGCTTCTTTTTTGCGGATTTGAAATCATCAAATAACTTCGCCTGCTCTGGGTGGGGCGGGAGGGGGATTTTCAGACTTGTACTGACTAAAACCCACCCATGTTCCTTCTATTGCCCTTTATATTCCGGGTTGTGACAGTCGGTCTCTCCATGCCACCATGAGATCGCACCGGAGGTCTGTCCGCTGAGCATCTTGCCATTAACTGGGCACACAGACTGCATAGTCTTCCTTAAGACTATTCGAGCAATGTGGCCAGTTCTTATCAAGTAACCATAAACTTTTAGATGTATCGTGAAAAAAAAATGGCATTTACTAGCTATGATGATAAGCCTAAGTATGTACTTAATATGCAACCTTCATGATAACGGTAGGTTATGTCATAAAGCCTAGTTCGACGGTGTTTTTGTATTTGCAACTTTGAGCTCTGCACCGAAAGATGATAATCCAGTGACATGCTCAATGTCCTTTAAGACGTTTCTGACCACAAAAGATGAGTGACAATGGATAATTATTATAACAACAATGAACCACGCGATAAAATAAACAACAAGGCAGTTTGATAACAATATTTTGTTTAAAAGATTGTAGCACAAACAATTTTGTACTTTAATATAACAGTAGAAGGTTGAATTTTGTAAACAGTTGTCTTTTGATAACCTCAGATGTTGATAAGAAATCATACGATATTCGTCATTGTTCTGTGTTAGTAGTGAATATTATCAATGTAGGTATTTCCTTGTTTTACGACTAGAAAGTAGTTTTATTGTCATTATAATGTTCTAATCATTTAGTTTGTAAACAAAAAACTGCAGAATATTATTATATTATTCCTCCGTTCCTACTAAAGCATGTTAAACCATTCCTCCCAGCTGCCTTTTGTAGACCTTTGACAGTTGTTATAACAATTTAATAAACAAGCCAGAATAGCTGAGAACCAGTCTTACCTAGCGGTATTTTTGGTCATAGTCAAAGAACTGATTGCAGGATATAGGATTATAGAAAAAAAAATACCTACCAGATACTATATGCCTCAGTGAGCTGTATGTCTCAATTTCCGGCACAACAAATTCTTACTTATTGAACATAACATTTTGTATTTGATATGCTAAGAAGGCATGCATGCAAAACATTGTCTCAAACGTATTTTCCATGAGGGTATTTAGAATCTAACCAAATGTGAGAAATTGAGAATTGTTACGGATGAACCCCTCCATCCGTCTCACGGTGGGGTAGAAATTCCTCATATTGGTTCACAATAAGAAGTTTGGTTAAATGTATAAATGAGTCACCAAGTATTACTCACCTCTACAACTTTGTTCCAAAAAGGATGCATAACATAAACACTCAGTGGGCTGGTGTCTATGGCCATATACTGAAAAAAAAAAAGTTTTTATGAGTGGTTTTAGATTTTTTGCGGCGCGTACAATCTCGTTTTTAGTGCGACTTCTTATACACAAGTATAAATTAAAAATAAATAGTCATAGCAGTAATTTCATTTTTGAAAAGCAGGTTTAATTGTTTTTAAATAGCATGTAAACTTGTTTGAGCTTAGACGTCCCACAACACACACGCTAGTCTGAAAAACTCAACAATTCTCTCAACTCCGAGTTTATGGGAAAATTACTCTATGGTATGTTTTAAAAATAAAAGAAAAAGGTGTCAAAGGCAGAGGCCATATGATGAATTATGGTCTAGTCATTCTCCTGTACATAGAAGAGATTGTTTGTTGTGAAGTACTATAATGTAGGTAGGCTGATAAAGCTCATGACTTAACCCTTTCGCTGCCTAGTCCAAATTACACCATATATTTTGGACTCATACACTGAGTTCTGGGCAGCGAAAGATTTAAGAAAACTGTGTGGTCGGTTTTGAAACATCATCATTATCAAGCCTGTTAATAAATAAGGTAAGGTACAGAAGTACACCTACAAATTGAATAAACCATAAACAATATTTATTAGTTTAAGATTTAAACCTATTTTACAATTATTGGACCTTAGATCAGACCTAATTAAGTGGCAAAATACAAAACTTAAGGAATTGGGCTTAAATTGTGAAGTTTCCTGTGCTGTAAGAACCAGTTATCTTCATCATCAGGTGCAAAAGTATTTATTCACAACATTTAATTTATGTCATAATTCCAAAAAAATTATTAATCCATCTTTTAGACAATTCAAGAATAAGGGACACATTTTTTTATTTGTAAATTAGAATAAAAATAACAAGGATACCCCATTAAAGTTATGTGTGACGTCACACATTGCTTTAATGTGCTATATCTTTGTAATTTTGGTGTGATTAAAATGTGTCCCTGATTTTTGAAAAATCTAAAAGACGGACTAAATAGAATGTAATTACTTTGACCCTGGAAACTACCCTATTGAGTGTGTGGGTGGTGTGTCCAGTGTGTGTGTGTCACACACGCAAAACACACAAAGTTTTGTGTGTTTGATGGGTCATGTTGAAGTCCCATGTGTGGTTCTAGTACCATCTACTAGGAACAAATCATAACTGTAGCTGCTGTTGAACCTAACACTTCAAGCTCAGCAGTCTCATTCGTAAGCACTAAACCACTGAGGTAATCTGACTTTTGAGATATAAATGGTTAAAGCTTGCCCGTAACTTTCATTTCTTCATTGATCCACATCATTATTTATATAAAATAATTTAAATGATTTGTGGGACCAGCTTAGATTTCAATTTTTCCAAGAAATCAATCCATAGAAGATACTTGTCAGTTAAGTTTTACTGGTTGTAAATATGATAGTTTGGATGGCATATCCTTATTATTCAAAATACTTTTAAATGCGAAAGAAATAGGTAAATTAAATTTTCTAAACATTATAAACGTAAAAAAAAGTTATTTTTACCATAAAAATACTTTTGTGGGCATTAAGCACAGTTAAGTTTTTGTACTGTATTAAATCAATGTTACATAATAACCTAGTAATTCATAATTTATCAAGTAGATTCTGTACAAATATGTTTACACATAACTAGAACGAGTTTCATTCCATTTTTTTTACTGTTGTTGCGCTTGAACAACGTAGTTTCGTACAAACATAGCATACTAATGAGTCATACGAAAAGAATTAATTTATAACACACAAATAACTGCGACTTAAGTTAAACGTATCATCATAATGCGGCAATTATATCAACAACTTCCTGGTACCGCGATGCGTAAAAAAAATCGATATCTTTTAAGGTTATATCACGATGAAACAGCACTAGAAACATAATGTTAGCCTTTTAACAGCAGCCGGTTACTTAGAAGAACACTATTTATAGCGGAAAATACTAATTTAATAAAAAACAACAACACATACCTTGTAATTATCGAACCCTTCAAGGTGTTCGCGACTAAGATACTTGTAACCAAACATTTTCACTGTTTACACTTACTCAATACTAATAAAATATACAGTAAATATTAACTAGTTATTATAGATACAATATTTGCACTTCACGTAATACATTTTCGGTCTATTTATAATTTAAAAGCTAAAAAAAATAAACGCAACACGACACTGTCGCGGTTTGGCTGACGTTAGATTTTTGACAATGACAGGTCTCAGGTCTGGACGGACAGGCGTGACCGATGACAATTGCACTTGCTAGCATGAAAAAAGTTGATTTAGTTTAAAATGCAAAATTGTTGACACAGATACTGACTGATATTTTTTCTGTTCTTAAACACTACTACGTTTATTTCCTTGATATTTCTTTTCGCAAGCCTGCTGCTAAACAATTCTTTTGAAGTTAGCTGTGCCTCTGAACTCTAATTTATGTTTTAATGTTTTTCTATGTGCTCTCCTGTGTGTATTGTAAGTAATACATATAATACATTAATGTTTAAAAAAAATACAATATTTTTTTACCCAGATCAATGAGTGATCTACGAGATATAAACAAATAGCCCATAAATGTTATGCCGTTAAAAATATACTGAAATATGTATGTACCAGACTTTTAAAAAATGAGATCAGTGTCTCAAAACTAGGTAATGAACTTAAAAAAAAAACTAATTATTAAAATTACTATCAATTGACGAATTTATGACTGACAAAAATATTGACTGACGATCTCAGAACTTATATAGGTAGCTACTTACATATCTTTTTTGTTATATCTTATAAGTATTGTATTATTTATGAATAATTGAGTATAAGTTGTTGAAATTTGTAATAATTATAATTATTTTAAATATGTTTTTGTGCCCTAACATGACTCATAACCATGACTCATATCGCTACTAAGCATACAGTTAAAGATTTCAGTGGTTTTTGGAAATGTACTAACCGTTTGGGGACTCGGCCGGGTCTTCCTGTGACTGTTGACGGCTCTAATAATTTAAAAAGTATTGCTGACAAATTTAAAAATACTTTTACTGTTCCGTCACCGTTAGGTCCTGTATTGTCGTCTCGAAGCAAGGGTGGGATGAATGGGGAATGTGTGGCTACCAGGGTAATGGCCAGGGATGTATCTCGGGCGGTGAAATCTATTTCAAAAGGCAAATCACCTGGCCATGATGGATTGAGTGTGGAACATGTGCAGCACGCTGGTCCTCATATTTACAGGGTGCTGGCCATGCTGTACAACTTTTGCATATCACATTCATACCTACCAAATGATATGATGAGGACTATTGTAGTTCCGGTAGTAAAAAATAAGGCGGGAGATTTGTCAGATACGGCCAACTACAGACCTATCTCCTTAGCAACAATAGGCGCGAAAGTGTTTGACAGCATTCTGAATACACAATTAAACAAATACCTAAAATTGCATGATAATCAGTTCGGATTTCGGTCGGGACTGTCCACGGAAACTGCGATATTGTGTATGAAGAGTGCTGTCAGATACTACACTGACAGGAAAACATCTGTGTATGCCTGCTTCCTCGACCTTTCCAAGGCGTTCGACCTGGTCCGGTATGATATTTTGTGGGACAAAATGGAAGCTGCTCATATACCGGATGAACTTATTACTATCTTTAAGTACTGGTACGGTAACCAGGTGAACCATGTCAAGTGGGCGGGCACATTGTCAGACCCATATAGGTTGGAATGTGGGGTGAGGCAAGGGGGGTTGAGCTCGCCTTCCATTTTTAATTTATATATTAATGGGCTGATCGAGGCACTCAGCGAGCAACATATTGGTTGTTATATTGACGGCGTATGTTTCAATAACATCAGCTACGCGGACGATATGGTGCTGCTGAGTGCCTCGGTCTGTGGACTTAGAAAGCTGATGAGTATCTGTGAGGGTTATGCAACTGATCATGGACTTTTATATAATGTAAAAAAGAGTCAATGTATGGTCTTTCAGGGCGGACAGAGAAAAGTTAATGAAATACCAGCTTTACGACTGAATGGCATACCTTTGGAAAGGGTTGATTCTTTTAAGTAGGTACTTAGGCCATTTAGTAACTCCCGACTTGAAAGATGATACAGACATTGAACGGGAGCGAAGGGCGCTGTCGGTCAGAGCGAATATGGTGATCCGTAGGTTCGCACGTTGCTCAGTACAGGTTAAAATCACTCTCTTTAGAGCCTACTGCACAACTTTATATACATGTAGCCTATGGTCCAACTACACGCAGAGATCTTACGGCGCCCTTCGAGTCCAGTACAACAATGCGTTCAGGATGTTGTTGGGTCTCCCCCGTTACTGCAGCGCCTCGACAATGTTTGCGGAGGCGCGCGTAGATTGTTTTTACACAATGATGCGCAAAAGAGGTACTTCGCTGGTGCGGCGAGTGCGGGGGAGCTCCAACAGCATGCTGGCCGCGCTCTCGGAAAGGCTCGACTGCGCCTACATAAATCATTGTTGCAGGTTGCACATTGGATATGGGTAATTCATGTTTGTGTTGTCCAATAATTTAAAATTTTATTTTGCTCAATTATTTCCTGATTTATATATGTAATGTGACTGATTGTAATAATTGTAATAATTAAAAATGTGTATAATTGTGAGTCCAGGTAACTTGAAATAAATGATTATTATTATTATAACCATACTTTAAGACTTTTGTAACGTCCCTTTAAATTAAGGAATGCAAATAAATATGAATATTATTAAATTAAAACCACTTAATCACGAAATGTCTTTTTTTCAATTTCTTCTTATAATTTTAATTAAAATGGAGTAGTAATATTTATTTACATCAATGTACTTACATTATATACAGAATAAGAGTCATTTATTTGCTTAAAAAATAGGTAGGTATAACCAGATATTGGCGGTTTAGGCACAAACCATATTTTGCCTGTTTAGGGCATGCGTACGTAAGCCAAAAACACCAAACTAAAAAAAAAGAAAAATCCTTAAGTTAGTCAATTAAAATAATTATTAATTATATAAAAAAAAAATATACACTATACTGCACATAAAACTACACATAATGCATTGAAATTACATTTTATTACAAAGTGTTAATAGACCTTAACTAACAATTTATTATGTATAGGTAATCGACTTAGTTCTCGAAAATATATAGGTAATATCTGGCTCTATTGGTATCGATCTATCGTCACTGACAGGACTAATGTTGCCTTAAGATAAGCGATTCAAGTATTTAGACCTGGTTCGCGAGGTTGTCGCATGTGGCACGTGAATATAATAGTCATTGTGCCGCTAGTCGTCTCGGCCAATGGCTTAATAGGCAATAGCGAGTAGGTATAGCGACGACCAACATCTGAGGAAGCTCTCGCTTGGCAGCTGAATAAAGCTCTCAAGAGCCCTGACCGGTAGCTTGGACCGTGTTCCCGATCCTGGTGGAATGTATTGCCATTTTTTCATGCTTTTATTGTTTTTAAACACGGTGTGAAGTTTCTGTATACTCTATAAAAAAGGGACGAGCGTCTGACCAGGCGGGTGTTGTGTTTGGAGGGTCCGAATAGTTGTTGTCGGGTTTTCATAAAAAGGTACTCTCGAGTAGGGTAATCACGCTATTAACGTCGTCCGAGACTACCTAAGACCTCTCAGATTTTAAGTCGCGCGCGATATAAAATTTTGACAGTTTTCCTTTTGTAGCATAGATGGCGCTGTAGACTGTAAAATTTGATATACATATTTATCACCTGAAGTACGTTTTGTACTGTCCGCTACAAGTACTCACACAAAATAAAATAGAAGACATTCGCATATGTATATTGTTTTTAAAACACAGAACACTCGATCAAGTTGATTTTAGAGGGTAAGATATTAATCGGTATAGACCATAAATATACAGTCCAGACTAGTCTAGATCTAAACCAAAAGATTTTTTAATTTTTCATACGTCAATCTATTGGCTGGTAGAAATGACTATCCAGTAATCAAAATCCGTATGGCAACAACCACACGCCTTATGAAAAAAAAAAGTAGCAAAAAAGTAGCGTTTGGGGTTTCACTGATAAGATACCTTTTTTTACATGAAATATGTTGTGGTTTTCACTAAAACACTTGTTTGACTTTGGTGGTTTAGATGAATAAAACAACGAATGAGCAGTAAGTGGCGTGTAACTCGAAGGGACCGTCCAATCGCCAGGAGGACTACTTTAGGACTGTGTGGACGCAGTTGTCGAGTTGCTTGCTACGTTCATTTGTATACGTCACACATGGTATCATCATATCTTATAAATAAAAAGGTTTTATATATTTGGTGATTTTATTCAAACTTAAAATTAGATTAAAACTCCCATCAACTACCTACTAATTGAAGCTAGTAGCTTCAATTTTTCCAAAAAATTAGGTACAATTAAAAAAATATAATTTTTAACAATGCTGTACTTCATTTGGTTTTTAGGCACCGGGATATTTTTCACAATTTTTTCGGTTCGATTTCTATTCGACAATGATTACCTTATTGATGACGGTCTTCAGAAAAGTCAAGTCCGTTCTAGTACTTACTAGTCGCACAGGCTGAGTTTATTGTAATTAGAATATTACAGGCTGCAATTTCCCTGGTAGAAAAAGATAGAATCTCTTATTCTTAAAAATAAATAATTCGTTTTTTGCTTCTTACACTCATTCATTTCAACTTCCTCAAAGTATAATCTATTACTTAGTTCAATGCGTGAAAAACTATCGCCATCTTGAATGGCGATTGAACGAAGTAGAGTGGAGAAGTATTTTCCAATGTATTTAAAATTGTGTAAGTTGTCATTGCCAGTTTTCAAGCTGGAGAATAAAGTTGGAAACATTGACAGAGTAAGACGATCGATTCCGTTATGACTCGACCAGTGAAATGATTTGCCATGCTGTTCCGATAGCAATATTTTATTGATTATGTGTTTGTTTTTTTCTACAACACCAATAACAGTCTTATCCATTTTTATTTTTGTATTAAAAATATCAAAGACATTCATACCACATTTAACAAACATAACGTTAAGTATGAAATGCCACAGATTTTCTTGTTTTTCATCCTTGTAGGTTTTTAGCAGATCACAAATATATTCGACTGCGAAGTATTCGGCGAAGGATCTATGTACAAACAGAGGTATGTTGTTTGCCACAGCACGTATGAGACCAGTCTTCTCTCGACCCAGTTCTCCAACCATGTCCTCAATTTCTTTCAACGCAGTTTCTTCAAAAACCTCTACATGTGGGTAAAATATAGCGTAAGCACCTAGTTTCTTATGTTTAGCCACACTGTCGGCGTGTTCTTTCTCATAAGCCATTTTATTATCCGGATTAAAGATATCAATCTTATTTTTCTCTTGAAAACGGATATTTTTTATTTTAGTGTCGAAATAATATTCGTAAAATATGTAGCCAGTGACATCTATGTCCCAGTTCTTATCTCCGTCAACGTTTTTAATCTTGTTTTGGAAACATTCAGCTAATAAGTATAGGTGTAGTGGTGGTGGATTTAAATCATTTGCATCACAATGTGTCGCAACGCAGTTGCAAATGTCAAATGTCGTCAAATACGAATTATAGCCATCATAAGCAATATCAATGCCATTAACTATAGACTCCAATTTTATAAAATCCAAGAAATTCAAATAAACTTTGAAGTATGGGTTAAGTAATATTAAACTGAAGACACGGCTCCACTTTTTTGGTAAGAGGTGTTGCATAAAACGTAAGAATTCATGAACATTACGCATTTGTTCCTGGTTCAGATTCTTAAGTGGTAATTTGGCCTTCCAAAATTTCTTAAAGTATAAATCCTGTTCAGGGCTACTAAAGTGTTCTATTTCGTACGAGGATCCAAACTCTTGTTCTAATACAGTTTTAATGTGGTTGAATGACCTGCTTGTTATCCAGATTTTATGTTTTCGTGGAAAACTCTTGACAGATTTAAGTAATAATAACGCTTCTTTTTCATAATGAGGAAAGATTTCATCAAATCCATCGAAAAGAAATATCAGTTTTCCTCTGTTGTAAAAATGTAAGAGTACTTTCAATTGAAATTCTACTGAATAACCTCCTGAACATTTGATTAGGGAAACAGTTTCATTTGATTCTTCCAGTTCGATCAATAGTTCTTCGTCTTTGTAAGGTTCATTGGATTCTTCAATTGCAGCTTGACACATAAACTTTAAGCTTTCCAAAGTAGTGATGACTGTCCTGTCATCCTGCCACTTATTAAATATCTTAGCATGCTCCAATAGGTTTATTCTTACAATCCAAACTTTAGGATCGAGTTCCTTTGTGTTTTGTGATAAGTGTGAGAGTAGTGTTGATTTACCCATCCCCGGTAACGCTGTTATAAGCACCACATCGTCTTCTAAATCGTATAACGTTGCTAATACTTTTTCTTTGACATAATCAAACTCATCGTGCCCCCGCTTTTTAGAGCGACTAACGCGCCTGACAACATAGAAAGGTTTAGCCTTATTGTAATTATAATCAATGGCAGTTTTACCAATGACTATAGTTTCATTGTTAATTATTTGATTCATTACATCTTCGTTGATTAACTTTGCAGACTCATCATCTATGATTGTTTCTAAACTTAAGTCTTCACCTTGATATATTAGTTTAGCAGTTGCTAAGAGGTTTTTCTGAGATACAGTACTCATTTCTGTGAAAACGGTATCATCATTTAAGATACTTGTTTGTGGGAAATATTTGGTCACAATGTGAAGTGAAATCTTATCAGTAATTATTATTATTTGCTTGCTAGCAACAGCCTTCGCGACATTTTCAAGTCGTTGATAAGAATTTCTAAAATCTTGTAAACTATTGCAAACAATAATAAGTATCATATCTTTTGTCGTGTTTTTCAATTCTTTAAATAAAGTGTTCTGGCTCTGTAAGGGCAGTTTGAGAATGTACTCTAAATCCAACACAACATGGTCTTTATTTCCTAGAAATTGTTTCATCTTAGCAACTGTTAACACACAGCTTCCTGTAGCAATAACAGTTCCTAGAATCTGGTCGTGTGACTCTAATAGTTTTATAGAGTTTTCATTAAATGTGTAGTCTTTGCTCTTAATCTTATGCATCATATTCAAAACTCCCGTCAATGGTTCTTTCATAGCATTACATACTACATTCTCATATATTTTACTTGTTTTTGTAAGATACGACCCAACTTTAGTCTTCATCCACAGTTTTTGTATTTCATTATGATATTTAAGAAATATTACATCAGATCTGACCCTAAAGTTGTTGACGTCATTGCACGGATGATCTTCTATTTCTGCTCTCAAAATTTCCTCCACGTCATTCTGATCAGCTTGGTTAGTGTAAAGCAGTAATTTGTCGTAGAAATCTTTTACCAAATCAACGTCATATTCGCTTCGTTCAAATGAAAGTTTCGGAAACATCTTAACTCTCACATCCAATTTGTATTCGTATAAATTTTTGATTTTACTTTTTAATGTTTCATGCCATATTTTAGCAATGTTGCCTAACGGTTCACAGTTGTCTGCGAATTTCATAAGTTTTGTGGTTTCGTCAAAAACTAGTATGTTGCCAACAGCAGAAGCTATGCCTCCATTTAACTGCAGAAATCCATCTCCTAGTGACTCATCTATAGTGACGATGTCATTTGGTTTCGATTGCTCAAATATTTCTATTATTTTTGAAGTGAGGTGGTTTAGTCTCTTTTCAATTTTCTCACGGTTGCCTCTTATTGCTAAATCTTTATTGCCGAATAAAGCTGAGACTTTAAGCTTCAGAGACAAAAGATAGTTTTTAGCAGCCAGTTCTGCTGCATCGTATATAGTCGATTCGTCGACATTTACTTTGTCAAGTAGAAAGCCTGTCGTTTTGCTAATAAACTCAAGTTTGCCATTTTTATAGGTAAGAACGCTTCCCATCAGTTTACTCAGTGTTGCTATGTCAGAGGGTTCGCTAAGGAACTGCAACAATAAACTTTGTGAATCGAACTCTTTTAAGTTTCGCTTTTTCATAACCTCTAAGCATAGTTTGTTTTTGATAAGCACAAGAAATTCTTCATTGGATGCAAAGAAGTCTTGTCTAAAGCTGGCAATCCGATGTCCTTCGGGTTGGATTTCAGACACATGAAAAACCTTAAGGCCTAGAATTACATGATAGCGCAATATAAGATCATCATTCATTGACATTTCGCTATCAGATTTATCGCAAATAAACTTCGCTATCTGTTCAGCTAGTGTTGTGATTTGTTTTTTAACTACTATTTTACACAAAAAGTCCAAGTCTTCAGCTTTGTATGACAGCTGTGTGCAAGAACCTCCCGTTCCTATGAGTTCATTTAAATAGTCAGCAAAGCAACCATCATATACTTTGTTATTGGGATCGTCCTTGGCGGTTGTATACATGACGAAAAAGCATTCAGTTTCATCAAACTTACATCCGAAAATCTTGTCTTTACTGCTCGGGTCAAAAGCTCGTCTAATTTCTAGGTAACTGTTGAAATATTTGGCGAAATCACTTTTATTTACAAACGCTAGATGTTTATCGTTCTCCCTATGCTTGGCTTGAATAAATATAGTGACTGGTTTATGAAAGTTTCTTATTTTTGCTTGAAAACAAATGTCGTCAAAAGCACCTATGTCGTCCCTATTGGTGGCCAGACTGAACTGTTCAACATTGTCGTCATGTTTTAGTCGAAAATATATCAGACTAATTAGTTTGGTTTCATACAGCTGTCCCTGGATGCCCGACGTGCCTGCCCGCTTTTTGTACATTTTAGTGTCTACGTCTGGTTAATTCCTAGTTACTACAAAACAACAAATTGAGGAATTTATGTTACTGCTTTCTTTCTCCTCATCAGGTGCATTCCCACGTTCAACGCGTGGGAGTCGCCTTCAATCCTCTTTGTTCGAAATTAACCTGCTTTGACTTTTGTGTCTTCTACTGATGTCTTGTGATCTGTAAATACATGGTAATTTACTTTTTATTTTTTGTTACGGATCTAATTAACTATAGCATACTACGATTGCTTTTAATTGATTTTTCTTTACAAAGCTTTGAGTTGCATTTTACTCGGCGTGTAACTTATGAATTTCCTGTTTATTCTGAAGCTTATAAATAGAACTCTGACGTCACATTCGTTTACTGGAATGTTTATACAGAACAAAGAGGTTTTACTAAAGGTAAATATTTACGTAAATAACCTTTTTATTTAGAGAATTATTTCATGGGAACATTTAAAATGTGATCTATAAAACTCGGGGATAAAATAGCTCCCCGTTGGTATAATTGGAACCGGATCCAATAGTCCTGAAGATTACGTCCTACACCCATAGTAATAAATACAAACTTCACCTCTCTATACTATAAGTAAAACAGACGTAGACGGAGAAAGGAATCAATACCTTTTTGAGCCCATTCAACATTTGGGAAGATCACTTTCTCAAGGATAGGTTTCACTATGCGCCCCTATAAACAAAGCCTATTTAGAATACGCCACAGCGACACATACGTTCGGTTCAATGTACCACAGAGCATATAGACAAATAAATAAATAGACAACAAGGTTGGTATAAGGCCTTTCGGAAAATTATTGTCTATGGAAAGAAATATACCATTTGCAACAAAAAATACTGTTCTTTCACAGTTAGGTTGTCTAAGAATTCCGAACTTCTTCCGAATGTGTTTTGTTTTAATAGTTACTAACGTCAACGAAGAAGTAATAATATTATATGGGTTAGAGGATGTCTCGGCTACTGAGTTTGATATATCCATTTATGTGTTAAAAGATTTAAACACGTATTTGTCCCTCCGCTAACCCATAATTTTTCAGCTGTTTACCTTATAGGATATTCCCTGTGTAGTTTATTTAAAAAGTCATTCATGAACTTTGGCCCTTAAAAAAATCAGTAAATGGAACAGTAGGTCTTCCATGACGTCTTAAAGCAGAACTTATTCCATTGAGGGAAAGAGATGGTGCTAGACACCCTGTATAGTTCTGTCTCTTTCCCTCAGTGGAATAAGTTCTGCTTTAAGACGTCATGGTAAGGTAGCAGTAGACTGTTATCAAATTACTTTCAGAAATCCTACTTGGGCCTAAAAATTGTCATCTCGAGGGCGCGTTCGTGTACCACGTGCGCCTCAAAGAGACGTCAGCAAAACAGAAGGGTCTGCCAGGGCCACCGCCTCCCGGGGTTGCAGTTTGATGTGGCCCCAGAACGCAAAGACAAAAGATGGGATGGGATGGGTTTTAATCAGTTAAGGTCTGACACTTCCCCTACGCCCAGAGCAGAGCAAGTTATCTGATGATTTACCATCCGAAAAAAAAGCAGTATGAACATGTTTAGAATGGCTTAAACATTGTGTCTTATTGACTCCTGAATAATCATTAAAAACGAAATGCTGATAAAAATAAATACATTTTGTTTTTAATGAGAAATACTACAAAGCACGTACTCACTTAAACATTAACGCAAAACTGTAGCTACGTTCCACAATCCTACAACGCCTATAACAGAATTTTGAGCAACAATCGAGTACTTGCAGTTGCATTAAATTATCATCAGGATTTTTTTATTATTTGTATCTTGGGACAACTTACACACGGCTATCTGATCCCAAGCTAAGCAGAGCTTGTGTTATGGTAACCAGACAACTGATATACATACTTATATAATTTATAAATACATACATATTATAGATAAATCACACCCAGACACTGAACAAACAATCATGCACATCACACAGTTTGTCCTGGGTGGGAATCGAACCCACGACCTCCGGCTCAGCAGTCAGGGCCACTAACCACTAGACCAACAGGCCCGATGTGCTGAACTGCTGTCTTTTTTATAGAATTCTTTATTTAAAATCAATCAATACTTAATCATGCAGTCAACGACATAATATTTATATGCGAAGCTTCTTATTTTTCAACACTTTCATCGGCTTAGTGATTTCGGTCAGATCAGCAAAGCTATTCTCTAAGAATCCAGCGTCGAGCTTAGCACTGCCGCAGCGTCGTTTCAGAAGTCGTCTGGGGTCCGCATTGCAATCGATGCCGTATTCTTAGAGAATAGCCCTACAGATGAATCTATTACCTTCTGTCTGACCTGCACTTTGTCACCTGTCCGAAGTCGTCGAAGTGCCAGAGTCGAAAGCAAATTGATTCTTATATAGGAAATCATCAACACGACAAAGAAGCAGAGTAAAGAACTTGAATTTTGTTTTTCTCGTAAGCGTATACGTTGGCCCCTGTAGTTAGAAGGTCCTACAAAAAGGTGGTTGGAGTAGACTGAATGCGGCCGACCGCCTCTGCCGTCGTCATCATTGTGAAACAGCTTGCAATGTGAGATGCTATATTTAGCACTAGCTGTTCCACGCGGTTTCACCTACGCTGCTCAGCACCTGTTGGTCGTAGCGTGATGTTATATAGCCTATAGCCTTCCTCAAGAAATGGACTATCCAACACTAAAAGAATTTTCCAATTCCAACCAGTAGTACCTGAGATTAGCGCGTTCAAACAAACAAACAAACTCTTCAGCTTTATAATATTAGTATAGATAGATTAACTGCAACAAACTGAGTTTATTGAAGGATGTAATCTTCACTGCCTGACGATTAGTACCCCCTCCTCCCTACATCCCCCCTCACCCTGGTGATGTGCTGATTAATTGTCAGCATTAGCAAGTGAGGTGATATTTGAGGTGAAGCTTCCAACTTTAAAAGATTTAAGGGTTCACTACCTCAAAATTAAAAAAACAGAAGCCTTATTGGATCACTTTGTTATCCGTAATCCGTCTGTCTGATTGTCAAGACCCTTTATCTCGGGAATGCGTGGAGGTATCAAGTTTAAATTAAAACCGTATACTCAACTCTGTGGTTCCTTTACTGTGAAAAAAAAACAGACCTTTAAGTCGCGCATTTTTGTACCGAACCTTTAGAATAGAATAGAATAGAATAGGTTTTTATTTACCTGGACCTGTATGACAGATCTCCAAATCTCTTTGGTACCTACGCGAGTCAGACACGTTCTTGGCCGGTTATTTTTTAATCCAAGTGTTTAATTTAATATCTTTACTTTTAATACTCCCCGATCCTCTTACTGTTCAATACATCTATCAGCACAATGTTTTTTTTTAACTATGTTTTTTATTTACACCCTGTAGCCATCGTCATTTTATATTCCAAGCTAAAATGTCTCAAAAGCCTCACTTTCACTGTTCTTTGCCCGCATAACCGGACCAAGGGG
This sequence comes from Ochropleura leucogaster, assembly GCA_958449745.1. Classification (NCBI taxonomy): domain Eukaryota; kingdom Metazoa; phylum Arthropoda; class Insecta; order Lepidoptera; family Noctuidae; genus Ochropleura; species Ochropleura leucogaster. Next base: position 4,715,745 of record OY288221.1, on the reverse strand, counting down.
GTCTACTCTCTTTCTCCGAAACGTAACTTCGTTAACGAACGAAAGTCAAAAGTAGTTACGTTTGTAACCCTACTCTATATCAATTTGCGTGAATTAGAGTAGGTTTAGAAAATTTTAATGTCAAATAAACTTCGGACGTCCGAAATTTCGAAATGAATGAAATGAAATGAAACCGAGGTAGAAAACGTTCGAAGTTTCGGCCGCAATTTCGTTTTACGTAGAATTAGAGTAGACCCCCAGGCACCAGTAGTATACCATGTTTGTGTCTTCAGTCAAACATAGTATGGTATTTTACGATGTACAGATGACAGCACGTCAACCTATTCTAAACTATTATAACCATAACTCCCCACTACGGATACGCACACCGTAGTAGTGTATAGGTTGATGTGCCGTCGTGTGTACCTTGCTAAAGGTCAACCAGGTTATTATAATGATAACCATCCCCAATGACCCTATAAACATCCTGCAAGGAAGCGGTAGGGACCAAGGACGCTAGGCATACAAACGCAAACTGCCATCCTCGCTGCTGAGGACCGTCGCGACGTCCCTGTAAAACCCACCTCCCCCTGGATCTCTTGCTTGTGTCAGCCCGCGTTGCTGAGCCAGTAAACTTAAAGTATCCCCCAAATACTGAAACTCAGGTCCAATCTGTCCCTTTGCTGTCCTCTCCCAGCGGCGCCCTAAGCCGAGGCTTGTACCCCGTATGTGGTGCCCTTACTGTGCAAGCGTGAAGGCCTTAAATTTAAGTGCCCCACAAGATAATCTAGTTGAGCATCTAACAACCTCAAAGGCTGACCTGAGAGATGCGTTAAAAAAATATGTTTAGTACTTTTTCCTTCTTTTTATATTGCTCTTGAAATCATTATCTGCCTAGCCTTTTCTGAACTGTGTGGGGGTCGGCTTCCAGTATAACCGGATATGGCTGAATAGGTACCAGTATTTTACATGGAGTGACTGCACATCTGACTTCCACAACCCAGTCCTGTGCAAGATATTTCTTACATCTTAAGTACTGATTTAGTGTATTTGTGGAAGAGAGATAAACCAATTTATATTAACGACTTTCAAAGGGACGAACTACTTCACGTGCTTTCCGAGGCACGGAGGAAACTCTGTATGTGATGGGTGGTCCCTCATCCACAAGCCAACCTAGGCAAGCGCGGCTTAACCTGAAGCGGTTGCTTTTATTTAGCCACGAACTCCTCGCTTGCGCTTGAATTGATTATTAAGTTATATTTACAAATATAATCTACATACTAAGCAAAAACACAGAGAACAATCTCTATTGTTTTGCATAAAAATCTAATCAAAACGTATTACAATTTGTGCCTACAGTATAATTTCAGGCACTAACTAATCTGAGATGAAAACAACAATAGATAAGATAAAGGAACCAATAAAATAAGAACTATTGAACATGAGATTATTGTCTTTTTTTCCTTATAAACACTGATTTTGATGTATTACGCAAGTGGAACTGTATATAAGAAAATATGGTGTATGATGTCACCACATAAGTCCCCGATGTCGATGGCAGGCTATCAGCGTGATAAGATTAAAATTATAATAGAACAGAAAGATAAAATCACCGATATTGCAGCACACATTGTCAAATACATCAAATTGATAGGTTGTGTACGTAAAACGGGTGAAAAAAACGAAACTGTTATTATTGTAAGTGATTGTGAAAGAAAAATCAGAAGCTGGGCGGAAAGTCAAGCAGTGGATCGCAATATCGATAAGCTAAGAAAAAATGGAAAACGATAATGAGTACTACCCAAACTACTCCGGATTCGAATTTTTGTTGAAAAAAAGCCGAGGTAAAAAGAAAAAACGAGGCAAAAAAACTAAACCTCAAAACAGTTCTGGAGATACCAAAAGCGATGCGGGAACATTAGATGAAGCTAATAGTGCGGATGACAACAGTGGAGCTGAAGACACAGAAGAAGGTTCTAACAAAGATGCTGTAATTCTACGAGCGAATGCAGACGATGCAGTTTTTGAAGACGAAAACCGAATATCTTTAGATGCTATGATGTCTGTAGCACCAGAATATGAAATAGATAAAAAAATACAAGACGTTGAGAACGAACTAGAGAGTTCTATAGACAAAATAAATATTGAAGAGGAGGCATTAGATACAATTGATAATATTAATTCAAAGAGAAAGTACTCTTTGCTCAATTCCAGAGCTTTACCCAAGGAGGCGATGACGTATGAATTAGAAACCTTTGACAAACATGCAATGATCATTTTTAATCAGAAAGAAATTGATGGCCACCAACCCAGACTTGGCACGGAGAAAGATGTGGACGCTTTGACTAGAACTTTCAAGAACTTTGGTTTTGAAGTTACACCGCACAACAATTTGACTAAAGATGGGCTTTTTGATGAGCTTAAAAGTTGTAAGTTACTTAAGCAATAGTAATAACAAAGTATAGTCATACATTATCTAGTGATGATAAACAATTGATATTCAAAAGTTGGTACGAATTGGGGCTAGATCAGCAAAACGAAATAAGTTGTTCGTGGGTCACGTTTTGATTATCCTGATAATATTTCCAATAAATGCCTAGTTTTAATTACATGCACAACATGAGTGGCCTAATCCTCTCAATTTTCCACACAATTCCATATTTGTTTTTGAGCTCTCCAGAATGGTATAATTTATGTCTGTCCCACTTAGCTTTTCCGGGTTCTAAACGGGGATAAGAATAAAGAATTTCTATATAAAGAAAATAAATAATTTAGAAATAATTCTTAGGCAAGCAAATGTTTTAGAAGTTAGAAAGGCCTGGAGTAATAGTGCAGAGCTGCCGGCAGCTTTGTAGCTGGTCATCATCTGCCTAGCGTTTTCCCAAGTATGTTGGGGTCGGCTTCCAGTCTTACCGGATGCAGGTGTCTTCCCGGATTTTACATGGAGCGACTGTTTATCTGACATCCACAACCCAGTTAATACTGGGTAACAAGATACATCTTAACAAGACTGGTGGTCAATGACAGCCGGAACTAAGAGCTTAATCTGCTTTTCAAGACACAGAAAGAAAATCAGTATGTAACCTATCCACAGACCAAACTAAGAAAGCGCGGCTTTACCTAGAGATGGACCAGAGCGACTGCCAATATTTACCCTTAAGCTGAGTAGCTGGTCTTATTGTAAATAGTCGTCTGTATCTTAGAGACAAAGAATTTTGTAAGGAAGACTGTGAAGTGTACAGAAAGTAACATAACTGTTTATGTGATTACAGTCAGCGAAAGAGATTTTACGGACTACGGATGTGTGGCCGTCGCTATTTTAACACACGGCTCCAACAACGGCATGCTTAGGGCCAAGGACCAGCTCTACAGCGAGATTGAGGTCATCAACCATTTCAAGGACTACGCCAAGCCTACCCTCGTGACCAAACCTAAGATTTTTATCATTCAGGTGAGATTTACGATCTTCTTCTTCTTTCTTCATCGTTTAGTCTGTGTTTTTCTTTTTAATCGTTGCCCCACACTAGGAATTACTCCTGTATCGTGGGTGCGTTTACAAATATTAAAACTCACATACACAAACAGCCAGACCTGAAACAACTATTTGTAGGCCATTCAAATTTTTGTTCCGTGCGGAAATCGACCCTGCGACACGCAGCGCAGCAGCCGATCGCTCAGTCACTGCACAAACCGTGCCATCAACATGTTGATTTTGGTGTCACCGTTTTTATAGCACCTCTGGCTGGTTCGAGAAGTATCTCTCAGCCATGCGCGTCTCCTGAGGCTGGGTTGGTTTGCGGTTCTCTTCCACAAAAGCCCGGCCACCTCCTTCACTAGAATAACTGCTTCACAGAAGGAGGTCACCGCTTCCCATTCCCACTCAAGATCCGTTCAGCTTATCAGAACTAGTGATGAGGTGTCAACCTCTTGAGATATCCTTCCGGCCTCGTTACGTTTTGTAATCCTCTTCAATGAAGGCCAAGATTGCAAAACATCTGATCATGTCGATAAGAATACCTCAATGATTCGTCATTATAGCTGTTTTATCAGCTTTTGCAAGACAAAGACCAAATGTAACACTTTCAACAAATGAGTCATTGGTGTTTATTTATTTTTTGAGTTAGTTATCTACTTAAATTCTAAGTCATGCGGAACTCGGTATTTTTGTGAATGTTATTATTGTGATCTATACTATCTATACTAATATTATAAAGAGGAAAGATTTGTATTTTTGTATGTTTGTAATGAATAAACTCAAAAACTACTGGACCGATTCCAATAATTTTTTCACCATTAGAAAGCTGCATTATTCAGAAGTAACATAGGCTATATAATATCACGCTAGGTCCTATAGTTGTGGAGCAGTAACCAAAAATGTTTTAAAAACGGAGGAAAAGTGTCGTTTCTGAGGCCTTCCGTGGCGTGCGCTGGGCATATAGTTAAAGTTATACAAAAATGCTCTATGGATGAATTGTTCATCTTAACATTCTTTTTAAAAAAGTCTGCGAGAGTATATGTCTACCTTTTATAGTTTACCCATAACAATCGTTTTAATGAATGGTTCAATCCTTATAAAAGTTTGCTCTAGATAACTTTTGAATTGTTCAATCGGTTACCTTATGTAGTAGTAGTACTGTGTAGGAGTCTGGGGTAGCGCGGCTAAGTCATATATGCTTGAACTTGAACGTGCTCAACGCGCTGTTCTCAAAGTTTACCTTGGTAAACCGCGACGCTACCCAACCGACGACCTCTACAAAGAAGCAGGCGTCTTACGTGTCCGACAGCTCTATATCCTGAAGTCCCTTCTTAAACTTATTGCTACGTCAGGAACACAATTCACATACACCCAAAGAGGAAGGGTAGGAGCTGACAGACTGCCGATCCCAAGGCTTAGAACCGTATTTGCTACCCGATTTGCACTCTTTCTCCCTATTCGCGTGTTTAACACAATCAACAAATCAACACTAAGGATCCCTGGAAATACTTTCGAAGCTAAGATTGTCTTGAAGGCATGGCTTCAGGACTTGTCCTATGATGAAACCGAAAGTATCTTGTGCCCTTTGACTTAACTGACACTTAAACACAATCTCACTTGCATAATCCAAACTTTCCCTAACCACTTCTCTCATACTGACACATAATCGTACACACACACACACACACACAAACTGCACACATACACGCACTCACACATGCCCTCGCACAAATCAATCCCCTTTCACAGTGATACCATCATGTCCCATGATGTGTTCACTGATGCATGGCATCCTCTCAGGTGCATTTATATTACAATAATTATTTTAATTTTGACGGTTGTTATTAATATGTATTACTTGTTTGACATTTTTTTTTTTTTATTTTATATTTTTAAATTCATTTATTTCTGAATATTTTTTTTTAATTGTAATTCCCTTAGTTAATTGTTATCTGTGCTATGTTGTGCTGCATCACATTGAACAACGTCTATTATTCAACTTGCCTAACTGTAAACACTGGGCCACCGAGATACAGGCTATGCCTAGTTTGGGGCCCACGGCAACTTCTACTTTGCTTTCTTTTAAATTTGCTTCTTGTTTTTCAATGCTTGTATGTAACCTAACTAGTGTGTGTCAATAAAAATTATTATTATTATTATTATTTTGTCTTTATACATTTACGTATCTCGGCTTATTTGCCGGATTTTAGGATAGGACGGGCCGAAGCCAAGTACTACCCCGTGATAGTGGTAATAGGATGAGATGATGATAGTGTATGTGTGGTGACTGGAAGTTGTGTGTGAGTGGTGCTGCCTACAGTCTCATTTTCATTTTGCAAAAATTTCCTAACAATCCTGCATGTATTCAAGATTGCAGCTTTCTGAAGGTTTTGGTATGTGTATGGTGGCAAGTCAAGTGTTTTTAAAGATTGATGGAGTTGTTTAGGAATAACTCCTGTTGTTGAGACTACAATAGGGACTATGGTGACATTACTTAGACACCACATTCGGCTAATTTCAATTTTAAGATCTGTATATTTTGAGAGTTTCTCTGCTATTGTGTTTTGTAGGTTGTGGGTGTTTGGTACGGCAATGTCTATGATTTGTGCGGTCTTATTATGTTTGTCTAATAACGTGATGTCTGGTCTATTGTAGTGTATGGTTCTGTCTGTGAAAATTGCTCGGTCAAAATACAATTTGTGAGTAGCGTTTTCAAGAACAATTTCAGGCTGGTATTTATAATAAGGTACAGGTGGAGTGGAGATTAAGTTATATTTGATTGCTAATTTTTGATGAATTATATTCGCTATTTGGTCATGCCTGTGCTTATAATCAGTCTGGACGACTGCTTTGCACGCTCCTGTGATATGCTGAATGGTCTCGGAAGAACTATTGCATCGTCTACATATATCAATTGTTTGAGGAACTCTCATTGTGTGTTTCCGGTAATTGCGGGTTTCTATGACCTGATCCTGAATCGCTATCATGAATCCTTCGGTCTCAGGGAATAGTTCTCCACGTCTTAACCATTCGTTCGACGCTAATTTGTCGACGTTAGGTAAGTTAAGATCGTGTCGGTGTCTCCCATGTAGTGACTTTTGGGTCCATTCTGCGATTTTAGTCTGTCTGTCAGTCTGTTTTTCATTAATCTGTGTAGTCTTGTCATACAAGTTTAAGGGGGTAAGTTTTCTGTCATTATACGCTATTGCTTTATGTAGGGTTGAAGTGGAGCTTTTATTATCAAAATATGTTCTTAACGTTGTAATTTGCTTGTTATGTAGGTTAGTGATATCTATTATTCCCCTGCCTCCTTCGTTCCTGGGCAATGTGAGCCTTTGTACACATGACCTAGGGTGATGTCTCCTGTGTTTGGTGAGAGTGGTATTCACGATCCTTTGTAAGTTTTTGAGGTCTGTCTTGTTCCACTTTATGATACCAAAGGAGTAGGTAAGAATAGGGATGGCATAAGTGTTTATTGCTTTAATTGTGTTTTTAGCGTTAATCTGAGTACTAAATATTGTTTTTAGCCTATGTCTAAATTGCTTGGTGAGTGTTGTTTTTATTTCTTTATGCATTATTTGTTTACCTTGTATATACCCTAGATATTTGTACGTCCCGGTTTCGTCTAATGAATCTATTAACACGCCTGTTTGCATTTGGTATGAATGTGTGTATGTTTCTCCTGCTTTTATTGAATTAATTTTACATTTATCAATGCCAAACTCCATAGCGATATCGTTGGAGAACTTTTCAGTGACATCAGCCAGTACGTACAAGTCATCAGGAGAAGTTGAATACAGTTTGATATCATCCATATAAAGAAGATGGTTTATTTTACAGTTATGTTGGTCAGTCAGTGTGTCAGTCATTGTGTCATTGTATTGGAGTTGAAAGCCGGGTATCAGAGCATTAAGTTTGTTAGAAAGAGGGTTTAAAGCTAGGCAGAACCACAGTGGACTAAGTGAGTCTCCTTGGAATATTCCTCGCTGGATCTTAATAGGTTCTGTTTGAACTATTTCTGATGATGTGTTTAGTTGTAAGCGCGTCTTCCATTTTTCTACAATATTACCTAAAAATTGAATGAGTTGTGGGTGTATTTTATATATTTTTAAAACTTCGAGTAACCATGAATGAGGTACTGAATCGTATGCTTTCCTATAATCTATATACATAGTGTGCAAATCTTTTTTGGTGCGTTGCACCTGTTTATGTATTACTGCATCTATTGTCAACTGTTCTTTGCATCCTTGGCTTAACTTCTTACATCCTTTCTGTTCTTCTGTTAATATTTTTTGTGTTTCAAGATGTTTATAAATTATATTTGTAATGCAAGATGTCATTATTTTATAAATGGTTTGCAAACATGTAATTGGCCTATATTTTGCTGGATTCGATGAGTCACTTGGGTCTTTTGGAAGCATATAGGTCTTACCTTCGGTTATGTATGAGGGAAGCGTTGTAGGGTCTTTTATAAAATTATTAATATGGTTAAAGATGTGTGGATGTATATGAGTAAATTTTTTATACCAGTAGTTGTGTATGTTATTTGAACCAGGCGCTTTCCAATTGTGTATTCTATTAAGGACATCGTGAAAAGTCCCTACCTCAATCTGATCAAAACACATTGCTTCAGTGTTTGAATGGATTGCCTCCTCTTCTTTAATCCATTCTGCTTCAGCGTTATGGCAGACAGGATTTTCCCAAATCCCAGCCCAGAATTGCTGTAACTCTTCAGTGGTTGGAAAAGATATATGTGTGTTATTATTAGATGTTGTTTGATTTGTCGTTGAGTTCTTTAGTGATCGGTAAAATTGTCTTTCGTTATTCCTGAATTGCTTATTTTGTGTTTTTCGAAGTGTGCATTTGGTGTACCGGCTAAGTCTACTTTTTATAACAGTTAGTTTTTGTTTAAGAGTATCTAGAAAATGTTCAAGTTGTGTATTAGGTTGTTCGTGTGTTGTATGTGTTTTGTAGTCTTTTAATATTAACTCCACAGCCTTGTTTAGTTTTCTGCTTCTGTGGCCCCGCATGTAATGAGTTAATCGACCAATTTTAGCTCTGAAAACTTCTATTTTGTGTTCTAGCCTTTTCTGCCATTTTGGCATATACACTTGATGGAGTCTACTTACATTTTCAAGAGGTGTGAGTGAAATTTGACTACCGTTGGCCTTAGCGGCTGTCCACGCAGCGCAGTATATTATTGTCTGCAGTGTATTAAAATCTGTGTCACTAGTAACATGTTCGGGCAAAACTATTGTATTAATATAACTAACTATATTCGCTAACCTTTTTGATGTCTTTTGCTTGGGTATATAACTCCTCTCTGTAGGGTGGGTATCTTTGTAGTACTGTAGAGTTTGCGAGAACATTTCATCTATATCAGAATTCCTGTCCTGGCATGTGTGTTGTGTGTTAAGGTGTATAGGGTGATCTGTACCTAAGATATTAACATCTGTGCGTTCTCCTGAATACTCTCTTTGTGATGGCTCTTCTCTATTATCTATTTCTATATTTAATGTGTCTGTATTTGTGATTGTGTGTAAATTTCCTACCTCTGTATTTGACCCTCTACTATCAGCTTGCCTTTGAAATGACCCTGTTTCAATTAACTCATTCTCTACTATTGATTTTAATATCTGTAACCGTGCTTCTGGAATCATATTATTATTTACTATCACTCTTTTTTGGTCCGATATACGCTGTTCTGATAAATGTGATAAATGAGGGTAGCATTCTATGAATTTCTCTTTTAAATTTTTTCGCCAAACTGTCAAATCTGTCTCCATCTTTGTTACTCTAAAATAACATTTTATTAGTGTTTCGTTGAGTTCGTTGGACCATTTCATCCTTCGTTTAGGTTCTGATTGTGAGTGGTGGTGTGTATCTGTTTGAGATAAAAGAAACTCCGGTGGTGATTCCAATTGTGAGTCACTGCTGTGCGTTGGTAAACAGTTGCTTACTTCACGCCTAATTGCATCAAGTGTGGTGGAAGGTAATAAATTCTTGGAAACTATTGCTCTTCTTTGATCTCCAACTCTTTGTTTGGAGACTTTCATGTTTGGAAATTTTTCTGTGAATTGATGATGTAGTGATGTAAGGTATGCTTTTGTGTCAGCTTCTAAGTTTGTGATGATAAGGTAGTTACGCCAAATGAATTCGTTCATTTCTTTACTCCATTTTTTTCGCGTAGTAGTTGAGACAGCAGTGGGTGAAGGGTTATTGGCCGAATTAGCCTCCGACACAACATCTGCTGCCATAGATGATAAGATTGATGATGACCTTGATGAACGTGATAAGTATGAAGATGGTGATGATACACTTGATGAAAAGATGGATTTCGGTGAGGACGATGAAGAAACCGATGATGTTTCATCATCTACGGAAGGCATATTTGCCTGAATATTTTTTTTTGTTTTCGACCTTGTTAACATATTATTCCCACGAGTAGCTAGGGACTAACAAAGTCAGCCACAGCAGAGCCCTGCGTTCACTGTGGTAAGGGTAAATAAAACTGGAGGACCCCATATATCCAGAGTTGGCACACTAGCGACTAGCCTCTCCTCTAGCCATGCAGCCCTCGGCGTGTGCAACCTTGGCTTGGATTGTTTTGTATCTCTTTTAGTCTGGCCCCTCATCCTAAACCTATCTCGGCAAAGTAAACTCTACCGGAACAGACCTAGGGCTCATTGGAGCGCACAAGCCCCACCACGACGACAACGTAGAGATACAGCGGTGGGTTATTATTATTATTATTATGACTATTAATTCATCCAAAAGATACCTATTAGGTAAGTACTTACCTGCTATTTCAAAAATACATAAAAAAAGGCCCGGGGCGGCGCGCGGCGTGAAGTGACTAGCCAGCCGGGCAACGCAGCGGTGCGGGTTTGTGGTGATTCTATTATTTTGTTTCCCCTCGGAACCTCTCAAATTATGGAACACTTTTAAAAACGATTTGTGTCAAGATATCAGACACATAGCCCAAGAAAGAGGTCAACAAGATTTTAATGTTTATAATGAAGGTTTGATACAGATCGAAAATAAACTTTTAGAACTGAACGATAAAATTTGGTAGACTTTGGGTTACCCTCTCCGAATCGCCCCCTACAAAATGTAGTTAATGCCATACCGAGCTCTACATACGATGTTAACGAGTTATCAGTATATGTCAACTCAAATGTACCCAAGTTGGTGGCAGATCAAAAAATTGCGTTCGATGCTATAATTGAAAGTGTGATCAACAACAAAGGTAGACTATTTTTTTTGGACGCGCCTGGCGGAACAGGTAAAACATTTCTTGCCAATTTAATATTAGCCAAAGTACGACAATCTGGAAGAAAAGCACTGGCGGTCGCGTCTTCTGGCATTGCTGCAACTCTATTAAATGGTGGGAAGACTGCTCACTCGACCTTTAAATTACCGTTGTCTGTGTCATTAGAACAACAATCGGTATGCTCAATCCGCAAAAATGGTCCACTTGGGAAGCTCTTACAGGACACTTCACTGATTATTTGGGATGAGTGTACCATGAGCCATAGAGCTCACGTGGAAGCTGTGAACCGCACATTAAAAGACCTCAGGAACTCAGGCAATGTGATGGGAGGCGTAACCTTTGTGTTGGCTGGAGACTTTCGCCAAACACTACCGGTTATAACTAAAGGTACACGCGCCGACGTTATTAAAGCGTGCCTCAAATCATCACCTTTGTGGCAATCAATTAAAACTCTAAATTTGCGCACAAATATGAGAGCACATTTAAGTAACGACAACAATGGAAATTTCTCACAAAAAATACTTCAACTTGGAGATGGAAAACTACCATCGCCAGTTGCAAATAGCTCCCAAGTATCGTTGGACAATGAATTGGCTCAAACTGTTAACAGTCTAGATGTTCTTATAGACACAATCTATCCCGACATTGAAAATGTCACAGAACGAAATTTCAATTGGCTCTGTTCGAGGGCGATAGTGTCGCCAAGAAACGATTCCGTAAATGATATAAACAGAATGATTATGGAAAAAGTACCAGGTGATTTCAAATGTTACAAATCTATTGACACTGTGTGCAACATCGAAGATGCAGTACACTACCCACAAGAATTTTTAAATTCCCTCAACCCTGCCGGCTTGCCACCCCACGAACTAAAATTAAAAGGAGGTACTCCTATCATGCTTTTGAGAAATTTAAGCCCTCCCAATATGTGCAATGGCACAAGACTTTTGATAAGGGAATTACGAGACAATGTGATTGTAGCAACAATCATCACTGGGCCCGCGGCCGGACAGCTCGCTCACATACCGCGAATCCCGATGATTCCGACGGATTTACCTATATCCTTTAAAAGGTTACAGTTTCCTGTGAAGACATCGTTTGCCCTTACGATAAATAAATCACAGGGGCAAACTTTTTCGATTGTTGGCGTCGACCTAAGAAAAGAGTGCTTTTCTCATGGGCAGTTATATGTAGCCCTTTCTCGAGTAGGATCTCCTAAAAATCAATATGTTTTGTTAGCACCTACAAATACCACTGCAAACATAGTTTACAGTGAAGCCTTAAAGTAAAATGTAAATATTACGATAATTTGATCAAACACATAAAACAAAGAACTTTAACAAAAAAAAAAACAAAAATCTTTAACAAAAAAAACCTTAAAACAACAAAAAAAACCTTAAAAAAAACAAAAAACTTTAACAAAAAAAACCTTAAAACAACAAAAAAAAAAAAAAAAACCTTAAAACAATAAAGAAAAACAAAAAAAAAATGAAAAGATGTAAATATTTTTCAATAAATGTAAAATAACAATTTAAAAACAAACTTTTACCTCAACCAAAACAAACAACAACAAAATAGGTAGGTTCCTATTTAAGAAGAAAATAATTAATTAAATAAATGAAATAAGTAAATGAAGTCCGGAAAAATGTTTTCAAAAGGTAAATACTTCCTAAATAAAAAAAAAACTGAGAATAAATATAAATAAAACGTAAAACTATGTAAAAAATCTTAAGTCCCCCCGTGCGAAGCCGGGACGGGCCGCTAGTCGTAGATAAAACGAAATTTCGCACCGATATTGTGCCATTTTAGATTTGTATTTGACTTGCCTTTTTAGTTAGTTTGTTATATTATTGGTCTAATCATCATCATCTTCATCTTCATCCTCATCATCATCATCTGCTTAGCTTTTTCCCAACCATATCGGGGTCGGTTTCCAGTCTTACCCGATGCAGCTGAATACCAGAATTTTAAATAGAGCGTCTATCTGATTTCCACAACCCAGTTTAGTTCTAAGACTGCTTATCAGACTTTCGGGGTTACTGATAAACTGTAACGACTGTCAAAGATCTACAAATGGTAGCCGGGTCCAACAGCTTAACGTGCTTTCCGAGGCGCGAATGAAACTCGGTATGTAACGGATGGTCATCCATCCACAGACCAATCTAGGTAGGTAATCTAATCTAGCTACAAACAGAGGTCACGCCCGCGTAGACACTCGGTTGCTTGTCGCGGGAGCAGTTTCAATCCTTAGATTAACTGAACCGATACTTAAATAATTTTCACGAAAAATATATTTGATGACCAGATACTTCCTACCAGGAGTATCTAAAGCAAATCATTGCATAGACAAATTAAAACTCACTCAAAGCTTTGATAAATTATTGCACAATTATCAATACTAACTCGCAACATTAGTCATGCACAATGTTTTTAACTATCCAGGCAAGGGTTAAATATTGCGCAATTTGTTGTTATGTGTTTGTTATTATTGTTATATATATTTGTTAATTTTGCTAGGCTGAAACTTGAAACATTGATCAATACATTTTTTTTTTATGTTGATGGGGACTTTGTTCCGCCACTTCTTCCTAGCGAAAACACTAGGAAGTGATGAAGAGCGGGCGCTTTGTAGGATTGACTCTTGTACATAGACGTTCAAAAAGAGCTGCTTATCAGTCTAATGTGAATAAATGGCTTTTGGAGCCAAATTATATACGGCCTGAGGGTTCGGAGTCGAGGCTAAGTCCTGCGTATTTCTATACTAATATTATAAAGCTGAAGAGTTTGTTTGTTTGTTTGAACGCGCTAATCTCAGGAAGTACTGGTTCGAATTGAAAAATTCTTTTAGTGTTGGATAGTCCATTTCTTGAGGAAGGCTATAGGCTATATAACATCATGCTACGACCAACAGGTGCTGAGTAGCGTGGGTGAAATCGCGAGGAACAGCTAGTTCAGTATAATTACCAGAATGTTGTTGGGGTAATCGCGCCACTGTAGTGCATCACAAATGTTCGCAGGTACGCGGGTTCCTACGCTATAATGCGTAAGAAAGAAGCGTGATTATTTGAAAGAGTGCGCAGAAGCACCAGCGCCATTTTGCAAATGATTGCATCCCGCCATAACTGTCCTACAGGGACACACTAGGTACGAAAAGCTACGGGATGTAGTTGTTTTTACCCTATTATATTATAATCAATGATAATCAATGATACTATCTTGCATGACGAGAACTTCGTGAAAGCTGATAAAGACATCTGAAATATCTAAACTTAATTTTCCGCTCCTGCAGCTAAAGATACGACGAAGATTTGATCTTGCCAAGCCGAAACACACTTCTATATTTCTTATGTTTCTCTTTCCAGGCGTGCCGGGGAACTAAAATCATGACAGGGGTGCCAGTTTTCCACTCAGGAAAAATTCGCAAAGACCTCGATGAGGAAGACTTGGAGCCTTATATTCTGCCCGTGGAATCTGACCTGCTGATCCTTCATAGTTCCTATCCAGGCCGTGCTTCACACAGGTATTTGTTTTCATAAATATAAATCACTAGCTTTTGCCCGCGGCTTCGCTCGCATTAAATTCGGGGTAACACAGTTCCCCTTGCGCCTTATTGATTTGTAATAGCAACGCTAAGTTTTCCCTTTTCTTCCCTCTTTCTCCCTCACATCCCACTTTTTAAAAAATATTAGCCTTTGTCCGTCTCCTGGTTCCCAACTCTCTGTACCAAAATTCATCGAAATCGGTTTCGCCATTAAAGCGTGAAGAGGTAACAAACAAACTCACTTTCGCTTTTATAGTATTAGTAAGGATTTCGATTGACTGAACTTCACACTCGTGTCGATTCTAAACTAAAAGTAAACTAAAACTGCTCTAAACTAAACACTACAATTTAGTTTATTCCTGTCAAACAAAGTTTACTCTTCGGAAATTGATTAAATTACACAACCTTAACGTTTATTATCGGTTGATAGCATTTTTTTTTTGTTTATTTATTGAAATTAGAGAAACTAGCAATCTCGCTTTTCTGAAATTGACGTTTTTCACCAAAAATAGTACTTGTCAAGTGTGGAATAAAATCGGCATCATTATCGATTTAATGGGGTGTGCCCACTACACCGTATCTTACCATGAGGTCGTGCTATAAAAGTAACGGGCACAATACACATCACACATTAAAATGTCGTCATCGACGACCCATACAACAACAATAATATTGCACAATGTTTATATTGTGCCATAATATTGAATACCCCTTTTTTTAGAATTGGTATCCATCAAATACCTTCCCCCGTTATGGGCGGAACGGGGACACACATATTGCCTTTATTTACAAAGCAATCAAACGTTAAACTCAAACCAAAATACAGTTCATCATTCTCAAACAACGTTTAAATTCTTCCAGAAACGAACTCTACGGCTCCTGGTTCATCCAGACACTCTGCAAGAAGATCGACACCCTATCCTCGTCCCAAGACCTAGAATCCATCATCACCGAGGTCAAAAGAGACGTAGCAATAGACAAGCAACACGAGGAATATAACAAGAGAACTTTCGAGATGAATGTCAACAAACAAATGCCAGTGATGACGTCGACATTGATCAGGAAACTGTACTTGAAGAAGTTTGGGGAACGGTCTGCTGAAGAGACGTACGTTGACAAGTCGAGACGGCAAAGTGAGTCCAGACATGAGGTTCTGGACACAGTAACTAACGCGCCGATGACGCCCTTGCTAGTCCAGTTTGGTCCTTGTTCTTGCTTTTTGGAGCATTTCACTTATATGAGAAATTGTTTGAGGTAAGTGTTGTACTCTTTGTAAATTGTTTCTGCTGATTACTGTTCCTCATGCGTATGCGTCTCTGCAAATGTCAAAATCTATTATTTTGTTTTTTTTGTTTAGAATAAACCAAAATGGCGGGGTGTTTATTCCAGTTTCTGTAGAAAACAGTTCGAATCCAATTGACTGATACGTAGTCTAAAATCCAAACAAGGACATTGGCTACGAACGTCATCATCTGCCAAGTTTTTCCCAACAATTTTGTTGGCGGCGCCGGCGTTACTTATTTGACCTCCACATCCCAGTTAGTACTGGGTAATACGATACCTCTTTCTGGCCACTGCCTACTTGTAATGACAGCCAAAGAAATTGACAACTGGTTTTAACGTGTTTTTCGATTCACGGAGGAAACTCACTATATAATGGATGGGCCCATCCACGAACCAACCTAGGCAAGAAAGTTTATTCTTGTAAAAATGTCGACTTGCTTTTCTTTTCTCCTCTTCACAAATCTGATGTCTTGGCAAAATAATAACAAAAACGCTTAAATTCCAGGTACTTTGTCGAAGAAAACCCTTACGATGAAACGGCACAAGACATCTTGGACATCGCTAACACTTTCGAAGATAGCGTCGAATTCAATACGCCTAAAGACAAAATGTGCAAGGCTATCAGCAAACACTTAATGGATAAAGCTCGATATAGCCAGTTTTACAAATATCTATATTTTTATAACTCACAAATGCAATCGCAACCCTCTCTTGCAAATAAAAATTAAGCGAATTTGTTGTTTTTTTGGGTACAATAAATGCTGGAAGACCACGTATTTAGTCCTGGTAGTGCGATCCTGTGGGATAAATTCCTACATCTTCTTTTGTCCCGGGAAAAACTCGCTTTAAAATAAGTGGTCGTAAATGCTAGAATAGGTTACAGCTGCTTTTACCATCTGTCGATTATTCACCAATCGATAACTAGAAAGTATAACATTTAGAGTTGATAGATGTAGAAACATGCTCATAAAATCTACTGATATAAAAAGACTGTTTCACGAATAAAAAATCTATATTAATGCCAAGGTTTCCCATAAAATAACAGAGTATAATAATGCTAACCTATTTACTGCATTCTTTATTGTTTTAAATCGAGTTCAAATAACCGTTTACTTGCAGATGACAGATGGAAACAAAATGGCGGATCCTTTTAAAGTGCAAACTGTTTCATCTATTTTTAGGGTTCCGTAGTCAACTAGGAACCCTTATAGTTTCGCCATTTCTGTCTGTCCGTCCGTCCTCGCTTAATCTCTGTGACCGTTAGCGCTAGAAAGCTGAAATTTGGTACCAATATGTATATCAATCACGCCGACAAAGTGGTATAATAAAAATTTGAAAAAAATGTTTTATTAGGGTAGCCACCCTATATGTAAACTGGGAAGTGATTTTTTTTTTAATTTCAACCCTAACGTGTGATATATTTTTGGAAAGGTATTTAAAAATGAATAGGGGTTTACTAAGATCATTTTTTGATAATGTTAATAATTTCGGAAATAATCGCTCCAAAAGTAAAAAACAATGTGTCCCCCCCCCCTCTAACTTTTGAACCATAAGTCTAAAAAATATGAAAAAAATCTGAAAAGTAGAACTTTATTAGGACTTTCTATGAAAATTATTTTGAACTTGATTGACACAACAGTTTTTGTACAAAAAAGACAAAAAGTTGTACAAAATAATTTCTGGACTAAGTTTGTAGTATAATCGTGTATGCAAGTTTTTTTTGTAACTTTGTTTACATATTTTATTATCCTGAACGTATCTTTTTTCAAACAAAAAAAGAATTATTGAAATCGGTTCTGGCAATCCAAAATTGCACGTCTTTGTATTAATTAGTAACCCAATTCCTCGAGAGATGGCGCTGTAGGTACTTATTACATTGGATCGGGTATTACCGAATTGTTCGGTTGGCCTCATAACTGGGAACACTTATTGTGACGGACGGGAAACTACGGAACCCTACACTGAGCGTGTCCCGACACGCTCTTGTTATTTTTGGGTTAGTAATGTGTCAGTTGTTATGGAAACTTTCAATATTGGCTAGAACTAATAATAATGGAACTATGTTATGGCCGCCATGTATGTTTTTTGATTCGATGGGAATGTGAATCAAAGCCGTCTTCAACAAAGGCGATCACTATTATCAATAGACTAGCTGTTCCTCGCGGTTTCACCCACGCTGCTCAGCACCTGTTGGTCGTAGCGTGATGTTATATAGCCTATAGCCTTCCTCAAGAAATGGACTATCCAACACTAAAAGAATTTTTCAAATCGAACCAGTACTTCCTGAGATTAGCGCGTTCAAACAAACAAACAAACAAACTCTTCAGCTTTATAATATTAGTATAGATGTTCAGGATAGGTTTTAGACAATATAAGTCTGGCAAACCCTTCCGCTCTGCCCGGAGAAGATATTTGTAATTTCAGAAAAAGTGCTATTTATAAGCAAAATTTAAGTATAATTCGGTGTTATCAACTTGAGCTATAAAGGGCAACTGAAAGTGTTCGAAGGCCGGGGTTGCGGGTGTTTCGAAAGAGATACATCGGCCCTGGAAAACATAAAGGAAAATGGAAATGAAACATGGGTGGGTTTTAGTTAGTACACGTCTGACACTTCCCCCCGCTCCGCCTAGAGTGGGAGAAGTTATGTGATGATTTCTAACCCCAAACAAAAAGTGTTCGAAGGCAGACACAAACTACACCTAGAACTTATTGTTGCCATGTGATATTGATCAGGCGTTTATACCTACATCAATCAAGAAACTTGAAAGCAACTTGTGCTCAATACAAGTAGTGTAAGATAATAGTCAGATGCTGTCAATTTCTTCGAAAACATGTCGTTCATTGACGCACTTGGCTTCTTTAACTACGGAAGCTAAGATAAGTACAGCCTGTAACCATGGAAACGGCTTCGACCCGCCTTATGTAAACACAAAAGTTTATATTCACACAAAGTACTCTCCACCTTTTCTTAAGTAAATCAGCTTGACCAGGATGTGTTCTTTAATTTGCATTTCTTTTGTTTTTATAATATGCTTTGTTCAGGAATGAGGGCATGTCGTGAGGAAAGTTTTAAGAAGGCACAAATATGGATGGATATTTGTTATAATGACTAATTTGTACCCATCTAGTATTGAATCATCATCATCAATTTTCTGCCATTTTTTTCAAGTGCTATAAGATCGGCGCAGAATGTTTTCTAACTCCATAATTATTACTAATATTATAGAAAGGAAAGTGAGTTTGTTTGTACCCGAACATAACCCGAACCTAACCCGAACCTAACCCGAACCAAACCCAAACCAAAACCGAACCTAACCCGAACCAAACCCGAACCTAACCCGAACCTAACCAGAACCTAACCCGAACCAAACCCGAACCAAAACCGAACCTGACCCGAACCAAACCCGAACCAAACCCGAACCTAACCAGAACCTAACCCGAACCAAACCCAATCCAAAACCGAACCTGACCCGAACCAAACCCGAACCTAACCAGAACCTAACCCGAACCAAACCTGAACCAAAACCGAACCTAACCCGAACCAAATCCGAACATAACCCGAACCTGACCCGAACCTAACCCGAACCTAACCCGAGCCTAACCCGAGCCTAACCCGAACCTAACCCGAACCTAACCCGAGCCTAACCCGAGCCTAACCCGAACCTAACCCGAACCTAACCCGAGCCTAACCCGAGCCTGAGCGTTCCCGGTAGATCAACACTTTGTCTTACTGAAACTCAAAACTGCGTTTTCATGCTCAATAAGCCCTGAGAACCCCTTTGGGGATAACATGTTTGATGATGTTATATATATTTAATAACATCAATCATCATCATGAACAAAGTATAATATAAGTTATCTAAAATTAATTGGGGTGATATTGTACCGTCGTCGTTAAAAATACATCTAAAAAAATGATCAGGTTTTTAGGTATTAAATTCTTTACTTCTTCCCATACAGGAAATTAGCTGCGCCCCGCGGTTTCACTCACGTGGATAGAATATAGAAGAAAATATAATGTAGATAGAATTTTCAATATATATTTTTGTTTTATAGCCTATGTGTTATTCTAGTATGTAAGTTATTTATTGTGTAGTTTAAAACAATTTAGTAGTTTTTCGCTCGCTCTAAATTCGGATAGCACAGTTCCCCTTTCCTGATTTGCAGGTACCTGCTACCAGTAGTTTTTGCCCTTGCGATTTATTTATTGTAATAGAAAAGCTAAGTTTTACTTTTTCTTCACACTTTCTCCCTCATATCTAACTTAAAAAAAATAGCTTATGTCCGTCGCCAGGGTCCCAACTATCTCTGTACCAAAATTTATCAAAATCATTTTAACCATTTAGGCGTGAACGACGCGTGACGTAACAAACAAACATACAA
Source organism: Ochropleura leucogaster (assembly GCA_958449745.1). Lineage (NCBI taxonomy): Eukaryota > Metazoa > Arthropoda > Insecta > Lepidoptera > Noctuidae > Ochropleura > Ochropleura leucogaster. The sequence goes on along the minus strand of OY288221.1, from coordinate 4,695,810 downwards.
ATAAACAAACTCACTTTCGCTTTTACAATATTAGTAAAGATTTACGAGAATTTCCTTACTGATAACTCAATAACTATTGTATGCGGCGATGAAGATACACAACAAGAATTTCAATCAGAACTGAGGAATTAACGCTATTAGTACTAAAACGTTAATCATCCGTCTGATGGAAGGATGAGATCTTAGTTGGTTATGCAAAGAGATTCATCATGGCTCGTAAACTTTGATTAGGGTTAATTTACCTTGCATTAATTAGCGGGCTTGGTGTTTGCTTTTGCAAGAACAGTCGTTTATAGATCTAACGTTCCTTATTATTATAGCAGTTTACTACATAGGCGTTTTCAAATCCTCAATTAACTTAAATAAAGTTTCAGACTTTTACTGATTAAAACCCACCCATGATCCTTCTTTTGCGCTTTATACTCCGGGGTCACGGCACCTCTTTCGAACAACCCGTGACCCCTGTGCAGACGGTGGCCCTAGCAGGGCCCTTTGCTTTACTGATATTTCTTTCTGCCTGTCGTCAGTAGACGAACGGACGGTGAGCTAACCATTGGTCACTGTCCACAGAACCACATCTACGGTGGCCGGGAGTCGCCTCCCAGCACCCGACGCGTGAGGACGGTGAGCATTGGGTAACTCACCATTCGCCCGTCTATTGACGACAGGCCGTGTCGATGGCGCGTTAGGCGTCGTCTATTAAGCATTTCATGTGCTCGCACGATTACTTGCGAGGTTCAAATAGGACACTCTGATGAAATCTGTATGTTTGAACTCATCGCACGACGAGAACGCATCGCGCCATCGTACGATCGCTCCCAATTAGGACGACGCCTTAGTGTTCCACGCGCGCCTCAAAGAGATGTCAGCAAAGCAGAGGGGCCTGCCAAGGCCACCGCCTGCCGCGGTTGCGGGTTGTTCGAAAGAGATAGCGTGGCCCCGGAACAGAAGGGGCAATAGGTTTTAGTTAGTACAAGTCTGACACTCTTCCCTGCTCTGGCCAGAGCGGGGAAGGTTATTTGATGATTTCCCATCCGCAAAAATATCAACCCTCGTTGGTATACTTTCTGGTAATTTACGCAAAACCTTCAATTCACCAAATCCTTCAACATATTTAACCCATAGTCATAAAAAAGATCTCAAGATTGTGTGTCCTGTCTACACACAATCTTGAGATCTAAGTAGCCGTGCTCATATCTAAGTCAAGGTGGCGTCGAGGTTCCGCAGATCATGACATCAGCTGACAAATATGTGGGCGTATTTGTATGACGTTCGTGGTTATGTGTTCCTGGCAGGTTGTGATGCATCGCATTTTTGAGCAAATTCGACGAGATTATTTTCGCAATTACAAATTGAAGTTTTAAATTACATAAGTACTTAATTTCTTTTTAAAACGTTGCTCCGTACTAGGAATTTCTCCTGTATCAGGGGTGAGCCCCTGATACAGGAGAAACAGGGGTTTACTAAAAATCAATCTCACATACACAATCAGCCAGACCCGGAACAACTATCTGTAGGCCAAACAAATATTTGTTCCGTGCTGGGATCGAACCCGCGACACGCAGCGTACCAGTCGATCGCTCAGTCACTGCTCCAACCGTGTCAAATGGTAGGTATATACTGAGAGTCAAAGGGCACTCGTTGCAACTTGCAAGGGACGACTTTAAGGTTAAGCCACCCTTGCCTAGGTTGGTCCGTGGATGGGTGACTTACCCATTACTTACCGTGTTTCTTACGTGCCTCAGAAACGCTGACTGATTTGAAGATCTTTGATAATCGCGTAACAAAGTCGAAGAAACTTTGTAGAAGAAATAATCATGATTTAAACGGAAGCTTGTATTGTCGTGCCGAGAATTACCTACATGGCTAGCTTCAACAGTTATCACCTTAAATAAAAAGTTTGTATACCTGTGCATTGCAACTAACAGCATCATCATCTGTCTAGCCTTTTCCCAACTACGTTGAAGCCGGCATCCAGTCTTACCGGATGCAGCTGAATACCAGTATTTTACATGGAGCGTCTGCCTATCTGACCTCCACACCCCAGTTTGCACTGATACCAAATGCTAAGAATGGCTGTCAGAATTTCGGCACACTGACTATCTTTAACGACGGTCAAAGATCTACAAATGACAGCCGAGACCAACAGCTTGACACAACTAATGGCATACTGCTGCAATATGGCTGCAAATCCGTAACAAATGCTCACGGATGTTCACGTAACCTGTTAATAATTTCACAAGCAAAAGCAACACAATGTTTGCGCACTTAATATGTCGTCAAAATGCTTTAAATTCCAAGATTAGCACAGGACAGTTAGTACATTGTAAACAGATTATGAAAGTCTCAAATCTTGATGCATCACACCTGAGTCCCACTTTGTATGCACTGACTCACACTGATCAAAATAACTAAAATCACCACACTCTTTTCTCTTTGGAATAGAGTTTAAAATGGGTCAGTTATATTTGTGTTGTTACGTCTTTTTGAATTTGACGTCGTAATGCACTTGGGATCAGAAATATCTGTGATGCAGCCAACGAATAAATGAAGACAGTGTTCGAAAATTTTTGAACATTTTTCTTGTAGTTAGGTATTAAGAACATTATCTTGGAGGTGGAAAAGAAGATAGGTATACTATGTGAACGGTGATTTGGCTAGAATAGGGGTGGCTTCTAAGGTGATGAGTAAAAAAGAAGTTTGGAGAAGGCATGAAGGAAGAGCTATCGCTCTGGTCAATATCCAGGCTAACTTGATCCGTGGATCTTCGACCGCGGATCAAACTAGCTTTAAAATTAACCCAGCGACGGTTCCTAAGGAGTTGGGTGATTAAAAACCACCACATAAGTATAAAAAATTACTGTTATAATTATCATTTGCTTAGCCTTTTCCCAACTATGTGCCGAAAAGAGTGATGGATCTGAATGTTAATGGACGGAGAGCGAGAGGAAGGCCAGAGAAAGAATGGATGGATTGTGTATGATTGTGTCGGTTTCCAGTCTTACCGAGTTGAGCTGACAAACAGTATTTCACATGGAACGACTGCCTATCTGACCTCCACAACTCATTTAACAACTGGGTAATACGATACTAACTGGTAAGACTGATGGTCAAAATTCGAGCCACGGTCCTGTAACGACTGTCAAAGATCTACAGTGCTTTCAAAGGGTCGGGGGAAACTGATTGTTGTATTACTTGGGGTATGTAGCGGTTTACTTTAATCCAAACTTCCAAACTAATATTATAAATGCGAAAGTAACTCTGTCTGTCTGTCTTTCTGTCTGTCTGTCTTTTCTTCACGCCTAAACTACTGAACCGATTTGTGTGAAATTTGGTACAGACCTAGTTTGGAACTTGAGAAAGGACATAGGATAGTTTTTATTACAAAAAATAAAAATAAAATTTATTCCGGACATACAGCGCCATCTATTGGTCAGAAGTCGGCATCAATTCAGTACTATAAAATAAATGTTGAGTTGTTAATATGCTCCGTGCTGCCGGAAGTCACTATTCCACGCGAACGAAGTCGCGAGCAAAAGCTAGTAGTAAAAATATAGCTAAAATATATACGCAGAATATTACAGTCTATGGGTATTTTATCAGATATAATAGGTACTCAATACTCAGTTTTTTTTTTCATAATGGTTATATTTTTTTAAACTTTGCCCCACACTCGGAATTTCTCCTGTATAGTGGGAGCGCTTACAAACATTCAAACTCACATACACAAACAGCCAGACTTGAAACAACCATCTGTAGGCCATTCAAATATTTTTCCGCGCGGGGATCAAACCCGGGACACGGAGCGCAGCAGTCGAACGCTCAGCCACTGCACTCACCAGGTCCTCACGATATGAGTAGGCACTTTGTTATCCAGGAAGGAAAACAAGACGGAGTATTCTACTAAAAATTCATAGAACCGCGTATTTTTCAGTGGTTATTAATATTCAGAACACTCATTATAAACAACAAACCTATTCATAGTTTCAGGAATTTCATTCATAACAAATTAAGAGTAGGTATGTTTTCGAATGATCTTGTTACTGTTTGAACGGAAGCATATAATTGATGACGTCATTTATGACGTCGGTGCGCTTGCCCACACTTATATTACTTATAGTACGGCCAACGATAAGCGATACCAAATGTAAACAAAACCCATGCTAAAACCCCATCTAAAATGGCCGCCCGAATGTTGGCGAACCCGTCTTAACGTTGTCATGTTTTTGCCGGGAGAACGAGACATTACGACAAAGGCACAAGATGGAAAGAGCTAAATATTAGATTGTCAACGCCACAGTTGTTCTTTAGGTTAATGACCTTTCGTATCGCTTCTCGTTGGCCGTACTATACATAACATCAAGTCTATAATCCCGTAAGGGTAGGGCAGAGCTGTGCCGAGAAGTACACCCAAATTTCACCATTTATTTGTTTACCCATAGTAAACGTAGCGAGATTTTTTCGTACATTTATTGTTTAACTAACATACTTATTATATTACATTTTTAAATATTTCTGAAAAAAAATAAACATTTAAAAATAGTAGCCCACCGGTATCGGGTACAGGGTCCAAGCTGCCGGCGGTCAGGGCTCCAGAGAAAGGAACCTCCTAACAATACGAGCCGTGTCCAGGAGTACCGCTTTCTATATCGAGCCCTTGATCCAGCTGCCTAACGAGAGCCTCCTTAGGTATTGGTCGAGGCCATTGGCAGATATTATTATTATTTTCAAACGGTCACAAATCCAAACTCTATGGCTGCTGCTACGAAATTATTGAGCGAAACACCCAATTACTCTTGTTTCGATTTGGGAATCGAACCCAGTATGGATTAGAACGTTGCAGAAGGTTCTCGAAACAACTCATTAAATAATTTATTGTTTCCAGTGTCAAAGGTATTATATACCGAGTCCTATATATTTACTACTAGCTGGCGCCCGCGGCTTCGTTCGCGTGATTACGAAAAAAAACCTATGAGTAATTCCAGCATATAATCTACCTCTGTGCCAAAATTCATCAAAATCGATTTAGCCATTAAAGCATGAAGAGGTAACAAACAAACTCACTTTCGCTTTTATAATATTAGTAAGGATAGTTATATACTTAGTAAGAGTTAACTAATATAGATATGGTCAACAACGTATGTCACAACAAGTCTTAGACTTGTTGTGACATACGTTGTTGTCCACTTGAAAATCAGCGTTGGGCGCTAGCTGCTCGGCAGTTTGCTGAACTGGGCCTATTTGGCGCAGCCGTGAGACATACAATTGCGTATTTGTTATAATTACGTTTTTGTTATTATCGTTTAGTTTTAAGTCTTTATCTCATTTTGTGTGCACTTGTGGCATGGGCCAAATAAACGTTTTTTCTTTCTTTCTTTCAATGTCCTTACAGCTGTATCTGCGAGTCTGGTTACTGGTCTTTTCCGACAAAAAAAAAAGCAAAAAAGAATTCATGGAACTAATAATGTCCGCATGTCATGGGTACATATTTCATAATATAACACAATAATAATATTTCTTTATCAATTCTTGCTAATTCCTTTAGCAAATAGTAACCGACAACGATTACATTTATAATTTTAATTAATTCTGAGAGTTCTAAACTTCTGAGTCATACTTAACTATTAATATCTTATTTGAAATAACTGTTGGAACGTGTGACGACATTTTAATTGCAATTAATCACAATCATCTTGGGTGTCTACATTACTGAAAACCACAAATGCATCATATTAAAAATCCTTACTAATATTATAACAGCGTAAGTGAGTTTGTTTGTTACGTCTTCATGACTTAATGGCTGAACTGATTTTGATGAATTTTGGTACAGAGATAGTTGAGACCCTGGAGACCGACAAAGCCAATTTTTTAAAAAGTGAGCGATGTTCCACGGCTCTTCACGCCCGCGTGATATCAAAATAAAAAAGTATCCTATGTGTTATTCCAGACTATAATCTACCTTTGTGTAACAAACATCCATACATCCATCCTCACAAACATTCGCATTTATAATATTATATAGTAGGATACCTAACATTAAAAACTTGGATTTAAAAACGCATATGAATCAGTTGGAACTTTGGCCCACAATATGTCCGTAACTTCGTCCGTACTTGGAAGCCTTTTTTTTTATTTTTTTTTTCGGGTGGGAAATCTTCCAATGACTTCCCCCGCTCTGGGCGGAGCGGGAGGGCATGTCAGACTTGTACTGACTAAAACCCACCCATGTTTCTTCTTTTGCCCTTTACGTTCCGAGGCCGCGGTATCTCTTTCGAACAACCCGCAACCCCGGCAGGCCTCTGCCTGCCGGGGTTGCGGGTTGTTCGAAAGAGATACCATAGATTGCCAGAGCCTCTGCTCTGGCAAGCCCCTCTGCTTTGCTGACTCTCTTTGAGGCGCGCGTGAAACACGAACGCGCCGTCGACACGGCCTGTCGTCAATCGACGGACGGACGGTGAACTACCCATGGCTCACCGCCCACAGGCCCGCATCTACGGTGGCCGGAAGTCGTCTCGCGGCGCCCGGCGCCATGGGCGTCTCCCGCGGCGGCTGGGTTGGGCAGATGTTCTCTCCCTCAAACGCCCGGCCACCTCCTTCGCTAACATTACTGCTTCGCAGAAGGTGGTGACCGCTTCCCATTCCCTCTCGCTCCGGACCATGGCCTGAACCAGGGCCGGACGCGAGAGATCGCCGCCGCCGGTACTTGGAAGCCTTCTAGATAACTAAAACCCATCCATGTTCCTCCTTTTGCCTTTTGTGTTCCAGTGCCGCGGTATCTCTTTCGAACCAACCCCCATCCCTGGGGTAAGGACATTGACAAGAGCTTGCACTGACCGGACAGGTCAATAAAAAACCGTGTGGCACTTTCTTCAAAAGATCATTTCAGACACACCTCTGAATGATCCTCATGTTATTTGGCCAAGAGTATGTGTTATATGTTTTTTTTAGAGTAGTCAGATCGACTAGCCTCATCTAGTTTGAAAAATATATTTATATTGACGTGCAAAAACAATACGCTAGTAATCTTTTCATCTAGTCCGCCATCTTTGGAAATTCGCCATTTTGGATTTAGAATGCTGGAAATTTTAGCTGCAATCGGATGTAGGACGGAATCGGACGTGGGTCAAAGTTTACTTTTCAGGTTGTTTTGCATTAGTACAGGCGAAGCCAATAAAAGCTTGTTTAAACGAAAAAAAAACTCAAGTGTACCAACATTCTCGCGGCAAAATTATACTTCCACGAAAGCGAAGCCGCGGGCAAAAGCTAATAAATACCGGTAATAATATTAGATATTCTCAGAACGTTTATGTCAGGATCATAAAAGCGTCAGATAAATCTGATATTAATAGCGTAAATAGAAAGGAACAGTTATGCCCGACTGAATTGAAAAGATACGCTGTTTTATTTGGGGTTGGCCCGCAGTCCACCAAGCTGAGCATAGGCCCATCGTCCAGGACTATGGCACTTCTGATAAGTAAAGGGCTATTAGTTGAGTGGCGTCGTCAGTAAGACCATTAAAAACATTATATTTTTACAGACTACTACTAGCTTCCGCCCGCGACTTCGTCCGCGTGGCATAGTTAATTTTGCGTCTTTGGTCGAGTGGTCGCAAGCGTGACTGCCACTCATAAGGCCCTGGGTTCTACTACTAATCATACTTTTGTAATATCATTGATAAGTAATACGATTTCAAATCCTTACTTCCTTACTATAATATTATAAAAGCGAAAGTGAGTTTGTTTGTTTGTTACCTCTTCACGCTTTAATGGCTGAACCGATTTCGATGAATTTTGGTACAGAGATAGTTGGGAACCAGGAGACGGACATAGGCTAATACATTTAAAAAAAAAGTGGGATGTGAGGGAGAAAGAGGGAAGAAAAGGGAAAACTTAGCGTTGCTATTACAAATCAATAAGGTGTAAGGGGAACTGTGTTACCTCGAATTTAACGCAAGCGAAGCCGCGGGCAACAGCTAGTTTATAATACATTTCCTATCAAATAAAAAATAGGTGATACTCTTTGCTTAGCAGATTTTATAGTAACGTACCTAAAAACACCATTTGGTTAAGGCAATTTTCAAACAACAAAAAATACTTAGTTAAAATCGGTTCATCATTTCTGACGCTATAATGCCACAGACAGACACACTTCAATCTTTTACACCACACTCTTTTGATCGGGGATTAAAACAATTAAGATTAACTACTGTAATTTTACCCCACCCAATAGCAGTCCTAGACAGCGTACAAAAAACTGAAATATTTCAATTTAATTTTAATTATACCATTACAGCCACTTTTGAATACGGCGCGTTTGTGTTTCACGCGCGCCTCAAAGAGATGTCAGCGAATCAGAGGGGCTTGCCAGAGCCTCCGCTTGCTGGGGTTGCGGGTTGTTCGAAAGAGACACCGCGGCCCCGGAACTTAATGGGCAATAGAAGGAACATGGGTGGCTTTTAGTCACTAAAATTCTGACACCCCCCCGTTCCGCCCAGGGCGGGGGGAGTTATTTGATGATTGCCCACCCCATAAAAAAGGCACTTTTGCTACAGTTCAAGTCACAAGACATTATAACTTGTGTAAGTAACAACTGTAGACTAATAAGTTATCTAGAAAGGACTCACAGCAGCATTGCAAGTGAACGCTTATCATGAAACAGCGTTTCGAAACACAACTGTCTCCCGTATAATCTAAACCTCCAGTGAAAGTAGATCGTCGGAGTATTGTAGCAGACCCTAGCTTAACCTTCAGGTCATCTGCGATTTATGATTAGCTTCGGTGTCATAACCTAACAGTTAGTTTCTATCAAAAGGTCGACCTGGGTCAACTTGTCTGTCTTTGCTATCAAGATTATTTTGAAAAAGGAAATTAAATAGTTATTTGCATAGACAATATGATCTTCTGTATCAATAGGGTAATTGACACCACCAATCAATTGATATACTTTTTATGAGCTGTCAAAACGCGCATCCCCTAAAGATTTTGTATGAGACTCGCAACGATGACGTCACTAAGTTGTCAAGTCAATGATGCAACAATTTATTGATTTAAAAGCAACTAAAAATCGAATTTTAAAGTTATTTTGAAATGAATGGAGTTCTCAGGTCTAGAATAGGGTGTTCTTTCAGAAAAATTGTGTTTTTTCATTATTGGTTAATGGTGTCAACTACCCAATTCATGACATGAACAAACCTTCTTCATTTGGCTGGAACGACTATTTTTGTTATATTTGGTTGGGCCAAGTTTTCGACATTTCCACCGCGTCGTTGGTGATAAAGGTCTCTTCGACTACGTTTTTTAGGCTAAAAAGATAGGACAAGAGCTTGCACCTGTTCTAGCCCTTGATCAAGACAGAGCCTGATTGTCTTTTGGCGAACTATGGTCGTAGATTCACATAAAAAATGGCGCTCTGACGCCTTATCGCCAGTCAGCAACGCGGTTATAGGATTATGTGGCACTAATTGGTTCCTGAAACATAATCACCATATACGGTTTGGCACGGGCGCCAAAATGTCTGATTGCGTCAACCGAAAAAAAAAACTGTAACTCACACTTGACCGGTTTCCAAACAAGCCGATTAAAATTCCAATGTTGCCAACGTTCTAAATATAACCCTTAGCTCAGAGATGAAGTATCCGTTTAAAGGTGAAATTGATTTTGACGAATGGTAGAATGCAGATGGTTTATTATTAATGTTCTATTTTTAGAAAGATTTTGGTCTTTGTTCTGACGGTTAATCGTGTGCTCTTTAGGGTTCCGTACTAACTCCGTCTGTCACTAAGCTGTTTCTCATGAAGCGTGGCAGTTAGACATGTTGCCGACACGGTTGGCGTAGTGGTTGAGTGATCGACTGCTGCGCTGCGTGTTGCGGGGTTGATCCCCGCACGGAACAAATATTTGTTTGACCTACAGGTGTACAGGTATGTTTTGTAAACGCACCCAGGATACAGGAGAAATTTCCAGTGTGGGGCAACTTTTTTTTTAAATAGTCTCGTATAACCTTATTCCTGAATTTATCAATTTACTGTTAATGGAGTAGGCACCGAAGCTTTCAGCAACGCTCGTAGCTCTGTTGACTCTCAGAAGTTATATTTAATTGAGATTTTATTAAGGCAATTTAACAATGGTTATCTTACAAAGAAACATTATGATCCTGATACATGAATTATAGAGGTAATCGGTGCCAAATTGCTTCACAAATTCACTTTTAAAAGTAATAAACTCAAAGCTATCGAATGTGCGTCCGACTAAGCGATGAGTTTGGTTCTGTAGATTTTATTTTCTGTTTCCAGTCTATATTTTACATGTGTACGCCTGTGGCAATATAGAATTGAAATTATGCAAGTTTCCTTATTTCCGTAGAGAAAATATAGGGAAAGAAAGAAAACGTATTTATTGGGCTCACACAGGACAAACATATAATTTATCGGCCAAATGCGAGTTAGACTCCCTATACCTCGGGCCTGTGGGCGGTGAGCAATGGGTAGTTCACCGTCCGTCCGTCGATTCACGACAGGCCGTGTCGACGGCGCGTTCGTGTTTCACGCGCGCTTCAAAGAGAGTCAGCAAAGCAGAGGGGCTTGCCAGAGCCTCCGCCTGCCGGGGTTGCGGGTTGTTCGAAAGAGATACCGCGGCCTCGGAACGTAAAGGGCAACAGAAGGAACATGGGTGAGTTTTAGTCAGTACAAGTCTGACATGCCCCCTCGCTCCGCCCAGAGCGGGGGAAGTCATTGGATGATTTCCCACCCGAAAAAAAAAAGACTCCCTATACCTAGGGTCCGAGGGTTTCGTTCTAACTTGCGACATGATCGGCCATATCTTTTAACTGCGTACACTTAGAGGGTTGCATTTTTTACAGTTCCAAGGAACCTCAGACTTGAGTATAAGGTTAAATTTCAATTCGATACCTCCACGCGTTCTAGGGCCTTTGCAGACAGACTGACGATGACGGACAAAAAAGTAATCCTATAAGGGTTCCGTGATTTCCTTTTGAGATACGTAACCCTATAAATATAGTAAAGGAAACATAACTAAAATTCAAAGCCTACAAAAATAAGAAATGAAACTGAAACACACCTAAGTTTACCGTGGAGCACAGCTAGTACATAAATAAAGTGACGTCTTTTTTCCTTTTTCTCATGAAAGCTGGAAGAAAATATATGTGGTTCTTTCTTAATAAAAATACCATTTCAGACACAAATCTGCATAATACTCGTGTAAGTCGACCAAGATTTTTGTCTGGACCTTAAAAAAGACTTATGACCTCTGAGTTTGTTTCGGCTGTTTCTTCTCAGAGTATTCGGGAACAACACACAGCTTTTTATTAAAAGGTGTGTGCAAAATAAACATCATTTAACATAATGACTACAGTTCCTTACACTAACACTAAAATAGCTACTAGAAACGTCAAACACAAACTAAAATGAACCCTAAAAGAATCGCCGTCCATCAAACTAGAAAGGTTTTTGGCTAGACGCCTATGATTATTAGAAATAACAGTCTAGTCTGAACAGGTATTTAGGTTGCTGTATCAATTTCGGTTAAGGCCGTGCCTAGATACAAATATCAGAAGATGGAATGGATGTTGGAACACAGTACTAACTGTGTTTCGGGGCCTCAGTATCTCTTTCGAACAATCCGCAACCCCGGAGGACGGAGAGGAGACGGAGAGGAGACGGAGGCTCTGGCTGCCCCCTCTGTTTTGCTGACATCTCTTTGAGGCACATGTGGAACAAGTCTAGGCTCTCTCTGACCGGACATGACAAGGTAATTCCTAGTCATGTATATCTGATCAATGTTCTAAATGCTACATTAACAAAAACAAATGTATACAAGTAAGTAGGTATTACTTTGACATTCAAATGTTACAAGGAGTATCTTGATTATCAATTCCAAGATATTTGAGTCAGTCGAATAAATCGGATACACTCTAATTGATTTATTGTTCTGAGTAATGTTCGGATACAAGTGTCAAATAAATAAAAATGCAGACAGACCCTTTCATAATTGATGCAATCATTGTTGAATGTATTATCAAATGTGCCTGAAGTTAACTGTATTTCTGGAATAAATCCTTTTAATCAACCAGAGTTGTTGAGGAGCTTGTGGCTTAATAATAGCAGCCGCTCGGGTCGATCTTTAGGTTAAGCCGCGCTTGCCTAGATTGGTCTGTGGATGGGTGACCACCCGTTACATACCAAGTTTCCTCCGTGCCTCGGAAAGCACGTTAAACTGTTGGTCCCGGCTGTCATTTGTAGATCTTTGACAGTCGTTACAGGTAGTCAGTGTTCTGAAAGTCTGACAACCAGTCTTACCAAGGGGTATCGTATTACCCAGTAGTAACTGGGTTGTGGACGTCAGACAGGCAGTCGGTCCACGTAAAATACTGATATTCAGCTGCATCCGGTTAGACTGGAAGCCGACCCCAACATAGTTGGGGAAAGGCTAGGCAGATGATGAATCAACCAGAGTTGTAATAATATAGGCTTGCAAAATTTGAGGTCAAATGACAATTCGTGTGAATGTATTTATTTAGCGTTTATGCTCTTTTCGGTCAACAGAATTCATTAGATTGGGACACGTTTTGTCTCCCAGTACCTGACATACAAAACTAAGGCACGTTTGTGAACTTTGCATTCGATCCAGTATTATAAAACGAACTGCAGTCGCAAAGCTTTATTTAACACAAGTTTTTGCTCCCAGTTTCGTTCGCGTTATGGTATTGTATGGTAGTTATCCCTCGGGAATAAAATATAACCATTCACACTTACAAACAATGTAGCTTTCTACTGCGGGAAGAATTTTCAAGAGTAGATCTGTAGTTCAAGAGATTAACCTGCAAACAAACATACAAACTTTACCTCACTTATTCTGTATCGATACATTTTTCAATGTTTAAAAAAAATAGGAAAACATCTATACTAATATTATAAAGCTGAAGAGTTTGTTTGTTTGTTTAAACGCGCTAATCTCAGGGACTACTGGTTGGAATTGGAAAATTCTTTTAGTGTTGGATAGTCCATTTCTTGAGGAAGGCTATAGGCTATATAACATCACGCTACGACCAACAAGTGCTGAGCAGCGTGGGTGAAACCGCGTGGAACAGCTAGTACTTTATAATGAAGTCCAGGTGGCAAGTCTTCTTGTAATCTTCGAAAGATTTATACTGTACACAAACATTCACCAGTTGTGTTTAAGTCCTTAATAACAGAGGGAGAGCCAAGCGAGCACAAATCTAAACTCCGTAGCCTCTACTGCGAAGTTATTGAACGAAAAAGACGATAACAATATTCCCTAAAAACAGATAGTCATGCTCAGTGACCACTAAACCAACGAAGTACGTATAGATTTTAACCTAATAGTACTCAACTGAGTTAAGATACTAAAATGAAACCATTATTAGATCATGGACTTTGTGGTCCGTCTGTCTGTCTATCAAGACTCTTTATCTCCGGAACGCGTGGATGTATTATGTTGAAATCTATACTAATATTATAAAGCTGAAGAGTTTGTTTGTTTGTTTGAACGCGCTAATCTCAGGGACTACTGGTTGGAATTGGAAAATTCTTTTAGTGTTGGATAGTCCATTTCTTGAGGCAGGCTATAGGCTATATTACATCACGCTACGACCAACAGGTGCTGAGCAGCGTGGGTGAAACCGCGTGGAACAGTTAGTTAAAACCATATATTAACCATATTTTGACGGGCCTGTTGGTCTAGTGGTTAGTGGCCCTGACTGCTGAGCCGGAGGTCGTGGGTTCGATTCCTACCCAGGACAAACTTTGTGTGATGAGCATGATTGTTTGTTCTGTGTCTGGGTGTGATTTATCTATAATATGTATGTATTTATAAATTATATAAGTATGTATATCAGTTGTCTGGTTACTATAACACAAGCTCTGCTTAGCTTGGGATCAGATAGCCCTGTGTGAGTTGTCCCAAGATATTTATTTATTTATTATATATACTCAAATCAGTGATCCTTTAGAGCTGAGAAAAAATCAACCATCTAAGTCTACGCAGTCAAAAGATATGGCTGTCTTTATGGCAAGTTTGTACGGAACCCTCGTTGTGCAAGTCTGACTCAATCTTGGCCAGTTTTTAAAACTCTTTAGGTCGGAACTAAAACCGCCATTTTGGTTTTTCAATACATTTTCCACAGAAGATTTTCCAGTTGATATTAAACAACAGTGGGCTAACAGTGGCTTAAAACATCAATAGCAATAGTTAGTGCCATGCTTCCATATCACTTTAACAAACTTACCTGTCCAGACGGAAAAAACAAAGAACTTAAATAATAGTACATTACGATATTAGTGCGTTAAGATGGTTATAACATGCGAGTCGGAATTTCAGTTTTTTAACACATTTGCGAGGAAACAGAAAAAAAAAAACATTTTAAATAAACTCAATCTGTGAATGCACACTGTTGCTAGTAGCGAGCTAGCGCTGCCTTCTTTCGAATTAGTTCGAAATTTGAATAGAACAGCGCTAAGTGACAAAACCCTTTAAATAAATTAAAAAAAAAGAAAAAGAATAGCAACAGCGCGCTGCTCACTAGCTGGAGTCGTGCGGCGGCGTTCAGTTCCAAATTTGAAATGGCAAATAATTCATTGTATGGACTATAACTTAATTATTTGCTTTGATAAACCCCGCGTTTTTTATGACCCTCTTTACATATTTAAAACCGGTGGAATTACATCAGCTTTACGAGCAAGGGTGTTAAAAATGTACAGTTTGACATATCAATGCACATTTCCTTGACAAACAGCGCCACCTTGAACTGCAAACTAAAAGTGGTCATACCTACGATATCCTCCTCATTTCTATTCTCTAAGCACAGACTATAAATATTAATTTTCCATTGATCTGCCACTGGCGAGTATCACATATGGCCTTAATGAATGAAAAGTGTTTTGCTGCTTCGCATAATTTTTAGAATCAAAGCTGGTTTAAAATGTATTATTGTGTCTATTTATTTAATTGTCGTATCAAAGGATACGTCAAAGAAATAATAAAAAAGAACAAAAAAAATTAAAATCATTTAAAAATTAGAATTCGTTACGTTTGACTTACAAAGCTAAATTAATTTTGATAATAATGTGTTATTAAAACTTTATTATTGCTGTTATTTTCCCTATTTTTGATTTAGGTCACGGAAATTACTAATAATACCTACATAAATAAATTCACAAATAAACATGAAACCATAAAGTATGGATTTTCCGAATAAAACACTAAACAACAGATAATAAAACGGCACCACAGACAAAATAATATCATAAAAACGCACCACAGATACCACTTGAAATTGTTAGAAGTTTTTGAATATGAAACGCTAAGGCGTTCACCCACGCACCTGCTGAAAATAGCTATTGATTTCAAACATCATACCTTTGGCATTGCAGTCTTTAGTTATTACGCTATTGTTAAAATGAAAAACAAATTACGAGCTGTAAATCGTCTGCTATTTATTACAATACTTGTATTAGAATAAATCTTCTTTGATCTGTCATTGCTATCGCTTACTTTAACTGTCGAAACTCCCACGTGATCCTGAAGATGGCGTCCATGTGGATTCTACATGTCCTTCTAATAAACCGATTCTGTACGTCATAGAGAGATAGAACACTATTTTATTGGCTTTACCTTTTTAAGTAATTTTGTACTTAACTAACTTTGTAAATAATTTTATAGCCTGAAGCTTGCATAGGTACAGACGCCTGCAGGTCAAGCTACCCGAAACTGTCAATTTTTCCCAATGAACCTTGGACCATATACTTTAGAAATAAAGTCGAAAATCTATCAAAGATATCTGACAGTAGTAGCTTGATGTGCAGGCGTCTGTACATGTTTAATTTGGATGCCAATGCATTTAAGTAACGTCATTATAAATCCAAAATGGCGGACTTGCGAAGATGGCGGACTAGTAATTTTTGATTCATTCTCATGATATGAGTATCGAACGAAAGGGTTTGTTGATATTAATACGAGAAAGCGTGTATTTTTCTACCATCTTTGGATCCCGTTCAGGTCGCTTCGTCAAAGTTCGAGCTAAACAGCAGATTTCCCTTTACGTTTAAGTATGCACCATCACCATCTTTCTATTCATGACCCGTGTTACTTGTGATTGAATACTCTTTCCTGTAAATCGTCACGATTCCATTCCCTTTTGTTTCTGAGCTTTACAGTCCCAATGTAATAGTGCTATATAAAATGGTTGCCGGGAACCTGGTAGGTAGGTTAGAAGGAAACTAGATAGGGAAGGTGGCTACCCAACATTTGTATTTATTATTCTTCGCTGGCAGCTATCAAACATATTTTAGTTATAGTTGACTTATAAGCACTAAGTATACTAAGCTATGAGAAATAATACTACTGTTCCTAAATGTATTTATACTTAAAAAATAAAGTTTTCTGAGTTTCCGTACCTCAAAAGGAAAAAAACGGTCCCTTATAGTTCTACGATCACTTTCGTTGTCCATCTGTCTGTTCGTCAGGGCTCTTTATATCGAACACGCGCTAAGGTATCGAGTCAAAATAAAACCATGTACACACGGCAACAGATCAACCTATACAAAACCAGTTTACGCTGCTCTCTCAACAACGGATTGTACACCATAAATTTCAAGTACAATGAGAGATCCGCATAAACTGGTTTTGTATAGGTTGATGTGTCGCCGTGTGTACTCAATTCTGTGGCCCCTTGAAGCTGTGAAAAAAATCAACCCTCTAAGTCTACGCAGTCAAAATTAATGGCCGTTTACATCGCAAGTTTGTACGAAACCCTCGGTGCGCGAGCACGTAACTATGTGAGGTACACATAGGTATGTGTATGTTGCATAGGAAACAATGCATCATAATAGCATTCTAGCAAAAAATAACAGACAAAATATGAAGCGAATCATCAAAGGAATTCCAAAAAACACTAGAACTGTAATTGCGTTGCGGAAATTAGGTCTAGACAACACACATTTATCTGTTTCTAAAGATCTACGTGGGTATTTGAGTGTCCCAAAACTCACATTGGTCTAAAGTCTAAAACTTTTATAACAAAACTAGCTTTTGCCCGCGGCTTCGCTCGCGTTAAATTCGGGGTAACACAGTTCCCCTTGCGCCTTATTGATTTGTTATAGCAACGCCAAGTTTTCCGTTTTCTTCCCTCTTTCTCCCTCACATCCCACTTTTTTCAAGAAAATATTAGCCTATGTCCGTCTCCTGGTTCCCAACTATCTCTGTACCAAAATTCATCACAATCGGCTTAGCCATTAAAGCGTGAAGAGGTAACAAACAAACAAACAAACTCACTTTCGCTTTTATAATAATTATTAGTAAGGAAGTAAGGATAAGGATTGTAAGTTATAGACGTTATTACGAGTTTAACCCTGCAGAGGACGCATCTATTGAGTTTGGCGATCATCGATTTATAGACCAATTGATTGCAGTCGTTTTTTTCTTCCTCTAAGAATGGTGATTAATAGATGTTCTTTTGTTCATAGATAATGATCAGAAGTTCACTTCATCATACCGAAATAGCCTACCCACAGTTTACGTACTGCAGTGGCTATTCTTGATCGATTGAAAGCCCCGGAATAGCGGTTATAGATGCAACCTGACCAAATGAGGTATCCTCGCTCGATCTATGCCATCGAGAAGTATCTCTCAAAATGGCATTGCTCATCAACAAAAAGACCGACCAAGGGCGAGTCGGTTTGCGCAAAGAGGGTCCCTTAAAAACTTGCGACATAAAGGCCATATTTGACTGTGTAGACTTAGAGGGTTGATTATTTCACAGCCCTAAGGGACCATAACCTTGAGTATATGCTTTTAATTTCAACTCGATACCTCTATGCATACCCTACATTTAAAGTCTCGATAGACGGACAATAAAATGATCCCATAAAGTTTTTCCTTTTGAGGTACGGAACCCGGTAAAAATCAGTCACGAATTGACCTTTTATTTCTCAGGCATGCTGGTTTCCTACAATATATTCCTTCACCGCAGCAAGTACTAATAGTTGACACCACCAATCAATTGATATACTTTTTATGAGCTGTCAAAACGCGCTTCTCCCATAGATTTTGTATGAGACTCGCAACCGATGACGTCACTAAGCTGTCAAGTCAATGATGCAACTATTTATTGATTTAAAAGCAACTAAAAATCGAATTTTAAAGTTATTTTGAAATGAATGGAGTTCTCAGGTCTAGACAAAGGTGTTCTTTCAGAAAAATTGTGTTTTTAAATTATTGGCTAATGGTGTCAACTACCCAATTATCACACTTCGTACATTAATAGACAGTCGGTAGAGCAGAAACTTGTTAGAGTGGAGACTAGGTAAACGTAGACGCCCTGCTGCACAATAGACTGACGGTGGCGGGCAGTACATGAATGCAGGCTGCCCAATCAAATCCAATCGTAACCGTAATCGACAATCGGCACTAGTCTATGTTCTCCTATCGTCAAACCAGCAACTCTTTTCACAAATCCGTGAGGTGTTTCTTTTTTGGAGTTTACTCCTTAAGAATCGACTTTCATATACATATAAGGCGCCCGGTATGAGAAAAATCCGAGGGGTAAAACCTACTAAAGTAACGAAAATGTGTCACGTTTTTGGTGCGCACTTTTAGTGCGCAACTTTCTAATTTGGCTGTGAGTGTATTAAGACGTACATATGGTATGCTGTATAGGCGACTATACCTATATACTATATGTTATTGGGCTTCCTTGTTTCTATCAGTGTCGATGTATTTATATTGCTATTTTTTTTTCATTAATTTGTGAATTTACCCTTTCATATGATATTAATCTTTTTTCAGTTGAATAAACTCTTTTTGCGTATGGTTAGATACTCGTACTTAAGGAGTAAACACCAGTCGTGCCTCGGAGCTGACACACACACTTTTTTTTTTAAACATTTCAAGGTATGTTTAACAGGGTACCTAAGTTACATAATGGTAGCAAACAGAAATTTGTGGTAGAAAATGTTAAAGTGATAAATATATTATTTCACCAGGTACACTAAGGCCAACTAGCAGCGATACGAAAGGTCATTAACCTAAAGAACAACTGTGGCGTTGACAATCTAATATTTAGCTCTTTCCATCTTGTGCTTTTGTCGTAATGTCTCGTTCTCCCGGCAAAAACATGACAACGTTAAGACAGGTTCGCCAACATTCGGGCGGCCATTTTAGATGGGGTTTTAGCATGGGTTTTGTTTACATTTGGTATCGCTTCTCGTTGGCCGTACTTTAGGTACTTATTTGTTTTCTTTTTTGCTATGATTGACGTCTTAATATCGTAATACGATGCTGATGCTGCAGACATGTCAAAATTGGCAGATTACGGATCTGTGAATAGAGTTTGACGTTTTCGATTATAAGTACTCGCGGTGCGATTGCAATGGGGTGGTTGTGAATAGCTATGCAGGACCGGGATGATTGGCGTTCTATGGTCCCGAGGCCTCCGTTCGGGTTTAGGCTTATCAGCCTATATGATGATGATGACATGAATCAGAAAGACCATGATTGCTTCGTATATTTTTGGCGGTGTATGAACTTTGGTAATACCAAAGGCACAATTTACCTTCTACTTAAATGTAATATCCCTATTAAGCCAATACGGTTGATTATATTTCTAGAAATATTTTATTTTGGTACCCTAAATAAGAGGAAAACGTTAATAATTTGTTCAAATACTGGGAACGTATCATATTATTGGAGGTAAATATTGCCTGTTTCTCGTAAATATGGCTATCAAATCAGTCTTTCATTATTATAGTCCGTTTGATGACCTTCTTTGAAAATGCGTCATGGGTTTTCAGGGCCAGGTTTCAATTTATTTCCCAGTATAACGTGGATGTTTGTGATGACCTAGTTTTTTTGACGTTTGAAGGATTTCGTTCCCAAATGTTCTTATTTCAAAAATAATGTTTGTACACCTGAAGAATAAGTTTTCTTTGGACAGGTGTTCAAATTTTCAAATAAAGAAACGTTGTGAGCTTTGTTCATACGGAGCGTTACTTTAGAATTTAAATCTATAATTTAAAAAATGATTCGCAAAATGTGTTGGTAAGCGCTTAACTCAATACCAATCCCACCAATTTTATCAATTCTTTTTTTTTAATATTCGTTGAAGTCCAAGGCTGGTTTTTATGGCGTGAAAAAAAAAGCTATAGGCAGAATAGGTCTTTGTGTAGTTTAGGTAGGTATTGTTGGAAGGGTAGGTAAGGTAGGCAGGGTAGGTAGGATAGATAGGTAGCATTACAACGCATGCTAGGCACAGCTAGTTATGAATATAAGTGTACGACTAAACGCCGACAGACACTACGCCGACAGACTGAACACCGACAAGACTTTACTTCGACGGGACTCTTCGCCGACAGGACTCTTCGCCGACACGGCTCATCAGCGACGCAATGGGTAGGTTAGGTTAGGTTAAAACTGTGACCTCCTACGCACGAGCCGAGCGAGCGAAGCGAGCGGTGCCGCGGCAGCGGCCGGCGAGTGCCAGAAACGACTTGCACTAATAGAAAAAAGAGATTTTTAGCAAAATTTTGACGATCAATTAATATGGGATGAGTTACATTTAAAAAGTACTGAGTTATTATTTCCAAAGTAAGTATCTGCGATTATCGGAAATCAATTGCGTCGCTGATGAGCCATGTCGGCGAAGAGCCCTGTCGGCGAAGAGTCCCGTCGAAGTAAAGTCTTGTCGGTGTTCAGTCTGTCGGCGTAGTGTCTGTCGGCGTTTAGTCGTACACTCTATGAATATAGTCCTCCTAACTGTTTTCTGCCACGACGGCCAATCTCAGCGAAGATTAGCTATCTGCGCGGGATACGAATAGTGCAAGCGTGTGTGCGCAGCCACTGTTGCATTCTCTGTTCTCTCACTCTCATAGTCCGATGGGATGGCAATCCGACACGACCGGAGAGAGATCAGGCTCAGGACCAACGGCTTAACGTGCTATCCGAGGCACGGGGGCGACGGTACCTCAAGTTTTCGTATTCTCCATTGGCACGCACGTTGGTGTCCTATTATTATTTTTAAAAAGAGCAATAGTCAGGCAGACATGCCTCCAATACAAACGTAGTTTCGTGTGAAAAGGGGTATTCTCATTTGCTTAACCTTATCCCAAATATGTTGGAGTCGGCTTCCAGTCTAATCGGATGCAGCTGAATACCAGTACTTCACATGGAACAACTACCTATCTGACCTCCACCACTCTGTTTAACTCAGTTAGTGTGTAATACGAAGTAACTTGGTGAGACTGGTTGTTACTTTTCGGCCAACTGACTACTCGTAACGACAACCAAAGATCTATAATTGACAGCCGGGACCAACCAGGCGCGGATTTTTGTGTGATTTTATCTACCTTCAAGAAAAATAATTAAAAAAAAACCGGCCAAGAGCGTGTCGGGCCACGCTCAGTGTAGGGTTCCGTAGTTTCCCGTCCGTCAAAATAAGTGTTCCCAGTTATGAGGCCAACCGAAAAATTCGGTAATACCCGATCCAATGTAATAAGTACCTACAGCGCCATCTCTCGGGGAATTGGGTTACTAATTAATACAAAGACGTGCAATTTCGGTGGTAATTTTGGATTGCGAGAACCGATTTCAATAATTCTTTTTTTGTTTGAAAAAAGATACGTTCATGATAATAAAATATGTAAACAAAGTTACAAAAAATGCTTGCATATACGATTATACTACAAACTTAGTCCAGAAATTTTTTTGTACAACTTTTTGTCTTTTTTGTACAAAAACTGTTGTGTCAATCAAGTTCAAAATAATTTTCATAGAAAGTCCCTATAAAGTTCTACTTTTCAAATTTTTTTCATATTTTTTAAAAGATGATCTTAGTAAACCCCTATTCATTTTTACCTTTCCAACAATATATCACACGTTGGGGTTGAAATTAAAAAAAAAACACTTCCCACTTTACATATAGGGTGGCTACCCTAATAAAACATTTTTTTCAAATTTTTATTTTACCACTTTGTCGGCGTGATTGATATACATATTGGTACCAAATTTCAGCTTTCTAGTGCTAACGGCCACAGAGATTAAGCGAGGACGGACGGACGGACGGACGGACAGACAGACATGGCGAAACTATAAGGGTTCCTAGTTGACTAAGGAACCCTAAAAACAATCCTTAGATACTTACTATTATAAAAGCAAAAGTGAGTTTGTTACGTCGTCACGCCTAAATGGCAAAACCAACTTTGATGAATTTTGGTACATTGGGGTTGAAGGTTTGTATTTAGCATTTCGCAGTTTTGAAGGTAGAAAGCAAAAAAATAGCACGCGGACTATTTATCACTAACAAAAACATCGTGTATCATTTGTTTTTTCAGAAATCTTCCGCCAACCCCTTAAAAGAGGAGGTGAAATTTTATATGGAAATTTACGCAGTTTTCAAACTAGAAAGCTAAAAATCGGTACACACACTCTTTGTTACTAACTAAAAATACCTGCACATCAGGAAAGAGGAACCGTGTTACCTCAAACTAAACGCGACCGAAGCCAGGGCGCCAGCTAGTTTTAAATATTTGAATATAAACAGTACAAGTACAGACGCCTGCAGGTCAAGCTACCCGAAACTGTCATTTTTTTCCCATTGACCTTGAACCTTAATGCTTTAGAAATAAAGTTGAAAATTTATCAAAGAAATCTGACAGATTGTAGTAGCTTGATGTGCAGGCGTCTGTACAAGTTGATGCATTAATAACAAGGACCTCGATTTGTAATAAAGTTTCTGGAGCAGGAGAATTAAAAGACCGTCAGCCAGAGACAATTATATTATTTTTTGCTTAAGACTCATCGTGTGTTTCAAGAGTATTTTCAGGAGGATATTCTAAAGGCTTGTGTAGACTCACAAAATATTGAAGTATTTTTGTTGAAATATCCTTACCAATATTATAAAAATAAAAGTGAATTTGTTTGTTGGTTTGTTTGTTACGTCTTCACGCCTAAACGATTAAACCGATTTTGTAGAAATTTGGTACACAGATACTTGGGACCCTGGACACTGACATAGGCTATTTTTTTTAGAGTGAGAAATGAGGTAGAAATAGGGAAAACTTATATTATAATAAATAAGGCGCAAGGGCAAAAACTTCAGGTAGCAGGTACCTGCAAATCAGGAAAGGGGAACTGTGTTACCCCGAATATAATGCGAGCACAGCCGCGGGAAACGGTTTATAAGAAATATGAAGATTTTTTTTGCATTTCGTGTAGTATAGACTACTGTGCTAAGTGGGCAATTCCCGCACGGAAAACATATTTGTATTGCCTAAAAATAGTTGTTCCGGGTCTGGCTGTTTATGTATGTGAGTTTAAATGTTTGTAAACGCACCCACGATACAGGAGAAATTGTGGGGCAAATTAAAATACTGAAACGTCACTCAAAATTTAAGTCCCACTTAAATTTAACAGAAACTCAGAAGTGACGTTTGACAATACAAAATCTAAAATTTAAGAGCTGCTCAAATGTTAAGCAGCCCTCAAATTTTGAGTGACGTTTCAGTATTCGGGGGTTAGAGAGTTCGGGTACGTGGGTTCCCACTGCATGCCTGAATACTTAATGATTCATCACTATTTCAGATAAAAGACGCATACTCCTGGAATAAGGCCCGTCGTGGACATCGGTATATCGGTTGGTCTTCTGCTTTGGCATTCAGTAGTACAGTGTAGTTTTTGATTTATTTCTACTCCATTTTGAGAAGACTTAGAAAATTACACGAATATTGAGAAAAAATATCCTACTAATATAATAAATGCTTGCAATCAATATAGACAACAGTACACTACCTACCCTTTCAATGAGCTAATTAAATGAAGTAAGTAAATAAAAAACTATCGAACATGATTTTCAAAATTACTACGTACGAATTGTATTTTTATAGCACATGTGGATACTTTTTGGCTCTATTGAATGCATGCCACTGAAATGTATGTAACCTCATCTCGTTTAAATCGCTGAACTGATTTAGATTAAACTGGCTTTTGCCCGCGGCTTCGCTCGCGTTAAATTCGGGGTAACGCAGTTCTCCTTGCGCCTTATTGATTTGTAATAGCAACGCTAAGTTTTCCCTTTTCTTCCCTCTTTCTCCCTCACATCCCACTTTTTTCAAAAAAATATTAGCCTATGTCCGTTTCCTGGTTGCCAACTATCTCTGTACCAAAATTCATCAAAATCGGTTTAGCCATTAAAGCGTGAAGAGGTAACAAACAAACAAACTCACTTTTTGCGTTTATAATATTAGTAAGGATAGTAAGGATAAGGATAACAGTGACAAGATAGTTTAAGACGGACATAGGATAGTTTTTACTACGGAAATTGTCCCTGTAGAAAATTCCAGAAAGTCCATTAATTTAATACCATTTCTATTTTTTTTAAACTTTGCCTCACACTAGGAATTTCTCCTGCATCGTGGGTGTGTTAACAAACATTTAAACTCACTTACACAAACAGCCAGACCCGAAACAACTATCTGCAGATCATACAAATATTAGTTCCGTGCGGCAATCAAACCCGTGAGACGCAGTGCAGCAGTCGATCGCTCAGCCACTGCGCTAACCGTGCTGTCAAAATTGGTGTGGTCAAATCCTTTCTTCCCGATTAACGGTAAAGTCTGGAAGTGTTTACGGCTCCTTAAATTTTAACGACCCTTCTTTCGGCGCCGAACTCAATTTAAGTAGTCGTAAATTATACCACTTTTAAGACATAAGTCCCTCGTTCCAGGGGGTGATTTATTTTTGTTTTGAGTTCAAGACCTTGGGATTCAGTGGTGAGAAAACGAAGGTTATATTTTTATACCTCTGCATCATTTTGTTTTGTTTTCCAAACTGAGGATTTTGTCTGACTGAGACAGCCCGGAGTTTGGAAGTTTGTGGAACGATAAACCGCTAAAAGGACGTAAGAATAGAATATACTTTTCAATACACTGGCTGGCGAATTTGTAATTGCGTTCGAGGCGAAATTTACACAGGAGCCGTTAGGCTAGGGTGTTATAGAGCCGAGAACAGCTAAAAATTCCTCACTTGAATCTAAACGTACTGTTAGTGTACACTAAAATTGGAACACATCTTCTTAATTTCGCTTCTTATTATTGCATATTGTAAACAAATGAATTATATTTTCTCGATGTTTTATAATGGATTAATGAGATGTTCAATCTTTTTCTAAAGAAAATATTTGATTTATGTTTTTTTTAAAACCTGAAATGTAATACTAATCATTAATCTATACTTAATATTATAAAGCTGAAGAGTTTGTTTGTTTGTATGTTTGTTTGTTTGAACGCGCTAATCTCAGGGACTACTGGTTGGAATTGGAAAATTCTTTTAGTGTTGGATAGTCCATTTCTTGAGGAAGGTTATAGGCTATATAACATCACGCTACGACCAACAGGTGCTGAGCAGCGTGGGTGAAACCGAGGAGAACAGCTAGTAATAAATAAACTCAACTAACTCTTCTCTGGAAGTACCTACTTGACTCCAACCTTGATTGAATCTTGCCTGTTTTGCAGTTTAAGATAGCTTAGGCTTCTCTAGTTGTAATATTAAAGAGTAAATCATCAATCCAGTTCGGTCTACAACTACCCTCCATGACGTCTTAAAGCAGAACTTATTCCACTGAGGGAAAGAGACAGAGTTAAACAGGGTGTCTAGCACCATCTCTTTCTCACACAGGAATAAGAACTGCTATAAGATGTCATAGTAACCCTACAAGTATTGACTGCAGTTCAACCCACAAATGATAAATAATAGATATCTTGGGACAAATCACACACAGCTATCTGATCCCAAGCTAAGCAGAGCTTGTGTTATGGTAACCAGACAACTGATATACATACTTATATAATTTATAAATACATACATATTATAGATAAATCACACCCAGACACAGAACAAACAATCATGCTCATCACACAAAGTTTGTCCTGGGTGGGAATCGAACCCACGACCTCTGGCTCAGCAGTCAGGGCCACTAACCACTAGACCAACGGGCCCGTCAAAATGACACGTGCAAATCTCCAGAATAACTCTCCCTAGGTGCAAAAAGCAGTGCGTCATATGTATTCGGAATATCAAACAAAAGCTACTGAAGCGCATTCCATCAGCTCGCGTTCATTTATAGTGGTGTTGGTTTGGCAACAGAACTCTGCTCGTTAACCAACTGGCAGGTAAAACGACATATTTAAGTGCTATTGTAAACGCACTAAATCAGTTTTAGCTCAAGACACCGGCGATTTACAACTGCTACCGTGTAAGTTGCTGTGTAATCCTCGTTAAGACTCGTCTGTTTTTGAGCGATCATGTCTTTTAAATTACACAACCGATTTTGATAAGATTTTCCATGATTGATAGACTATATTTTAGCTTGGCGGAGCGGGGATAGTATCAAACTTGTACTGCCTATAACCCACCCATGTTCCTTATTGCCCTTTATGTTCCGGGGCCGCAGTACCTCTTTCGAACAACCCTTCACACCGGCAGGCGGTGGCCCTGGCAGGCCCCTTTGCTTTGCTGACATCTCTTTGAGGCGCTCGTGGAATATGGCCTGTCGTCACTGAACGGACGGACGGTGAGCTACCCATTGCTCACTGTTCACAGACCCGCATCCACGGTGTCTCCTACGGCGCGGCGGTTGGATTGGTTTCAGGTTTTCTCCCTTAAACGCCCGGTCACCTCCTTCGCCAGCATAACTGTTTCGCAGAAGGAAGTCGCTTCCCATACCTCTCGATCCGGTCCATGGACTAAACCAGGGCCGAACGCGAGAGATCGCCGCCGCCGATTAGTTCTACGTGAACAAGGCGATGCAGCGCCCAAGTGTCAGACTTGTACTGCCTAAAACCTAATCAAGTTCCTTGTATTGCCTTTTATGTTATGGGGGCGACGGTATCTCGAATAACGAACAACCCGCAACCCTTGGCAGAACCCACAACCCCGGCAGGAGAGAAAAGCCCTACAAGTCCCTCACCAATTGATACGTGTAGAATGCAAAAGTTCCGTCATTCTGAATATCTTCGGCTTAAAAATTAATCCTTAGGAACTTAAACAATTTTGCACCCAACAGTCCTTATTTCCTTACTAATATTATAAAAAAGAAGGCGAAAGTGACTTTTTTTGTTAGTTACGTCTTCACGCCTTAATGGCTGAACCGATTTTGATGAATTTTTGTACAAAGATAATTGGGACTCTGGCGACGGACATACATAAGCTATTTGTTTTTTTAAAGCGGGAAATGAGGGAGAAAGAGGTAAGAAAAGGGAAATCTTAGCATTGCTAGGCGCACGGGCAAAAACTACAGGTAGCTGGTACCAAAATGGTAACCCACCTATGGACCGATTTCGGCAAGCATTGTTTTACCTTGAAGAATAATCCAAGCGCCATTATTACGATACCACAATCCTCTCAATCTAAAAAACATAAGTCGTATAATCACGAGACTGCTCCTGAACACTGACGTATGAATGGAGCACGCACTTGAATGTGAACACATAGATATTAATAACACCTTATAAACGTTGTTTGAAAACATGGCACATTCCTGTACTGTACCTAATCATGAATTAGATCACTCGGTATTTAAAGCCGTTGCGTTCATTAATCGTGATTTTGTGCTTTTAATTGTTACTTGCTTTTGCCCGCTGCTTCGCTCGCGTTAAATTCGGAGTAACAGTAGGCCTACTATGACATCTTAAAGCAGAACTTATTCCATTGAGTGAACGAGATGGTGCTAGACACCCTGTATAGCTCTGTCCCTTTCCCTCAGCGGAATAAGTACTGCTTTAACACGTCATGGTAGGGTAGCAGTTCTTATTTCCTGAGAAACAGTTACCTGCTACCTGTACTTTTAGCCCTTGCGCCTTATTTATTGTAATAGCAATGCTAAGATTTACCTTTTCTTCCCTCTTTCTCCCTCCCAAAATTCGGCTGATCGAACTAAGCTCACCTGCAGTCATGAGGTCGTCAAATGCATAAGTGACATGAGGTTGCACAGACGCCTGCACATCAAGCTACTACAATCTGTCAGATTTCTTTGATAGATTTTCGACTCTTATTTCTAAAGTATTAGGTTCAAGGTTCATTGGGAAAAATTGACAGTTTCGGGTAGCTTGACCTGCAGGCGTCTGTACATGGAAACTGGAAGACATTAGAAATCGGCAATCTTTGTTTTGATAGATTGATAGATTCTCTTTTCGTTTTGATATAGGGCACAGTGGCCCTAGAACGAGTGTGGGGTGCAAACGCTACGTAAATCCGTCGCCTTTAAAATTGCCATACCTATAAACAATTTCCATAATAAAAAAAAAAAAACATATCTACGAATGATACTGATTGTGTTTGTTGCAAACAATTTAACTAAAATGTACGTTTCCGTATGACAGCAATGTGGAGGAGTATGAGAGCAATGTGGAGGAGTTTATTACATTAGCTTACTATATATTTAATTACTTTTATTAATAGTGACGTTTGACCATACAAAATCTAAAGTTTAAGAGCTGCTCAAATGTTAAGCAGCCCTCACATTTTGAGTGACGTTTCAGTATTCGGGGGTTAAGGAGTCAACAAAAAATACCTATTAAAAAGTTATAAGATCATTATATTTTCGATTCAAAAATTTATGCGCTCTTGCTCTGGCCCTCTGTTAGAGGAAGAATCGCCTACCATTTTCAGGTGCAATACATAATCGAATTGCAAAATGCATGAAACTCAAGGCATTTATTGCAATCAAACCATTTAGACGAATGAAATTAATCATTTCTTAGTGGGAACTGTACGATTTAATTGCATAATTATAAGTAGCAATAAGGCAAAGAATGAAAAGTATACAATATACAAACATAAACGAAACTTTTTGAACGGCGGCTTATGAGTTTGTTTGTTTGTTACCTCTTCACGCTTTAATGGCTTAACCGATTTTGATGAATTTTGGTACAGAGATAGTCAGGAACCAGGAGACGGACAGAGACATTTTTTTAAAGTGGGATATGAGGGAGAAAGACGGAAGAAACGGGAAAACATAGCATTGCTATTACAAATCAATAAGGCGCTACCGAATATAACGCGAGCGAAGCCGCAGGCAAAAGCTAGTACAAGATAATCGTGCGTTCTATAAGAATACAGCGTCGAGTTTAGCGCTGCCACAGCGTCAAGTGTCGTAGGAAGTGTTGCCCTTTGCGTTCCAGGGCCCCGGTAAATCTTTCGAACAACCTGCAACCCCGTCACGTAGTGGCCCTGATGGGCTCCTCTACTTTTCTGACATGTCTCTGTGGACCTGCGTGAGCAGTCTCGCGACACGTTTGTGTCTTGTGTCGGATACAACACACAAGTGAATCCTTACTAATATTATAAAACAAAAGTGAGTTTTTTTTTGTTTGTATGTTTGTTACGTCTTCACGCCTAAATAGCTAAACCGATTTTGATGAATTTTGGTACAGAGTTAGTTAGGACCCTGGAGACGGAGTAGTAGGCTATTTTTAAATGCAAGAAATAAGGGAGAAAGAGGGAAGAAAAGGGAAAACTTAGCTTTGCTATTACAATAAATAAGGCGAAAGGGCAAAAACTACTCCTAGCAGGTACCTGCAAATTAGGAAAGGGGAACTGAACACAGTTCCCCTTTTGGGGTAACAACCCCGAATTTAACACGAGCGAAGCCGCGGGCAAAAGCTAGTATTAGACAAAAAAAAAATACTACGGTTCCCTGTGTGACAGTGTGCCGTGACAATGACAAAAATGTCTACGCTTGCGTAACTCTTTCAGTTAACTGTAAAATAAGCTGACAACACTGAAAGTGGACAGTCTTTTAAAGGATGATGTTTTTTTTTTAACAATATTACTGACTTGGACCACACATCGTTTGACTCATTAATCTGTTAATTAAGTAAACAACAATTAACTCATCTATTGGATTATGAATGTAACCTATTTTTAAATAGTATGGTCACGTATTATTTTCTGACAAATTAAGGAAAACGTTTTATTCCTCTTAATGAATGAGTAATAATTATTTAGTCATAGTTCAATCGTTTAATTTGTTTTACTAATGACTGAAAGCCTGTAGCTACAACTGAGCTTTTAGGAAACTGTTGCCACTAAATGTAAAATGATGTTGAAATCTGACCATTTTGCAAATAAAACTTTCAAAACCCCAAAACTGGCTTTTATTGCATTAACATTAGGTTCAACATGCAATATTTTTGGATTCTTATCATTTATTTCATTCAATGTTTTATATTCCATCATTTTGCTACAAATAACAATAAACCTTATTCCCGGGGTATCTTCGGCGATTATTGTTTTTTTTACAGTAACGAGCCTCATGTTTTCAAAGGGAGTCGTTTGTCTTGGTATGAACATGTAATGAGAAGGAGAGAAGCACATGTGACTAAAAGAGTGATGTATCTGAATGTTGATGGACGGAGAGCGAGAAGAAGGCCAAAGAAAAGATGGACGGATTGTGTAAGGAATGATATGAAGGAGAATGGAGTAAATGATGCCGTGACGTCTGATAGGGGAGAATGGAAGAAGAAAACGTGTTGCGCCGACCCCAAATAGAATGGGACATAGGCAGGAACATGGTGATGATGACAGTAATAAGCCGCATCTATTTAAGGCATATATTTAATGAAAATTTAAATTTTGTTTATGAACAGAATATCATAAACTAGCTTTCGCCCGCGGCTTCACTCGCGTTAAATTTGGGGTAATACAGTTTTGTATTACCCCAAATTTAGCGAGAACCCCTTGCGCCTTATTGATTTGTAATAGCAACGCTAAGTTTTCCCTTTTCTTTCCTCTTTCTCCCTCACATCCCACTTTTTTAAAATAATAATTCGCCTATGTCCGTCTCCTGGTTCCCAACTATCTCTGTACCAAAATTCATCAAAATCGGTTTAGCCATTAAAGCGTGAAGAGGTAACAAACAAACAAACTCA
Source organism: Ochropleura leucogaster (assembly GCA_958449745.1). Lineage (NCBI taxonomy): Eukaryota > Metazoa > Arthropoda > Insecta > Lepidoptera > Noctuidae > Ochropleura > Ochropleura leucogaster. Next base: position 4,664,861 of record OY288221.1, on the reverse strand, counting down.
CTTTCGCTTTTATAATATTAGTAAGGATTTTGCAGCAGTTTGGCTGAAAAATGCAAAAAACGTAGTTTTGCCAACTTTGACGTTTTCTTTTTTTTCAGGATACGGCTAGAATAAATGTTGCATAAAAAGGGTTAGTCCGGCCAAAATAGACATAGGTTCGTAACAATTGTAATATTTAATAACGTCAATATTTAGAATATTTGTTTGATATATTTTTATGATAACATTTTCAGTTTGGCTGAAAAATGCAAAAACCTAGTTTTGCGAACTTTAACGTTTACTTTTTTGTTCAGACAGGCTCTATATCGACATTTCTTATACAAATAAGGAACATTCATACTATGTAGCTCGAATTATTGTAACTTTACTCCCCTAATTTTTGAGCTAATTTCGCAGCACCGGGATGTGTCATAAGCTTTTTAAAAACCTGCACATCGTTCAGAAAGACACGCGAATGATTGCGATACTTTATTATGTATTATATACAAATATATCAACCGGTATTTAAATCAGGTGTTGGTTGGCGCCAGACCGTAGTGTTCTTGCGACATCCGTACGGTACGGACTGAACGCGAGCAACGTTCGCTTTTCCCGCGCGAATACGAAATTCAAAAGTGACGTTTGTTTTTTTTTTTTCGAGTAAAAAAAATTGCCTGTGCTTTTTGAGTTAGAAACAAAATGGGCAGTTAATACTTTTTTAATTTGTTTTTTTTTTGTCGGTTTTGTGTTCTAAGGACTAAAGAAGAGAGGGTTTTGCATTTTTTTGTTTCTAAGGCTGTGTTAGTGTTAAGGTGTCATGGCTTACACGTAAGTACCTATTATTTTTCGTATTTTTTTCAAAAAATATTCTAGGATCACTGGCAGCCATATAATTGGGGTAATACATATACTTTAATGTCCGGAATCTAAGTCTCAGTAAAAAAATATCTATATAAATCTAAAAACACGATATGTACCAAACACACATCGTAACAATATGCTAACTAAATCAGCAAAAAAAAAAACGTTACGTAAATGTTTACGGATTACTTAACCCTTACTTAAGCAATCCGTGGCAAGCTTAGCACTTAAATAACATACAAAATAAAAATGTATCAAAATAAAAAACACAATTAAAATATGTTATTTATCTCATATAGCATAGCACATACCTGAAATACCTATGTAGGTTATCAAAATTAACTCATGCCGATAAAATATTAAAAATGCGAATCAAATCATATCAGATTATTCTCAATCGCGAAATCTTTCGAACTTAAGTTTATGAATACCAGTTTTGTATGAATCATTAATGAGACATTCAAGGCCTTTCAAAACCTGCATCATCCTTAGTATCTTGGATCAAGGAATCATTTTGATGAGAAAAAGGACAACATCTTCTAATATTTGTATGACAGTCTACGGCGAAATATGTAAGATCATAGATGTATTTTTAAAACATATCTGTTCCTTTTTTATAACAAATAAAAATTATTCCTACATAAAATAAAAAAAAAAGTTTGAATAATTTGGATTTCCGGATTAAAATTTTAAACTTAGTTTAGGCGCTAAACTGAGTTCTAAATATCGTTACAACGGTAGTTACTAATTTACCTAGGCAGCTAAATTGAATACCATTTTCTTTTAATATGATGTTAACCGCAAAATTATTACACAAGTTAATATAATTCATATGATTGTCTCAGCGGATGTGAAACCGCATAATCAAAGGCGCCTATGTATAATCCTTATCTTATGATATTACCTGATAAAGATATTGTTATTATATGATCGTCAAGAACAATACGCCTTATTAACAAACACTTAGTTTATTCTTTTTATTGACATTGAAAGTGCTACTGCCTACATAATATTTAGTACTATACTACATTTTTACCTCCTTACGTTGACGTATACCTAGTATACGTCAACTTAAGGAGGTAATTTATACAGCCAAAGAGTTCTACCAGTTATACTGAAAGCGTCTACAACGGCGTTCAGAGCTGGCAATGGTTCATTCTGAAGGATTAACTATGGAAACCGTAGCTCCGAAGAACCGAGTTCACATAAAGCAGGAGAACTGCCAGTATCAATATTCTGTAGAAATGACACTTTTGAATGTAGAATAGATGAGCGATGATCTTGTTTCGTTTGTTTGAAATTTGCCCTACGTACGGTTTGTGTCTTAAATTTTGAAGGTTACTGAAATTTCAGGCATAATTATAAAATGTTTAATCATTTTATTTTTCGATGTCGATGACGGTTGTTAAACTCTCGTTAGATTCCATGATATTCTTGATTATTTATTGGTAAGAGGTAAATTCTATAGGTAATTATTTTTAATCATTTGCCGCATTTAAAAAGGAACTCGATTCTCGTTTCGAATCTCGAATTCAATGTTTTTTTTTGTTTTTGTAATTGTCAATGTGTCAGTAAAAAGTTTTTATTGGCGATTTTTTTTTTGGAAAAGACGGAATTGTAATGATATTATTCTCTATGAAAATCTTAATAATATTTTCTTATTTGGAAATTACAAATATGTGAAACCGGGGCGGGTCGCTACTGTTTAAATAAAATTATAATTATTTTGGACAGGATATCTGTCAGATCACGATGGTATAAATATTCTGGACACACCAGCAAATATGTATATATTAGCCCAGGCATTCGTGTTCCTATTTTCTGTCTCACACCAGGTCGAAAACCTCATTTTACATATTTGCGTAGGTATATTGAAAATAGCATGACGAGAAAACGCATGGAAATTAATTTGTAAATATAATATACACCAGGTCAGCACATCTTAAAACAGAACGAGAATAAGCGCCGTCATAAAATAAGTAATAACAAGGTATCTTGTGTTTTAACTGTAAGTAAAATTATCATGACAATACACTTTTACAAGCCATATTACAATATTATGAAATAGGTAACCTGCCTTGACTTTATGGTAATAACCTATTTGTCTATGCTAAAGAAAAACATATCCGTATGCTTTATATATGAAATAAAGTCAGTGTTATAAGAAAAACTGTGACATCAGTCAACATGTGAAGATGTCAAAAGACAATTGTCCAAAAAAAAAAAAGTAATATCTATGTTGATTTTCACTTACGATCACTTAGTTATTGGTCGTCTTATTGGTATGTCTGTCCCTCAAGACCCTTTATCTTGGGAACGCGTAGAATAATGAGTTGTGAGTGAGTTAAAATTAAAACCATATAATCTGCGAAAAAAGACAACTCTATATTAAGTCTACGCAGTCAAAAGATGTTTTAAGTCGCAAGTTTACGGAGCCCTTGCTGCGAGAGTTCGACTCGCACTTGGCCGGTTTTCTGCACGCATTAATATTTAACTACCTACTTTGATATATGTAACCTTTTTTTAATTTAAGAAGCGAAAAAAAAAAGTGTAAAGGAGTACCTACATTAAATTAAAAAAAAACCAGCAGCGACGTGTAATGAAGTAAATTAAAAAAAACTACTACGTTACTAGAAAGGTTACTAACCGTTTCCCTCCATTGCTTTTAACAACTAGCCTAGATGATAAGAGCTTGATAATCTGTATTTTCTTCTAGACCTCACTGGTTAGAAACACTGACCTATTTAGGTCCCAATTTTATCCTTCTATTGTAGTACTACTGTTTATTATTATTTATTTATTATAAAGGCATCAAACCCAATACAAAAACACAAATTAAAATACTTATAAAATACATAATATATATATATAGGATATATATATCACCATTCTGAATACAAATTACATAATTAAATTGAATATGACATTAAACAAACAAACAATACCTATTTTCGATTTGAACTCCGGTGGACTTTGAGCCAATGCATTTGGATCGGACTGTTCCAATCCTCACCCACGACCCTCAGCAGGCGATTGGTCGATTTTCGGAGGATGCTGCTGAACGAAGCTATTCGCGAACGAATAACGGCATAAAAGTCAGGCACTCTCGCTTCAGCGAACATGCTCGACGCACTACAGTACCGAGGAAATTTCATCAAAATGCGATACGCATCGTTGTATTGCACACGCATGGTATTTAATGATGACCTTTTAAACTTTGTCCAAAGCTGGCATGTGTAAAAACATAGACAATATGCACGGAACAATGTCTTTTTAACGCACGTGCTACAGCGTGAAAATCTGCGCGCAAGCATATTACACCGAATCGAGAGTGCCCGTCTTTCCCGTTCCATGTCGGCATCATCTGTGAGATCGTCAGTGAGGACGTGGCCCAGATATCGAAACGTTCGTACAACCCTTACTGGTGAACCATAAATTTTAACTTCCGGGACTTTCTCCGGTCCCTTTCCAGCCCTAAATACTAACATCTCTGTTTTTCCGACATTATAAACCATGCCATGAGAGTTAGCATAACGCTCACATATAGCAACAAGCTGCCTAAGGGCCCTTATTGAGGGGCTCAAGAGGACCATGTCATCGGCGTAGCTAATATTGTTAAAACATACGCCGCCTATGTGACAACCAACACCTGCCCTATTCAACTCCCCAATAAGGTCATTCATATAAATATTGAAAAGGTCCGGAGAAGTCAGCCCACCTTGACGCACGCCACATTTTAATGTGTACCCTCTCGACTGGACGTCACCCCATCTAACACTGTTAGTTTGGTTTCCGTACCAGTATTGAAGCATACCTATTAAACCCGAGTGGACTCCTGAGTCCCGCAGTTTGCCCCAAAGAATATTATAATTCACCAGGTCAAAAGCGCGACTCAGATCCAGGAAACAAGCATAGATCGAAGTGTTACGACTTTTGTAATAATTTACCGTATACTTCAATGATAATATAGCTAGGTCAGTCGATAAACCAGGGCGGAAACCAAACTGAGCATCTTTAATCTTAATATTCTTCAACAGTAAGGGCTGCACAAGACGTTCCAACACTTTGCCTAGGACAGTACCAAGGGAGATTGGCCGGTAGTTGGCAGCAGAACTGAGATCCCCTGTCTTATTCTTAGTAATTGGTACAACTATCGTTCTCATTAGGGCATCAGGCAGGTACGAGTACCTGATACATAAATTAAAAAGCGAACATAGCTTGACATGTATGAATTCCCCTGCATGTTCCAGGTGTTCAATGCTCAGGTTATCATGGCCCGCAGATTTGCCACGCTTCATATGCCTAATTACGTCAAAAACATCCTGCGGTGTAAATTGCAACTGCTCACAATCCACACCCTCGGCCAACCCCCGACCACACTCCACCGATGCCTGTGTAGTCAGATCCGAAGGCATAGGCTCAATTTTAAATTTGTTAGCAAACAAATTTGCAATTTGACATGGCTCAAGTATTTTGCCAAAACTTCATAAAATTTTTATTTTTGCAATGTGTAGCTAATATATCCATTTTAATTGATTCTTCATTACGTTGACACCACTTCAATTTGTTTTTAAAAATCTTACGATTAACAACCATCTTATCATATAAGTCCCCCCTCGACGGCCTACCAGCTGTCACCCACCAATTATAATAAAATTTTGCTGTGCTATGGCATTCCTGAACATGATAACTCCATCCCGTTACCGGTTTACGTGACTTACGTCCACCGGAGTTCAAGCCGTAACTTAACGTAGCCCCCTCTTGGAGTATATTAATAATATCACTGTACAATTTCTCAATAAAACTATAATGTTCCTTAAATTGATCACAGAGTACATTGTTATCACAGTTTACACAACATAATACGTCATTTACTTTTTCCAGCTTCAAATTACAATATGAATTATATTTTATTATCTGATTAAACGATCTCTTTCCCCACAAAACTTTATTGCGTTTTGTATTGGTGCAATCAGCAGCCAGACCACTGCCAGTCCCACTTATATCGCACACAACCCGCAAAGGAAAGTGATCGGACGAAAAGACATCATACACAACATTGACTGACCTGACAGTGTTCCAAGCAGACTCAGTGACGACGCAGTGGTCTAACCACCGGTTACATCCATGAGCCTCACTTGTAAAAGTATGCGTATCCGATTCCAAGCCCAACATCACTATATCCGCACATATAAGCTTTTGCTCATCACAAAACAACAGCAATTCACGACCAAACGGCGCGCTTGGGTGCGCGTTAAAATCACCCAACATAAACGCAGCACACACATCGGATTCATCTATAATTGCACTCATGCGCGCGAGACAGTCTGTGTACTCAGTTAAGTTGTCCGATTTATCTGTAGGTAGATAAACACTAAAAACTATGAACGAATTCACGCCACTGTTAACTCGGATCGCAGTTATCCTATCAATACCACAATCAATTGTAGTCACATTTGGAAACCGTTGCTTTCTCCACATTAGTGCAAGCCCGCCGTAGGGTCTTCCACGTAGTATACCGGCCGATGTGTCGACCGAAGATTTAGCCAGTTTTATGCAGTTACTGTGATAAAATCTGTAAGTCGTGCTCATATGGTGAAAGTCTGTTTGTGGATTTAAATGTCCTGATTGTATCTGACTTAAGTACGTAACCCACTGCAATAAGATACCACGATCCTTACTAATGTTGTAACAGCGAAAGTAAGTTTGTTTGCTAAGTCTTCACGCCTAAATGGCCCAACCGATTTTGATGAATTTTGGTACAGAGTTAATTGGGACCCTGGAGACGGAAATGGGCTAAAAAAAGGGGAGAGATATATTTTTTTTCGATCATCACGCTGGTTAAAGTTAGCGGAAGCTGGTTATAAATAAATATTTAGTGTCTGGTTTTATTAATAAATTGCGTAATAATAATAGTGGATTTATGCTGACACAAAAACACTTGGAAATCATCAAAAATTTGGTCATACAAGGAATCAAAGATGGCAGCCATGATACTTTTAAAACTTCTGGTTATAAATAAATATTTAGTGTCTGGTTTTATTAATAAATTGCGTAATAATAATGGTGGATTTGGGCTGACACAAAAACACTTGGAAATCATAAAAAATCTGGTCATACAAAGCATCAAAGATTGCAGCCATGATACTTTTAAAACGTCAACAAAGTAGGCGGATGTTAGAAAAAATATCCAATTTAATTTTTGACAGGTAACGTTATTTTTGACGGCTTTACTTTTTAATGACAGATTTAAAATAAATGTATTAGGCGCCAGGATGTATCGAGAACTGTATTTTTTTTTCTAATCAGCCAGCATTCTTGCCAAACGGCATACAGATAACGTAAATTAGTCTAGACGAATAAACTACTTATCTTATGTTCTGCTAAATCGATTTGACAGCTAAATAGTTTCGATTAAACTGACAAACGGCCTGATTTGAATGCTAAGAGGCTTTATTGTAAACAGGACATTGACATTTACGGACGCTAATGAAAAAAAGCTTACTATTCAATATTTGTATAACGCTGATAAAGAATTTCGGAGTACTCTGACATTGTTGTCATAATAATGTCACTGTGGCTACAAATAGGTAATCGTGATTGTCATTTATTTTGAAAAACGTCATACTTGCGCGAATATGCAGTAGACCAAGAGATAATTAACTCAATTTGTAAATGATAAATGATAAATGATAAATGATGTTTATTTTGCAAGTAGGTTTTCACAAACACTTTTACACGTCATATTTTTTTAAAACTAGATGATGCCGGTGTTTCGTACCCGACTACTCTGAGAAGAAACAGCCGAAACAAACTCAGAGGTCATAGTCTCTTTTAAAGTCCAGACAAAATAATCTTGGTCAACTTACATGAGGACTATGCAGATAGTGTCTGAAATGGTCTTTTTAAGAAAGCACCACACAGATTGAGTGGACCTGTCCAGTCAGTGCAAGCATTTGTCAGTTATCGTGTAGCTCAACTCATAACCCAAGGAGCTCAACGACACGACGAACAATACCAAAAAAAGGACATTTGTGTAGGTCGCTTATAGCACTCAAACTGCCAGACCTTCGTCAAAAAACAAAGTAAATAAAAGAAATGATCCACATGGTCCTCACATTTACAATAAACAAATAAAATAAAAAATAAAAAATTAATGAGATCATAATGAAATCATAAAATGTCATAAAATAATAAGAAAATAAAATGTCACTAATCATAATAATAATAATAAAAAGAATGTAAAAATAAAGTAAACATTAATGTCAAAGTGTATAGAATAAAGGAATAGACAATAAATAAATGAAACAAAGGCAAATTTTGACACTCACTGAGTAAACTAAATTGGAGCAGCTTAATCCCAAGCCTTTTTATCTTCAAGGTAATGATTAATATTATAGTAAGCTTTGAGACATAGTTTACGTTTTATAAAAGATTTAAATTTATTGAGGCTTAGTGTTTGAATATCGCTTGGCAGTTTATTATAATAACGTATACATTGGCATGTGAATGTACCCCCTATTTTTTTGAGCCTCGTTGCAGGAACAACAAATTTGTGTTTGTTCCTTGTATTTATGTCGTGGATATCACTGTATTTTTTAAACAATTTTATATTTTTATGCGCGTACAAAAGGTTTTCGTAAATAAACTGAGAGGGCACAGTTAGTATGTTAATCTCTTTAAATTTTTCTCTGAGGGAGTGTCTAGGACTTAATTTATACATTGAACGAATTGCCCTCTTTTGCAAAATAAAAATTGTCTGAATATCGGCGGCATGGCCCCACAAGAGAATACCATACGACATCACACTGTGGAAATAACTAAAATAAACTAAACGGGCTGTCTCTAAATCAGTCAAATCACGAATTTTTTTAACGGCGTATGCTGCTGAGCTAAGCTTTTTTGACAACTTATCTATATGAGGGCCCCACTGAAGCTTAGCATCCAAAGTTAAGCCTAGGAACACTGTATTATCTTCCGGTTTCAACTCTTCATCCTTGATTAGTACACTAGTTTCCACTTGTCTAACATGAGGTAACGTAAACTTAATGCATTTGGTCTTTTTCTCATTTAGAAGTAAATTATTAACGTTAAACCAATTAACGACCTTTGCCAGAGCGCCATTAACATCGTCAGTAGCTAGCTGCTGACGTTTTAGTTTAAATAAAAGAGAAGTGTCGTCTGCAAACAACACTACATCATGATTATCCTTTATGAGGTAAGGCAAGTCATTAATATAAATAAGAAATAAAAAAGGGCCAAGAATGGACCCTTGTGGTACTCCCATGCTTACTACAGATCCGGGAGATCTTTTCCCGTTTACATCAACTCTCTGAATCCTACCACTCAAATATGACGTAAGAAGATTCAGAGAGGCGTTCCGGATTCCGTAGTGGTGTAGTTTTCTGATTAATGTTTTATGGAGAACGCAATCGAAAGCCTTGGACAAATCGCAAAAAATCCCCAAAGCATCGCATTTATCTTCCCAGGCATTATAAATGTGTCCTAGAAGTTCAACACCGGCATCAGTAGTTGAACGACCCTTTGTAAAACCGAACTGTTTATTATGCAATAACTTATGTTTATTGAAAAATCTTTGCATTTGATCTAAAATTATGTACTGAATAAACGCTCGGTAACCTCAAGGTAAACGGTAGTCTAGACCACAGCAGACTAAATAAATATAGGTATATACATATATTTAATACCTTTTACCCAGAAACTGGTATGTGGCAGATACGCACGAAAATGCTAGTATCTGGTGTCTCCATCAGGTTAGACTGGAATATTGGAAAACCTAGCAAGACCTAGGCTGACCAGATGATAATACTATGTTGTTAAGGCGCCAGAATAAGCCCGCGAAATTTACAGAAGCGTTCGGATTTTAAAAAAGAACACATTCGTTTTCGTTGGCCCTAATTTCGCGGGAATACTGACAAGCAGTTGATGAACACTTTGTTTTTTTTACACCATAGACAAGAACATCGTAGGCTAAAATGTAAAATCAAAACAGTGTTAATATGCCATAACTCACAAGTTGTTTACATCGGTTTTACATATTATAAGCAGCAATCATGGTTATTAGAGTTCGTGTAAAACCATCGTAAACTTATATAAAAAACTATTTTTACTTCTTGTTTATATTTTTTTTAAGAATACTTCGAACTAGTAGTAACCTTTGTTTACATTTTCACGTCAAAATTGATGTTATGATGATAACATATTTACGTTTAAAATTCTTTGCGTGTTTTCATAATAAATTATAGGCGTTTCATTCGTTTTTTTGTGAACGAATTATTTATTGATCTATGTTATATTAGACATAAAGATGAAACATATCTTTTGAGGTGTTTTTTTTTCTATGAAACCAGGTCATGGAAAATGTAACAATAAGCCTATCTTTTTTGTATTCCAGTATTTAAGATTTTCGTTCATATAAAACACATTTTTTTTATCTAATATCTGTACGAGGCTGTTCTGCGAATAATCCTTAAACTAGTTTAATATCAATCTAAGTGTTGCATAAAACTCGGGTACTTAAATAATAAAAATATATTGTAACAATTTCGTGGTATATTATTCTGAATATTAGTTCCATAAGAATATTAAATGACGTAATAAGCTAAAAGGTCTGTCAACTAATGAATACATTAGTAATTAAGTAGTTTTTTAGTCAATGACTGACTACTTTCGGTTTAAAAAATACACGTTTTATTAGAACACTAGCTGTTCCACGCGGTTTCACCCACGCTGCTCAGCACCTGTTGGTCGTAGCGTGATGTTATATTTTTATATAGCCTATAGCCTTCCTCAAGTAATGGACTATCCAACACTAAAAGAATTTTCCAATTCCAACCAGTAGTCCCAGAGATTAGCGCGTTCAAACAAACAAACTCTTCAGCTTTATAATATTAGTATAGATTGGGACCACGCTTCAACTAATGATTCATAGAGTTGAAACTTACGTCAGCAATTAAAATAAAATGGACACAGAATTTGTTCTATCAAGTTACTTAATTCCTATTAATTCTTAATGTCTATCTTCATTTCTAAAGCTACATTCATTGTGATATTTCTGTGTTGCTAATTTTAACAACTGTGCCTAAGAATAGAACATCAATATATTCCTATAAGTATCTTTAGAGTATTAAACTACATCATGTGTGTCTGAAAAATGTCTCTTTACATGTGCAAATAATGTACCTATGAAGACTCTGTTAATTATCGCAACACTATTTAGGACATAAAAAAAAGAAAATATTTATTTAACTCGTGCAGTACAAAATAATATAAAAGAATGCAACAAAACAAAAAAATGCTAGAATTTTTTTTTGTCGGCTATGTTTTATTTGTTCTGTTTAAAGATTTTTGGCTCGCATCCTTAAAAAAAAAACAGGTGCATCTAGTTACCAGATCACAATCACAGGATTAGTGGAAATAAAACTGCAGTCCTACATATTACAGCATATTGTAATAATTTATTGGCTCAGCAACCTCAAAAATGCGTGCGTAACGAAATACCATAGATATTATGACCTCATGACCACTTATCACAAACTATTAAACATTTTCATGGCATAGAGTTTAATCTATTAGATATGACCATAAACAATAATCATGTTTTTTTGTCCTTTGGTTTCCAGAAACAAATTTTAAAAACATGTATGGTATTAAAAACAAAAAGTATTTTTATTACAATTTCACGGTTCTCGACTGCGACCGTGGTTAAATTGTTTATTGTTCGTTTTATTTATTTTTCTTTCAACTTTTTGTGTTTTGGCTAGTGTGATGTCATTTTTCAACACAATGTAAAATTATTGTCATTGCAATACCTTACCTACCGTACCTTATATTGTCAATTTTCAGGCTTCTTTGTTTTTACTATTTACATGAATATTGTTATTCTTAAGGTTGCAACTGTTCATATATTTATTTTACTGTTCCGAAATGCTTAACGGTTTTTTCCATGGGGGTATCCAGAAACCACAAAATCATCATATAAGTTATTTTGTTTCATCTTTTTTTATGAAGGACACCTTGCAGTAAAACTTAGGAGGTTATCGTCTACTTAACCTGGCAACTCCTGTGGATGCTTTGAAATCAAGGCCTCCAATCAGAGCAAAAAAACCTACAAACTAAGCGATTAGGTACATGCTAAGGGCGCCCCCTGTGGGGTACGGCGTCGGCTTAATGAGCTAGCTATATCTTTGTAATTTTTATGCCAATTTACAAATAAAAATATATGTGTCCCTTATTTTTGAATAACCTAAAAGACGGACTAATATATTTTTATTTTTTATTCTTTTCATTTTAGGAACCTATTATGATTCTGGATTCTGCTTAAGCGTCCATTTTAGACCCGTCAACATAAGTGTTGTAAATCAAATCGTGAATAAGTAATAGAAGCTAGTTTCAATTACGTGTAGAGATTAGTTAACACATTCCTATCTGTTGACATAAAAGACAATATTATCAATTTATAATATGATGAGTCATCGTTGGGGAAATACGTCATCATTACGATTTTCCTTTTAGGACGCCCTACAACAAGCGCGTTATGTACGTACATACAGTTGGTTAAAGAGATAAGCTATAGATAGATATCTTAGAAATCGATGGACGTTCTCAACTGAAATTTAATTTATTTATTTAGAAAGAAAAAATATGTAGGTATGTGTCGCAAATTACGACGAGTACATAACAAACATTTTCGAATACGTATATGGGACAAAATAAAAATAGCTTGCACATTTCGTGGCTGCGACATTGAACTGTTTGTTTCCATTCAAATAAATTTAACTTTATTCGAAAACATTCACGGATTTTTTTACTGATAGTACCTAAACGCAACGTGACTACATAGTAGGGAATGTCGGGATAGATGCCTCCGTAGGATAGGTGCCCCGATGGTAATAATAAGATTCTTCGCTTATAGTACGGTTGAGCAGTATAACAACTCAACTTAAAGTTCTTCTGCGGGCGGCCCTATAGAAAAAAAGATTCATCGTTTGAATCGTTTGCGATTTTATTTATCTATCGATAAGAATTTCCAACTACTAGTAAATGGACCGTGTCTTTGGCTCTGTGCGATTACATGGAAAGGCAAGGTGCGATCAAAGTTTTGTGATGACATATTCCTTGCTTTTCAGTGGGTCGTTTACCCTAAACGTAATAACGGACGAAGCATCCCAAGTATGGGATGGATTTCCAAAAAAAATTACGAAAAAAATCGCTAGTACGCTAGAAATATCAACGATAAAGTTTATAAGCTAAGATAATCATTTATTGGAACGAAGTTCCTTATCGCGCGTTGTGAAAGGGGGCTAGACGGAAAAAATTCTTACGAAAAGTTGTCACGACACTTTTTGCTATAGTAAGCTATTGTAAGCTGTGCGGCGTCGCATGTTTCTCTGTCTGTCTCTCTCTCTCTCTCTCTCTCTCTCCCTCTTATAGAAAGCAAGCTAGATATTTTCATTTCTATTTCGCATTGAACAGTGTGGTGTCGCGACGAGAACTTCGTTCCATCCGGGTGTCCCTTGACACCTCTAAATTTTTTTGCCTAAACATGAGTACAATGCAATCTTATCAAACTATCAGAATACAGACGAAGAAATCTTCAAAGGATCCCCCCATAAAAATTTGAGTAACACTTGTAGTCACTGATTTCCGTTTTTATATAAGTATAAAATATAAATTAGGAAGATAAAAAACCGACTTTCAAAAAGAAAATTACTATAAAGTGGAAAAAAACTTCCCGAAGTCAGCAACTTTTATTTGTTTCGTTGACTTTTTCACTGAATTTATGAAAAGAATTACCTATGAAAAACGGTCCACAGTTAGCGGTGTAATCGGTGAACAAACAAAAAAGAACACAGTCAAACATAGAACCTCCTCAAGGTTTTGATGATTAACTGATTTTTGAAGTCAGTTAATCATCAAAACCCTTGTAAAAAAAACTCATACGGTAAATACTGTATTTTAAAGCAATACGCTTTAGCAGTGTATTGCAACGAAGTTGGGTATTTCTTAGAATACCGATCATGATGCATAATGTAAGGAAAATGTACCACTTGGTGTCGGAGGATGTGTTTTTACTTATCCTTACTAATATTATAAAGGCGAAAGTGATTTTGTTTGTTTGCAACGTCTTCACGCCTAAATGGCCCATTAAATTTTAATGAATTTTGGTACAGAGATAGTTGGACCCTGGAGACGGACATAGGCAAAAAAAGTGAGAAAATGGGGAGAAAGAGGGAAGAAAAGGTGGAAGATTTTTTCGATCATCAAGCATGTTAAACGTTAGCGTTAGCCCAAATTAACTATGCCACGCGAACGAAGTCGCGGGCAGAAGCTAGTATTATCTAATTAATAAAATTCTTGTGTCACAATTTTCTCCCCATACTCCAAAACGGCTGGTCCGATTCAAACGAAACTTTGTGTACATATCGGGTAGGTCCGAGAATCGGCCAACATCTATTTTTCATACCCTTAAGTGAGCAGCGGGTGAAACCGCTGGGCACAGCTAGTATACATATATATATATCTCCTCCTTATGAAATAAAGAAGGGGAAATACCATTACCATTTTCTTCATTGCAACTTTGTTGATCATACTATACATTCTACTATATAATATTATAAATGCGAATGTTTGTGAGGATGGATAGATGCATGGATGTTTGTTACTCTTTCACTTCAAAACGGCTGACGGGATCTTGATGAAAATTGGCACAGAGGTAGGTTATAGTCTGGAATAACGCGGGCGCCATTTAGAAGAATATACTTTGGTTATATGGGCACACGAAACTTAAGTTTTCACAGAAGTTTCATTCACTAATAATATGATTATTCATTATTGATCTATGTAAATTAGCATGAAGTGTCACACACAGCCAGGTTTTCAAGTATGTCTTAAGCATTAGTGGCTTTGTCGTTTCTAGACTCTTGACAGGAAATAATGCATAAGATATCGTGTTTCCACCATTATAATGCCTACACAAAGTTGTGTGTTAAGCTTTATTTATTTTACACCTAACTCTGAATTTATACTTGATTCGTTATTAGCATTACATTATTATTAACTCCTTTATAATATGAACGCTTCTAACGTGTATAATGTAAGATATTCCCAATTTGTTTATGTCTGAGAGGAACTTGAGGGTAAGTAATAACAACCGCTCGGGTTAATCTTCAGGTTTAGCTTTGTTTACCTTAGTTGATAGTTTCCTCATTCCCTCGGTATCCATGTTTAGTTGGTCCTGTTGCTGATATCTGTAGATCTTTGACAGTCCTTACAGGTAGTCTAAGTAAAATACTGAAATTCAGCTGCGTTTAAGTAAAGCCTTAACAAATCATCATCTAGGTGTAAAATCTCTTCTGCTAGCTGTTCAATAAGACTTCAAAATGTAGTAAATACTTTAAAAAAATACAAGCGAACATTGTAAAACTGTTACATTTAATTTCTTGTCCGCGAATCATTTATTTAATTCCCTCTGACATACTTTAAAACGATCGAGTTCACTTTTACTTAACCCCAAAATGTATTTCGCTATATTTAACGTCAAAAAACCGGACTTAAATGATCTGGCGCCGGCGGATTAACGGGTTAACGCATGCGTGTGTAATGTTGGCGCCAAGTATTAAAAAAAATGGCGTCGGTCATCTAAAGTGTTGACAGTTAATTAATAATTGAGAGTACCTATTCGCATCAAGGTATGTTTTAACTGATTTAAAGTAGGATGAAATCGTGAATATAAAAGACTTACTAGTTCTTTTTTGTGATGATTGTTTCTTTTTTTATGACGAGTGTTTTTAACTTAACATCTTGTATGCCGGAATGTAGGTCTACGCGAGACACAATGCGTAATTAATTGTGTCTGTAATTCGCCATTAAATTAATTACGCATTGTGTCACACAAGCGGTTAATATTCAATATTTTTGTCGAATCCATAATGGTATTTGTGTGGTATCCTAAATCTTTTTCTGAATAGATAATTATGACATTAGTCACATGCAGAACTATTTGATCAATATTATTAAAATATAAATGTTCTCCAGTCAGTACAAATCATGATCTAACCTGAAAATCTGTAAAAAAGGATCCGGTTCTTTCTAGATCACCATGGAAACAAACATACCAAGATTTGAGCACACAAATTGACTGTAACTAGTCCACGATGATGGAATGCCAAGGTCGATTGCAGCAATTAGCGCTTCTCCGAGTCCGTTATCTAAGAGTTATAAGACATAAAGATACCGTGGGTTTTAGGCAGACGAAATGTCAACAGCCAAGATGTTGATTTTTTTGGACTATGCTGGAGAGATTCGTTTGGTTCTAAAGGCTAATTTGAATGCTTGGATCAGTACTGAAATATGTTGCATAATTTAGTCTTGTAAAGCGTTTATTAATTGCATTAAAAACACTGTGTATAAAAGAAAAACCTATCAATCAAAAAGGACATAACAAAATACAGCGACACCATTTTAGAAATGTTTATTTGTATGTTTCTTTATCTCCAACCAATAAAAAAATCTAACAGTGTAGTTAACAACTTTAGAAAGCCTTTTAATAAATAACTAAATCACAGAACAGCACTTAAAACAATAGTTCCTGAAACCAAAACCCTCTTTCCGTCCCAAACAATGTCCTTTCATTACCACACAACAGTGTTGCAACATTACAAAACGTGCGTGTCAAATGTGACATGTAAATGTTTTCGTTCGCCTGTCATTCGGCTTGTTTAGTCTATGGTAAGACCGTCGTCAACAATGATTTATTGCAGGGTTCTCGTGAATGACACCTCTTAATTTGGAGAAGTAGAACGAGATAATTTGTTTCAAAGCAGTTATTCGTGTGTAGGTTAAACAGGACTTATGCGATAAAGATTTTTGATAGCTAGAACAAAGTTATGATTTCAAATTTAAATTTAGAACCCCCTAAGAACTGTGACTGTTATTTTTTGAGACATAGTTTTGACACTAGGTTTTTTGCTCGTTGGTCTTGTGGTTGTAAGCGAGTCTGTTGAGCACGAGGTTCTGGCTTCGATTCCTGGGTCGGGCAAAGTGTTTTTGGGATTGTCTATTAGAATTTTCTCAGTAGCCACTACGGAGTCTGTTTTTATGCCCGGTTTATGGCAATAAGATCGCCTTTTCCCATCTTTATGTTGTCGTTGGCTTGATGAACTCGTGGCTAAATAATAGCAGCCTGACATTTGTAGATCTTTGACAGTTGTTACAGGTAGTCAGTGTTCCGAAGGTTTGACAACCAGTCTTACCAAGGGGTATCGTATTACCCAGTAGTAACTGGATTGTGAGCGTCAGATAGGCAGTCGGTCCATGTTAAATACTGATATTCAGCTGCATCGTTAGTCTGAAAGCCGACCCCAACATAGTTGGGAAAAAGCTAGGCAGATGATGTTGTCGTTGGCTCCCAGTCTAACCAGATGAAGCTAAAAACCAACATTTTAAATACACCGACTGTCTATTTGACCTCCACATAAAACTCAGGTAGTAAAATGTAACACTATTTATTCTAAAATCTACCTACAAGTCGTCCCACTCAAGTTTGCCAAACAGTTTCGCTTGCATTCCGGTGATTGGCAAACTTCTGTGGGACGTGTTTGACTTTGCCATATTTCAAATGGTCGTAATATCCTGTGTCCGTTCCCACTAAATTCAAAAACAAATGAAAAAAAAAGAAATAAAAAAAAGTGTGTGTGTCAGCTCCGACGCACGACTGGAGTTTACTCCTTAGTACGAGTATCTAACCATACGCAAGAGTTTATTCAGCTGAAAAAAGATTAATATCATATGTAAGGGTAAATTCACAAATTAATGAAAAACACTCACAGCCAAATTAGAAAGTTGCGCACTAAAGGTGACCACCAAAAACGTGACACATTTTCGTTACTTTAGTAGGTTTTACCCCTCGGATTTTTCTCATACCGGGCGCCTTATATATGAAAATAGATTCTTAAGGAGTAAACTCCAAAAAAAATGTGAACAGCATTATTTCTATTTTCTTCTTTTTTTGGAGACGATCAAAATAATTGTTTTCTCATCGGAACGGAACTAAAACGACGCGGATCGCTTTCAACCGATCACTTGTATCCAAAAAGGACTATAAGCTTGTATCACTAGTTATTACAATAAATACCCATTAGCGACGATTAAAAAAAAAACTATAAAAACGGCAAAAACATCATGTTTGTTGTATGCCCCCTTAAATATTTAGGTACCAAGTTTGTGAACAGAACTTTAAAAACAAATTCTGCTATCTTGATCATTATGGTGTAACGTATTGCAGGTAAGATGATATTTATGACAATATAAAACAATGTTTACCTTTATGTCTGTCCGCATTATCGGGTTAATCTCAAAAACTACTGAGCAGATTTTGGCACAAAGCTTATCAGCAATTTAGAGCTTAATGCTTAAATTTGCTGATAACTTTAAGCGATATAATTCACCAGATTTCTAAAATTGCTTTGTGGAGTAGCGTCGAGTTCAAACTCAACGCATTTGTTTTACTTAGACCATTACCTTTGGATGAAAAAAAAAATTACAAGAAAAAAAACAATGAAGCTGAATTCCCAGTCACAATGCATAAGTTGTGAAAGTACTGTATTAAGACGATCTTCGGTCGTCTTAACCGCTGGGTTAAATCAACGTTATTGCTTACATCTTATGTCCTACCCACAAGCAATTCAATAAATCAGAACTAAAAGCAATTCTAATTATAATACATCATGATTAAGGGCCCTATATCGTGCTTTCAGACAGTCTAAATTATACTATATTGCAGTGTGTTACAGTTTCAATTGCATCGTAATTGATTTGCTTTGGTCACCATGATCGATGGAGGTAATTAATATTGATAGGATTTGTGATTGAAGATGCAATACTGTGGTGTTTTTGAACGTGGTTGAGGCTTGAGAGGAGAAATCTGTTGCAGTACTCAAAGAGAAGCTGAGTTTTGCAATTATATTATTTAGGTATTTATTTAAACTTCATGTACAATTGGTACATAGGCGGACTTAACGCCATAAGGCTTTCTCTACCAGTCAACCTTTTCAAAATACGACAGCATCGTGACACGGTATAAAAATTATAAAAAAAAAATACACATACTCAACTATTTATTTTCGAAAACTTATGTACTTATACAGATGTTAATACACACATATACAATGTGTCCAGTCAAGGACTAGTGATATTTTACGTATTTATGTTACAAACATTCGAAGTTCTAATTTATTGATTTTGAAAAAGAAACTACCATTGTTATTACACAAAAAAGTTTACAGTACTTTCGTTGATTTGCATATTTTTTGGACTTCAATTTTGTTTTCTAAAGTTACGAAATTGTAAGCTCATCATTTCATAATTTAAACGATGGACAATATTGTTGCCCTCTGAATAAACCTATTTTCGTCTCAATAAGACCAAAACTTTGAGAGATATGATTATTTTTTGTACACGCATAGAGAATTTCTCAAAATGGCTGCCAAAAAGCGGGGAAGTGAATTAGACCCAAGTGTGTATCGTAATAGTATATTAAAACACTGAGTAGCAATCCGGGTGAAACCGCTAGGCACAGCTAGTATACTCTAATTAAAGTAAACTACTCCTTTCAATGTAAATTGGTTCTACATAATAAATATAATCTTAGAAAAGGAATGTGAATACAATGAGAATAAAATAGCGGATGTAATTACCTCGCGAGTTAATTAATAATTCCTAGAATCAATCGGTTATTTAGGTCGCTACGATTCCTGGAAGATTCTGGTCTTCATAGATTTGGAACAGTTTAACATTCCTTCTAGTGATATGTTCGGCCCAAATTCTTGTATTAAAAGCCAATTAATTTTGTTGGTGTTGTTCGCCCTCAATTATATTTGATGAAATGTAGGTGTAGGTACCTACTATTGGATTGAGTGGAACGGTTGGATTGGGTTTGGGGAGAGCATATTGCCATTAACCGGGTTTAAACTCCGTAGATGCTACTGAGCAATTCCTGATGAAAAAACCTAATGTCACTATGCCCAACTCAGGAATGAAGCCTACGACATCGCGTTTGCGACCATTCGCCCAATGAGATAGTCGTTTCGTTAGAGCTTGCAAAAGTGGTGATGGAACCCAAATTTGATGCCGTAACTAGGAGAAGTATGAAAGACGGCATGTTGCGTCTACCCCAAATAAATTGGGCTAAGGGCAAGACGATGCGGGGTTGCGAGTTGTTTGAAAGAGATACCGCGGCCTCCGAACATAAAGGGCAAGAGACGCACATAGGTGGGTTTTAATCAATAAAAGTGACACTACCGGCTCCGCCCAGAGCAGAAGTAGTCATTTGATGATATCCCAACCACGAAAAAAAGGGCAGATTATGATGATAATATCCGTTGCTCTGCTTAGGATCACCTTGAAAATCCATTAAAGTTTGCAATTAACCCTTTATGCATTACCGGGTTATGTCTGCGGCGCTGTCCGCGTGAAGTTCGATAATTTTCACACGTGACTTTCAACCGGGATTAAAAGTATTCCATGTTTTAATCTAAATTCTAAAGTATATGTGTGACAAATTTCAATTAAATCCGTTCAGTAGTTTTTGCGTGAAAGAGTAACAAACATGCATCGTCACATACTTTCGCATTTATCCCTACTAACTAATGGGGAAGTGTATGTGTGTCTCTGTTTGTCCGTTTTAAACGGCAAAACAGAGCGACGCATTGACATGATTTTTAAGTGGAGATAGTTGAAGGGATGGAGAGTGACATTGGCTACTTTCTGTCTCTTTCTAACCCCCCACTTCCCTAAAATGGGAGGTGGACGTGAGCGAAGCCGCGAGCATAGCTTAGTAATATATATTATTAGGATTTGAATCGATGTTAAAATAGTTAAGGACTTAGAAGATAGTGTTATCAATCATTTCTCGTCAGGGTCCTAGCATCGACCCAAACATGTGTTCGGATGATTCATCTTATCGTAGAGATATTTCGTCATTTCGAACGTTATCAATATGTGAAGCGTTTTCGCCAGTTTCCTATCGCAAGTGAGATTTAGGTCACAAATCACAAACGCAGTTGTCATAATGTTTAGTTAGGCTCTTCTCTCAGATTTATGATAGACCGATTAGCTTGTGGCTGAATATAGCCTCTCGGGTCCATCTTTAAGTTTTTGTTAATTTGTTTTGGCCGGAGGGGATTGACCCTACAGACACCTCGACTGCCTCACAGATTGTGATACAGTCAGGTAGTGCCGGACTCGAACCGGCTAAAACCACCCTCCTACTCTCCTTTTCAAAAGAGAGTTTTAATATAGCTTTTTTAACGTTGCCCCAACATTTTAGGAATTTCTCCTGTATCATGGGTGTGTTAAAAAACATTTAAACTCACATATACAAACAGCCAGACCCGAAACAGCTATCTGTATGCCATACAAATATTTGTTCCGTGGGGGGGATCGAACCTTTTTGCCTTTTATGTTCCGGGACCGCGGTATCTCTTTCGAACAACCGGCAACCCCAACAGGCATTGTCCGTGGTAAAAGGCTAGGCAAATGATAATGGATATAAAGGTTTTATGTTCTTTATCAATCACGATTCTATCAACAAATGGCACATTTGATCAATGTAAACTTACTTGTTTTACTTTAGATAAATACTGCATTAGGTTTACCTTCGTATTGCATTATATTAATCGCTGTGACGATTCATGATTGATGGTACTTTAAGGAGATCTTTATCATTACTTTGTTTACGAATTCCGATGTGCATTTGTTTTATCAATGTTATCAGATATTTCATTTTCAAAATGGTTACACCCCGCGATTTCACCAGCATATACGGGGATAAAAAACTTTTGTGTTAACCCTGAATTAACCCATAGGCTTTTCATCCGAGATATGTGTGATATTAGTTAGATAACTTACTAATTTCATCCAAACCTGTTAAGCCCTTTGAGCGGGAATAAGCAACAAACACACGCAATACATGCAAACTTTCGCCTTTATTAAGTTAGTGTGATTCATGCAATATGACATTAACGTGAACAGCGAGTATTAGAAGTGGGAAAAGACGTAGAGGAAGAAAGATGGATAGGTGGGGAGGATGGTGGGAGAAGGATAGAATAAGAAGGTTGGCGAGAAACAGGTTCGGACAGGTTTAAGTAGAGGGAAATAGAGGTAGCTTATGTCAAGAGCATACCTTACCTGTTATATTTAGAAAAAAAAAATATTAGTTACAATAAGTTAATGTTAGTACTCGTATAAGTACTGAAAAGGTCGGAGTAAAAAAAGGCTATTTTATTTGTATTCAAGTTAACAGACCATCAATCTGATCTATTTTTTTAAATGAACAATTCGTAATCGCTTCAGAATAATTTGATCAGCCGTCATATAAAATACCTACTCAATCCAAGTATACAATCTAAGTTAGGATAGTTGATAACTTTTTATAATCCTCAGATCCCCCAGGGGGATGTCTAAAATTTCGCTTTAGCAGAATCATATTATAAACTAAAGGCCATTTTAGGCCTCCTGATGTACTTTAGAATCGTCACTCAAAAACCTTTTGCACACGTCATTATAATTCCAATCTCATCGTTTACGTCAAGTTAAGTATTAGTAACGTCATTCACAAAGTAATAAGGAAAAAAGAACTAAGTTGATCTCTTAAATCGTTCTATTTTTAAAGTTTTTAAAACCGGATAATGTTGATACAAGTGCGCGTATTATGACAAGATATTAACAGCTCTATGATAAGTGGTACGCAAGTACGTTTGCGTCATAGACCATGACCAAAAAGGTTTTAAGTATGAAGGTATCACTACTAAGTTTTAAATTATTTTGTATTTATTGAATGTAATGTTTTTAACAATATGTATACAAACATTAAATGAATTGAAAGAGATTGTGACTGAAATTGTGGTTTTACCAAAAAATATGTTTTTTTCGTAAAAGTTCATTCATTATTCAGTAATCGTTTAAAACCACGCATGTGTTTCCCAAAAGTAAAAATGTTCCTTCTATTGCCCTTTACGTTCCGGGGCCGCGGTACCTCTTTCGAACAACCTGCAACACCGGCTGGCGGAGGCCCTGGCAGGCCCCTCTGCATCATACTTTCGTCATAGGTACTTTGCTGACATCTATACAAATGAGCTGAGCTGTTCTTTATGAGGATTCTTTGGCTCGACTTAAGAACAGTGGTAGACAATCTTAGGCTGTCAATCTTTGCTTACGGGTTAAGCTCCTGTTTGACACACATCTGCTCGAAACAGTGGACCAATATCTGGAAACAAAAGACCATTTAATTTTTTCACATGCAAATGGAAACTCGAGATATCCAAAATACAAATTTACTAACACCACCCAGTTTAAACACCTTTCCATACAATTTGTTTGGGTTTAGTACTTTTGTGGCTGCATAAATAAAGTTGTGGAAGGTCAATATCGTAAATTTTGAATGGAAATTGTCAGTAAGAGGATGAATGATTTATATTCTGTTTGTTAAGGCTTTGTTTGGAACTTTAGATGTGGGCAATGTGTTATATCCATGTGTATATCTACACATATACTAATGATGTGAAGTTTGTTAGTCCTACTAATATTATAAATGCGAATGTTTGGGAGTATGCATGGATGTTTGTTACTCTTTCACGTCAAAATGG
This sequence comes from Ochropleura leucogaster, assembly GCA_958449745.1. Taxonomy (NCBI): domain Eukaryota; kingdom Metazoa; phylum Arthropoda; class Insecta; order Lepidoptera; family Noctuidae; genus Ochropleura; species Ochropleura leucogaster. Next base: position 4,641,357 of record OY288221.1, on the reverse strand, counting down.
CTGAGCGGATCTTGATAAAATTTGGAACAGAGGTAGATTATTGTCTGGAATAACACATAGGATACTTTTTTCGATATCACGCGGGCGAAACCGCGGGCGCCAGCTAGTTTGGAATACTTTTAATGTAGAGGTTTATTTTCAATGAAAATTTTGTTGGTGTTGTTCAACCCAACAATGGGACGAGACTTAAGCATGACTGGTGAAATGTATACTATTGATTGGGTGGTTGATTGTGGTTTGATGGGGTTAGGGGCGAGCCTATTGCCATCAAGGGGCCACAAGTCCAGACTCTGTGGATGTTTCTGAGAATTTCCTGATGGAATCAAGATCACGACTTCATGCTTAGCAGTCGCGCTTGCGACCACTCGCCCAACGAGGTAGTCGATTCGTCAGAGTTTGCAAATCAGTGGAGTTCGAGTTGTCAGCAAAGCACCCCGGCCTGGCAAGGCCACTGTTTGCCTGGGACTATTATTCCGAATCCGAATGTTTTTTCATTAATCTTCTTAGGGAGTCGATGGCAACGTTTTTTTTTTATATTTTAGGGCCAATATTTTGCTTTACAAACTGCTCACTGATGCAGTCATAAGATCGTCTTCTGCGCAGGTGTCTTTGCATGCAGCACAAGATGGAAGATCAGCCATTGCCAGTGAAACGCCTGTTTCAAATTTCAAGGTCGAACTCAAAAATAAAAAAATACAGCACTTGTTATTTTGCAACTTGAATGTTATGAACATGAACCTCTGAGTTGTCTATGACCCCCCATCTGTAGGGATCGTCTTTGCTCCGGCCGATATAGCTTTCAGTAATGGAAGCTACGTTATCCCCGAGTACAATAATGAAAATAGATATCTAGTTATATATTTTTTATACCCTCTCACAATATTGTCGTATTCAACCCAAAGGTTGACTGGTAGAGAATGCCTAATGGCATAAAGTACGCCTTTGTACCACTATTGTAGAAGTTAAACTAAATAACGCAAGAAAAGCCGAGATCAAAAGCTAGTTCTATGTGTGCTGTTGCTACGTCTGTTATCTTTAGGAGAAGTCCCACCATCGCCATAAATCAGTGTTTGTTTGTTTGTTGCTCAATCACTACGAAACTGCTTGACAGTTATTGATGAATTTTGGCACGAGACGTTGCATTGTTTGAACTGTTTGTGTTTCGAATGTTGAAATGAAGTTGTTTTGTGTTCATTCAAGGCTTTTTTTTTCAAGATATTCTGCAGTTAATTTTAGAGCACTTACTGGAATACAATTTTAATTGTTCACTGCATTTATGATGGTGCATTTTAAAACTATCCTTACTAATATTATAAAAGCTAAAGTAGAAAGCCCATCTCCTTCCATTGGTCTCGGCTGTCATTTGTAGATCTTTGACAGTCGTTACAGGTAGTCAAAGTCCCAAAAGTCTGAGAACCAGTACCAAGGTTTATCGTTTGTGGAGGTCAAATAGACCGTAGCTTCATGTGAAATACTGGTAATCAGTAAGACTGAAAGCCGACCCCAACATCGTTGAGAAGAAGCTGGGCAGATGTTGACTCTTTCGAGTTTTGCTAGCCAATTTAGTTTCGCAGTTTTTCATTCCCTTTCCCAGAGAATAATAATCTAACCATACACACGTTCAAAATAAATTTGAACCCAATGCCAAAGTAATAAAAGGTCATATTGTTATGACATGTCACATGTGTATCTTATGGCACAATAGTACTAAAATAAAGTAAATTGATCCAATTCACACGACCATCTTGTATTTATTATGTTTTTTTTTCTAACAATTTATGGGCTGACGTAATTTTAATTGTTGCCAGTTTTGAAATATGGAACAGGTTTATTTTAACCACATCTGTGGTTATGAATGGAATGGCATGAAATACGAATACCGTTTAATAAATTAAAAACGCTCTCCCGTAGTTTTGTCAGTTTAATTTGATACCCATGTCATGAGAATGCATAAAAAAAAAATTAGTCCGCCATCTTTAGGAGAACGATGTAACTGTACTAACCTAAAAATGCTGAAATAAACTTCCAAAAAAAAGAAACAAAAAAGTGGAAAATAACTGTACTTCCGGGAGTCTGTGGCAAAAAAGTCAACGAAACCAACAAAAGTCACCGACTTCCGGAAGTAAAGTTATTTTCCTCTTCTTTTTTCTAAAAATTCTACATTATGCAATTGAATTCATCTCTAACAATACTCCCTTCTCTTTACTTAATTATAGTTTTAAATTACGTGTGTGTTTTACTGACTAAAACCCATCCATGTTCCTTCTTTTGCCCTTTTTAGTCCAGGACCGCGGTATGTCTTTCGAACCCGCAACGCTATCCTGACCCTGGCTTCAATATTCAAGTTTAACTTAAGTAAAACATAAGGACATGCTTAAGTATTTACAAAGGTACGGTCTTAAGTTACTTAATGTTATGAGTTTTTGACTATAATTCACGCGTTGAGAATGTCTTGAGAACACTTCGGCAAGTGGCACTAGCTACTGTTATTATTAATTTAAATACAACATTTATAATACTTAGCTATCTAGATACTGACAACAGTATGCAGTTTAAGATGATGACAAGTTGACCAAAAAAAAAACTTATATAAAAACAAGGCATAAAATTTTCATGTTTTTTGAGCTACAAAGTTCTATTATGCAGACCACTAAATAAAAATGATTACATCTATAAAATTCTTGAGTTGCGTCATTTGTTATCAAACTCCTCCGAAACGTCCGGACCGATTTGTATGAAATTTTGTGTGCATGTCTATTTAGGTCTGAAAATGGGACATCTATTTTTTTTGCGAATCTCGAAATGTCCTTTATAATCATAATCATTTATTCATTTGTTAAACATAGGTTACATTAAGGATGTTATAGTTATCATAATGACTTACAAATTATAATAATAATTTAATAAGAAGTCAAATATATATACACGAAAATAAAAAATATTAAAAATCAATACATTACGTCATTACAGTAAGTATTATAGATATGATTGTCCAGCAGTATAATATAGATCTTTCGGCGGAATGCAGAGAACACAATTACAAGCCCAATATTTAGACAATAAAACACATAAAACAGACACTCACTCAGTACAACATATAAACAGATGTAGCCGGGTGTAACTCTGGCGCAGCCATAAACTATAGAAGCAGTTTTAATGGTTTCACTAACAAAAACAAAATGAAAACATTAACTCTACGATAGAAACAATTTATAAATCGTTAAGACTGAAAGGCAGAGAATAAAATTGTTTTATCGTATAGAAGCGACAATGCGTGAAGAGGTAACCAACAAACAAACAAACTCACTTTCGCTTTTATAATATTAGTAAGGAAGTTAGGATTGTAATGGGGAACGTTTCGTTAGAATGGGAAGTTGGAGAATACCAAAGCATCAATGAATGGATAAAGTAGTGTTGTGGATACTGATTTAACGATTAATTTGAAAAATTCACGCTGACTCAAAATAAATTAGGACACTGAGAATAACAATAAAATAGGTGACGAAGCCTAGATCTAACTTTGAAAAGTGTTTATTTTTTTCATCGTATTCTATTCTAAATTCTCTATGGCCTGTCATCAATGTCATTTGAATTTATTTTACTGTTTTTTTTTTTATAAGTGTCGGTTCTGTAAATACTCTATGAAACTCTTTTGAGTGCGACGACCCATTTCTTACAAATGTTTCAGATAACGCTGTTCCATAGTTTATGATTCTAGAACTTTTTAGTTTTATTTTTTACGATTATTGAGGTTTTAGTTCAAAAATCTTTGGTTGGCTTGGGACATTGACCCTCGGTACTTGCGAAGCTTCTTGAGCGACATCTGTGAACTGTAGGCCACAGTAGAGACAGAGCTATACAGGGTGTCTGGTACCATCTCTTTCCCTCAGTGGAATAAGTTCTGCTTTAAGACGTCATGGTAGTCAGGGTAGCTAATGATACCAAACGGATTGCTGTTTAGGATTTTTTTGGAAATAGTTATTTAATAATCATGAAGGTACCAATAAGGTAGGAATTAGACGAACCAAACTGTTAACCTGCGTTCACATTAAACGTTCATTTTAATTGTTGGTTTTTAAATTGAGTAACTAAACCTGAAATCGAACTCTTCCAGATTTAAATTTAGAATTTTGATCGCTGCATTGATATTACTTCGTACTGGCAACATTTGGTTTCGTTTGTACCTTCATGAGTACAGGTGATTTTGCTTTTAATCATGTTTATTAATTTTCTGTATCTTTTGTTCCAGATTACCAATTGTGCTGCTGTTCTTTGGGACAGTAGGCTTAGCTCTAGCGTATTCTGGACCTGATCTACCGCCTGGTCCGTACTGTGGCATCACAAGACAATGTTGCAGTGACAGACAGGATTCCTGCTCACATAGAATTCTAGGTTAGTTGGTATTTTTTTTTTCGGATGGGTAATTATCAAATAACTTCTCTCGCTTTGGGCACAGCGGGAGTTTCAGACTTGTACTGACTAAAACCCACCCATGTTCCTTCTATTGCCCTTTATGTTTTGGAGCCGTGGTATTTCTTTCGAATAACCCGCAACCACTGCAGGCGGTGACCTTGGCAGGCCCCTGTTTTTTACATTAGCAACAGTAACATAACTACAATAGGAAGCGTTGTTTTAAAACTAAAAACTTTTTTGAAATTCCAGTGTACTACTTACTTTTTTTTCGAGTATGAATTTTGCATTCCTTCTTTCAGATAGCAAATGTTACTGCGATCAATTCTGCAACAGGACGGCGGGCCACGATGACTGCTGCCCAGACTACCCTAAGGTTTGTCTGGGGATCGATGATGAAGTGGCTCCAGAGCCTAACATCGAGATCTGCAGATATGGAGACGAGTTCTACCAGCCAGGAGACACTGTGATTCAAGACTGTCATGTTTGGTAAGTGATTTCTGGTTTTGCTTGTCTCATTAAAGAATTCTGGAACGAGTTTTAATATTGGAAAGACCTTAATGTGTAATTTAAGGTTTTCTGCTTAATAATCGTATGTCTAATTTTATTTAGACTCGTTTTTTTGTCAAACGCCTCCCTCAATTCCTTCTATGACCTATACATATTTCGGGGTCTCCTCGATCCAGCCGTTCTGGTGCAAATCCTGATTGTCACGCCATATTTTGTGGGTCAGCCGTCTTTTAGAACTAAATATTATTGTTAATTCATATTGTCATGATATTTTAAGTAACTCTTAAAATTAAGTCATTACAATATTGACACTAAAAAAGCAGGAATTTGTTAAACGTATAAAACTTAAAAACAAATACATTGTATTTATTTTGTCGCTATATTATGTTAAAAAAATATCTGGCTACAGTCTAATCCCTACCAATAAAACTATCACATAATATAAACAAAAATATCTTATGTTTACGAAACAGTGCCACATAAGAATTCTTCGCGAAATAATGAGGTTTTCAACCCAGTTCCCCCTTGAATCACAGCTCAGGGATTAATCATATTCTAATTTTAAACCTGCGTTACTTTATGGCGTCCTGGTACTTTCTGACATTTTTATTTTGTCAACAGCCAATTAATTGTTAAAAAGCAGGTGTTGTCAGCCTACACAAATTTAAATAAAAGAGGTTATTTATTGTTTTGAAAATGGAATTAGGTTGGTCCGGAACTAGGAGCTTTATGCCTGCTTTTATTTATTTTTATTATTTGAATGGGTTCTAGAACAATAAATGTCGCGATCTTAAATAAGAAAAAAGTATTATTTCCGATGATGGAATCGGTTATAAATTATAATTTACCACGCTGGTCCATTTCGGTGTCTAAAATGGCCACTTTATCACAATCATGTTAGAATATTAATATTAATAACGTAAAAATTCTTAAAATGGTTGCATACGTTTTGTGTATTGGCACTTTGTGAGCATTTGATGAAGCGTAATGTAATTCAAATTATTAACCTATTATAATTTTACTTAAACGGCCATTTTAAACACCCTGATAGCATCACCCATCGGTAAATATTACGTAAAACGAATCTATCAGTCAATGAATGAATTAACGATTTACGTTAAAATATAGATTGATGCTTTGTATGATGTCATATGACGTCTCAATCAGATGTCAAGAGCGAACAGTGAATTGGTTACAATTGTTCAGTAATACAAACAAATTCAGAGTTCAGGGTTAACGATTTGTACGAATACAACTGATTCAAGGTTGAGGGGATTTGCATAATGTACCTAATCTTTGACGCATAATCATGCATCGACTCTGTATTCAGAACGCATTCCACGTAGGGAATGGTTGCATTCTTTTCCTGACTTTCATAAAGACTACAATTTTTGAACTAAGAATAATATGAAGGAAGTTAATTTTATGTAAATAACATAACAGGAACACTATATGGGTGTTCTTTAAGGGAAACCATTTCACCAGTTATGTTTAACTTCGTATATAAAAGAGGGTGAGCCACATGAATTTCCTGATGGAAGAAGTAAAGTGTTTTTGGCCAGTTTTATTAAGTTTGGCCCGGGAATCGAAGGAAGTGTCGAATGCTCAGTATTCGCGATAGACGAACGAAGCTGTTCGTTAGTTTTAATTGTTTAGAAGACAAGTAAAGACATCCGATTTCTACCAATGCGAAGTCCGGCAAAACGATTTGTCTTCAAATTAATTTTTAACAAATTAAATTTACCGTTCATTCAAATCACAACTTTACTATTGTAAATGTACGGTACCGTTTTAATCTGCTAAACAAATATTTTTCGTCTACTAGACTAGACTAGCAAAATATAGAATCCTGTAGACCTGTAGTGCTTTTCTCTAAGAATGCAGCCGCGAGCGCAGCGCTGTCCTCAGACACGACTTTCTATGAAACTTGACGCTGCGGCAGCGCTTAGCTCGACGCTGTTAGCTCACCGTCCGTCCGTCTATTGACGACAGGCCGTGTCGACAGCACGTTACTGTTCGCGCGCCTCAAAGGGATGTCAGCAAAGCAGAGGGGCCTGCCAGGGCCAACGCCTGCCTTCGTAAGAGATACCGCGTCCCCAGAACATAAGGGCAATGCAAGGATCATGGGTGGGCTTTAATCAGTACAAGTCTGACGCTCCCCCCTGCTCCATTGTTTTTATTGATAAATAGCTTTTGCCCGCGGCTTCGCTCGCGTTAAATTCGGGGTAGCACAGTTCCCGTTGCGCCTTATTGATTTGTAATAGCAACGCTAAGTTTTCTCTTTTCTTCCCTCTTTCTCCCTCACATCCCACGTTTTTAAAAAAAATATTAGCCTATGTCCGTCTCCTGGTTTCCAACTATCTCTGTACCAAAATTCATCAAAATCGGTTTAGCCATTAAAGCGTGAAGAGGTAACAAACAAACAAACTCACTTTCGCTTTTATAATATTAGTAAGGATTAGTAAGGATTTCTGACCACAAAAACAAAATTCTTATAGAATAGTACAACTGACTGTTGCTGAGAAACTTCGTATAGAAAGCCCAGCAAAAAAGCGCACAACTTACTTTCGCTCTCCAATAAATTCCATCTCTATTCCTGACTATCAGATAATCAGGTCTACTTCAAGACTTGAACGATATTTATAAATAACTAGTAACAGTTATTAATATGTGCAGAAAACCTGGTAAAGAAAGTCAATGGCGCAAAGGAAATACATACAATATTAAACTTGTAGAAATCAGGCCACTCAGGTTGATCTTTAGCTTAAGCCGCGCTTGCCAAGGTTGGTCTCTGGATGGGTTACTACCCGTTACATACTGAGTTTCCTCCGTGCCTCGGAAAACACGTTAAGCTGTTGGTCCCGGCTGTCATTTGTAGATCTCTGTAGAAAGTCTGACAACCAGTCTTACCAAGGGGAATCGTATTATCCAGTAGTAATTGGGTTATGGAGGTCAGATATGCAGTCACTCCATGTAAAATACTGGTATTCAGCTGCATCCGGTAAGACTGAAAGCCGCTAAGCAGATGATGATTAAACTTGTAGAAATATATACATAACGTGTTACAGATAAATGCGTTTGTTATTAAAGATATAATTCGGTAATATTTAGCTCTCCCTAACAAAATTGACACTTAAATTCGACCTAAATGGGTGGCAGCAGTTTTTTGAAGATTATTTCTCAGGGAAAATGTTCTTAATTTTTAACCGACTTCTAAAAAGGAGGTTTTCATTTTAAAATTTCTTATTTTCCCTTATGAAATTCTGGGGTAAATAAATAAATAATAAATTTTTGATAAAAATTTAAATTGAAAATTGACGATATGCTAATTAATATCTCTTGATAGCAATAAAAATGAATACTCGATAAGATACCATTACGACATAATTATATCAAATAAAAAGGCATAAATAAAAAAAAAAAATATTTTGTGTGTGTGTGTGTGTGTGTCAATTAATACCACTTCTCTAAAATATGATCACACATTTTTGATACATGCTGCGTATAATTTTAAAGGTAGTTTTCGTCTAGACACAATAAAAGCTAACAGTATTCCAGTGAATGCGATTCTCGTTTAGTTTAAATTCCTCTGTCGTGCGATCTTATGCGTAGGTTCTGCCAAAGACCACAGCTGGTCACCTACTTAGTAGTAAGCTGATGATTCGCATTTGCACCTAGATTACGTAGATGAAATCCCATTACTACAAACAGTACCATTTGCATTCTGTAGGAATTTGTGTGAAAGTAATAATAAATATAAATAAATAAATATTTTGGGACAACTCACACACGGCTATCTAAACCCAAGCTAAGCAGAGCTTGTGTTATGGTAACCAGACAACTGATATACATACTTATATAATTTATAAATACATACATATTATAGATAAATCACACCCAGACACAGAACAAACAATCATGCTCATCACACAAAGTTTGTCCTGTGTGGGGGATCGAACCCACGACCTCCGGCTCAGCAGTCAGGGCCACTAACCACTAGACCAACAGGCCCGTCATCAAAGTGTGTGGGTCTAGTATTCCCAAACGTAACTGCTCAACCCGGACAGTGGAACGTTATTGGATCACGTCCTATCAGCAATTTTTCGATAGTAGCCTATTTTTTGTAGAGTTTCTCTGACTAACAGCCATGTTTGTTCTATTACCCTTTAAGTTTCAAGGCCACAGTATCTTTTTCAAACAACCCGCAACCCCGGCAGGCCAGGGCCCTGGAAGCACCTCTGCTTTGCTGGCAACTTTTTGAAGTGCGCGTGAAGCACAGACACGTCCTAGACACGGCTTCGGTTGTAGCCTGCAGTCTTGATATGAGCTCGGTTGCTGGTAATATTCCATAGTGGTTCTATAGAAACTGTTATGTAGTATGTTTTATAGTTTAAAAACTTCTGGGACCTTGTCCCACTGCAAAACAAAACCTTTCCTTCTCTCACTCCAATTCACACTCCACAGCTAATAGACTAGTTTCTTAAAAAAAAATAGTCCGCCTTTTAGATTATTCAAGACCAAAAATTAAGTTATACTTAGCCCATTAAAGTAATGTGTGACGTCACACGTTCCGAAAAATACAGCAACACGTCATTGTCATTTTTGGTCTAATTTACAAATAAAAAATACGTGTCCCTTATTTTTGAATAATCTAAAAGACGGACTAAATAGAATGTAATTACTTTGACCCTGGATACTACCCTATTCTTGAAAAAAGAACACTGCCAAATTCACCCCTTATTTCATTTGGAATGCTTTAGTTACTCAGCAAAAACCTTAATAACCTCACCAGGCTTTCAAACATTTGGAAGCCATCAAAACCCACACCGCACCGCTTTGAAGTGCGTATCGAACTGAATAACGCCGCGTGAAACCGCTAGTTATTTTCATAAACCACAATGCAATTATGACAGTCCAGTAACCGTGTAACTGCATTCGTGCTAATGACTATTTATATATAGACATGACCCAGGTGGTACATCGCTGGCAAGCCGCCATAGCAAAGGTATGAGTAGGGATCTGCGAAAAGTATCGATGCTTGAGCAGCACGATTTTTTTTTTGACACGGTTTTTTTCTGCGGGACGTCTTATATGGTTTTTTTTCCGATTGGGTCAATGTGTCAGACTTTTACTGAGTAAAACATATCCATGTATCTTTTTTGCACTTTGTTTTCGGGAGCCGCGGTATCTCATTTTTTTTAACAACACGCAACCCCAGCAGGACGTCGCGTATGGCTGCCTCGCGTCTTTTCAGAAAAAGAACTGGAAATAAAGTTTGGAGGCTTTTATCTGGGACTGGGACAGAGTAGGAATAATAAAAAAAATGAATGAATATATTTGGAGCCTTATTACGTGGGGGTACGGTTCGAAACAAGACAGTGCAGACTTTTTGATACAGCTGGCTTTATTGAAACAAAATAATTTGTATGAAGTCCTCCCTCAGAAAGGAGGCCTATTTCCCAGCATATGAACAGTTTTGATTGTTTATGTATGATGCAATTCATTTGATACCATATTAATGAACCGTAAAGTAAATTATTATGTGTCGATAAAAAGAGAACGATAGTCTTTGGTTCAGCTCTTTGATGCCTGAAATGCTTGCGATAACTTTGCGTCAAAAGGTGACATTGACCTTTGTAGAGTCTTTTAGGGAATCACCGAGTTATATAGTCTTATCTACTGACGCGATAGCCTCTATCTTTTATCTATGGTCTGTTCATCAATAAACAAGATTAAATACTTTCTCTCTTACGATAAAGTCGTGTGCTGTTTTTGTGTCCATGTGTTTATATCCAGTGTTGCCAATTTGGGAATTCCCGTAGTTGTGTTTCGTGAAGCAAATGTCGATGAACTGGCGTGTTTTTATTTTTTATAACTCGATTCCATTACACTATCATTACTTATTATATGTATAAGGAAATAAATGATGTTCGTAAAATATATGGGACAACTATAATTAAGAAATAATAATTTTACGAAGAATCAAATTTGTCTGTGTTACCAAATTTTCAAATCACTTGACGACAATATTGATACCGTTAATTTAAAAACAATACCTAATCTATAAGAAGGCAAGTATAAAATAAAATAAAATCAGGACATTAATGGGACTACCCAAAAAAATCACTGCAATAATAAAAGAAAATTACATTCACAAACTCTGACGTCAATGGACGTCTGGCCATACCACAGACATCATACCTCATATCACAGCAATGCCAATAAATAAAATCGATCCACATTGTTAAAAATTGTGTCAATGTTGTTTCAATTCATCAGATTCAGACCGTAATGGATATGAAAACGATAGAAGAGAACCAGGTCAAACGATTTATAGAAGTTTTGAATTTCGATTTTTCGGTGCATGAATATGTATAGATAAAACAAGGCTGTTTTTTTTCTGTCGATGAAATACTGCTACATTATAACTGGCCAAAGTTGAAACAAAATAAAAAAAAAGTTAGTATAGAACTTAGCATCCTCCTTCTCTTACCCCGAATTAATTGGATTTCGTACAATGTGTTCGTTTTTCATTCGACTGTTTAAGCCATCATCTTAGTAGTCATCCTCATGTCATTCTACTTTTATCAGGCACAAGAAAAATAGAGAGAAATAGGGCAGCTTCTAAAACATCTATTCCACCTGGTAAATCTCTGCCAGAACAAGCAAATTCTCAAGCTGTGTCTCAGGAAAATCCCGACTTCTAATTGCATTATGCCCGTCACTCAGACACGAGCATGAGTACTTGAGAAGTCTCATGTGCCGCCGTGCCGGTAATATCAAACCAGAACACGGCAAAGCTGCTATTGTCAGAAATAGAAATAAATTTCATGTCTAGCGTTTTGTTGGCTAAAATAATCAAGAGGTGCCTTTCCAGATTGATTTACTTGCAAAGTTACTTATAAAATCTGATGCCGATCTGTCTAGACCATTGGTAAGTGTTAACACTTTGCAACACATTTTATATTCCCACAATGACTTTCAGTGGGATTGTCATCAGTTATTTGACAGCTTATGTCAGTCAAAGTGACATTCATTACCAATATCGATGATGCTAAAGTCAATGGTGTATCAAAATTGACATTCAGTACCGAAAAGCTTACTATGTTAATTGAATAAGACTGCTGATTTTTAGACGCTTTTATGCTCGTTTTTATAAGCGCGTGAACTATTGTCAGACGCGCAACTCGTACGAACGTTGATGCCGGAATAAGATTTTTAAAAGCTCATCATGTGGCGCGTATACGCGTGTAAGTTGATACCGAGTTTATACGCGCAGATAAATACGTTGCCTTAAATGTGGTGGTACTCTACAAACGATATGACACTTGACATTGTGTCTTGCCTGTCCTGTTGCTTGCACATCACAGGAGCTGATGGAAGCTACTAAAAACGCCAATCTCGGCGCCAAGTTTTAGGCTGAATCAATTAAGATTATCATCGACAGGCTAAAAAGAAAAATTCACTAGTCCAAAATCGCTCAAACTCGCCAAGCCAGATAGATGCTCCGATAACAGAAGGTATAAATGACTAAGCGGAAGGATGACCAATTCACGGCTATAATAGACCCGATCAGATAAAGCATATAAACAAGTATTACTAAATACTTGTTTCGAAACTAAACATGTTTCCAATTCACTTCTGTTTGCATTGGCAGCCTCGGGGAATCCTGAGTCAGTATCCATTAGGCATTCATGCATAAATAAGGGGGTTACATCAACATAAATACATACGAATTACTAAACGGACATGATATAATAATATACCAAAACCTTGCTCGTTTACAAAGATTTCTGTTTAATACGTTTTCTGCGCCATCATTTTCAAAGAACTTTCAGCTGGTGCTTTGGAGGTCTAAAAGATCTTGAAATTAACCTACCCTTTGGTGCGTTTTGAGACCGAATGAGTCCCCTAAAGATACAGGGAGGGAGGGACGATCTATTTTTATTCTCCCACAAGGAGTGAAACAACACGAATATATTCAATGCACAATACAACAGTCCTGCAAGAGACTTTATAGATCTCGAAATGCAACGAACGTGTTAATGCGGATGTGGTTGAAGCAGAAGCGTCAACTTCATGCTTAAATTGCGTAACGAAAATATATCGTTGTTGCACTAATTTTTCTGTACAAGTCTCTTGTGCTTCTGGATGTACTATGTGAGATTGATTGATGTGAGCCACCTATTGCTCACCGTCCACAGACTCGCCTCTACGGTGGCCGGGAGTCATCTCGCAGCTCTCCCGCGGCTGGTTGCTTGGGCTATAAGTAAATTTCTGCCACAATTTTGATGACAGCCTTGTTTCTTTCCGTGCTCGCTGGGCTATACCGGGTTTTGAGTCCTCATTTCTTTAAGGTGGTATGCGTGGCAGCGGTAATCTATCTTGGCTTTGAAACTCATAGTAGCAAAGACCTATGTATCATTTCACAAAAAGAAACACATACAGTTTTGCTAACATCAATAAGATACGGTCTTTAAATGATAACGATGATGCAGACATATTTAATTTCCATTTCCATAAGGTATTCTAGCTAAGAATTTATATTGTAAAATTCTTGAACTGTTTACGTAAATGTTCTTAACAGTCTCACCTTTGGAACACGTCATTCCGTGTGTCACATTGCCAACGCTACACCTTAACAAATACTACATTGCATCATTACAAAAAGGTGCATGTTTTTTTTTGGGAATTCGTCATTTTTCAAAGTGGTCTTGGCAGATTACTGTTTTTACTTTTGGCAACGCATTAGAGCATTTTTCTTTTAGTTTTTTTTTGGAACCTACATATTTGTATTATTTTCATATATCTGTCTATTGTTGATTTGATACGTGTTTCTATCTATCACGCACGATTGCGGAGGTTTGAAATTGGCCAACTGACTTAGTGTTCATTTTTTCCGATAGGTTTTTTTTAGTACAGATTATGGGCCCTGAAACTGAATATTTTCCCGGTTGATGGCTGAGTAGATTCATCCGATAATAAAAACAAAACTGCTTTTCCTATACTTTTGGGAATCAGAGGTGTTGTGTGATAAGGACGCAAGAAGTGTATGCCCTGTTTAAGGGCCCCACAATCCTGTGGTATTAGAAGTATTTATGCGAGTGCCAATTTAAAAAATACATTTTTTTTTTCTGTATCTGCATCATCATTATAACTCTCCTAGACTAGAACTAGAAATTTATTCGGTCTCGCAGCATATCTTCTTCTTCCAAAGTTCTATATTACTCATCTAAGCAGGTACCTTCTTTCTACTCATATCATCTTCCACACAGTCGAGACATAATAACAAAGAAAGGATGGATAGAGTCAAATATAAAACTAGCTGTGCCCAGCAGTTTCACCCGCTGCTCACTTAGGGGTATGAAAACTAGATGTTGGCCGATTCTCAGACCTACCCAATATGCACACAAAATTTCGTTTAAATCGGTCCAGCCGTTTCGGAGGAGTATGGGAACGAAAATTGTGACACGAGAATTTTATATACCTATACTAGCTGTGCCCAGCGGTTTCACCCGCTGAGGTTTAGGGGTATGAAAAATAGATGTTAGCCGATTCTCAGACCCACTAATTAGTACCCAAAATTTCATAAGAATCGGTCGAGCCGTTTCGGAGGAGTATGGAAACGAAAATTGTGACACGAGAATTTTATATATTAGATTAGATAAATCATTTTGAACCACAATCTACCAATTAAATGTAGGCAAATGACATTCAACTAACTGCCAACACAATCATTATTGCATTGGCACCGGTCAAAGCCACGAGTACATATTAGTTTATGGTTCTGCCGTTTATAAATAAATGGCTAGTTAAAATTGCATTTGAAATAAATATGTTTCCTCGGATTAAATAGTATAATTACAAATAACAAGCATAATTATTAGCTTACTAGATTTGCCCGCGGCTTCGATCGCCTTAAATTCGGGTAACACAGTACCCCTTTCCTGATTTGCAGGTACCTGCTACCTGCAGTTTTTGCCCTTGCGCCTTATTGATTTGTAATAGCAAAGCACTTAAAAAAAAAGCCTAGTCCGTCTCCTGGTTTCCAACTATCTCCGTACCAAAACTCATCAAAATTGGTTTAACCATTAAGGCGTGAAGAGGTAAAAAACAAACAAACAAACTCACTTTCGTTTTTATAATATTAGTAAGGATATTTTCCTCCTATCGCTGCACATTCTGATTTGGTAGAAAAGGGGTATGTATCCTTTCAAATTTTATGACGGATCCTAAATTAGCTGTGAGTGACGTCTTCTGCGTCTCACTCTCACACTCATTTTAGAAAGATACAACATCATAGTCAGTTTTGTTGTGGTTTCGCCCTTTGAGTTTCGCAGCGGCGGTGTGCTACAGGCATTAATGCGGATTTCGTCTATAGGTATTATTCTGCCAATCTCAGTTATGACTGACGTGTCTTTAGTCAGTAAAAATCTGTCACTCCCGCTCCACCCAGAGCAGGGGAAGTTACTTGATGACAGCCGTAAAAAAGAATTAACCAAAAATGGAGGTGTATAACTGAATCTATAGAATACTGCTACTCTACCATGACATCTTAAAGCAGAACTTATTCCACTGAGGGAAAGAGATGGCGCTAGACACCCTGTATAGCTCTGTCTCTTTCTCTCAGCGGAATAAGTTCTACTTTAAGACGTTATAGTAGGCCTACAGATCACCCTACCCGAGTTGCAGTGTTGAGAAGCAAATTC
This sequence comes from Ochropleura leucogaster, assembly GCA_958449745.1. Classification (NCBI taxonomy): domain Eukaryota; kingdom Metazoa; phylum Arthropoda; class Insecta; order Lepidoptera; family Noctuidae; genus Ochropleura; species Ochropleura leucogaster. The sequence continues at coordinate 4,625,728 of OY288221.1, read as the reverse complement.
TGCCAAATGTGAGTTGTTGTGTGGGTAGCAATGTTTGTTTGTTTTTTTAAACTTTCTTCAAGAGGCCACAATACAATATAACATTTAGTTACATACAGTTGTATGTGTAATTATAAGAAACAAGCACATCTCGCCCTCAAACGTTAAGTTTGACCAGTAAATTAAATATTGAACGAAAAACACAAAAAAAATCTCCATAAACGAAAAAAAATCGACTTCAAAAGATATTCCATACACGTTTCGCTCAAGGGCGTCGCCAAGGGGGGGCAGGGAGGGGCAGCTGCCCCCCCCTAGAGATTCTAAAAAACTTGCCAAATATAATGCAACCAAAGTCCTAAGTCTTTGAGTTAATTTGCTTGAAGTTCAAGCCTTGAACAATCATTCCCGTATGTCGAAACTCGAATGAATGCACCAATTCTACTCCTAATCTACTCTATCGTTAAAGCGGGAGAGCGGGAGTAGGGAAGCAACATGTAACCGCGCGGCGCTCGCGCCCCCCGCACAGCCGCCTTTGTTTTAGCGGCTGTCTGTCATTTATTCGTGCGTTAGCGTTGCCACTGCCCGCTTTTACGTTTGTTTTGTGCGCTATTATCACATCTAAATAGTTGCGATGTCAGTCGAAAGTCTCACAGAAACTTGTGAAACTATCGCTCAGTTTTATAATTTACCAAACATAAAAATTGAAGTCGAGCTTTGGCAGCAATTCTGGCATAATAAACCAAACTCAACAGATCAAACCGTTGTTGATATCCTAAAAGAAGCAAAAACCTTATTTCCCGACACGGAAAAAGCGTTGAAAGTTTTGATCGCTCTTCCATGCACGACGTGTACGGTAGAGCGATCGTTTAGCAGCCTCAGGTAAAAACCTGGCTAAGAAGCACTATGAGTGAAAATCGCCTCAATGGTTTGGCCATGATGAGTGTGCACCGCAAACTTATACATGGAAACTTACAAGATTTTAATAATAAAGTGGTCGAGAAGTTTACTATGAATCCCCGAAAATTATGTTTTAATTAACCTAATATAAACAAACAACGACCACTATAATATTAAAAAATGCTAATTTAAAAAAAATACGCTGTACACTTATTCAAATTCCTTTTTATTCTATTTTTCTAATAAATGTTATTATAACTTATTTACAAGTTTTTTATTGCATAGTCAAGAGCTCGTGCTCGTGTAGCTTTACACATTGGACTCTGTACTGTCACAGAATACATATATCTAATATATAAAATTCTCGTGTCACAGTTTTCGTTCCCATACTCTTCCGAAACGGCTGGACCGATTCAAATGAAACTTTGTGTACATATCGGGTAGGTCTGACAATCGGCCAACATCTATTTTTCAAACCCCTATGTGAGCAGCGGGTGAAACCGCTGGGTACAGCTAGTATTCATATAGTACTGAGATACTGTTGGTATTACAATCGCTGTAGATGTAAGGCTCGTAGTACAAATGAAAAGCTTCATGTGCTGTCGACTTTAGCTACAATTCATACCTACTTTTCTCATTCATAGAGAATGAGAAAGTATGAATTTTAGTAGGTAAAGTCAATTTGCCCCCCCCTGCGCCATCGGCTGGCGACGCCCTTGGTTTCGCTTTTCTGTTTACTTCGCGTGTTCTTATCTTTAGAAACTCATATAAAGCTGCAAATGAATGACCGTTTATTCGGTTTAAATCCGAGGTGAATGAACTTAGCATCTCATTAGGTATGTTGCGATATTAATGCTTGAGATTTAAAAGTGAGTTAGTTTGTCTCGTTTATGAGCTAAATAGAATCGATTGTTGGCTGTCTGACTGTCTTCAGACCCTTTAACTCGGGAACGCGTAAAGGCATTTAGTTGAAATTAAAACTTTATAGGTACCTACTCATATTCATATTCATTTATTTGCGTACCATGATATTTAGTAGATGTTACAAAAGGCTTAAAGCTAAAAGTACATTTATGGACCCTGTTAGGGCACAGCAACAGTCTTAAAATTAAAAATAATCTAAATGTCAAAATATTACAATAACAAATTTAAGTTTGAAACCTACGTACTACAGTAGCACTTGACATATAAAGTAAGATAGTGAGATCATTTTATTTTTTATATATTTACTCAAGTACATATAGGTATGTTTACTCAAGTCTGTGGTCCCTTTAAACAGTAAAAAAATGAACCCTCTAAGTCTACGCAATCAAAAGATATGGTCATTTATGTCGGAAGTTTGTACGGACCCATCGGTGTTAGTCAGACTCGCATTTGACCACTTTTTTAATATAAATCCGGCGTTTACTGATGCATGTTCCGTATTTTTGTTTTTAATGTGAAACGATTACAAATTCAAGTTTTCTGGTCATTATCCTTTTAATGTCCTTCAGACATATGTCTTCTATAAGTGAGCGAGACATGCTGTTATTCTATTTCTGTCTCCTTCTGTCTGGTCATTATGGAAGCAACCTTTCTTGTTTTATACCTTCTCAATTAAATAAATAAATATCTTGGGACAACTCACACACGGCTATCTGATCCCAAGCTAAGCAGAGCTTGTGTTATGGTAACCAGGCAACTGATATACATACTTATATAATTTATAAATACATACATATTATAGATAAATCACACCCAGACACAGAACAAACAATCATGATCATCACACAAAGTTTGTCCTGGGTGGAAATAGAACCTACGACCTCCGGCTCAGCAGTCAGGGCCACTAACCACTAGACCAACAGGCCCGTCAATTATACTTACTTAATAGATTCAGACAGACTTTCAAGCTTCACCTATTTGTTAAAATGGTAACACATCTTTTTTTTTTGCGGATGTCATCAAATAATAACTTCCCCCGCTCTGGGCGGAGAGGGGGCGGGCTTGTCAAAGTTGTACTGACTGCAACCCACCCATGTTCCTTTTATTGCCCTTTGTGTTCCGGGGCCGCGGTATCTCCTTCAAACAAGCCACGACCCCGGCAGGAAAATTCAACCTTTAAGATGGCGAAACAGGATGCCAAAGTTTGTAAAGAAAAACGCGATTCCTTGGCCGGATTTTTTTGAAATTATACATAGGCATTCAGTTACGTATTTAATACGCTACATCACGCTATGGTTCTATGGAGGTGAGCAGCATCTGCCTTCTGAATATAGCATTGCCTAATATCCATTTCAGCTGACGCATTCATTGTGCGAACCGCCAGTCTGTGGAATTCACTTCCAGCTTCTCTCTTTCCTGATCTTTATAATCAAGATCTACTATCCTACTAATATCCTACTTCCTACTAATATTATAAATGCGTAAGTTTGTGAGTTTAGATGTATGTTTGATCCTCTTTCCCAAAAAAAAACCACTGAACGGATCTTGATGAAATTTGGCACAGAGGTAGTTTATCGTCTGGAATAACACATAGGATACTTTTTTCGATTATCACGCGGGCGAAGCCGCGGGCGCCAGCTAGTTAAGCATAAAAATAAAAGCTATATTTTTCCGACTAGAGTATAAGTAGTGTCAATGGCTTATATTAAATCAAAGGGCTATCGTTTCTTCTTAAATGAACTTATAATAAAATCATTGAATTGTTAATATCTTAACAAATATCATAGTCATTATACATTATATAATCTTAAGTCATAGAAAAAGGATTTAGCCCACTTTAGCTTAATTACTTCTTCAATCAAATTGAATTGGTCAATAACGTTTCATAATGAATGAATGAATAGTAATGACTGCAAACATAGTCATTCACAATTAATAGTTAATTTTGTTCTTTGATGAAGTTTATGTTTTCAATTATCTTGTTGTCGATTACGAAATTAGTTGTATTTCTATAGCTTGAGAATAGATTGAATCTTAACACTTAGTAATTATCATTTGAGTGGCAAGAATCAGTTATATAATTATGAGCCTATTCAATTACGTAAGACACAGATGTAAAAATGTCGGCCCGAAAAACATTTTTGCAAAAAAAAAGATACTGACTTCCAAATAAAAAAAGTGTAAGATATCTTTTCTTTCGAAATTCGGTAGCAACAAAACCAATGAAAAAACAAAGTCACCAACTTCCTTCGTGAAACGCAAAATCGTGTCATAGTGTTTTACTTGTAAGGAGAAGTTATTCCTTTATTTTTATAATAGCTTTTTTGCGCGGTTTCACCCGCGTCTTTAGTTGCTGCCCCGCTCCCGTGGGTAGTAGCGTGATGTTGTATAGCCTATGTTACTTCCTGATAATGTAGCTTCCTATTAGTGCAAAAATGATTAAAATCGGTCCAGTAGTTTTTGAGTTTATCCTTTACAAACAAATCTTTCCTCTTTTTATTAAATGTAGTGTAGATAAAATACTTATAGATTTATTTTTTAACACCAAAAACGTATTGTAAACCATTTCAATTTATGGCCGTGCCTTTAATGATTTTAGTAACGTGTTTTTATGAAACTGTTATGTTAGTTTCAAGCATAACTAACAATAACTTGGTTATTTAAATGCATTATTAGTTGCAAACAAAACTTGTTCCAATCACTCAAAAATTCGAAAAACCCAATTTCCGTTGACCATCAGACAGAAAGCGCATACGTACACGTTCCTTTTGACTTGTTATTGAAAGAAATCCCCATGAGCGATGTCGCGGGTAAAACCCAGTCTTGCAATGACGATACATGGTGTAAAACTTGACGAGTACTGACTACAAATGTTGTAATAAATAACTTTTAGCCATACTTTATTAGTGGCCTGTTGGTCTAGTGGTTAGTGGCCCTGACTGCTGAGCCGGAGGTCGTGGGTTCGATTCCCACCCAGGACAAACTTTTTGTGATGATCATGATTGTTTGTTCTGTGTCTGGGTGTGATTTATCTATAATATGTATGTATTTATAAATTATATCAGTTGTCTGGTTACCATAACACAAGCTCTGCTTAGCTTGGGATCAGATAGCCGTGTGTGAGTTGTTCCAAGATATTTATTTATTTAGTGGGTATTTGTTACTACACCCGACTTTTAATGAATGGGTTGCAGTGTCACACAGACATACTTACACAAAAATATTTGGTCTGTTGACGGTGAGCAAACTTTTTCGCAGCTGCTTTGGTACTAAAAGATAACGAAGTCAAAGATTTATTTATATTTAACCCGTAAATGTCAGCAACTGGGTAATATATTTAAATCTTTTATTTGGGATTTTAATGATTATTTTGGCGAGACAAAATATTTCTTAATTCAGTTACAAATACATGTACATGCAATAGCTTGATTTTTCCTATATCCTTACTTTATTAATATTATAAAAGCGAAATTGAATTTGTTTGTTACGTCTTCACGCCTAAATGGCCAAACCGATTTTGATGAATTTTGAAACAGAGATAGATGGGAACCTGGAGACGGACATAGGCTATTTTTTTAAAGTGAAATAAGGGAAAGAAAGAGAGAAGAAAAGGGGAGAGAAAGAATTTTTGTTCGATCTTCACGCGGGTTAAAGTTAGCGTTAGCCCACAGTAATGACGCTACGCGGACGAAGTCGCGGGCGAAGCTAGTTTATTATATATATTTGGGGGTTGAACCTGCGACCTACAGCGCACAGAAACTGCAACTTAATAAACTAATCCGTCAACACGGCGCCAAAACACAGTCATAACAACTTTGTTTATTTATTTAAACATGCCACTTTAACAATGAGATATTCTCATATAAATATACATAAATTAATTTCAATAAATTCAAATCGGTGGCCCTGAAGGCCTACTAATCAATATACACAAAACCAGTTTAATCTGATCTCTCGTTGTACGGGAAATCTATAACGAGCGAGGCCATGTTATGTCATGTGTCGCCGTGAAAACAATAAAAAAAAATATTATGTCAACAAAACTTTTAACGAGACGCGGAAGCCCTTTGGTAAGCAACAGTGACGATTAAATGTACGATTACTGAATAAATAAACAGTTCCGAATAAAAATGACATAACCAACCATGTCAGGGTTATAAAGAACTAGCTGTGCCCAGCGGTTTCACTGGCTACTCATCTCCTTAATATCATAACGTCATGTTATAATATAGTCTACTAGCAAACCGCCTATATTTTACATATAGACTTTCCTCTTGAATCACTCTATCTATAACGGATTTGAATGCAGTTTTGCATTCAAATCCGTTTAGGAGTTTAAAATATTCAAGCGAACAGACAGCGGAATCGACCTCATTTTATACTATGTTAAATTTCTAGTAAATTCGGCCAAGGAATCGCGTTTTTCCATATAGACTTTGCCACCGTGTTTTACCCCCTTTTAGTGGATGTGAAATCATCAAATAATTTCCCACGCTCTGGGTGGGTTTTAGTCAGTACAAGCCTGACACTACTTGTACTTACTGACTAAAACCCACTCATGTTCCTTCTATTGCTCTTTATGTTCTGGAGCCACGGTATCTCTTTCGAACCCGCAACTGTTGTCTTTATGGTGACACCCGGGCGTTTCCCGCCCGATTATGTGCAGCAACTTCCCTAAACTTCCGTGTCCGGTGAGGACCTGCGTCAGGCGGTAGGTGAGGACGCTATGGCGCCTCTCCAGCCACTTCCTAAAGAGAGGACCCTGCACGGGGTTGGGTGGCTCCCCATGCTACCAAAATCACCACGTCTCTATTACTCGAAGAGGAGGAAAAGCAGACCAGTTTCGCCTTATAATAATTCGTCTAGCCTTTTCCCGGCTATTAGGGTCGGCTTCCAGTCTAACCAAATGCAGCTGAATACCAGTATTTTACATGGAGCGTGTATCTGACTTTCTCGACCCTGGTATTAAGTTATACGATATCAGTACCCAAGTCAATTTCCATTAATAGGCCACATTCGTTATGTCTGAAAATCCATTAAATACTTTCGCTAAAAACACAACGGTGACCTGAAAATACAAAGAAAAAAATGGGGCAACCTTCAAACATTGTTTGTAGGCCTTAAACTAATATTTACGCAATAAAAAATGATAACACTAAAAACCGTTCACATTTCAGTAAATCATCACACCGCCATTTCTTTTTCAAGGTAACACTTAAACAGATTTCTGCCTAAACAAAAGCAACTGTTGGATTTTCAAGGATAGGCTCAGCATTGAAAGTTGAAATTCAAACATATTTATTACTAGCTTAGCTAACCCGCGGCTTCGGTCGCGTTAAATTCGAGGTAACACAGTTCCCCTTTCCTGATTTGCAGGTACCTGTAGTTTTTGCCCTAGCGCCTTATTTATTGAATTAGCAAAGCTAAGTTTTTCCTATTCTTCCCTCTTTCTCCCCCTTATCCCATTTTAGCCTATGTTCATCTCCAGGATCCCAACTATCTCTGTACGAAAATTCTACAGAATCGGTTGAACCATTAAGGCGTGAAGACGTAATTTAACAATCAAACTCACTTTCGCTTTTATAATATTAGTAAGGTTTTAGGCCATAGTTTTAAAATATATTTTTTACTAGCTGTTCCTCGCGGTTTCACCCACGCTGCTCAGCACCTGTTGGTCGTAGCGTGATGTTATATAGCCTATAGCCTTCCTCAAGAAATGGACTATCCAACACTAAAAGAATTTTCCAATTCCAACCAGTAGTCCCTGAGATTAGCGCGTTCAAACAAACAAACAAACAAACAAACTCTTCAGCTTTATAATATTAGTATAGATATACATTTATAATGAGTCATACACGGCAAGCAATTCATTCATCTAAAATATACAACTAAGATAATTTTTAAAACATATCTGCATTTGTCAAAAAAAAAAAAAAACTTGATTCACGGTGGGGAGAGAAGGGTTATCCTAATAAAAGTAGCCTAAAATCCTCACGCTGATTAACGGAGGATGATTGCTATTAAAATGTCATTAAGTATTAATTCGTCGATCGTTAGTTTTAGCCAAAAGAAGTTTTCGCCGAATCAATCAAATCACCATGACCTGAATAAGTGTGCAAACGTTTTTCGCTCGAATCGATCATGAGAGCTATTAATATCACTCGCGACCTATTTATATCAATCTGTCGACTTTGTGTGCAATTGCAATGTATCAATCTTTCGGAAAGATTATGATGGATAATGTCATTTTTGCACATATTTTTTACAATGAAACATTTTTAGTAACGTTGCCCCACACTAGCATTTCACCTGTATAGTGGGTGCCTTTACAAACAATTAAACTCACATACACAAACAGCTAGACTCGAAACAACGATTTGTAAGTCATACAAATATTTGTTCCGTGCGGGAATCGATCCCTTGACACGCAGCGCAGCAGTCAATCGTTCAGCCACTGCGCCAACCGCGCCATCATCTTCATGCCGTCATCTTTCTCTAGATGAAAATACAAGAGATATTTAGGAGGTAAAAGTCTTCACCTATGTACATAGCTTTTTCCCAACTATATTGGAAACTGACTCCTAGTCTAACCAGACGTTAACCAGTTTGTCACCATGTCATGGTTCCGTACCTCAAAAGGAAAAAACCGTCTGCCTGTCTTTGACTCCATAGAATACGGTTTTTCAAAAATTATTTCTAAAAGCTACTTATCTTCGTAAACTATTCCCTATTCCTTAATTTTGCGGATGCTGAGCAAGAGCATTTAAAATTAATTTATCGTGAAATTCATTAAGACTGACACAAGTATGTAAAAATATGGTAAGGCACCATTGCCACATAATAAAAACTAAAAAAAATGTTTTTTTTGTTAACACCTAATTAACATTGACATTTAATCAGGAATAATTAAATCAATCAGTAATCGACTACCAAAAATAAAAAAAAAATCGGTAAAACAACAAGCATCGATAAATTAACCTTGAGAGTCACATCACTAGTTGAAAGTGACAGTGACGTTTTGAGCGAGTTCGTCATTCAACGGAATTGTCGATGGATTGCGCAATACTGGCGGTTTGTCATTACGTGGATATGACGTCATGTCATTGTTATGACTATTATCTTATGACGTCAGAGGCTATTTTCGAATAAAAACGCTTCTCTTTTACAATTGAGTCATTTTATTATAAAAACCTACCTAAGTGACCGAGGTATCGCGTCTTCATAGCGTGTTACTGACAATCTAAGACCCAAAAGTTAAGAACCTTAAACCAACCCAGTCGCTGCGGAGAGACACTCCGGGCGTTGGGACTATAGATGCTGGTCTGAGGACGGTGACCAATGGGTGGCTCACCGCCCTGCGCGTTGGTGTTCCACGCGCGCCTCAAAAATATGTCAACAAAGAGGCCTGTGAAAATCCATTTTCCTGCCAATAATTTTAACGTAATTCAGATCATAATCCTATTCTGATAATCGGACATTTTAGTATGGACAAATATAATAAATAAATATAATAAATATCTTGGGACAACTCACACACGGCTATCTGATCCCAAGCTAAGCAGAGCTTATGTTATGGTAACCAGACAACTGATATACATATTTATATAATTTATAAATACATATATTATAGATAAATCACACCCAGACACAGAACAAACAATCATGCTCATCACACAAAGTTTGTCCTGGGTGGGAATCGAACCCACGACCTCCGGCTCAGCAGTCAGGGCCAGGGCCACTAACCACTAGACCAAGAGGTCCGTCGAATATCATGGGTAACAAACTCCATAAGTCATAAAAACAAATGTATTCACCCAAAACGCGTGTCTAGACGATGTTAGTAAGCTGATTATGCAGAATATTTGCAAAACAAACAGCTGTCTGTTTGCGGTCAAATTATCACTTATTTGAGTTTATGCATACCTACCGCATCTTCAATAAGCTTTGCCTTCGGATGCTGGAATGCTAATTAGTAGATATTATGATACCGAAATACTCGTTAAACTTCTATTTTTAACTAGCCGAAGTAGTAGAAGAAGAAAAATACTAAATCTACACTAATACTATAACGAATAAACTCAAAATATTACATCCCTATTGGAAAGCTACATTATCTAGAGTAATATAGGTTATTCTTTATACTATAACATCACGCTGCTACCTACAAGAGCGGTGTCAGTAAGCAAAGAGGCGGTTGAAACCGCGCAGAACAGCTAGTAAATGTAAAAAAAAATGTATATTTTTGCTTTAATTGAACTTATATACTGCATCCTGGACAACTTTGGAGAAGGCCTTCACTGTGGAGGGGTTCTTGAAGATTTTTATAATTTATTTAATTGTTTAGGTACTTAGGAATAAAAATTAGTGCACAAAAACATAGAGGAATAAAAGGCATTTTTTATACAAACTACGTTCGGTTGCACTCAAACCCGACCAGGCTAGGCGAATGATGAATTAAACAAATAATTTATTGGATTTATGGGAACAATATTCCCACTGCCCTAGCAGTAGCCTGGTGCCCGCCAGGTGGTCTGTATAGTCACGAGCAACACTTACCAAAATTCAAAAGCGATTTTCTAAGATAATGACCTATTTCGTATGGCTTCGAAAATACTGTGTTCATGAAACCGTGCATCAATAATCAATCCCGCAGGAGGAAATCGTGACTGTATAATGCATAGCGTTGCAGAGCTGGTTGGTAAATGTCACACTGTGTTCGATTTTTGATTATTTCGACTTAGAATATTCCGATTTTTGATTAGTTTGATCTGGAATATTCCGTTTTTAAGCATTTTTCATTTCATTTAATTCGAATGCTAACGGCGAGCGGTCAAAAATCGAATGCTGAAACTCAACGGTTTTAGCATTCGATTTTTAAATTGATTTACAAAATTATCAACAAGCAGGTGTGAAATATGTTACAAGTTTAAGACGACATAAATCTGTTTTGTTTTTAAAATAATATCTAATAACCTTCTTTCAAAAATATACGCAAATATTATTACACTCAAAAGTAGAGTAAGCCAATAAAATAAATACACACCTGGCCATTTAACGTTATTTTTGTACACTGTCGTTGTCATCCAACGAAGTGTCAACGCACTTTATTTTATTAAACACTGGCGAGCAAAATAAATAGGACAATGTTGTATACTATTGGTGTTTATATATTTATAAAATGAATTAAATAGCTTTTCGCAAATCGGCTATTTAACACTTACACTCTTGTGCCATTTTTATCCAGATATTACCCGCACTATTAACTATGCCGTTTGCTCATCTAATTTTGACTAACTATACGACTTCATGTATTTTCTGAAGTGCTAGTAAAAGGTTTTAATTTCGTTTTTTTTTTCAAATTTAATTAATTTTTAGTAAAGACTTGAAGGTCACATTTTATTGTATCATCTACTTGTTAATTGGCTACGTTCAGAAGTTATTATTCATTTGATATGTAAATGAACAGTAGCTCTACGTTTTTTGTTAGAAGGCAAAAATCTTAATAGATCACGTTAGATAGATATTATCACTCATCAATAGACAATCAGTCAAATAAATCAGTACCTATGAAGTTAAAAAAAACATCGATTTCGGTGGTTAACGTTCTACGGACCCAAACAAAGTTTCCACATTATTTGTGCAAACCGCCCCCGGTAGTCAATAGATTTTACTAGGCTTCTCTATTTCCCGGTCATTATGATTATCTCTCTAAATTAAAAATATTTATTTGCTAAAAAAAAAAATTATACGAGAAAATATCTTATATCCTCAAAAGTTACTGTAACTCACTCACTGTTGTCTTCGAATAACGAGTGAATCGGTTTCTTCCAGACAAGCGTGTCACCCTAGGCCGTATCTTCGCTTCGCATCCAGGTGCACGCGGTCAAGGGTCTCGATGCAAGATTAAAAACATCGATATCACTAGTAAATCATTCAAGCACCTACAACCCTTTAAAGTTCATTGTGATTTTGTTTTTAATAATTCTTTTTTCAAATTAATGGCCAGTTTAATCGCGCTTTACTTGTAAGTTTATGCTTTTAATTTGTAAGTGCCAACTGCCAGGTACATTTTTCCCGCTAAAAATCTTTAAAGTCTTTTTTTCTTCCATGAAATCACTAAAGGTGAGTCATTTCGTGCTATTTTCAATGATTTAGTTTTATTACTTTTTAAAAGATGCAATACTTTAGCGAAGCAATAAAATGCTCCAACATTCACAGTATTAGCATAAGTAAAAACATCATATATTATTATTATTGCAATTGCCTGAGCATATGAAGTATTGCATATGGTATTTCGATAGATACATCAACTTTTTTATAGCTTATGAAAGTTATGAGGCACTAGTTATTGCCCGCGTCTACAGCATTCTCGTATACATTTTGACGTGTATGAGTGAAATATGTGATATTCTGTGCCATATTTCATGCAGATGCGTTCAGCCGTTCCGGCCTAATAGAGGAACAAACATCCACATCCAAATTTTCGCATTGAAAATTGTTGTAAGATTTATCCCAAACAAAAATAATAGTTATCATAAACCTTTTTTGACGGGCCTGTTGGGCTAGTGGTTAGTGATCCTGACTGCTGAGCCGGAGGTCGTGGGTTCAATTCCCACCCAGGACAAACTTTGTGTGATAAGCATGATTGTTTGTTCTGTGTCTGGGTGTGATTTATCTATGAAATGTATGTATTTATAAATTATATAAGTATGTATATCAGTTGTCTGGTTACCATAACACAAGCTCTGCTTAGCTTGGGATCAGATAGCCGTGTGTGAGTTGTCCCAAGATATTTATTTATTTGAGAACCATTTTTCTCAATGTTTATTTGTACTACAGAAATGATTACAAAAAAGTCCCAACCCAGTTGACTTGATTTAAATTAATCCTACTAATATTATAAAGGCGAAAGTTTCTGAAGATGGATGTATGGATGTTTGTTACTCTATCACGTCGAAACGGCTGAACGGATCTTGATGAAATTATAGTCTGGAATAACACATAGGATACTTTTTTTTCAATATCACGCGGGCAAAGCCGCGGGCGCCAGCTAGTATCTTCAGAATATCGGATTTCACAGCTTCTTAGTTGTTTCAAAGACCTCCTGGTGGTTCTAAAACAGTCTGGCAAGTTCAAATGTAAACACTAAACACATTAGCAACTTTTAAGGTCGTATATTGTCTAAACATCGACCGAAATAACCTTGGGATACGTAAATTAATCAAAAATGTATTGCATCACATAAAAAATATTTTATTTTCGAACCGCTGTTTGCCTGTCGGACCTGCGGGTTTGTTCGAAATTGTTACAGCAGTTCTGGAACATAAAAGAAGCAAAAACTTGAGCGGTGTCAAGGGACACCCGGATGGAACGAAGTTATTATTTATTCTCCGCGGTTTCACCCACGCTGCTCAGCACCTGTTGGTCGTAGCGTGATGTTATATAGCCTATAGCCTTCCTCAAGAAATGGACTATCCAACACTAAAAGAATTATCCAATTCCAACCAGTAGTCCTTGAGATTAGCGCGTTCAAACAAACAAACAAACTCTTCAGCTTTATAATATTGGTATAGATTAGATACAAAAAACCTGTAAACACTCAACAAAAATAATCGTCGCAACACCACACTGTTCAAAGCGAAATAGAAAGACGAAACGCCCCTTTTCACAACGCACGATAAGTAACTTCTTTCAAACAGGGATGGGTTTTAGTTTTAGACTTTTACTTAAACCCAGAAGGCTGCTCCGCCCACATTAAGAGTTATTTGATGACTAGCCATCAGAAAACTGCACTTAGTCTTAAATCCGCCTGCGTGACGATTGACCACTGTTAAAGTGATAACCCTAATGGCTTGACTTTTTTTTTTTAAACGTTGCCTCACATTAGGAATTTCTCCTGTATCGTGGGTGCTTTTACAAACATATAAACTCACATACACAAACAGCCAGACCCGAAACAACTATCTGCAGGTCATACAAATATTTGTTCCGTGCGGGAAACGAACCCGCGACACGCAGCGCAGCAGTCGATCCCTCAGCCACTGCGCCAACCGTGCTGTCAGAAAAGGTTGAAAAGTTTTGGACTTTGTAGTGCGGTAGGACATACTTACATAATGGAGGTTACATAATGCAGATCCATGTGATAGAAAAAACTGCCGGTTTTCAAGTAAAGGCACAAATCAAATGGTGGTTTTCCAAGATTTTCTATGAAAAAACCCAACTGCGCGATCTGAAATAAAAAATACGTACATTTGTAAATACTTAGGTTCTGATTTCCAGACTAGAAAGGCTTAAAACTGACCCAGACGTTGATAAACCGTGTCTATATCCCAGATTGAGTATATCAATAGTGATTTTTATGTAAAAACTAGCTGTGCCCAGCGGTTTCACCCGCTTCTCACTTAGGGGTATGAAAAATAGATGTTGGCCAATCTCAGACCTACTTGATATGCAAACAAAATTTCGTTTAAATCGGTCCATCCGTTTCGGAGGAGTATGGGAGCGAAAACTGTGACACGAGAATTTTATATATTAATATGTTAATTATTCATAGATATACCTTAAACAAGTTTTATTAGTTCGTTAGGTAGCGTGACATCATTTTTATTACCTATTCACGAAAATAAGATGTAAATATCTATGACGGCGCGTTCGTGTTCTATGCGCGCCTCAAAGACCTGACGGACGGCACGGTTGGCGCAGTGGCTGAGCGATCGACTGCTGCGCTGCGTGCCGCAGGTTCGATTCTCGCACGGAACAAATATTTTTTCACCTGCAGATAGTTTGGCCGTTTTTGTATGTGACTTTTAATGTTTTTAAACGCAACCACGAAACAGGCGCAATTCAGGGTGTGGGGCAACGCTTTTATTAAAAAACAAAAAATAGAGATGTCAGCAAAGCAGAGGCTCCTGCCAGGGCTACTGCCTGCCGGGGTTGCGGGTTGTTCGAAAGAGATACCGCGGCCACGAAACACAAAGGCCAAAAGTAGGAACATGGATGGGTTGTTGTCACTACAAGTCTGACACTATCTTCCACTCCACCCAGAGCGGGAAAAGTCATTTGATGACTCATCCGTATAAAGTAATATAAAACTGATGATACATTAAAAAAAAACTCTTGTAAACTATACTTCATCGTATAGTAAAATGATCGTAAAAACAATGACTCATCTTATTCCTATTTGCGAACATAAAACCTTACATAACTATTGTATCCGAACTACTTTTATTACAATGTTTGTTTATTCTAACCGCCTACCGGTTACAATCAATGTCAATGTCAGATGTGATTGACAGATCACATGACGTCATAGGTCATCAATCATGTGAAATGACAGCGCCAATGTTACAATATTGGTAGTACAATCTTTCTGTATGTCTGTTTGTTTTGACTAATCTCCGAATTGACTGGACCGATTTTGGCGGGACTTTTTCTGACAGATAGCTGATTTTATAAGGAGTATTTAAAAAAAGCATTGGCCTGTTTTTAAAATCGATTCAAACAGGGAAGTAATCCTTACTAATACCCTAATACTATAAAAGCGAAAGTGAGTTTGTTTGTTACGTCTTTACGCCTTAAGGGCTAAACAGATCTGATGAATGTTGGTACAGAAAGCTATTTTTTTAAATTGGGTAATGAGGGAGAAAGAGGGAAGAAAAGGGCAAACTTAGCTTTGCTATTACAATCAATAAAGCGCAAGGGCAAAAACTACAGGTATCTGCAAATCAGGAAAGAGGAACTGCGTTTTTTTAGTATTTGATAGTTTTACTAATCTAATATTAAAAATTTTGTAGTGGGAGTTAAACAATCTATACTAATATTATAAAGCTGAAGAGTTTGTTTGTTTGTTTGTTTGAACGCGCTAATCTCAGGGACTATTGGTTGGAATTGGAAAATTCTTTTGGTGTTGGATAGTCCATTTCTTGAGGAAGGCTATAGGCTATATAACATCACGCTACGACCAACAGGTGCTGAGCAGCGTGGGTAAAACCGCGTGGAACAGCTAGTTATTTCTAAAAGTTTGCCATCTATCCCAACTTTACCATATTTACTGTTGAATGAGATAACTCTATTAGGTAAGTACCGGAAATTATTTTGCGCAACCATGATTGCATGGTTAGGTGCATCCTTTATCAACGTTAATAGGAAACTAAATTAACTACTGTTAGTTTACAATATCAAATTAAGTATCTGTACAAATACAAGTGGCTCCATCTGTTAACGTTTCCTGAAGGACTAGTTCGCTTAAACGGTACTCATTAATTCGGCGATTTTGGGAGCGTTTGCGAGCGTTTTATTGCAACACTCAACAGGTTAATCCCGAAGGTTTTCAACTGTTTTTTTATGTCCCATATAATAGGAGGCGATCCTATTACAATCAACCTGATATAAATCCAGAATGCTTATGAAAACTCTGATTGAAAATCCAAAAACAATTAAAACTAAAAACAATAAACAAAAAAACTTAGAGGTGTCAAAGGACACCCGGATGGAACGAAGTTCCTATAGAAATGAAAATATCTGGCTTGCTTTCTATAAGAGAGAGAGAGACAGACAGACAGAGAAACATGCGACGCCGCACAGCTTACAATAGCTTACTATAACAACGTGTCGTGACAACTTTTCGTAAGAATTTTTTCCGTCTAGCCCCCTTTTACAAAGCGCGATAAGGAACTTCGTTCCAAGACATATATTTAATTATGTATTCAAGAGCATTGGGAGACTGAACCGGTGGTCGTCGACTTATTTATTTATGAGCAAAAAAAACTTATATATTAAAAAAAAAATGCAACATCATAAAATAATGTAGCTGTTATTTTGTCCAGCCAATTGAATCGACACCTGTTAAGCTAGTTTAGAAAACTAATTTCAAAGAATATTCACACCTGCATATAATTTATGCAAATTACCATAGATCTCTTCATGTCCGACAGTTTTTGCAATCAATTTATTCTTAATATTATATTAGTTTTCTTCGCTAAAACAAAAAAAACTGTAAAAAAAATTCTGATAGAAACAGATGGTCGATTCATTTAATATTTTGAAGGTATTTCAGACAAAGACCAGTATTGAGGTAGTGGAAGTCAGAAAGCAGCTGTTCCATGTTGAATACTAGTGTTCAGCTGTATCTTTTTGGACTAGAAGCCGACCCTAGCATAGTAGGGAGACGGCTGGGCAAATGATGAATAGCCAACATCTGTTTTTTTTTAAAACCTTTCTCGGGTACCCTAGGAGTTTTTCCTGTATTGTAGATATTTTAACAATCTTTTAAACACAGATACACAAACAGCCAGACCCAGAATGACACGTAGCTCAGTCAATCGCCGAGAGCGACGAGACCAAAAAACCTATTTCTATAGAAGACACCGTTTTTCATACTTGTTACATAGTTTGCAGTCTGTGCATAATTATGAAAATCTACGTTAGCTATACGAGATAAACTAAACTAACATTTTTTTTTTTTTTTCGTGTGGAAATCCTCAATGGATGTCCTCCGCCTTTGCGGAGGGGTCTGTCAGACTCCTACTGACTAAAACCACACGGTGTTCCTTCTCGTCACTTCTGGCTGGGGTGCGGGGACACATTTGCATTCTACACAATCACCCCAGCAGTGAAAACTAAACTAACATAGCTTAACCCTTGGTCTGCAACGCGCAAAAACCGCGGCACGGCTGGAGCAGAAGGGGTACTATGACATCTTATAGCAATTCTTATTCCACTGAGGGAAAGAGATGGTGCTAGACACCCTGTATAGCTCTGTCTCTTTCTCTCAGTGGAATAAGAATTGCTTTAAGAGGTCATAGTAGGGTAGCAGTTCCGCCAGAAGAATTTGCAACAACTGTGCTGAGGTTTTTGATCTCATCCAAAGTTAATTAATTAGGAAGTTCTTCAGTGAGATTATGTAAGTTTTAATTGTATTGCAGAAAATGACAGTTCGAAAAGGTAACATGTTTATTACTTTAAGAGAATAGAATAGTTACTCAATCTGATCTTTCCTTTCACTAAAACGGAGACGAAGTTTATTTCTAATGATGTCATCAAAGCAACAACTCTAGACGTCATAAATAATGTGATAGTAATACTTAAAATGTATTCTTTATTATAATGAGATTGATATTTAATTCGTGTTTGTATATCAATCTTATCGATTAACATCATGCGAGACAAATCGAGACAGGTCATAGACCGGACAAAGATTTTCGATAAATGATAGTATTTTTATGGATGGGAAATATTGTCCGATTTAACAGCTAACAAACAACAAAGGTTGACCAGCGAAATGCCATTAAGAAAAAGAAAAAGGATGAGAAATCATCAAATGACTTCCAGCCACCTCCTTCACTACCATGAATGATTCGCAGAAGAAGGTGACTGACTGAAGCCGAGCTGGATACGAGACGTCGCATCGTGTAACTATAAATCTATTGGACGATGATGGAATGTCTGATAAATGATATTGCTGAAAAAGGAAAATGAAGGAATCAATGTTTAAAAAAAGAACACACTTTCATTTGATACCTGTTTCCATGGTGATAGTCCGCCATTTTGGATTTAGAATGACAGTACCAAGCTAAGCAAGCTTTGTCCCTGCCGGGGTTGCGGGTTGTTCGAAAGAGATACCGCGGCCCCGGAACGTAAAGGGCAATAGAAGGAACATGGGTGGGTTTTAGTCAGTAATTTTTTTTTTTATTTGATGATTTCCCACCACAGACAAAAACAAGCTTTATGACCCAAACAAAACATGACATGCAAAATTCTAATTCAATCTAAAACCGGGTAGTAGGGAAAAATTTACTTCTAAGGGCAGATTTTTCAATAGTCAGATAACTTTAATCTGAGGAATAAAAATGGCGGTTTGACAGCTTCTCTATAGAAAATATGTCAAATCACTATTTTTATTCCTCCGATAAAAGTTATCTGACTATTGAAAAATCAGCCCTAAGTATGTTTTTTTACATAGTAAGTGACGTTATATGTGAGCTTGTCAAAAATACTGAGTGGACAGCTGGTAGATATAGGAAAATTCTGTGAACAAGATGACATGCTGCACCGCCCCAAAGCAATTTAAGTAGGCGCACGAATAACGATTAGTTCTTTCTAACAGTGAATCATGTCAACTGAAAATCAATCTATTAGTGGAAGTAACAAAGCTACGTTTTCAATGTTTTATTTCTTTTATCTACAGTTCACAAAAAACCTCAATTCGTTTACTATTTTTTACTAGATTTATTCACTTATTTTATAACAAAAGTTTGTCATAGCGACACAAACGTACATTTAAACACTAAATCTAGCCTGGACTTTGAGCTTAGTACATCGGTCAATGACCTAAGTTTTTATGCGAAACTGTTTCGAGAATTCCGTCATTTTTATTTAGTACAAAGGAAACGAAGTTTACCTTGTTTTAAAGTAATGGGTTTTGATATTTTTGCGGATATTTACGTTTTAGTAAAACATGTTTCTAAATGTATTGTTTCCTGGTGTTATTTATTTTATGGTTATGTAAATATTTGGGATGTATTTGTACTTCCATTACATAACTTCATGCCTGTAATTCAAGAAGGGCCAAGCGAAAGTGTGACATTCGCGAAAAAAAAATATATAAAATTGAAAATGAAAAAAAAAATTTTGGTAAGGCGCAGAATTTCTTCTTCATCCATACTCCTCTGTTATTCACCATTTTATCCATTCTTGTCATATTATCCTTCACACATTCCATACCTCGTTTCTTTTGCCTTCCTCTACTCTTTCAGTTCTCTGAGTTTATGGGAAGTACTAGTTCTATTTTGATGATCATGAGTGCGTGAGTGTGTCATATATGCGAAACTTTGCTTTCGCTTAACTTTGGAACTAAATGACTTACAGTCTTGAAATTTTGGAGGAGCTCGTGGCTAAATAATAGCAGCCGCTCGGGTCGATCTTAAGGTTAAGCCGCGCTTGCCTAGGTTGGTCTGTGGATGGGTGACCACCCGTTACATACCGAGTTTCCTCCGTGCCTCGGAAAGCACGTTAAGCCGTTGGTCCCGGCTGTCATTTGTAGATCTTTGACAGTCGTTACAGGTAGTCAGTGTCCCGAAAGTCTGACAACCAGTCTTACCAAGGGGTATCGTATTACCCAGTATTAACTGGGTTGTGGAGGTCAGATAGGCAGTCGCTCCATGTAAAATACTGATATTCAGCTGCATCCGGTTAGACTGGAAGCCGACCCCAACGTAGTTGGGAAAAGGCTAGGCAGATGATGAGTCTTGAAATTTTGGATTTTTAGTATGTGATTATAGCTTACTGGATGACGAAAATTTCTGCGTTCTGGTGTTATCCAGAGGTTCTCAAATAGGCCTGAAAATGCGGCGAAATGGTTCCAGTAAAGGATGGTACGGCAGTATTTGATTCGTTCTCGAATTGGCGGGGGCACTGCCGTGCCCTCCTCAGCGTTCATACCCAAAACTTTCCTCAAAACATCTTCCTCATTCTTTCACCTATTACCATTACCACTAAACTTTACAGTCATGGACTCCACTTTCAGAATTCTTTTATGAGCATGTTAACATGGTTCTATCCACATTTTCTTCCTACGATCAAACAGACGACTAAACAATCCTTACCTCTATAAAACATTGGTGTAGATGAACTTGATATCATCTCCCAATTGTCAGAAACGTGATCAGTTTTCAGTCCGTCTAACAAGGCTCAAGGTTCTGAAGCCTGAACATTATACAGAATGATGTCAGACTTGCTAATAGTTCTGTTAAATACTGAATTAACAATTAGTGTCCGCATTCAATGCTATATCATTGCATGATGATACAATGCGTTTGAAATGTTCTTAAGTGGTAATTAGATGATTTTAATTAAATGTTTAGTTATAGCTAAGTTTTTGCAAACAATTTTACACGTCGGGTTTTTTTTTTAAACTAGATGAGGCCAGTGTTTTGTACCCGACTATGAAAAGAAACAGCGGAAACAAACTCAGAGGGCAGTCTCTTATAAGGTCCAGACAAAAATCTTGGTCAACTTGCATGAGGAAATGGTCTTAAGAAAGCACTATACGGTTGAGAGTGGTGTAGCTTTATACGTTTACAGTCAATATGATGATTATCGTGATTAAACGTTACAATTAAAGTACGTCATCTAATAACTTACAAAGATCGTCACTTACTGGTCGCCTGGTGGAGGAAATCCGCCGAGGTAGACCCCGGCGAAGGTGGTATAACGATCTGGGGCCTTAGTCTGCTATTACAATAGTGTCAGAATGGTCGATCACTGATCGCATAATGGTTAATTTTGACAAGTTTGGTAATCTGCTACATACTAAACTTGTCAAAATCAACCATTATGCGATCTGTGATCGACCATTCTGCCACTATTGTAATAGCAGACTAAGGCCCCTGGTCTTCTATGCGGAGCGAATATGACCAGATATCGCACTTAATAGAAAAGTAAAGAAGGAGAAAGAGGAGTTATTTGCCTAGCACTGAGTAAATTAAGAGGCAAACAAAAAAACTTATGTAAAGAACTAGCTTTTGCCCGCGGCTTCGCTCGCGTTAAATTCGGGGTAACACAGTTCCCTTTCCTGATTTGCAAGTACCTGCTACCTGTAGTGTTTGCCCTAGCGCCTTATTTATTGTAATAGCAAAGCTAAGTGTTCCCTTTTCTTCCCTCTATCTAGGCTATTTTAAAAAAAAGTGAAGAATGAGGAATCATTCTTCACTTTTTTTAAAAAATAGCCTAAGTCCGCCTTCAGGGTCCCAACTATCTCCGTACCAAAATTCATCAAAATCGGTTTAGCCATTTAGGCGTGAAGACGTAACAAACTTACTTTCGCTTTTATAATATTAGTAAGGATGTACTGTAGTTGCCCAGTCTACTTCTCCATGAACAAGAATGGTCAAGAAACTAAATATGACTACAATGTTAATTTTATGCTTTTAATAAAAATCATTATCCGTGTTCTTACATAAACTAGATATATAATGACTGAGGAAGCAATATTGTCGTTTACTTAGGTTCATACAATATAGGTAGCCATTTTAATTACTAAGTATCTTATAATAGTACCTACATAGTTATTTGCAATCAGTGTTATAGAGAACTAGCTTTCGCCCGCGGCTTCGCCCGCGTTAAATTTGGGGTAATACAGTTCCCCTTGCGCCTTATTGATTTGTAATAGCAACGCTAAGTTTTCCCTTTTCTTCCCTCTTTCCGATTTTGATGAATTTTGGTACAGAGATAGTTGGGAACCAAGAGAACGGACATAGGCAAATTTTTATTAAAAAAAAGTGGGATGTGCGGGAACATCCCACTTTTTTTTAATAAAAATTTGCCTATGTCCGTTCTCTTGGTTCCCAACTATCTCTGTACCAAAATTCATCAAAATCGGTTTAGCCATTAAAGCGTGAAGAGGTAACAAACAAACTCACTTTCGCTTTTATAATATTAGTAAGGAAGTAAGGATAATACTCTTCCTTGCAGAAATATTATGAAAGATTTAAAAAAATAACAAACTTCATAAAAATGTAATATGCATAGTGTAAATAAATCCTTCAGGAAATCGTTGACCAAGTGTTTTGTTAACACATTCGGGGTTGAGGGTTGTTCAGAAGAGATACCGCGGCCCCGGAAAACCAAGTGCAAAAGAAAGAACATGGATGGCTGTTGGTCAGAAAAAGGCTGACACTTCCTCTACGCCCAGAACGGGATTATTTGATGACTAAAAAGATCAAACTTAGTAATCCAACAAAAATATTACTGGAAAACGACTTTTTGTTTTGGGTTAAAAAAGCACGCTTTACAGCAAGTCTATTAAAGGCAGTCAAAATATGAACTTACTTAAGTAAAGTTATGACATATAAACTTGTGAAAAGTTACAAATTTGACAATCTCGGTAACTAGAAGGTACACACGACGGCACATCAACCTACACAAAACCATTTTAACCTGATCTCTCTAGTACGGATCGCACACCGTGACACAAGATCAGTAGGGTTACCATGACATCTTATAGCAGTTCTTATTCCTGTGTGAGAAAGAGATGGTGCTAGACACCCTGTATAGCTCTGTCTCTTTTCCTCAGTGGAATAAGTTCTGTTTTAAGACGTCATGGTAGGGCAGCAGGTTATAATAGTTTAGATTAGCTTGAACTGCCGCCGGCGCCGTGCGTACCACGATAATATGTCCGGAACAAAAAATATATCGCAATAATATTGTTGTTATCATAATCACAGAATAAAAACATCAGTATACCAATTAAAAGCACACGTGTAACAAACTCAAGATAAAAAGTCACTTCCTGAACTCAAGAATGTCAGTTTTCTGTTGAATTCTAAGTGTTTTCTTAGAACTCACCGTTAGTGAGTGATTGAGTGTACCGATTTATGTTGCTTTGATAACAGACTGAGTACTGATTAGTGAATGATTTAATATCTAGTTAGTAACTAAATTATTGTTATTATGTTAATGGATATGTTATCTTAATGATGCATTAGTGATCTTAAAGCAACTTTGTGGTAATTAAAAAAATAACATTAAAAACAATACTCTCTAGTTTGGGTTTCGATGGTCCCGGATAAAACAATTCAATTTTGTTTTTTTTTTCGGACGGAAAAACATCAATTATGAGCGCTCTGGGCAAAGCGGAAGAGAGTGTCAGACTTGTACTGACTAAAACCGTAAATGTTCCTTCTTTTACCGTTTGTGCTACGGGGCCGCGGTATCTCTTTCGAACAACCCTCAACCCCAGCAGGTCTGGCCCTGGCAGGCCCCCCTGCTTTGCTGACATCTCTTTGAGAATGTATGTAGGTAGAGTAAAACTAAAACCGTTTCCAAAAATCATAGAACAAAAGTTGTTCAGTTTCTAGGTTTGAGAAACCAGGTGACAGGTCTTGCATTCATTATGGTACACCCTGTATAACTATTTCACGAACATAAAAAACTATTAATACTTCGACTAACCTACCTTTATGTCGACAATAACCAAATAATTTTACATTAAGCTACATAATTTTACGACTAAACATAAAATAATCTTGCAACAAAGCAGTTACTTTTAGGAAACAATACGTTATTATGGCAATAAAATTCATTACTTTGACATTTATGCCTCGTAAATTATTTTAAACCATGCTAATGGTACACAGATTCACTGAGTATGCGGTGAAAAATAGAACTAAAGTTACAGTACTGAGTTTGACGTTTAAGTGACGTTTGCTAGCGCTAGTGGCGCCAAAGTGACAGTTCAGGGTATAATGGACGCCCTTGTAGTTTACTTGACGTTAAATATTACGGTTTTTGCCGACATGACATGGCTTCAAAGTATCTATGCATCTTGCAAAAGATCGTAAACGCCAAGTAAAGTATACCTACGCAGACGACATTAGATTTGATTAATATATATTTTTACCCGGTATTTGTTATTATTTTATACACGGTTGTGCAAACATGTTAAAACTCGGTTAATAGCGTTTGAAGGACTTTTTCGATTATACTCATAGGTACCACAATTGCAATTACCATGACATCTTATAGCAGTTCTTATTCCCGTTTGAGAGATGGTGCTAGACACCCTGTATAGCTCTGTCTCTTTCCCTGAGTGGAATAAGTTCTGCTTTAAGACGTCACGGTAGGGTAGCAGGTGTGGAGACGCTTTTACAGCCGGGGCATTACTGACTCATCCAGCGTTAGCTGAAGACAGTTGTGTGACAGTTCACACAGACATTCAGTGATAACACAACACGACGATCTACAATGGCGAACTTTTTCTATAACTAGCTATGTGACATCTTTATCGGACAGACACTTAATATGCCTCCCAGTCTCTTTGCGTGGGTGTCGTGTCGCCAGTAAAAAGGCAAAACAAATATTGACCAGGTAGCTAACACACAATTAGTAAAGCTTACTTCAAAAAACCGGACAAGAGTGAGTCAGACTCGCGCACCGAGTGTTCCGTACATAGTTGTGACTTAAACAGCCTTATCTTTTTACTCCGTAGACTGAGATGGTTGATTTGTCACATCTCCAAGGGACCACAGACTTGAGTATATGGTTTTAATTTCAACTTGATAATTCCACGCGTTCCCGAGATATAGGGTCTTGACAGACAGGCGGACAACAAAGTGATCCATTTTTTTTCTTATGTGGTACGGGACCCTAAAAATGACATCTCCAAAATAGACCCAACATTGTGTATCTGACATCAGCCAGATCAGTGACGTCACCATCAACTTCGCACCTATTAAGTAAGCCAAGATGCCTTAAACCATCCATTCACCACAAACAAGGGATGACAAGCCGATAAAATCAGACACCGTCGCTGCACGCTAAATTCAGAATATCATCAATATAGTTGAACAATAAAATCAGCTAGTATCATTGAACATCATTCATCATTGCTTCAATTATCACCATATTGAGCTTCGACCGATGTATCGATATAAACACGCCTACGGTCGATAAACAATGTCATTATCGAGTATCGACCTCGATGTGTCGTGTCCCTAGTTGTTAATGGAAAATAGATGGCTCCAGAAGGTTTATTGGTGGATTAAGGGATCAAGTTTTAAGTTATGCTTGGTAAACTATTGATATTGTAAAGGCCGTCAAAATGTTGTTAGCGAATTGCATGCCATTAGGAGCCGAAAGGAATAATAAGATTTCTTGCGGGACCGCGTTGAACCAAGCAATGGCTCTTTATTTCAATAGAATAACATGGACTTAAAGAGTTGTATTGATGAATTTAGTGGTATGTATTTAATACACGTGAAATTATCGCGATTCATATTTTTTTTAACGCAAATCCAGAAACTGGCCTGTAAAATCTTCGATCAAAAATAAACGTAAACAAATATAAATAAGCCCATCCCTGAGTTTCCCCAAAAGAGGGCGACAAGGTGGCCACGCCCCTCTGGGGAAAACTTTTGAGGGCTACCAATCCTCCACAAAGTAAACTTGGATCGCCGAAATCACTTAGATTTGTGAAGAAATAATTAATTTATCGTTCATTCCCGTGTGTGGTGATTTTCTGGAGATTGTAGAGCGTGTCGTTTACTGTTGTATTGATCACCCATTAATAAACTTGACGTTAGCCTTCTACACAACTTTGCTCTAGTCTAGGCCTTGAGTACCGACCTTATTGTGATGTCATAAGGTATTGAATGACATTCGGATAAATATAGCGTTTATTGTTACGAGACTGACTGTGCCAACGCATTTTACAGTTGATTCATTCATGGAGTTTGTAGCTAGCGAAGAAACATTACATTGAACTAAAATTGGCGTTTATGGCATCACACAAGGGACCTGCCTTTGCCTCGCACTGATTTAATGACTTGACAAAGCATTGAAACATTAAATATTGATGGTTTTACACACAAACTTTAATAGAAGAAATCACACTCCGTCGACCCTAAATAAATTGGAACCAAAGCAGGGGAATTGTGCTGATGATGACCCTTTCCAAAACGAATTCATTAAGTAATGATTAAAAACTGCCCCATCCATTGCGAACTTAAATTGTGATGTTAAACCAACCAAATGGTTGGTTTTAACAGGTTTGAACCTAGTTCTTAATAATTAAAAAAAAAAACTCCTATTGAGATATTTTATAACTTATAAAAAAGTTTTACATTTCATGCAAATTAAAATATACATAGTATTCTGTGAAGCGCCAGACTCGTGGTTCAGTGCCGGGGCCATCGACAGGCATAAAAGAAGTGAATATGTACACATAAATCTGTGGGGGGGCGCAGATGAAGCCCCCTTCCAAAGAAGCCAATCTTTCTCTATATTGGGTCACTTTGAGTTAATAAGGGTTAACCGTTTTATGTCATCGACCTACTTCATGTGCGATCTTCTTTTATGATGTTTACGTCTTGGGCCTTTCTACGATGTCACTCGTCTGGTCCATCTTTCGTTCTGAAGTCGCACCACGTGCCCTACCAAATTCCATTTGATTTCTATTATGTGAACTAGCTGTGCCCAACGGTTTCACCCGCTACTCAGCTTCTTAGTGGCATAACTTGGTGTTATATAATAGTCTAAAAATAATTTCGAATTTCGGTTGAATTCTGCAAAATACATATTGAGCTTCGCCTTCTAAAAAGATCACTCATACAAATTATGAGATTCCTAAAACTTGTATTTTCAGAGATATCGTGACAGTCAGTGATTTTTCCTTTTATACATATAGATGCGTTCTATTCCTTGAAATGCCTAAAAGAATCAAGTAGACATGCCAATTTGACTCTTTTCTACAAGTCTCTAACCATGACTTTCTTCCTACAGTGAATGCGTGCACCCTGCTGAAGGCGGTAGCGACTACTGGGAGTGCGACCGGGACCCTTGCCTGATGAGTGACGACGTCCTCAGGAACGTCAGACAAGCCCGCCTCGGATGGAGAGCTACCAACTACACCCAGTTCCACGGGAAGAAACTTAAAGATGGACTCATTTATAAACTCGGTGAGATAATTGAAAATAGTTAATCATCATCTGCCTAGCCTTTTCCCAACTGTTGGTGTCGACTTCCAGTCTTACCGGATACACCTGGATATCAGTATTTTACGATCTGCCCTCCACAACCCAGTTAGCACTGGGTAATACGATAAGTTTTGGTTAAAGTGGTTGTTAGATTTTCGGGATACTGACTAACCCCCGAATACTGAAACGTCACTTAAAATTTGAGGGCTGCTTAACATTTGAGCAGCTCTTAAACTTTAGATTTTGTATGGTCAAACGTCACTTCTGAGTCTGTTAAATTTAAGTGGTACTTAAATTTTGAGTGACGTTTCAGTATTCGGGGGTAAGTATCTGACCAACACCAACAGAGGCACGTTAGAAACTCGATATGTAATGGGTGGTTACCCATCCACAGACCAACCTAGGCAATCACGGCTTAACCTGAAGATCGACCCGATCGGCTGGTATTATCGAGCCATGATGCTCCTCTTTATTCAATTGCAGACTAATCTAATCATACAACACGGTTGGTGCATTGGTTGAGCGATCGACTGCTGTGCTGCGTGTCGCGGGTTCGATCTCCGCACGGAATAAATATTTGTATGACCGATAATTGTACCGGGTATTTGTGTATGTGAAATTGAATATTTTGTAAACGCACCCACGATACAGGAGAAATTCCTAGTGTGGGGCAACGTTTCAATTAAAAAATAAAACTTATTGCTACCTACATGAACAGAATTAAAACCTACTCAATAAAGGACAAATAAATTGAAGTCTGTGAGAGCGGTTAGCAACAAGATCTCATCATATAATTTACAACTCACTTCCAAGCACTGACATACTATCCGACAACAGACAATGCATTTCCATTAAAACGCGGACAGCTTTAAATTGTCAAATCATACAATCTCGAACTTACTTTCCCTTTTATTGCTTGCAGTGTAAGATTTAAAATCATTTGGCATAACGAATTCGGTAAATTTACATTACGTTGTGGTGGTAAATGAATCACGGCAATAAATAATTTATTTCGTGGTCTAGTTTATCTCATAAAGTGTCCAATTATGTCAGCTTTTATTATAGGTAGTCTGTTTAGTGCAAAATACTCGTATCAATTAGGTATTATATTAAACTAACTTTTGCCCGCGGCTTCGCTCGCGTTAAATTCGGGGTAACACAGTTCCCCTTTCCTGATTTGCAGGTACCTGCTACCTGTAGATTTTGCCCTTGCGCCTTATTTAATGTAATAGCAATGCTAAGTTTTCCCTTGTCTTTCCTCTTTCTCCCTCATATATCACTTAAAAAATAATCTATGTCCGTCTCCAGGGTCTCAACTATCTCTGTACCAAAAATTCATCAAAATCGGTTTTGTTATTTAGGCGTGAAGACATAACAAACAAAAAAACAAACTCACTTTCGCTTTTATAATATTAGTAAGGATAGTAGATTGTTATACAAGGGGCTAAAATGACCCATATCTATACGCGATAGTTTTTATCCCTCGCGAGGGAGTAAATATCGGTTACATTTCGGAGAGTGTGCGATGGAATTGCACAGCCTAATTCCGCCAAGCCCGTTCCATCATAGGACTACAAGACGTACGGCGATGCGCCACCGTTACATGGTAGACATCCCACCCACACGCACTAAACGGTTTGGGAATACCTTCATTGTGCGTACTGCTAAGGAGTGGAATTCCCTGCCGGAGTCTGTATTTCCTGACAGCTATAACCTGGGGGTCTTCAAGTCAAGAGTGAATAGGTTATTTCTAGGTAAGCGTGCTTCATCGTCGACCACATCATCACTTACCATCAGGTGAGATAGTGGTCAAACGCGAGCCTATCAATAATAAAAAAAAAAAAATTGTATAACAGACTTATTATGGGTTTTTGGTGCCGTGTTAGGTACCTACTGTACTGTTTTTTTTTTAAATAAGAAAAAAAAACTAAAGATTTTGCGCCAATGCCGCGGCCGATCTTTAATCGCGACTACAATAGTGTGGATTAGAATTAGATAAGGTTTGTCATTTTAATCTTAGTTTTGTTTAATCTGGCGTTTCATCAGAATTGGCACCAGTGATTATCTACCAAGGCGAGTTAACTAGAAGCCAATACTGACACAGAAAGCACGAAACAAAAGACAATACTAGAGAGCTTTTCAACGACAAATCACACGACTTTACTGTCAACGGTCACAAGCCAATTTAAATCTAAATACCCACAGAAACATGGACATTAGCAATCGAAAGTAGATCGATCTAGACAGCTTTTGAATTAAGAACAAAAGGAGAAAGTGTAGTCAGTCTGTTACGATCACAATGAAATGAGATCTGTGTATACGGTGTCGCCCGGGGCTTTCATTGTGGTTCGATACGAGCTGGCCGGTTTGAATAAAAAAAAGTGTAGGTAGATAAGTATTTTGAAAGGACGATGAATTATTGTGATTGTAAATGTCATCTGTATATTTTATTGACCCAGACCTGTTCAGTAAAGAGGTCCAGGGTTCGATACCCGAGTTAGGCGAAGTGTTATTAGGTTTTTCTACCAGGAATTACTCAGTAGCAGTCCTGCTACCCTACCATGACATTTTAAAGCAGAAGTTATTGCGCTGGGGGAAAGAGACAGAGCTATACAGGGTGTCTTTTTTTTTTTTTTTTTTTTCTTGTGGGAAATCATCCAATGATGACAAGGTGTCTAGCACCATCTGTTTTACTCAGTGGAATATGTTCTGCTTTAAGACGTCATAGTAGGCCTACTAGTGTCTGGATTAGAGCCATGATTAAATGGGACTTCAAAATAACTGGCAAAATGTAGAGCATAGTTTTTGGATAGAATTTGTTAAAACGAAAAATACTTCTTTCTTCCTTCATTTGAGGTTAGTATCCACAACAATACTTCTTTCTCTGACAAGACAAATATTACTGTTTATGTAAACTATGATATATATGAAAGAACACATCAAGACACTTCTACATCTTTAGAAATGTTTCTTGCGGGTACGCGAAGGTTATTTATATAATATCTTTTACAGAATTTATAGATAGACGCAGACTTATACCTCCTTTTTTAATTTCAGGTACTTTGCCACTGAGCCGCGAGACTGCCCGTCTTGGCCCCATCAACATTGACAAAGATATCCCGTACCCACCTCAGTTCGACTCCAGGACCCACTGGAAGAACTACATCTCTCCTATCGTGGACCAGGGTTGGTGTGGATCCGACTGGGCTGTGTCTTTGGCAACTATTGTATCTGATAGGTGAGTACACAAATAAGTCATCATCATTTTTCTACCCTTGTCCCATTCTCGCCCATTCACGTTTTCTTCTCCCTATCTCCCATTATCAGACGTCACGGCATCATTTACTCCTTTCTCCTTCATATCATTTCTTACATAATCCATCTATCTTTTCTTTGGCCTTCCTCTCTCTCTCCAGTCTCCATCCATCAACATTCATATCTATCACTCTTTTAGGCACATGCGCTTCGTTTGAGTCCACAAATTAGTATGAAGCCTATTCTCTGAAGGGTAAGGTATAATTTAACTCAATAGTATCTACACCTAAATTTCATCAGTAATGTTTAAGTGCCCTGCAAGGGGGTGAACAAATTGCCATGAATGACGCACAAATCTAGATTCCCATTGGTAAATTTACCACCAAATTTGGAAGTCCCATGTAAGCCACTTGTATAAGTTTTCTGTGGTCTCTGTTCAAGGTAACTTGTTCCGCTCCAAAAAGGTATGGTAGACGGAAGTATTTGTTTTCATAAACTCGTCAGAGAATGTTCCACGTATAAGTGAATTTCAATAAAAGATTTATTTGTTTTGCTTTGCAGTAAGTTTCATCCCTACAGCCCCAGACGGCTTGTTTAATTTTACAAGTTTTTTAATTAACTGATGTTGTTCTTATGTTTTTTTTTATAAATAATTAATGACCGCTACTCCAAACCCTTGTTATACGACCATATCAAACTTTATCTTATACCACCAAGATTTTATGATACCCACACATCAAATCGAGTATCAAATTCCTCGTATTCAAGTCCAAGAAATTAAAAAATAAACCCGACCTCAAGAATGCAACACAGCCAGTAACAAGAATGATACGCGATTCTTATTTCTCCATATGCAAACTGAGCCGGGCTAAAAATAAAGGCTTGAGGGCTCTCGGCTTTGCTCGAGGGTGCCTAGTCTTGTGCCAGGTAGACGCTGTTGCAAAAAGATGAATTGTGTGGAAGCTTAAGGTCGTTTGTTTTGTTTCTGTCATTGTTTTCTTTTGTACCTTGCGTGGCTATTTTTGGAGTTTGGTTTTATATGCCAACCTTATTTTTACTAAGCAAGTTTTTAGGTTAAGATTTTAGGGTTTCAAGACTTTCGTTGGTCTAGTGGTTACAAACGTGACCGCTGACCATCGGGTCCTGGGTTCGATTCCCAAATCAGGTTTTATCCATCGGGAGTTTTAGTAGCAGCCACAATCTGTGATGGCAATAGGGTCGTCCCCTATTACATGGGATTTAAAACATAACTGGTGAAATGTGGGTGTTATATTAGGTACACCTCTGCGGAAACCTTTCGGACATTACCAGCGTGATGTCTAATTATGTTCAAGATTATATTATTTCATGGATTGATAGTTCATGGTTTTGTCGGATTGACTATAGCACTTGGAGTTTGGTTCATGTGAGTAATTTGCCTCTGATATCCTGATTGTAGACGTTCGCTGAAGGCTAGGCAGATGATGATGATGATATTTTTATCTTAGTATGATTCTGCCAAAGCGGCCATTTTAAGACCCACGGAATTTAAAAAAAACACTAAAAACGGACGGTATTTTCTGTAAAAAAAACTATTGCCCCCTTTTCGTTTGTGGACTGTGGTATGATGGTTGCTCACACAATTTTAAATCGAGTATTGATTTTAAATTGCTGCCTAAAGGTATTATCCATTTACATAAGAAGTAAAAATATGTAATGTAGAAGACAACTCATAAACTACCGAAGTAATACAGATTTGAGATCCCTTTGGGAGTATACCTTATTGGGAACAAACCTCAATTTCCGGAGAAATCGCGTAACAAACATACAATAAAAAAAAACAGTCGATTGTGAACCTCCTATTTTTTTTAAAATCGGGTACTCGTCGGTTAGTCGTCACCTATAAACCCGAAGTGTTAATCATAGTTGTGAAATTACAAGATACCATCAAGGTCATCTAATGATCCGTCCCATTTTATAAAAAAACTAGATAGATAACACCAATTCAGTATGTTTGAGTGCTCAAGTCCTACCAATATTATAAATGCGAAAGATTGTAATATTGTATGGATGGATATCTGTATGTTCATAAATTTTTCAACCTAAAACAACTGACCAGATTTGGATGATATTTGGCATACAGGTAGTTGATAACCTGGATTAACGCTAAAAATGCTTTTCATCACAAAATTAGGATCCCATAGGATAATTAACAAACTCCACGTGGCCGTAAGCATCACGTTCGGTGGTGAGGTGACCTACTTATCACAGTCACGGCGTACAAGCATCATCATAATTTTCCTGTCCTTGTCCCATTCTATTTGGGGTCGGTACAATACGTTTTCTACTCCCATTCTCCCCTATCAGATGTCACGGCATCATTCACTCCTTTCTCCTTCATATCATTCCTTACACAATCTATCCATCTTTTCTTTGGCCTTCCTTTCGCTCTCCGCCCATGCAAGCATTTTTTTGTTCCATATGTATTCATAAATAGTTGTGCTGCTTTCTATGTTTATTGTTTACTAGCTTTTGCCCGCGCCTTCTTCCGCGTGAAATTCGGTATAACACAGTTCCCCTTTCCCGATTTGCAGGTACCTGCTTCCTGTAGTTTTTGCCCTAGCGCCTTATTTATTGTAATAGCAATGCTAAGTTTTCCCCTTTCTTCCCTCACTTTTCACTCTTTTTAAAAAAAGTTAGCCTATGTCCGTTTTCAAGGTCCCAACTATCTCTGTACCAAAAATCATCAAAATTAGTTTAGCCATGTAGGTAAGCGTGAAGACATAACAAACAAACTCACTTTCTCTTTTATAATATTAAGTCAGGATTTATTTTTAGTGCCCGTCGTAATTTGCGATTGATAAATATTTTTCCTTACTTACTTTATAAGCTAGTGAATTATAATCCATTTTAGTACAGTGCGAATTGGTGCTTCAGAATGGTTCAGAAACGTGCTTTCTCGTCACGGAATCGTGACGATTTCGAAATGGTCTCTGAGTTACTGCTAAGTGGTTGCTTTATTCATTGTGGTACGGCAAATTGTATGATTTGGATGGTCACATTTTGTCCTGTCGAGGTGTCAAATTATCGAGGTTGGAAGTAGCCTATAGATATGTGTGTGTTTCTTTTAGTTGAAGTACTGGGTCGTTCACTTGCAGATTAATCAAGTTTAACAAAAAATCACAATAAAGACGGAAAATAAATAGACGGTTCTACGTACATAAGGTTAAGTCTCGTTCTCGCTAGTCAAATCTCATCTAGAATATTTGATCGAGATATGGGGTTCCGCAGCAGTAACTAATTTAAATTCACTTCAAAGAGTTCAAAATAAAATAATTAAAACCTTATTCCATTATAATTACCTTACACCAACAGAGACCGTATACGAAAAAACTAAATTATTAAATATTAAACAGCTATACATTTATTACACCTGCATTCTTATTAAAAACATAACTTCAAACTCAATACAAACAAACTTACAACTTAAGAAAAAAACAATGCCATATAACCTGAGAAATAGATATAAAAATAAACTTGAAGTCATCAGCGTACGCACTAATTACGGTAGAAAGACTGTATTATTTGAAGGTGTACATCTGTTCAATACATTACCGGACGATATTAAAGCGATTTATGCGACAACATGAATACATTTAAGTATAAGTTAAAGAAACATGTATGTACATTATAGCTGCCAATACTCTGGAGGAAATTTGTATTTGTACTGCATTATAAAATGTTTATTTCAATGTATCTCATTATAAGCGGACTGTATGTTCTTATGAGAAATAAATTTCTTTAAACCGAAGTCAAAAACCGAGCTTTATAGGAGAGCGTAATTTGTGTTCAACACGCCCTAGAAATAATTCTATGAGATGTACGTAGGGACCGTCGAAATTTAGTTTTGAATTTCGGTGAGTTTTGTTTGATTCATAGATTTTTATGCCACACCGATTTTTTTTTAATATCGTTTTTTTTTTGGCATATCTAATATATAAAATTCTTGTGTCACAGTTTTCGTTCCCATACTCCTCCGAAACGGCTGGACCGAATTAAACGAAATTTTGTGTACATACGGGGTAGGTCTGAAAATCGGCCAACATCTATTTTTCATACCCCTAAGTGAGCAGCGGGTGAAACCGCTAGGCACAGCTAGTAGATTTATATATCTGCCCCTTCAGTAGTGGTATGATGGTATATCACAAAAATCCTTTTAGAGTACTTTACATTTTTCATTGCTACTATGAGATATTAGCATATCGTTCACATGCTTACATTAGAAGAAAAAGAAATGTATGAAGATAACTCATAAATTAAATTACTCAGGCAATATACATTAAATACATCGCGAGTATGATAAAAATAATGTTGTAAATCGGTCCACACTCGACGAAGAAATCGCGTAAAACAGTCGAATAATTGAGAACCTCTTCCTTTTTTAAGTCAGTTCAAAACAGTATAAGCGGATCTCACATTGTTTGGGAAATCTATACAAAAGGAAATACACAATAAACTGGAAATGTATAGCTAGACATATCGCCTGGTGTACAGACGCCAGCAGGTCAAGCTACCCGAAACTGTCATTTTTTCCCAATGAACCTTGAACCTAATACTTTAGAAATAAAGTCGAAAATCTAACAAAGAAATCTGACAGATTGTAGTAGCTTGATGTGCAGGCGTCTGTACATAGTTCTGTTGTTTATATTACGATATCAAATGACACCTACAAATGATAACATTAACACCTAACTAAAATGCTGTAGTCCAGTTTTTCGTCCGTTATCCGAATACAGCTGATTAATAATATTTGACATGGAGATTTTGCTTATCTCGCCTGATTCTGGGTAACTGAATACCTTTGGTAAGACCAGTTCAGTGATTAAGGCTTCTCCTAATCAGCCGTTTCAGAGATCCAAATGACTCTTTGTCCTTGTAGATTCTTAGACGCTTGTTAACTTCTGTTAACGTTTTATTTTATTTAACGTTTTCTAAAGTAAGCATGACTTATTGCTGGGCCTACGCTATCCTCTCATACTTAAGTACTAACGCTGTAACAACAACATTGTAAAACCAAATGATTTTAAAAGAGTAACCATGGAGTTTCTTGCCGGTTCTTCTCCTTAAGAAACGACCAACCCGAATCGTGCATCTTTTCTCGACTTTTTATAAGTGCCCGTGTAGGCCTATGTGTTTCTTTTTATTTGATTTAAAATATTGATGTAAAACCTGAACTGTCTGGCCCTTTATTTTATTTTTTAATAATAACAAGGTTACATAGAGAGAACATCAGAATAGAGTTGTGGCCGTCACATCCAGCTCAGATGTAACATTTATTATATTATATTGTTTATTTATGCACACACAAAATACCTGACAGGACTTTAAAGACATAGGAGCACAAAGGTACTGCTTATTTCATTAGAAATTTCTTCCAGCAGACCTGCAAGAGGAAAGTTGGATGAGATATGTAAGTAGTCACAGTGTGTGGACAAAACAAAGCAGGAAAATTTAAAATTCTCAATCATAAAATAAACATACATACAAATAATGCACATATAAAAGTAAATATATATACCTAAAATATCGAATTTATGCAGAAAAATACAGTAAAGAGGAGAGATCTCTTTGATTTGCTTTTTAAAGATAAATAAAGTGTTAATCTCGTATGCTAGGCGAAAGTCAGTAATGTCCAAAATCAAATTAAAAAAAAATTGAAATGATAACTAAACGAAAACTTATTTTCAACAGATTCGCAATCCAGTCCAACGGAGCTGAGAAGGTGATCCTGAGTCCTCAAACGCTACTGTCTTGCAACTTGAGGCAGCAGCAAGGATGCCGTGGTGGAAACATCGACACTGCCTGGATGTTCGCCAAAAACCATGGGTAAGTGGGCATAAGATCCTGCCAGAGCTGCGGGTAGTCTCGAAAGAGATACCGCGGCCCGGAATACAAAGGGCAAAAGAAGAGTCTTAGATTGGCTTTAGTCAGTACATGTTTGAAATTTCCGCTCGGCCGAGTGCATTTGACGATTTACCATCTGAAAAAGCAATGCTTTAAGGTTCATATTTGTTTCTTTTTGCGCAAGCTAAAACATCGCTCAAGAAGCAAAAATGCGAATCTTGTTTTACATATAATTTCGCTGATGGTGTCACGTTGCTATCGTTAATGCCGCATTTTATCGCTCATATTTCTCCCTAGCCTTATGCGTCGTCAGTCTTTGATGTATGTTCAAGACATTTGATAGGTACCTACTAAAAAGCATTTAGTATTTATTACCTAGTGATATTTTAAGAAATTTTTGATTTAGTTAATTGGGCGACAATATTAATTAAGTCGCTATAGAATTTACGGCTGTAAATCTCTGCTGGGTTTTGGCTCTTTCAGTAGCGTCCATCAGTTCTTATAACTAGCAAACGAGTTCCCCACCGTTTATGGAACAGCCCCACATTTTCTCTCTAGGGCGGAAGTGCTCTTTTGGAGTTACAAAGTCAAACATTTTGAACCAATCACCCCGAAAGTCCCACGAATTTTTAAGGTTACGTTCCTCAAAAGGAAAAAAACGGATCCATTATAAAAATCACTTTGTTGTCCGTCTGTCTGTCTATACTCCGGTTAAGCAGTATAACAACTCAACAGAAGAGTTGATCTGGGAGTGGCCCTATAAAAAAAAAGTCTGTCAAGACTTTTTGCTAGGAACGCAAGGAGTTATTGATTTGAAATTAAAAACATATACTCTAGTCTGTGGTCCGTTGGAGCTGTGAAAAAATCAACCCTCAAGTTTACACATTCAGAAGATATGACCGTTAATGTCGCAAGTTTGTACGGAAGCCTCGATGCGCGAATCAGACTCACATTTCGTTTTTTTTTAATCGTGCTAATCCAGTCTTTTCCTCCATCTTCAGGCTAGTGGACGTAGACTGCTTCCCCTACACAGCAAAGATCACCCACTGCCCCTTCAAGAAGCGAGGTAACCTCCTCACCGACCGCTGTATCCCCGTGGTCCCTCAACGTACCTCAAGATACAAGGTCGGACCTCCCGGCCGGCTGATCAAGGAACACGATGTCATGTACGATATCATGCAATCCGGACCTGTGCAAGGTTTGTTTTTTTTGGCTTTTTTCCTATTGTAAGTGGCCATCTATTTTTGTAGATTTTGGACAGCAATGTTGTCACACGTGATTTTGCAGCTGTATATTACGTTTTTTTTTTGCGCAAAGTCAAAATGGGACCAGAAAGAAATTATTCCACTCCATCCGACATTCCGTCCAATACTCCAACAACTCCAACATTCCGTTAGCCCAAAGTAACTATGCCACGCAGACGAAGTCGCGGGCGGAAGCTAGTGTAAAATAAATAAAGAAAATCGGGTCCACATTAAGCGGAGTAATCAAAGAACATAACATAGATACAATGCAGTCGTCACAAATCTCGTAAGGATTTCATGCGTTTTTTTTTAATTTTAGACATGTGCTCGTACGCCACGGTACCATCAACCTATCACTAAGTACTTAAATAAATCACCCAAAAAGGCATGACTCATATTTAGAACTACAATGCCATTACACACAATATTATCATGAAATTGATCATAAAAAGAGTATTCTGTTTATCAAACCATAGTGCAAAAATATGCTACGAAATGGGCCGTGCAGATAACTTGAACAGTGACTTCAAACATAAATTATTTAAGAACTAAGTATTTCATCTACTTTATGACCTTGGTGGTTTTATCATATTTTTTTTTTTTATAAATGGGTATCCCTGTATAGTTTAGATAAGAAAATCACGGCGCCTCAGTGGTTAAAGAGATTACAGTTTACAGTAGCCTCATTCAGGACTGTTTACGTAGTATTTATTTATTATTTGAATTGAAACTGTTATCTTTATGAAAGAGGGCGCCATATTGGTGTCATAAGAAATGATAACGTTTCATTCCGAGTGTCCCCCGTGCCTCGGAAAGCACGTTAAACAGTTGGTCCCGGCTGTCATTTGTAGATCTTTGACAGTCGTTATAGATAGCCAGTGTTCCGAAAGACAACCAGTCTTACCAAGGAGTATCGTAATACCAAGTACTAACTGGGTTGTGGAGGTCAGATAGGCAGGCTCTCCATGTAAAATACAGGAATTGAGTTGCATCGGGTAAGACTGGAAGCCAACCCCAACATAGTTGTGAAAAAGCTAGGTAGATGATGAAGAAGTAAAAATCATGGGGACACGTTGGTTAAATAAAATTGCGATACAAACTACATTCACTTATGTTTTGTTTCTCAAAGGAGTGGTCGATATGAATGTTGATGGATTGAGAGGGGGAGGAAAGCCAAAGAAAACATAAAGAGATTGTGTAAAGAATGATATAAAAGAGAAAGGAGTGAATGATGCCGTGTCGTCTGACAGTAGAGTAGGACGAATAAAAAATGTTGCGCCAACCGTAAATAGAATGAATCAAGGGCAGGAAGATGATAATGGTAGGCGAACACAACATAACGCCACATGATACTGTCTTTCCATAGTCCTTGACCCGTTCATGTGTTTATACATGATCATACAAACGCCTGACGCGAGTACTACGCAAATTACCTTTCTGACTTGTCCAGTGAGACATTCCTTTTTCTTGTCACATGTTAATAGGATATATGTATATATAGTGTCTATGCCGGCACTGTATAAAGCCCGATACTGTAGCCAATCTAAAAATTTATTGTGTGGACTTTTTTCTGTTGACAACAGAAAAAAGTCCACACAATAATAATTGTCGCCTTGTAAATACCTAAAAAAAATTGTTACTAGCTAGTCCAGTTATTAGATTGATATGTAATCCAACTCCAACGCATTCAGTTCCCACACATCCGAGTCATTATCTTGTTAAGTGATGAAATTCTTAGATCAGAATGTCTTCTGATAAGCATTTCGAAGACTGATAAGATAAAGAATTTTGGCATGCCAAAAATGTGAGTGCTTTGTTTTGAAAACAATAAAAGATTTTGCGCAATTAGATACTTAGTTTTCTACTTTTTACGACTTGTCAGATTTTTATAATATGGCGAGATTTTATGACTTTATTTAAGAGTGGGTATCTATCTCTTTTCATCCGACTTCAGCAAAAAGGAGGAGGTTCTCAATTAATCGGAACCTTTTTTATGTAGGTATGTTTGATTACTCAAAGACGCCTGGACCGATTTGCAAAATTCTTTTTTGATTGATAGGGTACTTCCCAGATGTCAGTTATCGTCTATAATACATATTTTTTCGGACTTATGACTATATGGATGATCTGCTAATATTGTAGTAAAAATGGAAATGAATATTTACTTGATAAAAAAATGTGATACACCAGAAAAAAAAAACCCGCCCTCAGCAAAAATCTATGTATCTCTCTAGAGACTAATGAAGGTCTCGAAAAATGTATATTGCTCACATCGTCTTGTCATCATCTGCCTAGCCTTTTCCCAACTATGTTGGGGTCGGCTTCCAGTCTAACCGGATGCAGCTGAATATCAATATTTTACATGGAGCGACTGCCTATCTGACCTCCACAACCCAGTTAATACTGGGTAATACGATACCCCTTGGTAAGAATGGTTGTCAGACTTTCGGAACACTGACTACCTGTAACGACTGTCAAAGATCTACAAATGACAGCCGGGACCAACGGCTTAACGTGCTTTTCGAGGCACGGAGGAAACTCGGTATGTAACGGGTGGTCACCCATCCACAGACCAACCTAGGCAAGCGCGGTTTAACCTTAAGATCGACCCGAGCGGCTGCTATTATTTAGCCACAAGCTCCTCACATCGTCTTGTAATTAGATACTAATGTCCCAACCGGAGTTGCAGCATTTATTTATGGCAACCCTGCATTAAATGCGCACTACATGTATAATAATCCCCTCCAATTCATTCAGGCTACTGTATTTCAAAA
Source organism: Ochropleura leucogaster (assembly GCA_958449745.1). Taxonomy (NCBI): domain Eukaryota; kingdom Metazoa; phylum Arthropoda; class Insecta; order Lepidoptera; family Noctuidae; genus Ochropleura; species Ochropleura leucogaster. The sequence goes on along the minus strand of OY288221.1, from coordinate 4,585,303 downwards.
CGAGCATGGAAGTCCTGAGATATTCGCCCAGAAGTGGAATGGTCCACCCATTCAAATTTAATCCTTATAGGTGTAAAACTAAAGACCACTTTTTCTTTTTTCCAGCTATTATGACCGTATACCAAGACTTCTTCCACTACAAAGACGGCGTCTACCGTCGTTCGAGGTTCGGTAACAACGAGCTGAAGGGTCTGCACAGTGTCAGGATCGTCGGATGGGGAGAGGACAATGGAGATAAATACTGGGTAAGGATTGATAAGCAAATATGAAACTTCGTTACAGAACTGATGGCTTTATTTACCATGTTCTTTGAGCAAGCCTTGGAAGGGGCATAAAAGTTTACGATATTGAACACTAACTCTAGTTTATCTAAAATCCAACTTTTTGGGGAAGAATAAAATCAAATCAAAACTAGTCTGTCTCTGGAGAAGTGGTGTACCCTAAGTAATATATAAAATTAACCATCGGGATCCAAATCGAGACAGACAAAGACTTGAGCAAAACTTTCAAAACCTGCACATTTACTGTGAATCCTTGCTTCATCTTATTTTGTATAGATGGTACGTCAAATGACTGTCCTACTTTCTAGTTAGGTGTTCCCTGTGGAAGATTATTTAATTCCATCTTCAGTTCCCAACCATTCCGTGTTTATTACGAGCCAGTTGTGAGTGATTTGTCTCTTAATTCAAATCTCTTTTTTCTTCACAGACCGTAGCCAACAGTTGGGGCACAGAATGGGGCGAAAACGGCTACTTCCGCATCGCTCGAGGTGAAAACGAATCTGGCATCGAATCCTTCGTGGTTACCGTCCTGAGTGACGTCACAGAGGCTTACCTGCGCAAATAACATCCGACCTACCTGGTCACCCCATTGTGCATCACCACCAGACGTGTGAATACAAGCAGGGGGATCTTACTGCTGAATAGTACCCGAGAGTTTGTTTAGCGAAGATTGTATTAGGGGACATGGATATTTTCGGGAGGCCACGATTTTTTCGTTTTGGATGTGAAATTGTATGTGATGGCGCTAGTGTAGCTAGTTCCACGCGTTGTCATTGGTTGAAAATCTGTCAATGTCATAGGTTACATTCTCATTGGTCACATTAGAACTTACCTTTGAACATGCCATCTAAAATGTTAACCGATTTTCTTCATTATTTTGTGGCTGTCAAAATTTGGGCATTATTTTTGTAGCACAGAATATGTAGCTTGTGATATTTAGAATTGGGTATTTAAATTAGAAGTAGGACTAAATAGGGGTTTAAAGTGCCTACAACATTTTGTAAAGCACTTTCGAATGTAGATTAGGGTATGAATTATCTTCGCTAATCAAAATCTTGTTCACAATATTGTTTAGAACCTGCAATTAAATTATTTAGGGTACGATCTCCGACCGATTAGGTATTAAGAGATTAAAAATATATTTTTATAAAAATAATCTTACGACAAAAATTGGCGTAGTCACTATTCAATTAACACACATATCGATATTTTGATAAAATATAAGAGGATACGAACGATCCGGAATGAGTAAAAGAGTAAAACCAAATTATAGTTGTATGCTCTGGCAACTAAAAGAAAAAATACCGTCGATGACATTGACAGTTCAGTGTTGTCACGTAAGAAAAAAAATGCACAAATAATACCAACACATAAAAACAAAAACGAAAAATTCCAAAAAAATAATATTATGCTTTTATTTTCATATAATTCTATTCATATTTATTGTACAGTTGATCATTTTTTGTGAATCTTTACTGCCATGTTAGATGTGGACACTTAATTAAGTTACTTAAAGAAATCTAACTAGTCTTAGGCACATTTAAACTTTAGATTAAGTGATGATCATCTCAAAATATGCTTATAGACAATAACTGTTAGTCTAGCGATAACGTTATTTTTAATAGCGGTTTTATATTTACCGCTAACAATACCAATTTAGTTTTTAGAGCCTAGATACAATAGACAACTAGCACTCCCGAACACTCACGATTTCAAAATAAAACATAACTACGTGTAATGTGTACCTAATAAAAAAATAGAATAGTTTAAAAAAACTAAAAACACGGTTTTAACACACACTTGAAATTATTTGGCTTTAAGTCACGTAAGACTATTTTTTTCGTATTGCTGAGAGCAAACCCTTTCATTTGATACCCATATCATGGAGGTAGATTTCAAACAGCCAGTCCGCCATCTTGGGGAGGCCGCCATATTGGATTGTAATGACGTTTCTTAGCTAGTCATTTATTGTCATCAGAACTCAGAGCGTGTGCAAAATTTCATCCTAATCGAAGACCGGGAAGTCATATCACATATCTTACAAATCGTGTCATTGTGTTTTCATTAGGCTGCACTAGCAGTTTTAAATATATTCAACAAAACCGGACTTCTCTTGTGGGTTGTTAAAATGTAATTTATGAATATTAGTCTAGTGTATCAAAGCTCTAAGAATATATTTTAGTTCTAACGAATGCAATGCCAATGGCTACTTACTGTTCAAACAGCAATGTTTTGCGTTAGAAAAGTGATTGTTTTTACCAGTAAGAAAATAGGGACATATTGAGACATAATTTTCTGATGCGAAATAGGACAGCACTGAAGGGCTACTATGACATCTTATAGCAATTCTTATTCCACTGAGTGAAAGAGATGGTGCTAGACACCCTGTATAGCTCTGTCTCTTTCCCTCAGCGGTATAAGAATTGCTTTAAGAGGTCATAGTAGGGCTACAGCTATGACGATTCAAACTTTATGGCGTCTCGTAACATACACAAGTTTAGGTATCAGCAAGGCCCAGATGACGCATTGTCTTGACTGTATAATGCGCAGTCACTCGCAGCCAGCTTCCGAGCTGCTATGAAGATTGGACTGTGATAGTCACGATAAAGTCCAGTCGCATTATTGTTTCACATAGTTTTTGGAATTGTATCATGAAATGACTATCACTGGTCGGTGCAAAAAAGAGTAATAATTATAAACTTTTTTCAATACCAATTAAATTTTATGTAGAGTTTTATTTTAATCTAATCTATACATTTTTAAGTGGGCCAATCGAAAGTGGCGCCCTCTGTTTATTTGTTCTTAAAAAAAACAGTTGCCGCATGTCTTTAACAATACACATACAATATCTTAGTAAATAGTTGTTATTATCATAATTAAGTAAAATATAATATTTATTTTTAAATATTACTTACGATTTATTGTAGTTAAGTTTAAAATAAAATAAAGTTTCAATATTATTTTGTGTTTTATTTGAAGAAATTATTTAATAATTATGTGAAAACAGTAGGGAAACAACATTAAATGTTTTAAGTACAATAGTACTGTATTTTTCTTGAAAAATCTTTAGTCTATAACAGGACTACTATTGGTTTATTTGAATTTGAACCTTATTATTAATCCTTTAAAAGGAAACATTACGTGTCAACAACAATTCATAGTATACAATAACTACTAGACGAAATAATAAATTTCATACTTTATGTTAAATCGTATCACATCTAAAGCCGCGTTCTAACCAAAGCGATGGTCTCGTGAACATTCTACAGTTGCGTTAATTTTTGTTCGTCAAGCTAGAACGCGTAATAGCGCCAACATAGGGTTTCTTCGGATGAATCCAATAAATGCGACCAATCGCTTTGGTTACGCCACGAGGTAATAAATCTACATAAATTACATACTTACATATCCTTTTGAATTAAAGTTAATTTCATTTTCATACTTTATATACGAGTAGCAACAATATATTATTTATAATCAAATCAACAAGCTTCAACAGAAAGGACAACAGATACTTACTTAATATTAAATAATTCACTTATACTTACTTACTAGGTGATAAAAACGTGACGTCACAAAAAATTGATTCCTCATGCCCAAGGGGTATTCGAAAATGTTTGTCCCCGTGTTCGTTGCCCGATTTATTATACTTTTTAAGTTAGTTTCTTGAAAATGAGGACTCAATTTTAATACTAGCAAAAATTCTAAACCACATTTATAGCGTGAAATCACATTTGCACGCACAGATATTGCATATATATTTTTTAATTTAAAAAAGAAGATTGTCCCACACTAGCGATTTTTTTTTTGGGTACATTTACCAACATTTAAACTCACATACACAAAAAACCAGACCCGGAACAACTACTTGTGAGCCATACAAATATTTGTTCCAAGCGGGAATCGAATCCAGAAATCTCTTTAACTTACTGCCAATTAAAATTTCAACTCGACTCACTATAGCGAGAGTACAATCGCACGTCAAAATGCACCTTAACGTGAGAATATAAGATGGAAATTCCCGAAAACGCTGATCTCCTGCCTGCTTAATGTGATTTCACCGTTAATTCTACATAGCATGAAGAATATTAGGACTAACTGCTAGATGCTCCTGGTTTGCTGGTTGCCTTTACTTTAGCTGCTTTTTCCACATTTGCTGCTCTTGTCTAGAAATAAATAAAATCAAAATTTAAGCTTGGATATTATTTTATTACTAGCTTCCACCCGAAACTTCGCTCGCGTTAAGTTCGGGGTTATAGTAAAGCTAAGTTTCCCTTTTCTTCGCTCATTCTCCCTCATTTTGCATTAAAACTATCCCAACTATCTCTGTACCAAAATTCATCAAAATCGGTTCAGCCATTTAGACGTGAAGACGTAACAAATAATATTATAAATCCTGTTTTATCCTACCACAGATAATATAATACTAACGTACAGATACTCCATCTCATACAAAGAAACGCGACCGCCATAACTTGCTCATTTCTCCGGGCTATCCGGGTTCTCCGGGCTATATATAGATGGTGCTTGCAGCGATAGTTTAGTTTACACAAATAACCAATAGATGGCGATAAAACCATACTGCATAAAAAAATAAGGTAGGCCTTTGACCTTGAAGCTTGCGATACTCGGCAATCGCCTACTTTGCGATAGCGCATGATTTCTTGAGCGTGGGATTATTATCATCTATGGCGTGGGGTATAGCTCCATGTTATTCAGCAGACTTAGTTATTTTTTAGGTTCAGCGTAAACGTCAACGCAAATTATGATAATTATCAAGTATTTAAATCAATTAAAATTATTTATAATATCGAAATAGCTCTTGCAATGATAGGAGACACAGGGCAGGGAGTTATTTTTTAACAGACTCAGTTTCGAGTGTGTATTTTTTTGTATTTTAATTACAAATTGTTACTTAACTGACTTAACTAAGTAGGTAGTAATATTTGTATGCTGTGTTGGTACCTACCTATAAAAGTAGGTAAGTATACTTACTGGCTCGGATATTGGGCGCTAGATGATAGAGTGGGGATAACCTTGCGCTTTGTACAGTACAGACGCCAGTTCATCAACTTACCCCAATTTGTCAAATCTAATTTAGTTTGTTCGGCCGCAGTATAGGTATAAAATGTACTCTGTGGCAGCAGTCAAAGGTTTAGAAATTGTACAGTTCTGGCTAGGTTGACCTGCTGACTGCTGATGTCTGTACGCTTATAGAAAAACACTTACGAGATGTAGGTATTTAAAGAAATTTATTCTCAAAAAAGACCACAGTCATGAGAGTCGGGCAGCGCATGAGAACTTGAGATCCAAAAATTTATCTTCTGCGCATGTGAAGTTAAACAAGCGCTCAAGACCCGTGCCATTTACTTTCCATTCTAATATTATCCAACCACTTACTGGCATATTGAACTGAATGTGGGGTTGAGTTTGTCTCACCCCACATTTAGCGTAAAATACCTACAAACAAATAAAATGCAAGCGTAATTTATGAGTAGGTACCTTTAGATTCGAGTCGCTTAATGTACCTACTTATCAGTTTCATTTGAATTGCGTTTTATGCTACAAGACGGCATCTAATTCTTTTGTATTTTGAACAATTATTCTCCGATGGCAGTCCTTAATACTAAATTGACCACTTCAGAGTCGGTTCTTGGTAATTATTTTAAAATACATACTTATATAATAAATATAATAGAAATCGTATTTTTGGACGTGTCATGGTGGACGTTCTCGTGCCGCCTTCAAAGGTAATTACGGCTTGTAATGTACCTACTTATGCATCCGGGCTAAATCTCCTGCCTTAACCCAGCGGGTTTTGGTGGGCAGAGGTCTACCCAAATAGGAGGATGATGATGATGATGATCTTTGTTTGAAGGAAAATTTATAAAAAAAAACACAATAAATTATAAATAAATATCATGGGACAACTCACACACGGCAAGCAAATCTGAATCTGATCCCAAGCTAAGCAAAGATTGAGTTATGGTCACCAGACAACTGATATACATATTTATATAATTTATAAATACATACATATTATAGATAAATCACACCCAGATACAGAACAAACAATCATGCTCATCACACAAAGTTTGTCCTGGGTGGGAATCGAACCCACGACCTCCGGCTCAGCAGTCAGGGCCACTAACCACTGGACCAACAGGCCCGTCAACAAATTACTTAATAGTTTTTTTAATTATGTAAGTACTTTATCATTTACAATGAGTAAGTAGGACTGCCTCGTTGGTCCAGTGGTCGCAAGCGCTACTATTGGGCAGTAGGGTCTAGGTGTGATTCTCGGGTGGGACAAAATACCAATACCTAACCCTATGGGAAATAAGGCGTAATGTTATGTATGTATTTAGTCGATATATTTATACTTTTTCTGCTATTTTTGAAGTTGACGGAAAATTAATAAGTTTGCCTTTGCCTTTCAGTAAAATACATAAAAAGTGGATACAGAATAGCAGACAAAGACATACAACAAGACCTTTGGGTATTTAATTGAATCTGTAGGTCCTACCTATGTAATTGATTTATCAAACAGCATCCACCTGAAGATTAATAATATCATACATAATTATGAAGAACGATGATTAAACATTTATTTTGAAGTAACCTTAATTTTGATGAAGATTGTAATGATTTTTTGCGACTTTTGGCTTCAAGGACTTTATTCCCAAAGTTGACACTTGAGACTGCAAAATTGTAAATACCTATATTATTATTCTATGGCGCAGATTAGCGTTTTATTCATAGATTATAAGAAAAGTAGGTTTTGTTGTTCTATGTCCGAAATATATTTTGTTTTACTTAATATATTTGCATTTCATAACTATTTCATTCTATCTAAATAGGTATGGTATGTATCATTTAGGACGTGTAGTAAAACTTAAAACAACGCCATCTATTAGCACAATTAACAGCAAATGAGTTACTTAACCACAACGTAGTACAAATTTTTCTCACCAGAGGCAACACCATAATATTATTTAGTAAAATCATGGAATTTGGAACTAGGAGCCCATTATTCCTTGATTTTGTGTTATGGAGATTTTTAAAAACAAGGACATACTTCTTTCATGGTCAAACTTAAACAGTTACACAAACCTCAAAAACAAATCGATACATATAACGCCATCTATTGAGATTTATTTGAACTATTTTTTGTTTGTTCGCAATGAGACCCCATGATCCTACTAATAATATTATTATAAAATTCTGAAAAAAATGTTTTTTTTTTTAATTTATATGATTACCAGAATGTTTGTTATATACTTATCGCTAGTCCGTAACCGGACACATTGTATAAAAATATAAATACGATTGTGGTGGAGGATGTATGGATGTTTGTTACTCTTTTACGTCAAAACGGCTGAACGGATTTTGATGAAATTTGGCACAGACATAGATTATAGTCTGGAATGACATAAAGGATACTTTTTTTTATAACATGCGGGTGTAACCGCGGGCGCCAGCTAGTAACTCATAAACTATGCAAGCAATATAGATAAAATGGGGGCACCTTCGGGAGTATACTCTATCGATTATAAAAATAATATTGAAAATCATCAGCCCACAATCAATGAAGAAACTGCAACAAACATACAAAAAAAAACAGTCGAATTGAGAACCTCCTGCTCCTCTTTAAAAAAATAACTGGTAATGTAAGGACCTAATTTACCTGTAATGATTGCACTCTTTTGTGCAATGACATCATCGAGTTTGATATGGTCACCAATTTCTCTCTGTTGGTAGCTATATCTGCCAACTGAAAAACAAAAACATCGGTTAAAGGGGATGGAAGATTTATTATATGAACTTCCGCCATTTTTTTTACATTGAGACTGCATATCGCACACCTACATTTAAACTGGAACAACTCAAAAAGTATTAATTTTAGATTATAAATAGTTTGTAAAGTGTCACTGTATGTACATTTTGTTTTTTTTAAATGTTACCCCAAACTAGCAATTTCTCCTGTATTGTGGGTGCATTTACAAACATTTAAACTCACATACCTAAACAGCCAGATCCGAAACAACTATCTGTAGGCCATACAATTATTTGTTCCATGCGAGGATCGAACCTACAACACAGCAGTCGATAGCTCAGTCACTGTGCCAACCGTGTCGTCAAATTAAATTTAATTAATTTAAAAAGAAGATTACCAGAGCATCAAGCATGACATCATTTTGCAGGTCTTCCAGCTTCCTCCTTTCTGAAGTGAGCATACCTTGGACAGCATCTTGTTTTTCTCTGAAACAATATGTTGAGCTGTTATTGTTGTTTTATTGAATAACATAACATCACACAAACATCACAGAAGTGTACCTAACAGTACACCCACACTTGGATGTTTTTAAAAGGAAAGGACACACACTCCATAGCAGTGGCGTAACTATACCAACTGGGGCCCGTGGCTGATTCATTTATTGCCCTATCAATTAAAATCGTCATGCTGTACTTAGTTTAATTTTAATAAACAACTTAGTAGTGACAATAACAAAAAATATTCCTGACCTGGAGGCCTTTTGGGCCGGGGCCTTGTTGGGTCGGGGGCCCGTGGCATTTTGCCAGTCCTGCCACCCTATAGTTAGGCCACTGCTCCATAGTAAGTCTATGAGGATCCTTTCCGTTTAACTACGTCCATTTATTACAGTATCATGCTTAGATAGAGGCTTTTGGCCTTGTATAGGAGTTTTTTTTTCATAAATTGCTTTATATTTTATGTTGTTCTTTTTTTAAAATTAAGTAATTTTGTTTTACTGTCTTGTCCTGCGTGAATCTAATAAAAAGTTTTTATTTTTTTCTTTACATTTATTTTACTAATTTGTTAATCATAAAACCCCTTTCTTAAATTCGGGTTTTTAATTTTCGGACTCCTGGTTAAATATTAACAGCTGCTCAGGTTGATCTTCAGTTGAAAGCATGGTTGCCTAGGTTGGTCAGTGGATGATTGAAAACACCCATTACATACTGAGGTTCCTCCATGTATCAGAAAATATATTAAACTGTATGTTCCATCTATCATTTGTAGATTTGTGATAGTTGTAACAGGGTTCTGGAGGTCAAAAAGGCAGATGCCTTCAGGTAAAATACTTGTATACAGCCATATAAAGTTAGACTGGGCACTGCCCTGACATTGTTGACAAACAAGATTTGGCTAAAAGTAAACATGTTGACTGTGCAGGTATGCTCAACGCACTAAGTAGAAACAACTTTTTGTTAAGTAAGTTATTTGTATTTTCGGCATTTTTAGGACGCCCCTAAGACTACCCACTGACCGGAATCAGCCTATAAATAAATATCTTAAATAAATATCTTGGGACAACTCACACACGGCTATCTGATCCCAAGCTAAGCAGAGCTTGTGTTATGGTAACCAGACAACTGATATACATACTTATATAATTTATAAATACATACATATTATAGATAAATCACACCCAGACACAGAACAAACAATCATGCTCTTCACACAAAGTTGGTCCTGGGTGGGAATCGAACCCACGACCTCCGGCTCAGCAGTCAGGGCCACTAACCACTAGACCAACACGCCCGTCAAAGTAAGTAAGTTGTACTTATAAATAAAACTGAGTTAAAATCTATTAGTGTTTGTAGTTTTTTTTTTTTTATATTGCAATTATATACGAGATACGTATTGTTAGTTAATATGGAAAAGAAGAGACTTAAAACTTACGTTAGTTCCTTTAAATGAGTATTAATGGTTGTTAGCGGTGGTTCATACATCTCCATGATACCTTTGGCTAGTAGTTGCACCGTCTTGGCTTCCTCTTCTGTTGAACTGAAAATGTTTTTGTTTTTAGACCAAAACATAATACAAATTAAGGGTTCTAAGCGATATTAACTATTCAAATAAATGTATACCTCTCCATTTTGAAGTTTCTTGCCCTTATCTGCTCACAATTAAGTTTTATCAAGGGTCTTTCAATTTTATTTGTAATAAAACCGAAAGTTTATAAATGATTTCTTCCTGAAACTGATGACCTGATGACATTTCATGAATACCTGACATTTGACAGAAAGAAAGAGACAGATAATAAATCACGGTATTCTCGTCTGATTGTTTTACAATAAAGTACATAATGCAACGTACACACATGGTGCCTTCCCCTTCAGTCACCGGCGGGCACCTTTAGGGGAATTTAAAACTAAAGCCCGTCGCCCACACGACCAACAGTCGAGGCGCGGGCGCGTTAAGAGCGTCGCCCACACGACATTTGTAAAGAAGATCTCGTTGCGGCGTGCCTCATATGTGCCTGTGCACCTCGACTGTTGATCTTGTGGGTGACGTGCCTAATGCGCCCGCGCCTCGACTACGCCTCGACTGTTGGACGGGTGGCCACGCGCCTAAGGACACAGTTCCCCTTTCCTTATAATTGCAGGTATGTACCTGCTACTTGTAGTTTTTGCCCTAGTGCCTTGTTTAATGTAATAGCAAAGCTAAGTTTTCCCTTTTTTTTCCTCTTTCTCCTTCATTTCACACTTATTTGCAGTGTCAGAACTCTATGGCAGCCAAACAAATGAATTTTCCAGTTTGTGCGAATCGTTCATTGTACGGGAAACCTATACAAAACGAGGTAACGTCATACTGGCCTTTTGATTGATGTGCCGTCGCTTTAGTTTTTTTATTATGTAAATGGCGTTTGTGGAAAGAGTCACCACAATTTTGCTAATATAACGTAAGTACTATGGTAGACAATCAAACGCTGGAGACTATATCAGTAATTATTATTGTTGAATAGAACACAACAAAGAGTTTAAATGATTTAAAATATTTTAACAAACAAATAATGAACCATTTTCTGCACAGACATTTCTGTTTTTATGATAAATCTGTTTCTTAATGATAGGGAATCTGTTTTAATGTGTCTGTGTATGTTTAATAATGTTATATTAGTTTTCTATGGGTCTATGCCACCCGAAATAAAGTTTATTCATTCATTCATTCATTTCAGACACAGTGTTCTAAGAGAGAGAGAAAAAAAAAGTTAAGTTAAGTAGTATTTGTTATAAATTATAATTTTATTTTATTAACTTCAACAAACTCACACAGTTTAAATACAAAACGACAACGAGAGAACAGGGGAATAATTTTGTGTAAAGAGAATCTCAATTTAGGGCAGCAGAAAAGTAAATAGTCCATGTTTCCGTCATCCAAACTGCATTCACAAATAGAGCTATCCCTAATCCTAAGTTTGGCCAGAAAAGAGGGGGAGCAACAATGATTCAAACGTAGACGGCAGAGTCGCTTTAGTACCTATATCGCGAATTTCATCCATGGTGACGTTTACAATACAATGTTGCCAAGCTTTCATAGTGCGTTTTGTTGTATCCATTCTCCAAACTTAACGCAAAAAAATAAAATTTATTTTGAAACCACTCAAAACAATCATCGACGGACATTAATGTATATTCTTGTCAATTATAATACTTTATTAGGTATATTTTTTAAAATTGTTGTTTTTTGGCATGAATATTCTCAGGTTATCAGTATTAACCAGTGATCAACTCTATTGTAAACGAAACGTGTTTTTTTATGGCCGCTAGATTCCCCTTGTTTTGACGTTCTTTCATTTCATTTTTCGTAAAACGAGAGGGGATTTCTTATTAGCGACGGTATAACGAGTACGATTACGCTGCATTTTATCCGTCAATAATACAACAAAGCCGTCAAACTGGAAGTTCTACAGGTTACGAGAGAGGACGCCGAAATGACGTCCGTGGTTAGGAGACGAGAACACGAAGATTCCGGAGAATATTCGGACGCATCGCAGGATATCGAGCACAATAACTCAGTGAACGTAAGTACAGGGTCTAGTCGCAATAGCGTAAACTTTCGTTTTGGCGCTAAAAGTATTACGGCTTACTTTCTCTCGGTCGCTCGCGTGACGGAATGTCCATTTCTTTTAGTAATATTGAGGTCACGAATTGGTCACCACTCACTGAAACACCGCCGATGTGTTTAGACTTTAATTTTAGAAACGTTGCCGCCACGTAGGTTGTAAACAAAAGAGTTTTGTGTGGAAAATGCAGTTGCTAAAGGTGGAAGGATGTTTGCAGGACGTTGGACAGCACGAGTCGGACTATGACTCCCAGGGGAGCGACTCTGAGCATTCCGACCAGGATTCCGAGAACAAGGTACCATTATTTTACTACTCAAACAGAATTCTGGTTTTTATTAGTCAATAAACTCCTGTTGTTTATGATACAAACCTACATCTAGATATTCTAGTAGAAAGATTTGAAATCTTCAAGCTTTAGTTTTTGTAAATATTTACTATAATTCATGGTGAAAATGTTTGATTGACTTGTGATTAGGTCACAAATTAGTTAATTGAAAACAACAACATTAGAGTATTATAAACTATATTCATTTTATTTGTTGAAATTAGATTTAATAAATCAATATGTTCAAATATCAAAACTTTCTTTAAACCTGAATAAGTAATATTAATATTTTATTTAAAAATGAAATTTACAAATTTCCCATATTAGTAATAAATGTGTGATCAGCTGTGTTGTTAAATATGACTTAAAATATAGCCAATCAAAATAAATAAATAATACCAGCCTATAACTGTGCCGCTGCTAGGCAAAGGAATCTTCTCATACAGAGTAGGCAAGACCATGAATCCAAAGAAGCTAAACAAACTCAAGCACCTGGCTGAATAAGGCAAGGACAGAATGATAACAAAATTAAAAGACTGACATTATAAATGCCATACTAAAATGATTACCAAAATTTAATTTTGGTAATCATTTAAGTTTATTATATTAATTTAATTTCTGATGTATATCTCTAATATCTACAAACAAATGTTAACCATGTAGTAGAGAGGCAGATGGGCTACCTGAAGTTACCTGACGCCCACCAGAGCCTATGTGCCATGGTCCACTTATTCTTAAATATTGCAGTGTTCACCAAGGCACATTTCAATATTTCATTTGGAAACATTCTTCATTCATTTTCATGTGTAGGTATTGCACTTTTAAATATTAGGTATCTTATAAAATATTATATTTTTACTTTCATTAAAAAAATTACCGAAATAACATTTAATTTCATCGATTTTATGAATAAAAGTCTAAAATACAAAATTTTGGATTAGGTTACTATATTATTACTAAGCGTGCCATATATGTATGGGTTCAAATGATGATGTACGGAATGCATAGTAATTGTGCAACAGTGTACCACCCTGTATAGAAAACATGCAGTAGTAGTTTTTTTAATAAACAAAATACAATTGAAACTATTAACCTGTTAAATGTCTCATCTAACCCGTGAAAGTTAATAGCGAGGTAGGCCTTCAGCAAAATGGAGATTTTATAAGCAGATATTTATTTGCGAAAAACACGGTATACAAAGTTATTGACAGAAGTATAAAGACCAGCATATTTTGCTTAGAATTAAAGCATGCAAACTTATGAGTACCTAACACAAATGTTACTTAGATGTTAGTAGTATTCTGACATACATCTTTTTTATTGGAACCGGGCATAAGCCATTTGAAGGAGAAAAGTATACACACAAATACAAACTTTAGTCTTTATAATATTACTATCAAACATGCATAAAAAAATGCAAACAAACCAGGGCATACCCATAACAAAGAACTGAAGCACTTATAAGTCATCTCAGAACTATGCCTCACGCTAATCTTCAAAACAATAACGGCCTTGAGAAGATAGGAGATATAAATAAACTCTTTCTATTTATGGCATACCTAACTGTTATCCCCAACTGTGTCTGCGTGTCTGCTGCAAATCTTGGCCATTATTGAATTGTAAAACATAAATAAAAATATATGACAAAAATCAAACATCCTACTAATATTATAAATGCAAATGTTGTCAGTAACAACAACATTGTAAAACCAAATCTAATATATAAAATTCTCGTGTCACAGTTTTCGTTCCCATACTCCTCCGAAACGGCTGGACCGATTTGAACGAAATTTTGTGTACATATCGGGTAAGTCTGAGAATCGGTCAACATCTATTTTTCATACCCCTAAGTGAGCAGCGGGTGAAACCACTGGGCACAGCTAGTGATTTTATAAAAGTAACCAAAGAGTTTCTTGCCGTTTCTTCTCCATAGGAAACGACCAACACCAACCGTGCCCTTTTCTCAACGTTTTATAAGTGCCTATGTGAAAAAAAAAATGATTTTAAACAGCCATAGATTCTGAATCTAGTTGATACAATAGGCCTACCTTCTATTACATGGTTGGGACTTGAAAATAACACGCATGATATTAAAATAAAATAGTTATTGTTATGTAAATTATAATTTTTTATATGATTAATAATAAGGGTCAAAAACACCTTTTAAATAGCAAAGATCATCGAAGTTACAAGTCTTACAATAACTATTGTCTGTTTATGTAAATACATTGAGTACGAAGTAATGCTTACAAAAATAAACTTAAGCATGTTTTTTTTTTCTTAAACTTTGTTCCACTCTAGAAATTTCACCTGTATTGTGGGTGTGCTTATAAACATTTAAACTCACACACACAAACAGCCAGACCCGAAACAACTATCTGTAGGTCATACAAATATGTGTTCCGTGCGGGAATCGAACCCTCGACACGCAGCGCCGCAGTCGATCGCTCAGCCACTACGCCTACCATGCCGTCAAATTTACATACTATAAGCTGCGCCCTGCAGTTCTCTCTGCTTGCTTCCCTCCGTCACGCTCAGCCGTCTTAACGGAATTGAATGAATGTAGATAGCTTATATCCTTGATTAATTTACTTTTATCCTGGTTTCCGCGAGTGAAACTGCAGGACGACACGGTTGGCGCAGTGGCTAAGCGTTTGACTGCTGCGCTACGTGTGGCGGCTTCAATCTCCGCACGTAACTGATGTTTGTATGACCTACAGATAATTGTTCCGGGTCTGGCTGTTTGTGTAGGTATCTGAGTTTTAATGTTTGTAAACGCCCCTACGATACACGAGAAATTCCAAGTGTGGGGCAAAGTTTAAAATATATAAAACATTTGTGACACCAGTCATTAATCTTATGCACGATTCTTATCTATTGACTCCATTCATGTTGCAACTTGATGATGTCATTTATTCATAGACAATTATATAGTTTCCTAAACAAATTATGCATTTGTATGCAATGGGGAATTACCTTTTTGTGTAGTCGCATCATATCTAAATATTTAACTGGTTTTATCTGCTGGTCTAGTGGTCGCGTGCCGGCTGAGCAAGAGGTCCTGAATTCGATAAGAATAATATTTTATTTGTGTAAAAACATAGTATATAGGGTCTTATAATCATAGTATTGCGAACGTAAGTTCTATAATGTTTTACCATATACCTAATGGCATACAAATATCAGGGCATGATTTATGAAACGTACTAAATCTTAACAATAATATAAGTAAATGAGTATTCAATAAAAAAAAACAACACAGAACACATTGAAAAAATCGATTCGCGGATCGTTTAAAGTTTCATTGAGAGTTTTGCACCAAGAATTTTTCAGTAGCTGTCTTAAGTTTGCATTTCTGCCTAGACGATGGAAATGTGCTCCTACCCTTTTTCGTAAAGCAATGCACACTAAAAGTTTAATAGGAACTATGCAATTATATAAAAGTGCTGGTATGTATGCCTATTACAGGTATAGGCAGCATTCAAGGGACAATAACAAAAATTACAGAGAAAACAACACAATATAAAATTAACATAAAAATAAATGAAGTAGTACAAATAAAATAAACTTAAAAATTTGAATAGTGAATGAACATGAAATTCTCTTTATCCTTACTAATATTACAAAAGCGAAAGGGAGTTTGTTTGTTTGATTCTTACCTTCACGCCTTAATGGCTAAACCGATTTTGATGAATTTTGGTACAGAGATAGTTGACAACTTGACACCCTGGAGACGGACATATGCTATTTTTTTAAAGTGGGATTTGAGGGAGAAAGAGGGAAGAAAAACGAAATCTTAGCTTTGCTGGTACAAATCAATAAGGCGCAAGGGCAAAAACTGCAGGTAGCAGGTACCTGCAAATCAGGAAAGGGGAACTGAGTTACCCGAATTTAACGCGAGCGAAGCCGCGGGCAAAAGCTCTTAATGAAATAATATGAACTATGATTTGAACTTAAACATAACTAGCGAAATCAAGTTGTAGTATTAACCTGTTGAATGTCGGTAAGTTTCTACGGGAGAACATAAGACAAAATGCCTCAAGTGTCTTAAATACCCACGGGGGAACTTTATACGGTGTAGCTATCGGTTTTACGGTAAAATTCGTTTTTCTGAAGGCGCTGATTTCTCGCTAAAACGTAACTCATAAATTCGACGATTTTTTTTTTATTTTACATTAAGACAGAAGAGTACAAAGGTACTGCTTATTTCATTAGAAATTTCCAACAGACCTGCGAGAGGAAAGTCGATTTCGTAGTTTTCGCGCGTTTGTGACATTGAACAGGATAGATATCTGCCTATCCTTTTGGGGACAAAACAGTCGTGATTATAATGTGAGACAGACTTAGACATTCGAAAATGGCCATGAAGTAACCAAACCTAGGTGACGTCTGTTTTTTCTACTTCTGAAGAGAAAGTCTAGCTTGTGGCGTATGACCAATTATGTCAAGATTGCAGTAAAATACAAACAAATATAATGCACTTTCATATCGTCATTACTTTAATGATTCAAAGAGTGTTCCAATTTAAAGAAAAAAAAAGAATAACTTTATGAGACACCCACAAAGAACAATGTAAAGAAAAAGACTCGCAACGAACAAAACAATAAAACAAAATTAATTTAAAAAAAGAACAATAAAAACTAAAACACAATATTAAAAAGAGAATAAACTAAACTAGTCCTGTACGAGGATCTGAATGTTGAGGGACGGAGAGCGAGAGGAAGGCCAAATAAAAGATGGTTTACTCCCAACGGCCACCACTAAAACAGGCACCAGTGGTGGCCGTTAGATCAGTGCATTATTTTTTGTCCCAACGGCCATCAGTGGCTGACGTTGGAACATTCCCAATAATATTTATCTCAACGGCCACCACTGGTGGTCGTTAGGATAAATAATCATTTATTGTGTCAACACAATAAATAATAGTATGTTGGAGTATGTTGACACAATTAATAATATTTATCCTAAGGACCCCACAGTGGTGGCAATTTAGTGGTGGCCGTAGGGAGTATACCGAAAAGATGGATGGATTGTGTAAGGAATGATATGGAGAAGAAAAGAGTAAATGATGCCGTGACGTCTGATAGGGGAGAATGGAAGAAGAAAACGTGTTGCGCCGACCCCAAATAGAATGGAACAAGGGCAGGAAAATTATGAGTCTTGTATGAGGCCAAAAGGAAGCCTATCTCAGCATGGTGCTGCAACATGGCTGCCATTTCGCTGATATTCTGATAGGGCCCAATCACGTGAAGCCGCGGTCATATACGATAAAAAACATAACAAGGATAACAACAAAACAGTGTGCTGATTATTTTTATTTTATGTATTTGACTGTGAATCTGTATTGTCGGAAATTATCATAAACTGTACTTATACATTATATGATGTGTAAATAAACAGTAAGAAATTCGGGTAAGTGCGAGTCGTACTCGCGAACCGAGGGTTCCGTAGAAACTTGCGACATAAACAGCCATATCTTTTGACTGCGTAGACTTAGAGAATTGACTTTTAAAGCTTCAAGGGACCACGGGCTTGAGAAAGTTTGTGTATTAGGTTCGAAGGGGTCCTCGTTCGCTTGATCTCTAAACCCCGCCATCCCCTTCGTGTCAGATTAGGCTTCCCTGCAGACAGAAAAAGGTGCATGCTTACTGGTATTGAAAATATAACCAAACGAGGCAGACATCATATATTAGTTGTGCCTCTGATCTGTATAAGTGTCATGTTACCTATCTAATTTTAAAACCAAATACTTAATATTTTGAATATCATTTTAGTTTTATCACACAGAGAGCATGGTACAGAAAACATTAACAATATAAATCAAAAACGTTATGTCCGTTGAACCTTTTTGTGAAAATAAAGATAGGGGAGACTTTAAATAGATACCGAATTTATTAGAGCTCTAGAAAGGTCAAGTTCTAGGTGTTCTTGCAAGTATTTTTAACCGTCGAGAATATTTGATTCATCCTTACTAATATTATAAAAGCCAAAGTGTGAGTAAAATCACGATAACAATACACAGTACACATTTGCGTTCTTCGGGAGGTCATCATGGAATACAAAAATAAATCAATTAAATTATTATACTTGGTTAATCCTTACTAATATTATAAAAGCGAAAGTGAGTTTGTTACGTCTTCACGCCGAAATGGCTAAACCGATTTTGATGGGACCCTGAAGACGGCTATTTTTTTTAAAGATTGAGATATGAGGGAGAATAAGGGAAGAAAAGAAAAGGGAAATCTTAGCATTGCTATTACGATAAATAAGGCGCAAGGGCAAAATTACAGGTAGCAGGTACCTGCAAATCAGGAAAGGAGAACTGTGTTACCCCGAATATAGCGCGAGTGAAGCCGCGGGCAAAAGCTAGTTTATTATAATCTCGCTCTCGTGACATAAATTTATTTGAATAGTACTTCGTTATATCTGTGGCGTCCCGATATAATAAAAAGTTATCGCAGGATGTTGCATTGCAAACGTCAAATTGGACATATTTTGTCGCAAGCATAACAAAGATCAGAAGGGCCAGGGCCACCGCCTGCCGGGGCCGTGGGTTGTTCGAAGGAAAAGTAGCAGCCCCGGAACACAAAAGGCAAAACAAAGCAGCATGGTTATTGCGGGTTGTTCAAAAGAGATACCGCGGCCTCGGAACGTAAAGGGCAATAGAAGGAACATGGGTGGGTTTTAGTCAGTACAAGTGTGACATGCCCCCCCGCTCCGCCCAGAGCGGGGGAAGTCATTGGATGATTTCCCACCCGAAAAAAAAAAGCAGCATGGTTGGATTTTAGTCAGTACAAGTGTGACTTTCATTTCCACTCCACCCACAGCGGGAAAAGTCATTTGATGACTACCCATTCGTAAAAAGTAATATAAGACACGGGCAGTAGGCTTACTATGACGTCTTAAAGCAGAACTAATTTCACTGAAGGAAAGAGACAGAGCTATACAGGGTGTCTAGCACCATCTCTTTCCCTCAGTGGAATCAGTTCTGCTTTAAGACGTCATAGTAGGGTAGCAGGTAACTGATGATAAATTTAAAAAAAAAACTCTTTTAATCTATACTTCTTCGTATAGTAAAACTAGCTTTTGCCCGCGACTTCGCTCGCGTTTAATTTGGGGTAACACAGTTCCCCTTTCCTGATTTATAGGTACCTGCTACCTGTAGTTTTAGCCCTAGCGCCTTATTTATTGTAATAGCAATGCTAAGTTTTCCCTTTTCTTCCCTCTTTCTCCCTCATATCTCAATCTTTAAAAACAGCCGTCTTCAGGGTCCCTTCAAAATCG
The DNA here is from genome assembly GCA_958449745.1 of Ochropleura leucogaster. Lineage (NCBI taxonomy): Eukaryota > Metazoa > Arthropoda > Insecta > Lepidoptera > Noctuidae > Ochropleura > Ochropleura leucogaster. The sequence continues at coordinate 4,565,540 of OY288221.1, read as the reverse complement.
GTTTAGCCATTTCGACATGAAGACGTAACAAACTCACTTTCGCTTTTATAATATTAGTAAGGATGTTGAAATACAATGACTCATCTCATCCCTATTTGCTTATAAAGTCACGATAATAAAAAAGTAGCAAAAAAGGAACATGGGATGGTTTTAATCAGTAAAAATCTAACTGCCTCCGCTCCGACCAGAACGGGGGAAGTTATTTGATGATTTCTCGTCCGGAAAAACGCATAACAAAGATAATAACTGGACTAACAATGCGAAAGAGATTCACGTTCTGTAGTAAACAATGCAAATTGAATCGTAAGTGAAAAGTAATAGTAACCAGAATAGAATTGCAACGATATTACGAGCATTGTAAGTACGTTAGGAACCGTTAGTGCAGTTTTGTTTGTTTTCGTCTCAGATGTGGGACAAAATAAAGGTAAATCATCTAGACTTCGGTAAGTACAGGTTTCACTTGGCATGCTAGTGACTCTAAAGATTCTTCTCACGAGTATGTTCGTGTTACAAACACAATCATGCATTTGGTGACGTGACAATGATGTATGGATGTTTGTTACTCTTTCACGACAAAATGGCTAAACGGATCTTGATGAAATTTGGCACAAAGATAGAATATAGTTTGAAATAACATATAGGATACTTTTTTTAGATATCACGCGGGCGAAACTGCTGGCGCCAGCTAGTATATATCCTTCTAATATTATAAATTCGAATGTTTGTGAGGATGGATGTTTGTTACTCTTTCACGTCAAAACGGCCGAACGGATCTTGATGAAATTTGGCACAGACTTAGATTATAGTCTGGAATAACACATAGGATACTTATTTTCCATCATTACGCGGGCGAAGCCGCGGTCGCAAGCTGGTATTATGGGATATATCTGACATAGGCAATATAGGTATGCATAATTACATAGCCACCCACTTGTTCTCTTTCTGGTTTACGTCTCCCTGTCTATTATCAGGTGTCATAATCTTTAATTGGTTAATTAATTAGCCAGTTCATAAATATACATTTTCCTTTCGATTGTTTGTAAACTTGACATTATTTCTAAGTTCATAATGTTATCATTGCAGCGGTGTAAAGGTCGATTAGTTGGAACTATTAGTTAACTTAATGACTCATATTATAATCCGTATTCCTCTACTAATAATGTTAAACTACATATTATTATAATAACACTTTGATTACATTATAACACAGTTTCTATGCCGTTATAGAATAATAATATAATAAAAATAACTTGGGACAACTCACACACGGCTATCTGATCCCAAGCTAAGCAGAGCTTGTGTTATGGTAACCAGACAACTGATATACATACTTATATAATTTATAAATACATACCTACATATTATAGATAAATCACACCCAGACACAAAACAAACAATCATGCTCATCACACAAAGTTTGTCCTGGGTGGGAATCGAACCCACGACCTCTGGCTCAGCAGCCAGGGCCACTAACCACTAGACCAAGAGGCCCGTCATGAAGAATGAAGCATGGCCGGTTTTTTTTATAAACAATTTAAATTTAATTTTTAGTTTATTTTTTTTCTATTTTATTTCAAAAGTATCCACGGTATTAATTAGTCCTGCTACTACAAACGGTACCAAAGTGTTTAGTATTTCATTCGGAACTAATAAAATTTCTATTTGGCGGCATATAAAAATTTCACGTCAGTTATTTGAGAAAGAAAAGATAAACAAAAATCAGCTATTCTATCCAATTTGACCAAACCTTTTGTAGGAAACACTTGTATTTTTAACCGAATTAAAAACAAGGAGGTTCTTTGTTTAGGTGTATGCGTATGCATGTTTTAAATAACCGATGTAGAATTTACATGTGGAGATTTAGGGGAATAATGTCCTGAATACGTTCTGTTCACCTGTTTCTACGACGAAACCTCTGTGGTTAATGTAGACTATGCTTTTTTGTGTGATTCTTATAATGTTAACAAATCACAAACTTAATATACGTCAACTAAACTTAATTGAGTAAGATCTAAAACACTAAATACGCCATTATCTTTCAAGGATACGTCCAACTGTGGCCCTCCCTAATAAAAAGATGTTATTCAAAAGACTTACATTACCAACCATACCCACATTATTATATATATATTTATCTTTCTATAGGCGTATTATAATCACAACCAGTTTTTATTATAATCACGTTATATAAGGGTGTTTTTGCACTGCTCTGATCCGGATTCGGTAATCATCGTCCGAAATTAGTGTTGTTCCGTCGGTCCGATATTTAACAGATATAAACGCATTTTGTCGAACACAAGTTAGGTCAAAACTCACTCGTGCATTTGTATCTGATTTATCGGATAGACTTCATTGAATGACTTCTACTACAGGTTAAATGCTTCTAAAAGAAAGAAAGAACATTTATTTGGCTCATGCCACAAGTGCACACAAAATGAGATAAACTTAAAACTAAACGATAATATTATTATTATGAGCTACTTGTGTCCCACTGTAGGGCACAGGCCTCCCTTTCTTCCTCCCATTTTTTCTGTCTTTTGCAAATGACAAAAAAGAAGAAAAATATATCACCATGTTTTTAATTTGCACGCTGAATTTAAAGGTAAAATAAGAGATCAATATCGTATACTTGACAACCTCTGTTCTGTACCTTATTTACGCAAATAAATTATTTTGATTTGATTTGAATGTGACCCAGTTGAAAATAACAAATACGTAATTGTAAATAGGCCCAGTACGCCTACTTTGACATCTTAAAGCAGAACTTATTCCACTGAGTGAAAGAGATGGTGTTAGACACCCTGTATAGCTCTGTCCTTTCCCTCAGCGGAATAAGTTCTGCTTTAACACGTCATAGTAGGGTAGCTGTTCAGCAAACTGCCGAGCAGCTAGTGCCCGACGCTGGTTTTCAAGTGGACCTTACACCTGATGTGACGGACGTAAAACATTTCTAATTGGTAGGTCATCTGTGACTCTTTCATTGACGAGCGTCAACACACCTCGCATATTACAGCTGCCTCAAGTTCTGTCTTAGTGAAACGGTAGGTTTGTAATGACAGTCATACCGAATCGTGCCAAGATCTGTGCTGCAGTGAACTAAGATCGGCTGCATACATCAAACTCAAAACACAAAGCACTTATCCTTACAAATATTATAAAAGCGAAAGTGAGTTTGTTTGTTACGTCTTCACACCTAAATGGCCAAACCGATTTTGATGAATTTTGGTACAGAGATAGTTGGGACCCTGGAGACGGACATAGGCTAAAAAAGTGAGAAAAGGGATAGAAACAGGGAAGAAAAGGTGAGAGAAAGATATTTTTTTCGTTTCAATTTCGATCATCACGCGGGTTAAAGTTAGCGTTAGCCCAAAGTAACTATGCCACGCTGACGAAGTCGCGGGCGGGAGCTAGTTTAATATAAACCATTATAAGCACTTTTGAATGACATAAAAACAAAAATAAATACTGCTATAGTCGGCACAACACATAATAACTTGTGAAATTACTGTAGTTGCCTATTCCAAAGCGTAGATCTCTATGGAGAAGAATGGGCAAGAAACTCCGTGGACACTCTTTTAAATAACAATATTTTTACAAAATTATGGATACATCAGTATATGTGAGAAGAACATCGGATGTTGAATATCGGATTAATCCAGTGTACACTCAGCCTAAAAATCGTTAGCCCAATCTCCATATTATTAAAGCATACATACAAGAAATCAGGTTTTGCTTACGGTCACTAGACCAAGGCTAAAGAAAACGGTCTATATGTAGATTATAATATTGTGCTCGCATTATCATAAGTTTCTTTTTTAATACGGATGAATGCAAATTTTAGTTTTTTTTTTGTTCGGATACAGCTGCGTATTTGATGTAGTTTTGTTTGTTTAAATTGAGATGTGCGTTTGTTTTTGTTTGTTTATTCGGTTTTGTAAGTTGTCAGTTACCGTTATGTAACTTTAGTTATACTTACTAATATTATAAACATGTAGTTTGTTGAGTCGAACGCGCTCATCTCAGGAACTGCTGGTTCGAATTGAACAATTCTTTTAGTGTTGGATAGCTGGTTTATCGTGGAAGCGATTTTGCAAGATAGTTACTTAAACCAGGACTAGATTAAGTTGGATTATCTAAGTAGCGTTGTTTGCCAACATATCCTTCTGAATTAAAAAAAACTTGAGGGGTGTCAAGGGACACCCGGATGGAACGAAGTTATTATTTAATAGCTTTTGCCCACGACTTCGCACGCGTTAAATTCGGGGTAACACAGTTTCCTTTTCCTGATTTGTAGGTACCTGCTACCTATATGTAGTTTATAGCTATTTATTGTAATAGCAATGCTAAGTTCTCCCTTTTCTTCCCTCTTTCTCCCTCATATCTCAATCTCCTCCCCTCCTCATATTTCTTCCCTCTTTCTCCCTCTATCTCTGTGCCAAAATTCATCACAATCGGTTTAGCCATTTAGGCGTGAAGACGTAACAAACAAACTCACATTCGCTTTTATAATATTAGTAAGGATTACTAAATCTAATCTATATATCTAGAAAGACGAAACGAAAATAACTGGCTTACTTTCTTCGAAAGAGAGATATAGAGAAACACCGCACGGCTTACAACTACAGCAAAAAGTGTCGTTTTTTTTACAACTTCTGGACTTAATTTTTTCCGTCTAGTCCCCTTTCGCTACGCGCGATAAGGAACTTCGTTCCAAAAAACCAGGCATATTGTATTTAAGTAAGACTTGTTATATACCTGTCCAGAAGGGCTACTATGACATCTTATAGCAGTTCTTATTCCACTGAGGGAAAGAGATGGTGCTAGACACCCTGTATAGCTCTGTCTCTTTCCCTCAGTGGAATAAGAACTGCTTTAAGACGTCATAGTAGGGTAGCAGGTCTTTAATACACCTATGACAAAATCGTGTAACATAATAAACGCAAGACTTCTCTTGCGGTGTCAAATTAAAACTGGTCGTAATTAGTTATGTTTTATTTCAGGAGACCGAACGCCGGGTTGACGACGATGAGGACCGAAGCAACCCGCAGTACATCCCCAAGAGGGGCACTTTCTATGAACACGACGACCGAACTGCGGCCAGGTAACTATGACCTATATAAGAAACTTAATCGCTTGTCTACGTAGGTTTCCCTCTGGGGCTGTGGGGTAGCTCGAAAGAGATGCCGCTGCTCCGAAACACAAAGGGCAAAAGATGGAATATAGTGTTTTATAATCAGTACATGTCTGCAATTCTCCGTAAAGGGCAGTAATGTGGATCGGTTTGAGTCAGTACAAATCTGTTACAAAGAAGAGATTCTTTCTCAAAGAGGGAGACGCCAGTTGATAATTTGAAATCCAAAAAAAGCGTGTTAAAAAAAGCTTCCAGTATAACGTGGGTTCTTTTTAATAGATATCCCGTGCAGAGGTCCACATAAACTACTCTTGTTTAGCTTGATTAATCGGCGAGTGTACCAACTTCCTATCTGGCAAATGCCGAAAACAGTGGGCTAAAAGTACCAATGAATATTGCCCAACAATATCCTGGCACATACATTTTATCTAACACTAAAAAAAGGAACATGGATGGGTTCTAAGCAGTACAAGTCTGACTGGATGCAGGCTTCTGAAAATCTCTTGCCGCGTCTTCTCCATACTAATACGCCGATCGTAATTTAACTTTGCATTCGTCTGTGAAGAGCACCGTGCCCCATTGGTTTATGTCCCAGTCCAAATGTTAACGGGAAAATCTTAAACGATTTGCACGATGTTTTCTGGTTAATGGAACACGGACAACTCGCCTTCTTGATGCCTGCTAGTCTTCATGCAATCGATTACGAATAGTTTGGTCACTGACACGAGTACCCGTTGTCAGCTGTAACCGATTTTGCAGCTTGTGGGCCGTCGCGCGATCTCGGCGTGCACTTAATCTAATGTAACGATCCTCTTAAGCTGTTGTACTGCGAACTCTGCCCCAAACAGGTCTTCTTCTAACACTGCCGGTCTCTTGGACACGATTCCAAAGATTTTGAATAGCTCTTCGAGAAAATTAATTGGGATTTTCTCGAAGAGCTATTATAGATAGATATTATGGCTAGCAAACCCACAGATCGCTGCGAATGATCTTCTTCAATTATTGTAATGGTTGCTGTCAGCGAGTCCATATGACGCCTGCGTGCTTGTGGCATATTGCAAAAGATGATTCTGACTCAAGATATCAGTGACGATAATTTCTAATAAACCAAGAAGCTAAGGAAAGAAAACGTCAAAAAATGGAATCAATTCAAAAACGAATTTTAAATCAAATTTTATTTCAAATTGTTGCCAGCGTTTGATGAATACTACAATATTAAAAAGTTTAGGTTGTATACTCAATATTTTAATACTTTCAATATGTAAATGTTTAATAAATTACATCAAAATGAAAAATACCTTGTGGCCCTTATTTTGTTTTGAGTAGTATATTATGGGCAAAACAATGATGAGTATTAATGAAGACAAAATTCAGTGTTAAATCTTTAAGCTTTAAATCATGACCACACTATCGCCTCAAACGTGTTTGATAGATTAATAACACCAGTGGCGTTTGCGTGCGTGAAATTCACGCTAAACGGTGAAAATCATACGAAAATACGCTTACCAATAATTTTACAGATTCTTTACGTCAACAACTGCTGTTAGTTTTGCTTCGTAATATGCAGCGCAAGATGGAAGGAGAAAGGGGAGGCCTGTTGTTTAGCAGTGGTGTTGACAGGCTTTTAAAAAAAACCGGCCCAGAGCGTGTCAGACTCGTGCACCAGAAGTTCCGTACAAATTTAGGATATGATGATAAATAGCCATATCTTTTGACTGCGTTCTGTACTTCAAAGGAAAAAAAAACGGAACCTTTTTTTATGTGTGAAATCATCAAATAACTTCCTCCGCTCTGGGCGGAGCGGGGGGAGTGTCAGACTTTTACTGACTAAAATCCACCTATATTCCTTCTATTGCCTTTTACATTCCGGGGCTGCGGTATCTCTTTCGAACAACCCGCAACCAAGGCAGGCGGTGGCATTGGTAGGCCCCTCTGGACTTAACTCCCCCTAAAGTACTCCTATTTCGTAGCTTTTGATGATTTATAGGCATGATGTTACAAGCCTCTGAGATGACCGGCAGCATTGTGGTCACGTGGCTGCCGTGCACATTTACACAGCGAGACTCAGGGGAGACCTCTATTGTCGACCCCAGGGATGTCCCTTAACAGGCGTTGCACAGAGGGGGCTCCGAACAGGTCTATTAAGAGGAAACGGTACCACCCTTCTCATGTACGTGAGGAGTGAATGAGGAGCAGCCCCTTAGTACCCCGGGGTCCGTTCCTACATCCATTTTGAGAAGTAGTTATAGACCTTAGGATCCATTTAATCCAGAAGTTGCGGAGTCCGATGCACAATCCCTTGCGTCTTATTTATTTGTAATAGCAAAGCTAAGTTTTCCCTTTTCTTCCCTCTTTCACCCTCATTCTCACTTTTTTAAATTAGCCTATGTCCGTCTCCTGGGTCCCAACTATCTATGTACCAAAATTCATCAAAATGGGTTTAGCCATTAAAGCGTGAAGAGGTAACAAACCCCGGTCTTATCCCAAAAACCGGTCGCCTTTGATAGTTTCCCCCCGATAGCAAATATAAAGGCATTACGTTGCATACTTTAAAATAGTTTGAGTATAAATTGAGTATGTTCTCAGCTTTCTATTGCCGCTTCACTGAACAGTTTGGTCATTACCGCTCCACTGATTGTAATTATAAATTCGCACGCACTGTTAGTACTTATGTAATTCGTGTGTGTAGTGTTTACCTAAATACTTTTGTATTTACTATTGACTAGCTCTTCTGAGTGGTTTTACCCGCGTCTTTCGTTACTGCTTCGCTCCCATGGGTAGTAGCGTCATGTTATTAAGCCTATGTTAGTCAGTAATAATTTAGCTTTCTGATGGTGAAATAGTTTTTCAAATGGTTTTTTGATTTGAGTTAAATCGTAGCAAAGAAACCAACAAATTTTATCTCTTTTTTAACCTCTAAGGACCGCCATTATTTACGTCAATTAGTACTCAAGCACCGCCGGGCGGGCTCTTATCGTAAGCGTAATCTGATTCTAAGACTTATCTTTACTACAAATACAGTTTTAAATCGGTTGAGGTTTGGTGCCACAAATTTGTGCCAGCGGGGCTCAACGGTAATACTTGTTTACTGGCACGTTTTTGTGCCGCTGGGGCTCTAGAGGTTAATATTAGTATAGATTAGCTGTGCCACACTAAGTTACGGAGAATAATATAGAGCTGAACACGAGAACAAAACGCAGTAGGTACACATTTGCATTCTTTCAAAATTCAGGAGGTCATCATGGAAGACATAAATAAATCAATTAAATGATAGTACCTGGTCAATGATGGAAAAAAACGTAACAACTTGAACTTACCCAAGATCTACTTTTTACGGAAGAAATCGGGCGCGATCTACTACAATATGTATGCTATATGTAGTTTTTTTTTTATTAAAAGCCACCCATAATACGCGCAGACTTTTGGTGATTACGTTGCGCATCTGATAGACGTATTTATTTGGTTTGCCTAGCCACGATCGACCGGTCGATCGCGATCGACTGATTGGCTATCCCTGGAATGTATCATTACTCTGTTGTCCGTGACAAAGTGATCCTATAAGGGTTCCGCTTTTTCCTCTTTAGGTACGGAATGCTAAGTATATGCCCATTTAATCATTGATTCTGGTTGAGAAACATAGGCTTTAGGACGTTCACTTAAACTACCATCATTATATCTAAACACACTCCTTCTTTTCCAGTGGCGAAGAATCAAGCAACGCTACTTCGGAGGCCGCGTCAGAGAAGAAGGAAGGCGCCGGCGAGCCACCAGCCGAGCGGCGCCGACCGCCGCGCAAGTCAGAGATCGTCAACAAGTGGTCCCACGACAAGTATAATGAGAACGAACAGGTCAGAGACACTTGAGGTCTAGTGAATGTTTATCAACCCTTCATGAGGCCGTAAACCATTCATTCTGTATCCTGCTATATACATTTTCATGGACCCCCCCGCTTACGAATTGTGAACCCCATTTTATGTTTCGCCCACGTAGATCCCCGTCGAGTATCTTCGACCTCGACTTCGGATATCCGAATGCCTGAAGGGATCTTGATGAAAAGACACGGCCGGAATTAGTATAGAGCTGTGCCCTAACAAAAAAAATATTCATGTACAGACGCCTGTACATCAAGCTACTATAATCTGTCAGATTTCTTTGATAGATATTCGACTTTATTTCTAAAGTATTAGGTTCAAGTTTCATTGTCATTTTAAAGCTTACATGCAGGGTTTTAGTATAGGTTATGTTTTATGGTCAGAGAATAGGCGAGAGACACTATTAATAGGAAACAAAAATAGCGCCTTGACAATTTGAATAGCAATGATCAAAAATTCAGAGTTTTATAGGCGTAACAAAACGACAAAGACTATTTACACGCCATTTAGTAAATAGACTATGCTATTCATAAAAAGGAACTAATCCCACAAGGAAGGCCAAACATGCATTGGCACGACAATATCATAACAGCTATCGTGCTATTCTACAAGAAAACAGCGTCCAGCTTAGCGCCAAGTTAGTGTGTCAAGTTTCATAGAGTCGTCTGGAGTCGTTGCTGCGATCAAAACTCACTACAAGAGTGAAAACAATAGTAGTGTAATGTAAGTGATATAATAGTAAAGTAGTGTGAAATGGTTCCGAAAATCCGAGTTCATTTTTCTGTAATACTTCAAAGTCATTGTCGATTGGCTCGCAGCCATCAGGAATGAGATCATGATTGCAGATTCATTCTCCGATCCTGTAAGGATGGTTATAATTTTTTTATGTCAATCTCAGCTTTTCCTTTTAAAATAATAGAAATGTTACAGACAGTGTAATTCATGTGTGTTTTTTTCTCTGGACATTTGTAAAACGTAACTTAAACTAGCAAGTCCAATAAGCACAGCAGAATATTAATATTAGAAGCGTAGATAGTTTGTGGTCTATTTTCAATAGTAACAAAGTACAATAATACGTGATAAAATCAACGCAAGACGACAATGTAAATGTCAATCAATGCAATGTCAGAATATAAAACCACACAATCAATGAACAAACATATATTTTTGGCATTTCCTTTCGCCTATTGTAAGGAACTGTAATTAATGCGATTATTTATTTCAACAGGAATTTACTTAATATTAATCATTACTGTGCACTACCAGGGTAGGATCCGGCCATGTCCTTTGGCATAGAGGTAGATTATATTCTGGAAAAACACATAGGATATTTTTTTTCGATATCTCGCGGGCTAAGCCGCTGGCGCCAGCTAGTATGGTGTCGGAGGGCACAGCAGTGCCCTCGCCAAGTCGTAAAATTATTACAGATTAAATTGCCATACTCCACTGAAACGGCTTCGCCGGTTTTTATTATATTTTATATACATATTCAATGCTTAATATTATACTGTTTTAAGATGAAGTTGATAAGCTTATTTGTTTTGTAACAACTGACAAAAAATATATGGGGGGGGGGGGGTATTTCACGTCAGTGTCTTGCTGTATATTTAGAATGACATCATGAAGGTTTAATAGTGTACTGTTTGATTTAGGTGCCGAAATCTCGCGACGAGCTGGTAGCGATCTACGGATATGATATAAGGAACGAGGACGCGCCTCCACACGCGAGGCGCAACAGACGATACGGGTGAATATACATTTTGCATCCATAGGAAATAAGTTCAAAGCGTCAGGGTAGCCCGCACTCACGGGCAGGACTCGTCAAGGTCACTGTCTGTCGGGGTTTCGGCTTGGTTTGATAGACAGAACAGATTCCGCGGCCCTTGAACACAAAGGGTACTCGGATCCCTTCCGATCCGCCTTAAGCGGGAGGACTCCTCAAAAAATTATATTTTTTCTTACAAAAAAGAGGGAAAGAAATCAAATTCTTTACCGTTCTTTTGCAATTCGGCGGTCAGTGCCTGCCCTTATGTTGAAATTAGTATCATAACACGTATATATTTTTGCAGGATTAATATATCCATTCACATCATCAGTACAACTCTACTGTTATTGAATCTCATTATATAAACCTTTTTCATGAAAGTGACTTTTTGATAAAAACTGGGGGTCTAAAATTACCGCTTAAGCAGAATAATAATATGAATTACGTTAAAATTCCTAAATTGGTCACTAAGTGACAGTTTACAATATTAACTGCGTTTGTGATTTGTGCTGTACTGCGTTTTGTATGTGTGGCCATTTTAGACCCCCTGATGGACTTCCATCAAAAGTTAAACAAAGCAAGAGTTAAAAAGGTTTCTTGTTTTAATTACTCAATTTAAACAGCAAATTGTTTAACTGAACGCACAATTTATGTATTATTTACCAGTTAAAAAATATATGCGTATTTTCTATAGGCTTCTAAGAAATATTTTATAAATATGGGTATTTATGTGAAGAAAAATTGTCAAGAAATTATATTGTGTAAAATTTTCTATCATGCATTTCAATATGGAGGTTCCGACAGTCTTGGCGGTTAGTGGATACTAATGTGTCAGCATGCTGTGTTTAATTATAATTATTTAAATAATATTTATTTGTTGCGACTTGCTTACCAATTTTATTATTCTTAAAGTTAATAGTAACTTTATAGTGTAGATAGAAATGATTGGACTGCTTTGTTGGTCTAGTCGTCGCAAGCGCGACTGCTGAGTGTAAGGTCATGGGTTCGATTCTCAGTGGCTAAGTTTTGTTGGGTTTTATCATCTGGAATTTCTTAGTTGCAATTATGTAGTGTGAGTAAAATAACGATAGTAAATGCTTAAAACCTACTGCATATTTTCCTGAGTTTCAGAAATAGTTTTTATTGAACGCTTTTTGCATGAATTGCATTACGATGTGAACTTCTTTTTTTTTTTTTAAATTAGGTTGTATTTTTTTTTATTTAGCTCTTACCAATAATCCTTGGCTGACAGCTCGAACACGATGTCATCTGGACAAATCTACCTCATGACGGTTCAGGATGGTTGCGGAGTCGAATGGTCGACTCCGCAACCATCCTGAGATGGAATTGTCCCGGGATTAAGTCGTCCACAACGTATATTTATTAAAATCTTTATGATAAACAATACATTACATAAAAATAATTTGTAAATTACATACAAATAAATTGAAAAATTCAATAATTATTGTTTAATTAAGTTATGTTGATTCTTTCTCGAACTGTCTCAAATCTCAACATATCCTCCATATAACCTCACTGTTAACCCACAGCCGCGGCCCCAACAAGTACACTCGTACTTGGGAAGATGAAGAGGCTTACAGAAGGCAGTCAGCAGCCCAGCAGCTGCCGAGGAAGCCTCCCACTGCTGAAGACTTCCCAGAACTTGGTGATACTAGGAGACATGGGTATGTAATTGATTAACTATCAACGTAACGAAAGCATAAACTCAAATTCAAAACTTTTATTTCGGGGCTGTGGGTTGTTTGAAATAGCTTTTTTTGTTTAGAAAAAACGTAACTCCAAACGAGGAATTTCTCCTGTGTAGTGGGTGCGTTTACAAACATTTAAACTCGCATATACAAACAGCCAGACCCGGAACAACTATCTGTGTTCGGTTGGCGCATTGTCTGAGCCATTGACTGCTACGCTACCTGTCGCGGTTTCGATCCCCGCACGGAACAAATCTTTTTGTAACCTGCAAGTAATTGTTCCGGGTCTGGCTGTTTGTGTATGTAAGTTTAAATGTTGTAAACGCACCCACGATACAGGAGAAATTCCTAGTGTGAGGCAATGACATGAGATAAGAACGAGAAACGTGCCGGGTACTGTAACGTGTGTGTGTTCGCTCTCCCCCTCAGCGCGGCCCGCTCGGCCCGTCCGCGCTCCAAGTCGCAGCCGTCCGTGGCGGAGTCCCCGCCGCCGGGCGCTGAGAACGGCTCGCAGCTGCGGCGCCACGCGTCCATCAAGACGGCGCGCAAGCCGGCCGTGAAGCCGGGCACCGGCCGCGTCGCTGTCAAGCTGCCCAACAAGCAACCGCCCAAGGACAAGATGCCCGCCCTAGAGAACCTCACCATTACTGCTACTGTTCCGAATAAGTGAGATTTTGCGTTCAATACTCAATTTTCCAGAAAAATTAAAATAGATTAATGGTGCATGATTTGCTTTTAACAGTCATTTTTATGGGTAAATAGCTGGCGCTCGCGGCTTCACCCCCGGGATATCGAAAAAAAAAAAATATCTTATGTGTTATTCCAGACTATAATCTACCGCTGTGTCAAATTTCATCGAGGTCCGTTCAGCCGTTTTAAAGTGAAAGAGTAACAAACAAGTATACATCCATCCATCCTCACAAACATTTGCATTTATAATATTAGTAGGATCTTTTGTATGAAGTAACATAAATATGTGAGTACAACCGAAGACCCTCAAGCCTGACCATTTTTGACCTACACTTATATTATAGCTTGGAACTCTGTGCCCGATACCAGTGGGCTACTATTTTTTTTTATAAACAAGTTTTTATTAACCTCTAGAGCCCCAGCGGCACAAAAACGTGCCGGTAAACAAGTATTACTGTTGAGCCCCGCTGGCACAAATTTGTTCCACCAAACCCCAACCGATTTAAAACTGTATTTGTAGTAAAGATAAGTCTTTAAATCAGATTACGCCGCCCGGCGGTGCTTGACGGATAGTTGACGTAAATAATGGCTGTCCTTGAGAGGTTAAGAAACATTTAAAATTGAAAAATGATATGGGAATGAAGAAACAAAATAATGTTTTTTTTTCTCTTTCCAAATAATACTTAGCTTCATACGGTCGGCACAAAAAGTCGTCTTCGACACATTACAGATATAAAATCACATTATAATTTCCAGTCAAGGTCAGGCCCCGCGCAAGATGAACGTCACGGTAGCGCAGCAGAGACCGGTACCCACGGACCAGGCCAGGAAGAAACCCAATGCTAATAATGTACAGGTGGGATAATTAGTAATTAATTAACTACGAGCTCGTGGGTCGATCTTAGGTTAAGCAGTACTGGCCTAGGTTGGTCCGGATTGTGGTTCCTTCGTGCCTCGGAAAGCACGCTAAGCCGTTGGTCCCGGCTGTCTTTTGTAGATCTTTAACAGACGTTACAGGTAAGTTCAATGATGTATCAGATGTGTTCCACTGCTGGGCGAAGACCTCCCTTCCTCCCTCCCATTTTTTCTGTTGTGGCCCAAGGCTTTCGTGGAAGCTCGTGGAAGTCTAGCTCGTCACGCCATTGTCTTCTGGGCCTACCGCGTCGCCGGGTCCTGTTATTCGGAACCCAATCGGTTACTACTTTGGCCTAATTTTGTTGTGACATGCGGCAGATGTGACCAGCCCAGTTCCAGATGTATCCTTGATTTTGTAATATTTTGTTTAACCACTCTGCACGACAGGATTTTGACACATGACACATCAGCTGAATCGGTGGGGTGACGCGAATTGTCATGAAATTCAAGAATTTTCATCAATTTACAGCATTCAATTTCGTTATTAAAAATAAGTCACAGGGGCTGTTTCATATGATAAGTTTGAGGTTTATATTTCCAAAAACCTCATAAGGTCGATAAAACGGCGTCAATCTATTGTTAAATGTGTGTAAAATACATATTATTACACCCTTCCAAAAATTAGGTACTTTAAAAACGCTGGAAATAATGCACATACACAAGACAACCCTTTGATAATAAAATCGGAAATCCAAAATAAAAACAGTGACATTCCATCTGCATTCTTATTTTTGCTATTTTACTTATAAATTCAAAATAAAACACGATACAAATCTCGACAAAAAATACTAAAAACTGTGTTGCAACATGACATTTCTTAGTGCTGACCGTAAATCTAAGTTTCATCATTACGATTAAAAAGTTGCATTCAACCTAATCGATAATCGTAATGGAGTAAACTTTAAAAAAAAGTTTTGGGACCATTGAGGAATTTACCTATGGAGGTGGCATAATATTCTACTATTGATATTATAGTTGTTCAAATATCTATGATATCGATAAGGAAAGAAAGACAACAACATTTTGTCACGTGCTTTTTTGTTATGCTATAATTATTTTCTTATGCGCCAAGATTTGAGGAACATTTTGCTGTCAAACGGTTTCGCGGTAAAAGATTTTCGCTGTTTTCTTGAATGACGATGAATGAAAATGGCGGCCATTTTTGTAGGAGGTCATGCTAATTCTGTAGGTAACTAGTCAGGCACCCCAGCCGGCACAACCATACCGTACCGCACCTAGAAAGCCTCCGCAGTAGAGCCTTGATTTAGACGGACAGGGACTCCGCACACATCGGGGCCCTAAAAGATGGATATAGACGCCCGACGCCCGATGTCTGTAGCGTCTCCCGCGGTGGCTGGCTTGGTTTGAGGAGCGCCTCACTTCCCCCGCTCTAAACGAAGCGGGGGGGAGTGTCAGGGTTATACAATAGAAGGAGCATGGGTGGGTTTTAGTCAGTACTAGTCTGACACTCCCCCCCGTTCTGCCCAGAGCGGGGAAAGTTATTTGACGATTTCTCACCCAAAAAACAAAACCCGGTACACGACATCAAGAAAAATCCAGGTTCCATTTTGAACCGGAGTTTTCTTGGTGTCGTGTTTCCATCTCAATTGTGTTCTTCCTCTATAGGCCATTTTTACCCCAAGGCTTCCACTCAAGAACACTTTGGCCTACGAGCCATGTTTTAGGAAAGAATGAATACGCTTTTCAAATAACCAATCCAACCAAACAATTTTGTCGAACAAATGTAATTTGTCTTAGCTGATTTTTTTAATGTGCTTGCCAAGATCATAATTGGCGCGTTCTATATTCAACCTTATTTATTTCTATTTGCAATTCACATTCAAATAGTAGGTACAAAACCAAATTATTAATAAAATAGCAAATAAACATTTTAATATAAATTTGAACAGCGAGCGCATTCCTTTTTTGAATTTTTATTTGAAAATAAAATTGGCGCGAATTTAGCCATAGATCAGTTTGTACTGTTTGTTGTTGAATCGGTTTTAGTGGCGTAAAAAATATTATAATCAATATTTATAGTATTTTACACGTATTACAAAATTAATTTTTATTTTCATCTATCAATTTCTGATATTCCTTAATTTAATTTATTCGAGTTGATTGATTTACAAGAAAATAATCGATTGAAATAATCGCATTTACACATCACAAAATTAAAAAAAAAAAGAAATGGACGTCAATTTCGAAAGTGAATTTAGTAGTGGTTATGAATATTACGTGTTATTGGTCCTATTATTGCAAATTACGATAAGATCTGGGCATTGTCATGTTATTTATAATATTTGAAATGATATTTGTGTCAGTTGTTATAGAATCTATACGTGAATATATGATATAATGTGGAATTAAAAATGTAAACAAGCACGATTGGCGCGAAACTTCGACTTTAGATTTCAAAATGTTTCATTACCACTACTAATATAAGTTCAATTACGAATGATTTCTTCACGTAATAAAAGGATACGTTAATCATGCCCAATAATGTGGAGTTTAAATGTCCGAAAACCTATATTTTTATGATTTTTAGCGTCGACCTACACTGCCATCAAAATGGCGATGATTGTAATTTACGCATTTGGATTTTATAAGACTTAATTAAGAAACTTCCTCAATAATTAAAGAACTTCTAATGACGTTTACATATGAGTTTTTTATTCTACTATCTTAATGAATGCACACCCATATTATTTATTAACCAGAAAATAAAATATTTACAAAAATAATGAGGAGGTCATATGACTTAAATGTCCGACCCCTTTCGGGGCCAGTACCGAGCCAGCGGAGGTTTGAATGTCGAGCCCCCGAAGGGGTCCGTACCGAACTATACGGTTAAAAGAGTGTCCATGGAGTTTCGTGCCCATTCTTCTTCATAGAGATCTACGCTTTGGAATGGGCAACTACAGTACTTTCACAAGTTATTATGTCTTGTGACTGGGACTGTAGCAGTTTTTTTTTTGTTTTCATAACATTCAAAAGTGCCTGTATTTTCCATTAATTTATATAAAATGTTAAATATTTGGTATGTAGTGTAAAATTAATAGTTTGCTCTTGTAAAAAAATTACATCTTAAATAGAAAAATTACATCTTACGAAATCTATACTAATATTATAAAGCTGAAGAGTTTGTTTGTTTGTTTGAACGCGCTAATAAATAAATAAATAAATAAATATCTTGGGACTATAGGCTATATAACATCACGCTACGACCAACAGGTGCTGAGCAGCATGGGTGAAACCGCGTGGAACAGCTAGTAATACATATTATCATTCTCCTGCCCTTATTCCAAGTTATTTAGGGTGGCGCAGCATTTCTACCATACTCCTCTATTATTCATCATTTCATCGGATACCTCCTTAGAAAATAATATAATGAAATCCCTAAATATAATTAACAATTATTTTCTTTCTATATAGCAGCCGCAATCACAATCGAACCCTGCGCCGAACAAGTCCCCGCAGCAGCAACAACCCGGCCCGCAACAACAACAACAGAAGCCGCAACAGAACCAACAACAACAACAACCGGCGACCGGTGAGTTTTACAACATATTTTATTAGGCATTGCTAGTGTTATCGAGTATTAACAGACACTTGAACTTTACAATGAAAGTTTTGTACTAAATCAATATTTATTTATTTAAACTTTATGTAGAAACGTGGTATTTAAGCGGATTTAATGCCACAAATAAGGTATTCTGTACCAGTCAACCTTTGGGTTAAATACGACAACATTATGTTCTAAATTTTCTTAAAGGTGGTGGCAGTAAACGCTACAGCAGCTTACGTCAGCGTCCACTCGCCGACTCATACTCGCCCCAACAACCGCAACAGCAAACTCAACAACAACAGCCGCCTCAACAACAACAGCAACAGCAACAACAGCCCCCACATAGATATCATGCTGGTAGGTTTTGGCTACTATATTTAAAAAAAAATTGACTTGTGTCGCTTAAGCGCGAGAATACGTTTTATGAATATCTGCAAAACATATAATGGAAATAATACAAAGCTTGTCCAAACTTTAATGCCATTATGCACTTGCTTAACCACATACTCATTATTTAATGGAGACTTTTTTGCCGTTAAGTCAAGCAAGGTGACAGGTTACATATTGAATTTATACCTCAACCGCTAACCATATGCTGTCGCCTTATACAAAAATAATAAAGTGGCTAAATATGTATGATTTAAAAAGATTATTTTTTTAATATTCGGTGATTAATACATTTAAATGCGTCATTTTCGGTTTAACGCTGATACTTAAAATTGATCTTCATTAATAATACAGGTTATACAGGCTACACTGACGCACAAACGGTAACAGCCAAAATTTTTTATTGGGTAATTTACCAAAAAATCAGCTATTTCTAACTAAAATCCAATGCCTGCGTAGTCAATATGTATGGCATTTTTTAGATTATCGTATAAAATAATATGGGGAAGGGGTTCTTTTTTTTGCTGATCAATCATATAACTTCCCCGTTCTGGTCGGAGCGGGGGGGGGGGGGGGTATCAGTCTTGTACTGACTTAAATCCACCCATGTTCCTTCTATTGCCCTTTACGTTCCGGGGCCGCGGTATCTCTTTCGAACAACCCGCTACCCCGGCAGACGTACTGAACACTTGGCAAATGTTTCTGCGGCGGAGTATTCATGTAAAAAATGTATGTATAAGCAAGAATAGAGTTTTGAAGCGAGAATTATTGATATAAAGAGTCACCCTGCTTTCTCTTTCATCTCCCGCACGTCCCCGCAGGTCCGTCGGGCGCGGCGCTGCCTCCGCCGCCGCACGCGCACCCGCAGCACATCATACACCAGGTAAGCACCGCCTGGCGAGCGACCTCATGCCAAGTTTGCGCGAATATCACTTACTTATGGGACCAAACGACGACACGGTTGCCGCAGTGGCTAAGCGTTTAACCTCTGCGGGTTCGATCCCCGCACGGAACAAATATTTGTATAGCTTACAGATAGTTGTTCTGGGTCGGGAAGGATGACTTGCTAGTAACGATTGTCCATTGTCCAGGTGTTAGCGAACAGCGCGAGTAGCCACGCGTCGTCTCCGCCGCACGCGCTGCCGGCCGCGCCGCAACAACCACAACATGCGCCACAGGTAACATCACACTACGGTACTACGTGATGAATCCCACACCTTGGAAAGCAATAAAAATCCAAACTTTGGATTTTCTACGGACGGGAAATCATCAAATAACTTCCCCCGCTGTGGGCGGCGCGGGGGGAGTGCAGACTTTTATTGACTAAACCCCTCACATGTTCTTTCTTTTGCCTTTTATGTTCAGGGGTAGTGGTATCTCTTTCGAACAACCCTGCCGGGGTTTCGGGGTGTTTGAACACATAAAGTGACTTCTTCCGGTCTGGGATGGACACAAACATCCATATTCCTTTTTTTTGTGTTCGTGTTTTAGGGCCGCGGTATCTCTTTAGAACAACCTGCAACCCCGGCAGACGGTGGCCCTAGCAAGCCCCTCTGAACATTTGGACTTGCGCTTGATTTTCAGTCAGATCGCTTCGTGGTCGGGAGTTGTCTCGCCCGGGCGGATAATTTTACAAACTTCTTGTACACATGACGTTAGATTAATCTATAGCTCCGGCCGTCGGGAGTCACGCAATGACTCCCGGCCACCGTAAACTCGGACCTGTTGGAGCAATGGGTCCGTCCGTAGACTGATAGGCTGGAAGACACCGGGAGTGTTTCACACGCGCCTCAAAGAGATGTCTGTAAAAAAGAGGAGCCTGACAGGACCACTGCCTGCCGGGGTTACGGGTTGTTCGAAAGAGTTACCGCGGCCCTAGAACATTTAGGACAAAAAAAGGAATACGGATGTTTTTTAGTCAGTACCTCCTTTCGCCTTCCGCGGTTTTCCATCCCAGACCCGAAGAAGTCTCTCTGTGTTTTCCCGTCAACATTCTACGGTTTGGAATGGACAACTACGGTACTTTCACAAGTTATTATGCCTTGTGACTGGGACTGTAGCTTCATTTATTTGTTTTTGATATTCAAAAGTGCCTGTAACAGTCTTATTGTGGTAGAGTTTATTGAAAATAAATCTTAAATAGTATAGTATTCTAGCACAAACAGCCTACTGAAGCCCAGCCCTTTCCGGGGTTGCGGGTTGTTCGAAAGAGATACCTCGAACGTAAAGGGCAATAAAGGAACATGGGTGGGTTTTAATCAGTAAAAGTCTGACACTCCCCCCCGCGCCGCCCGGAGCGGGGGAAGTTATTTGATGATTTCCCACCCCAAAAACAAGCCCAGCCCTTTCTACAACTCTATATATATAATTACGTATATAATATTATCGACACCAGAAATATGGGCCAGCGCTGCCTGCCCATATTTCTGGTGTCGGTATCTCAGCGTCCCATTGCTTACAGGTACGTCTCGGTATGATGGAACAGCAACAGATGCCTCAAGTGCCACATCCGCATCACAATCTCCATAATATACCTACGCCACATACTATGGGTACGTAAATGAAAGTTTGTTTGTGTTTAAACTACCGTCTGTTAGCAAAACTTGAACTATACCCACATTGTTTTTTCTTAAAATTTTGACATTTGTATTTTTTTTTATTTGGTATTTTTATTGGGCTTCATATTAAATTATTATTCTAATTTGTATGTCAGTATGACAAGACAGCAAGAACGAAAACTACTTATATGATACTTAATGTAACTGCCTGTCTAATAAACAAATAAATGATTATGACTAGCTGTGCCCAGCGGTTTCACCCGGTGCTCACTTAGGGGTATGGAAAATAGATGTTGGCCGATTCTCAGACCTATCCGATATGTACACAAAATTTCGTTTAAATCGGTCCAGCCGTTTCGGAGGAGTATGGGAACGAAAACTGTGGCACGAGAATTTTATATATTAGATTATATAGTAATTTTAAAAATTGAAAAAACACGACTGCCATGTCAAAAAAATTAACTAAAAAGAAATTATCACAACCCCCCTTTGTATTTCTATACTTTTTGAATAGCCTTTGTTTCTCGGGACGATGCAAGGATTCTAATGATACCCCATAGATGTAAATCAGTTTAGGCGTTTAGGAGTTATGATGGAATAAAGAAACTCACATACATGAACCCTGAAAACATAACACTGCTTTTTAAGGGTAGTCGTGTAAAGAAACGTTGCCGTTGTGGAATTTAACATGTTTTTTTTCTTAGGTCAAATACAACCAGCACAAGGTTACGCACCACCAGCAATGATGCCTGCGCAATATATGCAGGTACATTTTTTTTAAATACTCTTGGATTCTTAGGTTAAGCCGCGCTTGCCTGGGTTGTCTGTGGATGGGTGACCACGCGTTACATCCCGAGTCTCCTCTGTACCTCAGAAAACACGTTAAGCTGTTGGTTTCGGCTGTCATTTGTAGATCTTTGACAGTCGTTACAGTTTGCGAAAGGCTAACAACCAGTCTTACTAAGGGGTATCGTATTACCCAGTACTATAGTGTATTCACGGAGACGAGTTAGTATAGCGCCTTCTTTTTCGCACATTACCATACAAATGACAAAGACAAAAAAATCATTTTTAGGGTTAGTGGGCGTTAACAATACCTTAGAAATGTAAATGTGCGTTCACACTGCGCTTCTTAAAAGTTCGCTTAGTTTATTCCTGCGGCTTCGTCTGTCGTATAAATTGAGAGACATTTATTTGATAGAATTTGTTTATGGTTACCTACTTTTTTATTTAACTGATGGATATTAAGGAAAGAAATAAAATCGAGAGGTACTTAATGATAAAATTTTCTTAATTTTATTATAATATCTACCTATACAAGTTTATAACATATTATTTTCTTTAAAATCTTAGAGTAGGTATTTCATTGTCCACAAATTGTGGACTATATTTCTGATGGCACATTTTGTAAAGTTAACAATTGTATCAACAATTGACAAACGTTGCTTCAATTTCTTAGGAGATTTTACCTCACCACTATCATTCTTCTCTTTTACAATTCTATGAACAGAAGCCCAGTGAACACCTAAAGAAGATGCAACAGCTTTGAGAAGGTCACCCTTGGAGGCCGAATTCTCATTGCGTGGAACATATTTAAAATCATAGTCTTCTCGGTACACAAAAAAGCCCGCCTTTTTTTTTTTCTCAGCAGGTTATTCGATATCCGCCATTAAATCGATCATAAAATCCAATACACCAGCCGGTTCACAAGTTGAGCGTACAGTCACAAGTAAGAGCACGTCTGCACAGTACGGGAAGTATGAGTAGACTAAAAAGTACTCGCACTGTGTACACCGCCTTAGCGTTTATCACTGACCAATTGCAGTTAAAAAATTGTGTGAGTGAGATAGCGCTCTACTAACTCGTCTCCGTGAATACACTATAACTGGGTCGTGGGGGTCTGATAGGAAGTCGTTCCATGTAAAATATTGGTATTTAGCTGCATTCGTTCAGTCTGGAAGGCGACCTAACGTAGTTGAGAAAAGACTAGGCAGCTGATTTTGTAATAGTACATTACGATATTAGTGCGTTAAGATGGTTATAACATGCGAGTCGGAATTTCAGCCCGAGTCGAAGGCGAGGGCGTAATTGAGCCGAGCATGTTATAACCAATACGCACGTATATCGTACGACGTTTTTTAACACATTTGCCAGGAAACAAAAAAAAAACATTTTAAATAAACTTAATCTGTTGCTTTCCCGCCATTTTAACAGCGAGCTAGCGCTGCCTACTTTCGAATTAGTTCGAAATTTGAATAGCATCAGCGCGCTGCTCACTAGTTGGAGTCGTGCGGCGGCGATCACTTCCAAATTTGAAATGGCAAATAATACTGTTATGGAATTTGTATGGACTATAACTTAACTATTTGCTTTGATAACGCACGCGTTTTTTATGACCCTCTTTACATATTTAAAACCGGTGGAATTACATCCACTTTACGAGCAAGGATGTTAAAAATACCATTATAACACAAAATAAATAAAGAATCTCTTGCTTTTTCGCCGCTAATTTTAGGGTAATTTTTAAACGTTAAAATTTTTCTTTAGCTTTTTTTGCAATTATCAGGTCTGTGTCAGGTTGCATGTTTATTTTAAAAAATAATTCATCATCGTAACAAATATATCTATCATCATTAACTTATAATCATTGAAATCAACCAAAGAGTTACATCAAGTTAATTTCCCTGGGGTTACGGGTTGTTCGCAAGAGATACAGCGGCCCGGCCCAAATCGGTAAAAGATGAAACATGAATAAGTTTTAGACAGTAAAAGTTAGTGCCTTAATATTTCGCGCCGGAACTGCCGTGGAGTGTGATAGCATAGATAAGCTGAAATACTTAATAAAATGACATGTATTTCTCTCGCAGCAAAGCAGCAGCGCTGCAGTATTCGCCGGTGGCATGTACCCGGCGGCTCCCCACGCCGCCCACGCCCCGCCCCACGCCGCACACGCCCCGCCGCACGCCCCGCACGCGCCCCCCCACGCCCCGCACGCGCCCCCGCACGCGCTGCCGAGCGCCCCGCCTCACGCCCCGCCTCACCCCACGTACCCGCATCAGATATACGCACCGCATCATAATTACGTGAGTATTCGTTGGATAACCTTAACTTTAGGACGCAATTATTATCTCGATTTTATATCGATTATAATCTCGATCTTATATCGATTATTATCTCGATTTTATATCCATTATGATCTCGGTCGAAATATCGAGCCTATGGAAATCTCGAACTATTTTCGAGAATCGTGGGGATTACTTAATAGATTTATAGTGTGCTGATTTATTGCGCAATGAATTATCATTCAGATTAACGTTGAGTATTTGTTTTAGTTGTATTTAAAAAGCAGATATGATACATAATGTTTATTTCGCAAATATTTTTTTACAAACACTTTTACACGTCTCTTTTTTAAATTAGTTGAGGCCGGTGTTTCCTAACCGACTATTCTGAGAAGAATCAGCAGAAACAAACTCAGAAGTCATGAGGATTATGTAGACTAGGTCCTGAGATGGTCTTTTTATAAAAAAAAAACACACAGATTAGAGTGGACCTGTCCAGTCAGTGCGAGCATTTGTCAGTTATCGTGTAGCTCGACTTAAATCAACGAGCTCAACTCAACAATCCCAAAAAGGACATTTTGCACAAATGTCCTTCGTCGTCGTTAATAGTACTCAAACTGCCACACGACGTTTAAACAAACAAAACAAAAAAAAAAAGACCCACATGGTCCTCACATTTATAACAAACAAAGAAAATAATGTAAGTATTATTTTCAAAAAAAAAAAAAAATTGATGAAATCTGTATCTTGAAAATCTCGGAATATCTCGCTTATTGGATGAGATCTGGAATTGCCAATTTTGACTTCGAATTACATTTATTAGAGGTGATGCAGGCCGAAGTCTCGATAATGAAATATCCCAAAAGAAGTCGTAATTTTAAAGACTATACTAATATATATTACTAACGTAATGCGTGTATACTCAGGCGGGAGGCGTAACATACTACAACTGTGAGGCCCAGGAGCCGCCCGCGCCCGTGCCGCGCACTCAACGCCGCCCCACCGCAGCTATACCCATCGTCAGTCCGCACCACGCCGACAGGTAAGCGCAAGATCTTGGAGATTTTATCCCGCGCAACCAACTCTCACGATACACGCCCAGTTTGTCTCACCCCAACCCAGCACGAGGTTGTTCGGCGTTTATTTCCAGACAACGACTATATTAGACAACTACTTATACTTATTTACTACCCAGTGGTTGACGCGCTTCAGCAAAAAAACCGACTCGAATGGAATAGGTCATGCCCCTCCCTTCCACATTTACGCCACTGCTTTCGCCTCCCTTGTGTGGCTATACTGTAAATTTTTTAGGGGTCCATACCTCAAAAGTAAAAACGGTATCCTTAAAGTATCACGTTGTTGTCCGTCTGTCTGTCAAGACTCTTAATGTCGGGAACGCGTGAGGAATGTGGAGATCTCGAGTTACATTATATGCCCAAGCCTATGGTCCCTTGAAGCTGTGAAAAAAATAACCTCTTTAAGTCTGTGAGGTCATAATTTCTTCAGCTTTACAATATTAGTGGAGATGAATTCTAATATCTTCTAATATATAAAATTCTCGTGTCACAATGTTCGTTCCGATACTCCTCCGAAACGGCTCGACCGATTCTCATAAATTTTGTTATGTATATTCAGTAAGTCTGAGAATCGGCTACTATCTATCTTTCAAACGCCTCCAGAAAAGAAGCTGAGCTGCGGTTGTAACCGCTGGGCACAGCTAGTAAACGGCATTTTTTTGTGTACTGATGATATTTTTCGTTTGCTCTCAGTAGGCCAGCGAATTCCTCTGAAAAGGACAACATAGACAGGATCGTGGAGAATATGTTCGTCAGGAAACCCTGGCCGGCGACACATGGGGCTGGTACGTTGATCATTATTATTGTCTATGGTTTTACTAACGAATTTTGTTATACAGCATTATTTTTACTTTATGCGAAACCCGAAACACGTGTCTAGTTTATTTATGTGAAAAATCTATGTACAAAATTTCAGATCTTTATCATGAAAAATCATCTTGTTATTTTTCCTGACTGTCCGTACAAAAACACGGTCATCGCGCGGTTCAAATGGCGCCGCACGTGTGTACTGTCGCTTTGACCTACCGTGACCTTGTTGCGCGCCGTATGATTTCGTATACCTACTAAGTGTCCAACTCGTAACCTTTTATTAATATTTTTGGGACAAAATATAACATGGTGTAAAAATAATAGGAATCGATTCAGTTACTTATTCTGAACAAACTATATTCAGGTTTCGCATAAACTAAAAATAATGTTCTAGATAACATTGTTGTGTTTTACCTTTTTGATTTTCCCGGTTCTCTCGTATTATGAAACTGAAAAAATATTGTTCGATGAATTTTGGAAACTCATAACATCCTTTTTGGTTTTCCTAAAAGTTATTTTCTACGAATTTCAAGAACTCGTGGAACAAAATTTGTTCAGTTTTATGGTTCGAGATACACGGAAGGTTTTTCCAATTATGTAACACCTTGTATATAGATTATGTCCGTTATTTCTTTTTTCAAATAGTTAACAAACCTTTTTCACTCAAAGATTTACTCTGGGCGAAGCTTTCGTTGCAAGCATGGCTTCATTCTCGAATGCAATAGAAGATAATCCGAGAAGAGAAACGGAAGAGTTTTACAGAAGGGATAGAAGATCCCGTTTTAAGTTGAAATGAATTTTATTTTACTGTTAGTAGAGTTCATTTTATTTTGTAGTCTTTTCAGTTAAAAAGAGTAAACGTACCCAAAAATGATAGCTGGAAAACGTCTTTTTTTGTGGTAAAAATCTTGTACGGTAGAACTCAATTTAAAGAACAAAGAAATGTGCTGATGCATTGAAATGTACAGACGCCTGCAGGTCAAGCTACCCGAAACTGTCAATTTTTCCCAATGAACCTTGGACCTTATACTTTAGAAATAAAGTCGAAAATCTATCAAAGAAATCTGACAGATTGTAGTAGCTTGATGTGCAGGCGTCTGTTCAGAGGTCATGGACGTGTTAACAGTCAAACTTAATATTTTTAGGGTTCTGTACCTTAAAAGGAAAAAAAAAGGAACTCTAATTGGATCACTTAGTTGTGCCTCTGTGTGTATGCATGTCTGTCAAGACCCTTTATCTCGGGAACGCGTAGAGGTATCGTTATTTTCAACTCTGTGGTCCCTTTGTGCTGTGAAAATCAGCTATCTAATTCCCGGTTCCAATAAACAAAAACGACTCGTTTTGCTTACGGATAGTTTTATTTTGACATAAGTCTCAAACGAGTCGTTTTTGTTTATTGGAACCGGGCATAAGTCATCGCGGTCAAAAATATAGCTGTTTATGTCGCAAGTTTGTACGGAACCCTCGGTGCGCGTCTGAATCGCTCCTGGTTATTTTATTTTAACTTCTGAAAATGTTTGAACTTGACTACCAATATCTCTATAGAAAGTATCAATACCGGGAATAGTCCAAAACAAAAAAAGTAAATACCTCCCCGAACCCCTTACTATTTAATGCATTCATCAGAATGATGTTTTTGAATGTGTAACATTAAGTAATTGAATGACCTTAATAAATGTATTTTTACCCCAAGAAAAATCGTTTCCCTGTAATAAGTTCGATTGGCGTTACTGAGCGATCGACTGCTGCGCTGCGTGTCGCGGGTTCGATCCCCGCACGGAACAAATATTTGTATGGCCAACAGATAGTTGTTCCGGGTCTGGCTGTTTGTGTATGTGAGTTTAGATGATTGTAAACGCACCCACGATACAGGAGAAATTCCTAGTGCAAGGGACAATGCTTTTTTTTTTTTGAAGATTTGTGTAGAGTTGATTGCTTCGTAAAGTTCGTTTACACTGTATAATTGTATACCTACATGCTACATAAAATGATTCAGTTACTTATTCTGAAAAAAATATGTTCACGTATCGCATTTACCAAAAATAATGTTGTATAGGTAGAATCATTAATAGCTATATTTATTCATTGTAGGGTCGTTAATTAGCCATAAATTATGTAGTTTAATAGGCATTTAATTTTGATTATTTTCATATTCACAAGTAATTACAAAAAATCTTTCTACAAGACTGTACTCTACTGACTGCATAGTTAGTTAAGTGGTCGCAAGCGCGACTACTGACAATGAGGTCATATATTCGATTCCTGCGCCGGGCAAAGAGTTATTGGGTTTTTCTTTTGAATTTCTCAATAGCTGTCACGGAGTCTAGATCTTTAACCTTTTGATGGCAAAAGGGTCGCCCCTATTACATGTGATTTTGGGGTTTACGGGCTAAATTTTATAACTGTACGTCTGATTTAGAGTAGTGTATTATAATTCATTGTATTATTAAGTCTTAGGTTTATTTTAATTACTTAATTATACTTTCAAAAACACTAACAAAGATTTTTTTCAAAAATATCCGCAATCCACAGATTCAAAAGAAAAACAACCCGACAACCGTAGTTCACAAGAGCCACCCAGCAAAGAGTCTTCTCAACCCAACAGCCTAACATCCAGCTCAATCTCCACCGATTCCAAACCCTCAGAGAGCAGAGAAGAGAAGACAGAAGAAGTTAAAGAAGAGATAGCGAGTGAAGTGAAGAATGAGTCAGTAGAGTCAGCTGTGACGCAGGAGAGTATAGCAACGGATGCCTGACTGGTAAGAATCCGGTTGTACGAATGCTATCAAGCAAAGTACTACAGCAGGAGATAAAAATACTTTTTTTTTAGTCTGGTGGTCACGCTTTTTGATATTGGTCTGGAGTAAGCCTTAAAAACGAAACAAATAAAGGGATATTTGAATATAGAATCCAATTAGTTGTCAAATCGAAAGAAGTATACAAATATATTTGAATTTAGAATCCGAGTAGCTGTCATGTAGCCTTAAAATCGAAACAAGTATAGATATATTTGAATTTAGAATTGAAGTAGTTGTCAAGTTGTTGAACTACATACTCTATGTCATGCTTGACAAAGTTTAAATTCCTTTACAACCCAAATATTTATGTAAGCCGATTCAATTATATAATTGAGCTTTTCTCCATTGTTTATTACGGTATACATTTCAATTGTTTTGTATACATTTTTGTAATGTAGCGCAATTTTAATTGACCAACTTGGCTCAAACATAAATATCAAACATTAAGTTTAAAAAAAAGAATGTTATTCATACATAATATGTATTATTCATACATATATGTACATAATATGTATGTTATTCATACATAATATGTATGAATAACATATATTATATGACAATCTCTTTCTATAACTCAAATTTGTCGTGTTACGCATTTTAACTGTAAAATCGGAAAAACTCGGATCAAAATTTCATTATAAATCCTCATTAATGACAATATTAAATGGAAATTGTAGCGAATAAAATTAAGTAGTTGAATTAATTGTCTTAAGACTAACAATTATGTCTAGAGTCGATTTTAAGACGAAATATTGACATAAACATTACCTCCTTCGGAGCTCCGCTGGTCGGGTAAAAATATGACAAATAGAAAAGTCATCGAATTTGTATAAGAAACTTTTAATCATTCTAAGTTTTAAGTAAAAAATTAAGTCTTGTAAATTATAATCATAATTAAAATTTATAACCTACTATAATATTACGATACGTAAAGAACTCTATAGATATTAAAATAGGATTTAAAATAGCTGATATAAATACGCACTTTGGCACTACCGACAAGCGCTGTTGGATTTTGCAACGTTCAAACGAAGAATGTTAAAAAAAGTTGTTTGATTTGGAACTTTCATGTCTACGCCGGAAAGTTGAAAATGCGACAGCACGCGACTTTTTACCTATATCTCTTAAATTTTCAAAACTCCAGGCCAATATCTTAATTTTGTTATATTTTTAAAGTTATTAATGATTCCATGAACGCACCCATGTCTAGCTTATATAAAACATGAGGTGTTCGAAAACATGGAATTGTATGAGGCGTGATCGTCGGACAATGTAAATTATAACTTATGTAGTTTTCAAATTATGTACTACTTGGCTGTGTTAAGGTATGTGCGGTTGTAAAAATAATAATCCATGGTCTTAAAGCTTTTGAAAGATAATTGGAATAGACAATTTAAATCAGGGTTGGTTTTTTTTTGTCATAATTGCCAGAAACAAATTAAGAAGAAAAAAAGTACCTAATGGAAACTCATGCCACAGAATATTTTTCTTTGATTCATTTGTTTCTTAACTTCTTTCGATTTTTGAATCATTATCTTCTTGAGTAATCCCAGTTTGTTTCGAAAAAGAAGTTACTAATATTATAAAAAAGTTTCTACAAAAAAATAGACCCAAAACCAACTTAAAAATGTATATTCAAAATAAAAAAAACATTGATCTTTCTAATTAAAATTAAATATTCATGAATCTATCCAGCCCTGATAAAAACTAACTTAAAATATTCTCTTTGGATTTTTATCTCGCATAAATCAGATGAAGTCGTGCGTTTCATTAAAGTTTTTAAAGACGAGACCGCCAAGTTGACTTAGATATTTATAGAAATATGTGAGAAAAATTTAAAACTTACGAAAATTTTAAATTGAGCTAGCTTTAATTGGATACGATGTGTATTAAATCGTTATACCGTAGACCATTCTAGAAAAAAATATACATCACAGTAAGCCAAGGTAATCGAGACATACATTACGCAAAATATCTATTATTTTTTTACAACCATACAGATGACTTAAAACAATGAAAATGAAATCTAAATCCCTATAGGTAATCTTTGTAAAATTATCATTATATTAGTTGACTTAGGGCCACGTGCACCACAAATCGTTAAGCCGCAACACAAATCGGCGGTTAACCGCCAAGAACTCTTACCGACATATTTTGCCAAATTGATTTATTAAAAAAAAAACTCTTCCACACAATACTAAAAACTCTTAGAGAGAATTGGCAATATTTTGGGTAGTTACCGGTACCTATGAATAGCTAGCATGCAATATTTGGCGACAATTGCTGCTTTAATGCGACTTCTGTAAAAATGACATTTTGAGTTAAGAGTTTTTGACGGTTAACCGTCGATTTATAAAGCATGAGTTTGTGATCTTTAAACCGATTGATAAAAACAATGTATTCAATTTGTTTAGCGTTAAACGCATTTAGGTGGAAGCGCCAGAGAACTCGCGAAATTCAAATTGTATTATTTTTACAATTTGCAAGTCTAATATGAACTTCGCGGGCTACACTGGCACATTAAGTGGATTGTTGTTGACAGGGCAACAACCACGAAAATCACGCAATCTTAAACGAAAATGGCCGCTTGGCTAGAATCATAATACCTAGTATTATAATAAGAATTACTTACGTTAAAATTTTTTAAATCGTCACAAAGGCAGTTAATATTGTGACTCTTTCACGAATGGTAATTTAATGAATATTATAAACCTCTTATGGTTCTGCTTATCCGGCCTTTTAAGACCTCTTGGACGTTTTAGACGCGTGTTCATGCGACAATTTTTTTTGCGACTAAGTTGCTTCAGCGACCAAAAGTCGTGCGCGATGTCCCTAAGTAAAGTTAGATGCTTTGAAATAGCCCATGTATTTTCAGCTCTGAATTTAAATCAAATAAAACTGATAGCGTAATCAATGTATTACTTATATTTGACAGAAAAAATAGGACAATTTGAATGTCATGGGCTCTTCAGAGCGTCCATCTTGTAAGAAAGTGTAGATGTTAGTGTGTCTCCGCTAGTTTGCCTGTATTGTGTCTTTTGTAAGGGAACATGCTTGAAACGACTGCCAATAAAGTTGTTAACTGGAATAAATTATTTTGTAATATATCAGTAGAGATTTTTTATCTCTGAAATTGTAGTTGGTAGATGTAAAATGCTTTATTAACTTCATTCGAATGAGGCCATGGTTTTGACGTTAAGGTCTTGAATTTTTTTTTTGTTTTAAATAAGAATCAACGCAAAGGAAGTTTCGTTTGTTTCTGCGTTAAAATGTATATGATTTCTTTGGGTATATCAAAATAGAGAAGAGAAAGAAACCTTTTAACCGATTTAAAAAAATAAGGTTTTCAATTCGACTGTATACCTATTTTGTGTTTTTTTTTTGCATATTTTACTTACTACAGTAAGACGTGCCCTGAAAAAATCCCTGATCACAAACATTAACTTAACAAAACAAGCCATCATCATCTGTCTAGCTTTTTCCAAACTATGTATGTTGAGGCTGGCTTCCAGTCTAATCGAATGCAGCTGAATACCAGTCTTTTACATAGAGCCGTTGCCTATCAAACCTCTAGCAGAATATTAACCCGTTTAAACCATGACCTCATACAACGAACGCAGACCCGTTACCCGACGTTAAATTCAAAGTGTAAAATCGTTTGCTACGTGACTTAAAAAACCTTTTTTTGTTTTCTCTTTTAATTGCGATCTCAGTGCTTTGTTTGTTGTATTCGCATCTTGTTATTGCTATTTTTTTTAACTTATATTATTAAATTTGACGACACATGATTTTCACTTCGCGTTAAACGCTTCGAATGATTTTTTTTTTGTAATCACCGAGTTTTAAGTTTTTTTTTTTTTTAAATTCAAGTTCCGTATTTGCAATAAATATGTAAAAACACCAATTAGTTGTATGTCGTTGTTATAAATGTTCTACACTTTATTGTTAAAAAATATAAATGATAAAATAAAAAAATATTTTTACCAAATTCACACTTCGTTTGTGTCGTACCTATTTAGAAATTAGTAGTCGTATTGTCAATAATTGTCGCCATTGTAATGTTAAAATTTTCACATTTTGTATGAAATAAACACATATCTGATATCGAATACTGAAGTAATAAGTAATATAAAACGTATTCTAGCGTAGTTTGTGATTATTGTGTGGAAAAAAGGGTATATTTTCGAAATTTTCCAACAAACTGCCAGATTTTCTTTATTCTCACGTTCAAATGGCATTCGTCTTGTCTCCTGCGTATAGCGACTGCTGAAAAAACAATTGAACAAACTTGTTCAGAGCTTGCCACGAAACGCATGCGTGCATCAAACATATCCGTCGCTCCGCAATATGCTAGTATCGCATGAGAAGAGAAGTTATGTGTGACGTCACGCGTTGCTTCAATTTTTCTCAACAATTGACGTCACACGTAACTTTATTGGGCTATATCTTTGTAATTTTTGTTCTAATTTACAAATAAAAAAATACTTGTTTCTTATTTTTGAATAATCTAAAAGACAGACTAAGTTACTTTGACCCTGGAAACTGCCCTATTCGCACCACAGAAAACAAATGATGCACGCATGTGTCTTGACGCGAGTGTTATGATCCGACCCCTTGAACGGGGCCAAGCCAATAATATTATAATTATGGTATGTAAAAGTACACAACGCTGAAAGGTCATTATTACGGAAAAAATTGAAGTTGTTTCATAGCGGCTTTTTAGCGTAAATTTACCTAAGTGTTTTTTGTACAGTTGCGTGGTTTACGGCTCCGTATACACCCTGTATACATGCTACATATTAAAAAAAAAAAACAATGTGTTTCTCATGATAGTTCCGATGCCTTAATATATGTAATTGTATTGGCTAAAAAAGAGAATAATTTTAGGATTCATATCCATGTGGAGCAGTTTTATTGTCCGTGACTGTAATTGGGAGGAGAATTATTACAAATTTATTGCTCCAACTTTATTGCATTCAACGAGCAATTGAATTGCCGCAGGTACCGGTTGCCTTTTACTTGACAGCTAATTTAGTAGTTAAATACGTATACATATTGAATAAAAATGTGTGTTTTGTATGTTCCTAAAATAGCATGTATGAATGTTAGTCTAATGTTATTTCATACAAATCTCTTCAGCCTTTGTTTGTATATCTGTTTCGAGATTTCTGACTACCCGCATATGTTATGGGTTTCTTAGAGGCCTTCTAGTACACCAATTTTCTAATTTTAGGGTCTCCCTGCACTATGACGTAACATTTGGTTGGAAAGAGTCCATCAAAAGCTGTCATTACAAAAAAAAACCTTTTTTGTTGTTGAATTGTATTTATATGTCACCAAACAACCTAAATTGATGAAGAAATAATTAAATAAATCTTATTTCTAAAATAATTTTGGGATTATTTGACATGTTTACAAGTTGAATCAGTTATTTAAGTTAAAAAAATATATAAAAATCTCCAAAATGTTACGCCGTTATGAAAAGAGTCCACCACCACATATTGTGTAAAATATAGTTATAAACAATGTTGTACGCAACTAGTCTTTTTTATAAGTATCGAGCGATTAAGAACTAAGACTATGTTCCTACTGCACAAAAATTGGAACAAAAAAAACATACATTGACGACATCACTATCGTCAATTCAAATAAAATTTAGAATATTTGATGACAAGTCGGAGCATAGTCTAAGAAAAAATATTTTTAATAAAAATTAAAATCATTGACAGATAAAAAGTAAAACTGGCAATAATTACACTTGAGTTATTATAAACGATATTTTTTAATAAAACTA
Organism: Ochropleura leucogaster; assembly: GCA_958449745.1. Classification (NCBI taxonomy): domain Eukaryota; kingdom Metazoa; phylum Arthropoda; class Insecta; order Lepidoptera; family Noctuidae; genus Ochropleura; species Ochropleura leucogaster. Next base: position 4,531,405 of record OY288221.1, on the reverse strand, counting down.
AGGGAAAAAAATGTAAAAAAAATAAAGCTTTTGTAAACTAAGCTGGTTATTTATTATGATAAGTAAATCTTCTAAAACTGGCATTTTTGTTTTATTTAAAAAAAAACACTTGATAAATGATGTTTATTTTGCAAGTAGGTTTTCACAAACACTTTTACACGTCTTTTTTAAAAACTAGATGAGGCCAGTTTTTCGTACCAGACTACTCTGAGAAAAAACAGCTGAAACAAACTCAGAGGTCAATAGTCTCTTTTAAAGTCCAGACAAAAAATCTTGGTCAAGTTACATGAGGACTATACAGATTAGTGTCTGAAATGGTCTTTTTAAGGAAGCACCACACAGATTGAGTGGACCTGTCCAGTCATTGCAAGCATTTGTCAGTTTTCGTGTAGCCCGATTCATAACCCCATTTCAAAATTATTTTACCGCCACTTAGGTCAACTCTAAATAAAAAGCCTTGTGCACTACGCGCCCACGACCAGCCGCTATTTAAACAAAGTCAGGTACCCGGTTTTACGACCGAACTTCCTGGTCGAAACAGCTGCGGACAAAAGTCGTAGGCGCATATTATGCGAGGTCCCTAACATGCAAAAAACCAATGTTAGGGACATAGGTACAAAGAATTTGTGAAGAGCAGACCACCATTTGCCGCGAAGAAAATAAGTGCGCCCGTTTCGCTTCACGTATCATAACTTAATTCCACCAATTACCAAAACTAAATATCCTACTTAAAAGTACATACCCAAAGGCTAACACAGCTTCACGCAACTTTTTTTAAATATTGTGGTAGGAAATTTATAATTTCTATGTAACTACCCACTATGTTTTGTGAACCGAATTCAAAAACTGCGCCAAGAGACAGTACAAAATGCGGCACAGTGCCATCTATGACTAACGGCAGGAACTAAATCCAAAATTCTAACTAAATGGTCATAAAAAGCTATCGTGTATAAAAAATGTGCTGTTTTCTAGTAATGTTCCATCTAAAAAAACAGCAAGAAAAGTCAGCACTTTTTTAAAAATGCCGTTGAAAAATTTCTATGTGGCCAGTTCGGAATGATCTACGCCTCTACGGAATTCGTTTGTACGCCCATATCGACCCTGCTTAGCCTTCTGAACGCCAGTAGATATACAGCGCTTGTAACCACGCCAAGCATCTCATTTTAGCTCAATTTGTCACATTTGTGAGGTTGAAGTTCAGGTCACACTTGTATGCCACATATAAGTGACAATGGCGTTCAATAGGTTAAAAATACTCAACTATAACCATCGGACATTAGCCCACCAGCCACAACTAGGGCTTTCAAATACCGGATTTTTTCAATACCGGTATTAGTACCGGTATTAGAAATTTCAATACCGTGATCACGTGATCACGGTATTGAACTCAAGTTTTTCAAGCCTTTTTTTTAAAAAAAAACTATCGCTTTACTCTTATCCTTTCTAATGGATTCTTTTAAGGTTCATAAGAACTTTAATTAGGGCATTAAAAAAACCATTTAAATACTTATTTTGTTTCCAAATCCATCAAAGACAAAGACTGATTTGGTACTGATTAAAATAAATAAATAATATCTTGGGACAACTCACATTTGGCTATCTGATCCCACGCTAAGCAGAGCTTGTGTTATGGTAACCAGACAACTGATATACATACTTATATAATTTATAAATACATACATATTATAGATAAATCACACCCAGACACAAAACAAACAATCATGCTCATCACACCAAATTTTGTCCTGGGTGGGAATTGAACCCACGACCTCCGGCTCAGCAGTCAGGGCCACTAACCACTGGACCAACAGGCCCGTCATTGTGATTGATTATAGGACTAGGATTTATAAACGTAATCAAATCTTAAACTAAATGTAATATCGCAGTAGGCAATTAACTTAAATTATGCAATTTACAATGATAATGAGATCTATACTTATACATATTTGGTTTGAATTTTACTAACGCTAAGTATTATATTTATTAAAAAAAAACAATCACAAAGTCCAAAATAAATCAAATAGTATTTTGCAAATTTGCTGACAAACAATAATAAAAATATAAACATATATATCATATTGAAACATTTTTAATCAAAAGATATTTTCGTATTTTTTTTTTTTAAAGTGTGATCGCAAAAAAGAAAGTGCATTCAAGGTCGAATCAGAAAGCGAACTTCTTAGCCTGTTACATAAATAGCCTGCTGACAAAAAGCACGCTCTGCTTCAACACTTTGGGTACAACAGACAGTAAATATTTGTATGCCGCCGATAGAAATATCTCACGTCTACCGCCAGCAGTTTCAAAGACATACATCTCTCTCTACACTCATTATTCATCAAAACACAAGCTTGCGGTTACAGCCGAGGCCTAATCCATACTTTTAGACAATCTAGAAATCTCCCTTTTGCATGGACTTTTGTATGGACGTGTCTTCATTTTCACAACTTGAAGAAGAAGAAGACGGTTCTTCTATCGTCATATCAGTCATATTCTCACTGTCTCTATGAAAATGATTGTAATACCGTAATCACGGTATTAGCTCGTGAGTACCGGTATTGAAAAAAGACCAAAATATATCCGTGATTACGGTATTACGGGATCCCGTAATACCGGTATTGAAAGCCCTAGCCACAACACCAACAAAAATTATACCCTTACCCTGTGCTTCATACACACAGCCGCCCGCGCGACGGTCGTTTTCTGCTGCGGGCCGTCGTCGTGTCAACATCGCTGCGTCTGTGAAGAACTTTGCGTCCGAACTCCTGCGTCGTCTCTTCACTTCTGCTGCATTGAAGATATCAAGCACGGCGACGGCCCAAACAAACAAACCGCTCTTTTCGGAGCGAATTAGCGCGCGCGGTGATGTATATTCGATGTACACGCCGCGCTGACGCTTTCTTATTTCTTATCAATCGTCATAACGTGCGCCTTTTTCAAGGCGGATTGATTCACTGTTTCTTAAAGAAAATGTCAAAACGTATGGTAACTAATGGTTGTTTCGGAGGTACGGTATGGTAATGTGGTTTCATGGTATTGGTATTGGTACTGGTGATGGTGGTTGCTGGGTATGTAGGTATGTGACTACACCACATATAAGTGACAATGGCGTTCAATAGGTTAAAAATACTCAACAATAACCATCGGACATTAGCCCACCAGCCACAACACCTACAAAAATTATACCCTGTGCTTCATACTCCTAAAACGCAAATTTTAACGACAGGTCGTAAAACGGTACTTTGGGCCTTGGGGCAAATCATAGAACCAAAACAACTTATTAAGTATTTTATTAATTATCACATACGTTTCATTTTCTATTTACACTTATTTATTTTACTATCATTGTTTATGAAATAATTTTCTATTTTTATTAAAACTTGGATTTTCTCATCTATGATAAAACAATCATAAATTAAACATTGTACTTATTACTGAATATATAGTTTTGACATTTTATACATGATTATAATTAGTACAGTCCATTTCAAGTAATTTTAACGATTGCTTTTTTTTGCTGTCACTGACAATGTTAATCTTTTCTTGCAGTACGGTTGTGAGAAAAACAACGACTTTGAAAGAACTGTCAAATGTCTAGTCATATAATCTACATTTTACTACATTAATTTAAACTACCTACAAGAAAGTTGTCTTAGATGATTATAAAATTACACCTAGCAATCTAAAATAAGGTTGGTATAATGGGAAATAAATCTATTGCAACAATAGCTAAAACTAGCAAGTAAATAATCTACTAATTATTTTTCTTTCAGGCAACATTGTCTATTTTGTTGATTCGTTAATAAAAAAAAAACATTCTATTGCCAAAAATAAGAGCACTCTGAAATGTATTGAGCAGATATTTGTAGTTGACTAGAAATAGACAATGTGACCAGTTATCTTAATTATAAACCCATTATTTTAATATGGCAACATGGAATGACATGAAAATGGCCGTTTAGAAAGAGATTCTTATTTTAAATTGGGATACAATGAGTAATACTGAATTTTGTAGATTTTTTACAAAATTCTTACAATGAAATGAACAATGAAATTAGTACTACCTATTACAATGTATATTCCTAGTTCTTATTACTATAATTTTGCACTTTATTGCCTTTCACGTTGATTTACATAAATCTTTATATCAATTAAATAAAAAAAAATACGTAACAAAATCTTAAATTACCTATTCTTATTCAGCCTAGAGACATTAATGTTGCTCTAACATTCACGCCATTTTCTTTTCACTGGTCGATCATGACAAAATGGCTGAGAATTACAAATTATCGCAAAAAAGATAACCTAGAAATGTTCGTATTAGCTCTAAATTTCAACATTATGTTTTTAATTCTATATCAACAAGCCAGACATGTTTTTAACGAGAGAATACTTGTGTCTACACTTCAATAGCGACGATGGCGTATTTTAACATTACAAACCGGAATATTCTACAAAAGGAACATTGACATAACCTAAACATGATTCGTCTCCACAACAGCTTCCACATCCTTCTTTTTCCTCTTCTTCCCTTCCAAGTCCGCGTAAATATCTTCTAGACTCCTCATTTTCGTCTCAGGAACGCAGAAGATTAAATAGAATACGTTTGAAAGACATATAAAACTGAAGATCCAGAAAGTGGAGTAGTAGCCTATCCAGCCGTTGAGTGGGGCGAAGAGCTTGAGGAGTGCGAAGTCAGTGCCCAGGGATATCGCCATGATGAGGGTCGCTACTGTGCCTCGGAGCTGGAATGGAATAAACGTTTGATTAGGCTGTTGTCCTTACTAATATTATAAAAGCGAAAGTGAGTTTGTTTGTTTGTTTGTTACTTCTTCACGCTTTAATGGCTAAACCGATTTTGATGAATTTTGGTACAGAGATAGTTGGGAACCAGGAGACGGACATAGGCTAATATTTTCTTGAAAAAAGTGGGATGTGAAGGAGAAAGAGGGAAGAAAAGGGAAAACTGGGCATTGCTATTACACAACTGTGTTACCCCGAATTTAACGCGAGCGAAGCCACGGGCAAAAGCTAGTAATCCACAGTTACAAAAGAAAAAAAAAACAAGGCAAGGCAATCTATACTAATCTTCTATACTCATAAAGCTGAAGAGTTTGTTTGTTTGTTTGTTTGAACGCAGCGTGGGTGAAACCGCGGAGAACAGCTGGTCTATACTAATATTATAAAGCTGAAGAGTTTGTTTGTATGTTTGAACGCGCTAGTCTCAGGGACTACTGGTTGGAATTGGAAAATTCTTTTAGTGTTGGATAGTCCTTTAGAGGTATGAAGAACAGGGTGTAAAGTTCTCCATCCTCTAAGGAAAAGGGAGGATCCTCCGACCAGACGGGTGTTGTGTCTGGCGGGCCACTGCCCGACAGTTGTTTGTCGGGCGCTCGTATATATGCTAACTGCGCGTACAACTTTGCTTGCGCGATGTAGGAATCTTGCCGTTAGTTTTTCAGTGTCTGGATAGATGGCGCTGTAGTACTGTTTGCCACTTGCTTCTTTGTGTCGCTACATCACTCCCCCCAAAGACCCAAAGTCGTAGACGTAGTACAGCGTCGCGTCGTGGCTGACTGCCGGCGTCGACCGGGAGAGGATCTGCGTCGACTCTCAACCGTCGGGAGTGCAGTGTGCTGGCGCCATGGTCGCTGAGGTTTCGGGGGCTGACCAGGAATGCGACTCTGCTGCATGCTGGTGGTCAGGGTACCCGTGAGTAGCTGGCTGGCTGCGTTGACTCGCTGCTCGGGAACTGGAGGGAGTGATATGACGATGGTGACGTCATGATCTTCGAAGGCTGCGTTGACATCACGTCGGGGTCTCCAATTTAGAGGTATGGAGAACAGGGTGTAAAGTTCTCCATCCTCTAAGGAAAAGGGAGGATCCTCCGACCAGACGGGTGTTGTGTCTGGCGGGCCACTGCCCGACAGTTGTTTGTCGGGCGCTCGTATATATACTAACTGCGCGTACAACTTTGCTTGCGCGATGTAGGAATCTTGCCGTTAGTTCTTCAGTGGCTGGATAGATGGCGCTGTAGTACTGTTTGCCACTTGCTTCTTTGTGTCGCTACAGTCCATTTCTTGAGGAAGGCTATAGGCTATAACATTACGCTACGACCAACAGGTGCTGAGCAGCGTGGGTGAAACCGCGGGGAACACCTAGTTATATTATACAACGAGCTGGTGTTTGCAACACCATTCTATTTTGCGTACGGTACAGGCAGTCGGGTACTAGATTTGAAATAAGTATTTTGACAAGGTTATATGTTTACCGCCAGTTGACTATCAACTTTTGTTCCACTAGCACTTTTTTGTTTCGTGCCTTCAAAAGACGACCGGACTTTGGGGGTAAGACTGAGAAGTGTGGGATTTTGAGATACCTCACCACACAGGCACAGTTTCCTCTTACAACAACCACCAGAAGGGTAACCATGACATCTAATAGCAGTTCTTATTACTGTGTGAGAAAGAGATGGTGCTACACACCCTGTATAGCTCTGTCTCTTTCCCTCAGTGGAATAAGTTCTGTTTTAACACGTCATGGTTGGGCAGCAGTACGTTACATCCATTATTCACTGGAGGTATTGCAGAGTATGTTGGCTAAGACTTTCTCCATCTCTCCTTCTTCCATCGATAGCAGTCATGCCCAAGCAGCGAAAATACCAGGCTAACATAAAATCAAAGAAGCTAAACAACATCTCACCTGGAAGTTGAACATCTCAGTCATTATCACAAACGGCAAGGGTTGCAAACCGGATGCGTCAGCAAATATGCATACGCATAGTGCGACGATCGGCACCCAGCCGGGCATGAGCACCCCTATACTCTGGAGGTAGAACCAGACGCCTAAGAGACACATGCTGAAGCCGGCCACCACGCTAGTAACTGCTAGAAGAGGCTGGAAAGAAAAGAAAACTTGTGGTAAGAAGGAATAATTTATTATTCTTAAGTTTATATCCCGGATAGCAATAAACTTCCAAATGAAATATCCTTATTAATACTATAAAAGCGAAAGTGAGTTTGTTTGTTTGTTGCCTCTTGACGCTTTAATGGCTAAACCGATTTTGATCAATTTTGGTACAGAGGTAGTTGGGAACCAGGAGACGGACATAGACAATTTTTTTTTTAAAGTGGGATGTGAGGGAGAAAGAGGGAAGAAAAGGGAAAACAGCGTTGCTATTACAAATCAATAAGGCGCAAGGGGAACTGTGTTACCCCGAATTTAACGCGTGCGAAGCCGCGGGCAAAACCTAGTAAATTTATAAAACATAAAAAAAACATATATAAGAAATGGTTTATCGTAATAGTGCTTCTTATTTATGATACTAGCTGTGCCCAAATGTTTCACCCGCTGCTCACTTAGTTTATGCTGCTCTCTCAACAACGGATCGTACACCATAGATTTCAAGTACAATGAGAGATCTGCATAAACTGGTTTTGTATAGGCTGATGTGTCGTGTGTACCATTTGACTGTAGCTCTGCCCAAAATGCCGGTCTCATCCAATTAGAAATACTTAAGAAGTTGCGTCAAGACATGATGTTACAAATACCCTAATGCCAGGTTTATCTAAGTACGTAAATCATATTATGACGAGCTAAAGTAAATCACGCGGATGTCATTAGAAAACCCAGAAGTATTTAAGCAATTAATATAGTGACTAGCTGTGCCCAATGGTTTCACCCGCTACTCAGCTTTTTATTATCGTAGCGATGATGTTGTATAGTCTATTAGTTTTGTTTAAAGAATGCCTATGTTAAATATTAAGTCATTATTAAATGAATGGAATCTTCCCATACTAACTTTGCTTCCCCGTTTTACATCTTATGGGTTAAATTTTGCAAAATCCCGTCTTATTGAGCGCCTACGTCCTAAAAGGTATCTCCATGCAAAAAAATGGACTTCACACCCTGTCGTGTAGTTAAGACAGCACTGTTGGCGCGGTGAAAGAGCGATCGACTGCTGCGCTGCGTGTCGCGGGATCGATCCCCGCACGCAACAAATATTTGTATGACCTACAGGTGGTTGTTTCGGATCTGGCTGTTTGTGTATGTGAGTTTAAATGTTTGTAAACGCACCTACGATACAGTATAAATAACTAGTATGGTACGACATTAAAAAAAAAACAAAACTGGACGAGAAAGGCTTTTAGACTTATCATGCCCTGGTGCCGCTTCTGATGAACGGATGAACCATCACTACCAACCGGATTAAATAAATAAATATTAAAATGACATACCCAATCACATCTAATTTTACTGCACACCATTTTAGTCGCGATTAAAGATAGTCCGATTTTGACAACCATATTTTTAGTGAAAATCATCAATTCAAACATCAGAGTAGCGAGATTGCCATTTTTTTTAAATTCAGTAGGTAACTAATCTATTATTAATGTTGTCAAACCATAATCATAATAATATGATTAATTTGTGTCACTTTAATCAAAATTTCAGAAGAGGCAACGTTGAACAGGAATAAACTGAATTTTAATGATTTTTAGAGTAGTTTTAGTTTGTAAGAATAGAATTTGTCTGCTAACCTAGTCATGCTTGAAACATTTTAGCTCAATCGGAAACCGGGAGAAAGTGGGTCAAAGTATTTTTTTTATTTTTTTACATAGTTACAACTCAGAGAAGAGTGTTAAAGGCCTAAATTAACAACCTGCCTTACAAGTGTGTATCACCCCTGGTATACGCGTATTAGATCGTCTATGATAATGAAGCGTTATTAAGTTTTCTTGGCGTTTTCCACTAGTTTCCATAAGGCTATCAGTAATACGTAGCTATCTAGTTTCATACTAGTAGTTTGTGTTTTATTGTTTGTGTGATTGTCTGGTTTTATAACCACGGTTTCATGACCCGACGAGCTGCTATTAAAGTAATGACAAGTTCACTTATGATCCTGCAATTAAATCTTACGTCCATTGCAAGTTCAGTGTCAAGACAATTACTTATGCTGAAAGATTTTCCGATGTAAATCGTGGAACTAAAAATCAGACACGTGGTTGAATTTGTTGCCAAATTAATTGAATTCCTTCGAGAGGTTATGAGATCATCATACGTGTACGTTTAGACAATTGTAGGATGGATAGTGGAGTAGAGGAAGACATATGAAAATAAAAATGGATTGTTATTTGAACACGGCATTGGAACCGTTTTAAAAACCGTTCCCTCGTTTTTACAGCGAGTGTTCGACAGGGTAACCCAGAGTGGCCTAAATGAATAAAAAAGATTTTCCATTTTGCAATCAATGTTATTCCGGTAGAATATCGGGGTATTCCTCGAAGCGCACCAAATCGAAACTTTGTATGGCCTCATGACTATATGGATCGTTTCGAAAAATACTTTTGGGGCGCTTCGAGGAATATCACTTCTAGCTCCTGCGGTTTCTCATCTCGATCACTAAGTTTGTAAACAGTTATGAGGATCACAAATCCGATAAAAACAAATCAAAGGTCTTACCTTCCGTCCAGCTCTATCAACAAGCTGGCATGCCAAAAAGGACCCAACGATCTGCACAGCAGCGAGCAAAATCGACTGCTTGTTCGGCGACAGTGCGATGCGTGTGTCGGAATCCTTGCTAGCTTCCGTGAAGATATGGCTGGCGTAGACGAGGACTGCGATGCAACCGCAGAACTCTCGGGTAAGGTTCACTATGAGGGCCACCCAGAACGCTTTGACGGTGGTCTTGTCGGAAACTGTTGGAGGAAAATATTCTTTAGTGTCCTGAACATTCGGAGGTAATCTAGTGGAAGTTAAATTTGAATAAGGTTCAGTTTAGCGTTGCGTGTTGTTGAAAGGAACCATTATTATATTCTAGCGTTATTGCTGAATCAGGCTTAAGTATAATGGCGCTTAACTAAATTGTTTTTGAACCCTTGGGTGACCACGTTAAGCAGTTAGTCCAGGCTGTCATATGTAGATCTTTGGCAGCCATTACGGAGAGTCAGAGAAACAAAAATCTGACAAGAAATCTTGAAAAGGATAATGTTTTTCGGGGATCAGATAGTGGTTCCATATCAAATATTGGTATTCATTTCCACCTGATTAAAATGGGAATCGACCCTAACAGCTTGGATAAGGTTTAGTAGCTGGGGAGTATTTATTTTCGCCCTGTCTCTGCATAAGTACAAGTAAGTATTAGGGTCATATTCTGACCTTTTAAAAGAGTATCTTAAAAGGACAGGAAATCTAACACATAAAACTTGTTTTCTTGTTTTTCAATAACTGAAAAATGGCCTTTAAAATAACTGTAATGGACATCTATAAATGAAAGTAGAATACTGTTGATTGCACACCAAATTTTCGACATAACCGGATGCCACATCAATAAATGCATGAACCGTTTTTGAGACTGAATCGAGCTTAGCATAAAAAAAAAACAAAATATCAGGAAACTGTCATTGAATGTGTCGTTCCTTTGAAAGTCCAAGGGGCCCCTGAGGGTTGGCTTTGACCTTCTCGTACGCGTTCCAAAAGACTAAAACCCACTGGTTCATAGAAACGAAAAAACCAGGACTAAAAACTACAAAATTCATGAAATCCCTGCAAAACTGTTCACAACATGACCTCAAAATAAAAAATAAAAAACAATTACAACTACCAGGAACCCACAAACATAAGGCGATTGACACTACCACAATATTTAACCCCAAACAAAACGTTACTAATTGACATTTGACACATGCAAAATGACAGAAGCGAATTAAATGGCCGCCAGAATTGAGAGTGATGGTGGCTGGTCAAGAATCAAGGACAGTTTGGTCGCCACGCTTTATAAGGGGGTCGGGTCAAATAGTACGTCATTAATTATTTGTTATTGGTATCGCTCTCGTAATAATGGGTGTTTAGCTGTTTGTTTTGATTGTGATTGGAGCTTTCAAAGCTTGTTTTGGGCGCCATGATGCGAAGTTTGACACATTGCTAATTACATAAAATATCAAAAACTACCGACCAACCGCGAGTCGGATTCATTACACCTAGGGTTCCGTACACACTTGCACCATAAATGGCCATATCTTTTGCCTCCGTAGACTTAGAAGGTAATATTTTTCACAACTTCAAGGAACCACAGACTTGACGTATTATTTCTAACGATACCTTCACGTGTTCCATAATTAATTTAGTTTAATAAAAGGTCTTGACAGACAGACGGGCGACAAAGTGATCCTATAAGTGTTAAGTTTTTTTTCTTTTGAGGTATTTACAGGGCCCTTTTTTTTTTTTTTTTTTTTTTTTTTCGGGTGGGAAATCATCCAATGACTTCCCCCGCTCTGGGTGGAGCGGGGGGGCATGTTTCTTCTATTGCCCTTTACGTTCCGAGGCCGCGGTATCTCTTTCGAACAACCCGCTACCCCGGCAGGCAGAGGCTCTGGCAAGCCCCTCTGCTTTGCTGACACTCTTTGAGGCGCGCGTGAAACACGAACGCGCCGTCGACACGGCCTGTCGTCAATCGACGGACGGACGGTGAACTACCCATTGCTCACCGCCCACAGGCCCGCATCTACGGTGGCCGGAAGTCGTCTCGCGGCGCCCGGCGCCATGGGCGTCTCCCGCGGCGGCTGGGTTGGGCAGATGTTCTCTCCCTCAAACGCCCGGCCACCTCCTTCGCTAACATTACTGCTTCGCAGAAGGTGGTGACCGCTTCCCATTCCCTCTCGCTCCGGACCATGGCCTGAACCAGGGCCGGACGCGAGAGATCGCCGCCGCCGATCGCCTCTACGAGGGCACGGCGGTGCTCCGCCCAAGCCGGGCAGATCGCCACTGTGTGCTCCACCGTGTCCTCCGGGCGATCGTCACAATGGTGACACCCGGGCGCTTCCTCCCGCCCGATGATGTGCAGGAACCTCCCGAAACTTCCGTGTCCGGTGAGGACCTGCGTCAGGCGGTAGGTGAGGACGCCATGACGCCTCTCCAGCCACTCCTCAAAGAGGGGACTTACCGCCACTATTGTAGCGTGCCCTGCACGGGGTTGCCCTGTGATGGAAATTAGTGAAATATGGTAGGTAAGTCATTGCAATCTATTGGTTGCAAATCCAAACAGAGGATCCTGCTTTTTATGAAGCATATAAAAAACTTCCTACTCTTCAACAACATCATATCTCTTTAGGGCTATAATATCCCCCTTTATCGGGGTAGGCAATCATCAAATAACTTCCCCCGCTCTGTGTAGACGTGTCAGACTTTTACTGACTAAAACCCACCCATCTTCGTTCTATTGCCCTTTATGTTCCGGGGCCGCGGTATCTCTTTCGAAGAACCCGCAACGGGCTATATTCCCTGGATCTCTGTCATTCCATATTTCCGATAAAATATGCATTGCCTACTATATTTCTAATTTAGTTTTTAATGAAAAAACAAGTTATTACGGTGACACAGTGTTACAGTGAACGAATCTTTTCCTGAAATGACCGCTAATTATTATGACACTGAGTCGAAAGAAGGAAGCAGAAGACAATTCGAGCCTATTTCAATTTCCGCGTTTAAAATGAATTGTTTGTTTGTCGACATTTTTCAGATGGTAAGTACCTCTATATAGTTCACAGGGCAGTCTATTTTTTTAACAAACATCTGCTAAGAATTTGTCCTTGAAAAAATGTACTCGAATGCCTTTAGATTACATTCGAACAAAAACTCCGCATCCGTACAAACGCTCACACGACTCTAGCCCATAGGAGGTGTTAGATACTACAAAACCATCAAATTTATAACCATCAAAGAGTGTCAGACTTTTACTGACTAAAACCCACCCATGTTCCTTCTATTGCCCTTCACATTCCGGAGCCGCGGTGTCTCTTTCGAACAACCCGCAACTCCGGCAGGTGGTGGCCCTGGCAGGCTGTGAGCTTATATCACCATTACAATACTTACACAACAGTTTGGGCGAGAACTTCGGTTCACTGGTGGTCTGCTCGATGATCAGCCTGTCCACCTCTTCAGTGATGGACTTGTCATCTACTGGCAGGGAACGTAGCCACGCTAGCACCTTTGCTGTGTCCTGAAACAAAATATGCACACATGAATTTTTGACGGCACGGTTGGCGCAGTGGCTGAGCGATCGACTGCTGCGCTGCGTGTCGCGGGTTCGATTCCCGCACGGAACAAATATTTGTATGACCTGCGGATAGTTGTTTCGGGTCGGGCTGTTTGTGTATGTGAGTTTAAATGTTTGTAAACGCACCAACGATACAGGAGAAATTCCTAGTGAGGGGCAACGTTTAAAAAATAATGTCCACCATGCTTTTTTTGGATGTTTTTATAGATTACTAGCTTTTGCCCGCGGCTTCGCTCGCGTTAAATTCGGGGTAACACAGTTTCCCTTGCGCCTTATTGATTTGTAATAGCAACGCTAAGTTTTCCCTTTTCTTCCCTCTTTCTCCCTCACATCCCACTTTTTTAGAAAAAATATTAGCCTATGTCCGTCTCCTGGTTCCCAACTATCTCTCTACCAAAATTCATCAAAACCGGTGTAGCCATTAAAGCGTGAAGAGGTAACAAATAAACAAACAAACAAATAAACAAACAAACAAACTCACTTTCGCTTTTATAATATTAGTAAGGATATAAGTATGTATATCAGTTGTCTGGTTACCATAACACAAGCTCTGCTTAGCTTGGGATCAGATAGCCGTGTGTGAGTTGTCTCAAGATATTTATTATTTATTATTATTTTATTAACTAAAACCCATTTATGTTCCTTCTTATGCTCTTTGTGTTTTGCTCCAATATAAGGTGTATGTGAACTTATAGGAAACGAGAGCATTTCGACAGCAAACGTGAAGTTTGTTGAGTAAATACTGTGTGAATAACACAAAAAACAATTTCAGAAATTAAATAAAAAAATAGTATATGGTGGACTTGCTTTTTGCGATGCGGACGTATTTTTTGACGCCCTGTAATTTTTTACTTGTACAGTCGGGGGCACAAGTGGAGAGGCAAAATTACAACGTAACTGCTTGACGTTATACACATACATATTTTTATTATTAGTTTGTGTCTATTAATAGTTTGTAAACAGTAAATTAATTTCATAAATAAATAATTTCTGCTTCCGAGATAAATTAATTATGTAAATAGACAAAACAACGTTATCAGTAACTGATATTAATTTGATGAACCGTCTAGACCTCTCAGAGATAAATAGGTATTACACACGTTTACCTAAGGCATTAGCATATTTAATATCTTTGACGGGCCTGTCGGTCTAGTAGTTAGTGGCCCTGACTGCTGAGCCGGAGGTCGTGGGTTCGATTCCCACCCAGGACAAACTTTGTGTGATGAGCATGATTGTTTGTTCTGAGACTGGGTGTGATTTATCTATAATATGTATGTATTTATAAATTATATAAGTATGTATATCAGTTGTCTGGTTACCATAACACAAGCTCTGCTTAGCTTGGGATCAGATAGCCATGTGTGAGCTGTCCCAAGATATTTTATTTTATTATCTATCTAATAAAAATTATCCGTTGTTTTTTTTCAGATGGGAAACCTTCAAATTACCAACTTCTCCTACTCTTAGCGTCAGACTTTTACCGATTAAAACAAATCCATGTTTCTACTTTTGCCCTTTGTATCAAACAACCAGCAACAGAGCAGTGGTCCGGGCAGGCTCCTCTGCTTCGGTGACATCTATTTGAGGGGTGCGTGGAACACGAACGCGCCGTCGACAAGGCAGGTCGATGGACGGACGGTGGGGTCGGCTTCCAGTGAAACTGGATACAAGTAGTATATAGAGCGACTGTCCTTGACCTGACCTTGATAAACCACTTGGTACTAGGTTATACAACACCCCTTAGTAAGACTAGTTATCGAGCAGGAGAAGTTATATAATGATTTCCCATAATCAAAATCAAAATATTTTATTTCACATAGGCCTACATGGGCACTTATAAAACGTCGAGAAACGCACGTTTTGGGTTGGTCGTTTCCTATGGAGAAGAACCGGCAAGAAACTCCATGGTTACTCTTTTAAAATCATTTAGTTTTACAATGTTGTTGTTACAGCGTTAGTACTTAAGTATGAGAGGACAGCGTAGGCACGACTATAAGTCATTGCTTACTTTACAGAATGTAAAATAAAGTAATACGTTAGCAAAAGTTAACAATCGTCTAAGAATCTACAAGGCCTACATGTCCACTCATCCACAACGAGTAGGTAAAAAGAATCTATACAAGAATAAAAAAAAAACAAAAAAACAGTTTGGGAAAGTCTAGGTAGATGATGAGGAAGGGAGATCAAACTATGTCACTAAGTAGAATTCTGATAAGTCACTTTAATTATGTAATAACATTATATCTTTTTTTGTAAATATCTAAGAGCCTAAAACATAATTGGTGTGCCTGTTTGCTGATATCAAATAAATAAATAAATAAATAAATATCTTGGGACAACTCACACACGGCTATCTGATCCCAAGCTAAGCAGAGCTTGTGTTATGGTAACCAGACAACTGATATACATACTTATATAATTTATAAATACATACATATAATAGATAAATCACACCCAGACACAGAACAAACAATCATGCTCATCACACAAAGTTTGTCCTGCGTGGGAATCGAACCCACGACCTCCGGCTCAGCAGTCAGAGCCACTAACCACTGGACCAACAGGCCCGTCAAATATTATCTAAATAAACACAAGTATGTATGCGTTACATAAAAGTAACTATTTTTATCGTTATGTTGGTTACTGATAGAAACTAGTATTATTACGAAACTGAAAGAAGATAACATAGGTACTTTAATAAAATCATATATTTTTTTAATATTATGCTGTTTAGCGATGACGTACCTTTGTTTCTCCTTCAGTATGAGAAGACAAAGTGACATTTGTCCCATTTTTTTTTTTAACGTTGCCCCTCACAAGGAATGTCTACTATAGGTACCACGGTACCTATCGTGGGTGCGTTTACAAACATTTAAACTCACAGCCAGACCCGAAACAACTATTTGTAGGTCATACAAATATTTGTTGCGTGCGAGAATCGAACCCGCAACACGCGGTGCAGCAGTCAATTTGCTCAGCCACTACACAACATGCAGTTGAATTGAGAAGCTTTTCCTTTCGCCTAACATGTTGGCGATGCCACAGGAAAAAACTAGTCAATCTGTTTCTCTTACCTCATTCCTCCCGCACTTGACCAAGTACGAGGGTGTCTCTGGCAATCTCAGCAGGATACAGAAGTGGATGAGGGGAATCGCGAGGAGAATCCAGAGCACAGTGTTGAACGGCAGCAGGTCTCCAAGAATAAAGACTAGCAGATTTCCGGCTGTCTGAGAACAAAAATAAAGAATTTCACATTTTAATAACTTTGGACTGGAATTTCGAATTATCCGCAGAATTATAGTGTGATAATAATTGTAATATAATAATAATACCAGCATAAAATACAATCTTGTGGAATCGGAAGTGCCGTACTACAGGTATGAGCCCGACCCAGTTCTTGAACATGGCAATATCACATTGTACTGGGATCGATCCATGATCACTGACAGGACTATTGTTGCTAACAAGCCTGATATAGTGGTGGTGGATCGATCAGAGCGGCGCGCAATGATTGTTGACATGACAGTCCCGCATGATGAGAACCTCGTGAAAGCCGAGAAAGATAAGCAAATGAAGTATATTGACTTGGCTCGCGAGATTGTCGACATCTGGAATGTGGACTCAGCGATCATTGTGCCGATAGTCGTATCTGCCAATAGCTTCATTGCCAAGAGCCTCGACCTATAATACCTTAGGAGGCTCTCGTTAGGCAGCTAGATCAAGGGCTTGATACAGAAAGCGGTACTCCTGGACACGATTCGTATTGTGAGGAGGTTCCTGTCTCTGGAGCCCTAACCACCGGTAGCTTGTACCCTGCTCCCGTTACCGGCGGAAACCTATTTTTTTTTTCTAAGAAATGTTTAAAAATAAAATTTTGAGATGAAAAGTGCATAAAGGAAATTATAATACCAGTCTGACAACTGAGGGTTATTGTTGTTGCGTGTTGTTTGAAAGAGATACCGCGGTCCCGGCCTCGGCCACAAGGGTCACAAGAAAGAATATGGATGGATTTAAGGCAGTAAAAGTAGCCAGCCAGTATTTTACATGGAGCGACTGCCTATCTGACTTCCACTGTCCAGTTGGTAACTGGGGAATTCGATACTCTTTGGTAAGACTGGCTGCCAGACTTTTGGGACACTGGACTACCTGTAACGACTGTCAAAGATATATTCATATCTTTAATTGCATTCCATATGTGTGTGAAGATCTTAAAATGGGTTTAAAGCTAAGGTACAATTACGGACCCTGTAGGAAACAGCAAAAAGTATAAAATAATTGTGAAATAAAATTAATTCATTAACCAAATTATTATCAATAATTATTAACCAAATTATAACATCATTTATATTGAAATCAGTCACATTTAATTATTCATTAACTAAACTGTAACAAATTAGAGGTGTCAAGGGACACCCGGATGGAACGAAGTTCCTATAGAAATGAAAATATCTGGCTTGCTTTCTATAAGAGAGAGAGAGAGACAGACAGACAGACAGAGAAACATGCGACACCGCACAGCTTACAATAGCTTACTATAGCAAAAAGTGTCGTGACAACTTTTCGTAAGAATTTTTCCGTCTAGCCCCCTTTCACAACGAGCGATAAGGAACTTCTTTCCAAAAAAAAATACAAACGACAGCCTGAACCAACGGTGAAACTTGCTTTGCGAGGCACGGAGGAAACTCAGTATGTTATAAGTGGTCACCCATCCACGGACCCACCCAGGCTAGCGCAGCTTAACCTCAAGATCAATCCGAACCACAGTTATTATTTAGCCATGAGCTCCTACAGACACATGAAACTTCTAAAAACATCTTCAATCCCGATTCTGTTTACCTAATTACTATATTCTATATATTTATGAAAGTGTTATTTTGTAATGAGGTTACTTAGTCGACCAACAAGAATGTATTTTAAACTCGTCTAGCAAATTTTTATACATAAGTAGGGTTTCGTGGAAAATTATACATTAAATATTAATGGAAAATTTATGAAAATGCCAGACAAATTAGGTAAAAAGTCTCTTGTTCATAGGCTCATATAATACCACATACTGTCAACCTACACAATACAAATAATCTTATTAATTTTCCTTTCAACTGAAATCTAAACATGTTTTTGTGTCAACCAACCATTATAAATGATGTTTGTTTTTCAAGTAAGTTTTTGCTATCACTTTTACATTATGTTTATTTATGGTTCTGTACCTCAAAAGAAAAAAAAGGAACCCTTCTTGGATCACATTTTAGTCTGTCTGTCTGGCTAGGCCCTTTATTGTGGCAATGCGTAAAGGTATCGAGTTGAAAAAAAAAAGTGTGTGTGTCAGCTCCGACGCACGACTGGAGTTTACTCCTTAAGTACGAGTATCTAACCATACGCAAAAAGAGTTTATTCAACTGAAAAAAGATTAATATCATAATTATGAAAGGGCAAATTCACAAATTAATTAAAAACACTCACAGCCAAATTAGAAAGTTGCGCTAAAGGTGCGCACCAAAAACGTGACACATTTTCGTTACTTTAGTAGGTTTTACCCCTCGGATTTTTCTCATACCGGGCGCCTTATATAATTATGAAAATCGATTCTTAAGGAGTAAACTCCAATTAAAACCATATACTCAAGTCTGTGGTCCTTTTGTGCTGAAAAACAACCATTAAGTCTACTCAGTCAAAATAAATCTACCTAATATATAAAATTCTCGTGGCGCAATGTTCGTTCCTATATCTACTTCTCCGAAACGGCTCGACCGATTTTTATGATTTTTTTTATGCATATTCAATAAGTCTGTGAATCGACTACTATCTATCGTTGAAACCCCTCACAGCTAGTTTTATATATTATACATTTTGGTACGAAAAACTCGGTGCGTGAGTCCGACTCAATCTTGGCCGGTTTAAAAAGAAAGACTAAGACGGGGCCGGTTTTTCTCACCCGACTAATCTGAGAAGACTTGAAAAAGTCGAAACAAACTCATATATCTAAGTCTCTTTTAAGTTACATACAAAAATCTTGGTCAACTTACATGTGGACTATGCAGACTAGTGTCTGAGATGGTCTTTTTAAGATAGAACTAAGCGTAGTTTAGATTTGAGTGGACCAGTCCAATCAGTCATATTTGCGTATTGACACATCTCAAATAAAATTCAACGGGTATTACCAAATGTGTAGTACTTACTAAGGCTTACAAAAAATCTTCTTCGAACTGAAAGAATAACAGGAAAAAAAAGTCTTTGTTTGAAAGGGGAACACCAGAGCTATTTCTACATTCTTAAGAAAAAGAAACCGATAATTTATGGTACATTTTCCTCATATTATCGTGCTTTATCCGTCACGAATTGCAATTGTTTTTGTAATTAGAACTATCGATTGTGGTCTAGAATGTCGTGATGGACATGATAAGCAGATTTATCATCAAATGTGATTCATATTTTTATAAGGTACCTACAAGAATCCTTACTATATTATAAAAGCGAAAGTGAGTTTGTTTGTAACGACTTCACGCCTAAATGACCAAACCGATTTTGATGAATTTTAGTACCCTGGAGACGGAAATATGCTAAGTTTTTTTTAAGAAAAAGGGAAGAAAAGGGGAGAGAAAGATTTTTTTTTCAATCATCACGGTGGTTAAAATTAGCGTTAGCCTAAAGTAACTATGTCACGTGGACGAAGTCGCGGGCGGAAGCTAGTAACATATATTTCGCTAGTTATGTCTAAGTAATAAGGGTGGCTATTGTCATACACAACTGAGCAGAAATCCAAACTCCATGGTTGCTAAGTTTTAAGTTAAATAATAATTCTTCATTGCATCTTCCTTTCTTAATTCATTCATTCACCTTTCGCTTCGCTTAACGCTATCCGCACACACACCGAACACTCTAAGAGTTACGGGTTCGATTCCCGTCAGTGGAAATCTCAGATTTTAACACCAATTAGTAATTCCTGTTAAAAAAAAAACCAATAACAACTTGTCCGACCCAGAAATCGATCAACAAGGCTGCTTGTTTGAAAACCCTTACTTCCCGTAAGGGTTTTATTTTTAGAGTCATCAAGGCCGCTTGTTCTAAAGACGCGTTAGCAAAGAAGCCATACGTTCCAATCAAATCAGTTCTCATGCATCGTACTATTGAACTTGACTTGTAATTGAAGACTCGTGCGCGCATATAGAATATAATGGCGCCTAGCAAAGCGGCGACGGCGGGGAATTAAACGCACGTCTGCATGAATTATGTACGTATTCGCTGAGTCAGCTCATTTGTAGGTCACGTTGTTGCACCCAGTTCACAGACCTCAAGCGATCTTGTCGGGGCTGCGGGTTCTTCGAAAAAGATACCACCGTCCCGGAACATAAAGGGCTAAAGAAGTTTCCCCCCGTTCCACTCAGAGCGGGGAACGTATTTGATGATTTCCCATTTGCAAAAAAAGTGCATTGTCCATTACCATTACGGCCCCTGTCACACAGAATAACTTTGGTCTGAAATGCAAGTATGGCTGCCTCATCATAATCCTTTTTTTGCCGTTAAATCATCAAATAACTTCTCCCGCTCTGGGCGGAGTGAGAGGGAGTTTCAGACTTCTGGCTGACTAAATCCCATCATCATGTTCCTTCTTTTGCCATTTGTGTTGTGGGCCGCGGTTTCTTTTTAAAACATCCCCCAACTCCGGCAGGTAGTTTTGATGACAGGAGATCGTTTAGCTTGAAAAAACCAAAGTTGCCGCACTCAAGGAATTTCTCCTGTGTCGTGGGTGCGTTTACAAACATTTAAACTCACATACACAAACAGCCAGACCCAAAACAACTACTAGCAGGTTATACAAATTTTACCTTCTTGCGGGTATTGATTGAAATCAACTACGATTTCAATTTTGACGGACATTGCAAATTTTGACGGCACAGTTGGAGCAGTGGCTGAGCGATTGACTGCTGCGCTGCGTGTCGCGGGTTCGATTCCCGCACAGAACAAATATTTGTATAACCTGCAGATTGTTGTTTCGGGTCTGGCTGTTTGTGTATGTGAGTATAAATGTTTGTAAACGCACCCACGACACAGGAGAAATTCCTAGTGTGGGGCAGCGTTTTTATAAAAAAAAAAGGAAAGAAAGAAATAAAAACTAACCTGTGAGAATATAACGAAGGTCCCCGTCATGCCTCGGATGCTGTCCTCGCTGATCTCCTTGACGTACAGAGGGCAGACCACGAATCCTCCTCCCGAACCGAAGCCGATGAGTGCTCGGGCTCCGATCAATGCAATCGGGTGCGCGCACACCAGTTTCACTGCCCAGCCAAGCTGTGGATAGAAGTTACTTTTCAAAATTGATGGAACATTCTAGATTTTTTAGATATAGTGATTTTCTGACAGTCGCCTACTGACAAAATTTTTCAAATATTTGTATGGCCTAGAGGTAGTTGTTCCGGGTCTGGCTGTTTATGTACGTGAATTTAAATGTTTGTAAACACACGCAATACAGGAGAAATTCCTAGTGTGGGGCACAGTTTAAAAAAAAAAAAAACTTTACGAATGTAATGATTGCTGGTAGGACTGACTGCCCCATTCAAAGGCACTGGGTGAAATTAGCTATGGGTTCATGTAATTTAGTAGTACTAATACTAATAAAAATAATACTAATATAAAAGCATATTCTTTTACTAATTCACTAACAAATTGACGACGATTAATTATTGACAATTGACGGCACGGTTGGCGCAGTGGCTCAGCGATTGACTGCTGCGCTGCGTGTCGCGGGTTCGATTCCTGCACGGAACAAATATTTGTATGACCTACGGATAGTTGTTTCGGGTCTGGCTGTTTGTGTATGTGAATTTAAATGTTTGTAAACGCACCCACGATACAGGAGAAATTCCTAGTGTGGGGCAACGTTTTATTTTAAGAGAAAAAAAATATATGGATTCTACAGGGTCTGTCTTTTTTAATAAATTCTATTTATTTTTAAATTAAATTAAATTTATTTGTTAATAAATCCCAAAGGGGTGGGCAGAGTTGGTATAGGGGGCGAACCTATAGCCATCAACCAGGCATAATTAAAAACTTGGTGTCTGTTACTGAGAAACTTTGCTCGAACCAGGCAACCTCATGCTTAGCAGCTGCCCTTGCGTCCACTTGACCAGTGAAGCAGTTTTAGTAATGATATGTACTAGCTTTCGACCGCGGCTTTGCCCGCGTTAAATTCGGAGTAACACAGTTCCCCTTTCCTGATTTGCAGGTATTTTTTAATGGTAACAAAGAGTGTGTATCAATTTTCCTACCTTGAAAACTGTGAAAAGTCCCATATAAAGTTTCATCCCCTCTTTTAAAGGGTTGGGGTCAGATTTCCAAAATAAATGATGCACGATGTTTTTGTTAGTGACAAATAGTCAGCATATCAATTTTTTCTACCATGAAAATTCTGGAATCCTCTATACAAACTTCCAACCCCTATTTTAGGGAAGTGGGGGGTTAGAGAGAGACAAAAAGTAGCCTATGTCCGTTTCCAGGATCCTAACTATCTTTGTACCAAAATTCATCAAATCGCTTTTGCCATTTAGGAGTGAAGACGTAACAAACAAACAGACACTCACAAACTTTCGCCTTTATAAAAATCAAAAGTGCTTTATTCAAATTAAGCTGATAATCAGCACTTTTTGAACGTCAACATTACAAGAGACAGTCCCACAAAACGCCCTGCTCTTCGCCTCTTTTCAGCTGTGAAGAAGTGGCGGAATAAACTCCCCAGCAACACATCTGTCTGTCAGCATCTATACTAATATTATAAAGCTGAAGAGTTTGTTTGTTTGAACGCGCTAATCTCAGGGATTACTGGTTGGAATTGGAAAATTCTTTTAGTGTTGGATAGCCCATTTCTTGAGGAAGGCTATAGGCCAGAGATGGCGAACCAATGGCACGCGTGCCGAAGACGGCACGCGACAAAACGAATTGGGCACGCAAACAATTTTAATCATATTTTTATCTTACTATCATTTTTTAACTCGCCGGAGCGATTCAAAATTTTCAAAGATGAATAAAACTAATTCGCTTAGAAACCGTTTGGCGATGACTCTACTAGTCAGTAAAAAAAGTTTCGAATTGATAGTAATTAAATACAATCACTTAGTCAAAATTATTTGTTGGCACGTCTGTGGCGTCATTCAACATTTATTTAGGAAAAATGGCACGTTGGTTCATCAAGGTTCGCCACCCCTGCTATAGGCTATATAACATCACGCTACCACCAACAGGTGCTGAGTAGCGTAGGTGAAACCGCGTGGAACAGCTAGTAGAATATAAAGTGATATCTTAAGTACCTACTTTCACAGATATTACGCCATCTGACTGAGGTTTCTAGAACTATATTTCAATTGTTGTCTTTGTTTCGACAATTCAAAAGTGCCTGTCACTAATCTACTTGAAATAAACAGTTTGATTTTGATAGGTATATTGAAAGTCGTTGAAATATATTACGTAGGTACTGAAAGCAATTGCCACTTGACTGAGCCCTCGGTATTAGATAAGAAACATTGGGCTATTCAATTGAAGTTTGTTTGCATATTGGAAGATTTAGAAAATAAAATGTGAATAATGTTCGAATATTCAGATGGTTAAATGTGAATAAGGTAAGCTTTATTTGTGATCAAGCAAATATTTTGGCTGAAATTTTGAACTTACATTTTGTAGATGAAGGGGTAACTGTCGTGAATGTGGGTGAATGTCGGAAACGAAAACGCGCGAATCCGCTCCCAAAATCGACCAATTTATGACGTTTTTGCGAGGAAGGTAAGAACGAAGATTTTACCGTTAAACCGATAGCTACACCGTATCCGATAGTACAGACGCCTGCACATCAAGCTACTACAATCTGTCAGATTTCTTTGATAGATTTTCGACTTTATTTCTAAAGTATTAGGTTCAAGGTTCATTGAGAAAACTTGACAGTTTCGGGTAGCTTGACCTGCTGGCGTCTGTTCAAGTTCGCCCGTGGGCACTAAACGACATTCAACGTGATAAAAACGTAATTAGTTGATTGCATGGAATTAATTGACACTATACAAGGTGTTCCAGGAAGTGAGGATCAAACCAAAAACGGACGGACAAGGTCATTCCCAAACAATGAATTTAAAAACTTAAATATTGTTACTAGCCCGGATTTGAACGCACAACCGATTGCACGAGAGGCGAGTCGATTAACACCTGGGCCATTACGACGAAAAAGTTTGTTACGTCTTTCTAAATGGCTAAACCGATTTTGATGAATTTTGGTACAGAAATAGTTGGGACCCTGGAGACAAACTTAAAAAAAATGAGAAATGCGGGAGAAAGAGGGAAGAAAAGGGAAAACTAAGCTGAGCTATTATAATAAATAAAACGCAAGGGCAAAAACTACAGGTAACACGTACCTGCAAAGAAGAAAGAGGAACTGTGTTGCCTCCAATTTAACGCGAGCGAAGCCGCGGGCAAAAGCTAGTTAAATTTTACTTACAGAAATCGGTACAGAAGCGAAGAGCAACGCATTCTTTCGTCCGAACTTGTCAGCAGCTACACCATACACGAACACAGCAATAGGAGCGAAGATGAACATAATGGAAGCCATCCAGGAGACGTCCTCTTCAGACAGGGGGGAGTTTGAGGGGGAGTAGTCCCCCATGAGCAGCGCCTTGTTGGGGGATATCCATCCCATAGCTGTGCCGTATGCCAGGATTGGCATACATACTGGAATGAAAAAAAAAATGTGTTAGATTTGGGTGATTTTATTTAAAACTAGCTGTGCTCAGGTTTTACCCGCAGCTCAGCTTCTAAGTAACTAACTGTACAGTATTTCTTCAGTCAAACTTATAATTGTTAGGTTTCCGTACCTCAAAAGGAAAGAAATGGAACCCTTTTAAGTTCACCTTGTTACCGTTAGTTTGTCTGTCTGTCAAGACCCTTTATCTCAGGAACGCGTGAAGGTATCCAGTTGAAATTAAACTAAGCCAAATCAAATGCAGAGGGGCTTGCCAGGGCCTCCGCCTGCCGGGGTTGCGGGTTGTTGGAAAGAGATACCGCGGCCTCGGAACGTAAAGGGCAATAGAAGGAATATGGGTGGGTTTTAGTCTGTACAAGTCTGATGATTTCCCACCCCAAAAAAAAAGTATGTTTTTACCTTAGAGGAAATATAGACTACTAGCTTCCACCTGCGATTTCGTCCGCGTGACATAGTTACTTTGACCCTCGTAGTGATCGAAAAACAAAACTTTCTCTCCTCTTTTCTTCCCTCTTTCTCCTCCTCATCTCACTTTTTTTCTGTTCCATTTAAAATACCTCAATCGTGCATCGAGATACCAGGGAAGCATAATTGCTTAGAAGCTTAGTGCCAAGTTAAATATAGCCTATATTACCGGGGTTGCGGGTTGTTCGAAGAAGATACCGCGGCCCCGGAACTTAGAGAGCAGAAGGAACATGGGTGGGTTTTTGAATTTCTCATCCGCAAAAAAAGGCATCCTTACTTATATTAAAAAAAGCGAAAGTGAGTTTATTTGTTTGTTACTTCACGTCAAAATGGCCGAACCGATTTTGATGATTTTTGGTACAGTGATAGTTTACACCCTGGAGACGGAAATAGGCAATTCTTTTTTTTTAAGTGATAACTTAGCTTTGCTATTACAATAATAAGTAAGGCGCAAAGGCAAAAACTACAGGTAGCAGGTACCTGCGAATCAGGAGAGGGGAACTGTATTACCCCGAATTTATTGCGAGCAAAGCCGCGGGCAAAAGTAAGTGCTGTTATAAAGACAGGAAGAAAAATCGACAAGAAACAAAATGAATCTACAGTCCCGGTCACAAGACATAATAACTTGTGAAAGTACTGTAGTTGCCATTTCCAAAGCGTTGATCTCTATGGAGAAGAATGGGCAAGAAACTCCATGGGCACTCTTTTAAATTATAATATTTTTACAAAATCGTATTTACATCATTCATGTTGAGATTATACAAATATGTGAGAACGATGTAGAAAGACGCGCACAGTAATAGAGAAAAATAAATTAAGATCACCAGGTAAACGATTGGAATGTGTGTGTGTGATGGGTATACCTCTGCGCGACCATTCAAATATTACAAGCGTGATGTTATAGTACGATGTATTCAATTAAACTGTTGTTACAGACTTAACACAATGACAGTCTGAAGTCAGTCACTCTTAATTATATCCTAGCATTATTATTCAGAAGACAGATGATCCAATTATGTCATAAACAATACAATTGCTATGAGAAAAATATTTCAATTTATTCCAAGCTGACGCGTTAAAGCCTGAAGAAGTTTATTTGTGTTTTGTTTTGCGGGTAGGAAATCATCAAATAACTTCCCCCGCTCTGGGCGGAGCGGGGGGGAGTGTCAGAGTTTTACTGACTAAAACCTACCCATGTTCCTTCTTTTGCCTTTTATGTTCCTTATCTCTTTCGAACAACCCGCAACACAGTCCTGCAGAGTTTTTATTTTATAACTAGCTTTTGCCCGCGACTTCGCTCGCGTTTAGTTCGAGGTAACACAGTTCCCCTTTCCAGATTTGCAAGGACCTGCTACCTGTAGTTGTTGCCTTTGCACCTTAGTTATTGTAATAGCAAAGCTAAGTTTTCCCTTTTCTTCCCTTTTTCTCTATCATTTCTGACTTTAAAAAAACAGCCTATACCGTCTCTAGGGTCCCAAATATCTCTGTACGAAAATTCATCAATATCTTCGTTCGTTTAGCCATTTAGGCGTGAAGATATAACAAACAGACAAACTCACTTTCGCTTTTATAATATTAGTAAGGAATAGAGATGGGATATTCGACCTTAACTTGAGAAGTTTGCTATTAAGGATAGCAACTTTTATTCGAAAAAAAAAAAACTCTCGATCCTGGGTAATTCAATTTAAGTCTTTACTCCGTGAGATGTAATAAATCCAATTCTGCGGGCCTGTGGACGGTATCCGGTTAATATTAGTTTTAACTTTTAACTATACTTAACAGATTTTCAGGAAGAGGTTATTTTGCAACGTAATCACGTTCATTCTTGAAATTTATTTATTTGTTACTATGTAATTAATTTATTATTGTTTCGACGCCTACACAGCTTCGTAGATAAAAATGTCAGATGCCACGTGGTGGCAAATAATTTGGCACGAATTGTACTGCCGTTTGAAACAGTGATGTAAGAAACACAATGTTCTTCATTTTGTAATTATTTATTTATAAATAGGAAAACCTAAAGGTATATATAAGAATACAGATAAATAAACTATTGTATAAGTAACAGAGAATCACAGGTTATCACGAGTAAAAAACAGAGAAAGTAGTAAAATTCTTAGGATCCAACAAGAATGATACTTAATTAATATTAAAAATTTAATTAAAGGAAACTAAACAAGGAGCAATAAGCACTACTAAGTAGGTCAAATGAGAACTCTTTACAAAGAAAATTAAAGTTTTGCTTGTAATTAGAATTAGAAATGGAATGAAGATACCTATTTTCATTCCATTTTGTTGGACCGTTACGTTACGTATTGTTGGACTCAGTCTGACTGATCTCTGAGCGATCATTGGAATGCAGTTTACTACAATTACAACTGTTTTCTATATCTATCTATATGTATAATACTTAGTGTCTCTAAATAATCTCGATGAAAGTTTATAAAAAATTTGTCCATCAATTTAATAAGTTAAATAAAAATAATAAATTACTCGATTACTTTTTTATTGCTAAGTTGAAGATCGACCCAACCGTTTGTTAAAATATTATCAAGCGCTTGGGTCGATGTGATCATGTGCTCTTTTCTAATATAATCTGTTTAGAAAAAATAAAAAAATATACCGCATCCATTTTTTTGATAAACGTTTTACGAAAGAATCACGTGCGATGGGCAGACATATGGTTCCAAAAATATAAATAGGAAATAAACAATAACATTAAATTCTGACAGTGGCATATCCAATAATTTCATGCGTGATAGGTTTACTATTTTCTTAGAAAACAAGATAAGCCTTTGGTTTAGGGGTTGCAGGTTGTTCCAAAGAGATACCGTGGCCCCGGAACATAAAGAGCAATAGTACAGACGCCTGCAGGTCAAGCTACCCGAAACTGTCAATTTTTCCCAATGAACCTTGAACCTAATACTTTAGAAATAAAGACGAAAATCTATCAAAGAAATCTGACAGCTTGTAGTAGCTTGATGTGCAGGCGTCTGTACATGAGTGGGTTTTAGTCAGTACAAGTCTGACACTCCCCCCGCTCCGTACAGAGCGGGGGAACTTATTTGATGATTTCCCATCCCATTTGACAGTTGTTACAATGTAGTCTGTGGCTTGAAAGTCTGACAACCAATCTTACCAAAAGGTATCAAAGTACTAGTAAGTTTAGAGACTTATTTTGAGCAGAACTTAAGGCGATAGCGCTAGGTTAGTCTGTGAAATTCAATTTTATTCACATCTATACTAATATTATAAAGCTGAAGAGTTTGTTTGTTTGAACGCGCTAATCTCAGGGACTACTGGTTGGAATTGGAAAATTATTTTAGTGTTGGTTAGTCCATTTCTTGAGGAAGGCTATAGGCTATATAACATCACGCTACGACCAACAGGTGCTGAGCAGCGTGGGTGAAACCGCGTGGAACAGCTAGTATAAAATATCAGAGCTGTGTGTATATTGGAGTCGAACGCGAGACTTCTGACTTGGTTATCCAACTGTCACGACTATACAGTTTATTCTGTAGAATGGTGTGGGAGATATAGTATGAAAAGTCAGGTTGTAGTGATGGAATGTATCGTTACTATGGCAAGTCCTTTGCGTCTATGATATTCAGAGTAAAGTCTTTAATCTGTCATGATTATTATAAATCGCGGGAACATTCCAGATTGAAGAGGATCAGGAGTTTAAAATGGCTACTTAAGCAGAATCATAATAGGTTAATAATATAAATTACGTTACGATTCGTAAAATGGTCACAAAGTGACAGTTTACAATATTAACTGCGTCTGTGACCATTTTAAGAATGTTAACGTAATTCATGTTATTTATGATTCTGCTGAAGTGCCCATTTTAGACCCACAGTTCATTTAACTTATGTCACCCGCACCATGCTACAGTAACAACAGTTTAGGCTATCATTGCTTCAGCAATTTATTCTTTATTGACACAGACTTGTGTATCAAAATATAATAATTATACCCTATTTGTTATGTTTTTTTTTTATCTTTATTTCCACAAAAAGGCTTTAGTTGCAAGCGATTACGCCAGCCAGTATTTGTTTTCGTTGATTGTCTGCTTATTTCTCGATTAAAAAAAAACTAAAAAGGAGTTTTTTTCTTAATCGTTTGGTTAGGTGCCTACCTTGCTGCCGGAATTTTTATGCCGTCTAACTTGGCTAAACATGCCGTCAAGAAATATTTTTCATGCATGCTGGTTTCCTCACGTTGTTTTCCTCACTGAAGCAAGTGATACTTATACAATTCGCACATGAATCAGAATCAGAGGCGCGTGTCTAGGGTTCGAACTTGACACCTGTGCCTTGGTAACCCGACGGCGTTAAAACTAGACTATCAGAGAGAAGTATTGACTAGAAGTATTGACTAGACTCCATTGTCTATTAAAATTTTGTTTAAAATTAATTAATGTATTTTTTATTCTGATTGTGACCGCAAATTGGTTATAGCCGTCTTAATGTTCAAGTTGATAGGTAAATCGACGGTCCCTACGTACATAAAGACATGTCGAAAATGGCATTTTTATTGTATCATTGGATTTGGATTATCTATGCGCACATGCTGACATACGATTTGTATTTAATTTATTTACCTTGTTTTAGAAATCGTATAAGAGCAAAAGTATTATATAGTAAATACAACGAATAAGTGTCCTAGAAACGGTCATCTATCAGTTTTTCAAGAAAACGTGAAAGATAAAATACTTATGTGTAAATAGCATTATAAAGCTCTGAAAACTGTTAAAATATTGTAGAAAGAAAATATTTATTATTGTTCATGGAATTATTTCTAGAGCGTGTTGAACACAAATCACGCTCTTTTGTAAACCTCGGTTTTTGACTTAACCTTATTGTACGTAGGAACCGTTGAAATGGTTTCTTTTATCAAGTAAACACCTTCAGCTGGGTATCTAAATATTGTGATAGAAAAACTTTTAATCCTTAATAATATTATAAAAGCGAAAGTGAGTTTGTTTGCTTGTAACTACTTCACGCTTTAATGTCTGCACCGATTTTGATGAATTTTGGTACATAGATAGTTGGGAACCAGGAGACGGACATAGGCAATTTTTATTAAAAAAAAGTGGGATGTGAGAAGAAAGAGGGAAGAAAAGGGAAAACTTAGAGTTGCTATTATAAATCAATGAGGCGCAAGGGGAACTGTGTTACCCCGAATTTAACGCGAGCGAAGCCGCGATAAATTCTTTAAATAAAAATAGTTAGGTATGCATGTTGATACATTTTAGAAAATTTATTTTTAAAATATAATTGGAATATTACATTAAAACAGAAGAGCACAAAATACAGATTATACGAAAGTTGAAATTATTAATATTTATATTATTAATTATAAATTATTAATATGAAAGTTGGATGAGATATGTAGAGGTATAGACACAGTCTTTTAATAGGGTCTGAACCCGAAATTAACAATATCTGCCTATTAAGTATTATATTATGTAGGTATTCAATAAACTATAATAACAGTCTTACATCTATCTCATATTCATAAAATAGGAAAAAATCTGTCATCTACGTGTAAAAAAAAATAATGACAATAATTACTTACCAACAATAGACATTAGTATCTGATTGTGTTTGCTCCCAACCTTCTTTTCTTTTGCGGAACTAACTTTATACACTTTGTTCAACATTTTGATTTTTTTAATACAAAGAACACCACTCAAAAAATATTATAAAATGATCACACCAAAACTTTTAGTTCAAAAAGTAAAAAAAAAACAACCAAATAGTTTGATTTAAAAAAAAATAAAAAAACAGCCAATAACAAATTAAAAAAAAACAGTTTTATTTTTAAATTCGAACGTTATTAAAGAAAACAATTGACGGTTACAAATTTTCGAAATTTAAATAGTTCTATTTCCAACCGGCGCGCGTTAACGTGGATGCGTGACCACGATGTATGTATGCGTCTGCGCACTGCGCGCGCTATCATTATCCCTATGCTTTTATATTGGCGCTATGAGATGAGGGTGAACATCGTTCATATCGATGATATACAGATGTAATTAGAACTGTCATTTTTTGTTGATGAAGTTTTGGTTATAATTTAATGAGAAAATTAAGAATATTAGAGACTGTTTCTAACAAAAAGCTAATGATTCTCTACCCGAGCTAGAAATCGAACTTACAACATCCTCAGCAGTAGTGGATAATCTGAGGGGTCCGTCAGGCCACTGCCTGCCGGTGTGTTCGTAGTAAATCACTACATAACTTCCCCCGCACTGGGCAGAGCGGGGGGGAGCGTCAGACTTGTGCTGACTAAAACCCACCCATATTCCTTCTTTTGCCCTTTATGATCCGGGGCCGCGGTGCTGTCAGGCCCCTTTGCTTTGCTGACATCTGTTTGAGGTGCGTGGTAGATATGAACGTGCTGTCGACACGGCCTGTTGTTACTGGACGGACTGATGGCGACCTACCAACTCCGTCCACAGACACGCATCTACGGTGACCTGGAGTCCTCTCGTGGCGCCCGAAGCCCACCGCGTCTCCCACGGCTGGGTTGGTTTGAGGTTCTAACCTTCAGACGCTCGACCACCTCCTTCGGTAGCATAACTGCGTTGCAAAAGGAAGTGACTGGTTCCCATTCCCTCTCGCTCCGGACCATGGACTGAGCCAGGACCGGAAGTCTGTGGTCCCTTTTTTTTTTTGGGTGGGAAATCATCCAATGACTTCCCCCGCTCTGGGCGGAGCGGGGGGGCATGTCAGACTTGTACTGACTAAAACCCACCCATGTTCCTTCTATTGCCCTTTACGTTCCGAGGTCGCGGTATCTCTTTCGAACAGCCCGCAACCCCGGCAGGCGGAGGCTCTGGCAAGCCCCACTGCTTTGCTGACTCTCTTTGAGGCGCGCGTGAAACACGAACGCGCCGTCGACACGGCCTGTCGTCAATCGACGGACGGACGGTGAGCTACCCATTGCTCACCGTCCACAGGCCCGCATCTACGGTGGCCGGGAGTCGTCTCCCGCGGCTGCTGGGTTGGCCTGATGTTCTCTCCCTAGCATAAGGGACTTATACATATAAAGACAAAAGAAAAAAATCCAGTAAGATTTTTCTTAGACATCAAAATTTTGCTTTTACTAGCTTTCGCCTGCGACTTCGTCCGCGTGGCATAGTTACTTTGGGTTTACGATAACTTTAAGCCGCGTCTAATCCAAAAAAATATATATCTTTCTCTCCCCTTTTCTTCCCTGTTTCTCCACCTTTTCTCACTTTTTTTTTAAATAGCCTATGTCCGTCTCCAACTATCTCTGTACCAAAATTCATAAAAATCGTAACAAAAAAACCCACTTTCGCTTTTATACTTACACGCGTTTTTCTCTAATTAGGTTTATTTTCCTTTGTTTTCTAACGACAATGTAGGTATTATTTTATAACTGCAAAAAGAAACACATGTTTGATGTTATTTACGATGAGCCCTTGTCCTGAACTTGACCGATTAGTTTCGATATTGGCTCAATTGATTGTAATTATTTTGACCCGGGGAACTGTTTTACACGCGAATCAATCATTGGGGTTAGGCAATAATATTTCCGTGGACAATTCAATGTTTGGTTGACACTATACTGAAAATAGATGCGTTATCTAAACGAGAATTTTCTTCAAAAACGGATCTCTTATAAGATCACTTTGTTGACCGTCTATCTGTCTGTCAAGACCTTTTATCTCGGGAACGAGTTGAAATTAAAACCATATTCCGAAGTTTCTGGTCCCTTAGAGCTGTGATAATCAACGCTTTAAGGTCTAATCAGACCTAAGCGGTATTCGCTACCGCTGTGGGTAGAGGTACTTACCACGCGGGTTTCGCTTAGGTATTTAGTATCAAGTACCGTGGTTTTCTCTGCCGCAGACGGTAGCGAATACCGCATAGGTCTGAATAGCTACCGCGCGTTATTCTACCCACAAGGATAGCGAAATCCGCTTTGGTGTGAACAGTAATATTACCGCATACCCACTGGGTATTCTCTGACGCAGACGGTAGCGAATACCGCTTAGGTCTGAATAGGCCTTTATGTAGATAACAGTCAAAATATTAAATACATATGTAATTGTACAGGAAGCGAGGCTATGGTATGTTGAAATAGATAGTTTGAAGTGTCGCCATGTATACATTAACAAATCTCACTCGTGGTCTTTACAAACTCGGTTTCAACGTTAGACCACGCTCTTAAGATGTTTCTTAATCAATAAATACGGTATCAAGATCATCTCAGCTCTATATCCAGTCGCACCACATTTGATACATAGACAGTTTGAAATATTATCTCTATGTTACCACAGATAACATAGAATCTGTCATATTGATGCTCAAAAGCCTGAAGTTGCCAGTACCTAGAACGGAATAAAAACTCTGATCTGTAAAAAACCTATTTTGAAGAAAGTTTCTGTTAAAACTCTCTCTGAAATTCTTCTATTTTAACTTAAATATTTTGTTAATTACTTACTCGTCTTTACTTTTCACTGAGTGAAAGAGATGGTGCTAGACACCCTGTATAGCTCTGTCCCTTTCCCTCAGCGGAATAAGTTCTGCTTTAACACGTCATGGTAAGGTAGCAGTAGTGACCTCACTTGAAAATTGAGTCGCAAACCGGTTTCAATATTTGTTTATTAGTTACTAGCTTTTGCCCGCGGCTTCGCTCGCGTTAAATTCGGGGTAACACAGTTCCCCTTGCGCCTTATTGATTTGTAATAGCAACGCTAAGTTTTCCCTTTTCTTGTATTAGTAAAGATATCGATATCTCAAATGCAGTCTCACGACAGGGTTTCGAAAGTGAGATTTGTTTC
Organism: Ochropleura leucogaster; assembly: GCA_958449745.1. Taxonomy (NCBI): domain Eukaryota; kingdom Metazoa; phylum Arthropoda; class Insecta; order Lepidoptera; family Noctuidae; genus Ochropleura; species Ochropleura leucogaster. The sequence continues at coordinate 4,497,337 of OY288221.1, read as the reverse complement.
TAAATATTGTTACCTAACGGTTGTTACCTAATCCTGTATTAAATTAATTGCTTACAAAATAATGTCTTATCAACTGCGGGATTTCCATCGTTATCAGTAATATAATTACACAAAGAAGATCTTGGGGTCAGTTGATAAGAGACCACGGAACAGGGGAATGCCTCTCGGATGTGATTACATGCTTCATACACATAGTTCAATGTATCTGAGGTAGCGCTCCATACTTTCCGGAACAGGGGGCCTACTCTCTTTCTCCGAAACGTAACTTCGTTAACGAACGAAAGTCAAAAGTAGTTAGTTAGTTTCATTTCATTTCATTCATTTCGAAATTTTCGGACGTCCGAAGTTTATTTGACATTAAAATTTTCTAAACCTACTCTAATTCGCGCAAAATGATATAGAGTAGGGTTACAAACGTAACTACTTTTGACTTTCGTTCGTTAACGAAGTTACGTTTCGGAGAAAGAGAGTAGGCCCCCAGAACCGTTTCATGAAGGGTTTTGTTTAAGGATAGGAAACAATCAAAAAAACTTCTCCCACTCTGGGCGAAGCGGGGGGCGGTGTCAGATTTTTATTGACTAAAACCGACTCATGTTCCTTCTTTTTCCCTTTATGTTCCGCCGCGGTATCTCTTTCGAACAACCGGTACGTCGTGATGGCTTGGTTAAGCCTTGTCAAACTGATTAATTAATTAATTAATTTAACACTTCAAGTACAAAGTACAGAGGCGGATTGAATGCCATAGGCATTTTCTACCAGTCAACCTTTGGGTGATGCAGAGGCAAACAGTGTTAGATGTAAAATAGTTTTTTTTTTTAATTAAAATTTCGGTTTTACACAGAAATTTAAACATTAGTTTAGTTAAAAAAAAACTTGCTGATAAACTACTTTTTTAAAACTCAATATAAAGCACTCAAAACATAGTACGGGAATCGTAGAGGTATTTAAAATAACAACAATGAAAACTTGAGAAAGTGGGAACCTTGACCCCCAATATCACCCTAACTAGAAGTAGTTCCTGGGTATAGTCTAAGAACTCTCGCGTCAGGCCCATAGTATGGAGCAATAGGGTATGGGACACGGTCACCGCCTTCTGCGAAGGAGGTGGCCGGACGTTTGAGGGAGAGAACCTCAAACCAACCAAGCCACCGGTGACACTCCAGACCATATTACTGGTATTTAACTACATCCGGACTGAAAGCCGACCGCAACATACTTGGGAAAAGGCTAGGTTGATGATTTTCATATGTGATATTAATTATCTTAGTGATTGATGAATTACAATAATTTTATTTTTGAACGAATTGACATTAAAGACGTGTATTATTAATGCATAGATATGCTACTGTAATGTATTGATTTAAATTGTTATTAAATATTTTTTCTTGTAATTTAATAGTGGTTTAAACTCTGTACTTTTGCATGCCTTATTATTGACAAAATATGGCTCTCTCTCAATTGATTGTTACACCTTTACTTGTACCCATATTTGCGAAATAAAAATCTTATCTATCTTAGCTTATCACATAGGCCTACATGGGCACAAGGGCACGGTTCGGGTTGGTCGTTTCCTATGGAGAAGAACCGGCAAGAAACTCCATGGTTACTCTTAGGTACACACGGCGACAGATCAACCTATACAAAACCAGTTTATGCTGCTCTCTCAACAACGGATCGTACACCATAAATTTCAAGTACAATGAGAGATCCGCATAAACTGGTTTTGTATAGGTTGATGTGTTGCCGTGTGTGCTAGTCAGTGACTGCGCCAAAAACACATTCACTTTCTCCAAATCTGTGGCATAAAGATTGTACAGTACCAAACAAAGGTGTTGGTAAGATAAAAACCGAAAAGGAGGAAAATGTCTGAGATCGGGGAATCCTGTGCGTTGAAATTATTCCGAGCACGACTGTACGTGAATCGAATGCGTGTTCGTGCCGTTTGTCTTATGCAAGTGTGATTGGTAAAGCGATGCGATGATATATGCTGAAAAATCTTATCCTACTTAATAATATACTTAATCCTATTAGGAGTTTACTCCTTAAGAATCGATTTTCATATCTATACTAATATTATAAAGTTTGTTTGTTTGTTTGTTTGTTTGAACGCGCTAATCTCAGGGACTACTGGTTGGAATTGGAAAATTCTTTTAGTGTTGGATAGTCCATTTCTTGAGGAAGGCTATAGGCTATATAACATCACGCTATGACCAACAGGTGCTGAGCAGCGTGGGTGAACCGGTTTCACCCGCGCTGCTCAGCACCAGCAGCTTTATAATATTAGTATAGATATAAGACGCCCGGTATGAAAAAAATCCGAGGGGTGAAACCTTAGTAGGTTTCACCCCTCGGATTTTTTAAGTACTTGTTAGTACAAGTAACGAAAATCGTGTCACGTTTTTGATGCGCACCTTTAGTGCGCAACTTTCTAATTTGGCTGTGAGTGTATTAAGACGTACTTATGGTATGCTGTATAGGCGACTATACCTATAGACTATATGTTTTTCATTAATTTGTGAATTTACCCTTTAATATTATGATATTAATCTTTTTTCAGTTGAATAAACTCTTTTTGCGTATGGTTAGATACTCGTACTTAAGGAGTAAACTCCAGTCGCGCGTCGGAGCTGACACACACACTTTTTTTAATATTATAAATGCGAATGTTTGTAAGGATGGGTGATTGTTACTCTTTTACGTCAAAATCGTTTAACGGATCTTGATGAAATTCGGCATAGAGGTAGATTATAGTCTGGAATAACACCTAGGATACTTATTTTTATTCGATCATCACGCGGGTGAGCCGCGGGCACCAGCCAGTATCAATATACTTGAAAACTGGCTCTTATTGTACTATACTTAAGTTTAATATGCATTGTTCATTTCACACGTGTGCTTTTTTCTCATTTGTCGCAATTTTTATTTTTTGGATTTCACCACGCAGACAAATCTTTATAGCCGGCGGTTTTTTTAGAGCAAGAATTGGTTAGTTTTTCAGGACTTCATATTTAAAAAAAAAAACATGATCATTTAAAAAGAAAATTGCTTGTAACAACAAATTAACATTGATTTGAGTAAGTTTTAAATTAAAAAGCATTTGAATTTTTTATTTTTAATAATAGGCTGTTTAGCGGTGTCATACCTTTGTTTCTCTTTCAGCCTGAAAAGACAAAAAGCTGGGAAATAACAATCTATTATTTAGTGTCTCATGAGAATTTGTCACTGCTGTTCTCGGCTACTTCGCACCCTCGCTCAGTGGCTTGGGCGTAAAATCCATTTCGGCCGCAGTGATAAAGTCTCGTTACTTAAATCAAATTTAACTATTTTAACTAAACCGCATTTCTTTTAAACTAAAGAGGGCACAGAGGCTACAATTCTTCATAGTAATGTATTTTTCTTTAATTAATAATGCCTATACACTAAGGCCAACTAGCAGCTATACGAAAGGTCATTAACCTAAAGAACAACTGTGGCGTTGACAATCTAATATTTAGCTCTTTCCATCTTGTGCCTTTGTCGTAATGTCTCGTTCTCCCGGCAAAAACATGACAACGTTAAGACGGGTTCGCCAACATTCGGGCGGCCATTTTAGATGGGGTTTTAGCATAGGTTTTGTTTACATTTGGTATCGCTTCTCGTTGGCCGTACTGTAGAACAAAAAATTTTCCTTCATGAAGTCAGTATAGGTACAGGAGAAATTCCTAGTGTGGGGCAACGTTTATCACAACGGAAAAAAAAGCTTTCGTAAGTGTGTGTGTGTATTGTAATATCCTGTGCATCCTTACTAATATTATAAAAGCGAAAGTGGGTTTGTTTGTTACCTCTTCACGCTTTAATGGCTACACCGATTTTGATGAACTTTGGTACTTACAGAGATATTTGAAACCAGGAGACGGACATAACTATTTTTTTTTTCAAAATGGGATATGAGAGAGAACGAGGGAAGAAAAGGGAAAACTTAGCGTTGCTATTACAAATCAATAAGGTGCAAGGAGAAAAACTGCAGGCAGCAGGTACTGTGTTATATCGAATTTAACGCGAGCGAAGTATCGGACAAAAGCTAGTATTTACATATTAACAGTTTTTACTAATTGCTTCCGATCACAATTTTGTTTGCAAAATCCTGAGAGTAGTGAGAACACCCTTTAAAACCTCTTTTTTGTTTGGTAGCATTGCATCTCATAGCATTTAATAGTGGACAGATGTCTTATTTACCGTCAAAATGATGCAGAGTGTATTCAATTGTTTCACAAATTGTCGTCCGGAAAGTATTGTGTTTTTATTGCTGCGCTTTTTGTTACTAAACTAGATTCGTTAACACAACAATTTGGTAGTTGCTGAATTATACGATTTGGTAAGAAATAATGTTCTAGAACCACTAACAATAACATCTTATGTGAAAATTTTCCGTTGATCTGCTACATGACATAATGTAAATTTTAATTTTATTGCTAAACTATTTTCAGCATTGAACTACTTGGTCTAAGGAACATAAATACTCCGGGGCTGCGGGTTGTTTGAAAGAGATACCGCAGCCCCGGAACATAAAGGGCAAAAGAAGGAACATTGGCGGGTTTTAGTCAGTACCGGTCTGAGACTCCTCCCCGTTCCGCCCAGAGCAGGGGAAGTTATTAGATGATTTCCCACCTCAAAAAAAAGGTAAACCTATATTTTGCCAGTTATGTTTGTAGTCCCATCTAATAAGGGACGAGCCTTTGGCCATCAACTAGGCACGAATCTAAGTAACTCAACAATTCTTGGTGGAAAAACCCGAAAGCACTTTACCGGACCCAGGAACGCACCCCAGACGTCACGCTTTGCGAGACGATTGCAGGCCACCGTAGATGCAGGCCGGTGGACGGTGAGCAATGGGTAGCTCACCGTTCGTCCGTCTATTGACGACGGGCCATGTCGACGACGCGTTAGTGTTCCTCGCGCGCTTCAAAGACATGTCAGCAAAACAGAGGGGCCTGCCACCTGCCACCTGCATGGGTGAGTTTTAGTCAGTACAAGTCCTCCCCATTCCGCCCAGAGCAGGGGAAGTTCTTTGATGATTTCCCATCCACAAAACAAAAGACGTTACGCTCAGCAGTCCACTGAGCTAACGAGGCAAATTGATCCATTAGTATTATAATAATCTATCAAGATTATAGAGTAGGTCGTCGATCTTGGGTTACAACTTCTATCTATACTATATATAGACATGAATTGTGACGAACACACGTTTTTGGCGGTAAGGGGTTTCCCTGTAATTAGTTATTTCAATTGAGTCATCATCTGACTAGCGTTTTCCCAATTATTTGGGTCGCCTTCCAGTCTCACTGGATGCTTTTGAATACCAGTATTTTACATGCAGCGACAGAATCTGACCCCCCCTCCCCCCTTTGGAGTTAGTTAGATTGAAAACCGACCTAACAAAGTTGTTAGGAGGCCTGTAACAAAATAACAATTTAAAAAAATGCATTGTGCAAACATTGTAATGAGTTTTAGGTACACAACTTTTTCCTTATAAAAGAAACGTGGAAATTCTATCAATCAATTGATTACATAAAACATATTTATTTATAAGATCATAAATAATGTGAGGAAATTATGTGATGTCTTTAGATAACTTCCACAGGACAAAGAAAGAAATCCAACTCTGTTTTTTAGTAAGTAATAAAAAGAGGAAAAAAATTACAGGGCGTCAAGATAATGACGGGCCTATTGGTCTAGTGGTTAGTGGCCCTGACTGCTGAGCCGGAGGTCGTGGTTTCGATTCCCACCCAGGACAAACTTTGTGTGATGAGCATGATTGTTTGTTCTGTGTCTGGGTGTGATTTATCTATAATATGTATGTATTTATAAATTATTGTATGTGTATCAGTTGTCTGGTTACCATAACACAAGCTCTGCTTAGCTTGGGATCAGATAGCCGTGTGTGAGCTGTCCCAAGATATTTATTTATTTATAATGTTTATAATCTATCTATCTATATCGCTGTCAATAGGAAAAGGCTGGCAGCATTGGACGGCAATACTGATTCTGTTCAGTGTTCGATATTATTGGTATTGTCCACTGTGGATGGGAATCGATGTTTCTAAGGCGGTTATCACATGACCCTACTAGTCCACGTGGATATCATTGGCTTGTGTTTAATCCGTGATACGAGCAATAACATGTATATCTCGATAAAACGGTCGGTTGATGCAGTTAAACTTATATGCCAGTCAGCGGACTTAGTTGCCCTCCAAGAAACATGGCTCAAGATATACCGTATCTTGGTATTTTTACTGATCGGTGGGAGTCCCTTATGTTGCAAATATTGTTGAGGCTTCATGTTTTGATTTAATTTCATTGTCTATTTTAACATAGTTTTAAGTGCATTGTTACTAACAATTTATGGTCCTGGACTGAAATAAATGTTTAATAATAATAAAATTTCCGTGTCACAGCGTTAGTTACCGTACTCCTCCAAAACGGCTCGGCCGATTCTAATGAAATTTTGGGTACATATTGGGTAGGTCTGAGAATCGGCTAACATCTATTTTTCATACCCTTAACTCCTTGTATGCCGGGAACGTAGATATACGCGAGACACAATGCGTAATTAATTGTGTCTGTAATTCCGGCATACAAGCGGTTAAACCTCAGCGGGTGAAACCGCTGGGCACAGCTAGTTATACATATACTTACCAAAATTTAAAACATAGCAATATATTATACGGTTTCAGAAACATAGTTTTTTGGATGCCATTTTATTACAAACATTCGTAGCTAAATAAAAGCAGCCACTCGACTCGATCTTTACGTTAAGCCGCGCTTGCCTAGGTCGGTCTGTTGACCCGTTTCATACCGAGTTTCCAAATTCACTGTCATTTGTAGATCGTTACAGATAGTTAGTACCCCGAAAGCCTGACAGCCAACAGCCAATCCTATTACCCAGTATTAGTAGTTGTGAAGGTCAGATAGGCCGTCGCTCCATGTAAAATACTGGTATTCAGCTGCATCCGGATGTCTGAAGGTCAACCCCAACATAGTGGGCAAAAGGCTAGGCATATGATGACTATTAAGAAATGAATCGTAAATTATCTCAAAATAGAAACCGATTTTTTATAAGAAATCGCTTCTGAATTTTGGTAAGTGTAGCCATATTATTCACTGTTCCCTTACCGCCTCTAAAAAATCTTCGGTAACCGCGCGGATGGACCGTGTCGTGTGAGAACCGCCTTACGTCAATATCCATGAATGTTCATAAACACGTAGCTACTTTTCTAAGACTTATTTCAAACTACAAACAAGATAAAGCCATGTGTGAGCCACAGAACGTGTTAGCCATACTAAAAAATAACGTTAATAGATGCCCATAGACTTTTTATATCATCGAAATTAAAGAAAATAACCCCAGAATTATTTCGTTTATTCAGTTCACCACATTTAATTTTCCTTCATTTAAATGAAAAATAGAAAAAAGCTTTTAATATTAGTAGCTCACCGGTATTGGCAACAGGGTCCAAGCTACCGGCAGTCAGGGCTCCAGAGAGAGGGACCTAACCTAACCTAACGATATCTATGAGCCGTGTCCAGGAGTACCGCTTTCTGTATCAAACCCTTGATCCAGCCGTCTAAAACTCCTCAGGTGTTGGTCGAGGCTCTTGACAATAAAGACATTGGTTGTAACAACTACCGCCACAATGATCGCTGAGTCCATCATCCCACATGTCGATAACCTCGCGAGCCAAGCCAAAATACTTGACAATATTAATGCTCCATAGAGTATGTGGATTAAGTTTGCAAGTGGATGTTATTAACAATACAATAAAGTGGATGCGATCAATATAGTATATAATAGATCTAATATATAAAATTCTCTTGTCACAATTTTCGTTCCCATACTCCTCCGAAACGGCTGGACCGATTTAAACGAAATTTTGTGTACATATCGGGTAGGTCTGAGAATCGGCCAACATCTATTTTTCATACCCCTAAGTGAGCAGCGGGTGAAACCGCTGGGCACAGCTAGTATTTTTATAACTGCTGTCGTTGGTATCTAGTGGTTGCAAGCGCGGCTGGTGAATATAAGGTCCCAGGTTCGATTCTCATGTTAGGCAAGGTCTACAAGTTTGGACAAGTAGTCAGAGGCCTGTTAGCATCACAACTAATCTTAATTTTTTTGCAGATGGGAAATCATGAAATAACTTTACCCGCTCAGAGCGGAGCGGGGGAGAGTGTCAAATTTGTATGGACTATAACCCGCCCATGTTCCTTCTACACGGCCTGTCGTCAATAGACGCACGGACGGAGAGCTACTCATTGCTCACCGTCCATAGGCCCGCATCTACAGTGGCCGGGAGTCGTCTCGTCAGCAAAGCAGAGGGGCTTGCCACAGCCTCCGCCTGCCGGGGTTGCGGGTTGTTCGAAAGAGATACCGCGGCCCCGGAACGTAAAGGGCAATAGAAGGAACATGGGTGGGTTTTAGTCAGTAAAAGTCTGACATGCCCCCCCGCTCCGCCCAGAGCGAGGGAAATCATTAGATGATCTCCTACCGGAAAAAAAGGCAGAAATTGTGTACCTTCTGTACCATCTCATCTATCACGCACAAGTGTGTAAAATAAGGTTTTCTTTTTCCTTATATTTTTCTAGAAGCTACCTTAAAAATGCAGTTAATGACCACAACACATGGTATCAATTATTATTTAATGTATGTGTGATGATTTAATGAACAAACAAATTATGAATATCAAGATGATTTATAATTTTTTATACGCTAGGTGATGCAACGTATGGGCTAAGGAAAGTTTAATTTTAAAATTTATAGACTAGATTATCTACATAGTACAACCCAGATTTTGCCAGTTACAAATCCAGACTCTGTGCCAAGAAATCACTGATGTAAAAAACTAAATAAAATTGATGCCCCACCTGGGAATAATCACTTTCCCAGGGTCCATTTTCAGTCTTACCTTCTTATTAGTCTAGTTATCATAGAGACTGCTTCTCTGACCTCCACAACCCATCTAGTGCTGGGTAATACGATAAGCCTCGAAAGACTGTCAGAATTTCGAATCACCCCTAGCTTTAACTGTCAATAATTTACAAATGACAGCCAGAAGAACACGAAGGAAACTTGGTATGTTATGGATGATCCCCACCTTTGGACCGACCAATTTCTGTACTAAGATAGTTGAACTGCACTACAAGACACGTGACTTAACGTAAGCTAGAGCTGTTTTGTATCACGTGCCATCAAATGTGTGACTCAATCGAACTTATTTTAATTGGTTCTCTTTTCTCGGCACGAGTCATATTGGCTCATAGACGACAAATGGTGATCAATAGAAGCACAAGATTTAAAAGAATATTGTTCCATTCCACAGAAAAAAATAGTTAACTTCTCCCGCTCTGAACGTCAGGCAGTCAGTCTTTTACTGACTAAAACCCATGCATGTTCTTTTTACCCTTTGTGTTTCAGGGCCGCGGTATCTATTTCGAATAACCCGTAACCCCAGCAAGGCAGTGGCCCTGGCAAGCCCCTCTGCTTTGCTGATATGTCTTTGAGGCGGGCGGAACACGAATGCGCCGTCAACACGGTCTATGGTCAATAGACGGACGGACGGTGAGCTACCCATTGCTCACTGCCTACAGACAAAAGTGATTTTGTAAATAAATGTTGTTATAGATAAAATCAAACTTCCAAATATCCTATCAAGTATTTAAAATAGCCAGGGACGAAACATAACTAGCGAAATGTGGGTGGGCCAAATCTTTCGAGAATTACAAGCGCGATGTTTTATGATTTAACATTTAAAGAGATAAACTTAGAAACTTTACTTTGAAATATTAGAAGTAAAGATTATGTACGCCATGTCAGATTAAAACAGTTTTAAAACTAACTTTAAGTATATAGAAACAAGAAAATTTACACGTTTGATGTACTTAGGGTGAAAAACATATGAACGTCTAAACTTGTATATTTATCTATAAGAAGTTTAGCAATAACTTCAAACATCTCAATTTTCTGTTTTCGTTGAACTTTGTAATACGACTTGTAAATTTAGATATTATTTTTTAGAAGTCAGAAACGATTTATTCGAATAAATACTTTGTATTAGTTATAAGCTGAAGAAATGACTTTTTAATAACCATTCCGTTTTTGTAATTTGTTTGTAGATGACTTCGTTTATAGCTGTTTTAATTAACTTTCTTCGAATGACAAGCTCATTAGGTGGGCCCGCGATTCAGAACGATTTTATTTAGAAAATAATTGTGCGTTCAAAGAGTTAAAAACCGGCCAACAGAGGCAGACCTACACCGAAGGTTTTGTACAGACGCCTGCACATGAAGCTACTACAATCTGTCAGATTTCTTTGATAGATTTTCGACTTTATTTAAAGTTCATTGGGAAAATTTGACAGTTTCGGGTAGCTTGACCTGCTGGCGTCTGTACAAACTTGCATCATAAACAGCCATATCTTTTGACAGAGCATAGACTGAGAGGGTTGGTTTTTTCACAGTTTTAAGGGACCACAGATATGAGTATGTTTATGGTTTTAATTTCAACTTGATACCTTCACGCGTTCCCGAGATACAGGGTCTTGATAGACAGACAGGCGGTTAACAAGGTGATCCAATAGGGTTCCGTTTTTTCTTTTTTTATTATTATTATATCATTTATTTCAGAATAATTCCATACGAAATTGTTAGTAAACCTTAAAACTATGTTAGGAAGTTATAACTTCTATTGATTTATACTATTTTACATTAAAAATTACACAACCTAAGCTGTGTACCTTATTCCAGTGCCGCACTATAGGACAGTCAACTTTATCTATTATGGTGTCCAGAAGGCTGCTGGGGCTGCCCCGCACGCGATGCATCAGGGAGGCCACTCTCTTACGCACTAGAGCCCTAAAGCTGTCAATGTTGGCCTCCGCAAACATCCCTGATGCACTGCAATATCGCGGCAACCCCATCAGCATCCTGAACCCATTATTGTAGACGATCCGCAGGGCACTGAGAGCCTTCCACGTATAGCCAACCCACAGGCTGCAAGTGTACAATGACTGGCAGTATGCCTTAAACAAAGTAATTTTGACATCTGTTGTGCACCTCCCAAACCTGCGGGCCAGCATATTGCATCTCACTGCCAACGCCCTGCGTTCTCTCTCAATATCCATGTCATCAGAGAGGTCCTCAGTGACCCAATGCCCCAGGTACCTAAATTTCGTGACCCTACATAATGGAATTCCTCCAAGGCTAACCGGTAGAATTGTAGTTGGTGTTTTATTGCCCGCCTTAAAAACAAGTAGCTCACTTTTTTTGTTGTTGTACCTGAGGCTATGTGACACTGCGTACCTCTCACAAATGCCTAGGAGCATATTAAGGGCCCTGACAGATGGACTCAGCAGCACCATATCGTCGGCGTAGCTAATGTTATTCATACTTGTGCCATCTATTGAACAGCCTACACCGGCCCTGCTGAGCTCCTCTATCAGTCCGTTAATATACAGGTTGAAGAGCCGCGGTGACGTCAGCCCTCCCTGTCTGACCCCACACTCCAACCTATATTCTTTGGACCATGAACCCGCCCATTTAACATTATTGGTTTGATTATCGTACCAATATCTCAGAATGCCGATCATGTCCCTGGTTGTGCTCGTATCTTCCCGGAGTTTATCCCAAAGCACATTATAAGACACAAGGTCAAATGCCCTCGACAGGTCCAAAAAACAGCCGTAAATAGGCGTTTTTCTCGTCACATAGTACTGGATAGTATGCTTGAGCCGCAGTATAGCAGCCTCCGTCAATAACCCCGCTCTAAAACCGAACTGGGCATCGTACAGAATTATATGGTTACTAAGGTGACAATCAAGCAAACCATCCAACACCTTGGCGATCACTGTAGCCAATGATGATGAGCCATGATGATGATGAGACACGGAACTCTAAAATGGAGTCGAGCGAAGCTATGTAGCCGTGTGTGTTCAATGGTAAATGTATGGAGAAATTTTGAGAGTGGTTTTATTTTTCTCATAAATCATAGAGTTATTATATGTCGGTTAATAAAAACTTTTTAACAAAAAATTTAACCGACGAAATAGAAAAATAAAAACCTTTGAGTCTAGGTAAGCTCCAAAGTTAAAGAATAAAATAAATTCAAGTCGGATCTAAACAAGCAAGAAAATTAATAGATAACGTAAAACGGGAAATGTTGACAGTTTTATTGTTCGTCGGTCATTGTATGTTGGCGCCGCTTCAAAATTAATTTCATACTAACTTTGGAGCTTACCTAGACTAAAAGGTTTTTATTTTTCACTTTTCATCGGTTATTTTTTTTGGTAAACAGTTTTTTTTTATCTCTTAACAGCGAATTTGTTGTTGCTTAACTTAGTCTAATTTGTATTTAATATTTGGTTGTTCTAACAGGACCAACTTTGAAATATACTCTTTCCAATGAAAAAAGATTTTTTTAAATCGGGTGTCTTTGTAAAAAGTTAGGCTGAGTCATACATAAATAAATAAACATGGTCATACATAAAGGTTATTATTATTTTGTTATCATACGATTTTTAAGTTTTAAATGTGCACTGGATTTAGTTATTATCAGACTCAATTTTTTACAACATTTTAAAATTATTGCGATGGTGAAATCGTGTTTGTATAGAATTTTATATGAGACTACACATTTTTTTTAAAGCCAACATGAAAATGAATCTAATATATTTTATTTGATACCATGACAACCTCACTTTTATGGTTCCTAGTGCATCATAGAATTTTTTATTGAAAATTGTAAAAGCGTCCTTAATTGGAAACCAAGATGTGGGTCAAAATTTCTATGATTAGTTTTACCCATTACGATCAACGCGAGATGGATGAAATGGCGACAGGTCACTGGAACAACTTGTGACCCACGGATGCCCCTCAAGTTAAAGGGGAAAATATATAAGTCCGAGTTAAAGGGGAAAATATATAAGACAGTACACCTGTAGTACAGAATGCTGTAGAAAAGGTGGATGTAAAACGTTCATGTAGCGGAGATGAGAATGTTGAGATGGATGTGTGGAGTGACAAGAGTGGATAAAGTAAGGAATGAGTATATTCGAGGAAGTTTGAAAGTTGCGCCTGTTACAGAAAAATTGAAAGGGAGTCGTTTGTCATGGTATGGACATGTAATGAGGAGGGATGAAGGACATGTGACTAAAAGAGTGATGGATGTGAATGTTGATGGACGGAGAGCGAGACGAAGGCCAAAGAAAAGATGGATATACTGTGTAAGGAATGATATGACGAAGAAAGGAGTAAATGATGCCGTGACGTCTGATAGGGAAGAATGGAAGAAGAAAACGTGTTGCGCCGACCTCAAATAGAATGGGACAAGGGCAGGAAAATGATGAGTTGAAGTTAACAAAAGGGGGTCAGAAATAATATCTAATTATCACCCAAATTAACCACTTGTCAACGACACTGTTTTTGAAAACTTGACACCATTATCACCTTATTATCTACTACATAATATACTTCTTAAAAGTACCTAGCGGGGGAGTTACCGCGGCAAAAGCAATTGAACTCAAAATGTTTCTAAGAAAACGAATATTGCATAGTTTGTTATCGATTTGTATATCGTCTTAAGAGGCTCTCGTACGCAGAATACGTTGAACGTTGAGTTACGGATACTAACCTGTCATACATACATACTCTAGTATTGTATTGTTAATTACGTCAAATACTTTTATTTATTGAGAGTGTTTTCCTTTGTTTATTTCATTTACTAGCTTTTGCCCGCGGCTGCGTTTGCTTTAAATTCGGGGTAACACAGTTCCCCTTTCCTGATTTGCAGGTACCTGCTACCTGTAGTTTTTGCCCTTGTGCCTTATTAGTTGTAATAGCAAAGCTAAGGTTGACCTTTTTAAAAAAAAATATTAGCCTATGCCCGTCTCCAGGGTCGCAACTATCTCTGTACCAAAATACGTTAGAATCGGTTTAGCCATTTAGGCGTGAAGACGTAACAAACAAACTCACTTTTACTTTTATAATATTAGTAAGGATAAAGATTAAGGTTTCTTATATCAAAAGGAAAAAACTGAACCCTTTTTGGATCACTTTGTTGTCTGTCAAAACCCTTTATCTCGGGAACGCCTGAAGGTATCGAGTAAATTAAAATCAACCCTCTAAGTCTATGTAGTCAAAAGATATGGTCATTTATATCGCAAGTTTGTACGTAACCCTCGCGGCCTCGGTGCGCTTATGGCACTCCAAAAACTAATTCACTAATACATTTTCAGAAGTAACAATCATAATTAGAATTTAGAGCGAATTTATCACTTATATGTGTGCACAACACTTACATATGTAACATGAAAACAAAGTTGAAAATGAAATTGAGAAAAAGAAACTACAATGTGTTATATATTAGACTAGCTGTGCCATGGTTGGGTAGCTGGTCTCAAATTAAGCGTTAATATATGGAATGTTAACAGCACAACTCAACTTAAACACAAGTCATTTTGATTTTTGAAAAGTTGAGACGTCAAAAACCAAATAAAGTATTAAAGTAATAGCTTTCGCCCGCGGCTTCGCCCGCGTCAAATTTGGGGTAACACATTTCCCCTTGCGCCTTAATGATTTGTAATAGCAACGCTAAGTTCTCCCTTTTCTTCCCTCTTTCTCCCTCACATCCCACTTTTTTCAAAAAATATTGTCCGTCTCCTGGTTCCCAACTATGTCTGTACCAAAATTCATCAAAATCGGTTTAGCCGTTAAAGCGTGAAGAGGTAACAAACAAACAAACAAACAAACTCTCTTTCGCTTTTATAATATTATGTTAGTAAGGTTTTGTAATATTCTTAAGGCGTCAATCTAAGTGTCACCTAAGTGTTAGTAAAGAGCAAAATAGTTTGACTTTCATTTATTAAACGAAATGATAATTATTATTTTCTGCGGAGATTGGACGATCAATTTGCTGTTGAGATTGTAAATGTGAAAATACTTCTAATGGAATCTAAATGAAGTAACAAACGGAAGAGCCGAATTTCCTCTATTTAAAAGCTTTTACTTTGAGAAATTTAATGTAATAAGTCAGATTGTCTATCCAAATAAGTGAAATTATAAGCCAATTTGTATATTTTAAAATAGCAGTTACTTTAATGTGACCGGGCGCTGTCAGCTGGGACTGGTAATTTTTTAGCTACCACGGTTCATTTTTAACTTAATTAGATTTAAAACTATATTTTGCTTTTATTTACTCTGAACGCTCTTACTGCGCACGTATTTCTACATCGTTCTCACACATTTGTAAAATTTCAACATGAATGATGTAAATACGATTTTGTAAAAACATTATAATTTAAAAGAGTGTCCAGTCCATGGAGTTTCTTGCCCATTCTTCTCCATAGAGATCAAAGTTTTAAACTTTCAGATTTTTTTCAGACGGATATGGGGGTTAAAGAGGGAAGAAAAGTGAAAACTTAGCTTTGCTTTTACAAATCAATAAGGCGCAAGGGTAAAAACTGCAGGTAGCAAATACCTGCAAACAGGGAAGAGGAACTGTGTTACCCCGAATTTAACGAGAGCGAAGCCGTGGGCAAAAGCTAGTTTATATTTTATAAATAAAAAAAATACGAGTAAGTTTGGAAAAGTTTAAGGATATCAATCACCCAAATCTAGGTGGGCCTTATGACACCAAAGCCAAGAGTAATGGAGAAACTTTTAGGGAAACATTTAAAACTGTACTATGTGTATTGCGTACTACAATAGACTTTCAATCAAACCCTGTTTTCTTAACTTTTTCAATTAAAAGTATATTTTAGATTGACACAACCTTTTTTTGTTGATTGATGGAAAATTTGTGAGGAATCGATTTGAAATATTCACAGATGATGTATTTCTAATGCCGCTATACTAAGAAGTACCAAAAAAAATAGAATGAAATAAATATTGTAATCGTTTGCGCGTCGAATGCCCCTCTCACCTTACGTTACGTTTGTATCGTATCTAGTCTAACCGGATGCAGCTGAATACCAGTATTTTACATAGAACAGCTGCTAAACTGACCTCCACAACCCAGTTAGTATTATGTAATACGACAGCCCTTGGTAAGACTGGTTGTCAGACTTTTCGATATACTGACTATCTGTAACGACTGTCATAGATCTTCAAATGACAGCCAGAACCAACGGCTTAACGTGCTATCCGCAGAAGAAACTCGGTATAGAATAGATGGACACCCATCCACAAACTAACCTAGGCAAGCACGGCTTAACATAGAGATTGACCTACGTGGTAGTTATTATTTAACCACGAGCTCTTCTACACCCTGTATAACGAATGTATCATATTTGACAGGTAATTCCCAGTTTACTATACGTCATTGAAAATTTAACAGACCACGAGATAAAACTTATGTAGTTGAACCCAACAAGATAACCGGACTTCCCATTACAAGTTAAGATACATACTTAGTACCACAGCATCGCTTGCGCTGCAATAAAAATCATCTTTCAGACCCACTTTATAAGATCTATGTAAAAAAAATACGTGTGGCATTCGGGGACTGCTGTAAAGCTATTGCATAGCATTTTTTATCAACTTATGCAATATAAAAAAAAAATTATAATGCAAAACAAACTTACGCAATAAATAAATAAAAAATCTAAATATAATATTCAAAAAGTACTTCCAATGAAGAGAAGTGCCAAAAAGAAACCAAGACTTTGGGTTTGATCCAGCTTAATGTCGTTTGACTACCCGATTCTCTACCAAACACGCTAATAGAACATTAGAATCGCGATTGAAATAACTGACCATATTCGTAATGAAAGTGTTAGGTTTTTTCGTTACGGAATTTCGGTCTCCACGCTCAAGCCCCGCGAAAGAAGCTATGCAATAGGTTAGAAACGTAAAAACATATTTGATTACTTCACAGTATACCGTTGAAATGAAATCTCCCAGATCAGGAGAAGTTTGACGATTTCTCACCCAAAGAAAAGAAAAAGGGTATGATTCCTTGTCGTATATAAAATACAAAACGTTTTTAAAGCGATTCAATCTTGCCTTGACCCTGTAGTTTAGTCTAGACTTAATTCTGATGACTGATAGGCAAAACCATCATCTGTCCGGCCTTTTTCCCAACTATATTGAGATTTAGTTCCAGTCGGACCGAACGCAGACCACCAGAATTTGACTGGTTGTCAGACTTTTGGGCTACTGACGACCTGAAACGATGTTCAAAGAGGAGAGACACGGAGAGACCTCGACATGTAAAGGTTTAGAATGACGTCTTAGAGCAGTAATGTTTTAATCTTACTCCAGTGTGAGAAGGAGATAGCGCTATATTTTGTGTATCGCTCTGTCTCTTTCCCTCACTTTTTTGGGGATGGTAAATCATCACAAAACTTCCTACTCAGTGTTATATTTGTACTGACTAAAACCCACCCATGTCCCTTCTTTTGCCCTTTGTGTTCCGGGGCCGCCGTCTCTCTTTCGAACAATTCGCAACCCCGGCTAGATTTATTTTCCGCAGTGGAGAAACATTAAAACAAGTATTGTGTCGTACGTCAATGTAGCCAGGACGACAAAGTTATTGATAAGCCGCCGCGGGAGACGCCCCAGGCGTCGGGCGCCACGAGACGACTCCCGGCCATCGTAGATGCGGGCCTGTGGACGGTGAGCAATGGGTAGCTCACCGTCCGTCCATCTATTGACGACAGGCCGTGTCGACGGCACGTTAGTATTCCACTCGCGCCTCAAAGAGATGGCAGCAAAACAGAGGGGACTGCCAAGGTCTCCGCCTGCCGGGGTTGCGGGTTGTTCGAAAGAGATACCGCAGCCCCGGAACGTAAAGGGCAATAGAAGGAACATGGGTGGGTTTTAATCAGTACAAGTCTGGCACTCCCCCCGCTCCGCTCAGAGCGGGGTATGTTATCTGAAAATATTCCACGCCAAAAAAAAAGGATTTCAAAAACAATATTTTCCCACCGCTCTATTCAACATTCACCCTAATTAAGTATAATCATATTTTGTTCTGCAGTTTTCTAGATCAACACGCACATACAGACGAGTGCCTTGTTTATTTATAATGATATCTAATATAAACAATTGCTTATGCAATAATTATACGATAAATAATATTTGAGAAGATATCTCCGCTACCTTTGTGTGTTGGTAAATCCCCTTTGCCTAGATGTAGTTAAGGAAAATGTTTAAGTATGGATAATTATGTTCTTTGTTCAATTGTCAGGAGCACAGGCGCACAGGTGGCCGGCCTGGGTGTTCAGGGTGTAAAAGTGGTTTCTTTTCTTTCTTTACATCTAACTAAGTTACTGTACACAAAAATTATGGTAGGAAGAAATCGTTTATGTCTGCCATATTGCAGCTCTATGCTGAAATAGGAACTTTTTATCCTCGTAGAGGACCAATTGTTTTTTTTAAATTAATAATAAACAAATAATAATAATAAATATATAAACTATTCCAGAAATGGAGCCTATTTTAATAACATCTATAGACATAGCCAATGCAGTTCGTCCGTTACCGAACTGGAAGTCTCCAGGACCGGATGGACTGCACAACTTTTGGCTCAAGTGGCTCAGTAGTTCACACACTCGCCTGGCATCTCAATTTCAGTCTTGCCTTGAGTCCGGGTCTCTCCCACAGTTTTTAACAACAGGCGTTACCCACCTGCTCTATAAGTCAGGTAGTCCCGCGGAACCCAAGAATTATAGGCCGATCACGTGTTTATCGACGGTCTATAAACTTCTTACGTCCATTCTGAGAGCGAAAATTAATTCACACATTGATAAAAATTCAATTATGTCTGCCTCTCAGAATAGATGTAGGAACGGGTCTCGCGGTACTAAGGAGCTACTCCTCATCGACATGGCCATTAGCCAACAGGTTCGTCGATCCCGCAAGGATTTGTCGTCATGTTGGATAGATTATAAGAAGGCCTACGACTCAGTGCCACATACATGGCTCAAGAGGGTGATGGAGTTGTATAAGATAGATGCAACCCTACGCGCCTTTCTTGAGTCGTGTATGGGGCAATGGAGGACGGTCCTTCGATATCCAGGATGTCGACAAATCCAGGGGAACGATGAGCCTGTTTGGATTAAACGGGGAATATTTCAGGGTGACAGTTTGAGTCCACTTTGGTTCTGTCTGGCCCTGAATCCTCTTAGCACATTGCTGGAGGATTCAGGTCTAGGCTATCGGTTGAGAAGAGGTGGTCAGGTTATATCTCACCTCCTTTACATGGATGATCTGAAACTCTTTGCCCCCAACAAATTGCGACTGATGGAGCTACTGAAAGTAACTGAAACTTTTAGTAACGCCATCAGGATGGAATTTGGTGTGGACAAATGTGCAGTCATGTATGTGAAACGAGGGGAGATTATGGAATCCGAGGGAATTCAACTCTCGGATTCCATACACCTCAGATCCCTTTCCTCATCCGAAAGCTATAAGTATTTGGGTATGTCGGATGCGTTAGGCATTAACGTGGCGGACATGAAGCAACTGTTGAGGGAGCGTTTCTTTGGTCGCCTGAAGAAGGTATTAAAAAGCCTTCTTTCCGGCGGGAACAAGGTGCGCGCCTTCAACAGTTGGGTCATGCCGGTTTTAATGTACTCTTTCGGCATACTCAAATGGACGCAGACTGAACTCGATGCCCTGGATAGGAGAGTCCGTACACTGCTGACTGAAAATCGGATGCATCACCCACGTTCCTCAGTGATGAGACTGTACATCCCACGGAAGTATGGGGGTCGAGGCTTTTTAAACGCGAAGACCCTCCATAACCGAGAGGTGTGCAGTCTCAGGGAATATTTTTTAAAAACCGACGTGGGTATGCACCGAGATGTAGTCGCAGTGGACAAGGGACTCACCCCGTTGTCCATGGCTAAAGAGAATTGGCGCAAACCTGTAGTGCTTACTACCGATGACCGCAAGGTAGTATGGCAAGGTAAGGAGCTTCACGGGCGCTTCTACAAGGCTCTTCATGGGCCCGATGTAGATTTTCTGGCGTCCGTGTCCTGGCTACGATTCGGTGACCTATTTGGGGAAACTGAAGGTTTTGTCTGTGCGATTATGGACGAAGTTATGTTGACGAACAACTACCGGAAATATATTATAAAGGATGGGACGGTTGACGTGTGTCGGGCATGCCACCGTCCTGGTGAGTCTATCAGACATATTATTTCTGGTTGTTCTCGTCTAGCTAACAGCGAGTAATTGCATAGGCACAACCAAGTAGCCAGGATTATTCATCAGCAACTTGCCTTGAAATATAATCTTGTTGAATCTGAGGTACCGTACTACAAGTATGTGCCCGACCCAGTTCTCGAGAAAGACCATGTCACGCTGTACTGGGATCGGTCTATCATTACTGACAGGACTATTGTCGCCAATAAGCCTGACATAGTGGTGATAGACCGATCAGCGCGCCGCGTAATGATAATCGATGTTACCATCCCACATGACGAAAACCTCGTGAAAGCTGAGAAAGAAAAACAACTAAAATATCTTGACTTGGCACACGAGGTTGTTGACATGTGGAATGTAAACTCGGCTATCATTGTGCCGATTGTCATAACGGCCAATGGCTTAATTGCCAAGAGCTTCGACGAACATCTGTCGAAGCTCTCCTTAGGTGGTTGGATCAAGGGCCTGATTCAGAAGGTAGTACTCCTCGACACGGCCCGCATTGTGAGGAGGTTCCTGTCTCTGGAGCCCTAACCACCGGTAGCTTGGACCCTGATCCCGCTACCGGCGGAAACCTATTTTTATATTTTTAAATGTTTTTTATTTATTTTTTATTTTCTAAGAAATATTTAAAAATATAATTGTAAGATGTAATGTAAATAAAGGAAATAATAAATATCTTGGGACAACTCACACACGGCTATCTGATCCCAAGCTAAGCAGGGCTTGTGTTATGGTAACCAGACAACTGATATACATACTTATATTATTTATAAATACATACATATTATAGATAAATCACACCCAGACATAGAACAAACAATCATGCTCATCACACAAAGTTTGTCCTGGGTGGGAATCGAACCCACGACCTCCGGCTCAGCAGTCAGGGCCACTAACCACTAGACCAACAGGCCCGTCAAATTAATTTCGTTTTATTGTTTTGTATGGAAAAACCATATCTTTAAGTCTACGCAAAAAAATATGGCCTCTAATGTCGTAAGCTTGTACGGACCTCTTGGTGTGCGAGTTTGACTCGCACTTGACCGAAATTTTGTATTTTGTAAGCACGTCATAAACATTTTTTTCTTTCTGTCTTTATTGCAGAGTTCTGTCTGGTTCAAGACGCCATCCTTACTAATATTATAAAAGCGAAAAGTAAGTTTGTTTGTTTATTACCTCTTCACGCTTTAATGGCTACACCGATTTTGATGAATTTTGGCATAGTTGGGAACTAGAAGACGGACATTGGCTAACTTTTTTTTAAAGTGGTTTGTGAGGGAGAAAGAAAGGGAAGAAAAGGGAACACTTAGCGTAATTACAAATCAAAAAGGCGCAAGGGGAACTGTGTTACCCCAAATTTAACGCGAGCGAAGCCGCGGGCAAAAGCTAGTCTTGCATAAAATCACAATGTTGCATACTCAAACTTTTCAATCATAATGTCAATCCCTTTTAGTATACCGTCAACAATGTTGAAACATTCTGTCAGACGCATAATTGACGCTGTGTTTCACAGGTGACATTTCAAAGCATGCCTTTCCAAATGAAGTGTTGAAGGGAACATGTGCCTGTCAATACCTGAGTTTGTTTCCGGAAAAGTGTTTCCATGTATATGGAAAATCCGGTAATTTGCAGGTTGAAATTAAGACGTAAACCTATACATATATTATTACTACTATAGTTACTTTGGGCTAGCGCTAACTTTAACCCGCGTGATGATCGAAAAAAAATATTTTTCTAGCACCTTTTCATCCCTCTTTCTCCCCCTTTTCTCACTTTTTTTGTACAAAAATTATCCTATGTCCGTCTCCAGGGTCCCAACTATATCTGTATCAAAATTCATCAAAATCGGTTCGGCCATTTAAGCGTGAAGATGTAACAAACTCACTTTCGCATTTATAATATTAGTAAGGATTATGTAAACCTATATAGTTCTCCTGAACGTTTTCAGCTACAGTGGGTTATCCTGGCGGAGATTGGCGATCAGCGCGGGAGATATTACAGTACTACCCCACTGTCTGATGGGACGGCAATCCGACACGACCAGAGAAAGTTCAGACGCAGGACCTGCTTTCCGAGGCACGTGGGTGGCATATTATCGCCAACTTCTAAACTCTAGGCTGCTATTGTGAAATTCCTTATTGAAAGACCCAAAGATTAGCTTTTACCTTGGCCAAAGACTAAGGCGCGTCGCCCACACGACCAAGAGTCGAGGCGCAGACGAGGCGCGGGCGCGTTAGGCGCGTCGCCCACATGACATTTTTAAAGAAAATCTCGCTGCGGCGGCGGCGTGACTCTGATGTGAGATTTTCTTTACAAATGTCGTGTGGGCGACGCGCCTAACGCGCCCGCGCCGTGTTGGCCACACGGCTAAGTGTCTCCATACAACGCGGCAACGCGGCCAGTCTCTTGGGGACCAGCAGACATTACCAGCGTTGAGATTATTGACGCCCTTTTATAGTCTGTTGTTTTTTTAATTGTTATAATGTTTAAAGTTAGATTGACGGATCTGAATGTTGATGGACGGACAGCGAGAGGAAGGTCAAAGAAAAGATGGTTGGATTGTGTAAGTACCTAATGATATGAAGGAGAAAAGAGTAAGTGATGCCGTGACGTCTGATAGGGAAGAATGGAAGAAGAAAACGTGTTGCGCTGACCCCAAATAGAATGGGACAAGGGCAGGAAAATGATGATGATGTTTCAAGTTAGATTTAATCATTGTTTTTTGTTTTCGAAATTTGGTATTTTGACCTCCAATATCTCAACTAGATTCCCAAGTATTTTAAATAGTCCAAAATAAAAATAATATCGCAATGATGCAAAGAACAATTTTTGTGCCTTTCGGTTGAGTTACGGGAATTATTACACCCATTCTAAGGGACTAGAAAAAACATATGTTTCCCGTTTCCTAATCTGTGTGCGCTCCAGATTCCCGTTTCTAAGGAGGAGCCGGAGTCTGTATTTCCTGACAGCTATATCCTGGGGGTCTTCAAGTCAAGAGTGAATAGGTTATTTCTAGGTAAGCGTGCTTCATCGTCGACCACATCATCACTTACCATCAGGTGAGATAGTGGTCAAACGCGAGCCTATCAATAATAATAAAAAAAAAGGAGCAATCGATAGGACGACATTACGATTGTCGCTCACGAGATAACCTGATTAAACAAAGGAAGCACATTATTACGCTACACGTTATTTCCTGGCGATGTAGAGAAAATATTGTCGTTTATGAGCGAAATAGATAACTTTTATTAGGGCGCGCCCTGGTGCCCGGGCGTAAGTAATACATCCGGCTTAGTTGGCACTTGTAACTCCTTAGTAATTTTTTTTGCCAATATGTTTTCTCACCATAAAAATTAAAGGTACTTACAGCATTTTATTAAATCCCACTATACAATAATAATCAATATTAGTATGGTTACCAATATCAATGATACTTAAAACTAAAAAAAATTAATGAGTTCAAAATAAATTTTAAATTAAATTAAATGAGATTAAATTGTGACACTGTAGGGTAGGCACCTATACTAATATTATAAACGCGAAGGTGAGTTTGTTTGTTACGTCTTTACGCCTAAATGACCAAACCGATTTTGGTACAGAGATAGTTGGGACCCTGGAGACGGACATACACTAATTTAATAAAAAAGTGAGCAAAGGTAGAAAGAAGGAAGAAAAGAGGAGAGTAAGATATTTTTTTTTTTCGATCATCATTCGGGTTAAATGTAGCGTTAGCCCAAAGTAACTATGCCACGCGGACGAAGTTGAAGCCAGAAGCTAGTAATATTATAAATGCGAAAATTGAATTAAGTTGGTAACAAACAGAAACATAATAAAAACAAACATAAGGAAAAGAATATATATAAATTATTGGGCAAGAATTACATGTTATTGAGCATGTTACAGGTCTTTTTAAGTCATTAACGTTGCCTGAGAATATGTCAACCCCACAATCATGAAATATGTCGTTATACCTTCTGAGAATATAGTAATTACTAATATCCATACACTCCCTACGGTATCTCTTTCGAACAATTCCGCAGTAATATTCATAGTCTGGTTATTACATAAACAGACTATAAATAGTGTGTTCGTAAACAAATTCAAAATTCAAAGCATGTATTTCAATTAGACCATTACAGGCATTTTAGAATGTCATAAAACAAAAAAAGATGCTGCTACAGTCCCGGTCTCAAGACATAATAGCTTGTTAAAGTACCGTAGTTGCCCACTTCAAAGCGTAGATCTCTATGGAGAAGAATGGGTAAGAAACTCCATGGACACTGTTTTAAATCATGATATTTTTACAAAATTAAGGATGCATCATTCATGCTGAGATTATACATACATCTATATATATATAATTCTTCTGTGAGTGTGTATGTCACTGAACTTCTCTCAAACGACTGGACCGATTATGATGAAATTTTTTGTGTGTGTTCAAGGGGATCTGGGAATGGTTTAGATTCACAAATCAGTCCGGCAGATGGCGCTGCATCACATTTTTTGTAAATACGTAGCGAAGCACGTACCGGGCCGCTAGTATTTACATATAACCACACGTTAAACAATCTTTTTTCCGTCTAACTTTTGTCAAAAACTCATACGTAACTGCCAAAGCGATTGCAAACAACTTCTATCATCCAGTTACAGATAAAAAGTTTTATACCACGGCATTCAGAAGTTTGACATTTTCACGGCTAAGTCTGAGAAAATAGGATTTTTCCAAACATTTTTACTGCCATATTGCATCCGTGTGTCGGACGTATTTGATTGGGGTTTAAACCCACCCATGTTCCTTCTTTTACCCTTCATGTTCCGGGACCTTGGTACTATATATCTTTTGAAGAACGTTTAACCCCAGCAGGAATGGCAGTTATAGAAGCAGATTAATGTCACCCGAATCCTACTTCCTACTTAATATTATAAATGCGAATGTTTGTGTGGATGGACGGATGGATGGATGTAAAAGAAAGAAAGTAACACTTTTATTTGGGACTCGCACAAAACAAGTAAAACAAAACAAAAAAATAGTACAGACAAGGTTATTGTCTATGCGAGGCCAAAAAGGTCCCTGTTTCAGCAGAAGCTGCGATATTTTAGGTTTAAAATAACGATGATGTTATATGTTTGTTACTCTTTTACGTCAAAACGTCTGAACGAAACTTGATGATATTTGGCACAGAGGTAGATCATAATATGGAATAACACATAAGATACCTTTTTTTTCTATATCACGTGGGTAAAGCCGCGGGTGCCAGCTAGTTTGTAATATACTTAAAAAGAGTGTTCATGGGGGCTTTTTGCCCGTTTTTCTCCATAGAGATCTAGACTTTGGAATGTGCAACAACAGTACTTCCCGAATGTTATATTATTTAAAAAGAATATCCATAGAGTACAGCACTTTTAGTTTTTATCTATGTCTGTTAATAGGAAGAGTGCCCAGTAGGCTGGCAACATTGCCACGTTGTATGGCAATGTTGATTATTTGCTGCCTTTGATAACACTACAGTCTCCGTCAGAATGAACGGTCACTCGGCGTATTTAACGTTGAATTTATGCCCAACAATTGCTTCCCTATTGCTTCTATTTGCTTCCTATTCTCAAACATTTGCTTCCATCGTATTCTAGAAGAAAAAAAACATTTTAAGGGTGACCGTTCATTCTGACGCCAGGACCGCCGGTCACCGATTCGTAGGGTCCCTGATAAATAGAAGTATTGTAATTCATGGAGGTCATTAATTATAACCTTTGACATTAGTATCTTAATCAATGGGTTTTGAACTCTCCTCTTTCAGGTTGATACAAATATATTGGGTATTTTTAATGGATTCCTTAAGTTATTTATGATTTATTCGTTATCTTTTCGTGATCATTAATTGTCCATCAAAAATAATTCTTATTAATAGCTTTTGACATTCAAACTCATTAAAAAGTTTTTTTTTTAATTATACGTAATAGGGACATCCCTATTATAGTTTTGTTAATTTGGTTTTTCCAGCGGTTGTGTTACATTAAAGTGTCTGGTCCAGTGATCTTAAAAGATGCTGTCGAGTATGTCAGTTCAGTTCCTAGGTCGGGTAAATTGTCTCACGGAGATTAGAATATGTGTTTGGTTGATGACAATAGGTTTGCTCCTTATTACTTGGGTCATACCTAAATACAACTGGCATAATATGAATCTACTAACAGTTACCACACTTGCGTTATGTAGAGAGGAGATTACAGATTTGATGTTATGGGTACTATATTCCTAGCGGGGTTGCGGGTTGTTCAAAAGAGAAATCTCGGCCCCGGAACATAAAGGGCAAAATATAGATAGATAAATCAGTTATTTGATGCAACAAAAGACACAATACAGGAATTAACACAAACAGTATCAGACGATGAAAAAAATGAAATAGATTTAAAAAAAAAAGTAAGGTAGAAGTTGGATTGACCTATAGACACATACACATGTAGACACATCCCATACATTTATAACGGTTGCCCACTTCTGGGCGGTGTGTGTCTCAAGATTGTACCAAATAGGAATCCAGCTCAGCATAATGCCAGGTAGACTACCTGATGCTGGTATTCTGCTGAATCCTGCTAGTGACACACGACAAAAAGAAGGAACACGTGGGTTTTTAGTCAGTAAAAAACTGATACACCCCTCCACTTAACACAAAACGGGGAACGATATTTTAAAAAATCCCAGGTGTCAAGGAGAATGTCGGGAGGTGTCAAGGGACACCCGGATGGAACGAAATTCCTATAGAAATGAAAATATCTGGCTTGCTTTCTATAAGAGAGAGAGACAGACAGACAGAGAAACATGCGACACCGCACAGCTTACAATAGCTTACTATAGCAAAAAGTCTCGTGACAACTTTTCGTAAGAATTTTTTCCGTCTAGCCCCCTTTCACAACGCGCGATAAGGAACTTCGTTCCAAAATCGGGACAATATTACTTAGGCATCATACTTGCAATTATCATGTTACAAATCAGTTTATGAAATCCTCATTAAAGACTCTCATTAACCTAATATTCAGGCTAGAACTCTGAACTACGAATGACAGGCCCCTTTTATGAGGCTGAATGGAAGTCGTTGTCCGTGCCCCCTGCAGAGAGAACGATCTATGATAAACTGTATGACTTGCAAATTGATTTATTTGGAAGGATAAATTTTATTTGAGACTAGCTGTTCCACGCGGTTTCACCCACGCTGTTCAGCAACTGTTGGTCGTAGCGTGATGTTATATAGCCTTCCTCAAGAAATGAACTATCCAACACTAAAAGAATTTTCCAAATCCAACCAGTAGTCCCTGAGATTAGCGCGTTCAAACAAACAAACAAACAAACTCTTCAGCTTTATAATATTAGTAAGTAAGTAAGTATAGAAGTATAGATATGGAGGTCGTGGCTAAAGCACAACAATCACTCAGTTGGATCTATACGTTAAGCCGCGCTTGTCTAGGTTGGTCTGAGGATGAGTGAACATACATTACTCGCCAATTTTCCTCCATGCCTCAAACTGAACAATGTAGAGCTTTTCAATCAAAATCAAAATATTTTTATTTCACATAGGCCTACATGGGCACTTATGAAACGTCGAGAATATGTGCACGGTTCCGGGTGGTCGTTTCCTATGGAGAAGAACCGGCAAGAAACTCCATGGCTACTTTTTTAAATCATTTACTTATACAATATTCTGGTTACAGCGTTAGTACTTAAGTTTGGAAGGACAGCGTAGGCCCGACAATTTTTACATTGGATTAATTATCAGTTCCCCAAAACGTTGATAACCAGTCTTGCCAAGGGTATCGTATCACCCGGTACTAACCAGGTTGTGGAGGTCAGAGCGGCCATGTTAAATATTGGTATCCAGCTAAATCCAGTTAGACTAAAAGCCGACTCCAACATAGTTGGCGAAAGACTCAGCAGATGATAATCAAGTCCTGCGTTAAGGTGTACTCTCCGCTGGGTCGAAGGCGCGGTAGTGCTCCACGCAAAGAGATGTTAGCAAAGCTGAGGGGCCTGCCAGGACCACCGCCTGTCGGGGTTGCGGGTTGCTCGAAAGAGATATCCCGGCCATGGAATATAAAGGGTAAAGGATCATGGGTGTGTTTAAGTCAGTACAAGTCTGACACTCCCCCCGCTCCGCCCAGAGCGAGGAAAGTTATTCGTTGATTTACCATCCGCAGAGAAAAAGGTACCTACTCTCCGTGTAAGAAGTTTAGTCTACAAAACTAAACACAGTCATTATTATTTTTATAAAAGCCGCATACTCGTGCCGCTGATGAACCAAACGATTAGTTTATCAGTCGATTATAAAGAAATCATTGTAGACAGACATGACTACTGATAAGGATGCAACTCTGCGACGCACGCGACTTAGGGGTCAACTGATAAGACCTGCAATACTTAGTGATTGCGCACGATTGCGTAGTAAGCCGTCGCTCCATAGTTGACTAAGTGGCTATGCCTAAGCTACAACTTTATGACGTCATCATTCTTAAGTCTTTTCCCAACTACATTGAGGTCAACCTCCTGTCTATATGGAATACGAGTATTTTACATGGAGCGACAGCCAATCTGGCTTCCACAGTTAGTACTGGGTAATACGATACCCCTTGGTAAGACTGGTTATCTAACTTGCGGGACACTAGCTGTTTGTAACGACTGTCAAAGATCTAAGGTAGTTTATGCGTTTTTGTCTATAATACATAGGTATTTTTTACTGTGTGTGTTTTATGTGGATGATCTGCTAATCTTTTAGTTACAACGGAAAATGAATACTCGATAAAAAATATGTGATATAAAATTACTAAAAATGCTCAAATATTTTTTTTTTTGTAATAAATAAAACCGACTTCCAAAAAAAAAACTAAAAGGTGTAAAATAACCATACCCGGTGGCAAAAAAGTCAATGAAACCAACAAAAGTCGCCGACGCGTAGCATAAATTTTATTTATACGTAGAAAGTGCATAGTCCTTAAGTGCTGTGAAAAAAACAACTCTCTAAGACAACGCATTCAAAAGATATCACAAGTTTGTGTGTAAAATCCGATTGTGTGTAAGTTCGACTTGGCCGGTTTTTTGGCTCAAGCATTTGGACATAGCAACACATGACTGTGTGACTAGCACCCAGGACAAACGTGGAAGATATCTCTTCGTGAACATCTTGCGTACCAGTGGACGTTCAACTTTATTCCTAAGTAAGCCACATTACATCCCGTGACTTTGTTTACAAAACATAATCTTTTCAGGTGCGTCCGCACTGAAGTTGTTCTTTGTGAAGCAATGTTTGTAAGTTAGGGGCAGCAACGGATAATAGCAAATGCCGCAATACTTACTATCCTTATCCTTCCTACTATCCGTTTGTTTGTTTGTTTCTTTGTTACCTCTTAACGCTTTAATGGCTAAACCGATTTTGATGAATTTTGGTACTTATAGAGATAGTTGGGAACCAGGAGACGGACATAGGCTATTTTTTATTTAAAAAAAGTGGGAAATGAGGGAGAACGAGGGAAGAAAAGGGAAAACTTGGCGTTGCTATTACAAATCAATCAGGCGCAAGAGCAAAAACTGCAGGTCTGCTTGGTGTGTTATACCGAATTTAATGCGAGCGAAGCCGCGGGTGAAAGCTAGTACTAATATAAAATTACAAGTAAAACAACAAAAGCGAATCGGATTTGGACGCCGAGTGTTCCGTACAAACTTGTGACATAAACGGCCATATCTTTTGACTGCGTACATTAAGAGGGTTAATCTCTTCACAGCACAAAGAGACCACAAAGTTAAATATGTGGTTCTAATTTCAACTCGATACTTCCACGCGTTCCTGAGATAAAGGGTCTTGACAAACTGACAGACAGACAGATGGACAATAAAGTAATCCAATAAGGGTTCCTTTATTTGAGGTACGGAACCCCACAAAAGAAAAAACTAAAAATATCACAAAAAAAAATCTTTTTTTCGTTTTCTGAAATTGATTTAAATGACACAATTTAACCATATTGTAAGTAGTTATACAGCATTAATGATAGTTCAGAAGGGCTACTATGACATCTTATAGCAATTCTTATTCCACTGAGTGAAAGAGATGGTGCTAGACACCCTGTATAGCTCTGTCTCTTTCCCTCAGCGGAATAAGAATTGCTTTAAGAGGTCATAGTAGGGCTACTGGTTCCCCAAAGAATTTCTCCTGTGCCGTGGGTGCGTTTACAAACATTTAAACTCACATACACAAATGGCCAGACCCGAAACAACTACTTGGAGGTCTTACAAATATTTGTTCTGATCGAATCCGCGACACGCAGCGCAGCAGTCGATCGCTCAGCCACTGCGCCAACCGTGGCGCCAAACTCGTTTTAAAACATGACTTTTATAGTATAAAATAACTTCCAAATACTATTTTCGCGACAGTTCTTCATTACGATGACAGATAAAACCTTTACGAAGAAAGTCCACAGTTCATTCACGCTATACAAAAAAACGCAACTATTTTTTCGAATGGACCAAGACGGAAAAATCACTCACGTCTAACCAAAATGGCAGCCATTTTATCAAATAGAATGAAACTTACAATAGGTCGGAAAAAGCCTTTTTTCAGAATGACATTGTGATCGGTAATAGCGGAGTTATTGAAGAGAAAGTGTTTTGGTAACACTCTGTATTTATTCTTCGCGGATATACCTCCTTAAAAGGTTTTCTTTGTGTTATAGCTACATTTATTGTTGAACCGACCTTGGACTCGAAAATATATTATCTACTAGCTTTCGCCCGCGGCTTCGCCCGCGTTAAATTTGGGGCAGCACAGTTCCTCTTACGCCTTATTGATTTGTAATAGCAACGCTAAGTTTTCCCTTTTCGCCCCTCTTTCTCCCTCACATCCCACTTTTTTTAAATAAAAATTAGCCTATGTCCGTCTCCTGGTTCCCAACTATGTATGTACCAAAATTCATTACAATCGGTTTAGCCATTAAAGCGTGAAGAGGTAACAAACAAACAAACTCACTTTCGCTTTTATAATATTAGTAAGGATTTATCTATAATAAGAACATAATGGCTTTATAATAATAGACACGGGTCGATCAAAGTTAAGGCGCTGTACAAAGCAAACGTTTCGTAAAACGTCTAGATTTTCTTCGCAAAGTTAGACGTATTTGTCTGTACTGTGTACATGCCACTAGCCAGAAAAAAATACCGTGTATAGTTCAATACATAAAGTAAAGACTTTAACAAAATCAGTTCACAAAAGTGGTCTAGTACTACGAAAAATTAAAAATGTTAAAAGAAACCACGAAAAAAGTTTTTTGTCTCGAAATTTTCAATTTTTTCAGCGACAACCATCATACTTTTTATATCTATGTATAATAAAGAAAATCTTATAGACTAAAGAGATATATAAAATTTTTCAAACACGGTACTGTATTTTTTTTTATTCCATTAAAA
Organism: Ochropleura leucogaster; assembly: GCA_958449745.1. NCBI lineage: Eukaryota > Metazoa > Arthropoda > Insecta > Lepidoptera > Noctuidae > Ochropleura > Ochropleura leucogaster. The sequence goes on along the minus strand of OY288221.1, from coordinate 4,465,719 downwards.
CTGCAACCTAACCTACATTTTGGCGGACATGATATTCAAATAAAATCAAATTTCGAAATATTTTCGACCTTATTTCTATTCTTTCGATGCAATACTGTCGTGTACTTGTGTCAGACCATGCCCAGTATGCAGCTAGCCACACTTCCGCGAATACCTAAAGATTAGCTTGTTACCGCGCCTTAAAACCCTTTTCTTTCAAAGCCTGCCTGTTAGGACCACTGCCTGCCGGGGTTGTGGGTTGTTCGGAAGATATACCGCGGCCCCGGAACACGAAGGGCAAAAGAAGAAAATACGTTTTTGTCAGTAAAAGACACTCCCTCCTTTCTCCAAGAGCGGAGAGCAAAAATATCATGTTTGTTTGTGATATTCTGCTGTCAAACAACAATTACTTTTTATTAAACATGAAAAATACGCCTTCCGTGTTCTTAAGAAAACAAATCCTTTTATTTAAATTGAAGGTTAGGAAGCCTTTTTTATAACGTTGCCCCACACTAGGAATTTCTCCTGTATCGTGAGTGCGTTTACAAACATTTAAACTCACATACACAAACAACCAGACCCGAATCAACTATCTGTAGGTTATACAAATATTGTTCCGTGCGGGAATCGAAACCGCGTAGCAGTCGGTCGCTCAACCACTGCGCCAACCGTGTCGTCAAAAAATCTAGATGTAATTCTGGCAGGTATTAGCATAATACCTGAGTAATAATAATGTAATCATTTATAATAAAGTGAGATTGTGTTTTCATTCCTGGTGAAAACACAAAGTGAGAAAACACTGCCCTACCTAGAACCTCATGTGTTTGACTTTGAACTGGTAAGAGAAGGGCTACTATGACATCTTATAGCAATTCTTCTCTGAGTGAAAGAGATGGTGCTAGACACCCTGTATAGCTCTGTCTCTTTCCCTCAGCGGAATAAGAATTGCTTTAAGAGGTCATAGTAGGGCTACAGTTCTTCTAGTAAACAAACACTATTAGCAACAAAGCACTTGAATAAACATTCTATATGAACAATTATTATTCTGACGAAATAAAATATTTTGTATTATAATTCGTTTATTTTCCTTCAGTATTAAACATACAAAAGACTTCTGGAATTCAACATCAGAATGATGCTTATACAGCCATATTACTGAGGGAGTAAAATTATTGGATAAACAGACTTTATTGAATACACCGAAATTATAAAATAAAGCTCATTTGCATTACGAAACACGCTTTATCTTCCCCGAAAGGTTTACATAAACATGTACCTAATAAGTCGGCCATTTTGACGGCACGATTGGCGCAGTAGCTGAGCGTTCGACTTCTGCGTGTCGCGGGTTCAAACTCCGCACGGAGCAAATATTTGTGTGAGCTACAGGTAGTTGTTTCGTTTCTGGCTGTTTGTTTGTGTGAGTTTAAAATATGTTCTTATGCTTGCGGGCCTGTGGACGGTGAGCAATGGGTAGCTCACCGTCCGTCCGTCTATTACCGACAAGCCGTGTCGACGGCGCGTTAATGTTCTACGCGCGGCTCAAATAGATGTCAGCAAAGCAGAGGGGCCCGCCCCAGGGTTACTGCCTGCTGGGGTGTTCGAAAGAGATACCGCGGCCACGGAACATAAAGGGCAATAGAAGGAAGACGGGTGGTTTTTAGTCAGTAGAAGTCTTACATTCCCCCCCTCTACGCCCAGAGCGGGAAAAGTGATTTGATGATTTCCCATTCACAAAAAAGGCGATTTTGATGAATTTTGGTACAGAGATAATTGGGACCCTGGAGACAGACATACGCTAAATGAGGGAGAAAGAGGGAAGAAAAGGGAAAACTTAGCTTTGCTATTACAATAAATAAGGCGCTAGGGTAAAAACTACAAGTAGCAGGTACTTGCAAATCAGGAAAGGGGAACTATGTTACCCCAAATAAAACCCGAGCGAAGCCACGGGCAAGAGCTAGATGTTTCATAAAGCGACAAAAACCTCCCAATAGCTATGAGAACCTGTGCCAACTAAACTGATTTCTATCAAATGAAATTGTGGAAACAAGAATTCTATTATACAAAACTAGCTGTTCCCCACGGTTTCACCCGCGCTGCTCAGCACCTGTTGGTCGTAGCGTGATGTTATATGGCCTATAGCCTTCCTCAAGAAATGGACTATCCAACACTAAAAGAATTTTCCAATTCCAACCAGTAGTTCCTGAGATTATATTCAAACAAACAAACAAACTCTTCAGCTTTATAACATTAAGTATAGAATTAGTATAGATAGTATAGATAATTCCTGAAATACAGGTTAATATAAATTTAGTTCGCGCAGGCCGGTAGGTACGTTTAATTTGAATACCTGATTGTCATTGGGTGTGATTTATCTACATCATTATTCTTAGTTTATGCGAAAGCCGAAACACCTGTCCAGTATTTTTATATAAAGAATCTATCTACAAAATTTCAGAACTGTATCATGAAGAACCACAAAGTTATTAGCTTGTTATGTTACCTGGATATCCTTACAAATTCATTGTCACCCACCAAACGGCGCGCGACCGGCGTCCCCGCGCCGCGCGCCTTGCGTTCATTGATAATAATAATTTCTCAGTTTGTATTGTAATTAACTGGTTATGACATTTTATTTAAACTTTTTAAAATATTTTTGGGAAAAAATATAACATGGTGTAAAAATAATGTTGTATATTATGTAGGTATGTATTTATAAATTATATAAGTATGTATATCAGTTGTCTGGTTACCATAACACAAGCTCTGCTTAGCTTGGGATCAGATAGCCGTGTGTGAGTTGTCCCAAGATATTTATTTATATTTATTTATTACATGGAGTTGTTAAATATACACTAGAATTCGTTTATAATGACATCGAAGGGAAATAACAAACATGTCATTCTAAGCGGACGTCATACAAAGCATTTTGTAGAAAATAAACTATCTCCTGTTTTGTTAGTATTTATTTTTATAGAGAGAAACAAAATAGGGATAATCACAATATAACATCCAATGCTCCAGCTATCAATTACCCTCAAAACAAGCGATGCACACGCCGAACGACGTCGGATATCAAGTGAATCTCCTGAACACTACCGAAGGTGTTACGAATTAGCCAAGGAGGTGGCCGGGCGTTTGAGAGAGAGAACATCTGCCCAACCCAGCCGCCGCGGGAGACGCCCATGGCGCCGGGCGCCGCGAGACCACCGTAGATGCGGGCCTGTGGGCGGTGAGCAATGGGTAGTTCACCGTCCGTCCGTCGATTGATGACAGGCCGTGTCGACGGCGCGTTCGTGTTTCACGCGCGCCTCAAAGAGAGTCAGCAAAGCAGAGGGGCTTGCCAGAGCCTCCGCCTGCCGGGGTTGCGGGTTGTTCGAAAGAGATACCGCGGCCTCGGAACTTAAAGGGCAATAGAAGGAACATGGGTGGGTTTTAGTCAGTACAAGTTTGACATGCCCCCCCGCTCCGCCCAGAGCGGGGGAAGTCATGGGACGATTTCCCACCCGAAAAAAAAAAGGTGTTACGAATTATGCCGGTCACTATAATCGAACACAGTTAATACAAAATGGGTCACAATAAGCGTTATGTCACTATACGCGAAGTCATTATATCCGACTTAATTATAAAGAATTTTTTATGAAAACCAAACTTCGCTGTATAATTTCTTCATTATAAACAGTTGGTCAATATAAGTAGAGTCATAATAAATTGGGTTATGAGCTGAGCCTACTTGCAAAATAAACATCATTTATCATTTAACGGATTCTACTGTAGTTTAAATATTTACAGTTAACGTATTGCAATGTATTAAATCATTGACTTGACGATGCCCTGGTGGTTGAGAGAATGTCGTGCTCATTTAAATGTCTAGCTAATCTAGCTTAGCTTTAGCGTAGCTTTATCTTTTTGTTTTTAACATCCAAGCTTGTTGGTAACGGCCTAATTGAAATGAATGCTTTGAGTTTAAGTTTGTCAGGTACTCTTTTAGTAATGCTTTTTGGAGTTTACTCCTTAAGAATCGATTTTCATATATAAGGCGCCCGGTATGAGAAAAATCCGAGGGTAAAACCTACTAAAGTAACGAAAATGTGTCGTAAATGTGTAGTGCGCAACTTTCTAATTTGGCTGTAAGTGTATTAAGACGTACATATGGTATGCTATATACTATAATTATGTTATTGGGCTTGTTTGTTTCTATCAGTGTCGATGTATTTATATTGCTATTTTTTCATTAATTTGTGAATTTACCCTTTCATAAGATATTAATCTTTTTTCAGTTGAATAAACTTTTTTTGCCTATGGTTAGATACCTACTCGTACTTAAGGAGTAAACTCCAGTCGTGCGTCGGAGCTGACACACACATTTTTTAATTATTCTTATTGCACTGCTTCGGTATATGGCTGTAGCCGTTTTTATTGTTTCATATTTACTTGAGTGTGGATGATATGGCAAGAATGGAGTCTGATGAGACAAAGAGGTTTTGAGTGTGGAAGAATGAGACATGCTGTGCCGATCCTTAGTAAAACATTGATAAGGGCAAGAGAATTGAATGATTATTAAATAACCATTCAAGCTTTTCTAAAATAAAACCATAGCAAGTTGCTGCGACGTTACTTTTTGCGTAGATATTTATTTCAGGCGTTCCGCACGTAAAAGTTTCTTAGCTGCGTTTCTTTTACCAACTTATTACCATATGAACGTGTTATTGATTATCTAAAATATCGGAACGTAGGTACACACATCGACACATCAATTTGTGCAAAACCAGTTTATGCTAACTGCGGATAACTACGGATCTACACTGTAATTTTTCGTACAATGACAGATCCGCATAAACTGGTTTTGGATAGGTTGATTGTTGAGAGGTCGTGTGTACAGGTTAGGGATATTTCTATTACCATGCTTCTAGAATTACCTGATTAGATGGGAACCAGGGAATGACACCTCTGGCCTCGGCTAGTTTCTAAACCACGGTTATAAACCAGCCGTACCTAGCGGTTTTTCGAAGTTTTTTAATGATATCTCACACAATTTTATTATAAAATATAAAAAAAAATATTAGCAGATATATAGATATAGACATGGTAGAAAAAATATGTAATATAATAGTACATTACTGCCGCGGTCTATAATGACTACTTTGCTGGTCGCGCTGATGATGGCCGACAGCGCAGCGTAGCGCAGCTCCAGGCCGACACAGCGCGGTCAGCGTGCAGCACTTGATAGACGAGCTGAGATAAAGGCCGAGACCGTAGGTCGAGGCCTTTACAGCGAGGACAGCAAGGGCTGCAATGATGGCCAAGCTGAAAGGCCTAGAGCGTAGCTAGGCTAGCTCGAGGCAATCATAGCGTGACCAGCGAAGCAGTCATTGTGGGCCAAGGTTTGTATAGTGCTTTACTCAAAAATGCAAGTACCTAATCTAAATAAAACCAGCAAGTAATTTAAATAAAAAATATATTTATATCCGTCTGACTGTCGTTTTCGTTACTCGTTAAATTGTGGTAATTTTTAATGTTCAAATTGTGCTTTATCAGAACCATGCACATTGAATAGGTATTCCAGAGACACGAAGGCTTCATTTTGTTGGAAAGATCATTGAAATACGCAAGAAAAACATTTTCGGATAAAGATTTAGATTTCCTACTGATTTTCCACTGCTCAAATTTTTCATATGCAAGCTTATATTTTTTCCTTTGAGTTTCGCGGTATCAAATTTTCAACCACTAATTTAGCTTCATCTTTAATGTCTGGCGGTGTTAAACACATTGAATCGGAAGAATTTTCGCTTTGAGAACTCATTTTTAGCAAAAAAGTCAGTAAATAAATCAAAATTTTCGCTGAACCGCGCTTTTGTTACTTCTTTGTTTTTTTTTTATCAATGGTAGTTCGAATTATACAGCCTAATATCGAATAAAATCTTTTAAATCTTTTTTTTTTACCTTTACACGTACAAACAGCTGTGTTTTAAATAAAATCTTTTTGGAATTGATTTTTTAAAACGTTGAAACGTCAAAATAGCGGCCGGCAAAACATTGCCGGCCTGTTAGAGCGGCCAGCAAAAATTTGCCGGCCGCTCCTTGAAACAGAACGGCAAGGTCGACTTTGCTCAAACAAGGTTGTCAAAATAATGACAACATTACATGCATTTTTGAGTAAAAGATAATTCAAGAACTACTCAAGCTATTGAAATAACATTATAAAAAACCACCTCCGAAGTTTTGAAAATTTTTGTTTCGTATTCGATTCGCGTTCATCTTTGTTCCTAGCACATTCCATCGGCATATGTAAAACTAATATCTTGCTTTTAATTAGTTTAATTTTTTTGACATGGTAGTGGTGTTTTTTATTATTAAATGTATAAATATTAGTTTATTTTATAAGTATTATAAATAAATAGGTACATTTTTATTTTATATAATTTTGTACCCTATCACAATGTTGTCATATTTAATCCAAAGATTGACTGGTAGAGAATGCCTTATGGCATTAAATCCACCTATGTACCACTGTTATACATGAAGATTTAATAACTAAATAAAAATACACGTATATAAATGCGTAAACATAACATTTTAACAAAACACTCGCCCTGTTCTTGGATTTTCATCACACACAAATAAACAGGATTGTTGGCAATTCTGAGAAATCACTAAACCCAAACGCACGGGTAAAGGCCTATTCAGACTTAAGCGGTATTCGCTGCCGCTGTCGGTAGAGGTACATACCGCGCGGGTTTCGCTCAGGTATTTAGATCAAGTACCGCTGCTAGAGCGACCTGAGCGATATTCGCTGTCGCTGTGGGTAGAGGTACATACCGCGTGGGTTTCGCTCAGGTATTTAGATCAAGTACCGCTGCTAGAGCGACCTGAGCGATATTCGCTGCCGCTGTGGGTAGAGGTACATACCGCGCGGGTTTCGCTTGGGTATTTAGTATCAAATACCGTGGTTTTTTCTGCCGCAGACGGCGATTAGCGAATACCGCATAGGTCTGAATAGCTACCGCGCGTTATTCTACCCACAAGGATAGCGAAATCCGCTTTTGTGTGAACAATATTACCGCATACCCACTGGGTTTTCTCTGACGCAGACGGTAGCGAATACCGCTTAGGTCTGAATAGGCCTTTTATTTTTATTTTATTTTTTCGGGTGGGAAATCATCCAATGACTTCCTCCGCTCTGGGCGGAGCGGGGGGGCATGTCAGACTTGTACTGACTAAAACCCACCCATGTTCCTTCTATTGCCCTTTACGTTCCGGGGCCGCGGTATCTCTTTCGAACAACCCGCAACCCCGGCAGGCGGAGGCTCTGGCAAGCCCCTCTGCTTTGCTGACTCTCTTTGAGGCGCGCGTGAAACACGAACGCGCCGTCTGAATAGGCCCTAAATCACAGTTAAGGGCCAGAATAACTCCGAATTGTGAAATTATTTATTTATTATTAATTAATTAAATAAATAAATGCTGCTTAGCTTGGGATCAGATAGCCGTGTGTGAGTTTTCCCAAGATATTTATTAATATTTCTTAAAAACATTTAAAAATATAAAAATAGTAGCTCCGTCATTATCGGTAGCAGGGTCCAAGCTACTGGTAGTTAGGGCTTTAGAAACAGGAACCTTCTTACAATTCGGGTCGTGTTGAGGATTTACTGCCTTCTGAATAATTCATGATCCAACCGCCTAAGGAGTGCCTCGACAAATCTTCGTTGAGGCACTTACCTATCAGGAGATTGGCTGTTACGACAATCGGCATAATACTAAAATTAAAAAAAAACAACAACTTGTGATTCTTCTATAAATTATATGTCATTCCAAAAAAAATGTGTTGTCTGTGCGAGAGGAATAGACATTAGGGGAAGGCTGGGGGAGCGGGGGATAATGAAAATTAAATTTGAGCCGTCATACCGTCGGCCCTAGTATAGTTATAGATGCGTTCACTTTCAAGGTCGATAAATAAATAATAAAAAAAAAACACGACTAATTTTTTAATCGACAGTTTTGATAAACAATCTAACATATTTATATTTTTGGAATCCAGTCGTCATATCCTTGACGATAATCATCATTGATCGCATCATGCATAAACAAAATAAATTTAAAAAAATGTGTGGGTATTCATTTATTTATCATACCCGCCACATTGCATTTCTATACTTTTTCAATAGCCTGTGTTGCTCGGGACGATGCAAGGATTCTAATGATACCCCATACTTGTCATCATCATCAGGCTATATTAGTCCACTGCTGGACATAGCCCACCCCTAATGAGCGCCATAGCGCCCTATCTTCAGCTTGCCGCATCCAGCATCTGCCTGCAGTCTTTCTTAGATCGTCATCCCACCCGGTCGGAGGGCGTCCTACACTACGCTTGCCGAGTCGCGGTCTCCACTCAAGAACACGTTTACCCCAACGGTTGTCGGTTAGTCGTGAGATATGGCCAGCCCACTGCCACTTCAGCTTGCTGATTCTTTGAGCTATGTCGATAATTTTGGTTCTCTGTCGGATGTATTCGTTGCGGATTCTATCCTTCAGAGAAACTCCGGGCATAGCTCTCTTCATAGCTCGCTGAGCGACTTTGAACTGATGGACCAACCCTACCGTGAGTGACCATGTCTCGGCTCCGTAGGTCATGATGGGTAGGACGCACTGATTGAAGACTTTCGTTTTCAAGCATTGCGGCACGGATGACGGAACTCGGCGTAGTTTCCCAAACGCTGCCCAGCCCAGCTGGATTCTCCTCTTGGCCTCCCTCTAGAAACTGTTTTTACCTAATTGCAGAATATGCCATACTTGTAATTCTTGTAAATCAGTTCAGGCGTTTAGAAGTTATGATGGAATAAAGAAATTCCATACATACAAACATACATGATCCCTAAAAACATAACATATAAGTATAATATAAAATCGAAGTAAATAAAATAGCCTTAATATTTATTTTATTTCTAGGCGGGTCACTCGCGGTAACAATTTTTTTAGTATTTCAGTCGAAGCAGACTCTCATTATAAAATGTTATGTTTGTAAACTAATGACTGTTATCGGTGTTATCGTTTTAATTAAAAAAGTAGACACTAACAATATAGTCCATTGAAATGTTACATGTTTTAGACTGAACCTTGCATTTTTTAGAGGACGCATTTTTATTTTTTTTATGTGTAAGGGGGTATAGCTAAAACCAAGTTTGTGGGGCCGCCACCCTTGTCCCACGGCCGCCATCTTGAAAATAGGGGTTGAAAAGGTTTTTACGATATATCTCTTAAACTATTTACCTATTTGTTTTTTTTTTTTTTGCAAATTAAATTTTCTACAACTTTTTTTCAGTAACCTTTTGTCGTAGAACTATAAATAAAAAAGTAATAAGCGAAAACATTTAGAAATTCGAGAAAAAGAAACTATTTTTTGAAATAACTTTTTTTATCATTTTACGAAAAAATAATATCAGACCATTTTTGTAGATCGTTTTTTGAGGAACAACTTTTATACAGAACATTTTTTCATTAAGTCAATAGCTAAGGTTTTACAGGGCCCAAGCGAGTACTATTTTTCAGTACTCTTACTAAACCTATATTATACGTGTGTACTAATAATGTGTCATCAGTTATTGTTTAATTTTGTTATTGTAATTTTTTTAATTATAAATTCCGCAATATTATTAAAAAAAAATATTAATGACTCTTTTCCCCACCACCCACGAGGTAGAGTTTGGAGGCGAGTTTTTTTTACGTGGTATCCTCAATAGGCATAATCCACGTTGTTTTCTAAATTAAAACTACTCCGTCCTCAGTCTTTTCGATGGACCAGGCTGCGGCTCAGCATCTGATCGGCTTTCTGAATTACATATCAGTGAAGGACCTGGAGAAGGAAGGGCTGTTAATGTCGGCGGTTCATCATCAAAGTCATTCTCATTTATAATTTTTTCGAGTTGCATTACGTTGCTGCAAGTCTCTCCAGAACAAATGAATGTTCCTCAAAAAACAATCTACATAAATGGTCTGACATTATTTTTTCGTAAAATGATAAAAAAGTTATTTCGAAAAATATTTTTTTTTCTCGAATTTCTAAATATTTTCCCTATTTTCAAGATGGCGGCCGTGGGACAAGGGTGGCGACCCCACAAACTTGGTTTTAGCTTTACACTGACACCCCTACACGTCAAAAAAATAAAATTGCGTCCTCTAAAAAATGCAACCCCAAATATAACTTTTCAATGGACTACAATATTAACCTCATTACTAGTGAGTGCACCATTGTTATTAGCACTAAAGACTGCTCTCCATACGTCAACATGCGCGTCCGGAGGAGATGTCATATCCGTCGACGTGAAGACGACGGAATTTGTTTTTATTTTGTTATGAATAGCTTTTCGCTGGTCAACGTATTAGGTTGCCATCATCTTAACCGGGCAATTCTGTAGGGGGCATGAAAGTAAGGCTGAGCGATATTCGCTGCCGCTGTAGGTAGAGGTACATACCACGCGGGTTTCGCTTAGGTATTTAGTATCAAGTACCGCGGTTTTCTCTGCCGCAGACGGTAGCGAATACCGCATAGGTCTGAATAGCTACCGCGCGTTATTCTACCCACAAGGATAGCGAAATCCGCTTTGGTGTGAACAGTAATATTACCGCATACCCACTGGGTTTTCTCTGACGCAGACGGTAGCGAATACCGCTTAGGTCTGAATAGGCCTTAAGCGTAGGTACTACGACTGTCAGCGAAAGCCTCGCGGGCTAAGTAAAAATCAGACGCTACATGAAACACACTGTGGGTGGGTCGAGTGCGATCAACCCACGTCACAAATGAACGCAGTGTGTCAAATTATGATTGATTGAACCCATTGAGTTCTGATGTCATTTAGCCTTGGACGGTGGTCATTAGTGCTTCAATTAGGTAATTTTATGCACACCTATTATATGGGTATCAAATTAAAAGGTTTGTTGAGAAGAATACAAAAAACAAGCCACACCTCCGTGCCCGTCGGAGTGGGGAGCGTCAGGTTTTTTTTTCGTTACGGAATTTCTGGATTCGGTCCCCGCGCTCAAGGCCCGCGATAAAAGCTATGCAATAGCTTAAAAACTTTTTAAACCAACTACAAAAAAGGAGGAGGTTCCCAATTCGTTTGTAATTTTGAATGTATGTTTGTTACGCGGTTTCTCCGTCGGTTGTGGGTGATTTTCAAAATATTTTTTTTAAATCGTGTGTAACCATACACTTCCGATGGGGTCCCAAATTAATTGTATCTATTATGAGTTATCCTTACTAATATTATAAAAGTGAAAGTGACTTTGTTTGTTTGGTACGTCTTCACGCTTACATGGCTAAACCGATTTTGATGAATTAAGATAGTTGCGACCCTGGAGACAGACATAGGCTATTTTTTTAAAGTGAGATATTAGGGAGAAAGAGGGAACAAAAGAGAAAACTTAGCTTTGCTATTACGATAAATAAGGCGCAAGGGCAAAATCTACAGGTAGCACCTGCAAATCAGGAAAGGTAACTGTGTTAGCCCAAATTTAACGAGAGCGGTGGTGCGGGCAAAAGCTAATACTTTTATGTTTTCACAAAAAATGTATTTCACATTGTATTCTTAAAAGTAATTTAGAAGTATGAAGAACAGGGTGTAAAGTTCTCCATTCTCTATGGAAAAGGGAGGATTCTCCGACCAGACGGGTGTCATGTCTGGTGGGCCACTGTCCGACAGTTGCTTGTCGGGTGCTCGTATGTATGCTAACTGCGCGTACAACTTTGCTTGCGCGATGTAGGAATCTTGCCGTTACTTCTTCAGAGGCTGGATAGATGGCGCTGTTGTACTTTTTGCCACTTGCAATTTGTGTCGCTACAGTAACAATAATCTCATTCATTAACTTTCTGCTCTAAGCTTCCATACGAATTATTCTGTTTAAACTCAGTCAAAACACAAACTTTCGAGAGCTAGAACAGAAATGTAGTTTTTTCGTGACAAACCTAATCACACCATTTTAGTCGCTATTGGCGGAAAACGACTATTTCAGAATAGCCAGATTTCTATTTTCTACTAGCTTTTGCCTGCGGCTTCGCTCGCATTAAATTTGCAGGTACCTGCTGCCTGTAGTTTTTGTCCTTGCACCGCATTTTTATTGTAATAGTAAAGCTAAATTTTCCCTTTTTCTTCTTCTTTCTTCCCTCATTTCTCACTGCCTATATCCGTCTACAGGGTTCCAACCATCTCTGTACCAAAATTCTTCAAAATCGGTTTACGTCCGGTTCCAATAAACAAAAAACGATTCGTTTTGTTTACGGACAGTAGTATTTTGACATAAGTTCTATGAGAAAATACTACTATCCATGAACATACAAACAAACTCACTTTCGCTTTTATAATAGGTACTAGCTTTTGCCCGCGGCTTCGCTCGCGTTAAATTCGGGGTAACACAGTTCCTCTTGCGCCTTATTGATTTGTAATAGCAACGCTAAGTTTTCCCTTTTCTTCCCTCTTTCTCCCTCACATCCCACTTTTTAAAAAAATAATTAGCCTATGTCCGTCTCCTGGTTCCTAACTATCTCTGTACCAAAATTCATCAAAATCGGTTTAGCCATTAAAGAGTGAAGAGGTAACAAACAAACATACTCACTTTCGCTTTTATAATATTAGTAAGGACTAAGGATATCATTAATGCTATCAAAAAATATAATCAACTAGCTTTCGCCCGCGGCTTCGCCCGCGTTAAATTTGGGGTAACACAGTTCCCCTTGCGCTCTATTGATTTGTAATAGCAGCGCTAAGTTTTCCCTTTTCTTCCCTCTTTCTCCCTCACATCCCACTTTTTTCAAAAAAATATTTCTAATATTTTTTTGAAAAAAGTTCCCAACTATCTCTGTACCAAAATCCATCAAAATCGGTTTAGCCATTAAAGCGTGAAGAGGTAACAAACAAACAAACTCACTTTCGCTTTTATAATATTAGTAAGGATTAATTTCAGAAGAAGACACGTCGTTTGATAGGAATAAATAATATTTTTAGAGTGTTTTTCCAGCTCGCCCTTTTCTCTGAATTGAGGAACTAAGCTGCCAAACTGAATACTGTTAATTTCCCGACGAGATGACATTTTCTCGAGATTTTTTTAATATTTTTTAAAATAAAAACTGTAATTTTCAAAAGAAATCTGTCAATTAAAAATGATTGCGATTTAAATAACAAAAATCTTTTCGGTGACATTTAAAAGAAATGTTTTTTTTTATTAAAAGGCGAATTCAAATTTTAGAACATTCAAAAAATATTAAAAGGTGTCAGGTGGCAATTTTCAAACAGAACTTTTTTAATAACTTTTGTGTTATTTATTCGGGTTAATAAAAGAATTATTTATTCATAATTTACAAAGCTTTTAGAATACTAATGGTTTTATAAGAAAATGTTTTTTAAGAAAGTGCTTTTGATAGTACCTACTTAGATGAAATAATTATGAGCATTTTATTTCATTAGAATAACTCTTTATGTCAAAGTATTTTTTTTCAGTTGTGCAATCATCAACATTTACTTAATAAAATATATACCTGATATAAATATATACAATAGCTCATTTACTTTATCTTAGGTATTTCAGAGTGAGTATTCCTTACTAATAAGTAAAAGTAAATAAAAGTAAAAGTGAGTTTATTTGTTACGTCTTCACGCCTAAATGGCCCAACCGATTTTCATGAATTTTGGTACAGTGATTTAAAAAAAAGTGAGATAAGGGGGAGAAAGAGGAAAGAAAAGGGGAGAGAAAGATAATTTAATTTCGATCACCACGCGGGTTAAAGTTAGCGTTAGCCCACAGTTCGGGTTTGATTCCCGCACGGAACGAATTTTTGTATGACCTGTAGATACTTGTTCCGGGTCTGGCTGTTTGTGTATGTGAGTTTTAATTTTTGTCAACGCACTCACGATACAGGAGAAATTCCTAGTGTGGGGCAAGGACTTTTTTTTAAAATAAAAAGTAACTTTGCGACGCGGACGAAGTCGCGGGCGGAAGCTAGTACACTATAACATTATTATTTGTACCGACACAGAACCAGAGAGAAAGTGAAATGAAATGAAAAAATGAAATCAATTAACAGATTGTTCTATTATTTTTTAGGTAGGTAAGTATAAGAAAGTTATCTAAAATTATGTATCCAAAAATAGCCATCCAAAATCACCAGAATGTCTAAATGTGTCTACAAAACTCATTTTCATGCCTTCCTGTTGACTTTGTGAATTAAAACGAAACTTATTTACACGTATTTTCCCTGAAACTGAACAAACAATACCATTCAAAATATTTTAACTTTCACAAACATGACAATAAACACATAAATACATTATTTTCCAGACTACCTATACCATAAATTCACAGAGCAATCGACGCCTTCAAAACACCTTTAGTTTTCAATCCCACTCGGCAGTCTGCTATCGACGGCTGAATGAAACGGTTGCCTTGGCTTGATTGAAAAAATCGTCGAGCGGGAAATTTGAAAGTCGAATACCAACTGTTGATTTAAAAGTGACAATTTACAAATAAAGAACTTGTTTGTGGTTTAGATTGGTGCATTTAGTTTTGTTGTGAAGTGATTACGTTCCTGTTTTGGTAAGTTTAATAAATATCTCTTATTAAAAATTGTTGAGTTTATAACTAGCTCATGGATTTATTGATATCGTTGATAACTAATCAATCTGCGCATTTTTATAAAATCGTTTTTTTATATAAAATAATGGACCTTCTAACTATTCTGATGTACGTTTTTATTCAGTTGTTTTTTTCTCAATTATTCTACAAATATGCAAGGTACATTAACGAAAACATAGAAATACCTAAATTCATGTTTTTTATGCAACAGAAAAGAATTTAAACTAAGTAAGAGCCATTACACAAAGCTAATATTTTGTGTATATAAAAAAAACAGCCCGTTTTTTTTTCTTTAAATGTCATTTTATTTTGTGGCATGTGCCACATTTAAGATAAACTTATTTTCTATAATTTTCTTCTTCTTTCTATGAATTTTAATAACAGAATATAAATTGTGTGTTAAAAATACTTTTTATTTGATTTTTTTGGAACAAAAGCCAGGTAGGTACTCTTTTTTCAAGAAACGTTGTCCCACACTAGGATTTTCTCCTGTAATGTAACGTGAGTGCGTTTACAAACATTTAAACTCAACAACAACTATCTGTAGATCAAACAAATATTTGATCCGTGCGAGGATCGAACCCGCAACACGCAGCGCAGCTGTCGATAGCTTAGCCACTGCGCCAACTGTGCGGTCACAATATTGGACGTTATAATATTAATTTTGACTTCGTGTGCAATAGTTTTAATTTTTATTTTGAATTTAAATATGTTTTAGTTTATTAATTTGTAAGATTATGTACTTATGTAGATTATTTGTGTATAGTATGTATGGGCCTTTGATGCCTGAAATAAATTGATTTATTTTTAAATAGAAAAAATACGCAAATTTAACACCGTTGTCTACGGAATAACAGTGATGTTAAAATAAAGAAGGAGACATCGATAAATAAAAAGGAAGAATTCAAAAAATCCCAAGAGGACTCAAGAGGAGAGAGGACAAACCATTAAGGTAGTTGACACCACCAATCAATTGATATACTTTTTTATGAGCTGTCTAAACGCGATTCCCCCATAGATTTTGTATGAGACTCGCAACCGATGACGTCACTAAGTTGTCAAGTCAATGATGCAACTATTTATTGATTTAAAAGCAACTGAAAATAAAATTTTAAAGTTATTTTGAAATGAATGGAGTTTTCAGGTCTAGAATAAGGTGTTCTTTCAGAAAAATTGTCTTTTTAAATTATTGGTTAATGGTGTCAACTACCCAATTCTGGAGAGCGCTCCAAACATCCTTATCCTTACTAATATTATAAAAGCAAAAGTGAGTTTTTCTTATTTGTTTGTTTGTTTGTTACCTCTTCACGCTTTAATGGCTAAACCGATTGTGATGAATTTTGGTACATAGATATTTGGGAACCAGGAGACGGACATAGGCTAATTTTTATTTGAAAAAAGTGGGATGTGAGGAAGAAAGAGGGAAGAATAGGGAAAAATTAGCGTTGCTATTACAAATCAATAAGGCGCAAGGGGAACTGTGTTACCCTAAATTTAGCGCGGGCGAAGCCGCGGGCGAAAGCTAGTAGAACATAAATCACCGTAAAAAGACATTCAGAAGCAGTCCTAGTTAAGGATGACCAGCAAGTAGTTCTATGGTAATTTTTAGAGAACCGTACCTCAAAATAAATAATCGTCGCGATACCACACGGTTCAATGTGAAATAGAAAGACGAAACGAAAATAACTGGCTTGCTTTCTATAAGAGAGAGAGACAGACAGATAACACGCGCACGCCCCACGGCTTACAACTATTACAACTATAGCTAAAGTGTCGTTACAACTTTCAGTCTTAATTTTTTCCGTCTAGCCCCCTTTCGCAACGCGTGATAAAGAACTTAGTTCCAAAACCGGAGCCCTTATACGATCACTCTAATGTCCGTCTGTCTGTCAAGAATCTTCTCATCTCAGGAACGCATGATGGTATTGAGCTTAAATTATACTCTAATCTGTGGTCCCTTGCAGCTGTGAAAACATCAACCCCCTAATTCTACGTAGCCAAAAGATATGGCAGTTTATTGCCCCGTTCCAATATAGTACTACTACTAGCTTTTGCCCGCGGCTTTGCTCGCATTAAATTCGGGGTAACACAGTTCCCCTTGCGCCTTATTGATTTGTAATAGCAACACTTAAGTTTTCCCTTTTCTTCTCTCTTTCTACCTCACATCCCACTTTTTTTCAAAAAAATATTAGCCTATGTCCGTCTCCTGGTTCCCAACTATCTCTGTACCAAAATTCATCAAAATCGGTTTAGCCATTAAAGCGTGAAGAGTTAACAAACAAACTCACTTTCTCTTTTATAATACATATTAGTAAGGATTAGTAAGGATTGTATTTTGACATAAGTCTCATGAGACTTATGTCAAAATACAAGTATCTGTAAGCAAAACGAGTCGTTTTTGTTTATTGGAACGGGGCATAAGTCGCGTTTATATGCTCCGAGTCCGTCTTGCACTTGTCTGGCTTAAACAGAACTACTAGGTACCTGCTGGTCATACAAATACTTGTCTGGGAATAAATAAATATCTTGGGACAACTCACACACTGCTATCTGATCCCAAGCTAAGCAGAGCTTGTGTTATGGTAACCAGACAACTGATATACATACTTATATAATTTATAAATACATACATGTTATAGATAAATCACACCCAGACACAGAACAAACAATCATGCTCATCACACAAAGTTTGTCCTGGGTGGGAATCGAACCCACGACCTCCGGCTCAGCAGTCAGGGCGACTAACCACTGGACCAACAGGCCCAATGAATGATACAATTATTAGAATTATAAAATAACCGTTCATTGAAAGTAGTATGTATGACCATGACAGATACCAGAGAGAAAGGAAGACATTCAGTGTTGCCACGAGTAGACAATTATATTTCAAAATAGTTCGGCAAAGGTGTTGTTTACTTTTCAAAATTTGTTTCGTGCGGAGTAACTCTGTAAGAGACTTCTTGTTGGACAAATCGCTGCTCCAATTATTCCCCTCAGTCATGTTGTGTTCAGTAGCCTGTTTGTACCCTATCATCATCATCATCATCATCAGGCTATTTTAGTCCACTGCTGGACATAGCCCTCCCCTAATGAGCGCCATAGCGCCCTGTCTTCAGCTTGCCGCATCCAGCATCTGCCTGCAGTCTTGTACCCTATACCTATCTTAATTCATGTTCGTTTGGTTTTATCTTTTAGTTTTTTGTTTTGTGAAATATTTTTTTTTTAAATAATTTACGTACCTACTTATATTATTAAACGACTATTGTATGCCCAAAGGGCGGGACATAGCTGATCTATTTAATTATTTAAGACCAGTAGGCCTACTATGACATCTTAAAGCAGAACTTATTCCACTGAGTGAAAGAGATGGTGCTAGACACCCTGTATAGCTCTGTCCCTTTCCCTCAGCGGAATAAGTTCTGCTTTAACACGCCATGGTAGGGTAGCTGTATTACAAACCTATGATGCACATTAAAGATATTGAATTGAATTGGAGATCGAACTCGTGACACACAGCGCAGCAGTCGATCGCTCAGCCACTGCACCAACCGGGCCGTCAAAGTAATCATTTTGACTTGTATAGATGCAAGTGGTCTACCCGAAACTTAGAAATAAAGTCGAAAATCTATCAAAGAAATCTGATTTGAGATTGTAGTAGCTTGATATGCAGGCGTCTGTACAAACTTTTTGCATATATATTTTTTCATTGAAGACCGCGATGTTTTAAAACTTTGCGATGAAAGCGTTTGCATGTAAGCTGAAAACTCTTGGACACACATGACGTACGTATATTAGCATTTTATTCAAATTTAGAATAGTGATTTTTAAACTCTACTCTCTCTGTCATTTTATTTAATTTTCAGTTCATTCAAATCACACATGACACGCAGATGCTGGATGCACATACTAATATAGCCTGATGATGAAATCACACATCCAAAGGAGACCGCCAGAAATCCATACATCGTTGGGCCCAATGTGAACAGTAACTATTTATGTGTTGTTTAATAGATAAAACATGTACATATTAATATCAGAAAGATTTTTTTCAAAATTCTATGGGAATTAGGAAGAAAATAAGTTTTTGGGTTACTAGGTTAGGTTATGCAGCAGATGGTAAGAATTGAATGATTAAACACCATAATCAAATAGACACATTGATTTAATGTTGATTCTATTCCTTTCTCGGCCCTGACATCCTTCAATAAAACAATGCGACTCTGTTTCAATAGCTCTAACATAGTCAGGTAGAACTATTTGATATGCATAAGTACTTGCACCAGACACAAAATTTCTCACATCCATTGGAGAATCTTCATTCAGAATTTGAGGTGATTCTTCTACAGTAGGTGCCATGCTCGAGGTAGATGGTCCAGAGATAAAATGGTGACTGGCCCTATCAGCTCTCATCCAGCAGGGATGACACAAGCGGCTGGTCAGTTCCACCTATAGAAATAACCATACATGAATTATACAAGTCTATAAAATGGTAAACTCAATAACACATTAAGCTTTTGTTAAATGTTAGTTACCATTCGTGGCATTTTCCATTCGCAAATAACATTTTAGATCCGAGATTCTCGTACAGTACTACCGCTCAAAGAGTGAGAGCGTGTCCGAAGAATAGAGCAGCCACAGAGTACACAAACACTTCTATGTCCAACCATAGTAGAGAGAGCTTGAACTTGTTTCTTGTTGCTCAGATCTCAATGTATCATTTGCAAGATTCCAGCAAGAAGAACACGCATGATCTGCGTTGTTAATCTGCAAAAAAATACATATACAATGTTAGAATACGAGAAATATTTCGGATTAATGGCTCATCCTACTTGTGGAATGGTAAAGAATAAACAAACCGTTAAAAAGTATCTCTGATTAAATTATGCGACCGATTGATTGATCAAAACCGACTAGAGCCGTTATATATGAGCGTGTCACGCCCCAAATCGGTACCAATTGAAACATAATAGTACAGCTATAGATACTCACTGTTTGACGACCAGTCCTTGCCCTTATTGTGGAAAGAACTGCTTCATCATGTAAAGGCACACTTTCAATAGCGTTGCTACGATCAGTAGCGATACCACAACTCACGCAATTCACCATTATCCAGTCCATAAGCAAAATCGGTGTCCAACAAAATACACAATGCCAAGTATCAAAATCCGTAAAATCAATCCAAAGTCGTCAGAAATAAAGCAGAAGTCGAGTAAGCACATCCGTAAGCGCACGATTACGAAAACGAATGGCGGGCGCACAGTGGATCGTCCCCATACAAGAGGGCGGACATAGAATTAAAAATAGAAAAAGTATTGAATTGAAAAAAATAAAATATACAGTTGCATTACTATATTAAGAAATTACAAAAAATGTTACTGCATTTTTTTATTTGACCAGTACTTTATTTTTCTATGGAAATGGTCACAAAAATGTCTATATCTCATGATTCCCTCCTTGTTTCGATTTGCGGTTTTCACTACTGTTATTTACCCATTTTATGCCACATTTTCTTCAAGGACACATGGTGCCCCGCGACCCCCTTCCGAGATATTTTGCTTTTAGTAACTATACATTTTATTGTATAACTGATGAAATGGAGGTATGGCTCCATTTCATCAGTTTCAGTATATTCTAATGAATATACTTAATGTACCTCCATTTCATCAGTTGCAGAGTGCTACTGTTGCTCACAATCTATGGCTAACCATGATTGATGGTAAGGTACATTCAATCATATCTGGTACATCGGCAGCAGTGTGTGATTTGTGCAAAGTTCAGGAACTACTTAGGGATAACTTATTCTCAGTAATGAATATACTTAATGTCTCTCCCTCCATTTCATCAGTTATACAATAAAATGTATAGTTACTAAAAGCAAAATATCTCGGAAGGGGGTCGCGGGGGCACCATGTGTCCTTGAAGAAAATGTGGCATAAAATGGGTAAATAACAGTAGTGAAAACCGCAAATTGAAACAAGGAGGGAATCATGAGATACAGACATTTTTGTGACCATTTCCATAGAAAAATAAAGTACTGGTCAAATAAAAAAAATGCAGTAACATTTTTTTGTAGTTTCTTAATAGAGTAATGCAACTGTATATTTCATTTTATTCAATTAAATACTTTTTCAATTTTTAATTCTATGTCCGCCCTCTTGTATAGGGACGATCCACTGTGGGGCGGCGGGACTTGACGGGATTGACCTGACATAGACATTTTGACAAACGTTTTGAAACAGTCGCCCGAAATAAGATTTTGGACAAAGTTTTTGTTTTTAAATAAATAAATAACTATCACTAAAACAAAAATAATTTCATCAAATGTCCTTTTTCGTTTATAAAGGATTATAATGTTCATGACAGATGCTAAAACAAAATAGATATCGTTTTTTTAATAACTTCTTTAGAACTACTAGTTTTAGAACGATCTTAAAATGACCTGACAGCTTGTTTACGGAGCTAGTTTTAGACGAACATTAAATTAAAAACTATATTTTAAATTCTAATTTGTAGCTCATTCCAGTAGAAAGTTATTATTGTTACATGTTATTTTTAATCAGTAAAAAATCTAGTTTTTTTTAATATACATATCGTTTCTGTACATACTTTAGCCCAATTCTGGCTATCTCCTTTAAATGGAGACAACTCTAAAATCTAGTATTTTTAGTTACCCTTGTATTCGAATGCACGGTGATCAGCGTACATGTATTGACATTTTACGACTCATTTCTGATCCTACTTAATATTATACGCGGGCGAAACCGAATATTACAAATTCGAATGTTTGTGAGCGCAACCGTGGGATGGATCCTCATCCATCCATCCTCACAAACATTCGAATTTGTAATATATTAACTGCGCCCCACGGTTTCGCCCGCGTGATGATAAAAATAAGTATCCCATGTGTAATTCCAGACTATATTCTACCTCTGTGCCAAATTTCAGCAAGATTCGTTCAGTAGTTTTATCGTGAAAGAGGATCAAAAATACATCCATACTTCCAAACTTTCGCATGTATAATATTTATAAGTAGGATATGACTAATCGAAGAGCTATTAAAATCAGTAAAGTAAACTTTTGTCTAGCCAAGCGGAAATCACTTTCATCGTTGTCTATAAAAAAAAATACATTTCAATCACTCAATCTTTCAATCAAACTTTTCACTCAACAATTAACTCTTAAAAAAAAAACTGATTTGAAGTTTGTTTGAAAAGTTTAGCACTAAAGCAGAATGTAGACCTATTCTTTATATTTATTTATTTGATAGAAAGAAAGATAAATCATGTATGGGAAATTAACACAAAAGATATCATCATCTGCCTTGCCTTTTCCCAACTATGTTGGGCTTGGCTTCCAGTCTAACCGGATGCAGCTGAATATCAGTATTTTACATGGAGCGACTGCCTATCTGATCTCCAAAATCCATTAAGTACTGGGTAATACGATACCCCTTGGTAAGACTGGTTGTCAGACTTTCGGAACACTGACTACCTGTAACGACTGTCAAAGACAGAGAATGACATGCCGGAACCAACGGCATAACGTGCTTTCCGAGGCGCGGAGGAAACTCGGTATGTAACAGGTGGTCACCCATCCACAGACCAACCTAGGCAAGCGCAGCTTAACCTAAAGATCGACCCGAGCGGCTGCATGATCCATATCCATATTTGCGTACTATTATGCGCGTAGTCAGAGGGGCCTACCAGGGTCACAGCCTGCCGGGGTTGCGAGTTGTTCGAAACCGCGACCCCGGAACATAAAGGGCAATAGAAGGAACACGGGTGGGTTTTAGTCAGTACAAGTCTGACACTCCCCTCCGCGGGAAAGTAGCGGGGGAAGTTATTTGATGATTTCCCATTCGCAAAAAAAATATGTTTGCAGTAGGTGTTACAAAAGGCTTAAAGGTAAAGACCCTAAGCTACCAGGGTCCTTTTTATATCTAATGTATAAAATTCTCGTGTCACAGTTTTCGTTTCCATACTCCTCCGAAACGGCTGGACCGATTTAAGGCGCAGTATTATGTCGTTGACCTTGTTCATACATTTTGACGTTGGAATTTACTGCATACGTTTGTCGTAAAAATACAAATAAATTTGTATAAAATTAAATATTAACTATTCAATCAAAAACAATCCATCATTGAACGCAGTTTGGCATTGGAAATTTCATTGTATACTTTTGATTATAATTACGATTAATATTGAAGAGATAAACTGCTTTAAAAGAGAATTTAGAGGTGTGTTTGAATATTTTTTTTTCACATTTTAGTATATTTAATTATAATTTGAATTCCATCAATGTATGCAAAAAAGCCTTAAAAATATCATATTTTTTTCAGTGATTAAAATTATATATGGTTTACCTTATAAAAAACCTGATTTTTGGCCGTTCTCAAGAAATCTGCACCTTAAACGAAATTTTGTGTACATATCGGGTAGGTTTGAGAATCGGCCAACATCTATTTTTCATACCCCTAAGTGAGCAGCAGGTGAAACCGCTGGGCACAGCTAGTACACATATATAAAGA
This sequence comes from Ochropleura leucogaster, assembly GCA_958449745.1. Lineage (NCBI taxonomy): Eukaryota > Metazoa > Arthropoda > Insecta > Lepidoptera > Noctuidae > Ochropleura > Ochropleura leucogaster. Next base: position 4,442,600 of record OY288221.1, on the reverse strand, counting down.
ATTCTGCTAGGGGCTTTAACTTTTAGATTCAATTTAAACACTGTTGATGTGAACAATGTTTAAATTTATTGTAAAAGTTAAAACACAATTGCCAAATAATAATATTTCGAATATAACAATTTACATTAATATTATGTACCTACTAGCTTTTGCCCGCGGCTTCGCTCGCGTTAAATTCGGGGCAATGCTAAGTTTTCCCTTTTCTTCCCTCTTTCTCCCTCATATCTCAATCTTTAAAAAAAAATACTTTATGTACGTCTCCAGGGTCCCAACTCTGTACCAAAATTCATTAAAATCAGTTTATCCATTAAGGCGTAAAGACGTAACAAACAAACAAAAAAAAAAGTAAAGATAAAGATTCAGGTTTCATTTGCTAACAGAACCCTAAAACCGTTGTGTTGGTAGCTACGCGTCTTTTTAAGATTCAAATCCACTCAAAAGGCCCATTCAAGCAAAAGAATACAGGGCTATAAAGCTTGAAAAGAATTGCAAATATGTACGGTGTAAGGGATAAAATTTACATCGCTTGAATGTTCACTAAATTTATGTACATAACAACGGAAGGTTTTCCTCCCGGAAGGAATACGCAGAGATTATTTGTAGTACATCCACGTTTTACCAGTTACTTTAAAGCCACAGGTAATGTACAGACGCCTGCAGGTCAAGCTACCCGAAACTGTCAATTTTTCCCAGTGAACCTTGAACCTAATACTTTAGAAATAAAGTCGAAAATCTATCAAAGTAATCTGACAGATTGTAGTAGCTTGATGTGCAGGCGTCTGTACACACGACAGCACATCAACCTACTACAGTGTGCGATCCGTAGTAGACAGATCAGTAGGCCTAAAATGACATCTTAAAGCAGAACTTATTCCACTGAGTGAAAGAGATAGTGCTAGACACCCTGTATAGCTCTGTCCCTTTCCCTCAGCGGTATAAGTTCTGCTTTAACACATCATGGTAGGGTAGCGGGTTATAATAGTTTAGAATAGGTTGACCTGCCGTCGTGTGCACCTAATGGATATTGTCCTTTTCTTTTGCCCTTTATGTTCCGGGGCAGTGGTATCTCTTTCGAACAACCCGCAATCCCGGAGGTTACGACCTTCCAGGTCAACGGTTCTATGCACTCAAATGGGCCTTATGACCGCCGATATTATGAGTTTATTAATAAATGTTTATTGCAAACACAAGTTATTAATATGTGGTAAGTTTGTTACGCATGGCCAACCTTAATAGATCGCTGCATCGGCATACCTGCATATACATTGCACACGGCACCTACGGGCACGAAACGCAAGCTCAGCATAACGTGACCAATTGACGTCAATCGAACCTTTCCATAGAAACTTAAAAACGTGGAGCGGCACTTTTGGATCTGACATCGACCAATTGACACTATAATTAGTCGTAATTTCAATACTTTGTAATACAGTAATAAATTAGTTTATTAAAATAAATTTGCATTTTTTTGGATCCTCCGGTTGCACCCATCGTAATTGGCGCAGTCGGTAGGATAGTCCAGTAAATTCAGTGAATCGATCACCGACAACGGGCTATTCGAACCTACGGGTGTGCGGCTACGGAGGAGTATCCGAATATCGATACCACAGAGATGCAGATTTGGTAAGTACCTAGATCTACTAGAGTTGCTCGCCTTCCTATATTTTAGTATCCTTTGTGTAATTTCCTTTTTTTTCTGTGTTTCCTTTGTGTTAATTTCCTCAAGTGTTTCTATTAAACTTTCAAAATTTTTCACCCACGTATATCACGGACTCCTAAGTCGAGTATTTCTAATAGGAACTCGCAAATCGATGCGAATAGGAATTTAGATACTATATTAGAAGATAGTGTAAGTGTAGAATCTTACTTAATTATAGAGAATAATTTAACTAACAAAATGAGTACCGATTTGGTAGATCAAGTTTACAAGGCCTTACGCCTCGTTCCCGAATTCGACGGGAACCCGAACGTGCTCACGCGGTTTGTACGTTTATGTGACCAACTTGTCGCGCAATTTGTTAAGGCAGAGCCAGGTTACGAACTAAGTAATTTATCCTTGTTGAACGGCATACTTAATAAAGTTACCGGAAATGCCGCCCGCACAATAAATTCAAACGGCATTCCCGAAACCTGGCAGGGTATTAGAAACGCCCTGATTAATAACTTCTCGGACCAGCGGGACGAGACCGCCTTATACAATGATTTGGCCCTGTTAACGCAAAAGAATTTATCACCACCGGAATTTTACGAAAGTGCCAAACTTTATTTAGTACAATTATGACGTATGTGACCTTGCATGAGTCCATATCTACTACCATCGAGGCCAAACGGGCACTATATAAAAAATTAACCCTACAGGCATTCGTTCGTGGCCTAAAAGAACCTTTAGGCTCGCGTATTAGGTGCATGCGACCCGACACCATTGAAAAGGCTCTCGAGTTTGTGCACGAGGAAATTAACACCATGTACTTACAGCAGCGTAATGACCATTTGCCGGAGCGGAGACCTGTGCAGTCTACGTCTTCATTTAATCCCAGTACGTATCAGATTAAGCCATTTAATTTGCATACTCCACAGCCAGTCACTTTTTCAGCGCCGTTTAATCAGCCCGGTCCCTCTAAAAGTTTTTATCAGCCACAACCGCCAAGGCCAATGCAAGCTTGGAGACCCCAAGTGCCTTTCAATCGCGGTCCCACGCGAACCCAACAAATGTTAAGCGCACCCCCGCCTAACTATAGGCCCCAGAGCAACGTGTTCCGATTGCCTCAACAAAGGCCTAGTTACACGCCCATTAATAATGGCCCTAAGCCCATGAGTGGTGTAAGCCATTTTGTTCCTAAACCTATGCCGAGACCTTCGACAGGACATGACTGGACTCAACAAGGAAATCCACCTCCCAGTAACTACTTTAAGACTCGTGAGATGAATGTTAACGAAGTAGACTTTTACGACTATTATGAATACCCTGACTATGCCTATAATGACTATTACGACCAGTTCTACCCCGTACCTTACAATTACGAACCTGTGTATGAGCCACTAGCTCATAGTGATTATGTTCCTGTGCACGTAGAGGAACATCAGAATGTGCCTGAAGGAACATCTGCCCAAGGAACGTCTGCTGAAGGCCAGGATTTTCATACAGCCCCGAAATCAGACAAACCAAAATAGAGATTAACTTGCAAACCCAGAGACAACTTCCATTCATTCAGATTGCTAATCCACCCATTAAACTATTAGTAGATACCGGTGCGAACCTATCTTTTATTAGCCCGAACGTTGTAGAAAGATTTTATCATCATATCCAGTGTAATTATGAGCCTTTCGAAGTCACTAACATCCACGCGACAACTCGTAATAATTATTCCATTACTATACCGTGCTTCCCGGAATTTAAAGAAACCTGTGACATTACCCTATACATTTACAAGTTCCACAATTATTTCGACGGCTTAATAGGCTTAGATTTACTAGAAAAGTTAGAGTCTAATATAGATTTAAAGAATAAGGTTCTTGTTACACGTAATTCATCTAATCCCTTGCGAATGTATGATTCACGTAATTGTAATCTTTACGAGGATATAGTACCCGCTAATTCATCCAAATTAGCTAGAGTCCCCATTAATCTTCATGATGGTGACGTAATAATATCAGAGCAGACTATTTCCAACTGCACTATTCGCGACTGTGTTACTTCGGTTAAAAATAACCGTGGCATCATAGAAATAACTAATCCAACTAAACATGATGTAGTTTTCTCAATGGATAGGCCAGTTACCGCGGAACTTTTTAACGAGCAAAGCGCGACTATCTATCAGCCTAGCGATCGCGTATCCGAGGTATTATCAAAACTACGCACTGACCATCTGAATCCTGAAGAACGAGCCAACTTAGAATCTCTTTGTGCACAATATGCTGACGTTTTCTATATCGATGGTGAACCTCTAACTTTCACCAATAAGATAAAGCATAGTATTCATACCACCGACGAATTACCTGTCTATACTAAGACCTATAGATATCCCTTTGTTCACAGACAGGAAGTTCAGGATCAGATTAGCAAAATGTTAGACCAAGGGATAATCCGTCCCTCGCAATCGGCCTGGAGCTCACCCATCTGGGTAGTTCCAAAAAAAAGTGATGCGTCCGGAAAGACTAAATGGCGCATAGTCATTGATTTTCGTAAAGTCAATGAGAAAACCCTCGATGACAAGTACCCAATCCCCAATATCAATGACATCTTAGATAAACTTGGTAACTGTCATTACTTCACAACTCTAGACCTTGCAAGTGGATTTTACCAGGTAGAAATGGACCCAGCCGATATTCACAAAACGGCCTTCAATGTAGAACATGGGCACTTTGAATTTTTACGCATGCCCATGGGTCTCAAAAATTCTCCATCCACGTTTCAACGCGTGATGGATAATGTCCTCAGGGACCTCCAAAATGTAATATGTCTCGTATATCTGGATGACATAGTTGTTTTTAGTGTCTCCTTACAGGAACACATCATAAATTTAGAAAAAGTATTCAAGAGATTAAGGGAATCAAACTTTAAGATCCAGATGGATAAGTCGGAGTTTTTAAAGCTTGAAACTTCATACTTAGGTCACGTAATAAGTAAGGACGGTATTAAGCCTAACCCCGATAAGATCATTGCCATCCAGAAATTCCCTATTCCTAAGACAGCTACCGAGATCAAACGCTTTTTAGGCCTGTTAGGATACTATAGGAAGTTTATTCCTGACTTTGCGCGCATTACGAAACCCATGACGCAATGTCTCAAGAAAGGTTCTAAGATCACCTTCAATGACCCTAACTACATCGACTGTTTTGAAAAGTGCAAATTACTACTGACTAACGACCCTATACTGCAGTACCCTGACTTTTCTAAGGAATTTGTGCTTACGACTGACGCATCTAACTTTGCCATAGGAGCTGTCCTTTCTCAAGGACCTATAGGACAAGATAAGCCCTTAGCATACGCGTCTAGGACATTAAACTCCAGTGAGATTAACTATAGTGTAATTGAGAAGGAGTTATTAGCCATAGTTTGGGCTACTAAATACTTTCGTCCATACTTGTTTGGGAGAAAGTTTAAGATAGTTACAGACCATAAACCCTTACAATGGGTTATGAGCCTTAAAGAACCAGGCTCCAGACTCACACGTTGGAGACTTAAGCTGAGTGAATACAATTTTACTACAGTATACAAGCAAGGCAAAAAGAACACTAACGCCGACGCATTGTCACGCATTGAAATCAACAACGAGGACGCTATGTCTATTGCGGTAAATGTATCTGAAAAGCCTCACTCAACAGTAGGTTCTGAAACACTGACAGCCCCTACAAACAACCCTGACATACTCGACAACTCTGACACAGCAACTGTTCACACTAGTAACGAAGCCCCTATTCTAGAAGTGCCAATATCGGACGAACCCCTAAATAAATTCAGTAGACAAATCTGTTTTGTACTTGTAGGCGATATTAAAAAACGACCGACAGTGAGTAAGCCATTTGAAACGCATACCCGAACTACCATTCAACTATCTGAGTCTAACTTGACTAACGACGTTATTAATGCAGTTAAAGAATATGTTAACCCTAAAGTCAAAACCGGTTTAATCATCCATCCTCCTCTTGCCATGTATAAAATAATCCCCATAATTCAAGACAACTTCAAAAGCTCTTCAATGAACATGGTTCTAACTAAAGTTGAATTAGAGAATGTTAAAGACTACCTGCGTCAACAAGACATCATAAAGAAATACCACGAAGGTAAAACAAATCATCGCGGTATCACTGAATGTTACTTAGCCTTATCTTCTAAATTCTACTGGCCTAAGATGAGAGAACACATCTCCAAGTACATAAATGAGTGTACTATCTGTGGGCAGGCTAAGTACGACCGTCATCCCATTAAGCAAAGATTTAACATTGTACCACCCCCTAGTAAACCTTTTGAAATTATCCATCTAGATCTGTTCACAGCTCAAACAGAGAAATTCCTTACCATTGTAGACGCTTTCTCTAAGTATGCACAAGCTTATCACCTTAGAGATAGCACCGCTTTAAGTGTAGTACAAGCTCTACTTGTATTTTGCACCCACCATGGGGTCCCACTGACTATTGTCACGGACGGAGGCCCTGAATTCACAAATCAGATTTTCTTAGAATTCAGCCGAACTCATAAAATTATTCACCATAAAATATTAGCGCATTCCCCTAACGACAACGGCATAGTAGAAAGGTTCCATTCTACCATTTTAGAACATCTTAGGTTATTGAAATTAGAGAGACGAAATGAACCAGTCGTTAATCTCATGCCTTATGCCATCTTAGCGTACAATAGTTCGATCCATAGCTTCACAAAATGTAGACCTTTGGACTTGATAACTGGACACTTTGACCCTCGAGACCCAATAGATATTGACCTATCTGAACACTTGCTGCAACAGTACTCACAAGACCATAGGAAACGAATGAGTCAAGTATACGACCTTATTAACCAGACATCCTTACATGACAGGACACAACTGATTGAAACCCGTAACAAGGACAGAGAACCCGAGAAGGACTATACCCCTGACCAGCAAATCTTTGTACGCAATCCCATGGCGTCTCGACAGAAGCTAGCCCCGCGTTATACGCAAGATACTGTACTCGCAGATCTTCCAATCCACATCTATACGAAGAAGAAACGCGGTCCAGTAGCAAAATCTCGCCTTAAGCGAAGTCCTAAAGATCCCACTTTGTTACAGGATAATACTATGGCTGATGACCCTACATCCGGCCCAAGGACAAGAGATAACAGTTGAATCACTTGACAATGGACCAGGACTACTTCCCTTCAAATTAGGAGCGGCAAAGATCGTTTCCCATTTCCATTCTTTCCTAAGTCATATAGATTTAGAGAATATCCATCTTCAAATTGAAGTGGTAAAAACACAGATGGCTGAATTAAGTCCCTTAGTTAACAATAAAACCTTATTCCTATTCGACCCTCATCTGAAACATCTCAATAGTAAAATCAATTTAATTACTAGTAAAATTAGTATGTTTGAATCAACTCGTAGTAAAAGAGGCCTTATCGACGGTTTGGGTTCTGTAATAAAATCAATTTCTGGTAATTTAGACTACACCGATGCACTTAAATACGAAAACGCCATAAACACCTTACGTAATAATGAGCATAAATTAGAATTAGAAATTAATAACCATGTTAGTTTAAATAGTAAATTTATTTCACGTAGCTCTCAAATAATAGATAGTATAATTTCAAATCAAGATAAGATGAACAAAGCACTAAACTTAATTTTGGAAAGTAACGCTAATAGGGATACAGACTTAATTAAATACGCCCATCTGGCCCAACATCTGTTAATCTTAGGAGATAATGTAGAAGATCTTTATGAAGAATTACGAAGTTTAGAGAACACCCTAACATTTATTCGTGCGTCAAGTACCCCGTACTCTTTATTTAATTCAGATGAAATTAAGTATATGTTAGGTAAATTAAGGATTTTATATGCTAATGACGAAATACTTGACGTAGAAATTAGGCATTTTTATGAAATAATTAAACTAGGTTACTTCTATTCTAATAAGCAGATAGTAGTAGTTATAAAAGTCCCGATAGTTGTTTCCTCCACATATAATTTGTATAAACTTTCCCTTGTTCCTAACAGAAACCACGAAACTCTTATACCACCCTCACCTTTCGTAGCACTCTCTAGCTCAGACTCTAGGTACATAGAGACAGAATGTCCGAAGGTAAACTCCATATATCTCTGTGAGTCAACAGCCAACCTACAAATCCAGAGCAAACCAGATTGTATCCAGCATCTCATAGTCCATCAAGAACTTCAACCCAGCTGCAAGCTGACACCCGTAGCTCTCACCACCGAAGCCCTGGAAACCCTGGACGACAAGCATTATACCTTAAGTTTTCCCGTACCAACAAAAGTGAAGATGTCTTGCGGTCAAGAACAATATCGGACCCTACGAGGCAGCTATTTGGCAATCATTCCCCTCAACTGTAACCTGAGAACACCCGCCTTCACTATCTCCAACACTGACGACCACATCAAAGGACATGTCGTGAAGATCATTGAGATGCCCCTATACAACGAGTCGAGGCCTGAAAATTATCCGAAGCTCATCCTAAATTCGCCAAATCTACAAAAACTTCACACTCTTAGCAACGAGATAGCGACGCAACTGCCTGTACATTTAGATGACGTCACCGATCCCGTCATTTACCACACTACTATACCCATGTACCTCGCACTATCCGGTACATGCGCACTCATCGCCACTCTAATCTATCGTCGGCTACGCATAAGGAAAGCATCCAGAGAAATCACAGAAAACTTCAACAGCAACCCTGAAGTCGTCTATGCCATCCCATCACCACGCACTATCAACCCAAGCCAAATAAGGATTGACCCAGGATGTCTACCAGCGACCATCTTGAACAAGTCCATCGATACTCGCTGTTCTACGGGGGGAGGTGTTACGCATGGCCAACCTTAATAGATCGCTGCATCGGCATACCTGCATATACATTGCACACGGCACCTACGGGCACGAAACGCAAGCTCAGCATAACGTGACCAATTGACGTCAATCGAACCTTTCCATAGAAACTTAAAAACGTGGAGCGGCACTTTTGGATCTGACATCGACCAATTGACACTATAATTAGTCGTAATTTCAATACTTTGTAATACAGTAATAAATTAGTTTATTAAAATAAATTTACATTTTTTTGGATCCTCCGGTTGCACCCATCGTAATTAGTTTATTGTAATCACAAATTATGTTGAAAGACGAAATAATATTGCCTAGATATTTAATATTCTACTCATATTGTACTAGTTTATTTATAGCTGTCGATATTGGGCTTTTGTTTACGAGTTATAATACATTTTCAGAATCTGATGTTGAGGTCGATTTTTTTCTAGTTTTCTTTTTGAATCAATTATCGAGGAAAATTGCAAATCTTAGGGCTAGTGGATCTCCACTAGCCCTAAGATTTGCAATTTTCCTCGATTTCACTTTCATTGAAAATTTAATTTCAAAATATTTCTATGAAATTACTTTTTTTGGAATAAAAACGGTAGGTTTTATAGTAGAAATCAAAGTACAAGTCCAAGGGAACTTTGAGATTCGCTTTTTTTTAGTAAACTTTGCCACATACTAGCAATTTCTCCTGTTTCGTGGGTGCGTTTACAAATCATATAATTGCTGATGGATAATCCTGGCTACAAAGTCGTGTCTATGCAAGTACTCTCCGTTAGCAAGGCGAGAACAACCAGAGATAATGTGCCGATTGATTCACTCGGACGGCCGGACGGTGGCCCGACATATGTCAACCGTGCCGTCCTTTACAAAAATAATAATAAATTAATTAATAATTAATTAATTATTATTACTTAATTTTTTTCTGCTTATTATTATTGTACGCCCAAAGGATGGACATAGCTGTTCACAAATTTATTTATTAACTAGCATTTGACTGCGGCTTTGCTCGCGTTAAATTCGGTATAACACAGTTCCCCTTTCCTGATTTGCAGGTACCTGCTACCTGCAGTTTTTGCCCTTGCGCCTTATTGATTTGTAATAGCAAAGCTAAGTTTTCCCTTTTCTTCCCTCTTTCTGCCTCATAACCTATTTTTTTTTAAATAGCGCATGTCCGTCTTCGGGGTGCCAACTATCTCTGTCCCTAGCAAAATTCATCAAAATCGGTTTAGCCATTAAGGCGTGAAGAGGTAACAAACAAACAAACTCACTTTCGCTTTTATAATATAAGTAGGATACCAGCTGTTTTATGTACACTTTCCTATGATCCACAATAAAGTTTTTTTTTTTTTTTATTATTGATAGGCTCGCGTTTGACCACTATCTCACCTGATGGTAAGTGATGATGTGGTCGACGATGAAGCACGCTTACCTAGAAATAACCTATTCACTCTTGACTTGAAGACCCCCAGGTTATAGCTATCAGGAAATACAGACTCCGGCAGGGAATTCCACTCCTTAGCAGTACGCACAATGAAAGTATTCCCAAACCGTTTAGTGCGTGTGGGTGGGATGTCTACCATTTGATTTGATTTAAAAAATATCTCTCAAGTATGCCAATTTCCTCACGATTTTATTCTTCACTGAAGCAAATGATAATGATGTACAATACGCACATGAAAGCGAAAATCAGAGGTTTCATCAATAGATGATTCGAAATAAATAAATCTTTTGGCTGCGTAGACTGAGATTTACAGCATAAAGGGACTAGAAACTTGAGTACACACGGCGACAGATCAACCTATACAAAACCAGTTTATGCTGCTCTCTCAACAACGGATCGTACACCATAGATTTCAAGTACAATGAGAGATCCGCATAAACTGGTTTTGTATAGGTTGATCTGTCGCCGTGTGTACCTATATGGTTAAATTTCAACTCGATACTTCAACGCGTTCCACTATAAAGGGTCATGACAAACAGACAGACAGTCAACAAAAGGCTTATTCGTGAACTCGCGCCTCATAAACTCGCGACTGCGCGCAAGTTAACACTTTCCGGATTTTACCTATTTTTGTTGTAGTCAACTCGGGACCGAGTGAAAATCTGGGGCCTAAGTCTGATCACTGATCGCATAATGGTTAATTTTGACAAGTTTGGTAATCTACTACATACTAAACTTGTCAAAATCAACCATTATGCGATCAGTGATCGACCATTCTGACACTATTGTAATAGCAGACTAAGGCCTCTGATGTATTTACAGTCATCTACAAAAGACCAAACACTTTTTTCAGAAGAATCACAAGGTGCTATCTCGGGCGCAGTCGCTAGTTTAAGAGGAGTTAACGAATAAGCCCAACAAGTGATCCAATAAGGGTTACGTTTTTCCCGATGAGGTACGAAACCCTAAAACGGTCGATCCCACTTTGTCTTAAACTTTGCCTCATTATTTAACGGAAAGTTAAATTACTCTTCCCTAATGCCACGCAAGCCTTTCCACTATGCGGGTTGTTCGAAAGAGATACCGCGGCCTCGGAACGTAAAGGGCATTAGAAGGAACATGGGTGGGTTCTAGTCAGTACAAGTCTGGCGGAGCGGGGGGGGGGGGCGCTCCGCCCAGAGCGGGGGAAGTCATTGGATGATTTCCCACCCGAAAAAAAAAGCCTTTCCACCAGCGAGCGCCATCCCTTTACGTGCAAATGCAGATAAAACTTTGTCATTTTCTCGCTTAAAATAAATTCTTCCCCGGAGACAGTCCATGTAAATAGAAACAGGAAACGGTTACAATAACTAATAACCCTCATTTCCTGTAAAACTGTCTCTTGTCAGTTTAACGACCTCCCATTCAGTTCGTAATATTTGCAGAACATGGTTGGAAATAAAAATGGCGGAAGCGCTTGGATAGCTTGCGGTGAATCCTTACTGTAATATTATAAAAGCGAAAGTGAGTTTGTTTGTTTGTTACGTCTTCACACCTTTTAATTTTAATATAGCTTGTATAATTTTTTTTTGACAAATGTTTTTGTCGGAAGAGATACTGCGCAATTTATAGCGCAAAATTTGACACTCGCATCGTGACGTTTCGGTGCATTGACAGTTCGCGGCGTCGACGTTCAAGTGGCTAAATGGCAAACCCGTTTTTAATGAATTTTGGTACAGAGATAGTTGGCACCCTGGAGACGGCCATAGGCTAAAAAAGTGAGAAAAGGGGAGAGAAACATTTTTTTTTTCGATTATTACGTGGGTTAAAGTTAGAGTTAGCCCAAAGTAACTAGGTATGCCACGCGGACGGGGTCGCGGGTTCATTATATTACTTTTCCCGCAGTGGGTGGAATCGAAGGGAGTGTCAGTTTGTACTAACTAAATCCCATCCACGGTCTTTTGGGTGCCCTTTGGTTTCTGGAGCTGGTATCTATTTTTGGTTGATAACTGTCAAAGATCAACAAATGAGAGCTGAGCTCAATAGCTTAACATGCTTTCCAAAGCACGGAAGATATATAATAGGGTGCAAGCCTCCTACCATCAACAGTGCTTAATTACTAATTAATTACTGTCAGAAAAATCTAGTAAATCTTCGCCTGACTTTGGAATCGATCCCAGGTCCTTATATTTAGCTGTGGCGATAGTGAGATTAAACCAACGAGGCTGTCAAGATATAATTAAAATGATACGTAATTATGGCCATGCTACCCTACCATGACGTGTTAAAGCAGAATTAATTCCACTGAGGGAAAGAGACAGAGCTATTATACAGGGTGTCTAGCACCATCTCTTTCCCTCAGTAGAATAAGTTTTGCTAAGACGTCATGGTAGGCCTACTGTTATATGTATTTCCCTACCAAATTATGATATCAAAATGATAAATATATAATACGAATAACTCTCCAAGGATTTACAACTAATCTGGATTAAATAAAATATTATCTGTGCCCCTCGATTTCCCTGGTGTAGACCGGGATAAGCTATTTAAATACCAGACCTACGCCTTTTATAATATTACTTACTTGCGCCCGCGACTTCGTCCGCGTGGCATAGTTACTAGGTGCTAACGCTAACTTTAACCCGCGTGATGATAAAAAAAAACATCTCTCTCTCCCCTTTTCAACCCTCTTTCTCCCCCTTATCTCACTTTAAACAAAAAATAGCCTATGCCCGTTTCCAGTACCAAAATCGGTTTTGCCGTTTAGGCATGAAGACGTAACAAACTTACTTTCGCTTTTATAATATTAGTAAGGATTGTGATTACTGATTAGTGTTAGAGATCAAATCAATACGTTTTTTTTATTAAATCTTGCGTCGCATTGGGAATTTCTCCTGTATCCTGAAACAACTACCTGTAAGTCATCTAAATATTTGTCGAACCCGCGACACAGCGCAGCAGACGATCACTCAGCCACTCTGCCAACAGCCACGTAAAGGTGTTAAGGAGTCTACACACCAAACCCGCCGACCCGCCGACACAGCCCGGCGGCTTGGTGTCGGCGACCCAAATATCATATAAATATCGTATGCGACATAATGTCGGCGGGTCGGCGGGTTTGGTGTGTAGACTCCTTTAAGGCCGTACCCTACGCAAATAACCTTGAGCATTCGCTTCCCTCTTTGCCGCGCAAGAGTGAGTGAGTGAGAGCAGTAGTGAATAATGCCTATTTTTTGGAATAAAATCTATATAAAATTAAGTATTGGGTTTTTGGAAAAAATATTTGTACCAAAATGTTCATTATAGAATTGTTGAATAGGAGTTTTACTAAATAATGACTCAATAAAAATAAAAACTAAATCTACAATAATGGAATCAAGATTATAAAGAAATTTAATGTATTTTTTTTTGTTACTTAGTTCGTTTTAAATAACAAGATAGCTCTAGAAAACTGTACAAAAACGGCTTGCGCGGTGTTTTAGTCGGGGTGGCGCCATAACACCCTTTATAAAAGGGTCTTAGAATAGAAAACTCTATTTCGGAGATTCAAAGACAATTCAGGAATGTAACAAAGTTACATAATATCGTGAATTTGATTCCCAAAGGAGGTGTCCTTAAATATCTAGAGTTTCTTACGGATATATCCAGAAATACTCTCCAATATAGTTGAAGGAAGGTTACTCTCCAATATAGGTTAGGTTAGATCTACACAAAATATTAATATTTAGACAAAATAATATAGGTATAAGTAGAACCTAAGTTTTATACCTATATTATTTTGTAAGTAGGTATCTGAATATCCTACTAGTAGCAAGATTGATTATTCCACGAAAAAGAACACCCTTTAATCGATTTGTTTGCAAGCTGCCTATCGACAATAAATACCTACTGTCTTATATAGTATATATAAAATAAAAACTGACACATTATCATACTGGTTAGTTCTGCATTCTTACCTGTCATAATATGCACTATGCAATAATTGCCCATAATCTACATATTTATATATATAATTCTTCTGTGAGTGTGTATGTCACTGAACTTCTCTCAAACGACTGGACCGATCTGGGAATGGTTTAGATTCACAATTTTGTCCGGCAGATGGCGCTGCATCACATTTTTTTTGTAAATACGTAGCGAAGCACATACCGGGCCGCTAGTATCCTACTTATATTATAAATGTAAGAGTTTGTGAGTATATGTATGTTTAATCCTCTTTCACGAAAAAACTACTGAACGGATCTCGATGAAATTTGGCACATACATAGATTATAGTTTGGAATAACACATAGAATATTATAATATATATATAATTTTTTATCATCACAAGGGCGAAGCCGCGGACGCTAACTAGTTTTATTATAAAGACAAAAGTTTGTGAGGTTTTATATAAGTTTGTTTGTTGCTCTTTCATGCAAAAACTACTGAATAGATTTTGATGAAACTTCACAATAATATAGCTTACATATCAGAATAACACATAGGCTACAATCCATAAAGATATATTGTATCTAATAATCATTATCACAATTTTCTATTAAGTACCACGTGAGGTTTTTATATAAGACTAGCTTTTGCCCGCGGCTTCGCTCGCGTTAAATTCGGTAGCGCCTTATTGATTTGTAATAGCAACGCTAAGTTTCCCCATTTCTTCCCTGGTTCTCCCTCATAACCCACACTTTAAAAAAAATAGCCTATGTCCGTCTCCTGGTTCCCAACTATCTCTGTACCAAAATTCAACAAAATCGGTTTAGCCGTTATAGCGTGAAGAGGTAACAAACAAACAAACTCACATTCGCTTTTATAATATTGGTAAGGACTAGCATTGTGTTGATGGATTATTTATTACGGTTTCGCAGAGGTATTTAAAGAAAACTTGTTTGATAACCAGTTTTATCAAGGAGCATCATATAGTATACTAGCTGTTCCACGCGGTTTCACCCACGCTGCTCAACACCTGTTGGTCGTAGCGTGATGTTATATAGCCTATAGCCTTCCTCAAGAAATGGACTATCCAACACTAAAAGAATTTTTCAATTCCTACCAGTAGTCCCTGAGATTAGCGCGTTCAAACAAACAAACAATCAAACAAACAAACTCTTCAGCTTTATAATATTAGTATAGATTAGCTGGCACCGCGTTATATCGAAAAAAATAAGTATCCTTTGTGTTATTCCAGACTATAATCTACTTCTGTGCTAAATTTCAACATGATCCGTTCTGCCGTTTTGACGTAAAAGAGTACATCCATACATTCATCCTCACAATCATTGGCATTTATAATATTACTAGCTTTTGTCCGCGGATTCGCTCGCGTTAAATTCGGACGAACACGGTTCCCCTTTCCTGATTTACAGGTACCTGCTACCTGTAGTTTTAGCCCTTGCGCTTTTTTTTTATTGTAATAGCAATGCTAAGTTTTCCCTTTTCTTCCCACTTTCTCCCTTATTGTTCACTCTTTTAATAAACATAGCCTATATCCGTCTCCAATGTCCCAACTATTATTTAACTATTATTAGTGGTAAATAAATAAATAAACTATCTCCGTACCAAAATTCATCAAAATCGGTTAAGACATTAAGGCGTGAAGAGGTAACAAACAAACAAATAAACAAACTCACTTTCGCTTTTATAATATTAGTAAGGATAAGATTTAAATACACATACATACATAAATATAGTATAGGATTTTATCCTTTACCTTGTTTCCTTAACCTTGTTACTATTATATTAATTTATTCTTATAACTTGTTATTAATATTACGTGTTATGGTTTGAACAACTTTACTTTACAGCTACCATGACGTCTTAATGCAGAACTTCTTCCACTGAGGGAAAGAGACAGAGCTATACAAGGTGTCTAGCACCATCTCTTTCTCACATAGGAATATGAACTGCTATAAGATGTCATGGTAACCCTACTGTTCAGTTATCTGTGGAGGTTTGTAAATGGATTTTCGAGTTACTACTTTTGTATTGTTGGCTGTAAGCCACTCAAACATCTAAATCTAAACTAATATTATAAATGCGAAAGTAACTCTGTCTGTCTGTCTCTTCTTCACGCCTAAACCACTGAACCGATTTTAATGAAATTTGGTACAGATATAGTCTGGGACCCGAGAAAGGACATAGGATAGTTTTCATCCCGGAAATCCCTCGGGAACGGGAACTATTAATCCACGTGTACGAAGTCCCGGGCAAAAGCTAGTAGTGAAATAAATTTACCGTATACCTCTTTTGTTGAACAATCATTGTTGCGTAGAAAATTTAGTTTATCTACCTTCTTTTTTTTTTTTAAACACGTTGCCCTACACTAGAAATTTCTCCTGTATCGTGGGTGCGTTTACAAACATTTGAACTCACTTACACAAACAGCCAGACCCGGAACAACTATCTGTAGGCCATACGAATAATTTTTCCGTGATGTGATCGAACCCGCGACACATAGCGCAGCAGTCAATCGCTTAGCCACTGCGCCAACCGTGTCGTCAAAGACATTGAACGCATGTACAGACGCCTGCACATCAAGCTACAACAATCTGTCAGATTTCTTTGATAGATTTTCAACTTTTCTAACCTTGACGGAGTTCTCTTGCGAGGAGGCTATCCTGGCTGAATGATTAAGCTATGTATGTCATAAAATATATGGTCACCACAACAAAAAATGTGTGCAAATTTTCAAGTCAATCTGTTGAAGGAAACTGTAGCCCTACTATGACCTCTCAAAAGGGATGGTGCTAGACACCCTGTATAGCTCTGTCTCTTTCCCTCAGCGGAATAAGAATTGCTTTAAGATGTCATAGTAGCCCTTCTGTTCCGAAATTCATTTGCAAGTTTTACTAAACATACTAATCTTGTTTATTTTGCAAGTAGGTTATTACAAACACTTTTACATGTAATTTTTTTTTAATAAAAAAGAAAAATTAGATGAGGCCGGTGTTTCGCACCCGACTACTCTGAGAACAAACAGCCGAAACAAACTCAGAGGTCATAGTCTCCACCGCCGTGCCCTCGTAGAGGCGATCGGCGGCGGTGATCTCTCGCGTCCGGCCCTGGTTCAGGCCATGGTCCGGAGCGAGAGGGAATGGGAAGCGGTCACCACCTTCTGCGAAGCAGTAATGCTAGCGAAGGAGGTGGCCGGGCGTTTGAGGGAGAGAACATCTGCCCAACCCAGCCGCCGCGGGAGACGCCCATGGCGCCGGGCGCCGCGAGACGACTTCCGGCCACCGTAGATGCGGGCCTGTGGGCGGTGAGCAATGGGTAGTTCACCGTCCGTCCGTCGATTGACGACAGGCCGTGTCGACGGCGCGTTCGTGTTTCACGCGCGCCTCAAAGAGAGTCAGCAACGCAGAGGGGCTTGCCAGAGCCTCTGCCTGCCGGGGTTGCGGGTTGTTCGAAAGAGATACCGCGGCCTCGGAACGTAAAGGGCAAAAGAAGAAACATGGGTGGGTTTTAGTCAGTACAAGTCTGACGTGCCCTCCCGCTCCGCCCAGAGCGGGGGAAGTCATTGGATGATTTCCCACCCGAAAAAAAAAAAAAAAAAGGTCATAGTCTCTTTTAAGGTCCAGACAAAAATCTTGATCAACACCAACTTACATGAAGACTATGCAGATTAGTGTCTGAAGTGGTCTTTTAAAAAAATCACCACACAGATAAAGTGGACCTGTCCAGTCTTTGCAAGCATTTGTTAGCTATCGTGAAGCTCGACACATAACTCAAAGAGCTTAACGAAACGACGAACAATACCAGAAAAGGACATTTGTGTAAGTTGCTAATAGTACTCAAACTGTCAGATAGTCGCCAAAAACATAAAATTAAATAAAAGTAATGATTCACGGACAAGGCAAGTTAAACAAAATAAATCTAAAGCTGTTTATTAAACTACTAGCTTTCGCCCGCGGCTTCGCTCGCGTTAAATTCAGTATAACACACCAAGCAGACCTGAAGTTTTTGCTCTTGCGCCTGGTGGATTTGTAATAGCAACGCTAAGTTTTCCCTTTTCTTCCCTCGTTCTCCCTCATATCCCACTTTTTTTAAATAAAAATTAGCCATACACATATTGTACCAAAATTCATCAAAATCGGTTTAGCCATTAAAGCGTGAAGAGGTAACAAACAAACAAACAATCTCACTTTCGCTTTTATAATATTAGTAAGGATTTCTCTCTTTCAAGGTTAACAAATGAATGATAATCTCAATGCGATGATGTTGAAAAAAGACAACTAAATTCTAAGTAATCCAAGAAAGGCATTACGGCATTTTAATGAAAAATTCTAGCTCAACTTTGTTAATGTCTTAAGACTTATTTCCCAATGGTACACATTGGATGAATTTTCCCAGAATTCCTTTTAGTAGAACATCTCTTTTGACGTCTATTTTCTGAGTTTCTGAGGTGTTGATTACTTAATTAAAATTATTTCTAAACTTGAATAACAGACATAAATCGTGTTGGTAACTTAAAATTGTTCTAATCATCGTTTTTTCTCTCCGATAGAACTCGCAGTGTAATTCAGCAACACCACATCGCCCACATAGCTGATGCTGGTAATGTTAACACTGTCAACTCGACAGCCGATACGAATGCTGCTAAACTCGACAAATATTTACAAATAGATTGAAGAGTCTGGGAGACGGCATCGCCCCTTTTTTATTTTATTTTTTTGGGTGGGAAATCATCCAATGACTTCCTCCGCTCTGGGCGGAGCGGGGGGGCATACCAGACTTGTACTGACTAAAACCCACCCATGTTTCTTCTATTGCCCTTTACGTTACGAGGCCGCGGTATCTCTTTCGAACAACCCGCAACCCCGGCAGGCGGAGGCTCTGGCAAGCCTCTCTGCTTTGCTGACTCTCTTTGAGGCGCGCGTGAAACACGAACGCGCCGTCGACACGGCCTGTCGTCAATCGACGGACGGACGGTGGACTACCCATTGCCCACCGCCCACAGGCCCGCATCTACGGTTGTCGGGAGTCGTCTCGCGGCGCCCGGCGCCATGGGCGTCTCCCGCGGCGGCTGGGTTGGGCAGATGTTCTCTCCCTCAAACGCCCAGCCACCTCCTTTGCTAGCACTACTGCTTCGCAGAAGGTGGTGACCGCTTCCCATTCCCATGGCCTGAACCAGGGCCGGACGCGAGAGATCGCCGCCGACGGCATCGCCTCTTGTCTCACACCACACTCCTGCTCATACGTATTAGAGATCATGTTAGACAAGTTCACATACTTGATTTGGTTCGTTGATTGGTATCTTCTTTCTAATATCCAAGGTTGGTAAATTCGACTTTGTTGGTCTAATATTTGAAAGAGCTGCTTCTGAGAAAGGGGTCCCGGTTTCGTTTGCCAGTTCGTGCAAAATTTGTTTTTTCACCAGGGATTTAGTGGAAACCCGGATCTCGGGTTGGTGAGGGTGCTAAAATATGGGTTTAGCTGTAGGCGTCCACCTCATCACTTCCAGCGTCACTTGTTGTGAAAAAACGTGCGTTATTATGATGTTCGTTTGGATAATTTCCTGAACGTCGCAAATTCCACTTTTGAAGATTAATGTTACCGCCGACAGCTTACTCTCCGCCATTAAATTACAAGGTCGTTTCTTCCCACAATATTAATGTTTATTGCAATGTTTTTTACAGTAAGTCGAGCTGAAGATAAAATAATGGGTCTTTAGAGTCGAAAAATGTCTTCTTCAAGAATAGTGATGAACGTTATTATTTGACGGTGTCTTACTTTACTTTTTCTCTCGAGAAAAAGGTTCTGGGCATACTTTCTCAAAACTAGTATTTTTTGGGGTGGGAAATCATCAAATGACTTCCCGGGAGTCTTAGACTTGTACTTGACTTGTACTGACTAAAACCCACCCATGTTCCCTACTGCCCTTTACGTTCCGGGGCCATGGTATTTCTTTCGAACAACCCGCAACCCTGGCAGGCGAAGGCTCTGGCAGGCCCCTCTGTTTTGCGAACTACGAACTACCCATTGCTCACCGTCCGCAGGCCCGCATCTACGGTGGCCGGGAGGCGTCTCCCGAGGCGGCTGGGTTGGTTGTATTAGGTTAACTTTTGTTCTATAAGATTATAACCTGATGAGACCGTAGTAGTTGAGAAATTGAATAATTCTGTTGTTTTAAGTACCGGAATAGTTGAGAAATATAATAATTCTGTTGTTTTAAGTACCGGAATAGTTGAGAAATTTAATAATTCTGTTGTTTTAAGCAATGCATATATAGCAACTTTTTTATTTGTCTTTGACCGCCTCGTTCGTATCGTTGCAAGCCCAACTGCTGTACATGAGGTCTTGGGTTTTGTGCCTGGTTGATCGCTATAGTTTGGTAATCCTTGCTAATATTATAAAAGCGAAGTGAGTTTGTTTGTTTGTTACCTCTTCACGCTTTAATGGCGACACCGATTTTGATGAATTTTGGTACAGAGGTAGTTGGGAACCAGGAGACGGACATAGGCTAATATTTTTTTTGAAAAAAGTGGGATGTGAGGGAGACAGAGGGAAGAAAAGGGAAAACTTAGCGTATGGAACAATGTGATTTCTTAGCCGGATTTACTTGGAATTTCGAATAGAGAGTAGCGAATGGAACCGCTGGGACCAGCTAGTAATACTATGTATATAATACCACAACATATATTATAGAGATGATAATACCTACGTCTTAAGATAACATTGTAAACCGTATCGTACGTGGTTCCACTTAATTGCCATACGTCAGCACCATTTCCAAATTATTCACAGCCTGAGATGGGGATTCATTAATGTAATTTATTGAAGCGTGTTGATTGCTTCATTGGATTAATAGGTAGAACATGTGTTTATGTCAGTTTATGAACGTACTAGCTTTCGTCCGCGGCTTCGCCCGCGTTAAATTTGGGGTAACCCAGTTTCCCCTTGCGCTTTATTGATTTGTAATAGCAACGCTTAGTTTTGCCTTTTCTTCCCTTTTTCTCCCTCAAATCCCGCTTTTTTAAAATAAAAAATAGCCTATGTCCGTCTCCTGGTTCCCAACTATATCTGTACCAAAATACATCACAATCGGTTTAGCCATTAAAGCGTGAAGAGGTAACAAACAAACAAACTCACTTTCGCTTTCATAATATTAGTAAGGATGTACAGGATGGAAATGAGCCATCACAAATGTGTCAACCAATCATTAAGGGGGTAATGGCAGCTTAAGCAAAATCATAATAGGTTAATGAAATTAATTATGTTACCATACGTGAAATAATAATTCACAATATTAACGTTTGTGGCCATTTGTCCAATGCCAATGTCCTTTTTTTGGTATTGTTCGTCGTTTCATTGAGCTCTTTGGGTTATGAGTCGAGCTACACGATAACTGACAAATGCTTGCACTGATTGGACAGCTCCACTCAATCTGTGTGGTGATCCCTGGTCTGGTACATAGCCAGGCTACGGACGTTGATTAATCTACGTAATTCATATTATTATCCTATAGTGATTTTGCAAAAGCAGCCAATTTTGACACCCAGCTACCCTACCATGACGTGATAAAGCAGAACTTATTCCGCTGAAGGAAAGGGACAGAGCTATACAGGGTGTCTAGCACCAGCTTTTTCACTCAGTGGAATAAGTTCTGCTTTAAGATGTAGGCCTACTGTTCATTAATGTCAATATTACTTGGGAACGGCATTTATTTTAAAATCGCTTTTGATAGAGATTAACAAAATAATTTGGTCTATTAATATAATTTTTGCAAGTATACAATATCCTACTAATATTATAAATGTGAATGTTTGTGAGGATGGATGTTTTTTACTCTTTCAAGTCAAAATGGCTGAACGGATCTTGATATACTGTGGCACAGAGGTAGATTATAGTCTGAAATAACACATTTGATATTTTTTCGATTCTCACGCGGACTATGCCGCCCGCAGAACATCCATACAGCCATCCATCCTCACAAACATTCGCATTTATAATATTAGTAGGATTTAGCAACCCAATAGGCAATAAGTTTAAATATTTTCCACGTTTTTGTTTTTTTTTTTTAAAGTTTGTTTATAAAAAAAAAATTTACAAACAAAGAATAATCTTTGTTGTTAATTTGGAGTTAATCACGACAGGTTTTGAGGTGAAATAACAACAAATCCACGATTTAAAGTAACGAATTCGATGAAAATATTTCTGAATTTTGCATATTTATATTTAAAGTTTTAATTAAACTTTAATCAAATGCTCTTTGAATATTTGCATATTCATCAACATGGCTAATGTCAAAAAGAACGTGAACGAAAAAGGTATCGCGAGAATTGATTTGCAAATACATTAAACTTGATTTGACCTAGCGCAGGAACTAGTTTCAATTAATTATTGACTAGGTGCCATTATATGAAAGAAAGAGAAATATTGATATGACGGGCCTGTTGGTCTAGTGGTTAGTGGCCCTGACTGCTGAGCCGGAGGTTTGAACGCGCTAATCTCAGGGACTACTGGTTGGAATTGGAAAATTCTTTTAGTGTTGGATAGTCCATTTCTTGAGGAAGGCTATAGGCTATACAACATCACGCTACGACCAACAGGTGCTGATCAGCGTGGGTGAAACCGCGGGGAACAGCTAGTAAATTATAAAAGTATGTATATTAGTTGTCTGGTTACCATAACACAAGCTCTGCTTAGCTTGGGATCAGATAGCCGTGTGTGAATTGTCCCAAGATATTTATTATTTATATTTATTTATTAGTCGCAATGACAAGGAGCACACAAACTGACAAAGAAAAACATTGAACATACAAACCATTATAACCGATTTCTATGAAAAGTTGAGGTTATGCATTTCACCAGCGTTGTTTTTTATATATGTAGTACATTTAGCAAATATAATAGATATATAACCAGGCTCGTCAGATCCTGTTCTTTTCTTTAAAATCCATGATAGTTTTCAAATCAAAATAAAATATTTTTATTTGACATAGGCCTACATAGGCACTTATAAAACGTTAAGACGAACGACAATAAGATATTACTTACTACTACAAGGCCTACAATGTCCACTCATTCACAACGAATTGGTAAAATAGAATCTTTACAAGAAATAGAAAAAAGTATTGAAAAATAGAATAAAGTTTTTTGAGAATTTGAGTCACTTCAGTGATGTAGTACCTACGCCTGCAGGTCAAGCTACCCGAAACTGTCAATTTTTTCCAATGAACCTTAAACCTTAATGCTTCAGAAATAAAGTCGAAAATCTATCAAAGAAATCTGACAGATTGTAGTAGCTTGATGTGCAAGCGTCTGTACAATGTGAACTGTTTTTTTTTTAATATTTGGTGCCCAGTGCTGTTTAGAAATCCGAATACTTGCAGTAGGTATCTGAATATCAATTTTAATAAAAATCGCCATGAAGAAAAAACACTTAATTTTTTCACACTGACTATTTTCAGAGAACATCAACATTTTCTCACTATCGTTGTCAATGCTCGCTATGCAGTACGTCAAGTTGAAACGAAATTGACAGGACTGTGTTATTTGTAACTAGGTTCCGCCCGCGACTTCGTCCGCGTGGCATAGTTACTTTGGGCTAACGCTAACTTTAAACCGCGTGATAATAAAAAAAATATTTTTCTCTCCCATTTTCTTCCATCTTTCTCCCCCCTTTTTTAGCCTATGTCCGTCTCCTGGTTCCCAACTATCTCTGTATCAAAATTCATCAAAATCGGTGAAGCCATTGAAACGGCGTGATGAGGTAACAAACAAACAAACTCACTTTCGCTTTTATAATATTAGTAAGGACGTAAGGATAATAATAATCACTGTAATAGCATGACGTTCTAGGCTGAGTTTCCAGGTCAGTCAAAATATTATTAGTTTTTTTTAGTACTCAGGATTTGAGCTCGATTGATAGCAATCTATACTAATATTGTAAAGCTGAAGAGTTTGTTTGTTTGTTTGTTTGTTTGAACGCGCTAATCTCAGGGACTACTGGTTGGAATTGGAAAATTCTTTAGTGTTGGATAGTCCATTTCTTGAGGAAGGCTATAGGCTATATAACATCACGCTACGACTAACGGGTGCTGAGCAGCGTGGGTGAAACCGCGTGGAACAGCCAGTAAGCTATACGATAGACGAGCTTATTCTACTAGTGATATATTTGCATGTTGATTGATAGAAAGGGGGAAACAGAAGGCCAAAGACAAGACTAATGGTATTGTGTCAGGAATAATTTGAAGGAGTAAATGAAGCTCCTACCGGGGTTGCGGGTTGTTCGAAAGAGACACCGCGACCCCGAAACATTATAGGCAAAATAAGGAAAATGGTTGGGTTTTAGTCAGTACAAGTCTGACCCTCCCGCCGCTCCACCTAGAGCTGGGGAAGTTATTTGATGCTTTCTCATTCCCAAAAAAAAAAGCGTAAATGATGCCATGGTGTGTGACAGGGTAGGACCCCAAATAAAAGATTCCAAAGAATTGATAACCTCCTCCTTTTTTTGAAGTCGATTAACAAAATGGGACAAGGACACGAAAATTATGTTGTTATTGATAAATGATGTTTATTTTGCAAGTAGGTTTTCACAAACACTTTTACACGTCTTTTTTAAAAAACTAGATGAGGCCGGTGTTTCGTACCCGACTACTCTGAGAAGAAACAGTCGAAACAAACTCAGAGGTCATAGTCTCTTTTAAAGTCCAGACAAAAAAAATCTTGGTCAATCACTTCAGCACTTCATGCAGATTAGTGTCTGAAGTGGTCTTTTTAAGAAAGCACCACACAGATTAAGTGGACCTGTCCAGTGCAAGCATTTGTCAGTTATCGTGTAGCTCGACTCATAACCCAAGGAGCTCAACGAAACATATTCAAAAACCATTTTCTTTTCTTAAGTATTGCACTCTCCTAATCATAAAACGACCTTCATACCTAATTCATTCAAAAGTCTTATATAAATAAACCCAAGCAAACGGATTGAATAACATTTCTCCTTTCAACAAGTCTTCTGTTTATATTTTAGAGAATAAACATTGGTTATCGGCCCACTTCGGTTGTAAATTCAAACGATATAATCCTATTTGAACAAAGTAAATCTGTCACAATATTTTCTCACAATGATTTTCAATAGATCTCAAAAATTCACGAGAATAAAATACACGTGGATTTGTGAAAAGTAGGAGTTTACAGAAATATTTTTCAATACACTTTTTTTCGGGTTGGGAAATCATCAAATAAATTCCCTCACTGTAAGCGGAGCGGGGGGGAGTGTCAGACTTGTACTGACTAAAACCCACCCATGTTCCTTCTATTACCCTTTGCGTTCCGGGGCCGCGGTATCTCTTTCGAACAACCCGCAACCCCGGCAGGCGGAGGCCCTGGCAAGCCCCTCTGCTTTGCTGACAGCTCTTTGAGTCGCGCGTCAAACACTAACGCGCCGTCGATACGGCCTGTCGTCAATAGACGGCCGGACGGTGAGCTACCCATTGCTCACCGTCCACAGGGCCGCATCTACGGTGGCTGAGGAGAGTAGTCTTGCGGCGCCCGGCGCCCGGGGCGTCTCCCGCGGCGGCTGGGTTAGTTTGAGGTTCTTTCCCTAAAACGCCTGGCCACTTCCTTCGCTAGCATGACTTCGCAGAAGGAGGTGACCGCCTCCCATTCCCTCTCGCTCCGGACCATGGACTGAACCAGGGCCGGACGCGAGAGATCGCCGCCGCCGATCGCCTCGACGAAGGGATGGCGGTGCTTCGCCCAAGCTGGGCAGACCACCACTGTGTGCTCCACCTTGTCTTCCAGGCGATCGTCACAACGGTGACACCCAGGCGATTCCTCCCGCCCAATTATGTGCAGGAAAAGGCGGTAGGTGAGGACGCCATGACGTCTCTCCAGCCACTCCTCAAAGAGGGGACTTACCGCCACTATTGTGGCGTGCCCTGCACGGGGTTGCGACATTCGCTCTCTCCATGCCACCATGAGATCGCATCGTGGTCTGTCCGCTGGGCGACAATTTGCCGCGTTTCCCGCCGGTGTAGTGCCCCCGCGCACCACTCATAGAAGTGCGCGAGGACTATCACCATCAGATCCCACGGTGGCAATCCGGCAAGGAGGCTCCCTGCCTCGCCGGAGCCATGCGGTAGCTCCGTTTCTATACACTTTACAATGGAAAAACTAGCTCGTATTTGTCACACGCGCTTTCGTTTATTCTGTATCATCACGGATAACAATAAATGTCTGCTCTGTTCCTGATTTGTTATTTATTGTAATAGCAAAGCTAAGTTTCCCTTTTCTTCCCACATTCTCCCTCATTGCTCAATTTTAATTTAAAAAAAAAATCCTGTGTCCTTCTCTAGGGTCTCAACTATCCCACCAAAATTCACTTTCGCTCTTATAATATTAGTAAGGATTTTTACCAAATTGATATTTATTTAAGTTCTAAATTTTAGAGAGCAGAAAAAAAACCCATGATTGAATAAATAAAAAGAAACGAATATTGTTTTTTCTGTCTGTAATATTGTTGGTCACACGGGGTTTTCCATTAGAAATCCCGGGAAGATCCATATTAACATCAACATTTCGATGCAAGTACTTAAATAACCCTACCTAATTCCGTTCTCTGCTCATAACTCAAGGATCTCAACGACACCACGAACACTAAAGAATGGACATTTAGGTAGACCGCATAAAGTACATATTCCTGTCTCCCTTTACTTTCTTTATCCAATCTTTTTAACCCAATTTTCGTCCATTAAATTTATTGTTTTCATTTTTCATTATTAAATTTTTACATATTTCTTAAAAAAAGTAAAAAACATTTAAAATGTAAAAATAGTAGCCCACCGGTATCGGAAACAGGGTCCAAGCTACCGGCGGTCAGAGCTCTAGAGAAAGGAACCTCCTAATAATACGAGCCGTGTCCAGGAGTACCGCTTTTTGTATCAAGCCCTTGATCCTACTGCCTAACGAGAGCCTCCTCAGGTATTGGTCGAGGCTCTTGGCAATAAAGCCTTTGGCAGATATGATTATCGGCACAATGATCGCTGAGTCCACATCCCCCATGTCGACAACCTCGCGAGCCAAGTCAATATACTTGATTTGCTTATCTTTCTCGGCTTTCACAATAACCCATTTTATTATTAAACACGTCGTTTTAAATTACGCGTGCGATTTCTTTCTTTTTTCGTTCCCACGGCTTATAAGCCACCCACATCAAAGGAAGTTTCGGACAAATTTTATTAGCACACAAGAGCGCAAAGTGGGTAATGATGCCTGTATCTACATTCGATTGACTCGGGTGAACGATTTGTTGAACAAGTATTCATTCGACTATAGTACGGCCAACGAGAAGCGATACGAAAGGTCATTAACCTAAAGAACAACTGTGGCGTTGACTATCTAAAATCTTCTAGCTCTTTCCATCTTGTGCCTTTGTCGTAATGTCTCGTTCTCCCGGCAAAAACATGACAACGTTAAGACGGGTTCGCCAACATTCGGGCGGCCATTTTAGATGGGGTTTTAGCATGGGTTTTGTTTACATTTGGTATCGTTTCTCGTTGGCCGTGCTATAGGGTTGTTGTTCACTGCTTTTGAAACGGTTGAAGAAAACCGGCCATTTTGAGAAAACCCTTCTTAAAAAGCAAAAAATTTAGGTAGTGTGAAATCCAGCTGCTTATGAGGTACTACCAGGGTTGTGGGTTATTTTCGAAAGACATATTTTTTTTAACTTTTCTCCACACTAGGATTTCTCCTGTATCGTAGGTGCTTTCACCAAAATTTAAACTCACATTCACAAACAGTCAGACCCTATTTATACCGTGCGGGGATTGACCCCGCGACACTAGTGCAGCAGTTGATCGCTCAGCCACCGCGCCAACCGTGCTGTTATAATATACTAGCTGTTCCACGCGGTTTCACCCACGCTGCTCAGCACCTGTTGGTCGTAGCGTGATGTTATATAGCCTATAGCCTTCCTCAAGAAATGGACTATCCAACACTAAAAGAATTATCCAATTCCAACCAGTAGTCCCTGAGATTAGCGCGTTCAAACAAACAAACAAACTCTTCAGCTTTCTAATATTAGTATAGATATAAAGTGCAAAAGAAGGAACCTGGAGGGGTTCTAGTCAGTAAAAGCCTGACACTTCTCCTTCCTTCCTTCCAGAGTGGGAAACGTCATCTGATGGTTTCATATTCCAAAAAAATGGCGATAAGGATTTTGTGAGGATTCTATGTGTTATTCCAGACTATAATCTACCTCTGTCAAAATTTATCAAAATCCGTTCAGCTGTTACGACGTGAAAGAGTAACAAACATCCATACATCCATTCATCCTCACAAACATTCGCATTTATTATATTAAGTAGAATTTTTGTTATGATTTGAGCTAAATGAATATTATATGTACGTGTTATATTGCTAATTATTTAATAGATACGCTAAGCCTAGCGTCATCTAGAACTTACTATTTAATTTTGACAACAACTCCTCGTGAGCTTTCAATATTGTTGGTCTATGTTTCTTTTGCTCACCTCCTGTTTGATTTTCGCCTTGGAATGTGGGCATACATTATGGCGGTCCATAAATAAAGTTAAATGTTTCTAGTATTTATGTTATTCTTTATTTTAACCAATCACTCCAACAATTTTCATTCACTAGCTGTTCCACGCGGTTTCACCCACGCTGCTCAGCACCTGTTGGTCGTAGCGTGATGTTATATAGCCTATAGCCTTCCTCAAGAAAAGGACTATCCAACACTAAAAGAGTTTTCCAATTCCAACCAGTAGTCCCTGAGATTAGCGCGTTCAAACAAACAAACAAACAAACTCTTCAGCTTTATAATATTAGTATAGATTTGCAAGAAACAGAGGCATTATTGTTATAAATTTATTCCAGCATTACCCTTTTTTTGGTGTGAAAAATCATCACATAACTTACCCCGCTCTGGGCGGAGCGGGGAGGCGAGTCAGACTTTAACTGACTAAAACCCACCCATGTTCCTTCTATTGCCCTATACTTTCTCGGTCGGCCGCGGCATCTCTTTCGAACAACCCGCAACCCCAGCAGGCGGAGACCCTGGCAAGCCTCTCTGCTTTGCTGACATCTCTTTGAGACGCGCTCGAAACACAAATGCGCCGTCGACATGGCCTGTCGTCAATCCGACGAACAGACGGTGACCTACCTATTGCTCACCGTCCACAGGCCCGCATCTATGGTGGCCGGGAGTAGACTCGTGGCGCCCGGCCGGCGCCCGGGGCAACTACCGCGGCGGCTGGGTTGATTTGAGGTTGTCTCCCTCAAACGCCCGGCCACCTTCTTTGCTAGCATTACTGCTTCGCAGAAGGAGGTGACCGCTTCCCATTCCCTCTCGCTCCGGACCATGGACTGAACCAGGGCCGGACGCAAGAGATCGCCTCTACGAGGGCACGGCGCGGCGATGCTCCGGCCAAGCTGGGCAGACCGCCACTGATATCCTAAGGCTCAAACTCATTCGCTCATTACATACTCTTACCTACACACATACAAAAACACACACACTTTCACAACCATATTTTAGTTTTCGTAGATTAGTTTATTTTTTATTATTGTTTTATTGATAAACCAGTTTAAAGTTAAAATCAACAATGTATCGATGTCTCCTAATACAGGTTTTTTCAGCTAAAGAGGAGGCTCCAATCACTATTTATTAAAGTAAGAGAACTTGTTGAGTCTAATAAACATGTTCTCATTTGCTTTTCATTTGCCGCATATTTGGTGACTTGAAAACGGCAGCTAACAATTTCACAGAGCTAATAAATTCATAGTAATTTAATGTAGTCTTGATACTTGTGAAATAAATTTAGATCGATCTTATTTTAGTGGGCAAGTGAATTTACGACATGTTCTTAGTATACTACATAGATAAACTACGTGTTTTAAGGGATCCGTCTTCAAAAGACAAAAACCGGAATCCTTATTGAATCACTTTGTTGTCTGTTTGTCTGTCAAGACTCTTTATCTCGGGAACGCGTGAAGTTATCAAGTTGAAATTAAAACCTTATACTCGAATCTGTAGTTCCTTTGTATTGTGAAAAAATCAACCTTCTATGTCTACGCAGTCCAAAGCTGTTTATTTCACAAGTTTGTACGGAACCCTTTGTACCCGAGTCTGACTCGCTCTCACTGTTTTTTCGCAACGGCCCTATCTCGAAATAACCATTTCATACAACAAGCGTTAAGAATAACACTATATTTAACTATTGAATGAAACATTTTCCACTACTTTTCCTTGGAAATCTGATTGGTTTGAACACTTGTGGTCTAGAGTACACCCGTACTCACAACAAACACATAAAAACTCGGTGTTGCAAGTCGTAAAAATCCTAAAAATCGAATATAACTACGTGCAATGCCAACACTGCCTTTCACTAGCTCTGAAGTTTGTTTAGCTTACCACACACGTGACTTAGTGAAAAAATAGTTAATACACCATGCGAACAGAAGAGTAACTATTCTAAAGGAATTTAAAACCATTTATTTTGCTAAAAGAATTTATTACGACCTACGCGAATGAATATATTGTAATGTAAGCAATGTCCGATGTATTTATGTTTTCCGCCATTTTGGATTTGATGTCAGGGTTGCTGGGTTAGTGTTGTGTGACCCGATGTGAGTTGTTCAGAATATATCTGTTGTTATTGTTGCGTAAGAGGTACTGTCGATATTGATAGAATTGTTGATCTGACATTGTTGTTTTTTTTTTTAATTTTGCCCCACATTTGGAATTTCTCCTGTATCGTGCGGTGCGGAGCGTATACAAACATTTAAACTCACATACAAACAGCCATACCCGGAACAACTACCTGTAGGCCTTACAAATATTTGTATCGTGCGGGGATCGAACCCGCGACACGCTGCGCAGCAGTCCCTCTATCTCAAGAACACGAGGAAGTATCGAGTTTAAGTAAAAACCATATTTTGAAGTCTGTGGTCTGGCCCTAGAAACTGTGAATAAATCAAACGCTCTAATACTCCGTTCCAATAAACAAAAACGACTCGTTTTGCTTGCTATTTTGACATAAGTCTCATAAGACTTATGTCAAAATATAACTATCCGTAAGCAAAACGAGTCGTTTTTGTTTATTGGAACGGGGCATAAGTCTACGCAGTTAAAAGATACCGTTTGTTCGGTACCCTCAGTGCACTAGTCGAACTCGTAGTTAGCCGGTTTTTCATCTTTTCATTATCAAAAAAAAAAGTTTAATTATTAGCCTTGATTCGAAAGAACTGCTACCCTACTATGACCTCTTAAAGCAATTCTTATTCCACTGAGGGAAAGAGACAGAGCTATACAGGGTGTCTAGCACCATCTTTTTCCCTCAGCGGAATAAGAATTGCTATAAGATGTCATAGTAGCCCTTCTGGAAGTCGAAATGACTTCTACCTAGGTACATATATTTTGAAATCAAACAAAAATAAATATAAGAATATAGTTAAAGAATCAAAACTAAAAAACACGCGTTTGATGGAGCATACAATTTTTATCATGGTGGTAACCTTCATTCATTATCCATGTCAATTTATGTCTATCTAGCTTTTGCACGCGTTTTCGCTCGCGTTATATTCGGGGTAACACAGTTCTCCCTTTCTGATTTGCAGGTACATACCTGTTACCTGTAGTTTCGCCCTTGCGTCTTATTGAATATATACAATGCGAAATTGCCCTTTTCTTCCCTCTTTCTCACTCATTTCTCACTTTAAAAAAAAAAGTTAGCCTATGTCGGTCTCCAGGGTCCCAACTTTCTCTTTACCAAAATTCGTCAAAATTGATTTAGCCATTAAGGCGTGAAGATGTAACAAACAAACAAACTCACTCTTCGGATTCATGTCAATTTATGTCTTATCATACAGTCATACTATTTATATCATCATAAAAATCTTCTTCGTATTAATATTCGTATTCGTATTTACGAAGTTGTCTTGGTATGGACATGTGATGAGGAGGGATGAAGGACATGTGACTAAAAGAGTGATGGATCTGAATGTTGATGGACGGAGAGCGAGAGGAAGGCAAAAGAAAAGATGGATGGATTGTGTAAGGAGTGATATGAAGGAGAAAGGAGTAAATGATGCCATGACGTCTTATAGGGGAGAATGGAAGAAGAAAACGTGTTGCGCCGACCCCAAATAAAATGGGACTAGAGCAGGAAAATGATGTATTTACGAAGACTGTTATACTGAAGACTGATCATTGCCGAAGTACATATTGTTTCTAGAAATTTTACATTTTCCATGATTTAATAACACAGAATGCTACTTTAATTTCGCATCACGAAATTCCTCGACCAAATAAGAATTTTCTTTTAAAAAAAGATTGAGTATATTTGTCGATAGAATGTGATGTGGGTCGGAATTTTTGATCTTAGCTAAAACTCAACCTATGTCTTTGGATAAAACCCCTATCCTCATTAAATTCTAAAATCGTGTAGGCACTGTCAGGGAAATTGCTGGTTACATTCTAATATGTGTTTAAATGTATACTAACTGAGCCCTGCCTGAGGGAAGGAGACAGAGCTATACTGGGTGTGTAGCACCATCTCTTTCCCTCTGTGGAATAAGTTCTGCTTTAAGACGTCATGGTAGGCTTACTGGTCTCCTTCTCAATTAGAGGTTTGAAAGATAGATAGTAGCCGATTCTCAGACTTACTGAATATGCATAAAAAAGTTCATAAGGATTGTTCGAGCCATTTCGGATCAGTATGGTAACTAACAATGTGATACGAGAATCCTTACTAATATTATAAAAGCGAAAGTTTGTTTGTTTGTTACGTCTTCACGGCTAAACCGATTTTGATGAATTTTGGTACAGAGATAGTTGGGTACCAAGAGATGGACATAGGCTAATTTTAATTTAAAAAAAAAGTGGGATATGAGGGAGAACGAGGCAAGAAAAGGGAAAACTTATCGTTGCTATTACAAAAATATTTTTTCATTACAGTTGAAATTTTGACAATTAAATTTGGATATACGGATTAGAACGTTTTCATTTAATAAAGCTTCTGCAGCAACCTATGAGTTTAGCGATTTAGTAGTTGAACAAATTATCACAGGCTCACGAGTAGCTGATTTTTAAATATGATTTACTAGCTTTCGCCCGCGGCTTTACCCGCGTTAAATTTAGGGTAATACAGTACCGCTTGCGCCTTACTGATTTGTAATGACTACCTGTTACGACTGTCAAAGATCTACAAATAACAGCCGGGACCAACGGCTTAACGTGCTTTCCGAGGCACGAAGGAAACTCGGTATGTAACAGGTGGTCACCCATCCACAGACCAACCTAGGCAAGCGCGGCTTAACCTAAAGATCGACCCGAGCGGCTGCTATTATTTAGCCACGAGCTCCTATAAAAGTAGAAAATATGATTACTCGCTCTTATTTAAAAAATCCTTATAAGACGGAATTACAGATAGTTGTTTCGCTTCTAGCTGTTTGTCTATGAGAGTTTATATGTTTGTAAACGCACCCACGATATAGGGTAAATTCCTAGTGTGGGGCAATCTTTCACCCTGCATATTGTAACTGTGTCGTGTCGTTGAGCTCCTTGGGTTATAAGTTGAGCTACACGATAACTGACAAATGCTTGCACTGACTGGACAGGTGGTCCACTCAATCTGTGTGGTGCTTTCTTAAAAAGACCATTTCAGACACTATCTGCATAGTCCTCATATAAGTTGACCAAGATTATTTTGTCTGGACTTTAAAATAGACTATGACCTCTGAGTTTGTTTCAGCTGTTTCTTCTCAGAGTAGTCGGGTACGAAACAAGTGTTTGTGAAAACCTACTTGCAAAATAAACATCATTTATCATTTAATTGTGACCCGTATTCATTGCTCTAAAGTGCCTGTACCTAATAATACACTTTAGAGCAATGAATACGGGTCACGATTTATTTCATTATGGTATCATTATTAGTTTCCGAGATTTTGTAGGTTTCTTTAAGTGACCCAGATTCATTGCTCTCGATTGTAAATTATCTAGGAACTTAGTAACGATTTGGTATTGAGAGGCTTCGTATTCATAATTACTTCTGCCAAAATGGAGGTAGGTACTCGAGTTGTTTTATAATTTTGTAAATTATTGTTTTACCAAAGTTTAAACAAGGTGTAACATAATCCGGGGTTGTGGGTTGTTCGAAAGAGATACCGCGGCCCCGGGACATAATTAGCCCTTTACACGAATAAATATGTACTAGCTTCCGCCCGCGACTTCGTCCGTATAGTTACTTTGGGCTAACTCTAACTTTAACCCGCGTGTTGATAAAAAATAACTAAGTATCTTTCTCTCATTTTCTCACTTTTTTAGGGTTCCGTAGTCAACTAGGAACCCTTATAGTTTCGCCATGTCTGTCTGTCCGTCCGTCCGTCCGTCCTCGCTTAATCTCTGTGACCGTTAGCATTAGAAAGCTGAAATTTGGTACCAATATGTATATCAGTCACGCCGACAAAGTGGTATAATAAAAATTGGAAAAAAATGTTGTATTAGGGTAGCCACCCTATATGTAAAGTGGGATGTGTTTTTTTTTTTAATTTCAACCCTAACGTGTGATATATTGTTGAAAAGGTATTTAAAAATGAATAGGGGTTTACCAAAATATTTTTTGATAATGGCAATAATTTCGGAAATAATCGCTCCAAAAGTAAAAAACAATGTGTCCCCCCCCTCTAACTTTTGAACCATAAGTTTAGAAAATATGAAAAAAATCTGAAAAGTAGAACTTGATAAGGACTTTCTATGAAAATTATTTTGAACTTGATTGACACAACAGTTTTTGTACAAAAAAGACAAAAAGTTTTACAAAATAATTTCTGGACTAAGTTTGAAGTATAATCGTATATGCAAGCATTTTTTTTAACTTCGTTTACATATTTTATTATCCTGAACGTATCTTTTTTCAAACAAAAAAAGAATTATTGAAATCGGTTCTCGCAATCCAAAATTATTAAAAAAGTATTAATTAGTAACCCAATTCCCCGAGAGATGGCGCTGTTATTACTTATTACATTGCATCGGGTATTACCGAATTGTTCCGTTGGTCTCTCCTTGGCATTGGCGGTATCTTATAACTACATTAAATTTCTATTAAGAAATGCTAAGGCAATTTAGAACAAAACTAAAATTCCTTTTTTTTACACCATCAAAATGTTAAGGTAAAAACCAGTTCATAAATGGTTCGACAGATGGCGTTGTGTAATGACGTCATTTTTTTAAAAGTCGATGTTAAGATCTTCCGTTCCGTGGGAACATTTACATTTATTGTGACGGACAGGAAACTACGGAACCCTAGACTGAGTGTGGCCCGACACGCTCTTGTTTAGGTTATGTCCGTCTCCAGGTTCCCATCTATCAGCGTACCAAAATACACCAAATTCGGTTTGGCAATTTAGGCGTGAACATGTAACAAACAAACTCACTTTCGCTTTTATAAAATTAGTAAGGATTTATCATTTTCGCTATTGATGGAACATTTTCGATGATTATTCATTTTATTATAATTGAGACAACTTTAGATGTCAGTGGCATATCCAAGGGCACGCTACAATAGTGGCGGTAAGTCCCCTCTTTGAGGAGTGGCTGGAGAGGCGTCATGGCGTCCTCACCTACCGCCTGACGCAGGTCCTCACCGGACACGGAAGTTTCGGGAGTTTCCTGCACATCATCGGGCGGGAGGAAGCGCCCGGGTGTCACCATTGTGACGATCGCCCGGAGGACACGGTGGAGCACACAGTGGCGATCTGCCCGGCTTGGGCGGAGCACCGCCGTGCCCTCGTAGAGGCGATCGGCGGCGGCGATCTCTCGCGTCCGGCCCTGGTTCAGGCCATGGTCCGGAGCGAGAGGGAATGGGAAGCGGTCACCACCTTCTGCGAAGCAGTAATGTTAGCGAAGGAGGTGGCCGGGCGTTTGAGGGAGAGAACATCTGCCCAACCCAGCCGCCGCGGGAGACGCCCATGGCGCCGGGCGCCGCGAGACGACTTCCGGCCACCGTAGATGCGGGCCTGTGGGCGGTGAGCAATGGGTAGTTCACCGTCCGTCCGTCGATTGACGACAGGCCGTTTCGACGGCGCGTTCGTGTTTCACGCGCGCCTCAAAGAGAGTCAGCAAAGCAGAGGGGCTTGCCAGAGCCTCTGCCTGCCGGGGTCGCGGGTTGTTCGAAAGAGATACCGCGGCCTCGGAACGTAAAGGGCAATAGAAGAAACATGGGTGGGTTTTAGTCAGTACAAGTCTGACATGCCCCCCCGCTCCACCCAGAGCGGGGGAAGTCATTGGATGATTTGCCACCCGAAAAAAAAAAAAAAAAAAAAAGTGGCATATCCAACACGCGACCGTTTTGCAACTTACCTTGTCCTAAGCGGAGACTAGACGATTTTACACCTTAATGTGTATACAAATAAAATATAAATCAGTCAAACAGTAAGCGGTTAAGCAAATCGTGACGCGACGCAAATAAAATCACGAGTAACAGCTATTATAAAATAATAAAAATGCCAGGAAATTGATAAACAAAGTCTGTCCTTTTGAACATTCAATTTTCCTCATTCGTTCAACCTAAAAACTAGAGGAGCTCGTGGCTAAATAATAGCAGCCGCTCGGGTCGATCTTTAGGTTAAGCCGCGTTTGCCTAGGTTGGTCTGTGAATGGGTGAACACCCGTTACATACCGAGTTTCCTTCGTGCCTCGGAAAGCACGTTAAGCCGTTGGTCCCAGCTGTCATTTGTAGATCTTTGACAGTCGTTACAGGTAGTCAGTGTCCCGTAAGTCTGACAACCAGTCTTACCAAGGGGTTTCGTATAACCCAGTACTAACTGGATTGTGTGTGTTTGTTGGTGGGGGTCGCATGATCTCAAATCTCAGGTACGCCGACGACACCACTCTTCTGACTTCCTCACTGCCTGACATAGAACACCTTTTCCAACTTCTAGAAAGTACCAGTCTCGAATTTGGACTCACTATAAACCGCGAGAAAACCAAAATGATGATTGTGGATCGCAAGACGGGTAACAGACCTGAGATCAACAGTATATGTAGGTAACTGTGAAGTGTTCCATAGTTACATATACTTGGATTCTACCATTACCAACACTGGGAGTTGTGAGGAAGAGATACGGAGGCGTTGACCCGTGATACGTTCAGTTGTAGAAAAGCTCAGGAAGATTTGGAAAGATAGGCCCATAACCAAAAATACCAAGGTTCGACTTATACGGTGCTTAGTTTTTCCCACCTTTCTCTACGGAGCGGAAACATGGACGATACGCTGCAGAATAGACGCGTTGGAAATCTGGTGCTGGAAACGACTACTGAGGATAAACTGGACTGCGCATCGCACCAATGTATCCATATTAAAAGAGCTTCGCATCAAACAGAGACTTTCTTCGATTGTGCGAGCAAGAACGCTTAAAATGTGTGGGCATATCATTCGAAACGAAGACTCAATGGAACAATTGGTGGTGCAAGGGAGAATAGAGGGACAGCGTCCGCGCGGTCAGCCACCAACTAGATGGACAGACCTTATAAAATCAGTGACATCCAGCTCAATAGTGGAGTGCGCGAGGAATGCCACTAACAGAAAAAAGTGGAGAGAAATCGCAAGGGCAGCTACGAAAGACATACCATGATCACGACTACTCTGTCAAGAGTGTACGATTAAGAATAAGAACTGGATTGTAGAGTTCAGATAGGCAGTCGCTCCATGTAAAATACTGATATTCAGCTGCATCCGGTTAGACTGGAAGCCGACCCCAACATAGTTGGGAAAAGGCTAGGCAGATGATGATGTTCAACCTAAAAACGAACCCATCTCCAAAATACAGTATCAAATATTGGAAAATTTTAAAAATAGCACGAACAAACAATACTAGACTAAGTAGTCGCCAGGCTATTTCGGGCAACCTTCTGACTCACCTATTTAAATCATACAAAACAATTGTTCAAAAACCAATTGGTTAGAGACTGTTTGTAAAAGCATTATTTATAGGTACAGCTAAGCGTATTTGCTGGTATAGTTCTGCGTTTTATTGCGTATTTCTTTTCTTTCTGTTTACGCAACATATATATTTGTATTTTTGCGTATATTCGACGATATGATACTAGGAATTGTTCGGTTTGTGCGTTTTATTTTGTTATTCTGACAGTTGAAAGTATAATGACGTTACTTCCTGCCTTTAATGTCAAACAGGTGTTAGAGGGGATGTTTGAACAAAGAAAACATATAATAATAATAATATTTGACTTGCGAGGTTGTCGACATGTGGGATGTGGACTCAGCGAACATTGTGCGGATAGTCGTATCTGCCAATGGCTTAATTGCCAAGAGCCTCGACCAATACCTGAGGAGGCTCTTGTTAGGCAGCTGGATCAAGGGCTTGATACAGAAAGCGGTACTCCTGGACACGGCTCGTATTGTTACGAGGTTCCTTTCTCTGGAGCCCTGACCGCCGGTAGCTTGCACCCTGTACCCGATACCGGTGGGCTACTATTTTTATATTTTTAAATGTTTTTAAGAAATATTTAAAAATGTAAACATATGTTATGGAGATAATAAATGGACGAAAAATAAAATTCTTTATTTCAGTACAGTGAATATTGTTATAGACATTTTATATTTATTCTACAGACATTGTGAACAGATATGTCCCCTGGCTCCCAAACTATACATGTCAGATCGTCAATGGTAACCAAAAATGGAAAGAAATATAAAAAAAAAGTGTATGTGTCAGCTCCGACGCACGACTGGAGTTTATTCCTTAAGTACGAGTATCTAACCATACCCAAAAGGAGTTTATTCAACTGAAAAAAGATTAATATCATATGTAAGGGTAGATTCACAAATTAATTTAAAAAAATAGCAATATAAATACATCGACACTGATAGAAACAAACAAGCCCAATAACATATAGTATATAGGTATAGTCGCCTATACAGCATACCATATGTACGTCTTAATAAACTCACAGCCAAATTAGAAAGTTGCGCACTAAAGGAGCGCACCAAAAACGAGACACATTTTCGTTACTTTAGTAGGTTTTACCCCTCGGATTTTTCTCATACCGGGCGCCTTATATATGAAAATCCATTCTTAACGAGTAAACTTCAAAAGATAAAATACAAAACAAACAAATTTCTTGATTGATTAAAACAAATTCTCAATCGTTTGAAACATACACTGTGTTTTGAGTGTCACTAAACAACTGTGTGTATGTGTTGGTGTGTAAATTAAAACGTATTAGGGCGATTCTGACTCGCGCACCACAGTCCCGTACAAACTTATAAGGTAACAACTTCCACACACACTCAACACCTACCTACAACTCATATTTCTCCTCCTCACACACACATATTAGTAGACCCCTTAGAATTGAGGTATTCTTTGCCGCTAGACACACATCATCAGCCACACCCTCATACAATCCCTCTATTTTTTTTCTTTAGTTAAAATCTCTTATTAGGAAATGTATACTTTAAAAAAAAACTATTGTATATTGTTGCACTAGAGATGAAAGAGACTGAACCCCACGACACAGGGTATCCTAGTGCGGGGTTCAGTGTCGTTTAAAATTATGTAACTATGTACTTTTTTTGTAAAACAATCCTCACTTCCTTACTAATATCTATATTCTATAATAATCTATACTTAATATTATAAAGCTGAAGAGTTTGTTTGTTTGTTTGAACACGCTAATCTCAGGGACTACTGGTTGGAATTGAAAAATTCTTTTAGTGTTGGATAGTCCATTTCTTGAGGAAGGCTATAGGCTATATAACATCACGCTACGACCAACAGGTGCTGAGCAGCGTGGGTGAAACCGCGGAGAACAGCTAGTATATTATAAAAGCGAAAGTGAGTTTGTTTGTTTGTTTGTTACCTCTTCACGCTTTAATGGCTAAACCGATTTCGATGAATTTTGGTACAGAGCTGGTTGGGAACCAGGAGACGGACATAGGCTAGGCAATTTTTATTTAAAAAAAGTGGGATGTGAGGGAGAAAGAGGGAAGAAAAGGGAAAACTTAGCGTTGCTATTACAAATCAATAAGGAGCTAGTGCAAAAACTGCAGGTAGCAGGTACCTACTGTGTTATACCGCATTCAACGGGAGCGAAGCCACGGGCAAAAGCTAGTAGAATATAAGATTCAATAACGTGACATGAAAAAACGAAACAGAAATCAAGCTTGTATCGAGAAATCTGCGACGTAAATCGCATTCGTATCGGATTTCTCCACACCACTTAGTGTTGTATTGATTTGTGTACTAAAACACTTTGGCAGTAATAACAATAGTAACATCGGTTAAACGATTAGTTAATACTTACTTTGCTTTGATCGTGGTTCAAAGGTTCAAATTATAAACTTCGTTATTTTGTTTATTTATTTAGACTGTTTGTGTTATTTTTAGTTGCAATTACTGTCAATGTCAATTATTTTAGAAGCTTTTTGATTTTGTACATTCTTGTAAAGCCTGATTTTTCAATAGTCAGATAACTTTTATTTGAGGAATAAAAATGGCCGTTTGACATATTTTCTATAAATGAGCTGTCAAACCGCCATTTTTATTCCTCCATTTTTATTTAAGCCACCCTAAGAGGAAAATATTTAAAGATGGCGCGTTTGTGAAGCTTTTTATCGATAGTTTCATAACGATGATTGAAAGTGGCGCCAATTACAGTCAAGTTTAAAGAGTCTGCCTTGGTTTGGAGATATGATGAATATACTTAAATGTTCATGAGCCACGTCACAACAGTATCCTGAAGACTATAGCTGAAGATGTGCGTGCTCCTGTGTTGAGGCATTTCGTTCGCCTGATGATCGATTAGAGAGGTACGTATCTCTCTATCGGTTATCTGGATGAGGCGGGTTGTCTCAGCGCAGGGGTTATAATGAGTGTTTGTTGTTTGCCTTTTATGTTTATGTTACTAACAACAGTTTAAGTCAGTATGTATACTAACCATTGGATCAAGATGTCCGTAAAATAAATAAATTGAAATTGATACGGTTGGCGCAGTGGCTAAGCATTGGGCATTATTACGTGTCGCGTTTTGGATCCCTGCACCAATAAATATTTGAATGAACTACAGGTAGTTCACTCAATTATTTATTCCATTCTACTAGTTTTCGCTCGCAAATTTGTCCGCGTGGCATAGTTACTTTGTGCTAACGCTAACTTTAATTGGCGTGGTGTTCTTAAAAAAATATCTGTCTCTCTACTTTTTTTCACTTTTTTTCTTAGCCTATGTCCGTCTCCAGAGTCCCAACTATATCTGTATCAAATGTTATCAAAATCGGTTTAGCCATTTATGCGTGAAGACGTCACAAACAAACTCACTTTCGCTTTTATAATATTAGTAAGGATTCATGACATGTCATGTCTGCTTAATTGGTTTATATTTTAATTATTTTACATAATATTCCTTTACATAATTTCGGAGAAAAACTCATTTGAAATCGTAAATTAGTGTCACATCCATGATAATTTTAATCTATATTTTTATCGTGATAATGTTTATTTGTTTTGATTTTCACACAGCCTTTGGTAATATGTTCAGCTTTAATAAAATATATTTTCATGGTGTTGTTTGTTATATTTGTGAATTTACATAGTTTTAAAAATGTTAAAACCATGCTTTTATTAGGTACTATTCGCGTATAATATTCAATATATATTGAAGAATTGTAGCTTATGTGTTATTCTGATATGTAAACTATATTATTGTAAAGTTTCATGATAATCCATTCCGTAGTTTTTGCGTGAAAGAGTAACAAACATCTATACATCCAAACAAACTTTCGCTTTTATAATATTTCTAGCTGGCGCCGCGCACTGATGGCTTCGCTTCCTATGTGTTATTCCAGACTATAATCTACCTCTGTGCTAAATTTCATCAAGATCCATTCAGTAGTTTTTTGTGAAAGTGGATCAAACATACATACATACTCACAAACTTTCGCATTAATAATATTAGTAGGATAGCAAGACTTGCCTCGTGCCAACCAATTTAACTATCACACTGACCGCCAACCCAAACTACGGCTAAACCGCAGTACCCGGAAATATAAACCGTAGTTAACAATGTATAACCCGCCCGTGTAATCTTAAAATGACCTTAAGAGAGCCCGCAGACATACAATTGTAAGTTGGCCGACTATCGAACAACTAAATTGCGTACTTTTAAAATTTAGTTGACCAACGTTATTTTTTTGGTTACAAGCGGCTGACTTACCCCCGAATACTGAAACGTCACTCAAAATTTAAGTCCCACTTAAGTTCAACAGAGACTCAGAAGTGACGTTTGACCATACAAAATCTAAAGTTTAAGAGCTGCTCAAATGTTAAGCAGCCCTCACATTTTGAGTGACGTTTCAGTATTCGGGGGTTAGTGCGTAATCGGAAAGAAACCTTGTTTCTGATACGATAGGTGCCCAATTAGTTAGTTGGACGATTTAGTTGGACAAGGTGTGCGGGCTAGAATATATCCTTATACCTATTGATATTCTCTGCGATTCAGTCGGCCAACTTATAATTGTATGTCTGCGGGCTCTCTAAACGTTACCTCAATCTGTCAATCAGGGGACGAGTTCCATCAAAGAAGGTTACAATGGTTA
This sequence comes from Ochropleura leucogaster, assembly GCA_958449745.1. NCBI lineage: Eukaryota > Metazoa > Arthropoda > Insecta > Lepidoptera > Noctuidae > Ochropleura > Ochropleura leucogaster. The sequence goes on along the minus strand of OY288221.1, from coordinate 4,400,084 downwards.
GAGATTAATGGATAGGGTAATAAGGGCCAGGGTAAAGGAATTCTATGAGCCGACTTACAATACTGTAGGTTGATATATGTACATACTAGCTGGGGCCCGCGGCTTCACCCGTGTGATAATTGAAAGAAAAAGTAACCTATGTGTTATTCCAGGCTATAATCTACCTCTGTGTCAAAATTCATCAAGATCCGTTTAGCTGTGTTGACGTGAAAGAGTAACAAACATCCATACAACATCCTCACAAACAGTTCTATTTATAATATTAGTAGGATTAGCAGGATATAGTTTTGACCGTTTTCGGCCACGGTGCCGATGGCCAATCAAGCGGGCCAAGCCACGCGCGCCAGCTAGTCCTTACTTTAATAATAAAAAATAATAATAAAAATGTTTATTTCATCACTTTTGAAAACAACTTTGTTAGGTTTGGAGTCACCTTTTAAGCAAAGATTTGCTTGTATTAGGTGGTTCCGCTCCTCCATTTTAAAATACTTTATATATTATATATTTATTTATATATTTTATATATAATATTATAAAAGCGAAAGTGAGTTTGTTTGTTTGTTTGTTTGTTTGTTTGTTACCTCTTCACGCTTTAATGGCTGAACCGATTTGGATGAATTTTGGTACAGAGATAGTAGGGAACAAGGAGACGGACATAGGCTAATATTTTTTGAAAAAAGTGGGATGTGAGGGAGAAAGAGGGAAGAGAAGGGAAAACTTCGCGTTGCTATTACAAATCAATAAGGCGCAAGGGGAACTGTGTTACCCCAAATTTAACGCGGGCGAAGCCGCGGGCGAAAGCTAGTTTGAAATAAAGGGACAACCAGTCTATCTATCGGCGGCAACAAGCTGATCCTAAACAGTTCCATTCCTATCTTTTGAGGTGCGGAATCCTAAAATCTAGATAGATAGATAAAAGATAGATAGATAAATCATTTATATGATGCAATAAAAGACACAATACAAGAATTAAAATAAAATAAAAAATCACACAGAAAAAAAAATGGAACACGTTAAAAAAAAAAGGAAGGTAGACTGAGTTAAATCGACCCATAGGCATTTAGACATCACATAAATTTACTGAGGTCGCCCACTAATGGGCGGTGTGCGTCTCAAAATTGCACCAAAAAAGGAGTCCAGCTCAGCATAATGCCAGGTGGATAACCTGACGCTGGTATTCTGCTGAATCCTGTGATATGCAATATCTATAGAGATTGCGTATCAATTTACTCCTTGGCAAAACTTTACGACCGAAATATCGAAGACCTACCTTTACATTAGTGTTAATTGATCATAAAACTAGGTAATAAACCAACAAGATTATTACTCGACCTTTCCAAAGACAACCAAAATGGCTTCCGTGAAAACAGCTGTAATGGCCAGAGACAAACAGAGGGGTTGTGACATAACGTGGGTCTATAATTGCCCGGTGTGTTAACATTAATATGGCCTTTTCAATGTTTGTTTACGCTACCTTCTAGGGTTTAGTTAGTAGTTCATTAAGAAGCTCATTTCGTTTTTCTTTGCATGATCGACGGCTTTCTTTATATCCTATTAATATTATAATTTAACCATGGAGTTTCTTGCCAGTTCTTCTCCATAGGAAACGACCAACCCGAACCGTGCATCTTTTCTCGACGTTTTATAAGTGCCCATGTAGGCCTATGTGAAATAAAAATATTTTGATTTTGATTATAAATGCGAATGTTTGTGAGGATTTATGGATGTTTGTTACTCTTTCACGTCAAAATGGCTGAACGGATTTTGATAAAATTTGGCACAGAGGTAGATTATAGGCTGGAATAACACATAGGATATTTTTGGAACGAACTTCCTTATCACGCGTTGTGAAAGGGGGCTAGTCGGAAAATATTAAGACCAAAAGTTGTAACGATACTTTTTGCTTAAGACCAAAAGTTATAACGACACTTTTTTGCTATAGTTGTAAGCTGTGCAGCGTCCGCGTGTTTCTGTGTCTCTCTAATAGAAAACAAGCCAGTTATTTTCGTTTCGTCTTTCTATTCCGCATTGAACAGTGTAGTGTCACGACGATTATTTTTGTTGAGTGTATACAGGTTTTTTGTTCATAACAAATATTAACTTCGTTCCATCCGGGTGTCCCTTGACACCTCTCATTTTTATTCGATATCACACGGGCAAAGCCGCGGACGCCAGCTAGTACCTATAAGCTTTTATCTGAATTACAAAAAGAAAATTGCATGGGACTATTTGATACCATGCATTTGACACTTTGCATCGCTGTCGTCAAAAGAGTACGAATAGATTTCCAAATTAGTTTTGGGTAAAAGGTCCCAAATAAATTTGACGCCTGTCATGTTGTGTTTTTTAAGATGATGGACATGAAGAGACCTTTGACTGTCATTGAATTTAACATTACGAAGATGATTTTTGAAATAACTAAAGTCTCGATTAAAAAATCTTGTATTCAATTTTGCTTCAAAGACAAAAAAATCCGTGTCGATTTTTTTAAGGGATTGCTATATATTTACTAGCTAAAGCCCGTGGATTTGCGTTGATTTTGATAAATGTCCCACAGGGTTTTTCTACCGAAAAAAATACCAATGTGTTATTCAGAAAGAGGAGGCATTGGCCCAGCTGTGGGACAATAGAAAGGCAAACAAAATAACTATGTGTTAATCTAGGATATAAAAAGTTCGTCTGCGTTACCAGAGGGCACATTGGGTTCTCCAAACAAAATAATAACCGTCACGATCACTTACATTATGACTGCAGCATAAACCGCATAATGTAACACTGTGTTGACAGCCACAAAAAATAGTAAGCAAAAGCTGTGAAATCTGGGTTGCCACCCGAAAATAAACTACAAAGAAAATTCTGTTTAGTTGAAATATCAACAGAGTCTATGTCATGTAGTGTTTATTTAGTTAGAAAATGTAATCATAGCGTAATTTTGTAATTCGAATGAGATCTAAAATTAACGCAAATACGTTTTCAAGAGAAACCAGGATTTGAAACGAGAACTGGATACGTGTTTTAATGGTACTCGTGAAATGTTTTAGGCGATTTCAACTACATCATTTGGCTAGTTGTTTTGCTATTGTTTTGAGATTGACTGATATTTTAACTGGAACTGGATGCAACTGAATACCAGTTGCATGAACTGCTACCCTACCATGACGTATTAAAGCAGAACTTATTCCGCTGAGGAAAAGGGACAGAGCTATACAGGGTGTCTAGCACCATCTCTTTCACTCAGTGGAATAAGTTCTGCTTTAATATGTCATAGTAGGCCTACTGACTACCTAACCGACTAACATGACCCAGTTAGTTCGTAATAGAATTACAATATGAATTACGTTAAAATTCGTAAATAAAAATACTTAATTAAAAAATATAAACGCGACTGCAATGTCAAAAAAATGAACTAGGTAAGCTAGGTGGGGGTAGGTAAGCTCGTAAAATGTGATGCTCTGGAGCTCCGGACTCCGGCTGCGTCTGTGTCGCCATAAGCAGTGTGGGTACTTGCACTGAACTTATTTGTTATTTTAGGCTGACGCCATAAACAAATATTAGGTTAATTTAATTTATTTTTTGTTATCTTCTCTTAATTTCTACACTAATTGAGTCCTTGTGTTTTATACGTAATTAATATTATTTACTTCTTCAAAGCAATGTATTTCTGTTGACTTTTGTCCAAGGTGTCGGCAGGCTTTTTGCCGCTTCAGACGGAATGACAAAAGAATGGGCGTCTTGTTGGCGCGTCAGCCTCCTATTGGTCGACTGATGCGCCACGACGGAGTGTTGCTTTCTTTAAATAAAGAATGAATTTAGCGGTAATGTTTTCAGATCCACACTATTCTATTTATCTTTTATTATTATTACTTATTTACATCACAATTATATCGTTATTTCACACTTATATTATTATTATTTTATCACTGAGTACCTACTTATTTATTTGTACTTGTCGCCATCGTCCGTGTGTCACTGCGGGTGCCAACTGAAAACCAGCGTTGGGTGTCTGACGCCTAGCATATGCTGAGTTGGTAACCCTTTCGTTATGGGCACGCTCAGCGCAACCTTGTCCATGATTTTCTGTGCACCTTTTTTTTTTATTTTTCTTTTGCTGCTGTGTTGTGTCTGTTTCGAATAAATATTTTTCTATTCTATTCTATTCTATTCTATAACTAAAAAGAAAAAAGAATTAGAGGTGTCAAGGGACACCCGGATAGAACGAAGTTCCTATAGAAATGAAAATATCTGGCTTGCTTTCTATAAGAGAGAGAGAGACAGACATACGGACAGAGAAACATGCGACGCCGCACAGCTTACAATAGCTTACTATAGCAAAAAGTGTCGTGACAACTTTTCGTAAGAATTTTTTTTCGTCTAGGGGGCTCCCTTTCACAACGCGCGATAAGCAACTTCGTTTCAAAAACAAAATGTTAGTTTTACATTTGCCGATGGAATGTGCTAGGAACAAAGATAAAAGGGAATCGAAAACGAAACAAAAAAAATCATCGCGGTCGGGGAACTAATTAATAGTTTCTTGTTTAAAAAATCCCCCGACTGAGATGTAATTTTTTGTTTCGTTATCGATTCCCAAACATAACACTCTTTTTTGGGGCAGTCGTGTAAAAGGTCAAAAAGTGACAATGCATAATCTTAACTGCGTCTGTGTCATTTTAAGTATTTTAACGTTAATAATGGCTAAACCGATGTTGATGAATTTTGGTACAAAGATAGTTGGGACCCAGGAGACGGATGTTTTTTTTTTAAGTGGGATATGAGGGAGAAAGAGGGAAGAAAAGGGGAAAACTTAGCATTTCTATTACAATAAATAAGGCGCAAGGACAAAACTACAGGTAGCAAGTGCAAATCAGGTAAAGGGAACTGTGGTACCCCGAATTTAACGCGAGCCAAGCCGCGGGCAAAAGCTAGTGTGATACAAAAGAAAGACGGAGTACGATAATGTGAAGGTTGTAATGTTTTATACATAACCCGCGGCGAAACACATGCTTTGCCTTACTAACTTGTTACATGTAAATAGCTATTTATCATACGAAATACAGAAGTCGGTGACCCGAAGTCTTTTTTTTAGGGGTGTGAAATCTATACTAATATTATAAAGCTGAAGAGTTTGTTTGTTTGTTTGTTTGAACGCGCTAATCTCAGGGACTACTGGTTGGAATTGGAAAATTATTTTAGTGTTGGATAGTCCATTTCTTGAGGAAGGCTATAGGCTATATAACATCACGCTACGACCAACAGGTGCTGAGCAGCGTGGGTGAAACCGCGTGGAACAGCTAGTCATCAAATAATTTCCCCTGCTCTGGACAGAGCGGGGGGAGTATCAGACTTGTACTGACTAAAACCCACCCATGTTCCTTCTTTTGCCCTTTACGTTCCGGGGCCGCGGTATCTCTTTCGAACAACCCGCAAGACCCGAAGGTCTGACAATCAGTTTTATCAAGGGTTATCTGTCGTATTATCCAGTACTGGTAAAACTAATAAGCTTATTAGTTCTAGATAGATAGATAGATAGAATATTCTTTATTTTGTACACCATACAAGTAACAAGAATATCACTAGACAAACTTATAAATAAGGTGACACAATGGGCGGTCTTATCGCTAAAAGCGATCTTTTCAAGACAACCTTTGGTTGGATTTAAGAAGAGGAGAAACAGTACTGTAGATCTACCAAATATATTATTATTTTGATAAATATATGTATAATTAGATGATCTAAAACATTTTCATTTAAATCTCTAATCAACAACGATAAGTCTGCATAAAATAAAGCTTTTCATTTTAAGCATTATCTAAACTAATATTATTATTATAAATGCGAAAGTAACTCTGTCTGTCTGTCTCTTCTTCACGCCTAAACCACTAAACCGATTTTAATGAAATTTGGTACAGATATAGTCTGGGACCCGAGAAAGGACATAGGATAGTTTTCATCCCGGAAATCACCCGGGAACGGGAACTATTAATCCACGCGTACGAAGTCGCGGGCAAAAGCTAGTAAGCTATAAATCATTTTTAACAAAAGAGTTTTCATAATAAAATTAACATGCTTTAACGCTCTTTATTCTAAAACCCGATTTATCTATTCACAAAGCAATCGTTCACGATTCTGACAGGTCTTTCTTGCTATTTTCAGTCTTAATTCATGTGTTGGTGAAGACACTTGAATTAAGATCTCTCTTGGGTTATGAGTCCAGCTACCTACACGATAACTGACAAATACTTGCATTAACTGGACAGGTCCACTCAAACTGTGTGGTGCTTTCTTAAAAAAAAACCGGACACAATCTGCATAGTCCTCATGTAAGTTGACCAAGATTTTTTGTAGGGACCTTAAAAGAGACTATGACCTCTGAGTTTGTTTCGGCTGTTTCTTCTCAGAGTAAGCGGGTACGAAACACCGGCCGGTAGATTTAAAAAAAGACGTGTAAAATATGTTTGTGAAAACCTACTTGCAAAAAAAAACATATTTTATCCTTATAGAAATAGAAATATATTTATTCAAAGTTAAAACTATTGGCACTATAAATACAATTTAAATCTTAGAAATAATGTTGGTATAACAAAAATTTCGATGCCTGTACTAGGTTAAGTTAAACCTGTATCACAGGCGGTATTTTCTAATAATTAGTGTTAGGACAGTAAATTTCTTAACAATATTTAGATAACATTAGTGAAAAAGGTTAACTTAGTATGAGTTACATTAAGATATATATTTTTAAACCTATTATAAGATACGAACAAAAAAAAAATAACATTTATAAGATTACCAAGAAAAACTGTAAATACAATATAAGGAAAAACAAGGTAGCACTTTATTGCAAATAGTAATATAATTGTCAGCAGTATCAGAAATTATACAAGTAAAGAAATATTTCAAAACAAAATGCTGTCGAAACATTTTTGTTACGGCCGAGAATTTGCTTAGATAGAAAAGAAAGAAAGCTTAATTCGTTGTAGCAGAATAATCAAAAAAAAATGTTTTTGTACACAGAATATGGTTTTTATTTCAACTCGATATCTTCACGCGTACCTGAAATATAGGCTCCTGACAGACAGACAGACAAACGACAAAGTCTTCTCATAAGGGTTCCATTTTGTCCTTTTAGGTACTGAACCCTAGAAACGTAGAACAAGTGTTTTTCTACTTCGTCATTTCTAGATATCACCATCATTTTGACGGCACGGTTGGCGCAGTGGCTGATCGAACAACTGCTGTGCTGCGTGTCGCGCGTTCAATACCCGCACGGAACAAATATTTGTATGACCTGCAGATAGTTGTTTTGGGTCTGGCTGTTTGTGTATGTGAGTTTAAATGCTTGTAAACGCACCTACGACACAGGAGAAATTCCTACCGTGGGGTAACGTTTTTTTTTTAAAGAAAAAATATTTTAATCGGAAAGGTAGGTTAGTCCGGTCAAGCTTATACCTATACATCTTTCTTATGCCTATATGTATATATCATAGCAAGGAGGTCACAAACTAACAATAGTTTATAACTAATAAACGAAAGTACATAGTCTCGTCCGAATCCCGTACCTACGTTTTTATTACTGGATCAACAAAAACCCTCTTTTAGTTTCACTGTCACGCGGTAACTACTGAGAATGACGTAAACTAAGCACGAATGTCCAGTTTAATCTGAACTCTCATTATACGAAAAGTTAATACACTGTGATGTCACCTTAAATTGGGATGATGTGGCTTAGTGTACTGTATGTAATCACCTAGTATAAGTTGATCTTCAAATGTATAGATAGCTTATACATTAAGAGATCAGCTTATACTGGAATAGTCTAGCTTGATACATCGTCGTCGATAACCAGTAAACGTTAACCTGTGATTGTGCTAAAAGCCTAAACAATCGGAGGTCAGGTGATACTGGCGGTGCGTCTTAATACAATATGTTACAGTGGGCTCACTTTCACGGTTATATCATAAGGGATGATTCGAAAAACATTATAGTTACAATAAAAATATATAAAGCTACGTATCATCGGGTTTCACGGACCGAAAGAAACAGTGATTTTAGTACATTATAATGACCCAAGAGATTTATCTACCGATGGCAAATCATCAAACAGCTTCCCCCGCTCTGTGCGGAGCGGGGGTACTGGCAGATGGCTAAAACCCACCCATGTTCTTTCTTTTGCCCTTAATGTTCCGGGCCGCGGTATCGGAATCCGATGGCCATGGCAGCCCCTTCTGCTGAACTCTTTTTGAAGTGCGCGTGGAAAACAAACACGGCCCGTCTTCACTGTAAGGACGAACGGTGAGCTACCCATTACTAACCGCCATCATTACAGACCCGCATCTGCGGTGGCCGTGGCGCCCGACACCCGGAGTGTCTCCCGCGGCAGCTAGGTTGGTTTGAGGTTCTCTCCCTCAAACGCCCAGCCACATCCTTGGCTAGCATAAGGAAGAAGGAAGTGACCGCTTCCCATTCCGTCTCGCTCCGTAAGGGTTGGTTACCTTGGCCGAAGGCTTAAGTGGCGCCGTACACGCGGCCAGTCTCTAGGGTACATTAAAAGCTGACAGCGTTGAGGATGATTTTGTTAAAGCAGGACTTATTCCACTGAGTGAAAGAGATGGTGCTAGACACCCTGTATAGCTCTGTCCCTTTCCCTCGGCGGAATAAGTTCTGCTTTAACACGTCATGTAGGGTAGCACTTCAACCTATGAGGTCGTCAGCTGCTTAACCGGACTATACTGTTGATGCCTTGCATTTCAAATCAAATCATTTATTTCAATTAGACCATTACAGGCACTTTTGAATGTCTAGAAACAAAATGAATCTACAGTCCCGGTCACAAGGCATAGTAACTTGTGAAAGTACTGTAGTTATTTAAGTTTTTCGATGTCCTTTTATAGTTTGTTAGTTTAATTATATTAGTTACTAACTGTTCCCCACGGTTTCACCCGCGCTACTCAGCACCTGTTGGTCGTAGCGTGATGTTATATAGCCTATAGCCTTCCTCAAGAAATGGACTATACAACACTAAAAAAAATTCCAATTCCAACCAGTAGTCCCTGAGATTAGCGCGTTCAAACAAACAAACAAACAAACAAACTCTTTAGCTTTATAATATTAGTATAGATTTATTCGTTTATCCTTACCAATATTATAGAAGAGAAAGTGTATTTTGTCTGTTTGGTACGACGACGTCTTCACACCTAAATGGCCAAACCGATTTTGATGAATTTTGGTACAGAGATAGATGGGACCTTGGAGACGGACACGGGTTTTTTGTCTCTTTCTAATCCTCCACTTCCTTCAAAGGGGGGGTTAAAGTTTGTATGGAGCATTTCGCAATTTTTAACGTAGAAAACAAAAAAAAAAATATTCGGAATATTTGTCACTAACAAAAACATTGGGCATCATTATTTTTTCAAAAATCTGCCCCCAAACCCCTTAAAAGAGGGGGTGAAATTTTATTTGGGACTTTTCCCAGTTTTCAAAAAAGGAAGCTAAAAATCGAAAAATACCGGCAAATCAGGAAAGGGGAACCGTGTTACCTCGAATTTAACGCGAGCGAAGCCGCGGGCAAAAGCTTTTGTTTTATAAATAAAAGAGATTTAGTTGATTATGGCAGCTAAACGCTAAAGTTACTAATTAGTAACTAATTATGTAAACATCATTAAACAAAGTTAAATTTGATCCATTTCCCGGTTTCCAATTAATCTGAAACTCTACAAACATATTTAGTAGGGAAGACAATCGAGGTTTGGATAGGTCACGTCATTCTAATTTTCCAAATAATCAAAATAATATATCTTTGCAAAAGTCGAATGGTTTTCAGGGTTTAAAAAAGTAGGATTTCGGACTATTTATCAAATATTTATTTATGTTAGGAAAATGTATTTCCTCTTTACTAGAAACTCTTTACTAGAGACTTTGCCGTCTTCCACGCTGTCAGTTATGTCACAGAGCTCTGCTCTATTTTATCTATATTGAAGACCATGAATCTTCATAAAATTAAAGAGAAGTAAAACTCTTAATTATTATTGTAAAACAAGAAAGGAAGTGGTACAAACTTTAAATGTCGTTTCTTTACAGGTTTGTCCTTTTATTATATTAAAACACTGTTATTTTTATGTAAAAGTGTATTGAAATAAACTTTTCTTTACAGACAAGGCAACGCATTATTGTACCAATCCAATTACACATTATATTTATTTAAAAAAAAAAAACGTTCGAATCCGCGACACGCAGCGTATCAGTCGATTTCTCAGCCACTGCGTCAACCATGTTGGCAAAAAATATAAAATAAATATTTTTAAATTAATATCACATACACACACTTACATACATGGCCTGTCAAAATTCTAACCCACCTTTGACTTTCCCGTAGTCTAAAAACATACATGTTTAACACAAATCCTTAACCAACAACCTTATGAGAAAATTTTGCTGATTCCGAATATGTACATAACTCAATATTGCAAAAAATGTCGTTTAGATCAATTAGCCTTTCAACCGTCGATATGATAATATAATTTCTTAGTTTGTCGAGATATTTAAACGTAGAGAAATTTCCGGCTTCATCAAAGGTCTCCATTTGTAATTAAGGAAAACTAATTAAGTCTCTATCCATAGCAATGCTGATTTGAATTGTGTTTATCTACGGTTTATTAACTGTTATCTTCATCTATTATTTACTCTATTATAGTTTAATTGACCTACTAGTTCCCGGTTACCTCATCATCTGCCTAGCCTTTTCCCAACTATGTTGGGGTCGGCTTCCAGTCTAACCGGATGCAGCTGAATATCAGTATTTTACATGGAGCGACTGCCTATCTGACCTCCACAACCCAGTTAATACTGGGTAATACGATACCCCTTGGTAAGACTGGTTGTCAGACTTTCGGCACACTGACTATTTGTAACGACTGTCAAAGACAGAGAATGACAGCCGGGACCAACGGCTTAACGTGCTTTCCGAGGCACGAAGGAAACTCCGTATGTAACGGGTGGTCACCTATCCACAGACCAACCTAGGCAAGCGCGGCTTAACCTAAAGATCGACCCGAGCGGCTGCTATTTAGCCACGAGCTTCCCGGTTACCTAGTGATGCTTTTTTCCTTATCAACGAATCAGTCTGGAGTATAATACATTTTTTGGGGTTGATCTTATTGATGGTGTATCCTCGACGAGGCTGGAAGACAGGTGATCCCCTCATCACTCATTCATTGCGATCATTTTGAGTGTTCCGTACCTCAATAGAAAAAAACAGAACCCTGTAGGCCTACTATGACATGTTAAAGCAGAACTTATTCCACTGAGTGAAAGAGATGGTGCTAGACACTCTGTATAGCTCTGTCCCTTTCCCTCAGCGGAATAAGTTCTGCTGTAACACGTCATGGTAGAGTAGCTGATCGGATCACTTTGTTGTCTATCTGTCTGTCTGTCAAGACTTCTTATCTCTAGAACGCGTGGATGTATCGTGTTGAAAATAAAACCCTGTAGGTACTAAAATTAGTAGTCTCTTGGATCTGTCAGAAAATTAGCGACTAAATCTACGCAGTCAAAAGATATGGCTGTTTATGTTGCAAGTTTGTTCGAAACCCTAGGTGCGAGATTCCGACTCGCACTTGGCCGGTTTTTGAGGTTTTAATTGAAAAAGGTTTAACTATAGATCTTTACCATGATCTTTATTCTCTTACCCATATCCCAACTTATTTGGGGTCTGCGCAGTGTGTTTCAGTTTTCCATACTTCTTCTCTTCTCTTCTTCTACTTTTCTTCTTCTTCATCTCATTAGACATCTCCTTATTGCCATATTGGATGACGTTTTCACAGTCCATCCGCCGTTTATTTAGTCTTCCATCCCTCTGCATTCATAATCCAAACTTTCCTCGTGAAATGTTCCTCACATGTCCATACTGTAGAGTTTGGGGAAGTACACATAATTGAAAGCGCATAAAATACTTTGAAATTACATTTTAATTTATGTTTTACTAGCTGCTGCCCATGTTACTTTGGGCTAACGCTAACTTTAAGCTGCGTGTTGATCGCAAAAAAATCTTTCTCTCCCCGTTTCTTCCCATTTTCTTCCCCTTTGCTTCTCTCTACCAAAATTCATCAAAATCGATTCAGCCGTTTTGACGTGAAGACGTTTAGTAAGGATCAATACACACACTTCCTGCGCTATTGTTATCTCTTCTATTATTTTTTCAAATATTCTGAGTATTCGAACTTCATAGCAAACTAGCCTGTACTCGGGTTTGGCTAACGGTATCAAAACCTCTGCAATACCTAAGCAACAACATGCGACCTAAATCAAAACTCGAATCATTACAACACAATACAAATACAACACTATGACTAATATATATTGGGTAAAATTTTACGAGAAGCACAGATTCTGTGACCCATACATAAAAATAACTTCTCCATACATAAAACTACCAATTATTTACTGTGTGCAAAACAGGTATTTAATTATAAAATCGACGAAATTAAGTAAGTTTTACTAAGTAGAGAAATAGTTGCCGAAAAGCCCCAAAGAATAGTAATTCGTCTGCTTACACCCTCTTAGTTTAAAAGCATGAAATTATGATAAAAAGCTGATGTTCTTGACCTCTGTAAACTTTTGACCTTTTAATCCTTTTCTTAACCTTTCCCATCATCAAAATGGTTCAGTATTTAAATTATGTGAATGCAAATTTTAATGACGTTTATGAGTCTGAGATGGGTTGAGAATTCGACGACAAAATATGATGTGCCAAAGACGCAGAAGGCTTATTAAATAAGAATGTTAAGATGGATATATTCAATATAGATAGATATATATAGAATGAATATTTTATTTATTTATTATAACTTTATGCACAAGTAAAAGCTGTATAAAGGCGGACTTAATGCCTTAGGCATTTTCTACCAGTCTACCTTAGGGTGATGCAGATATAAAACACAGTAGATGTGATAGCAGAAGTAAAGGATATTAGAAAATAAATATTCTTAATTATGTTTACCTTACAAATTACAAGAATAACAGAATCCTTACTTCCTTACTAATATTATAAAAGCGAAAGTGAGTTTGTTTGTTTGTTACCTCTTCACGCTTTAATGGCTAAACCGATTGTGATGAATTTTGGTACAAAGATAGTTAGGAACCAGGAGACGGACATTGGCTAATTTTTATTTTAAAAAAGTGGGATATGAGGGAGAAAGAGGGAAGAAAAGGTAAAACTTAGCGTTGCTATTACAAATCAATAAGGCGCAAGGGGAACTTTGTTATTTGTTACCCCAAATTTAACGCGGGCGAAGCCGCGGGCGAAAGCAAGTTCAACTTATAAATAGGATGACACAATGGGTGGTCTTATCACTAAATGCGATCTTTTCAAGACAACCTTTGGATGGATTTAGAGGAGGAGATTTGTGTTTGATTATTCTAAGCGAATAGCTAAAATAAAAAAAAAAACAAATACTTGTATACAAATACATATAACCATGAAGAGCTAAGAAATGTTTAATACTTGATCGTGCCCGCGGCTTCACCAGCGTGATTATAAAAAAGTATCCTATGTGTTATTCCAGACTATAATCTACCTCTGTGCTAAATTTCATCAAGATACGTTTTGTAGTCTTTCCGTGAAAGAGGATCAAACATACATCCATACTCACAAACTTTCGCATTTATATTTATTTAAACTTTATGTACAATAGTGGTACATAGGCGGACTTAATGCCATAAGGCATTCTCTACCAGTCAAACTTTGGGTAAAATACGACAACATTTTGATAGGGTACAATACATAAAATATCTAAAAATATTTTTGCGAAAAATACTAATATCCTACTACTATCCTAATGTCCTACTAATATTTATAATATTAATAATAATATTTATTATCTGCCAATGGCTTAATTGCCAAGAGCCTAGACCAATACCTGAGGAGGCTCTCGTTAGGCAGCTGGATCAAGGGCTTGATACAGAAAGCGGTACTCCTGGACACAGTTCGTATTGTTAGGAGGTTCCTTGCTCTGGAGCCCTGACCGCCGGTAGCTTGGACCCTGTTCCCGATACCGGTGGGCTACTATTTTTATATTTTTAAATGTATTTTTTTATGATTTTAAGAAATATTTAAAAATGTAATTTTATGTTGAAAGATAAATAAATGTACGAAAATATTAATTATAATATTTAGGTTACATTTAGGTTGTTATAACATTACTTGAAGTACTTCACAACGCAACGTTTTGCCGTGAAACGTGACTTAGTCTACAAAAAAAAGTCGTCGCTCTCAGACAGGCCATCAAACACAACGTTTTGCCGTGAAACGTGACTTACCTAGTCTACAAAAAAAAAAAAAACGTCGCCCAGCAACAGATTTTGCGTTGAATTTCTTAGTTTGTACAGAATGCAAAGTCGAAAGTTACCTGAAATAGTTTGTTTACACCTTGTAGGTATTTCGGTTTGGTACCTTAATCCCATCAATCATACTCAAGTTAAGTTTGTTTCTTAAGACACTGTGGTCTGGCAGATATAAACCGAAGGCAAGCTGCCTTAGACAGTTTCTTGAAGTAAGTAAGGCATTGTTGCTAAGATAATATTATTCTCACTAATAAATCACGATACATGTTGTGATAGACCAGGGGTTAAGCGCCTAGCCTCATGCATGAGGTTGATAAGTACTTATGTGACTTTTTCTAATCATACGTGCCTTTTAAAGCATATGATCCTTACTCATATTATAAAAGCGAAAGTGAGTTTGTTTGTTACCTCTTCACGCTTTAATGGCTAAACTGATTTTGATGAATTTTGGTACAGAGATAGTTGGGAACCAGGAGACGGACATAGGCATGTATCAAAGTAAGCAAAGGGGGAGAAAAAGGGAAGAAAAGGGGAGAGAAAGCGTGATGATCGATTTTTTTTTTTCGATTATCGCGCAGCTTAAAGTTAGTCCAAAGTAGTAAGTTTTTTTAAAAAGTGGGATGTGAGGGAGAAAGAGGGAAGAAAAGGGAAAACTTATTAGCGTTGCTATTACAAATCAATAAGGCGCAAGGGGAACTGTCTTACTCCGAATTTAACGCAAGCGAAGCCGCGGGCAAAAGCTAGTCAGATATAATCACAGACATCGGTGAAGGAAAACATCGTGAGGAAACCTTGACTTATAATTAATATAAGTCTGAAATCGCCAACCCGTCTTGAGCAAGCTTGGTGGTCAATGCTCGTGTCTTCGTGTAGAAGAGGCCTTTGTTCAGCAGTGGTACAGTTACAGGCTAGTTTTGCATCAGTCAGTCTTTTTAAATGAGGAGCTCGTGGCTAAATAATAGAAGCCGCCCGGGTCGATTTTTAGGTTATGCGGCGCTTGCCTAGTGAATGCCTCGTGTCTCCGTGCCTTTGACAGTCGTTACAGGTAGTCAGTGTCCTGAAAGCCTGACAACTAGTCTTACCATGGGGTATAGTATTACCCAGTTCTGAGTAATACTTTAACCAAAAAAATAATGATATTCAGTTGCATCCGGTTAGACTGGAAGCCGACCCCAACATAGTTGGGAAAAGGCTAGGCAGATGATGAGTCTTTTTAAATGTCACATTTTTGAAATATAACCCTATTTAACTTGTGCTGATGCAAGTATTGGAAACTCTGATAGCATTTATCTCGTCAACGGAACGTTCAAACAATTTTGTCTGATGCAAAACCTGTTCGTTTGAAACCAGCTTTTGAATAAAAACAAGCAACAATCAAATAAAATGGCGGAAGTTAGGATAAATTATTCAAAGGTCTTTACGACTACCAATGTTTCAATGCCTCTTAAAAGGAGATGAATCTGAATGCATAAATAACCTAAAAAAACAAAAGCAAAATCCTGGTCGATTGAACAAAGACCAAACTGTACAAATATACAAAGAGAAAGAGATTTCGGGGCACAAACGGATTTTCAGGTAGTTTTATTACCCAAGGTAACGTATTTTTTTAAAGGATACCCAGTATTGGGCTAAAGTATGTACCGAAACAATATGTATACCTATTAAAAAAACTAGATTTTGTACTGATTAACACATTAACTGCCAGAGTAATAGTGACAAAACACACAAAAAAAAAATTATGTGCCAATTAATGTTATGGGTCTAGATATTCATAGTATTAAATTTTGGGGTCAATCGGAGGCAGGGTTCCGCAGAAAATTAAAAAAAACTTCACGAGGTCACCGGTACCCTACATGGCGCACAGTAGTAATTATGTTGATTTCTGCTACCAAGGCGCCGTGCGGTCATCTCTCCGGGCACCCGCGCACCTCAGTCGCTTACACGCGCTATCACGGTAATTTTGTATTAAAGGGTAAAAAAGTTTAATTTTACTACTCGTTTTATTATTCTTCCCATACCATTTATAAATACGATTGGATTTAAAAAAAAATATTATGTTCTGGGATTTTTAACGTTATTGAAGGTTTATCTTCAATAATTCAAAATATTTTTACGTTACATAGAAACCATGCGGAAGTATTACTCCTGAGCGCCATTCCGGTCACTTACTAATAGGAAATCTGTAGAAAACGCGTCCTACGGCGCGTAAATAAACTCTGAAAACAGGTTTACCGTGAGGTCACCGGTGCCCTACGTGGCCCCGTAATACAAGACCGCCTCCGGTCACCGGTGCCCTACATGGCAGTCAATGTGTTAAAAATATCATGTAACAATAATATTACATTCTACTAGAATGAGCTAAAAATTATAATTTTTAATATGGTTTTTAATTTAAAGTTCGTCTAAAACTAGCTCCGTAAACAAGCTGTCAGGTCATTTTAAGACTAAGAAAAAAACGATATCTATTTTGTTGTGCATCTGTCATGGACATTATAATCATTTATAAACGAAAAAGGACATTTGATGAAGTTTTAGTAATAGTTATTTATTTATTTTACAAAAACTTCGTTCAAAATCCAGTATCGGACGACTGTTTCAAAACGAAAAAATATCGACGTTTGTCGAAATGCCAATGTCACGTCACTCCCATCAAGTCCCGTCATTCGTTTTTGTACTCGTGCCAAATTCCTTTTTTGTGGTATGCAATAATATGTTAATAGTAACATACAACTATGTTTTAAAACAAATGAATGTGTCTATTTGATTATGGGATTAAAAATACAATTTTTAACCATCTGCATCTACCACCTAACCTAGTGACCCAAAAACTTATTTTCTTCCTAATTCCCATAGAATTTTGAAAAAAATATTTCTGATATTAATATGTTCGTATTTTATCTATTAAACAACATATAAATGGTTACTGTTCACATTTGGCCCAACGATGTATGGATTTCTGGCAAACTCCTTTGCCCCACACTAGGAATTTCTCCTGTATCGTGGGTGGTTTATACAAACATTTAAACTCACATACACAAACAGCCAGACCCGAAACAACTACCTGTAGGTCATACAAATATTTGTTCCGTGCGGGGACCGTGCCGCTTAAACCCAGTACTAACTGGGTTGTGGGGGTCATAAATATCGCGCTATGTAAAATATTGGTATTCAACTCATTCAACAAGGCTTAAATCGACTCCAAAAAATAGGAAATGGCTCGGGATGATTTGTTGGCGCAGTGGCTGAGCGATCGACTGCTGCGCTGCTTGTCGCGGGATCGATCCCCGCACGGAACAAATATTTGTACGGCCTAAAGATAGTTGTTCCGGGTCTGGTTTTTTCTACATGTTGTTTAAAATGTTTGTAAACGCACCCATGATACAGGAGAAATTCCTAATGTGGGACAACGTTAAAAAAAAAAATAAGTACTAATTTTCATAAACAAAATTGAATAAAACTTCTGTCTCTACTTCTTCTAGAATCAAATGTTATTTTACGAGCACGAATGCGTCTAAAAGTTGTTGGATTCCCTGTTATCACTTCAAACCGCTCTGTTGGCTTTTATGCTTCTGTCTTAGCATTTATGAGTCATCGTTATTATCCGTTTATTCAAATCCTTACTAATATTATAAAAGCGAAAGTGAGTTTGTTTGTTTGTTACCTCTTCACGCTTTAAAGGCTAAACCGATTTTGATGAATTTTGGTACAGAGATAGTTGGAAACTAGGAGACGGACATATGCTAATATTTTTTTGAAAAAAGTGGGATGCGAGGGAGAAAGAGGGAAGAAAAGGGAAAACTTAGCGTTGCTATTACAAATCAATAAGGCGCAAGGGGAACTGTGTTACCCCGAATTTAACGCGTGCGAAGCCGCGGGAAAATGCTAGTTTACATATATTTTTTTGTTAAAGTAGTACATAAAACTAAAAACATAAAAGTATTAAGTAGCCCACCGACATTAGAAATAGGGTCCAAGCTACTGAGGGTCAGGGCTCCAGAGAAAGGAACCTCATAACAATACGAGTCGTGTCCGCTTTCTGTATCAAGCCCTTGATGCAGCTGCCTAACGAGAGCCTCCTCAAGTGTTGGCCGAGACTTTTGTCAATTAAGCTATTGGCAGATATATATACATATATGGACGGGCCTGTTGGTCTAGTGGTTAGTGGCCCTGACTGCTGAGCCGGAGGTCGTGGGTTCGATTCCCACCCAGGACAAACGTTGTGTGATGAGCATGATTGTTTGTTCTGTGTCTGGGTGTGATTTATCATAATATGTATGTATTTATAAATTATATAAGTATGTATATCAGTTGTCTGGTTACCATAACACAAGCTCTGCTTAGCTTGGGATCAGATAGCCGTGTGTGAGTTGTCCCAAGATATTTATTATTTATTATATGACAGAGTCATATTACTGTTATATCAATTAAATGGTCTGAAAAGTAATGAAGTAGTAGTGTAGTACTGAATGTGACGTAACAAAGCGCATGTGATTCCCAAAGTTTTAGTGTACACACGGCGGCACATCAACCTACACAAAACTATTTTTACCTGCTCTCTCTACAACGGTGTGCGATCTGTAAAATGATAAATGATGTTTATTTGGCAAGTAAGTTTTCACAAACACTTTTACACGTTTTTTTTTAAACTAGATGAGGCCGGTGTTTTGTACCCGACTACTCTGAAAAGAAACAGCCGAAACAAACTCAGAGGTCATAGTCTCTTTTAAAGTCCAGACAAAAAAATCTTGGTCAACTTACATGAGGACTATGCAGATTAGTGTCTGAAGTGGTCTTTTTAAGAAAGTAGTAGAGAGATCAGGTTATCGTAGTTTAAAATAGGACCTGCCGTCATATGTACATAATTGTAAACTTTCATTTCGCTAGTTATATAAGAGAAACTTGTGGCTAAATAAAAACTGCCACTTGGTTCGATCTTGAGGTTAAGACACGCTGTTAGTCTGGTTGATGTGGTCGCACAAAATAACTTAAACTTTACTTAAGCAAATAAAACAGTGAACTTTATCAGTATCGGAGAATTTGAGACTTTTGGTGCCTGCACATCTTCCTTACTAATAAAAGCGAAAGTGAGTTTGTTTGTTTGTTTGTTACCTCTTCACGCTTTATTGGCTAAACCGATTTCGATGAATTTTGGTACAGAGATAGTTGGAAACCAAGAGACGGACATAGGCTAATATTTTTTTGAAAAAAGTGGGATGTTAGGGAGAAAGAGGGAAGAAAAGGGAAAACTTAACGTTGCTATTACAAATCAATAAGGCGCAAGGGGAACTTAACGCGAGCGAAGCCGCGGGCAAAAGCTAGTTCTACTAAAAAAAATATTTGCAGTCATTCACGGTCGAGGCTGTCTGTTTGTGGAACGAAGTGTCACTAAGACGAAATGTTTTTAAATTTCCCAATAAAAATTGAACACTTATCTTACCTGTGTACCACTTAATCTATACTAATATTATAAAGCTGAAGAGTTTGTTTGCTTGTTTGTTTGTTTGAACGCGCTAATCTCAGGGACTACTGGTTGGAATTGGAAAATTCTTTTAGTGTTGGATAGTCCATTTCTTGAGGAAGGCTATAGGCTATATAACATCACGCTACGACCAACAGGTGCTGAGCAGCGCGGGTGAAACCGCGTGGAACAGCTAGTATTATAATACAAATATTAAAATAAATATTTATTTATATTTTAAAATAAATAACTTTATCTAAATAATAACAGCAGGCACATCATTGACTATTCTCAATTACAGGCCATCCTAAGGTCGTCTAAAAGATATCGCTTTCAGCGATAAGACCACCATTATAACCATAGAATTAGCAAATTCTATAAAATACCTAATTGAGTTGTCATCAAGCGTTACTTACAAATATAAACGCTACTGTAATACGAATAGTTGGAGTTTACTCCTTAAGAATCGATTTTCATATATAAGGCGCCCGGTATGAGAAAAATCCGAGGGGTAAAACCTACTAAAATAACGAAAATGTGTCACGTTTTTGGTCCGCACCTTTAGTGCGCAACTTTCTAATTTGGCTGTGAGTTTATTAAGACGTACATAATATGGTATGCTGTATAGGCGACTATACCTATATACTATATATTATTGGGCTTGTTTACATTGCTATTTTTTTTTCATTAATTTGTGAATTTACCCTTTCATATGATGTTAATCTTTTTTCAGTTGAATAAACTCTTTTTGCGTATGGTTAGATACTCGTACTTAAGGAGTAAACTCCAGTCGTCACACACACACTTTTTTTATATTTTAGTTAAATCAACATTCTTCGCCCCGCCAATAATTTTCGAAAATGATCCTAAGTAAATAGTTATACTGGGAATTTTCAGCCTCAGTGAGTGGTAATGAATACTTTTGGAAAATAATTAAAACAATTCCTAACGAGGGCAAAGTTTCATTGGAAATTACTATTACATTTCAAAGTAATGACCACCAAGTCTTTAGTTGTGCCTGGTTGATTTTAATTAGTTGTCAACATCATAATCTGCCTAACCTTTCCCCAGCTATGTTTGGGTCGAATTTCAGTCTTACCGGATTTAGCTGACCAGTATTTCACATAGAGCGATTGCCTCTCTGACCTCCACAACTCATTAAATCCTACTAATATTATAAATGCGATTGTTCGTGAGGATGGATGGATGTATAGGTTTATGGATGTATTGTTACTCTTTCACGTCAAAACGGCTTAACGGATCTTGGCAGAGAGGTAGATTATAGTCTGGAATAATACATAAGATACTTTTTTATATCATGCGAGCGAAGTAGCATTTCTATTCATTTATTTCAGAGTCATCTTGTAATTACATCATATTCTATCCTATAAGGATTTTTTTTTGTAACACAAACTTCGCCAAAACCATTGAGGGATTACGTTCGTGATATCCTGTTTGATTTTATGCCATGTCAAGATGATACTTGACTGACAACCTACAGTATTGACAATCGACGCAATAGATAAAGTGCTCACAGGCAAAAACAGCCCTTAGAATGACGTAGGTAAAAATACTCGAATGTACTTATTTAAGATCAAGTGCGTCCTTCAACAGGAACGTTCTGTCCAATAATCGGATTGATTTCGTCCTCATTTTGGCATGTCCGTTAAAAGCATAAAATATGGGCACTCCTTATCGTCTGACACGTCATTTTTGCTTTCGTAATGGCACTAAATTCGTCTTCCTAATAAAATAATTGAATCGTAAAATTCTCGTAAAATCGAGTCGTGAAAAGACTCCAGGTATTGCTGTTATTGTAATTAATTATGAAATTGCCTGTTATGGTGTCTAGTTTTGCTATTAAGACTAGAACTAATGGTTTATGTAACCTATTTTGTGACTATCTCAAAAACGATATGCAGAATAATGTTAATTTTATCGTTCACTTCTACATGATTGGTTTTCAAAGTAAGCACATTATTCTACGAAATATTGTTCCTAGTCAAAACCAATTAATGGTAGAAATTTATTCATAATTTACCCTTGCAATGTCTTCTTCAGTTATGAAATCATGTGTGAATTCGCGGAAGTTTTCATATTAAATATTACGCAAAATATTTAAGTTTAATTTCAAAAGTAGATTAAGCCTTAAACGCGAAATGCAGCACCGCCCCACTTACAAATGTAAGCCGGTGTAAAACTCAGCGCAACTCTTTAAATCTTTTGAATATCATTTAGCTTAGCTGTTATCCTCGCATTGTTCAAAGTTAAAATCCACCCATTCCGTTAAGTTTTCAGTATAGAGTGATAAACCCCAGCTTTTAGAACAGATCAAAACATAATTCCGCAAATAGGTTAATGTTTAGTAGAAAAATGCAGCACCGCCCCACTTACAAAAGTAGGCTGATGTAAAAATCAGCGTAACACTTGAAATATCCGGGGTTGCGAGTTGTTCTTAAGAGATACCGCAGTCCCGAAACGTAAAGGGCAACAGAAGGAAGATGCGTGGGTTTTAGTCAGTACAAGTCTGACACTCACCCAGAGCGGGGGAAGTTATTTGATGATTTCCCATCCGAAAAAAAAGAAAATTCTTGAAATATTTTGTTTACCGTTGTATTTAGCTGATTTCCAAAGTAAAAATCCGCCGATTCCGTAATGTTTTCAGCATAGCGTGTTAAAACCAAGCTTTGAGAGCTTATTTCCGGGTAACCCTCATTAAACTAAGGTTCGCCCTTTATAATGTTGTAATCCTTTAATCGCCTTTCGGCAACCGTTGAGTGAAAATGGTTGTTAATTATCTCGTGTTTGAAACGATATGATACATGTTCACATGTATTTATTATGTACTGGCTGTGCCTAACGGCTTCACCTGCTGTTCAGGACCTCCTTATAACTTAGGGGTATAAAAAATAGATAGTAGGCGATTCTCAGACTTACTGAAAATGCATAAAAAATCATAAGAATCGGTCGAGCGGTTTCATCGTTTACATTGTGACTCGAGAATTATATATATTAGAGATACATATTTTTGAGTACAAGTAGTACTTTTACCATTTACCATTTTATTTGTGCACTGGGTATTCAGCTCTGTCTTATCAAAGATTATCCGCGTGTATAAGTATAGTAATCCTTATCCTTACTAATATTATAAAAGCGAAAGTGAGTTTGTTTGTTTGTTACCTCTTCACGCTTTAATGGCTAAACCGATTGTGATGAATTTTGGTACATAGATAGTTGGGAACCAGGAGACGGACATAGGCTAATTTTTATTTGAAAAAAGTGGGATGTGAGGGAGAAAGAGGAAAGAAAAGGGAAAACTTAGCGTTGCTATTACAAATCAATAAAGCGCAAGGGAAACTTTGTTACCCCGAATTTAACGCGAGCGAAGCCGCGGGCAAAAGCTAGTATTAAATAAAAAAAAAGAAAACCGCGCAAGTGCTAGTTGGACTCGCGCACAAACTTGCGACATAAACGGCCATATCTTTTGATTGCGTAGAATTTTTACAGCTCTCAGCGACCAGAGACTTCAGTAAATGGTTTTAATTCTAAATAGACACCTCCATGTGTTCCTGAGACAAAGAGTGTTGAAAGATAGACAGACAGCGAGCCAAATAGACAAGGGTTCTATTTGATCTGCTACAGGCACGGAACCCAAAAACGGTAGGGTAGATACACACGACGGCACATCAACCTATACAAAACCATTTTAACCTGATCTCTCTATACTATGCTGTGCGATCCGTAGTAGAAAGATCATTAGGGTTACCATGGCATCTTATAGCAGTACTTATTCCTGTGTGAGAAAGAGATGGTGCTAGACACCCTGTAATATAGTTCTGTCTCTTTCCCTCACTGGAATAAGTTCTGTTTTAAGACACCATGGTAGGATAGCAGGCTATAATAGTTTAGAATATGTTGACTTGCCGTCGTGTGTACGTTGCACGTAGCGAGGTCGATGTTTCTTTGTTTTCACGTCATTTTTTCAACAAAGAAATCACTACAAACATCCAAAATAACTGCTGAATGATTTTACTACATCAATTTGTGCACTAAAAGGAAAACATCAGTTCTGATCAACAACATCTCGTTCGTGTAAATAAACGTTGTTTTTTAAAAGCAAACCCGCTCGCTCAAACAATGTAGGTTGGAGCATTGACACTAAAAAACAGGTGTGAACAAAACATCATTGTATTTGGAACTTTTACGTTGACTTCTAATTGCGACGGGTCGAACCTATTGCCAACAACCAGGTACGAATGGTTGTTACAGATAAATTCTTGATGGAATAACCCAGTCACACTTTAGTAGACCCGGAAATCGTACCCAAGAACTCATTCTCAGAAGTTGCATTTGCGATCACTCGATCATCGGGGTACTGCTGTTCTAAAGGCCTATTCAGACCTAAGCGGTATTCGCTGCCGCTGTGGGTACCTACCTGAGAGGTACATACCGCGCGGGTTTCGCTTAGGTATTTAGTATCAAGTACCGCAGTTTTCTCTGACGCAGACGGTAGCGAATACCGCTTAGTAAAGGTCTGAATATGCCTTAACAGGGGATTAACAAGCGTGTTACATGAATATTTTACTCAGTAATATGAAGCTTCAACAATCTCGATCCGTTTTTTAGAAGTCGATTTTCATTTTGGCAAGAATGTTTTTTTAAATTTTATTTCAGATTTTTTTGTTGTGGTATGATAGTCTCACACAATTTTTTATTGAGTACTAGCTTTTGCCCGCGTCTTTGCTCGCGTTAAATTCGGGGTAACACAGTTCCCCTTTCCTGATTTACAGGTACCCTGCTACCTATAGTTTTTCCCCTTGCACCTTATTTATTGTAATAGCAATGCTAAGTTTTCCCTTTTCTTCCCTCTTTCTGAGTCATATCTTATTTTAATAAAAAGTAGCCTATGTCCGTCTCCAGGGTTCCAACTATCTCTGTACTAAAATTCATTAAAATCGGTTTAGCCATTTAGGCATGCAGAAGTAAATAACAAACTCACTTTCGCTTTTGTAATATTATATAAATATATGTATATATATAGTAAGGACTCCACAAACTTACATTTAAATATAGAAAGGATTGGGTCACGTGTGCTCGCTTCGTTCAAATTCAAAGGTCATAATGTGACCAAAGGAAACCTAATAGTGTTTCCAAATTGTGAATACTTTGCTCTGCAGTAAACAATTGTTTTGGTTTGTTAAACAATTGGTTTATTTGTAATGAAATAAATATTTGGTTTATTTATACTGCAATAAAAAAAATACTTTATTTGATGTAAATTTATATTTAATTGGTGAATATAAATTGATGGGCATTTCATTTTCAAATATCACGTTATATTTTTATGAACACTAAAGTTGCAATTTTATTTCTATGCTTTTTGTTTTCTCACACATAAAATATACAATCAAATTGCAGTATATTGCGGGGGATCGGCGGAGACAGTTTTATTACAAAACTAGCTTTTCCCCGCGGCTGCGCTCACGTTAAATTCGGGGTAACACAGTTTCCCTTTCCTGATTTGCATCTACCTGCTACTTGTAGTTTTTACCCTTGCGCCTTATTTATATGCAAAGTTTTCCCTTTTCTTCCCTCTTTCTCCCTCATTTCTCAAAATTATTGAAAAAAAAATAGCCTCTGTCCGTCTCCAGGGTCCCAATTATGTCTGTATCAAGATACATCAAAATCGGTTTAACCATTTAGGCTTACAAACTTACTTTTGCTTTTATAATATTAGTAAAGATACATAATTAGCAAAACCCTGTATTATTCAACAGCAGTTATCAATACAAAGATCCCGTACACTGTCACGTTTTTACTTAAAAATCAATAAAAGTTACAATCTTTTCACTGTTGGCGCCATCATTTATTATCATTTTCCTGCCCTTGTCCTATTCTATTTGGGGTCGGCGCAACACGTTTTCTTCTTCCATTCTCCCCTATCAGACGTCACGGCATCATTTACTCCTTTCTCCTTTATATAATTTCTTACACAATCCATCCATATTTTCTTTGGCATTCCTCTCGCTCTCCGTCTATCAACACCATCAGTTTCAAATTGATTTTATTACTTGAATAACAATAGGTCCTTAGGTCACGTGTCTAAGCCATCGTGCTCGATCCACCTGCCGTGTCGCGTGATATTCTAAAGAAGTACCGCTTAAAGAAATGAACATGGGTCGGTTATAGTCAGTAAAAGTCTGAGATTGACAGAGCGTAGTTATTTGCTGATTTAAAAAAAAAGTGTGTGTGTGTCAGCTCCGACGCACGACTGGAGTTTACTCCTTAAGTAAGAGTATCTAACCATACGCAAAAAGAGTTTATTCAACTGAAAAAAGATTAATATCATATCAAAGGGTAAATTCACAAATTAATGAAAAAAAAATAGCAATATAAATACATTGACAGTGATAGAAACAAACAAGCCCAATAACATATAGTATATAGGTATAGTCGCCTATACGGCATACCATATGTACGTCTTAATACACTCACAGCCAAATGAGAAAGTTGCGCACTAAAGGTGCGCACCAAAAACGTGACACATTTTCGTCACTTTAGTAGGTTTTACCCCTCGGATTTTTCTCATACCGGGTGCCTTATATATGAAAATCGATTCTTAAGGAGTAAACTCCAAAAATAGATCACGTACCTATTCTTAAAGCATAACTTTTTTTTACTATTTTGGCCAGAGGCTTAGGCACGTCGCCCACAAGATCAACAGTCGAGGTGCATTTGAGGCGCAGGCACATAAGAGGCATGCTGCAACGAGATTTTCGTTACAAATGTCGTGTGGGCGACTCGCCTCGACTGCGCCTTGATTGTTGGCCGTGTGGGCGAGGCGCCTTAGCGTTTTGGTTTGGCCATACAACGTACAGTCTCTTGAGGACTTTGTCAACTGACAGCGTTGAGGACGAATTCTTGACGCTTTTTTTGTTTTTATTTATAAGTTAGGTAGTTTATTATTTTAATATATCATTTGACATGATATTATTTACAATAAATAATACAATGACTGATTAATATTTATTGTTTTTTTTTTTTGAAATTTATTATAATTAATGTTATTTAACACATATTGCAACATTTTATATGAACAAATAAATAAATAACCTGGGTTTAATGCAAGTTTAAAAGTATGTCCCTCTTTTAACCGGAGTACCAAACTGTATCGTATCGTGCTTACTTATAGGGCTTCTTGTTGCTTGTTGGGCATCTTCCACAATTACGTTTGGAACATTCTCGAGTAAACATAGTGTGACGGTATACTAATGGATCGACCTTCACAAAAAAGGTTCGCACATAAAGGCGGTGAAATCAGAAACTACGGGTGTAGTTAACATGTATGTGCGTAAGGTTGTGGAGAAGGTTGTGACTGAATAATATTAGATCACCAGCTTCCGCCCGCAACTTCGTCCGCGTGGCATAGTTACTTTGGGCTAACACTAACTTTAACCCACGTAATGATCGAAAATATCTTTCTTTCCCTTATCCCACATTTTTTTAGCCCATGTCGGTCTCCAGGGTCCCAACTATCTTTATACCAAAATTCTTCAAAATCGGTTTGTCCATTTAGGCGTGAAGACGTAACAAACCAACTCACTTTCTCTTTTATAATATTAGTAAAGATTTGATTCAATCTTCAGGCTTAGCCCTTGCCTGGGTTGTTTTGTGGATAGATAGTTGCACACTGGGAAACGTCCTTGTATAGTGGGTGCGTTTACAAACTTTTTAAACTCAGGTACAGAAACAGCCAGACCCGAAACAACTACCTTTAAGCCATCCTTACTAATATTATAAAAGCGAAAGTGAGTTTGTTTGTTTGTTACCTCTTGACGCTTTAATGGCTAAACTGAGTTTGATGAATTTTAGTACAGAGATAGTTGGGAACCAGGAGACGAAAATAGGATATTTTTTATTTAAAAAATTGGGATGTGAGGGAGAAAGAGGGAAGAAAAGGGAAAACTTAGCGTTGCTATTACAAATCAATAAGGCGCAAGCAATTACTATTATTCTTCTTCTCTCAGCATGTCTTCTTCTCATACTCCTCTACATAATAATATATTCGTCATTTCATCGGACACCTCCATTTTCGCCATATCATTCTTCCCACAGTCCATCCAACGCTCTTTGACCTTTGGTAGGTACACACGACGGCACATCAACCTACGCTAAACCATTTTAACCTGATCTCTCTACTACGATGTGCGACCCGTAGTAAAGAGATCCGGTTATAATAGTTAGATTAGGTTGACCTGACGTTGTGTGTACGTGTATGACATTTATATGTTATAGCACTTTAAAGATTGCTAATATTTTAATTTAAGAAAACGACGTAATATTACAGACTAATAAATTATTAAGACAAAATAAACCTTGATTAAATTCCATCGCCTTTTAGACAAAAAAAGACATAAAATCGTGTTTGGATTATGTTTTTATATAAGGTCATTGCGCAGGTAGTAGTTTTATCCACAAAATTGCAATAAATCTTGCTTAAGTAAAATGAACTTTATAACAACACACAGAAAAGTTGAAAAAAGTATGGTCGCGGCGCCGGAACATAAATGGCAAAAGGTCGAGGTTTTAGTCAGTAATAGTCTGACACTCCCTCTCGCTGCGCCCAGAGTGGGTAATTTGTTTGATGATTTCCCATCCGTTAAATCCGTCGAGGAGCTCGTGGCTAAATAATAGCAGCGATCGGTCAGTCGATCTTTAGGTTAAGCCGCGCTTGCCTAGGTTGGTCTGTGGATGGGTGACCACCCGTTACATACCGAGTTTCCTCCGTGCCTCGGAAAGCACGTTAAGTCGTTGGTCCCGGCTGTCATTTGTAGATCTTTGACAGTCGTTACAGGTAGTCAGTGTCCCGAAAGTCTGACAACCAGTCTTACCAAGGGGTATCGTATTACCCAGTACTAACTGGGTTGTGGAGGTCAGATAGGCAGTCGCTCCATGTAAAATACTGATATTCAGCTGCATCCGGTTAGACTGGAAGCCGACCCCAACATAGTTGGGAAAAGGCTAGGCAGATGATGATCACGTCTAAACTTGTAGTCTTATTTCTTTGAAAAAAATATATGTTATACTAGACAATTTTATTCATAATTTGATATGTGAAAATGTGAAATTATATTTTAATAACGTAGTGTAATTAATTTGTAAAGTATTGTCTAACGTGGACAAAAAAACGATAATCACGCAAAAACTATGGGGCGTATTTACATGAAACTTTAATCATATAAAAGACAATTTAATGATCCATATTTTAGTATACGGCTTTTATTTGTATTGTGTTTGATAAATCAAGGTGGGTTGTTTTTTCGAATAATCTTGGTGCGGTACAAATCATTACACATTCATTTAATAGTAGCCTAATAATGGCCTATGGCCCTATGCCATATAGAGTAAACGGTTCACGTGCGACTAGAGAATGCAAATCTCGCGTGATCGGGATTCAAGCGAGATCTCGCCAATTTTGAGATATCGCGAGGCTGGCAGTTTTGTGTGTGTTTTTACGCTATTTGCGTAAAAAAACACACGAAACTCACGATATTTTAATAAATTAGGAAAAAAATATAAAAATTACAAGTACTTATTGTAAGATAAAAAAATATTTTTCCGAAGGTTTCATGGATAAAACATTATTTGACGTTTCTGTCTTAAATTTTTGTATAACCTCGAAATAGTAAACTTTGAAGTTCGTATCTATCAAATAACAAATGAAAGAAACAACCATTCCTTAATCTCAAACAAAAAATCTCTTTGTAATAACGTCCCTGTCAGTCCACACTTCAAGGCGCTTCGAAAAATACGTTTTTATGCTCGAGTACAATCTCGTTAAACTCGCGAGATATGGCCCTTTTTTGTCGAGATCGATCTCGTTGAAAAAGACCGAGACCTCGCGGGAACGAGATTACGTTCCCTAGCTGCGACCTACTTTTTGTAGTTACCTACTTTTATATTTATAACTAGCTTTTGCCCGCGGCTTCGTTCGCGCTAAATTCAGTAGCGCCTTATTGATTTGTAATAGCAACGCTAAGTTTTCCCGTTTCTTCCCTCTTTCTCCCTCATATACCACTCATTTAAAAAAAAAATATCCTATTGCCGTCTCCTGGTTCCCAACTATCTCTGTACCAAAAATCATCAAAATCGGTTCAGCCATTAAAGCGTGAAGTGGTAGCAAACAAACAAACAAACTCACTTTCGCTTTTATAATATTAGTAAGGATTATTCAGTTGACCAATAGCTGCCTTAACGCTATATAACTACATATAATCGCGGATTAACATCCAACAAAACTTTCAGAAACTTTTACAAATAAAACTAAAATATCGTGAACTCTGTGGTTTTTGATCAACTCACATCAACAACTCAACTTTAACTAACCGGCTACCTCTGAACCATACCCATGTTATCTACAGTACGGCCAACGAGAAGCGATACCAAATGTAAACTAAACCCATGCTAAAACCCCATCTAAAATGGCCGCCCGAATGTTGGCGAACCCGTCTTAACGTTGTCATGTTTTTGCCGGGAGAACGAGACATTACGACAAAGGCACAAGATGGAAAGAGCTAAATATTAGATTGTCAACGCCACAGTTGTTCTTTAGGTTAATGACCTTTCGTATCGCTTCTCGTTGGCCGTACTATAGTAAGTATTAGTAAAAACGATCTTCATTGTTGACAATCTCTCAGTGCTTTATCACACAGTACAATTGATAAAGTAAGCTCGGGTTTTTGGCACAAATAAAACCTGTATCTCATGTCCAAAAATAGAAAGGAAAAATGAAAACTCGGGACCAATAATCTTATTCAGATTAAGGAAAAGGACGGGTCACAAAATGTATCATAACCTTATATTATAATATTCTTGTAATGTAGATATGGGTGGTTTTCAATAAAAGATATTTCTTTTGTTTTGTGTTCCATTCGAATATTGGAGTATTCTAAAAAATGCAACCCCAAATGTAACTTTTCAGTTGGTATTCCAATATTCGAATGGAACACAAAACAAAAGAAATATCTTTTCAGTCAGTGTCAGTGTAAAGCTAAAACCAAGTTTGTGGGGTCGCCACACTTGTCCCACGGCCGCCATCTTGAAAATAGGGGTTGAAAAATGTAACATTTCAATGGACTAATATTCGAATGTAACATTTTAAGAAGAAATGATGTTGAATGTTGAAAATGTTTTTTTTTAATGTTTTGTGTAGAAAGAAAGTAGACAAAACATAAAAAAAAACCTAATTCTTAACACTATGACGTCAAATTCTCACGCGAATCAAACAATTTTTTTCAATACCCTTAAAGAGTTTTAAAAAGAGATTAGTATGTTTGTCATAAATTACTATGAAACTATGATTTGTGTTGATTTTTTCCCGCCCTTTGGCTTCAATTAAGGAGAAACACAGGCAATGACGTCGCGTCGTTAAA
Organism: Ochropleura leucogaster; assembly: GCA_958449745.1. Taxonomy (NCBI): domain Eukaryota; kingdom Metazoa; phylum Arthropoda; class Insecta; order Lepidoptera; family Noctuidae; genus Ochropleura; species Ochropleura leucogaster. The sequence goes on along the minus strand of OY288221.1, from coordinate 4,368,863 downwards.
GAGCCTAAAAAAAAAACATTTATTTCAGGTAATACACCGATAATTACAATTATACAATTTCCCTGAAAGTAAATAAATAAATTTTGTTATTATAATATGACTAGCTTTCGCCCGCGGCTTCGCCCGCGTTAAATTTGGGGTAACACAGTTCTCCTTGCGCCTTATTGATTTGGAATAGCAACGCTAAGTTTTCCCTTTTCTTCCCTCTTTCTCCCTCACATCCCACTTTTTTTAAATAAAAATTGTCTCTTGGTTCCCAACTATCTAGGTATGTACCAAAATTCATCACAATCGGTTTATCCATTAAAGCGTGAAGAGGTAACAAACAAACTCACTTTCGCTTTTATAATATTAGTAAGGAGTAAGGATAATGATAATAAGTTTATTTGTGATATTCTTTTGATACATACTTAGGTAACTAAGAGAATTTATTTTCTATAAAAAGCTACCAAAGTATGATTAAATAAAAAACCTTCATGAAGAAGGGTCTTGTCGCAGTGCCCATGGCTCTTTTTATGCCAACATCACATGAAATCAATCAAGTTTTTCACCGTACCATTTTTACTTAGACAGTTCCCAAACTTTCTTTTAGTAGGAAAAACATCAATTTACTTAAAGTTAAAAAAATAAGACCGAAAATAAGCCCATTAGATACTCGCGTTAAAATAATATTTAGAACTGAACATTTCTGCTAAAAACGTGGTAGATTTATGAACCATCAACTATGAAATGTTTATTTATAATTGGAACGTTAAGACCGCCATGTTTATTTTATTGAACGCGCTAATAGGTGACGGACAAGGTGTTGCCAAGTATAAATAAAAATGTGGCGTTGATTTATTAATTAATTCGTTTTCCATGATTTAAAATGATTATGGAGGAAATTGTGTTTTTAATATACACTGATTTTGATGGTAAATTAATTTTTCTCCGGATATTGTAATTCGATATTCATTAAAACTGCGGCGTTTTAAAAGTTGGCAACGTCGTCGGGAAATGCTGTAATGAACTTCCTGTTTTCGATGAATTAATTAATGTTGACTAAATTACACTTATATTATGAAGGCAAATCTATGCATCTGTGTGTGCGTGTTTTTTACTCTTTCAAGCTCAAATTACACAATGTATTTGTAAGCAATTTGGTAAGTAAATAGCTCTGTAGTCTATACATTTCAGACTACTTTTTTATTCGGTCTAATCGGGTAAAACCACAGGGCATAGGTAGTCAAACAAATTACAACCAAAGATTGGAGTACATGTTAATTTGGAAGATTATGTCTACAGCTGTTTAACACCTAAATCAATATTGTCTATTTTTAAAACCATGGTCAAAAAGTACTACCCCTCTCCTTAAACAACAATATGAAATATTTTTTTGCTCTATTTTATATGTATATTATATGTATTTATATATAAGAATTTCTTTTTTATGAATGAAGCTATTACTTAGTTTGCAAAATGAAACACCACAGACTACCTACAGTACTGTATCTCCTTTAAATCCATCCAAAGGTTGTCTTGAAAAGATCGCTGTTAGCGATGGGACCGCCCATTGTGTAACCCTATTTATAAGTTGTTTATTGATATTCTTGTCATTTGTATGGTGTATATGTTACTGTAAAAGCTCGAACTACGGAAAATCTTAAGATTTTCCAGTAAAACCTAAGATTTACCGACATAACTTGGTAAATGTAAGTATTTATTATAGAGGGATGATTTTTTCGGGCTTTTGTCATTCCAATTTAGTACTTGCTAGGTTTTACCAATATGGACTCGTAAAGGTTGGTTTTAGATTAATACATCTCTAATTTTTACAACTGATTACCACCTGCCCTAAGATAGGTCGACGGAGCCCCGCTACGCGGGCCTCCTACTTCTGGGTGGTTTAAAAAATACCACGAAGGCTAAGGCCCGCCTTAGCCTTCCAACCTAACCTATCCGAGTCGGGGTACTCTGAGTCGTGAGTGAGAGAAAGTGATGATGATTTTTTTCGACATTTACCGTTCCTTGAATTCAAATCCTAAGATTTACCAAGTGAATGATGGTAAAAGTTCGAACCCCAAACTTTTATGGACATTTACCATTCATAGTCGGTAAATCTTAGGTTTTACTGGAAAATCTTAAGATTTACCGTAGTTCGAGCTTTTACAGTGACATATATAATAAAGAATATTCGATCTATCTATCTATTTATTATCACGATATTTATTTTGACGGCACGATTGGTGCAGTGGCTTAACGGTCGACTGCTACGCTGCGTGTCACGGGTTCGATCCCCGCTCGGAAAAATATTTGTATGACCTACAGGTAGTTGTTTCACGTCTGGCTGTTTGCCACGAAATAGGAAAAAAATATGGTGTGTGGCAATGTTTTAAAATTTTACTGCCTACTAATATTATAAATGCGATAGTTTGTGAGGATGGATGTATGGATGTATGGATCTTTGTTGCTCTTTCACGTCAAAACGTGTAAACGGATCTTGATGAAATTTGGCACAGAGGTAGATTATAGTCTGGAATAACACATAGGATACTTTCTATTCGATATCACATGGGTGAAACCGCGGGCGCCAGCTAGTAAAAATATATATCAATTTATTATATACTAGCTTTCGCCCGCGGCTTCGCCCGCGTTAAATTTGGGGTAACACAATTCCCCTTGCGCCTTATTGATTTGTAATAGCAACGCTAAGTTTTCCCTTCTCTTCCCTCTTTCTCCCTCACATCCCACTTTTTTCAAATTATTAGCCTATGTCCGTCTCCTGGTTCCCAACTATCTCTGTACCAAAATTCATCCAAATCGGTTCAGCCATTAAAGCGTGAAGAGGTAACAAACAAACAAACTCACTTTCGCTTTTATAATATTATATAGTAAGGATAAGTAAGGAGTAAGGATTGTAAGGATAAGGATATTATACACTTCTGTCTAAGTTGACACACTAATACTTGCTTTTTATAACATAAATGCGCATTTGTGTTATAGTCCGTTGTAATAAGGGTTGAGCCTATTGCCATCAACTCGGCACTATTCTAGTTTAGTTAGTTTGTTTGTTACGTCTTCACGCCTAAATGGCCTAAACGATTTTGATGAATTTTGTTACAGAGATAGTTGGGACCCTGAAGACAGACATAGGCTAAAAAAAAACCGGCCAAGAGCGTGTCGGGCCACGCTCAGTGTAGGGTTCCGTAGTTTTCCCGTCCGTCAAAATAAGTGTTCCCAGTTATGAAGCCAACCGAACAATTCGGTAATACCCGATCCAATGTAATAAGTACCTACAGCGCCATCTCTCGGGGAATTGGGTTACTAATTAATACAAAGACGTGCAATTTTGGTGGTAATTTTGGATTGCGAGAACCGATTTCAATAATTCTTTTTTTGTTTGAAAAAAGATACGTTCAGGATAATAAAATATGTAAACAAAGTTACAAAAAAAGCTTGCACATACGATTATACTACGAACTTAGTCCAGAAATTATTTTGTACAACTTTTTGTCTTTTTTGTACAAAAACTGTTGTGTCAATCAAGTTCAAAATTATTTTCATAGAAAGTCCTTATAAAGTTCTACTTTTCAGATTTTTTTCATATTTTTTAGACTTATGGTTCAAAAGTTAGAGGGGGGGGGGACACATTGTTTTTTACTTTTGGAGCGATTATTTCCGAAATTATTGACATTATCAAAAAATAATTTTAGTAAACCCCTATTCATTTTGAAATACCTTTCCAACAATATATCACACGTTAGGGTTGAAATTAAACAAAAAATCACTTCCCACTTTACATATAGGGTGGCTACCCTAATAAAACATTTTTTTCAAATTTTTATTTTACCACTTTGTCGGCGTGATTGATATACATATTGGTACCAAATTTCAGCTTTCTAGTGCTAACGGTCACAGAGATTAAGCGAGGACGGACGGACGGACGGACAGACAGACATGGCGAAACTATAAGGGTTCCTAGTTGACTACGGAACCCTAAAAAAGTGAGAATAGAGTAGGGGGAGAAAGAAGGAAGAAAAGGGCAGAGAAGGATATTTTTTTTCGATCATCACAGGGGTTAAAGTTAGCGTTAGCCTAAAGTAACTATGCCACGCGGACAAAGTCGCGGGCGGAAGCTAGTTTGTTATAATTAACTGTAAGTAACCTATCTATATAGTAATTGAATTATCAATGAAGTAATTCGTAAAAATGAAGTATCTTTTTGTACGTGTAACTCCTAACCAAAAAGAAACCTGGCAATAACTAACCTTAGGCCTATATTACTTAAAGTAGGCGACCATACGTTTTTATCAAATCGCTAGTGCCTTGAAAATTCGCAAAACAGACACAACCGTCAACGACGTCTGCCCTCACGCGTCTGCCCGTGTTCGGGTCGTGGCACGCTAAAACGGCAACACTGGGTCGTGCACTCAGCGATGAGCCACTTCTTCCCCACCGCACCTACCCCGCTCCCCCCACGCCCCGTTCGCCTGGCACCGCTGCCGGTATTTATCACCGAAACAGTATTTATCGCCGAAATTGCTATGACTCTGCATTTTAAATCTGTGATATCTTCGAAAATATTTATTTAATTTACGTGCTGTAAAAAGCCATATTGATCTTTATTAAATGCACAATGTATTTAAGATACTTAATTGGATAAGGATTAATACTGTATTGCTTAAAATCCCTTCGTAAATAAGCCATTATTTCTCGTACAAAGTAAAGGATAAAAAATAGTTATTGTGGGTTATTCCTAAGAGATAAACATATACCATCACGGACTTTTTTGTAGACCTTTTTAAGTTGTACAATACTGTAGTACATTGTTTTGATCTATCTTGTAGGATTCAGTCAGCGTTTGCAATGTAAGCGCAAAAAATGTGTTTTTTTACGACCTCACATTAGAAACCTCAAAAATTGTAGCCTATGTGTTATTCTGATGTATAAGCTATAGCCTATGTGTTATTCTGATGTATAAGCTATATTGTGGTAAAGTTTCATTCAAATCCATTCAGTAGTTTTTACGTGAAAGAGTAACAAACATCCATACATCCATACATACAAACTTTCGCCTTTATAATAGTAGTAGGATAATTTCCTCTAGACTTTTCAATACCTGGTGTAACTGAAAATGGGAAAAATGTACAGACAACATTTCAAGGCACTTTATTGGAATTAAATTTAATTCCTGCCATTCAACGTGACAATGCTGCCAGTGTTCTGGGCACGTTTCCGGATGACAGCGGTGTAGATGAGTAACGCTTTTAGTTTAATAAGTTCGTTTATTTTATACTAGCTTCCGTCCGTGACTTCGTTCGCGTGGTATAGTTACTTGAGGCTAACGCTAACTTTAACCCACGTGATCCCAACTATCTTTGTATCAAAATTGATCAAAATCGGTTTGGCCATTTAGGCGTGAAGGCGTAACAAAAAAACAAACTTACTTTCACTTTTATAATATTACTAGCTGTTCCCCACGGTTTCGCCCGCGCTGCTCAGCACCTATTGGTCGTAGCGTGATGTTATATAGCCTATAGCCTTCCTCAAGAAATGGACTATCCAACACTAAAAGAATTTTCCAGTTCCAACCAGTAGTCCCTGAGATTAGCGCGTTCAAACAAACAAACTCTTCAGCTTTATAATATTAGTATAGATAAATAAGTAAAGATAAATTGTTAGTCATTCAAAATCAAAATCAATATATAAAATTTTAAATGCATTCAAAATCAATATATAAAATTTTAATTAAATAAATTAAACAAAACTTACATCATTATCTGACGACACGTTTGGCGCAGTGGTTGAGCGATCGACTGCTGCTTCGCGTATCGCAAGTGCGATTCCCGTACGGAACAAATATTTGGATGGCCTACAGATAGGTGTTCTGGGTCTGGCTGTTTGTGTATGTGAGTTTGAAATGTCTGTAAATGCACCCACGATACAGGAGAAATTCCTAGTATGGGGCAACGTTTTTTTTTTTTTAAAATCTTTTCACAACTATATTGGGGTCGGCTTACTCAAATGCGATATCCATCGTCATTGTTCTGCCTTTCTTATCGGGTGGAAAATCATCAAATAACCCCAGCTCTGGGCGGAGCGGGGGAAGTGGCAGACTTGACACAGACCCATTTGTGTTCCTCCTTTTGCCTTTTGTATTCCGGAGCTGCGGTATCTGTATCGAACAACCCGCAACTCCGGCAGGCGGTGGCTTTGGCAAGCCCTTCTGCTTCGCTGACATCTCTTTGAGGCGCGCGTGGAACACGAACGCCTCAAAGAAAATGTCCTTTTTTCCATTATCCATACTTCTATATTACTCTTAACAATCACCTTCTTTCTAGCTGTATTATTCTTCACACAATCCATTTTCCCTGTTCTTCCTCTTTCCAACATAAGGATAAATGTTTTCTTTTTTAACATTAAATTAACGTCGCGTTTTCCAGGGCTTAAGTTTACACTAATAAATATTATTCTTTGAAACGTTACACAAACATTTAGATGTAACAAATACATTAGTGTTAACATGTTGAAGGGAAACAGTAAAAAACAGATTTGCAATAAATCGTGTAATGGAGATACAGAGGAATTCCACCTGTCGCTGAATTGGGATACATTACGGCGATAAAATATAACGCGGTGAGGGAAAGTACAGACGCCTGCACATCGAGCTACTACAATCTGTCAGATATCTTTGATAGATTTTTGACTTTATTTCTAAAGCATTAGGTTCAAAGTTCATTGGGAAAAATTTTCACACGCCGGCAGGTCAACCTATTCTAAACTATTATAACATGATCTCTCTGCTACGGATCGCACACCGTAATTGAGAGATCAGGTTAAAATGGTTTTTTGGAGGTTGATGTGCCGTCCTGTGTACAAGCGCGCGCGCACGTTTAGTACAACGCAGTACAGAAGTGCCTCTAAAGATGAAACGTCAATTTAAGATTGATGACGTTATTGTTATGTATATAAGTGTTCATTATTTAAATGTAACAAAATTAAAACTTGTTAATATATTATCTATACTAATATTATAAAGCTGAAGAGTTTGTTTGTTTGTTTGAACGCGCTAATCTCAGGGACTACTGGTTGGAATTGGAAAATTCTTTTAGTGTTGGATAGTCAATTTCTTGAGGAAGGCTATAGGCTATATAACATCAACACGCTACGACCAACAGGTGCTGAGCAGCGTGGGTGAAACCGCGAGGAACAGCTATGACATAAGCCAGTTATGACATAATTGTAGAACCTGTTTGTGAGCTGAAAAACAATGCGCATTCATTGATTTGTAGCGTAGCGTTAGCCCAAAGTAACTATGCCACGCGGACGAACTCGCGGGCTGAAGCTAGTTCTAAATAATATTCACAATAGATTTTTGAGATGACTGCAAAGACAAAAGTATCTTCAAAAGTAGCTTTATCATAAACATAGTTCAATGACCCTATGATAGGAATCAAAACGTAAATAAAACTCAAGTATCAGAACCAATCATAAAACAAATAAAAACCGGCCAATCGTTTATTGGAATAGCACAAAAATGGTTCCGTAGCAATAATCCTTACTAATATCCTTATCCTTACTAATATTATAAAAGCGAAAGTGAGTTTGTTTGTTTGTTTGTTACCTCTTCACGCTTTAATGGCTACACCGATTTTAATGAATTTTAGTACAGAGATAGTTGGGAGCCAGGAGACGGACATAGGCTAATATTTTTTTCTAAAAAAGTGGGATGTGAGGGAGAAAGAGGGAAGAAAAGGGAAAACTTAGCGTTGCTATTACAAATCAATAAGGCGCAAGGGAAACTGTTACCCCGAATTTAACGCGAGCGAAGCCGCGGGAAAAAGCTAGTAAATCAATATAAAAACTAAATTTGTTTTTGTAGTATGTAATGAAAAAACGTAACTACGGTAGTTTTGCTAAAAAAAAGTCCCAAATCTGAAAAGATTAATTTCTAGAAAACTCGTGCAAGACACTACAAACATGCATTTAAGAAAAAATAATTGTAACTTCTATGTATTTATGGAAGAGGAAACAAACTCTCTCTTTAGGCCACCCCTAATCTTTGCATTCTTTAAATTTCACCCCTTTTTTTAAAGCAATTTACAAAACACACCTCTCTAAACAACTAAACTCAACATATTTATTTCAAATAGATCTTTACAACAAATCTAATCTAACAGGCACTTTTGAATGTCAAGAAACAAAAGAATGACGCTACAGTCCCGGTCACAATGCATAATAATTTGTGAAAGTACTGTAGTTGCCCATTCCAAAGCTTTGGTCTCAATGTAGAAGAATGGGCAAGAAACTCCATGGACACTCCTTTCAATCATAATAATTTTTCAAGATCATGGTTATACCAATCATTTTTAATATACAATAAGTAAAAACACAACATCGTTTTCGTTTAAACGTGCAAATTAAAAACGTCCAAAGTAAAACAAAAATGGCATTAAATTAAAACAGCTGTGGTGTGGAGCACAGTTTCAGAGTAAGATGGCTGTGACAAACGGACAGACAGACAAACGGACAAAATGAATCAGGTTCTGTGTTTTACGATTAGCCAAAGGAACCCTAATAAGCATGGAATTTCCACACTACTCAAAGTTCTTTGTAGTACAATTTTCCAAACATTTTTATCAACAAGTTTTATTTTATCGCTAGGATCAAATTTGCCGAAAAAAGCCCCATTTAATTAGCTTGCCTTATCTCTCAGATAAACTGAAGTATCGGCTTTTAATTGTAATAAGCTTAAAGCTTTATCTTTATATGTTTTATGACTGTAATGTGGGTAGAATCGATACTAAATAAGCTAATTTTTAAAGCGCTACGGATTTGCGGTTGACTATGATCTACCTACGTTTGTTTTTACGAAAGAATAATTCTATTAAGAGGATAAGTAACCATATTTTCGTGATTGTGTAAGATTTATTATTTACTAGCTTTTGCCCGCGGTTTTGCTCGCGTTAAATTCGGGGTAACACAGTTCCTTTTGCGTCTTAATGATTTGTAATAGCAACGCAAATTTTTTCCTTTTCTTCCATCTTTCTCCCTCGCATCCCATTTAAAAAAAAATACCGCTCTCGTGATGGTCGAAAAAAAATGTATTCTATGTATTATTCCAGACTATATTCTACCTCTGCGCCAAATTTCACCAAGATCCGTTAAGCCGTTTTGACGTGAAAAGTTAACAAACATCCATACATTCACCCTTCCTCACAAACATTCGTATTTATAATATTAAGTAGGATAGTAAGATTCGTTTACACTTCATGTACAAAAGTGGTACATAGGCAGACTTAATGCCATGAGCCCTAAGGCATTCTCTCCCATTCAACCTTTGAGTTAAATACGACATTGTAATATGGTAAAAAAATATACCTAAAAAATAACTGTTTGTTTTATAAAACGTATTTATTTATGCAAATAGTAATTAAAACATTTTAGAAATACCAACAATAAATACCATTTAAGAAAATAAAGGAGGAAAGAGTATACTGCCTTGTGGAACACCAGTCAGAATAATCCTGATAAACACGCAGCGCCTTCTGGCGACCATGAAGATAAAAAGAAAACCAAAAACCTTTTTTTTTTGGGGTGGGAAATCGTCAAATAACTTCCTCCTCTCGGAGTGGGGGGGAGTGTCAGACTTTTACTGACTAAAACCCAGTCATGTTCCTTCTATTGCCCTTTACGTTCCGGGGCCGCAGTGTCTCTTTCGAACAACCCGCAACCCCGGCAGGCGGAGGCTTAGGCAAGTCCCTCTGCTTTGCTGACATCTCTTTGAGGCGGAATTGACATCTCTTTGTTTTAAGGGTTCCGTACTGAAGTACGGAAAGGAAAGGAAAACAGCGAAACCCTTCGTATGTCTGTCTGTCAAGACCCCTTATCTCGGGAACGCGTAAAGGTAACGAGTTGAAATGAAAACCATATTCTAAACTCTGTAGTGTTCCCTTTGTGTCGTAAAAAAAATCTACCCTCTAAGTCTATTCAATAAAAAGATATGACTGTTTATGCCGCAAAAGACATGGCCGGATTCACTAATAAAGGACACGTATTTTTTATTTGTAAATTATACCAAAAATTATAAATATAATAGCCCATTAAAGATACGTTGCGAAAAAATGCAATAACGCGTGACGTTTCATGTAAAACATACGTGTCTCTTATTAGTGAATAATCTAAAAGACGGACTAAATAGAATGTAATTACTTTGACTCTGGAAACTACCCTATTGAAATCACTGCATTGTCACCCCATTTTCTACCCACACTTGGGAAGCTTTCAAAAGAGATTTTATTGATGTCTAAGTTAGTACCGTTGAGCTAAAAAGGCTTAATTTATTGGATTCTGTACCTTAAAAGCAAAAAAATAGAACTCTTTTAGTCTGTTAGTTCTGACTGTCGAGACCCTTTGTAAATAATAATAAATATCTTGGAAACAACTCACACACGGCTATCTGATCCCAAGCTAAGCAGAGCTTGTGTTATGGTAACCAGACAACTGATATACATACTTATATAATTTATAAATACATACATATCATAGATAAATCACACCCAGACACAGAACAAACCATTATGCTCATCACACAAATTTTGTCCTGGGTAGGAATCGAACCCACGACCTCCGGCTCAGCAGTCAGGGCCACTAACCACTAGACCATCAGGCCCGTCAATTTGTGGAGGTATCGAATTGAAAAGATATATGTTTATGTAGCAAGATTTTACGAAACTAACAAATAATGTACAGACGCCTGCACATCAAGCTACTACTATCTGTCAAATTTCTATGATAGATTTTCGACTTTATTTCTAAAGTATTAGGTTCAAGGTACATTGGGAAAAATTGTCAGTTTCACAGTTTACATGAAATGAGAGTCATGTTTCGTCACGAGCTCGGTGTCCTTCAATTTTACTATGAATAACAACATTTTACAATGAATAAAATCAAATAACTTTATGACGAGAGACAAGACAAGAAACGATGGTTGGACAAACTCACTTTCGCTTTTATAATATTAGTAAGGAGAAGTCCTTACTAATGTTATAAAAGCGAAAGTGAGTTTGTTTGTTACGTTCTTACTTCACGCCTAAATGACTTAACTGGTTTTGATGAATTTTGTACAGAGATAGTTGGGGCCCTGGAGACGGACATTAAAAAAGAAAGAGGAAAAAAAGGGAAGAGAAAGATATTTTTTGTTCGATCATCATGCGCGTTAAAGTTAGCGTTAGCCCAAAGTAAATATGCTACGCGGACGAGGTCGCGAGAGAAAGCTAGTTTCCTATAAAGCAGAACCAAAACCTTCGGGTTTGTCGTCACCAACCAGAACCGTGAACTTTTTCTCGACGTTTTATAAGTTAACAGGTGTCCTGTGAGATATAACATAGAATTTAATTTCACGCAGTCAAAGTTCTACTGATACGGTCCATTACATCAGAAACTAATATTTCCTTCTTTTCTTGTTACAGATCCGGAATGATTCAAAACTTTGCAGCGAAGTAAACAAACTAAAAATGTATACTTTCACGCCACTGACAGTTTTCATCATAAGCATCACTCTTTTTACCAACATCGAAACAACCGATGCAAATAAATATGACGAAGAAGCTCACACAGATCTAAACTACACACGACAACTTCAAATCAAATCCAGGCAAAAAAGAACAGCTGAAAATCACACGATAGGAGAAAATGTTACCCAAACCGAAGATGTTAACGACAATATGACGGAAGAGTGTGTGGGTCAGAAAGAATTTTGTAACTTATCTCGGGAAGATTACGTCTCAATGTTGAATGACTACATATATCCGCAAACTTATGAATGGGTTTTAATAGGCACACATACTTTGGTGTTCATCTCAGGATTGGTGGGGAATGCCTTGGTGTGCGTGGCTGTTTACAGAAATCATTCTATGAGAACAGTGACGAACTATTTCATTGTGAACTTGGCCGCTGCTGATTTCATGGTGATTCTGTTCTGCTTGCCTGCGACGGTTCTGTGGGATGTGACTGAGACCTGGTTCCTGGGAGATGTTCTCTGTAAGATGCTGCTTTATTTCCAGGTGAGTTTTTTTTGGCACATGGTAAATTCTCAAATAACTCTATTCTCTCTTGGAACAGCATTGTAATATTAAGTTCACTGCTTTTTTTGGGGATGGAAAATCATCAAATAAAATCCCCTGGTCTAGGCGGAGCGGGGGAGAAAGTGTAAGGTTTTACTGGTTAAAACTTACCCATGTTTCTTCTTTTGGCCTATTTATTCCGGGCTTTGGTATCTCTTTCGAACAACCCGCAATCCTGGCAGGCCAAGTGCACTGCTGAATAACACTTTAGCGATTAGCAGAGCGGTGTTCTGTATATAATTAATTTTAAAGTGAATCTTTTATTACATCGTCTCAAACTTTTTTGTCTGTGTGTTGCATGTCGCGTGACGGTCGGCCGCGGAGTAGGGACGTCTAAATGTCTATAATGTGAAAAAAAGTTTTACTTTAACCGTGGTTTCATAAAACCACACAATCCTTTTTTATTCGCTTAACTACGATTAAAATAGAAATACTATACAATGTGTCGCAGGGATAAGTGACCGCCCGGCGTTTTTTGAATATTTGTACAAAATTATTTATTTATTTATGCACACACAAAATACATGACAGGACATTACATTAAGACAAAAGAGCACAAAGGTACAGCTTATTTCATAAGAAATTTCTTCCAGCAGACCTGCGAGAGGAAAGTTGGATAAGATATGTAGACACAGTGTGTGGAAAAGATAAAACAGAAAATTTTAAATTATCAATCATATAATAAACTTACATACAAATAATACACATATAAAAATAAATACTAAGATAGTAATATATACCTAAAATATATAATTCTGCAGAATATTACAGTAAAGAGGACAGGTAATGCTCTTTGACTTGCTTTTTAAAAATAAATATAGTTTTAGAGTCTCGTATGTTAGGCGGAAGTGAGTTCCACAAACGTACTGCGTGAACAGAGAAGGAGTAGGAGAAAAAATCAGTTTTATGTGATGGGAAATTAAGATGATATTTAAGGTGGGATCTACACAGAGCATCAGAAGGGCGGGTAAACGAGAATCGATCACGCAGGTAGCTGGGATAGGCAGGATTGAACAGAATATTTTAGAGGAGACATAAAATCCGAGTGATTCTGCGAAGACGAATAGGGAGCCACTTGAGCTCCTTGCGGAAGGAAGAAACATGGTCATATTTCCTCAAACCATACACAAAACGAATGCAAAGATTTTGCAAGCGCTCCAACTTATTTAATAGCTCTTCGGTAGCATCTAAATAACAGGCGTCAGCGTAATCAATGATCGGCTGAATCAGTGTTTGAGCTAAGTAAATTTTCGTTTTATAAGGCAAGAAGGTTTGCAAGGATTTAAGCGAATGAAAAGAAAAGTGCACCTTACGACTAACCTCATTCACTTGAGCGCGCCAAGAAAGATTACTGTCAATTAAAGGTCCTTAGCTGAGTCAGCATAGGCAATGGTCGAGCAGCCTAGAGATAATGGCGGCAAAGATGACAGGTCAAGTGCAGTGCGATAATATCGGCTGCCTATGATCAAGGCCTGGGACTTATTAGGGTTAATCTGTAAGCCGTACGACTTAGCCCACTCGTGGATACGCTCCAGGTCATGATTCATGGCATTGATTGCTGATTCAGCATCAGACAGCGAGAAATGTCGATAAACCTGCAAATCGTCTGCGTAGAGGTGAAAGCTGGAAGTGATAATTTTGGTAACAGAATTAATAAAGATGGAGAAAAGAAGAGGAGAGTTGATATTATGAATTATTAATAATTAGATACATTAAATATATTTAAATATATTTATAATCTATCCTTACTTAATATTATAAAAGCGAAAGTGAGTTTGTTTGTTTGTTACCTCTACACGCTTTAATGGCTACACCGATTTTGATGAATTTTGGTACAGAGATAGTTGGGAACCAGGAGACGGACATAGGCTAATTTTTATTTAAAAAAAGTGGGATGTGAGGTAGAAAGGGGGAAGAAAAGGGAAAACTTAACGTTGCTATTACAAATCAATAAGGCGCAAGAGGAACTGTTTTACAACAAATTTTACGCGGGCGAAGCCGCGAGCGAAACCTAGTTTAAATATATTTGTGACCATATCGTAAAAAAACTGCAGCACGTCACGCGTCTTTACAAAAAAACAAAAAGTGTATGTGTCAGCTCCGACGCACGACTGGAATTTACTCCTTAAGTACGAGTATCTAACCATACGCAATAAGAATTTATTCAACTGAAAATATGAAAGGGTAAATTCACAAATTAATGAAAAAAAAAATAGCAATACAAATACATCGACACTGATAGAAACAAACAAGCCCAATAACATATAGTATATAGGTATAGTCGCCTATACAGCATACCATATGTACGTCTTAATACACTCACAGCCAAATTAGAAAGTTGCGCAATAAAAGTTCGCACCAAAAACGTGACACATTTTCGTTACTTTAGTAGGTTTTACCCCTCGGATTTTTCTCATACCGGGCGCCTTATATATGAAAATCGATTCTTAAGGAGTAAACTTCAAAAAGAAAAAAAAACTAAAGCCGCTAAGTCACAAATATAAATTTAATTATTAATCATTTTGTACAAATATTCAAAAAACGTCGGGCGGTCACTTATCCCTGGGACACATTGTATAATCTCTAGATACCGATTATTCCTAGGACTGTTTCTCATGTAAATCTAGTACTAAACCTCAGAGCTTAATGTAGTTTGTAGTGGTCATGAATAATTCAAGTAGTTGTTAGGGAACGTATTAGAGTACAGCCGATGAACTGGGCTAGAATTACTTTAGTCACTGACAACCAGTCTTAGAAAATGGTATCGTAAAACTTATCCTTACTAATATTATAAAAGCGAAAGTGGGTTTGTTTGTTTGTTTGTTACCTCTTCACGCTTTAATGGCTACACCGATTTTGATTAACTTTGGTACAGAGATAGTCGGGAACCAGGAGACGGAGACTAAAAAAGTGGGATGTGAGGGAGAACGAGGGACGAAAAGGGAAAATTGAGCGTTGCTATTACAAATCAATAAGGCGCAAGAGGAACTGTGTTACCCCAAATTTAACGCGGGCGAAGCCGCGGGCGAAAGCTATGAATGACTAACTACTGCTTTGACGATTTTTTAAATATTTGAACTTTGACTTGAAATGAATGTGTAAGATTTTTGTGTTTTTGATTTTTTATTTGTAATATTTGTACCTGTTTGACATTTTGATTTTTTATTGATTTGACATCTTTTATTGATTTGACATTTTATATTGATTTGACATTTTTTATTGATTTAACATTTTTTATTGATTTGACATTTTTATTGCTTTGTAACTTTAATGTAATGAATATTATGAACCTGTGACTTGTTAGAATCCCTTATGAATAAAATACTATGACGACTATGACTATGATCTTATTGATAGTGTATCCTTGATAAGGCTGGAAGGCACGTGTTCCCCTCATCATTACGATCATTTTGAGTGTTCTGTAGCTCAAATGGTAAAAGCAAAGCCTTAATGGATCACTTTGTTGTCCGTCTGTCTGTCAAGACCCTATATCTAAGAAACGCGTGAAAATATCGAGTAGAAACAAAAAAATTATACTAAACTCTGAAGTCCCTTTGTGCTGTATTTAAATCAACCTTCTAAGTCTACGCACTCAAAAGAGGTGGCTGTTTATGTCCCTTCACAGCATAATAGGATCACAGAGTATATGGTTTTAATTTCAATTCGATACCTTTATTTTTTTTGCGAATGGGTAATCATCAAATAACTTCCCCCGCACTGGGCGGAGCGGGGAGGAGTGCCAGACTTGTACTGACTAAAACCCACCCATGTTCCTTCTATTGCCCTATTCCGGGGCCGCGGTATCTCTTTTGAACAACTCGCAACCCCGGCAAGTGGTGCTCTGGCAAGCCCCTTTGCTTTGCTGACATCTCTTTGAGGCGCGTGTGGAACACTAACGCGCCGTCGACACGGCCTGTCGTCAATAGACGGACGGACGGTAAGCTATCCATTGCTCACCGTCCACAGGCCTGCATCTACGGTGGCTGGGTGTCGACTCGCAGCGCCCGACGCCCGTAGCGTCTCCCGCGGCGGTTAGGTTGGTTTGAGGTTCGCTCCCTCAAATGCCCGGTCACCTCCTTCGCTAGCATGACTGCTTCGCAGAAGAAGGTGACCGCTTGCTATTACCTCCTGCTCTGGACCATGGAGTGAACCAGGGCCGGACGCAAGAGATCACCGCCGCCGATCACCTCTACGACGGCACGGGGCGGTGCTCCGAATCGCGCTTGGCAGACCACCACTGTGTGCTCCGTTTCCTCTGGGCGTTCGTCACAATGGTGATAACCGGGCGTTTCCTCCCTCCCGATTATGTGCAGGAACCTCTCGAAACTTTCGTATTCTGTGAGAACCTGCGTCAGGTGCTAGGTGAGGACGCCATGGCGCCTCTCCAGCCACTCCTCAAAGAGGGGACTTACCGCCACTGTTGTGGCGTGCCTCAACTGGATACCTTTACGCGATCTCGAGATAAAGGGTCTTGATAGACAGACAGACGGACAACGGATCCAATTCCGTTTGTTTCCTTTTTAGGTACGAAAAAGAAATCTAAAACGATAAATAATATCGTGAGCACAGCAAACAGCTTTCAAGGTCCTTTTAGTATAAATATTGCAGAACTTATAAACAAAACAAAACATTATGAAAGCTGACTATATT
Organism: Ochropleura leucogaster; assembly: GCA_958449745.1. Lineage (NCBI taxonomy): Eukaryota > Metazoa > Arthropoda > Insecta > Lepidoptera > Noctuidae > Ochropleura > Ochropleura leucogaster. The sequence goes on along the minus strand of OY288221.1, from coordinate 4,352,109 downwards.
GCTTGTAGAACAAATAATAAAATGCATTTATTTTATTTCGCTCCGGGCTCAAAGGCTATTGATTTTCTTTACAGAGTCTTTTTATGTTCTTAGGTTTCCTTACCACAAAAGGAATGAACGGAACCCTTGAACACCCGGATTGAACGAAGTTATTATTTATTATCAAAAGATATATCAAAAGATAATCTATACTATATATATATAATATATTTATATATTATATTATCTATACTAATATTATAAAGCTGAAGAGTTTGTTTGTTTGTTTGTTTGAACGCGCTAATCTCAGGGACTACTGGTTGGAATTGGAAAATTCTTTTAGTGTTGGATAGTCCATTTCTTGAGGAAGGCTATAGGTTATATAACATCACGCTACGACCAACAGGTGCTGAGCAGCGCGGGTGAAACCGCGTGGAACAGCTAGTAATATTATAAAGCTGAAGAGTTTGTTTGTTTGTTTGAACGCGCTAATCTCAGGGACTACTGGTTGGAATTGGAAAATTCTTTTAGTGTTGGATAGTCCATTTCTTGAGGAAGGCTATATAACATCACGCTACGACCAACAGGTGCTGAGCAACGCGGGTGAAACCGTGGGGAATAGCTAGTAAATAATAACTTCGTTCAATCCGGGTGTCCCTTGAAACGTCACAAGTTTTAATTGTTATTTCGAAGCGAGTTCTCATAATACAACAATTCTGGAATATGGTGTTATTTTATTGAGAAGAATCAACAAATAGATACTATATAAATATATACCTATGTGTTTGATTATGTTTTTGAGCGTATGGTACTCGTGGGCTGCAGCTGAAAATCAGCGTCAGGTGGCGGCCTTGTGTTGCCATCTGGCATTATGCTGAGCTGAGGCCCTTTTGGCATTATTTATTTTATTTTGTTAACGTGTTCATGATATTTTGTTTTTGTTTTTAATGCTAAATAAACGAAATTTTCTTTCTTTCTTTCTTAGATACATATTACAACATGTCTTCAGTATGCAAAAAAGACGATTGCGATGTACCTATGTGTTCTTTGAAAACAACTGAAAGTTGCGTTCCATATTTAAAGAAGCGGTTAAGAGGGAGTCAGACTTGCTCACCGAGGGTTCCCTATAAACTTGCTACTTAAACAGCCATATCTTTAGACTGCGTTATCTTAGAGTGTTTATTTTTTTCACTACGCATATGATTATTTTGGACATATGATATGATGAATTACGGGGTATATGATTTTATTTTTAACTTGACGAGAAAAGGGGAAAAGGGGACCGTGACAGACAGACAGATGTACAACAAAGTAATCCGACAATCCGTTTTTTTTTGATGTAAGGAACCCTTAAAACTTAAATAATATATAAAGTAAAGAAAACCCCGATGCGTTTTTAATATGTTAATGAACTATGCCTTGTGAAATGTAATACTTCTCTAATGGAGAAAAAACTTTTTAGTTGTCCCCACAAATCCTACTATCCTTACTCCTTACTAATATTATAAAAGCGAAAGTGAGTTTGATTGTTTGTTTGTTACTTCTTCGCGCTTTAATGGCTAAACCGATTTTGATAAATTTTGGTACAAAGGTAGTTGGGAACCAGGAGACGGATATAGGCTAATATTTTTTTGAAAAAAGTGGGATGTGAGAGAGAAAGAGGGAAAACTTAGCGTTGCTATTACAAATCAATAAGGCGCAAGGGGAACTGCGTTACCACGAGTTTAACGCGAGCGAAGCCGCGGGCAAAAGCTAGTTATATTATAAATTCAAATGTTTTTGAGAATGGGTGGATCGATGGATGTATGAATGTTTGTTACTCTTTCATTCATCGTCAAAACGGCTGAACGGATCTAGACGAAATTTGGCACAGAGGTAGATTATAGTCTGGAATAACACATGAGATACTTTTTTTTCGATCATCACGCATAAAATACAAGACGAATTAAATATCTTGGGACTATAATTATGATTATAATTATTGGGATTATAATTATTTCGTCTTGTATTTTTTTAGCATGATTTATATCATGCTAATATTATAAATGCGAATGTTTGTTACTCTTTCGCATCAAAATGGCTGAACGGACGATAAAATTTGGCGCAGAGCAACACATAGGATACTGTTTTTCGATATCACGCGGGCGAAGTCGCGGGCGCCAGCTTGTTGAATATAAATACTCTCTTTTATATACTTATACCTATACATATGTACATTTGTTTACGAATAAATAAATGAATGATTCAGAGATCTACATAAAAACGTTTTTCATAAACTTGATTGGTCGCCGTGTTTATCATAAATTTATTCTTAACTAGCTTTTGCCTCGCTCGCGTTAAATTCGGGGTAACACAGTTCCCCTTGCACCTTATTGATTTATAATAGCAACGCTAAGTTTTCCCTTTTCTTCCCTCTTTCTCCCTCACATCCCATTTTTTTTCAAAAAAATATTAGCCTATGTCCGTCTCCTGGTTCCCAACTATCTCTGTACCAAAATTCATCAAAGTCGGTTTAGCCGTTAAAGCGTGAAGAGGTAACAAACAAACAAACTCACTTTCGCTTTTATAATATTATATATATACATATATGAGTTGTATTTATGAATTAATATAGCAGGAGCGATTAGTAAAACTGCAATTCCAAGTGACAACTGTTTATTTTCATGTACCCACACACTATACTTATAAATATATATCATAATACCCTACACCTCCCCCTTTTAAAAATGCAAATACACATTACTTTAAGTTATAACTAAAGATATACAGCTAATTGTGTCTAATAGTACACACAAGGAAAAATTAACTACTGTCTACCATTAGACTATGAGTTTAAGCAGAAACAAAGTATAATGTGGTTGAAAAAAAAAGAAAACATTGTTATCATTACACGTACAATCCATTCACTTTTGCTATCAACATGTGATGCGCAATCGATAATGACTTTCACAACAGCTATAATAAGAGTTACTTTACATTGAAAGTAACAGTAACTTATTAGATATACCTATACTACCTACTACTTAACTAAAATGATGTAAACAACAATCAATGTAACGTTATCAGTACACAGTGCCCATAATCACTACTTATATTTACCTTGGAATAAACACTGACGCTTTGGTCTAACCTTTTGTTTATCAGAAATCGGAGCTGGCTCTGCTGTCATATTTTTGGTACTAACAGTCGAATTATCGAGTTCTTTTGAATTCGGATCAGTTTCGACTACACGTGACGATGATGAATTCTCTACTTGAGTGTCCTGACTGGACTCCGAAACATCTAACTCAGTTACTGGTTTATCTACGCTACTTGTAATGGAATGTCGAGAAAAACGTTTCTTAAGTGGTAGTAATTGATCAACATGACGTTTCCACTCCTGTCCATCGGATACGCGTACTTTGTAAGTGAGTGGATCAGTTCGTGTAAGTACGGTGGCTGCTGCCCATTTGTCAGCGCGAGCACGGTAGTCACGTGCTAGCACCTGCTCACCTGGCTCCACGTGGCGCTCGGCACCGGGGTGCGCGCGACCCGCTCGCTCCGCCGACGCTTCCACTGCTCGCTCAGTGGACGGTTTTATATTATCCAAGCGACCACGTAGTCGCCTACCAAACATAGCTACCGCTGGTGCGACTCCGGTAGTGGCGTGCTCACAATTTCTATACTGAAACAGGAACTTTGAAATAGCAGTATCTACGTCCCTGCCCTCATGTATTGCCTTTTTCATAGCTCGTTTTACGAGTTTTACTGCATTTTCAGCCGCCCCGTTACCGGCTGGTCGATATGGACTGGTGATTGTATGATTAATTAGATTTTTCTTTAAATAATTTGTAAATTCTAACGAGCTAAATGGAGGCCCACCATCACTAATAATATGTGACGGTATTCCAAAACGTGCGAAAAGTTCTCTCAACTTAGTTATAGTGGAGTTCGCATTAGTTCCTGACATTTTTTGAACTTCTATCCATTTACTGTACGCATCTACCGTTATTAAATAATATTTACTTTGAAATATAGCAAAATCAATATTCAATCGTTGCCATGGACGTGTAGGAAAAGCCCACGGATGCAACTGTGCACGTGGAGGTGCATCGCGCTGCTGTAAGCAGGCACTACATTCACGACACAACGTTTCAATTTCATTGTCCAACTGTGGCCAGTAAACATAGCTTCGCGATACATTTTTCATTTTGACTACTCCTAGGTGTCCCTCGTGTAATTCAGATAAAACTTGCTGTCTAAGTACCTTAGGAATGACCACCCTGTGATTGTATAATATACACCCTCTATCGATAGTAAGGCTGTCTTTTCGATGAAAATAAGGCTTTTCTTCACTTCGTGTAACTACTGATGGCCAACCATTAATTAAATAACCATAAATATGTTTTAGAACATCATCTTCCTGTGTTTTCTTTGACACATCTCTCGCGCTAATAGGAATTGAATCTTCAACAAAATTAATATATGACACCGAATCCAGCCCCGTTTCTATTTTACGCTCACACGGCAGTGGTAAGCGTGATAATGCGTCCACATTATAATTATCTTTGGATTTTACAAATTCTATAGTGAAGTCATAGGCTGCTAATTTTGTAGCATATCTTTGCAATCTGCTTGCCACAGTTTGCGGTAAACCGAACTTTGGCCCAAAAATAAATGTCAAGGGTTTATGGTCTGTTTTAATTATAAAAGCACGACCATAAAGATATTGATGGTGTTTTGTGACTCCATTAATTATTGCCAATGCCTCTTTATCTAACTGACTATATGCACGCTCTGCTGAATTTAATGTTCGCGATGCAAAACATATCGGGCGTTCATCGCCATTGGGATACCTATGCGACAACACGCTACCAATACCGTAAGAACTGCTATCCACTGCTAGAACCAATGGAAGCTCTGGGTTATAATGTACTAATACTTTGCTACCTAAAATAGCCTGTTTAACTTTGTTAAAACTGTCGTCACACTCATACGACCACACCCACTCGGTGTTTTTACGCAATAACTTATGTAAGGGATACAATATAGTACTTAAATTCGATATAAATTTAGCGTAGTAGTTTACCATGCCTAGAAAAGACTTAAGCTGTGTCACATCACTTGGCCTTGGAGCGTCCACGATGGCCTTAATTTTGTTTTCATCGGTATGCAAGCCGTGCTTATCAATAACAAACCCTACATAAGTAATACTATCTTGCATAAATGCGCACTTATCCAATTTGATTCTCAAACCAACCTCACGCAAGCGACTCAATAATGCTTTTAAATTATTAATATGCTCAGAACGGGACGTCCCAGTACATGCTATATCATCGATAAAAACGGCGACTCCTTTGAGTCCTTTAACCGTTTCTTCCATAAACTTTTGAAACTTTTCAGGAATACATGTAAGTCCAAATGGTGTACGATTGTACACAAATGTTCCTATATGTGTTGTTATAGCGGTACATGCCTGAGATTCCTCCTCTAAAAATAGTTGTTGATAAGCATGCGTGAGGTCAATTTTAGAAAACTGTTCACCCCCACTCAGTGCCGCAAATAGCTCTTCAATTCGCGGCAGAGGGTATGGTTCACGCATAAGTTTTGGATTAACCGTGACCTTATAATCACCGCAAATTCTAATTTCTCCGCTCTTTTTAATAACTGGCACTATTGGCGTGCCATAATCAGAATACTCCACTTTTCGAATCGTACCCTCAGCCTCGAGTCGCTCTAACTCCTGCTCGACAGGTTTACGTAACGCCAACGGCAATGGCCTTGCTTTGATAAACACTGGATTTTTATCCACCAACTTTAAAGCAATTTTTTTTGTACATGTTCCAAGTCCAGAAGCAAACACAGTCGGAAATTCTTGTTGTAACAGTTCAACTAAATTGTTTTCAGTGAGTTTTAATAAAAAATCGTCAATACTGATCTTATTAATATTTAATTTAGTTAACCACGACCTACCTAAAAGTGGTGGTCCACCATTTTTAACAATGTACAATTTGAGATTCCCGGCTGTATATTCTCCAATCACTACATTAACAGACACAAAACCTACCGGTTCTATTACGGAGCCGACATAGGAATATAAAGAAATATCATTACTTATCATCGGTAAGTCACAAAAGATGTTATTATAGTAATCTAAACTTATAACAGATAACTTACTTCCAGTGTCCAGTTCGAAACTTATCTTTCTGCCATTCACTTGCGCCATAACCATATACGGTTTGTCATTTACACCGCACACACTTAGATTGTAAAAATCACACTCCGAATCGTTATCACTATTTCCGAGATAATTATTTCGGCGCCGCGCTTGCGTTTTTGTGTCCTGACTCTGCTCGACACCTCCCCTCTTGTTCGATTTGCACATTATTTTAATGTGACCTTTCTGACCACATAAATCGCACGAATAGTTTTTAAATCGACACATTTCTGGGCGATGGTTTCTGCTACACCTCCAACAAGCACGCGTCGAGCGCGATGTCGGCACGCTAACCTCGGTAGACGAGTTGTCGCTACTCGCAGTGCCGCGTTCCAGCGGTCGGCCCGCCCGCTTAGCCGTCGTCACTTGATGCACCGCCTCAAACGCACGCGTTCCAGCCGCTGACGTGTTCGCTGCGCCCGCGGCGCTTGAACCGCTCGTCTGCGAGTGTCGCTCGGCCGCTTCTAATGCCAAAGCCAATTCTACGGCTTTTCTGTATGTTATGGATGGTTCCGCAAAAATACGCGATCTCATTTCATCACTAGCCAAACCCGATACAAATTGGTCGCGTAAATTTTCCTCCAGAGTTGTATGGAAATTACATGTACTGGCCAGGTGTTTGAGTGTTTGCAGATAGTCACTGAGAGATTCACCCGTATTTTGGCGTCTTTGCCTAAAAACATGGCGTTCTGCAATTTCGGAGCGTTTTGGTTCAAGATGGTCGCCAACAATTTTCACTAATTCACTGAATTTTTTGCTTTCTGGATGGTTAGGTGCACACAAATCACACATTAGGTCATACGTAGCTGCTCCCACCACAGTCACCAACATTGCAACTTGTAACTCTGGTTTAATTTCGTTTAAGGTTATGAACTGTTCCACGCGTCGGATATACGCCAACCACTTTTTGTTTGATAGGTCAAATTCCTCAATTTTTCCGATAGGCATATTGAAGGCCCGTAATTACACGATCTAAACCTCAGGAATTTAATTATTTTCCTCGTCGCCAGTTGTATTTATGAATTAATATAGCAGGAGCGATTAGTAAAACTGCAATTCCAAGTGACAACTGTTTATTTTCATGTACCCACACACTATACTTATAAATATATATCATAATACCCTACAATATGTACAAGCAATATATGTATTTAAAGATGCAAATTGCTCTAAAGAATTGCTAAATTCAGCAATAATTTTAACTTTATATATGGATATTGATATAATTAGATTTGAACATGATTTGAGGATCACAGCAGGTTGTCTTCATTCACATTCATCCAAATATTATCATTATTTCATAAATAAAATAACTTTGTTTTTCTGCTTATTATTATGTGTGTGACCTAAATATGGGACATATTAAGATAAATCCGTACTAATATTATAAAAGCGAAAGTGAGTTTATTTGTTACCTCTTCACGGTTTAATGGTTAAACCAATTTTGATGAATTTTGGTACAGAGATAGTTGGACGATAGAGGAGACGGACATAGGCTAATTTATTTGTATTTTTTCAAAAAAAGTGGGATATGAGGCAGAACGAGGGAAGAAAAGGGAAAACTTAGCGTTGCTATTACAAACCAATAAGGCGCAAGGGGAAAAACTGCAGGTACTTAGCAGGTACTGTGTTATACCGAATTTAACGCGAGCGAAGCCGCGGGCAAAAGCTAGTAATTTAATAAACAAAATACAAAAAAAATACAAATATTTTTATTTGTTGACAAACAAGACTTCTTTAAGTTTGAACTTAATAAACGTTTTATTTCAATTAATTATTTATTTTTGTTTTCCCTTAGACACTTTTAATGTGCACGTCTTGCTACATCGTTCTCGAATAGTTTACCATTTTTACAAAGTTTTGTAACAATATTCTAATTAAAGGGTGTCCAAGGAGTTTCTTGCCCATTCTTCACCATAGAGATCTACGTTACGTACCGTACGGCCAACTACAGTACTTTCATAAGTTATTATGTCTTGTGACTGGGACTGTAGCAGCTTCTTTATTTTTGTTTTAATGACATTAAACAGTGCCTGTAATGGTCTAATTGAAATAAATGCTTTGATTTTGAATTTTACTAGACGGAATGGTAAACGATAACTTTATTTGAAAACTATTATTACATTATTTCCGGAACGTGACGCTGATGTTCACGACATAATGTGAACTTTTTAGATATAGGTAAGTATTTATTTATCTTTGGTTTGGATTTTATTTTTATTGTCTATTTTTGATACTTTGCTTTTTTTTGTTCTTTTGGCTGTTATTATAATTTTCTAGACCGAATGGCTGTTTTTCTTATACCTGAAATACACACATCAACACGGTCTAGGGATATTTAAAAAAAAGCGAATTACTATCAATGTGTTAATTTTTTATATGACATGTTTATATTCAAAAGATGCGTTATTTAATATTCTAACATTTTTAATAATGGTTAAGGTACCTACTTAAAATAAAATTTCAGGATTTTATGGAAAAAAATTAAGCATAGACAGAAACCGTATATGAATTAACTTTTAATTAGTGAGTAAAAACTGAAAAAATTGAAAAACCATTTAATTTGTGATTATAAACTTGAAGTTAGTCGTCTGAGAAAGCACCCATGATGTTCATAACACATCGGCAACGATTCGGCATGCTCAGAACAAGGTTGTCAATGTCTTGCTGCGGAATATTGTGTCTTGTCTTTCTGAGGTGCGCAAAAAGTTGATCTTCTGTAGCCAGATTTTCAAGAACTTCCTTCAGAGCTCTTATTTGCAGCATATCCTACGCATGCTCAATGGGATTTAGATCTAGCGATTGAGCAGGTCAGTCTAAGGCCCTAACATTGTGTGTGTGTAACCAAGATGCAACCGTTCTCGCCGTGTGTGCCCGGGCATTGTCGTGCATGAGCAGGAAATCTTGACCCATTTGTGTTCTATGGGGCAAGATTACGGGCCCCAGCACCTGTTGGACGTATCGTTCTGCTGTCATATTGCCCCGGACCCAAACGAGATCCGTCCTTCCTCCAAGGCCAATTCCTGCCCAAACCATAATTGTTCCCCCTTGGTATGGGTGAACTTCCTGAGGGTTCTGGAGACGGCTCCATCATCCAGGAATTCACCAAACACGCGTCCTTCGTGAATCTGGATGGAAGCCGAACCTGGATTCATCCGTGAACAGCACATTGGACCATTGCTCACGGCCCCAGTCCACGTGGTTCCGAACCCATTCTAATCGTCGTCCACGATTGCCTCTCCGTAAAGCTGTTACCCGCAGTGGTCTACGAGAGCGTAGATTGCTTTCATACAGTCGCCTTCTCACAGTTTGGTCACTCACAAGCACTTGGAGTTGCACTCGCAGCCTTTGGACCAATTTAGTCGCCGTTGTATTTGGTTGAGCTCGTGCAGTAATTTGCAAAAATCGGTCTTGTCTGGGGGTAGTGATGCGACTTCGCCCCCAGTGCCTCTCCGCTTCTTTACCTGTGGCACGATAGCGTCTCCACAATCTTGAAATTACATTTTGGTGGGTCCATATGGCCTCAGCAACATTATGCTGAACAGACCCAGCTTCCGGCATTCCCACAGCTCGTTACATTTCTACCCTCGTCAAATGTTGGCGTTGCATGGCTACAATACCTCAATTTTAACTTTATCTTTCCTTAAAAATGACAAAAAAACTGTAACTAATCGTAATTCGTATTGTTTTCTATTTTATGCCACCGAAACAAAGGAATTAAAAAAAGAATTGGATTTAGTCTGAGATAAATTACAAACAAATCGGTGTATAAAAGATTCCAATGCGGCCAGTACTTTTCGAGTTATTTAATTGAGTATGAAATATCCCTAGACCGTGTTGATGTGTGTATTAAGAAATCTAACTTGTAGCCTAGGAGTCGGTTATAGTAAGGTTTTAGCTATGAGTAGTAATATGAGCAGCCACTACTTTGTGAAAATATTAAAAAGGACTCACTTTTTGTATGACATTCTTCCGATCTCTTTGTGAACGCCCATTTAGGACAAAGACCTTATGCAGAAAAGGGACAAGAATTAATAATGACCACGCTGACCCGCTAAACCCGTTATGTGTTAACGACATTTGCCATCTATTTCGGTCTGGTCACAGTTTCTGTACAAACCTTACAATTTTGGGAACAAAACTGATAATTAATCAATTTGGCGACAACTAGATTTTCTAGTCGAAATATGGCGCTTTTTTGTGAATTGGAAAAATAACAATATGTCAAAAACTTTAATGATTTCAAATACCATTACATTTGGAGTGGGGAGGAGTGTCAGTCTTTTACTGACTAAAACCCAACCATGTTCCTTCTATTGCCCTTTAGGTTCCGGGGTCGCGGTATTTCTTTCGAACAACCCGCAACCCCGGCAACCGGAGGTTCTGACAAGCCTGCTTTGCTGACATCTCTTTGAGGCGCGCGTGAAACACAAACGCGGCGTCGACACGGCCTGTCGTCAATTAACGGACGGACGGTGAACTACCCATTGCTCCCCGTCCACAGGCCCGCATCTACGGTTTTCGGCAGTCGTCTCGCGGCACCCGGTTCTCTCCCTCAAACGACCGGCCTCCTCCTTCGCTAGCATGACTGCTTCGCAGAAGGAGGTGACCGCTTCCTATTCCCTCTACAAGATCGGCCTGAGCAGCAGTTTTTATTAAGCAACGATCTCCGGCAGGCTCCTCCGTTTTGCTGACATCTCTTTGAGGCGCGCATGGAGCACTAACGTGTTTGTTATGTGACATTTAAGTATAGTTATAGGTTTTGTCAGAAGGATTTTTTGTGCCTTCGTTTTAGGCAGAGCTGCGCTGTCTCTAAATTTATCACACCGTATTCAAAAGAGGCGATTTAATATAAATTTTTGTCTCAGTTTTATTCTAAAACTAGCTTTTGTCCGAGGCTTCGTTGGCGTTAAATACGGGGTAACACAGTTCCTCTTTTCTGATTCGCAGGTACCTGCTACCTGTAGTTTTTGCCCTTGCGCCTTATTTATTGTAATAGCAAAGGTAAGGATTCGCTTTTCTTCCCTCTTTCGCCCTCATTTCTCATCATTTGCCACACTCTCCAGAGTACCAACTATCTTTGTACCAAAATTAATCAAAATCCGTTTACCTATTTAGGCGTGAAGACGTAACAAACTCACTTTCGCTTTTATAATATTAGTAAGGATTCCAACAATGTTTAGTAGAATCCGAATGAATTCAAAACGTCCCAAATACTTAGTAGATTAACATTCCTAAAATAATTTGATCTGTGAAATGTTAGAAGATATTTAAGATTAATTTATATTGGGAATTAAAGTGAAATTTGCTGAATTATATGGCTGGCAAGTTCATTCATCAATGATGAATAAATCAATTAATGTTTTTTTTTTATGAAAATAAATAAATAAATAAATATCTTGGGGCAATTCACACACGGCTATCTGATCCCAAGCTAAGCAGAGCTTGTGTTATGGTAACCAGACAACTGATATACATACTTATATAATTTATAAATACATACATATTACAGATAAATCACACCCAGACACAGAACAAACAATCATGCTCATCACACAAAGTTTGTCCTGGGTGGGAATCGAACCCACGACCTCCGGCTCAGCAGTCAAGGCCACTAACCACTAGACCAACAGGCCCGTCAATGCCCGAAAATGAACCAACATTATTATCGTTTGCTAAGCTTTTCCTAACAGCTTTGGTGTCGGCTTTTAGATTTACCGGACTCATCTGACTATCAGTATTTTACATAGGCAGAGCAGACTGCCACAACCCATTTAACAACTGAGTAATACGAAACTGCTTGGTAACAGAAGGGCTACTATGACATCTTATAGCAATTCTTATTCCACTGAGGAAAAGGAGGTTCTAGACACCTTGTATAGCTCTGTCTCTTTCCCTCAGCGGAATAAGAATTGCTTTAAGAGGTCATAGTAGGGTAGCTGGTTGTCAACTTTTGAGCCACTGACCTGTAACGAACTGTCAAAGATCTACAAATGACAGCTTTCCGTGCTATCCAAGGCATGGAGGAAACTCAGCATGTGCCTAATCGGAGGTCACCCATCCACGGACCAAATTTGGCACGCGATCAATTTCATTTATATTGCTTAGGTAGTTTTTTTCTCTATGTCTATATTGTAGATGATTTGCTAATATTTTAGTAACAATGGAAAATGAATACTCGATAAAAATTCTGTGATATAAGGAGGCTTCCGGCGACTGGGACCGCAATGAACTAGGACCGCGGTCCCAATCGCCGGATCTGTATAAAATAAATAATTTTCTTCCGGCGACTGGGACCACTTATATGATAACTGAAATAAAAAAAATATGTACAGTCAAACAAAAGTTTTTAGATGTAACAATTGAAGAAAAATCCATTTTGGTTTAAAAACATCATTTATTGATACAAGAAAAACAACCACTGACTACAGTTCTGTTATTTAAAACTTTCGTAATTAAAACATACACTTAGATCGTGTTAACAACAATCAACAAAAAAAAAACACATAAATCGTGCATAACAATCAACAATTTTTAAATAATTAACAATCAGAAAGTAATTGTTTATTACAAAATCAGTCTTTAACTGGTACCGTAAATATAATAAAAAAACACAATAAAAATAATAAACGTGGTACTATCTATGTCAATCACAATTAGTTTAAAAAACTTTTTAGTAAAAAAATAAAACCGACTTCTAAAAAAAACTAAAAACTGGAAAATGACTTTATTTCCGGAAGTCGGTGGCTTTTGTTGGTTTCATTGACTTTATTGGCCACCGACTTCCTAACGTTCTTAGTTAAAGACTGATTTTGTAATAAACAATTACTTTCTGATTGTTAATTATTTAAAAATTTCAACATTTTTAGTTATAGTATTGTGATATAATACGCAGACACGATTAAAAAGTTTTTATTTTTAGCTTTAGTCCCGTCTTAGGTACAATTTTTAGTTCCACATCAAGCTATAGATTAAATACTAAGTATCTATATTATGCTTTAGTATTAAACCAATTCAGAAATCATATGCATCATCCCCTAGGGGATACAGCTGATACTTGATTTGATGTTTATGTTTCTTAATGACTAGGTGAGGGCTGGGGAGGGGATACGGTCACCCTGCTCCCACTCGCCTGCCTACCCTGGCGAAACCCATACTTATACATGTGATTGCAGCAATCACGGCAGATTTGCTGTCATTTATTAAAGAGTGCCGTTGTATATCAGTGAAGATCTATCACCAAATTAAAATACAATCACCTCAAAAAACTGCGATGACCTTCCAAACCATAGTAGTACATAGCATTTTTTGATCATTTGTCAAATCAAATCAAATCATTTATTTCAATTAGACCATTACAGGCACTTTTGAATGTCAAGAAACAAAATGAATCTACAGTCCCGGTCACAAGGCATAATAACTTGTGAAAGTACTGCAGTTGCCCATTCCAAAGCGTTGATCTCTATGGAGAAGAATGGGCAAGAAACTCCATGGACACTCTTTTAAATTCTAATATTTTTACAAAATAGTATTTACATCATTCGTGTTGAGATTATACAAATATGTGAGAACGATGTAGAAAGACGTGCACAGTAAGAGCGTCCAGAGTAAATAAAAAACAAAATTCAATTCAAATCTAAATAAATTAAAAATGACCGTGGTAGTTAAAAAATGACCAGTCCCAACTGACAGCGCCCGTTCACGAACATGACGTATGGATCAGCCCCATTCAGCTCGACCATTTTGAAGGGAGCTAAATGACCCGACACACCCGCCACCATCAGCGAGACATTTAAGTGAGCATGACACTATTAACCACCAGGGCTTCGTCAAGTCAATGATAATACATAGCACTCACATATGGGCTTAATAATTATACAATACTAGAGAATTGATTCTATACATTGCAAAGATAGTCTTACAATCTTCTGCAGCGTCCATTATAGCTTCGGATACTTAGTAATGAGTTTACCCCTATGCTTGAGGAGCAGGACCAGCATTGAGCCAAGCATTTTTATCATCAATATAATCCCCCAACTTATAATATGCTTGCCTACATAGTGTGCGTTTAATACAAGATTTAAATTTCGTTTCATTCAGTTGAAGAATGTGGGGAGGTATTTTATTGTAGCATTTCAAACAGTACCCCATGAAAGATGAGTCTACTTTAGCTAACCTGAAACCTGGTTGAACTAATTGGTCCCTATTTCTAGTATTATAATTGTGTCTGTCACCTCTTTTACTAAAAAGATGCGAGTTTTTCCTGACATACATGATGTTTTCATAAATATATTGACAAGGTACTGTCATGATGTTAATATCCTTAAACTGTTCCCTTAAAGAATCTCGCCTACGTAGGTTATATATGGCTCTAATGGCTCTTTTCTGCAGAATAAATATAGACTCGATGTCTGCAGCCCGTCCCCAAAGTAAAGTGTCTTCAACAACTTCTAAAATATAATCGACGAATGAGTATATCATCAACGTACACGAAGTCAATCTAATACGCATTATTAAAGATAACTCAAAAAGTACTTGTCGGATCTTGATATTTTTTTTATAGGACCAAACGACAACCACCAGCTTTCGAATAAAAAAAGAATCATCAAAATCGGTTCACTCAGACCTGAGTTATGAGGTAAGAAACACAAAAAAAAAAAACATACAGTCGAATTGAGAACCTCCTCCTTTTTTTGAAGTCGGTTAAAAATGGACGATAAGGCTTCACACACAATCAGTCAAGTAAGTAATTATCACAAAATCAGCCTTAACAGCTGTGTTAAAATATAAAGTTAGAGAGGGATAGTATTATACAATGCTTTTCCCTTTGGGTGTATTTACCTGCATCACCTGCATGTGTAAATTATGTCAAAACGGGCTAGCTTAATCTATTGCTAAGCGCATAAGTTAAAATCATGACTAGAACGAGTCAATGATATTTATATAAATAATTTAATTTTTTTTCGTTTGACTGTACTAATTTTGGCTTGAATAATAGATTTTTTTAAGTTATCTATGAGTGGTCCCAGTCGCTGGAAGAAAAATATTTATTTTTTACGGAACCGGCGACTGGGACCGCGGTCCTAGTTAATTGCGGTCCCAGTAGCCGGAAGCCTCATATAAGTACCTATCATTATACCATAACTAAAAATGCTGAAATAAAAAACTTTTTGGTAAAATAAAACCGACTTAACTTAGAAGTCGGTATTATTTTTACTAAAAAGTTTTTTATTCCATTTAGGTTTTTTCAGTAGCAGCCACAGAATCTAGATTTGTCGATTTCGATAGGTTGGCCCCCCATTTTTTCGTTCTAAAATATAACTGGTATAATGCGGGGGATAGCTTGTTAAATTTTTTGATTAACTTTGTGTTCCTCTGCGGGTCTAAGGCGCGTCGTTCACACGACCAAGAGTCGAGGCGCGTCTCGTTGCGGCGTGACTCTGATGTGAGATTTTCTTTACAAATGTCGTGTGGGCGACGCGCCTAAAATACTGTTTTTCCTTATTTTTACTATTAGATACATTTCTGCTTAAACCTTCGAGAGTTATAGACACGATACATATTAAAGACCTCCTCAAAGGAGGACTTTTGGTCGAAAGGTGTCGTGTATCGATTCCGAAGACTTTTGCGCGATATCACGTAGTATTACACGACGCCACAGCGCCGTCAGCGATTCATGTATAGGTTACTAGCTTTTGCCCGCGGCTTCGCTCGCGTTAAATTCGGGGTAACACAGTTCCCCTAGCGCCTTATTGATTTGTAATAGCAACGCTCAGTTTTCCCTTTTCTTCCCTCTTTCTTCCTCACATCGCACTTTTTTTGAAAAAAAATAGCCTATGTCCGTCTCCTGGCTCCCAACTATCTCTGTGCCATAATCCATCAAAATAGGTTTAGCCATTAAAGCGTGAAGAGGTAACAAACAAACTCACTTTCGCTTTTATAATATTAGTAAGGATATTCGCGTAAAGAGATTTAAAAAAGAAAAGAAAGCGTTGCCTTACTCTAGGAATTTCTCCTATAGATATCGTGGGTGCGTTCACAAACATTTTAACAGACACGCGCATAAACAGCCAGATCGAATTGAATAAGGTTTTACATTTATATTAGTTTTTTGTATAGAAGGCTATTTCATTTTATCTATACGCCTCCGTTGCCCGACAGTAAATGAATTTAATTGAATTGAATTGACCTTTTGCGCGTCAGTCTCTTTTTACGTTACTTCAAAGCCGACGCAAAGCAAAAAAAAAGAAATAATTGCTATCACTGGACGGGAATGGATGGCACTTTTTCGATTATGATTTTTTACCGCAAGCTAAATATAATAAAATAAAACTGTTGTTATTGATTAGACCTCAATGCAAGTCTCATAACAAAAGTTATCTTGGATGTTAGGATTACGATGACACGGAAAAACCATAAAACGTATCTATAGGCATTAAACATATGTTTCCAAAAATAAAATTAGTACATGAGAGCCTCTCAAATTATTGAGATGCATAAACAAACGCACACACCAACACTCACCCTTGCACACACAGAAATACAAACACACACACACACACATACACGTACACTTATCACTCATCAAGATGTCATTCCTGTTTCGTTATATTTTTCAAATAAATAAATGTCTTGGGACAACTCACACACGGCTATCTGATCCCAAGCTAAGCAGAGCTTGTGTTATGGTAACCAGACAACTGATATACATACTTATATAATTTATAAATACATACATATTAGACGAAAGGAAAGGGCACAATAGAAAGGGATACGTGGTGGTGGTCGACAGAGATACAAAATGTGCTGAAGGAAAAAAAGAAGAAGTTCAAAGAATGGCAGAGTGTTGGAAATGAGAGTGCTAGTTTGAAAGCTGTAAGGAAGAGTGAGTATGATGCTCTCAAGAAAAAAGCCAAAAGAGCTGTGGCCATAGCAAGAGCAAAAGCCCAGAACAAACTCTACGACACACTGGATAGTCCAGCAGGCCAAAAACACCTTTACCGGCTTGCTAGAGCTAGAGAGAGAAAGTCGAAGGATCGGCTCTTAACCCATACCTCTTCCTGGTGATATTGGACGCTCTCACGTCGGACATACAGGAAGAGGCTCCCTGGTGCATGCTGTTTGCCGACGACATTATATTGGTTGCCGAGAGCGGCCAAGAGGTCCAGAGCAGATTGGAAGTGTGGTGGCAAAGACTGGAGAACGTTTGCCTGAAATTAAGCAGAACTAAAACAGAATACTTGTTCTGCGATTTCGGCGGTCTCTCCAGTCCTGTGCCCATAACCCTTGCCGGAACGCCTATACCGATCTGCTCCAACTTCCGGTACCTCGGGTCGCTTGTCCAAGGGGACGGCGAAGTAGACCGGGACGTAACGCACCGGATCAACGCAGGATGGATGAAATGGCGACAGGTCACTGGAACAACTTGTGACCCACGGATGCCCCTCAAGTTAAAGGGGAAAATATATAAGTCCGTGATTAGACCTGTTGTACTGTATGGGTCGGAATGCTGGGCTGTAAAAAAGGTGGATGAAAAACGATTGCATGTAGCGGAGATGAGAATGTTGAGGTGGATGTGTGGAGTGACAAGAATGGATAAAGTAAGGAATGAATATATTCGAGGAAGTTTGAAAGTTGCGCCTGTTACAGAAAAGATGAAAGGGAGTCGTTTGTCTTGGTATGGACATGTAATGAGGAGAGATGAAGGACATGTGACTAAAAGAGTAATGGATCTGAATGTTGATGGACGGAGAGCGAGAGGAAGGCCAAAGAAAAGATGGATGGATTGTGAAAGGAATGATATGAAGGAGAAAGGAGTAAATGATGCCATGACGTCTGATAGGGGAGAATGGAAGAAGAAAACGTGTTGCGCCGACCCCAAATAGAATGGGACAAGGGCAGGAAAATGATGACACCCAGACACAGAACAAACAATCATGCTCATCACACAAAGTTTGTCCTGGGTAGGAATCGAACCCACGACCTTCGGCTCAGCAGTCAGGGCCACTAACCACTAGACCCACAGGCCCGTAATATTTTTCGTTATGATTTTTCGATAAATTCTGTATTGCAAATTACTTTGTACATAAATGAAGTCGACTGGCCTCTACGACACAGGAAACTCTAGTGTGAAGACCAGAGACCAACTTTGAAAATGTACTTTCTGGAATAATAAAGTTATTTGTATTTACTACCAGAATCTACACTTAGCCACGCGACCATTTTGCAACTTAAGTTTTCAATGACGTTCATAAGTTTAAAATACTCCATCCATCAAGATATGAATATTCATGGAGAGAGAAAGACCAAAGAAAAGATGGATGGATTGTGTAAGGAAAAAGGATCAAATGTTGTTGTGACGTCTGTTAGGGAGAATGGAAGAAGAAAACGTGTTGTGCCGACCTCAAATAGAAGGACAAGGGCAGGGAAATGATGTTCATAAGGTTTAATTTTGCCGTGTCGACGGCGCGTTTGTGTTTCACGCGCCCTCAAAGAGATGTCAGCAAAGCAGAGGGGCTTGCCAGAGCCTCCGCTTGCCGGGGTTGCGGGTTGTTCGTAAGAGATACCGCGGCCCCGGAACGTAAAAAGCAATAGAAGGAACATGGGTGGGTTTATATGGTTAAGTCAGTACAAGTCTGACACTCCCCTGCTCCGCCCAGAGGGAAAGTTATTTGATGATTTCCCAACCCAAAAAAAGAGGTTTAACTTTCTTGTTCTTTTGTTGCAGTCTGTATCAGTGACGGTGTCGGTGCTGACGCTGACGTTCATCTCGGTGGATCGCTGGTACGCCATCTGCTTCCCGCTCAAGTTTAAGTCCACCACGGGACGCGCCAAGACCGCCATACTAATTATATGGGCGTTGGCTCTTTCGTTCAGTAAGTATTTTTGATACTTATTTGTTACTAGCTGTGCCCAGCGGTTTCACCCGCTGCTCAATATGCTGCTGGGTATAAAAAATAGATGTTGGCCGATTCTCAGACTTACTGAATATGCACAAAAAAAATCATAAAAATCGGTAGAGCCGTTTCGGAGCAGTATGGGAACGAAGATTGTGACACGAAAATTTTATATATTAGACATAAAAATTTCATAAGAATCGGTCGAGCCGTTTCGGAGGAGTATGGGAACGAACATTGTGACACGAGAATTTTATATATTAGACTAGCTTTTGCCCGCAGCTTCGCTCGCGTTAAATTCGGGGTTCCAGTTACAGTTCCCCTTGCGCCTTATTGATTTGTAATAGCAACGCTAAGTTTTCCCTTTTCTTCCCTCTATCTCCCTCACATCCCACTTTTTTCAAAAAAAATATTAGCCTATGTCCGTCAGTTACAGTTCCCCTTGCGCCTTATTGATTTGTAATAGCAACGCTAAGTTTTCCCTTTTCTTCCCTCTATCTCCCTCACATCCCACTTTTTTCAAAACAAATATTAGCCTATGTCCGTCTCCTGGTTCCCAACTATCTCTGTACCAAAATTCATCGAAATCGTTTTAGCCATTAAAGCGTGAAGAGGTAACAAACAAACAAACTCACTTTCGCTTTTATAATATTAGTAAGGATTACTTCTGAGGGTTTTTTGGTGAGATATCATCAAATGACTCCTTCCCTTTTTTGCCCCTTTGTGTTCCGAGGCCACGGTATGTCTTTCAATTTAACTCACAGCCTCGTCATGTTGTCGCTCTGGTGGGCCCCTTTGATTTGCTGACATTTCACAAGTAGCCTCAAGGCGGACTGACGGTGTCGATTGCCGACAGGCCGTGTCGACGGCGCGTTCGTGTTTCACGCGCGCCTCAAAGAGAGTCAGCAAAGCAGAGGGGCTTGCCAGAGCCTCCGCCTGCCGGGGTTGCGGGTTGTTCGAAAGAGATACCGCGGCCTCGGAAGAAGGAACATGGGTGGGTTTTAGTCAGTACAAGTCTGACATGCCCCCCGCTCCGCCCAGAGCGGGGGTAGTCATTGGATGATTTCCCACCCAAAAAAAAAAAGGTGGACTGACGGTGAACTACCCATTGCTCATCGTTCACGGTTCATTTCTTCTACAATTCATTTTTCTTCTTCATACATCCTTACTAATATTATAAAAGCGAAAGTGAGTTTGTTTGTTTGTTACCTCTTCACGCTTTAATGGCTAAACCGATTTTGATGAATTTTGGTACAGAGATAGTTGGGAACCAGGAGACGGACATTGGCTATTTTTTATTAACACTCCCCAGTGAGGGAGAAAGAGGGAAGAAACGGGAAAACTTAGCGTTGCTATTACAAATCAATAAGGCGCTACCGAATTTAACACGAGCGAAACCGCGGGCAAAAGCTAGTATATTATATACGATCTACTGATATCTTAATTTAATAATAGAAAATGGATACTCGATAAAAATTGTGTGAGATACTATCATACCGTAACTAAAAAGTCTGAAATAAAAATCTAGGTAGAAAAAAAATAAAGAAATTAAAACTAACAAAATTCACCGAGTTCGGGGAAGCAAAGTTGACTACCATTTTTTTTTTTTTGTAAATTGGCAATTTTTTTTTCTTGTTTTTTCATCGATGTCCGTATCCTGTTTCGACGGGCCTATTGGTCTAGTGGTTAGTGGCCCTGACTGCTGAGCCGGAGGTCGTGGGATCGATTCCAACCCAGGATAAACTTTGTGTGATGAGCATGATTGTTTGTTCTGTGTCTGGGTGTGATTTATCTATATATGTATGTATTTATAAATTATATAAGTATGTATATCAGTTGTCTGGTTACCATAACACAAGCTCTGCTTAGCTTGGGATCAGATAGCCGTGTCTGAGTTGTCCCAAGATATTTATTTTTTTACTTTGTTTTCTGTCATGACGGTACACACGAAACGAGTTGTTATCAAATGTCAAATACCGGTACTTAAATATAGCTAGGGCAACGAGAATATAATGGTCGTTATCTTGGCTTAAATACTTGAGATTCTTGTGATGTAATATTTAATTTTGAAACTTATTTTGTGCGTGGGTTTCGTGTACAAACAAAATTTTCATACACGGTTTATGTGGCTCTTGTCCTCTTGAGTATTTCATTTTGAAGTTTCTCTACCGGTTCTTAAGTAAATATGGGGATCTGAGGTCAACAAACCGCGATGTTACCTTTTGGACTTTTAAGTCCCTCTAGGCAATGGGCTAGTTACTAAAAAAAAAATAGTCCATCTTTTAGACTATTCCAAAATAAGGGACGCGTATTTTTCAATTAGTAAATTAGACCTAAAATGCTCAAGCGTTGCTGCATTTTCAGAACGAGTCACACGTAACTTTAACGAGCCTCTCCTTGTCATTTTTGGTTTAAAATTATGTGTCCCTTATTTATTGAATAATTTAAAAGACGCACTAAATAGAATGTAATTACTTGGACCCTGGAAACTAAATAAATAAATATCTTGGGACAACTCACACACGGCTATCTGATCTCAAGCTAAGCAGAGCTTGTGTTATGATAACCAGACAACTGATATACATACTTATATAATTTATAAATACATACATATTATAGTTAAATCACACCCAGACACAGAACAAACAATAATGCTCATCACACAAAGTTTGTCCTGGGTGGGAATCGAACCCACGACCTCCGGCTCAGCAGTTAGGGCCACTAACCACTAGATCAACAAGCCCGTCAAATTACTGATATTGAGTTCAGTCTTAGGACGTGTATTGAACTTCAAAATTTATCAAAGACACGTTTACATTCACAATTTCTTAACCAAATTAGTGTTCATTCGTCGTATCCATTCATGATTTAATTATTCCTTTTTGGGCACATGCAAACTCAGTGAGCATTAGACACGTTTGTCGCATAATATTTAGTTGAAATATTAAAGGAATAAGCAAAAGCATGTCGCTGGCAAATTTATATTTGGAATAACCAAGATGGATGCCAGAAATCGTAACAGAGACAAAAGGAGGATCCAATTTTATTTTTCATTTTATGTGTGTGCTCATCGTTCAACATTTTTTTTTTATTTATTTCGCTAACAATTTTTGTGTGTGCGAGCAATTTGGTGTTATTAGCTTGATTTTAAATTATTAATGTCATTTGAAACATGATATTTACCATTTCATAAGTTTCTGATATTTCGACGCAGTATCAGATCACGGAATAACTAAGGCGCGTCACCCATACGACCAACAATCGAGGCGCAGTCGGGGCGCGGGCGCGTTTGGCGCGTCGCCCACACGACATTTGTAAAGAAAATCTTGTTGCGGCGTGCCTCTTATGTGCCTGCGCCTCAACTGCACCTCGACTGTTGATCTTGTGGGCGACGCACCTAAAGTTATTGCGGGTGGCTCATTATAAGCAGACAAAAGTGTCCCCGCTTCCTTATTCGTTTTGCGCTTGGTCCGGGTCCCATTTCAAATGATTTTAAAAATGTTAGTGACCATGTCAGTTTAAAAACTTTTATCGATTGTAAATAAAAACAAAGTTTTTGCTGTTGCATGGTGGGGGTGAAATCATATATCGACGGTCCCTACGTACATATAGACATGTCGAAAATGCCATTTTTTTATTGTATCATTGACTTTAGATTATCTATGCGCACATGCTGACATACGATTCTTATTTAATTTATTTACCTTGTTTTAGAAATCGTATAAGAATACAAGTATTATAAATACAAAGAATAAGCGTCGTAGAAACGGTCATTTATCAGTTATATCCAAGAAAACGTAAAAAAATAAAATACTTATGTGTAAATAGCATTATAAAGCTCTTAAAACTGTTAAAATATTGTAGAAAGAAATTATGTATTATTGCTCATAGAATTATTTTTAGAGCGTGTTGAACACAAATTACGCTCTCCTGTAAACCTCGGTTTTTGACTTAAGGCGATGTACAAAAGCAAACACTTCGTAAAACGTCTAGATTTTCGTCGCAAAGTTAGCCGTATCTGTACACGCGACTAGCCAAAAAAAATTACCGTGTATAGTTCAAATTAAACAAAATCAGTTTACAAAAGTGGTCTAGTACCTACTACGAAAAAAAAAAATGTTTAACCAAGAAAATATTTTTTTTGTCTCGAAATTCTCAATTTTTTCAGCGACAACCATCATATTTTTATATCTATTACAAAGAAAATTGTATAGACTAAAGAGATATCTAAAATTTTTCAAACACGGAGCTGTATTTTTTTTTATATTCAATAAAATCTGCAAAATGACCTACATTTTGGCGGACACAAATAAAATCAAACACCGAAATATTTTCGACCTTATTTCTATTCTTTGATGCAATACTGTCGTGTACTTGTGTCAGAACATGCCTAGTATGCAGCTAGCCTCACTTCCGCGAATACCTAAAGATTAGCTTGTTACCGCGCCCCATATGTACGTAGGAACCGTCGTACATGATACGTGATGGGATGTACAGCTATGATGGATAATCCTTTACAACTATGATATTCAGGTGAAGCCTATATTCGGTCATAACCGTAAATCACGGGAACGTTCCAGATTGAAGAAGAGCTATTCATCTAACTTATGTTACCGGAACCATGCTACAACGACAACATTATTTGCCGACACAGTTGGCGCAGTAGCTGAGTTGATTGACTGCTGCACTACGTGTCGGGTTTGATCCCCGCATGGAACACATATTTGTATAACCTAAAGATAGTTAAATAAATAAATAAATATCTTGGGACAACTTACACACGGCTATCTGATCCCAAGCTAAGCAGAGCTTGTGTTATGGTAACCAGACAACTGATATACATACTTATATATTTTATAAATACATACATATTATAGACTAGCTGTTCCTCGCGGTTTCACCCACGCTGCTCAGCACCTGTTAGTCGTAGCGTGATGTTATATAGCCTATAGCCTTCCTCAAGAAATGGACTATATAAGACTAAATGAATTTTCCAATTCCAACCAATAGTCCCTGAGATTAGCGCGTTCAAACAAACAAACAAACAAACTCTTCAGCTTTATAATATTATACATAATTATTATAGATAAATCTCACCCAGACACAGAACATACAATCATGCTCATCACACAAAGTTTGTCCTGGGTGGGAATCGAACCCACGACCTCCGGCTCAGCAGCCAGGGCCACTAACCACTAGACCAAGAGGCCCGCCAAAGTTGTTTCTGGGTGTTTGTTTATATCAGTTTAAATGGTTAAAAAATCACCCACGATACAGAAAACATTCCTAGTATGGATAAAAATAAAGATAATTTTATTTTGCAAACGTGGGTAACAGTAAATGATGACAAAATATATTGATAGGTTCAGCCATATTCTACCATTTAGGCATGCAAAAGTTTTAAAACATACAACCCCTAAAAAATTTTACACATCAATTTAAACTATTACACTAAACAAAAAACAGTTCTAATTCAAAAAGTTTTTCTCCGTAAGGTACTCCCTTATATTATAATAACCTTTCACCACTAAAAAGTCTTTTGGAACGAAGTTCCTAATCGCGCGTTGTGAAAGGGGGCTAGACGGAAAAAAATCTTACGAAAAGTTGTCACGACACTTTTTGCTCGCATGTTTCTCTGTCTGTCTCTCTCTCTCTTATAGAAAGCAAGCCAGATATTTTCATTTCTATAGGAACTTCGTTCCATCCGGTTGTCCCTTGACACCTCAATTTTTTTTTTATATAATTCTAGCGGAAGCTCTTTCCAGCTTTTTGGCAACTTATTATAAATAACTGGTGCCATGCAGTAGAAACTTGCGCTTAAGTGTTGTTTAAAAAAATGCGCTTTCGCAAAAATGTACTTTTGCACAGATAAGTTTCAGTGAGGACTAGGTCACTAGGCACTTCATGTAACATTTTATCAGTGCGTCAATTAATTAACTTACTGGGTAATGCAAAAAGTGTGTACACATTTATCAATTTTACTCATTGGACTACTTTAAAACTGTTTGTGGTACCATCTATCAGAGATAAGCAACCTTTTAATATGTGGCAATATCAGAAGCGGTCAAAGCTTTAGCGTTAATTGCTATTAACTTCACCACGCGAGTGGCCCATTGTAGTGTTGTACTGTCCATTATTAGGGTTTTGTACCTCAAAATGAAAAACGGTACGGTTATTGTCCGTCTGTGTCTAACAACACAGAGATGGCCAATGGAAAATAGCTGTGGCGAAGTAGTTAATGACGTCAAGCTAAAGCACACAGTGGCGGTCTGCCCAGCTTGGGTAGAGCACCGCCGTGCTTTGCCCTCGTAGAGGCTATCGGCGGCGGCGATCTCTTGCATCTGGCCCTGGCCCTATAGCCAAACAGCAATCGGCAGCAGTCGGCAGCAGATGACAATCATTATCGCTCAGCAGTCACTAATACATTTTCAACTTTATACCCTAGCGCATATAGTTGAAATCTATTGACGTTTACATATCGTTTTCGTTTGTTTCGTTCGTTATCGCTCAGCAGTCTTTAATAGATTGTTAACTATATGTATTAGTGACTGCTGAGCGATAACGATTGTCGTCTGCTGTCGTCTGCTGTTTGACTATAGGGCCAGGTTCAGACCATGGTCCGGAGCGAGAGGGAATGGGAAGCGGTTACCGGCGTCGGGCACCGCGTGACGAATCGCGGCCACCCAAAGTTAACCCAACACATTCACCAGGCAAGCAAATTCTGTCCTCTATTTTGCCTATATCTAGCGGCGTGCGTCACTACGGATGATCTAGATACTTATTTATAATGGAACATGCCTTGCACCGAGTCGGAATTCTCGTCGTTGAAAGTTATGAAATTCCGTTAAAATATTTTTCCGATCCGTACCTTATAGGAAAAAATGAAACTCTCATATGATCACTCGTTATCTGTCTATCAAGCCCAATTTTCTGGGGAACGAAGAAGTATCGTATTAAATCTAAAACCATGTACCTACTCTAGTCTTGTTGTTTTCACAGCTCCTAGGGTAGTCAAAAGATATGCTGCAAGTTTGCACGGAACCCTTGGGGCGCGATCGCGACTCGCATTTCAACGGTATTTTTTTGGCATATCTAGTATTTTTTAACTTATTTTGAAAAAGGAAACATGAATAGAATCTAATTATAATCTATACTAATATAATAAAGCTGAAGAGTTTGTTTGTTTGAACGCGCTAATCTCAGGAAGTACTGGTTCAAATTGAAAAATTCTTTTAGTGTTGGATAGTTCATTTCTTGAGGAAGGCTATAGGCTATATAACATCACGCTACGACCAACAGGTGCTGAGCAGCGTGGGTGAAACCGCGAGGAACAGCTAGTGAATAATAATATCCCTACAGATTGGACCGAGGTTTTTTTTTCATATTCTAATAAACTTTTATTAAGTACCTATTTCAAACTTCCGCCGCGGGAGACGCCCCGAGCGCCGTTCGCCATGAGTCGACTCCCGGCCACCGTAGATACGGGCCTGTGGATGGTGAGTAATGGGTAACTCACCATCCACCCGTCTATTGACGACAGGCTGTGTCGACGACGCGTTAGTGTCCCACGCGCGTCTCAAAGAGATGTCAGCAGGGGGGGCTGCCAGAGACACCGCCTGCTTTTCGGAAGAGATACCGCGGCCCCGAAACGTAAAGGGCAATAGAAGGAGCATGGGTGGGTTTTAGTCAGTTCCAAGTCTGACACTCCCCCTCACTCCGCCCAGAGCAAGGGAAGTAATTTGATGAATACCTAACCATCTAAAATAAAAAAGTATTTCATACTTTAAGACCCAGTAAAGTATGAAATACTCACGGCCACCGTAGATGCGGGCCTGTGGGCGGTGAGCAATGGGTAGTTCACCGTCCGTCCGTCGATTGACGACAGGCCGTGTCGACGGCGCGTTCGTGTATCACGCGCGCCTCAAAGAGAGTCAGCAAAGCAGAGGGGCTTGCCAGAGCCTCTGCCTGCCGGGGTTGCGGGTTGTTCGAAAGAGATACCGCGGCCTCGGAACGTAAAGGGCAAAAGAAGAAACATGGGTGGGTTTTAGTCAGTACAAGTCTGACATGCCCTCCCGCTCCGCCCAGAGCGAGGGAAGTAATTTGATGAATATCTATCCGCAAAAAAATAAAAAGTATTTAATACTTTAAGACCCAGTAAAGTTATTAGTAAACGAGATTTTTATTAAGTGGAATACTGTTTGCCTTCCTTTAAGTTTCTCCAATAAATAACTCTAATAGCTCCAATAACCGTCAGAAACTTCAACTTAAAACTTGTAAATTTACGTGGAACGATATCCGAGTTTTTTGGGCCAATACAAACTTTCTCGAATAGCCTCAATTTACAAGATGTTAAATTGTTTTGGACAATTTCCTTGAACGGATTACGAAAAAGCCAATTAATTTTGATTTGTTTCAATTAGATTTGAAGGAATGTTTTCAGGATAATTAATTAGGGGGCGGGTCGGTTCCATCTTTGTAATTTATTTTAACTTAATCCTTAGGTTGTTTGCTTAAATAACAATATTGGACGTAATTGGTTTTCGTGGTTCCGTACTTAAAGGGTAAAACGGGATCCTATTACTAAGACACCGTGACTCATCTGTGTGTCTGTTTGTCCGTCAGTCACCAAGCTGTATCTCATGAACCACTGTAGTAAGACAGTTGAAATTTTCACAGATGATGTATTTCTGTCAGTAAACGTTTCGTTAACAAAAGTTTCACATGCTTCCTATCATATAACTAAACGAAATGTATGGTGACTACAGTACGGCCAACGAGAAGCGATACGAAAGGTCATTAACCTAAAGAACAACTGTGGCGTTGACAATCTAATATTTAGCTCTTTCCATCTTGTGCCTTTGTCATAATGTCTCGTTCTCCCGGCAAAAATATGACAACGTTAAGACGGGTTCGCCAATATTCGGGCAATATTCGCAATATTTTAGATGGGGTTTTAGCATGGGTTTTGTTTACATTTGGTATCGCTTCTCATTGGCCGTACTGTAGTTACTTTTAGATGAAAAGAACCGGTCAAACACGGCTGTACAAATTCGCGACATAAACGGCCATATCTTTTGAGTGCTTAGACTTAGAGGGTTTTTTTCATGGCTTCAAGGGATCACTAACGTAGAGGGTTTTTTTTCATGGCTTAAAGGGATCACTAACTTAGAGGGTTTTTTTTCATGGCTTAAAGGGATCACTAACTTAGAGGGTTTTTTTTCATGGCTTAAAGGGATCACTAACTTAGAGGTTTTTTTTTCATGGCTTCAAGGGATCACTAACTTAGAGGGTTTTTTTTTTCATGGCTTCAAGGGATCACTAACTTAGAGGGTTTTTTTTCATGGCTTCAAGGGGTCACTAACTTAGAGGGTTTTTTTCATGGCTTCAAGGGATCACTAACTTAGAGGGTTTTTTTTTCATGGCTTTAAGGGATAACGAACTTAGAGGGTTTTTTTCATGGCTTCAAGAATCACTAACTTAGAGGGCTTTTTTCATGGTTTCAAGGGATCACTAACTTTGAGGGTTTTTTTCATGGCTTCAAGGGATCACTAACTTAGAGGATTTTTTTTTCATGGCTTCAAGGGATCACTAAGTTATAGGGGCTTTTTTCATGGCTTCAAGGGATCACTTACTTAGAGGGTTTCTTTTTTCATGGCTTCAAGGGATCACTAACTTAGAGGGTTTTTTTCATGGCTTCAAGGGATCACTAACTTAGACAGGATTTTTCATGGCTTCAAGGGATCACTAACTTAGAGGGTTTTTTTTCACGGCTTCAAGGGATCACTAACTTAGAGGTTTTTTTTTCATGGCTTCAAGGGATCACTAACTTTGAGGGTTTTTTTCATGGCTTCAAGGGATCACTAACTTAGAGAGTTTTTTTTTCATGGCTTCAAGGGATCACTAAGTTAGAGGGGCTTTTTTCATGGCTTCAAGGGATCACTACGTTAGAGGGTTTTTTTTCATGGCTTCAAGGGATCACTAACTTAGAGGGTTTTTTTCATGGCTTCAAGGGATCACTAACTTAGAGGGTTTTTTTCATGGCTTCAAAGGATCACTAACTTAGAGGGTTTTTTTTACGGCTCCAAGGGATCACTAAATTAGAGGGTTCTTTTTCACGGCTTCAAGGAATCACTGACTTTAGTTTATGGTTTAAATTTTAACTTGATACCTCCATGCGTTCCGAGATAAAGGGTCAAGATAGACGTACAATAAAGTGATCCTGTAAGGGTTCCGTTTTTTCCTTTTGAGGTACAGAACCCTTAAAGACCTAACCTTTTCCCAGCTATGCTGGGGTCGGCTTCCAGTCTAACCGGATGCTGCTGAATGTCAGTATTTTACATAGAGCGACTGCATATCTGACGTCCACAACCCAGTAAGTACTGGGTAATACGATACCCCTAGGTAAAACTGGTTGACAGACTTTTGGAACAGTGACTACCTGTAACGACTGTCAAAGATCTGCAAATGACAGCCGGGATCAACGGCTTAACGTGCTTTTCGAGGCACGGAAGAAACTCGGTGTGTAACGGGTCCACCGACCAACCTAGTCAAACGCCTCTTAACCTAGAGTTAGACTTGAGCGATTGCTATTATTTAGCCACAAGCTCCACAACGGACCCTAAAAGATACTCCCTTTGGACTTTTAATTTTTCTTTTAATTTAGACTCTCTATTGTTAGTACTAAAATCCAAATTTCCTAAAGGTGTTTTCGATGAGTCTAGAAATCAAGAATTATTCTTTGCCAACAGATGCCCCAGAGCTGATTGTCCTGACCACAGAGAAGTCAGTGCCTCTTCGCTTCGAGCTTGAGTACTTGGTGCAGTGCATCGCAACCTGGTCTTCAAATAGCGACCTTGTATGGCACATTATTAAAGTGATTTTCATTTACACGTAAGTACTAATAGTTTAGTTTTTGATAGCTTTATTTGGAAGTTTATCCTTACTAATATTATAAAAGCGAAAGTGAGTTTGTTTGTTTGTTACCTCTTCACGCTTTAATGGCTAAACCGATTTTGATGAATTTTGGTACAGCGATTGTTGGGAACCAGGAGACGGACATAAGCTAATTTTTATTAAAAAAAAGTGGGATTTGAGGGAGAAAGAGGGAAGAAAAGGGAAAACTTAGCGTTGCTATTACAAATCAATAAGGCGCAAGGGGAACTGTGATACCTCGATTTTAACGCGAGTGAAGCCGCGGGCAAAAGCTAGTTGGTCATAATTCTGACATCTACACGAACACCCAAAACACAAAAACAAATTGTTAGATCTATATTATGATATTTGTCTGTGTTTATTAAGGTGTGCATGTCCCCACTACATTTAGTCGCAATAAAACATTCATAAAGCATACACGTATTTTAACTGACCAAATTCCTGCTAAATAAAAACCAACCTTAATCACATCTACATAGTGGTCAAAATCGAGCCGGATTCATTACGAGAAAAACAAGTTATCGAAGATATCGGCCGGCCGGCGAGAACAATAGCGAGCCGCATTCCAGAGGTGATTAGTGAATAGAAGCAAGTAAAAAAAGTGCGATGAGTAGTACTACGGAATTAATTAACGTCTTAGAAGATACAGCTGCATTATTACAAAAAACACAAGTCAATCTCAAGAAATGTCCTAAATCTAGGTTGACGAAAGGTTATGTTGAAGCAAGAATAAGATGTATAGAACAATATTGGGCAATATTCAGAGAAACTCATCAACAATTAGTGAAAATAACACCCAAAGAACAAAAACAAACTTTACACTATTTTGTTAACGAAGATTTCTTTATTTACGAAGACTTATATCTTGTGTTGTTGGGCGATTTACAAGACCTTTTGTTGTCGATTAATGCAGCGTCCGCGCACACATCCACGTCATCGAAAAGCGATTCGTTTGCAAGTGTGAATAATGATCAACTCGTTAGGCTGCCGAGGATACAACTACCGAGCTTTAGTGGGAATTATGAAGACTGGCCTACGTTCCAGGACTTATTTATTTCATTGGTGCATGAAAACACGGCGATTAGTGATGTTCAGAAGTTGCACTATTTAAAGAGCAGTGTTACGGGTGAGGCGGAGACATTATTGAAGCCTATTCAAATTACACAAAGTAATTATAAACAAGCATGGAGTGTTCTCAAATCAAGGTATGGTAATAAAAGATTGATTATCAATTCAGTGTTAAAGAAATTATTTTATCAAAGAAAAATAACTACTCAATCTGCAAATCAAATAAAGAATTTGTTAGACGTCACAACGGATTGTTTGAACAATTTACAAAACTTAAATATAATAACGAGCTCATGGGATCCTATAATTATTTTTCTTGTGATACAGAAAATGGACCCTGAGTCTCATAAAGAATGGGAACAATCTGTTAGCACAAATGAAGAAGATAAATTACCTACCTGGCATGATTTGAAGGAGTTTCTACAATCAAGATACCGTACGTTAGAACTTATAATGTCAACATCGGGCACCCGCGAAAAGACTGTAAAAGAACGGTCACACCTTGTAACTGCTACAGCCACCACGTCATCATCGTCGGCAGAAAGAACATGCGTGCTATGTAAAGATAAACATACCTTATGCCATTGTAAGGATTTTACCAAACTGCAACCTGCTGAGAGATCTGAATATGTTAAGTCAAACAAACTTTGCTTTAATTGTTTGGTACCAGGCCATTCCGCATACAAATGTAAATTGCAAATGACCTGTCGCATATGCAATCGACGTCATCATACTCTTCTACACCGAAATAAGGATTCTGCTTCGGTACCATCAGAGGACTCCAAAAAACCGAATGCATCACAGCACAGTGTAGAAGAGAAGGAGGAAATAGTCAACACTACGATCGCGTCACATCACAGTGCCAAACAAAGTACAAGTCTAGCGCTACTGGCCACGGCAACAGTTTTAGCAAGGAACGAGCATAATCACACTGTTGTTCTACGTGCGCTAGTGGACCAAGGTTCGCAGGCGTCATTCATCAGCGAGAAGGCGACTCAATTGCTCAAACTAACCAGGCATACAGCAAGAGGAAATATCATTGGTGTGGGATCTACAAGAACCAACGTCGATCACGTGGTACAACTCAAGGTTGGTTCTCATTGTAATCCAAGCTTCGAGATCAACATACAAGCATACGTCATGAGTAAACAGTTGACCACGAGAATCCCCTCCAAAGCTGTTACTGCCACACATTGGCCACACCTAGAAGGGCTCAACTTGGCGGACCCGAACTATCACAAACCGGGTCATATTGACTTGCTTCTAGGTGTTAAAGAATATGCACAAATCGTGCAACAACAATTAATCAAGGGTCCTCCCGGTACTCCGTGTGCCCAAGAAACAAACCTGGGATGGATCTTGTTTGGAGAAATCAACGCTAATTTACAAGAGGAATCTTTTCTGGTCCTTCATCAGCAAATAGAAGTAGAGAACCTGTTGAAATCTCTTTGGGAAATTAATACTGAAAATAAAAGAAAGTTAACAAGAGAAGAAAAGCTATGTGAAACAATATATGAAGATACGCATGCAAGAACAAACGAAGGAAGATACATAGTTAGGTTACCTTTTAAAACAGATAACCCCATATCGCCTAACGGAAACACAAAAGAAATAGCAAGACATAGATTACAACAGCTAGAAAGAAGATTTAAAAAGGCACCTACGCTAAAAGAAGACTACCAAAAAGCCATGCAAGAATATATAAAATCTAACTACATGGAAGAAATACCTGGAAAAGAAACCAAGAAAAACAAAGCGGTGTACTTACCTCATCACGCCGTTATCCGCGTCGAAAAGGAGACCTCGAAGACACGCGTTGTGTTTGATGCTTCAGTTAAGGGATCGAATCACGTCTCTCTCAACGACGAACTGCTTGTAGGTCCTCAGCTGCAGGATGATCTTAGAGATATTGTTATGAGATCGAGGTTATATCGCGTCTGCTATGCAAGTGACATACAAAAAATGTATCTGCAAGTCTTACTACATAAACAAGACGCCGATACATACCAACGCCTTTTGTGGCGTGAGGAAGAGTCAGATCCGATCAAAGAATACCGTATGCTTCGTGTCACTTTTGGTACAGCGTCAGCACCCCATCTCGCAGTAAGAACTCTTCATCAAGTGGCTGAAGATGAAGGTCAAAATTACCCAAGGGCTGTACGCATCATTAAAGCTGACTTCTATATGGATGATTTAATATCCGGTGATGACACTGCGGAGAAGGCCATACAGACAGCTCAAGAAGTTTCTTCTATACTACAAAAGGGTGGCTTTATATTATCAAAATGGTCTTCTAATTCTACCGAGTTTATGCAATCTATAGATGCAAATAAGAGAACAACTCGAGTCCACTTAGATTTAAAATTAGATGGAACAGTGCAAGCCTTGGGATTGATCTGGAATCTAGGAACAGATCAGTTTCAGTATAAAATAAACTTACCTCTGATGTCAGATAATGTCACAAAAAGAACAATCCTATCGGACATACAGAAACTGTTCGATCCGCTAGGATGGATTGCTCCGAGTTTAATCTTGGCTAAAATGCTTATACAGAAGCTATGGCTAGAAAAGGTTGGATGGGACGACAGAATAAGCAAACACCTGGAGGACGAGTGGTTGACACTTCGTGAAGATCTTGACGAAGTAAAAGAAGTATATATTGATCGATGGCTTGGCACATTAAGTATTGATGTGGGAAATATTGAAGTCCATGGCTTCAGCGACGCCTCCACGCGAGCATATGCAGCAGTAGCTTATATCCGAGTGAAGATGCGAGATGGCTCGGTGTCAACAAAACTTCAAGCGGCAAAGACTAGAGTGGCACCGCTACGAACTGTTTCCTTACCACGGTTGGAGCTGTGTGGAGCGCTGTTGTTGTCGCGGTTGCTTAAGCAAATAGAACACGCCATGCGAATCCCTGCATCAAACATCTATGCATGGACAGATTCAACCATTGTCCTTGCATGGTTATCTGGCGATCCCCACAAGTGGAAAACATTTGTAGCGAACCGGGTTGTAGAGATTGTTGAAAATGTAAACAACAACCGATGGTTTCATGTCTCATCTGAAGATAATCCTGCAGACATTGGGTCTCGGGGCATGTTACTAGTTGATCTGAAAAAATCTGATTTGTGGTGGAAAGGTCCAGCTTGGCTCTCTGAAACAGAAATAAGATTAAAACAAGAAAATGTATTTACAGAATTAGAAAAGAAAAGGGAAATATTAACAAATTTAAAAATAGAACTGGAAGAAAGTCATAAGATACAATTCAAAAAATTCGATAATCTAAGAGAATTGATAAAAGTGATAACCTATTGTAGAAGATTTTTAAAATTTAAAAGAAACGTAGAAAACACGGAAAAGGGTTTTACTACAAAGGAATTAGAAACGTCATTAATTAAATGCATAGAATTAGTACAACAAGAAGAATTTAAAGAAGATATACAAAGACTAAAATTAAATAAAAAGGTAAAAGGAGAAAGTAAAATTAAAACCTTAAATCCTTACCTGGACGGAGATGGTATCCTCAGGGTGGGCGGTCGTCTTCGTAACGCAAACTTGGATGAGCAGGTTAAACATCCCATTATATTGGGAAACAAGAACGAGTTAGTGCCTTTGATTATCGCTGATGCACATGCCCAAACATTACATGGCGGTGTTCAACTTATGTTAAGTTGCATAAGCTCCAAGTATTGGATTGTACGAGGAAAGGCCCTTATAAAATCCTGCATACATAAGTGTCTAGTATGTGCTAGACTCAGAGCAAGATCAAGAACACAGATAATGGGTGATCTGCCTAAAGCGAGAGTAACACCTGCTCGAACTTTCCTACATACCGGAGTTGATTTTGCAGGCCCGTTTCAAATAAGCATGTCTAAAGGAAGAGGCATCAGAACTCAGAAAGCATATATCTGCGTATTCATATGCATGTCAACCAAGGCCATGCACCTTGAACTTGTTAGCGATTTATCGTCTGGAGCTTTCATCGCTGCATTCAAGCGGTTTGTTTCCAGAAGAGGAAAATGTAGCGACCTATGGAGTGACCAGGGCCGAAATTTTGTTGGGGCCAACAAAGAATTGGTGGCCGCATGGAAAGAAGCAAATCTGGTTTTTGAAGGTGAGATATCAAACACATTGGCCTTAGAAGGAACACAATGGCATTACATACCAGCATACTCACCAAACTTTGGAGGCTTGTGGGAGGCGGGTGTGAAATCTGTAAAACACCATTTAAAACGCGTGCTCACCACCAACCTCACCTATGAGGAAATGGCCACAGTGCTGTGCCAGATTGAGGCTTGTCTCAATTCTAGGCCATTGTGTCCTATCGATGACAAGGATCCAGACTGCATAGAAGCACTAACACCTGGACACTTTCTTATCGGCGAAGCTCCTATCGTTGTACCGTCACCTGATTTTAAAGATACAAGAATTCATTCCTTGTCCCGATGGCAATACACCCAAAAATTACTTGGCGATTTTTGGCGACGCTGGCAACAAGAATACCTGACACGATTGCAACAACGTCCCATCTGGTTAAAGAAAGCAGAAGAATTCAAGGTTGGGGAGGTTGTTTTAATAAAAACCGATGGATTACCGCCTGGCAAATTTTCTCTGGGTCGTGTTGTAGACAAACATCCTGGACAAGATGGCATAACCAGAGTCTACAGCATAAAAGGTGGCAACAGTGTTGTTAAGAGATGTTGTTCAAAGTTGTGCCCTTTACCCATTGCTACGGAGTAAATTAATTTATGTAGCAGTAAATATTTTTGTTGTTAAAGTTTAGTTAAAGTGTAAGAATTATAAAAGAACTATGTCCTTTTGGTGGGCGGCATGTTAGATCTATATTATGATATTTGTCTGTGTTTATTAAGGTGTGCATGTCCCCACTACATTTAGTCGCAATAAAACATTCATAAAGCATACACGTATTTTAACTGACCAAATTCCTGCTAAATAAAAACCAACCTTAATCACATCTACACAAATACACTCCCCTCCTTCACACACATACATCAAACATGGCCCATGTTTGGCCACTCACATATCTCAAATATTTACAAAATGGCATGTAAGTAACTAAATACAATTAAGAATCAACTACTAAAGGATCAGGCTAAGCATCTTTAAGACAAGTTATCTTGGCAACTTAGTAAGAGAACATCCAAAGGTTGTCTTGAAAAGATCGCTTTTAGCGATAAGACCGCCCATTGTGTCACCCTATTTATAAGTTGTTTAGTGTTATTCTTGTTACTTGTATGGCGTACAATCGTACATACTAAAGAATGTTCAATCTTCTATTTATCTATTTAAGGCGCAGTATTATGTCGTTGACCTTGTTCATACATTTTGACGTTGGACTTTACTGCATACGTTTGTCGTAAAAATACAAATAAATTTGTATAAAATTAAATATTAACTATTCAATCAAAAACAATCCATCATTGAACGCAGTTTGGCATTGGAAATTTAATTGTATACTTTTGATTATAATTACGATTAATATTGAAGAGATAAACTGCTTTAAAAGAGAAATTAGAAGAGAGAATTTAGAGGTGTGTTTGAATATTTTTTTACACATTTTAGTATATTTAATTATAATTTGAATTCCATCAATGTATGCAAAAAAGCCTTAAAAATATCATATTTTTTTCAGTGATTAAAATTATGTATGGTTTAAGATATATATAGATACACTGCGTTAAAAAACCTGATTTTTGGCCGTTCTCAAGAAATCTTCACCTTAAGGGTGCTGGCTGGAGTTGCCACACTATTCTATTACTTTCTTTAAATTGTATGCACTACCAAGTATATGTAAACTTGATGCAAATTAAAATAAATAAATCTCATTTACCACAAAAATTGCCAGAACCATGCATATTAGCTTACACGATTATTAGTACCTATACAGACTACGTCAAACTTTTTTTTTACTTTACCCCACATTATGAACTTCTACACAAACAGCCAGGACCCGGAAAAACTATCTGTAGGCTATCCTTAATTCCTTACTAATATTATAAAAGCGAAAGTGAGTTTGTTTGTTTGTATGTTTGTTACCTCTTCACGCTTTAATGGCTCAGCCGATTTTGATGAATTTTGGTACAGAGATAATTGGGAACCTGGAGACCGACATAGGCTATTTTTTTTTAAAAAAAGTGTGGGATATGAGGAAGAAAGAGGGAAGAAACGGGAAAACGTAGCGTTGCTATTACAAATCAATAAGGCGCTACCGAATTTAACGCGAGCGAAACCGCGGGCAAAAGCTAGTAAAAAATATTTGTTCCGTGCGGGGATCGAAGAATCAATCAAATCGACCTTAGATCGTAAATTTCCTTTGGAGTTCTTTTTTTTTGGTTTAAAGTTGTGTATAACCTCAAATTAGTTAACCAGAAAATAACAGAACACTCCAAGATTTTAGCGTTTCACAAAATAATGAATCCGTATTTTTCAATGCCAATATAGAAAACACGAAATTCTAATGTTCTAGAGTAATCAATTAATTTTGAGAGCTGTTTACGAATTTCAAGGTTGTCAATATTAATTGGCAAATAAAAATATCTTTGGCATTGGTTTTTTTAGTTTTTCTTTTTATTAGCTCGGCTTTGAGCAAATACTTATTTGTAAGCAATTATTTTTCGATCTCAATTTTATTGATAGGTATTTAAGTTCAATTACAGTGACAGTACAATTTGAAATATTTAGCAAATGACAAGTTATGGGATAATTATTTAATTATATTTTGTTAATGATTTACGATTCATAAATAGGCTTTACCATTTTTATAAAAATTATTGAAAAAAAAATAAAAATATCAAAATGGGAAAATAAAAATATCATCCAAATAGTTGCCAATTGAAAAAGTGCTCAAAACGCTAGCAGCATTTTCACGTCGGATGGCAATATTGTTTTTTTCTTATAATTAAATTCTATAAAAAAACTTTATTTATGCCTATTAGTATTTGACTTTTTTACTGATATGAATGGTTACGACACCCTATTGTCAATGTTAATTAAAAATAATATTTGTTCACCACTGGGCTAAGTATAGAGGATCTACCCATCCTTACTAATATTATAAAAGCGAAAGTGAGTTTGTTTGTTTGTTACCTCTTCACGTTTTAATGGCTAACCCGATTTTGATGAATTTTGGTACAGATATAGTTGGGAACCAGGAGACGAACATAGGCAACTTAAAAAAAGTGGGATGTGAAGGAGAAAGCGGGAAGAGATGGGAAAACTTAGCGTTGCTATTAAAAATCAATAAGGCGCAAGGGGAACTGTGTTACCCCGAATTTAACGCGAGCGAAGCCGCGGGCAAAAGCTAGACTGTAATATCTTAAACTCTGTTGTAATTTCACCTATGTTTACAAATAAAGCATCCTGATACTGAAAAAATGAACACACGCTGTATTTGGACAAATATCTGTTACTGCGGATGTTCACACGACAAAAACATCCTGTATAACAGGACGTGTTAATACTGAAACTGTATTATAAGAATTAAGGAAAGAATTATTGCTTACGGAAAACTGTTGTCTATAACAACGATTTCTTCTATCTTTATACACGGTTGCTAAGATAATAAATAAAAATACGAGTCGCACTAGTTTATAAAACATTTTAAAAACTATCAAATGAATCCTGACATCGAAATCCTTACTAATATTATAGAAGAGAAAGTGTGTTTGTTTGTTTGTTACGTCTTCACGCCTAAATGGCAAAATCGATTTTGATGAATTTTGGTACAGTGATAGTTGGGACCCTGGAGACGGACATATGATTTTTAAAAAAAAGGGAAGTTAAGGGAAGAGATTTTTTTTTATCGGTCATCACACGGGATAAAGTTAGCGTTAGCCCAAAGTAACTATGCTTTTTCAGACAATAACCTTGTCTGTACTATTTTATTTTATTTTGTTACTGTTTTACTTGTTTTGTGCGAGTCCCAAATAAAAGCTTTTCGTTCTTTCTTTTTTTCTTTCTATGCCACGTGGATGAAGTCGCGGGCAAAACTAGTAACTAATAATATAAGAGCATGGAAGATGAAGACATGCTGCGCCAACCAAAAATAACTTGGCATAAGGGCAGAAGAACCGGGAGACGCTCTGAGCGTCGTTCGCCGCGAGACGACTCCCGGCCACCTTAGATGCGGGCCTGTAGACGGTGAGCAATGGGTAGCTCACCGTCCGTACATTTAGTGACGACAGGCCGTGTAGACGGCGGCGCGTTCGTTTTCCGCGGGCGCCTCAAAGGGATCAAGGGGAAGCATAGCAAAGGATCCTGCCAGGGCTACCGCTTGCTGGGGTTGGGAGTTATTCGATAACATAATAGGCAAAAAAAGAACATGGTTGAGTTTTAGTCAGTAAAATTCTGACATTCTCCCGCTCCGTCCAGAACGGGGAAGGTATTTGATTATCCATACGCAAAAAAAAGGACTGGAGACCGATAATATAGGTTTACCCTGCGCATCATAAACGAGCATGAAATATTAAACTATACTAAGGCCAACTAGCAGCGATACGGAAGGTCATTAACCTAAAGAACAACTGTGGCGTTGACAATCTAATATTTAGCTCTTTCCATCTTGTGCCTTTGTCGTAATGTCGCGTTCTCCCGGCAAAAACATGACAACGTTAAGACGGGTTCGCCAACATTCGGGCGGCCATTTTAGATGGGGTTTTAGCATGGGTTTTCAAGTTTCTGACAAGTTATGGGTACATAGTAAGTTACTTTAACAACTAATTGTGGTCTACCACAGTAATATTCAATAACTAAGTTTTGAGAGAACTTCTCAGAATCCAACATCGATGTTGAAATTCTGAACAGCTTAAAGCTTAACGCTTTTAGGGTTCCTTGATTGGATCACATTATTGTCCGTCTGTTTGTCAAGACCCTTTATCTCGGGAACGCGTGAGGTATCGAGTTGAAACCGTATACTCAACTCTATGGTATCTTTCTGCTGTGAAAAATCAACTCTTTAAGTACGCAATCAAAAGATATGGCTGTTTATGTCGCAATTTTGTACGGAACCCTTGGTGCGTGCATCTGACTCGCTCTTGGCCGTTTTTTTTTCGAATGAGATATTATTTAAATAACTCCTCACGCTCTGGAGCGGTCCCTCCCGCTCCAGAGCGTGAGTCAGACTTGTACTAGCTAAAAAGCTAGCTATGTTCCTTCTTTTGCCTTTTGTGTTCCGGGGGCGCGGTATCTCTTTCGAACAACCCGCAACCCCGGCAGGCGGTGACCCTGGCAGGCCCTGCTTTGCTGATACATCTTTGAGGCGCGCGTAGAAGACTAACACGCCTTCGATACGGCCTGTCGTCAATAAACGGACGGACGGTGATCTACCCATTGCTCACCGTCCACAAAGCTTAACCCTTAACTTTAGTCTTATGTTGGACTTGCATTATACCAACGAAAGTGGGTGCATCGGATGAAAATGAAAAAAAATTGCGGGCGTATAGAATACTAGCTTTTGCCCACGGCTTCGTTCGCGTTATTTGTTACAACAAATTAAACAACGCAGTTCCCCTTTCTTGATTTTCAGGTACGTGCTACCTGTAGTTTTTGCCCTAGTGCCTTATTTATTGTAATAGCAAAGCTAAGTTTTCCCTTTTCTTCTCTCTTTTTCCCTTATTTCTCAGTTTAAAAAAGCCTATGTCCGTCTCCAGGTTCCCAACTATCTCTGTTCCAAAACTCATAAAAATCGGTTTAGCCATGTAGGCGTGAAGACGTAAGAAACAAACAAACTCACTTTCGCTTTTATAATATTAGTAAGGATACGGATTTAGCTAGCTTTATTTGAATTAGATATTTATACAAATATTTTTATTTCAGACTACCACTGCTGCTGATGACCGTGGCTTATTACCAGATAGTGAAGGTGTTGTGGCGCTCTGAGAAGATACCTGGACAGGCTGAAACCATCAAGCTGGCACCTGCTGAACAGAGTAAGCAGACCTTGACAATATTATATCATCCTTAGAGACCACATTTTTTTTTTAAGAAACGTTACCATTTTTGCGAATGGGAAATCATCAAATATCTTGAAGAGTGTCAGTCTTTTACTGACTAAAACCCACCCATGTTTCTTCTTTTGCCCGTTATATTCCGACCCGCAGTATCTCTTTCGAACAACCTGCAACGCCGGCAAGCAGTGGCCCTGGCAGGCCCCTCTGACTTTGAGGCGCGCGTGGAACACTAACGCGCTGTCAACACAAGAAACGTTTCACACAAGTATTTGTTCCATACGGTTCTCGAACCTGCGACACGCGGTACTGCAGCCAATCGCTTAACTACTGCGCCAATCGTGCAGTCAAAAGTACTTTAGGCCTTTTGTCGTTAAAAAATAAGTTAGGCACAATGGCTGAGCGATCGACTGCTGCTCTGCGTGTCGCGGGTTCGATTCCCGCACGGAACACATATTTGTATGACCTGCAGATTGTTGTTTCTGTATTTTGTACAGGAGACTTACTTTTTTTATAAAAACAAACCTCCACACTAGGACTTGTGGAGGTTTGTTTTTATAAAAAAAAGTTTGTCTAAAAAACTAATACTTATCCACATTTCTTAAAGATCAACCAAGGACAAGTTTAGTAGCAATTTGTTTTAAAATACGACGGCAGAATCATACAAACAGTGTTTCCGCGCCCGTTATAACAAACAAAATTCTCATACATTACACGTTTTTTTTTGCATAAAATAACATTCTGGACTTGTTGCAGAGTATTTTAAGTGCAATAATTTATCATGAAAAGTTTTCTGCATTCTTTTAAAACCAATATCCCGTTTTTAACAGCCAGTATAGATGATGTTAATGGGATTAGAAAAAAACTGGCCAGGAGTGAGTCGTGCACCGTGGGTTCCGTGCAACCTTGCGACTCAGCCATATCTTTTGTCTGCGTAGACTTAGAGAGTTGATTTTGTCACAGCTTCAAGGGTCTACAGATTTAAGTATAAGATTTTAACTTGATACTTCCAGGCGTTCTCAAGATCTTGGCAGACAGAGAGACGGACAGACAATAAAGTGATCCTGTAAAGGTTTTGTTTTTGCCTTTTAAAATACGGAATTCTAAAAACCGTTAGTAAAAAGAAAATGTTTCACCTCTTAAGTAAGGGAAAATTAATTTAACGGGAATAAAAATTGTTGGGATTAAAAGTTTTTGTGACAACTGAAGAATTTGGCTTCAAGTTGTCACAACAAATGCCTGCACTTGAAATGGTTTAAAAACTTCTAATTAAAAGATAAATTGGAGTGCTATTGACGGTGTTTAATAAAACTGATTAAATATTATTCTAATTTTTTTTAAGAATGGGATTGGCCATGTTTTTTATTGATGATTAGCTAGCGCCCAGCTTCACCCGCGTTGATATAAAAAAGTATCCTATGTGTAATTCCAGACCATAATCTACTTCTGTGCCAAATTTCAACAAGGTCGTTCTGCCGTTTTGACGTGAAAGAGTAACAAACATCCATACATCCATCCTCACAAACATTTGCATTTATAATATTAGTAGGATATCTGCGATGATCAATCTGCAAAACACTGCGTGATATTTATTAGTTTTCTTAAGTCTCCTCTTTTTTGAAAGATCCAAATAGTCTTTTATTAATAACAGAATAGAATAGCTTTTTATTTCTGTCAAAAAGGTACATTCTTTGGTTCATGTCATATTATGTCAAATCAGATTTGTAACCTTTGTTAAACCGGGACTTGTATTACAGATCTCCATACCATAATATCACGGTAATACCGAAGGGATTGGCAGAGATTTATAAACTTACATTACCTGTGCCCAGCGGTTTCACCCGCTGCTCACTTAGGGGTCTGAAAAATAGGTGTTGGCTGATTCTCAGACCTACCCGATAAGTACACAAAAATTCGTTTAAATCGGTCCAGCCGTTTCGGAGGAGTATGGGAACGAAAACTGTGACACGAGAATTTTATATATTAGATTTCGCAAATATGTTTTTGAGTGCCATGTTATAGTGTGCCAATCTATTGCCTTATATTCTCATTTGTTTCGGGTCTGACTGTTTGTGTATGTGAGTTTAAATGTTTGTAAACGCACTCACGATACAGGAGAAATTCTTTTTTAAATGACTTACATATTAATACTGATGAATGATGATGAAGCTAGTCTAGCTAGTCTAGCAAAACTCAAATTTCTGGACTAACTGTCTGATCTGTCCAGATACTAAGTTTGGCGATCTGGCAACCCTATACGCAACTATCTGATACTAGCTTTCACCCGCGACTTCGTCCGCGTAGCATTTTACTTGGGTTACTTTGGGCTAACGCCAACTTCAACACGAGTAATGATCGACAAAAAATATCTTTCTCTCCCCTTTGCTTCGCCCTTTCTCACTTTATATAGGCTATGTCCGCCTCCAGGGTCCCAACTATCTATGTACCAAAATTCATCAAAATCAGTTGGGCCATTTAGGCGTGAAGATGTAACAAATAAACAAACTCACTTTCGCTTTTATAATATTAGTAACAATGAC
Source organism: Ochropleura leucogaster (assembly GCA_958449745.1). Taxonomy (NCBI): domain Eukaryota; kingdom Metazoa; phylum Arthropoda; class Insecta; order Lepidoptera; family Noctuidae; genus Ochropleura; species Ochropleura leucogaster. Next base: position 4,308,530 of record OY288221.1, on the reverse strand, counting down.
ATAATTTACATACATTGTCACTATACAATACGTAGTACGGTAGTAGCAATTTTTGGAACAAGCTCTTTTACAATAAGCCCATTCTATAACAACGATTTATAATGAATAATAATCATAAATTGAATGGTATTTGTTTCCAATTTTGCGTATCTCCGTAATTATATAAATGAAGTAATATTTCAGTTGTTCATTCAATAGGCAATTTACGCTGAATGTTCTAAAATTGCTCCGCATTTAACCTTAATTACCAGTATTGTGAGTCGGCAAAATAATCATTACGGCGTTCAATCACGGTACGGAACGAACCAGTTTTGTAAATGACATTAATTTGGATGAAAAAATAATAAAAACGGGAGTTTCCTCAAACAAAAACATGAAATCCTTTTTCCGCAATTACTGCAAAGGAAAGATATAATTTCGTCGTGGATTTAAATGAGTTCTATATTTTTTTTTTATAAATGTCTCAACCAGTTGTAATATTATAATTAACACTTGAAACGGGATATTTACCATGTTTGTTTTAAAATTTTGAGTTTCCGATATTTCGGCGATGTTCACCCGGTTCGTTTGCAACATCGCTGAAATATCGGAAACTCGAAATTAATAATAAACATGGTTAACCTCTAAAGCCCAGGGGTTTGGTGGCACAAAAACGTGCCAGTAAACAAGTATTACCGTGAGCCCCGCTGGCACAAATTAGTGCCACCAAACTCTGACCGAATTAAAACTGTATTTGTAGTAAAGATAAGTCTTAAAATCAGATTACGCTTACTATACTTACTATACTTATTTATTTATCTATAATAAGTATGTATTTATAAATTATATAAGTATGTATATCAGTTGTCTGGTTACCATAACACAAGCTCTGCTTAGCTTGGGATCAGATAGCCGTGTGTGAGCTGTCCCAAGATATTTATTATTATTATTATATTATTATTATAAGAGCCCGCCCGGCGGTGCTTGACGGATAGTTGATGTAAATAATGAGAGGATCCTTGAGAGTTTAATATCCCGTTTAAGTGTTTTTTAAAGTTTAAAATGTTAGTACCTAGATGTAACATAATTATCATCACACTTCTACACAGTCAATTACTTGTTTAGGGTTCTGTACCTCAAAAGGAAATAACGGAACCCTTATTTTACCACTTTGTTGTCCGTCTGTCTGTCTGTCAAGACCCTTTATCTCGGGAACGCGTAAAGGTATTGAATTGACATTAAACCAAATACTCGAATCTGTGGTCCAGCTGCGAAAAACCAAACCGACTCTATAAGCCTACGCATTCAAAAGATATGGTTGTTTATGTAGCAATTGCGGGCCTGTTGGTCTAGTGGTTAGTGGCCCTGACTGCTGAGCCGGAGGTCGTGGGTACGATTCCCACCCAGGACAAACTTTGTGTGATGAGCATGATTGTTTGTTCTGTGTCTGGGTGTGATCTATCTATAATATGTATGTATTTATAAATTATATAAGTATGTATATCAGTTGTCTGGTTACCAGAACACAAGCTCTGCTTAGCTTGGGATCAGATAGCCGTGTGTGAGTTGTCCCAAGATATTTATTTATTTATTAATTTTGTACGGAACCCTCGGTTAGTGGCTTACCTCTGCTTAGTGTAACTGTAGTATTTGATTCTACAAAATTTACTACGCTTCCTTATAAATACTCATGCCTCAAATGTAATTGAGGTATGAAGGTCGGACGTTAGCTTTCAATATGTTATTTATCAGTTCTGATTCAAGAGATCGGAATCTATTTTCGATCACATAATAAAAATATTTCAGCTATATCAAATGGATTGAACTCATCTCTCGAAGTACGCACTCACTCCTCGTAATTTGTGGGGCTTCCATAACGACTATTATCGAGAATTGTTTTTGATTGACATAATTTTATCATTTTTAAATGACCGGTTCTTAATTCAACTGTTTGTGTTAAATAGGTTTTTGAGTAATTTTTTATCTCTTATAATATATACCAGCTTTTGCCCGCGGCTTCACTCGCGTTAAATTCGGTATAACTCAGTACCTGCTACCTGCAGTTTTACCTCTTGCGCCTTATTGATTTGTAATAGCAACGCTAAGTTTTCCATCTTTCTCCTTCATAAAAAAATAAAATAAAAATAGCCTTTATTTTCTTAGAGAAAATAAAGGGTATTTTTATTTTATTTTAAAATAAATACAGTATTAGCTACAATTTTTGTTTTTGAGTAACATATATGTATTTAAATTCTACACTATCACTAGTATTTAACTATAAAAAAACTATAAAATATGTAAGTATCTACACTTAAAAATTAGAAAAATATAAATAAAAAATGTCTTTCTTATCAGCTACCAGGTCAGGCTATCTTGCGACATAGGCCTCCTCAAGTTCCCTCCACTTTTGCCGATCCTGCGTTGTTCGTCTCCAACCCTTAGGAAAGTCATCTTCCCACCTTTTCGTTTGCCTTCCTCTACGTCTTTTTCCATTCCTTGGGTACCGTTCAGTTACTTTTTTGGACCACTTTCCTGTTGTTGTTCTCATCATGTGACCTGTCCATTTCCATTTCAGGATACGCGTTTTTACTTTTACATCTGCTATTTTGGTATTTTTTCTTATTGCTGTTGCTTTCCTTTTGTCTTTCAGCCTTAGACCCACTATACTCCTTTCCATTCCTCTTTGACATACGCCCAGTTTGTGTTCGATCTTCTGAGTTAGCGGCCAGTTCTGGCAGCCATATGTAAGCTATGGCAGTATGCAAGTGTTAAAAACTGTTCTCTTTTCCGAAATTGGTACTGCTTTTTGTAAAAAATCATCATAATCGGTTTAGCCATTAAAACGTGAAGAGGTAACAAACAAACACACTTTCGCTTTTATAATATTAGTAAGGAAGTAAGGATTTTACACATTTCCGTGCGATTTCAAGAATTTCATACATTTCCTAGGAATTGTAAACAATGACGGATTACATAAATTCCCGGTATCATGAATATGCGAGTAGGTATGCACAAGGTCCAATTAAGCTCACCTCTCATTGTGCGGGATGCTCATGCAAAGGGAGATCGGGCTATACTAGTTGAATAGACTAGTTTTGTCCTTTATTCCTAGCACTATTCCTACGTACATAAGGTTAAGTCAAAAACCGAAGTTTACAGGAGAGCATAATTTGTGTTCAACACGCCCTAGAAATAATTCTATGAGCAATATTTTTTTTTCTTTCTACAATATTTTAACAGTTTTAAGAGCTTTATAATGCTATTTACACATCCTCACAAACATTTGCATTAATAATATTACAAGTAGGATAGTAGGATTATAATATTAGTAGGATTTTTATTGTGATTTGAGGTAAATAAATTTTATACTAGTTTTTGCCCGCGGCTTCGCACGTGTTAAATTAAAGGTAACACGGTTCCCCGTTTTTGATTTGCAGGTACCTGCTACCTGTAGTTTTTTTCCCTCGGGCCTGACTTATTGTAATAAGAATGCTAAGTTTTCCCTTTTCTTACCTCTTTCTCCCTCATAAAATATCTCAATCGTTTTTTTTTCAATAAATGGTCCCAATTATATTTGTACTAAAATGTATCAATATCGTATCAGCCATTTAGGCGTGAAGACGTGACAAACAAACTCACTTTCACGTTTATAATATTAGTAAGGATTCCTAATTATTTAATTGAGCGTTAGGCGTGACGCCCACACCACCAAGAGTCTAGGCGACGACATTTGTAAAGAAAATCTCACATCAGAGTCACGCCGCAACGAGATTTTCTTTCTCTGTAGGCGACGCGCCTACAGCCCGCGCCGCGACTGCGCCTCGACTCTTGGTCGTGTGGGCGACGCGCCTTAAGGTTCTTAAAATGGTGTAATTTAGACGCAGTTAAAATTTGTGACCATTTAACGAATTTTAACATTCAGCAGTTACTGTTGTCCCCCTTAAACCTCATTCATGGATGGATTTGTTTTAGCGAGTATTTAACCGTATAGTTCGGTACGGACCCCTCCGGGGGCTCGACATTCAAACCTCCGCTGGCTCGGTACTGGCCCCGAAAGGGGTCGGACATTTAAGTCATATGACCTCCTCATTATTTTTGTAAATATTTTATTTTCTGGTTAAAAAATAATATGGGTGTGCATTCATTAAGATAGTAGAATAAAAATCTCATATGTAAACGTCATTAGAAGTTCTTTAATTATTGAGTAAGTTTCTTAATTATGTCTTATAAAATTCAAATGTGTAAATTACGATCATCGCCATTTTGATGGCAGTGTAGGTCGACGCTAAAAATCATAAAAAAGTATGTTTTCGGACATTTAAACTCCATAATATTGGGCATGATTAACGTGTCCTTTTATTACGTGAAGAAATCATTCGTAATTGAACTTATATTAGCAGTGGTAATGATACATTTTGAAATCTAAAGTCGAAGTATCGCGCCAATCGTGCTTGTTTACATTTTTCATTCCACATTATATCACACGGACGCGAATAGATTCTATAACAAATGAGACAAATATCATTGCAAATATTATAAATAACATGAACATGCCCAGATCTTATCGTAATTTGCAATAATAGGACCAATAACACGTAATATTCATAACCACTGCAAAATTCACTTTCGAAAATGACGTCCATTTCTTTTTTTTTAATTTTGTGATGTGTAAATGCGATTATTTCAATCGATTATTTTCTTGTAAATCAATCAATTCGAATAATTAAAATGAGGAATATCAGAAATTGATAGATGAAAATAAGAATAATTTTGTAATACGTGTAAAATACTGTAAATATTGATAATAATATTTTTTACGCCACTAAAACCGACTCAACAACAAATAGTAGAATCTGATCTATGGCTAAATTCGCGCCAATTTTATTTTGAGATAAAAATTCAAATAAGGAATGCGCTCGCTGTTCGAATTTATATTAAAATGTTTATTTGGTATTTTATTAATAATTTGGTTTTGTACCTACTATTAGAATGTGAATTGCAATTAGAAATAAATAAGGTTGAATATAGAACGACCTTATTATGATCTTGGTCAGTAAAAAAAATCAGCCAAGATAAATTATATTTGTTCGACAAAATTGTTTGTAGTATGGTTGGATTAGTTATTTGGAAAGCGTTTTCATTCTTTCCTAAATCATGGCTCGTAGGCCAAAAGTGTTCTTGGAGTGGAAGCCTTGGGGTAAAAATGGCCTAGAGGGAGACCACAATTGAGATGGAAAAAAAACCCCGGTACACGACATCAATAAAACTCCAGGTTCAAAATAGGTTCATTTTGTACCTGGAGTTTTCTTGATGTCGTGTACCGGAGTTTTTTTTTTGGGTGGGAAATCATCAAATAACTTCCCCCGCTGCAGGCGAAGCGGGGGGGAGTGTCAGACTTTTACTGACTAATGTCCACCGATCTATGTTCCTTCTTTTACTCGGGGCTGCGGTATCTCTTTCGAACAACCCGCGATCCCGGCAGGACCCTACTGGGGTTGCGGGTCTGACACTCCCCCCCGCTCCGCCCAGAGCGGGGAAAGTGAAGCGCCACGGCATCCTCACCTACCACCTGACGCAGATCCTCACCGAGCACGAAGGTTTCGGGACGTTCCTGCACATCATCGGGCGGGAAGAAACACCCAGGTGTCACCAATGTGACTATCGCCCGGAGGACACGTTGGAGTACACAGGCAGTCGGCTCTTTTGAGCGGAGCACCGCTCTGTCCTGGAGGAGATGGTGATGTTTGAAGGAGAGAACCTCAAACCAAGCCAGCCACCGCGGGAGACGCTACTGGGATCAGGCGCCGCGAGACGACAACGAGTTTTTGTTATAAGTTTAACAGGAGCGGATATTTGATGATTTCCCATCCAAGTGGCGCAAGACCGATATAAATAAGTTCCTAAAGAATTCCTGAGAAGTTTATGAGAAGGCCTCTTTTAAATTCCTAAAGAAGTCCTTGAATTCCAAAAAATATAGATACACTATTTAAAAATACTTTTTAGGGTTCCGTACCTCATAATAAATAACACAACCCAAATATCAAATCTATGGTCCCTTGAAGCTGTGAAAAAAGCAACCCTCCAAGTCTACCGTACGTAGAGAAAAGATATTACCGTTTATGTCGTCAGTTTGTACGGAACCCTTGGTGCGTGAGTCCGACTCGCATTTGGCCGGCCTATTTTTAATAGGCTAAATCGCTTACTGCTACGCAAAGGTCTCCTTATTAGCATGACCTACAAAATTGGTTGCCGCGAAACCGTTTGACAGCAAATGTGCCTACCAAATCTTGGCGCATAACAAAATAATTAAACCATAACAAAAAAGCACGAGACAAAATGCTGTTGTCTTTCTTTTCTAATCGATATCATAGATATTTGTACAACTATAATATCTATACTAGAGTAATATGCCATCTCCATATGTAGATTCCTCAATGGTCCCAAAACTTTTTTGAAAGTTTACTCTATAACGATTATCGATTAGGTTGAATGCAACTTTTTAATCGTAATGATGAAACTTAGTTTTACGGTCAGCACTAAGAAATGTCATATTGCAACACATTTTCTAGTATTTTTTGTCGAGATTTGTATCGTGTTTTTTTATTAATTTATATGTAAAATGGCAAAAATAAGAATGCAGATGGAATGTCAATGTTTTTATTTTGTATTTCCGATTTTATTATCAAAGGGTTATCTTTTGTATGTGCATTATTTCCAGCGTTTTTAAAGTACCTAATTTTTGGAAGGGTGTAGTAATATGTATTTTACACACATTTTACAATAGATCTACGCTGTTTTATCGACCATAGGAGGTTTTTGGAAATATAAATCTCAAACTTATCGTATAAAACAGCCGCTGTGACTTATTTTTAATAACAAAATTGAATGCTGTAAATTGATGAAAATTCTTGAATTTCATGACAATTCGCGTCACCCCACCGATTCAGCTGATGTGTCATGTGTCAAAATCCTGTCGTGCAGAGTGGTTAATCTAGGGTCTAATCTGACCTGGAACATTTCACAAAGGTATATTTGTAGAGGCTGATATGGGACCAACGCGTAGTCTAAATTAGCTAGTTAGTTAGTCCTAACTATCTGACTATCTTGGAAACTTACCTAATCCCGCTCAAAGGTGTATCCACTTGAATCAAGTTTCCAAATAGTTGTTAAATATAAAGGGTACCTGTTAAGGAAAGGGGTTGGTCAAAATTGTTATCTTTAGTATCATAACTCCAACAATTTATAACCTCGAAAGCCTTGGTTAAATTTTCTTGAAAATGTATTAATCTCATCATGTGCCTAGGCTTTTCCCAACTATGTTGGGGTCGGCTTCCAGTCTAACTGGATGCAGCTGAATACCAGTACTTCACATGGAGCGACTGCCTATCTGACCTCCACGACCCAGTTAGTACTGGGTAATACGATACCTCTTGGTAAGACTTGTTGTCAGACTTAAAATGTATTGATCTACATTACATAAATATCATGCTTGTTATCCGAAGCGGTTAAGCATATACATGTTGTAGTAACTTGGGTTTTTGTCTGCATAATCTTAATTTTCTAGTTTGGTATTTTAGTTTGTTTAATGGTACGGTTTAATATCGTTTTAATTGAATTATACAATACGCACATGAGCAAATGAAACCGAAAAAAGAAATGAGAGATGCGTGTCTAAGTTCAAACTCAAGCAGAGGGACCTGCCAGAGTCATCGCTTGCCGTGGTTGCGGGGTTGCTCGAAAGATATACCGCGGCCCCGGAACATTAAGGGCAAAAGCAGGAACAAGGATGGGTTTTAGTCAGTAAAAGTCTGAGAGTCCTCCCGCTCCGCCGGTAGAGCTCATTTGATAATTTCCCATCCGCCGACCGCGACCTATAAATTGTCACATAACTAAAACTATCAATGCTCAATTTCTGTAGCTGTATATCAAGAAGCTGGGCGTGGTGTGGTTATAATGCCATCAGTTTCCTGCCCTCATCCCATTCTATTTGGGGTCGGCGCAACACGTTTTCTTCTTACATTCTCCCCTATCAGACGTCACGGCATCATTTACTCCTTTCTCTTTCATATTATTATTCCTTACACAATCCATCCATCTTTGCTTTGGCCTTCCTCTCGCTTTCCATCCATCAACATTCAAATCCCTCACTCTTTTAGTCACATGTGCTTCGTCCCTCTTTGTTACATGTTCATACTAAGACAAACGACTCCCTTACAATTTTTCTGTAACAGGCGCAACTTTCAAACGTCCTCTAATATACTTATTAAATCTAATATATAAAATTCTCGTGTCACAATTTTCGTTTCCTTACTCCTCCAAAACGGCTGGACCGATTTGAATGAAATTTTGTGTGGATATCGGGTAGGTCTGAGAATCGGCTAACATCTATTTTTCATGCCCCTAACTGAGCAGCGGGTGAAACCGCTGGGCACAGCTTGTCCTTACTATTACTATTACTATATTTACTATATAATATTATAAAAGCGAAAGTGAGTTTGTTTGTTTGTTTGTTACCTCTTCACGCTTTAATGGCTAAACCGATTTTGAGAGATAGTTGGGAACCAGGAGACGGACATAGGCTAATATTTTTTTGAAAAAAAGTGGGATGTGAGGGAGAAAGAGGGAAGAAAAGGGAAAACTCAGCGTTGATATTACAAATCAATAAGGCGCAAGGGGAACTGTGTTACCCCAAATTTAACGCGGGCGAAGCCGCGGGCGAAAGCTAGTACTTTATAAATGCTTGTCACTCCACACATCCATCTCAACATTCTCATCTACGCTACAAGCCATCGTTTTCTATTTATATTTTTTACGGCCCAGCATTCTGACCTATACACTACAACAGGTCTAATCACGGACTTGTATATTTTCCCCTTTAACTTGAGGGGCATCTGTGGGTCACAAGTTGTTCCAGTGACTTGGCGCCATTTTATCCCTCCTGCTTTGATCCGGTGCGTATTTTATGTGTATTTACAGTTAATTTTATAATTTCCAGCTCAGCTGCGTTCCAGGCGGAAGGCAGCCAAGATGTTGGTGGCTGTGGTCATCATGTTCGCAGTCTGCTACTTCCCAGTGCACCTGCTCTCAGTACTCAGGTAAGACTCACACACCAAGGGTTCCGTACAAACTTTCGACTTAAACGGCCATATCTTTTGACTGCGTAGACTTAGAGATATAATTTTTCCACAACTCTAAAGGACCACAGACTTTAGTTTATGGTTTTAATTTCAACGCGTTCTTAAGATAAAGATACAACAGACAGACGGATAACAAAGTGATTCAATAAGGGTTCCGTTTGGTCCTTTTGAGGTAGGGAACCCAAAAAAGAGGACAACACCAAATTTTTAAATTTTAGAAATATTGAAAAGTCATGTAATCTTACATTTCAGTTTTAAAAAAAGCTGTTTTGACTGCAAATATAGTCAAATTAGACTGCTACTAAAAGCCAGCAAGAATTAAAAAGTTGATCAGTAAATGATGCAACATTTCACAGCTCTATTTTAGTTATTGCGACCAATTTCCACACAATATCTGCTAATATATTCCTTTGAAATATAACTTTGAACATAGTCAAACCAGAATGTAAACAGTCTCTGCACAAAGCCATGCTCTTTACATTTGGTACATCAAACTAAAACAACTGAACGTCACTGAGTAATAATGTTTACTGACGAACGACTTTTTATTGTTGTCAAAGTTTTCATTTTTCGGTAGGGCTTTGTACACTAAAACATAGTGAGCCAGTGAATCCATTACAAAGTAAAACATGGTAAGTACCTAAACGTCAGGGAGATGTAAACTTTTTTTTTAATATTTGCCCCACACTAGAAATTTCTACTGACTTTTCGTGGGTGGCAAACAGAACTCTCATACACAAACGGCCAGACCAGAAAACCAGAAATAATAACCTGTAGGTCACACAAATATTTGTTCGGTGCGGGTATCGAATCCGCGACAGTGTTGTAATACTAGAATGCCTGGTAGGCATGCTGGCTGCTAGATGACACATCTACAGACATTTCTTTGTTTATATAAATGTATGTAAAACTGAAACAACCTTTTTTTCGGATGGGAGATCATCAAATAAATTCCTCCGGTCTGGGCGGAGCCGGGGGGACTGTCAGACTTGTACTGACTAAAACCCACCCATGTTCCTTCTATTGCCCTGTAGGTTCCGGGACTGCGGTATCTCTTTACCCCCAACCGAACTACGGCCGGTGATGGCCCTGGCAAGCCCCTCTACAACTGATACAACGGGGAATGCCCATCTCCCATACAAAAATATGCCTGAAATAGACAAGAATGAAATCAACGCCAAATTATCCTTCAAATCGAACAAAACTCAATGACAATTTCAATAATTATCTAAAACTAGGGAGTACATTGTTTAGAATATGTTTGCTAAAAGATAGGTTATGTCTCAAGGTTACTAAAGGATTGAAAAAATAATTCAACGCAAATCATTTTATTACTTTATTCATCATTATATACTTTATTTTTTTATTCATCATCGTAAACAAAACCAGCAAAATATAATACTTACAAGTTGCGGTGTTGTCCATTGCTGTATTAAACAACGTACTTCATCATTTTGCATTGACAAAGGATTACGTCTCATTCGTGTTATATCGAGATAACAATTAATGCAATGAACAGAATCCATTTTTGTAAAAAGATGGGGGACAAGTCCAAAACACAAGCAGAGTCGTCGTATATAGTAGGTTCAAAGTCCGTGTTCAAAAAGCCAAGTCGTCGTGTTAAGCGGGTCCAATTTCAGTCCGGGTTCAAAAATAGGTATCATGTACAGATGGAACATCAAAATATGGCCATAGTCATCGTAAAATATCATAAATATAAAACACAGTATCGTTATAACTCAACGTAACACAAGCAAAACAATGAATTATATGATGAAAAAATTAAACGTCAAAACATCATTATCGCAAGGTTTTGTCAAACGGTAAAGGCAAAGGACACATCTCATACTGCCTAGGTTATTTTCTTGTTTGTAGTTTTAAAAAATAATTTGATTTTATGTATTTTGATTGGCATACTTAGATTATGAGATTTATAAAATATGTTTTTATAATTAATTATGAAGCTACTTTACGGTTTGCTGATTGATTGTTGTTGAATGGTCTAACAAAGATCACAGACTACAGACGGTAAATAGTGGTAATGTCAAATATGAGTGTTCTTGAATGTCATTAAAGAACTGTGCTACGACGGAAATCGAAATAAATACTGAAAAAATAATCACCTTTATACCCTACCTAAACGAACTGAAGAATAAATTGATGAGTTGTATTTTATTCGAAATAGAATTTATCACTATCGGGAGTTGCTGTTCAATTCAGGCATTTTCTTGGCATTCCCCTTTCTTGGGACAACTCACACACGGCTATCTGATCCCAAGCTAAGCAGAGCTTGTGTTATGGTAACCAGACAACTGATATACATACTTATATAATTTATAAATACATACATATCATAGATAAATCACACCCAGACACAGAACAAACAATCATGCACATCACACAAAGTTTGCCCTGGGTGGGAATCGAACCCACGACCTCCAGCTCAGCAGTCAGGGTCACTAACCACAGGCCCGTCAACTATTATGTGCTTGCTTTTTTAGGTTTCCGAAATCTCAAAAAGAAAAAACAAAACCCTTATGTAATCACTTTGTTGTCCATCTGTCAGTTTGTCTGTCAAAATCCTTTATCTCGGGAACGCGAAGAGGTGCCGTTTTGAAATAGAAACGATATTAATATACGCAAGTCTGTGGCCCCTTTGAAACAGTGAACAAAATCAACCCTTTAAATCAAGATCGACTCGCACTTGACCTTTTTTTTATTTACCGCGATATTTGCTCTGTTTCTCTGTCTCGTTTGTCGAGTGATTGACAACGCGAGCATGAGGTCCAAGTCGATTTCCCCTGTATCGTGGGTGCGTTTACAAACATATAAACTCACATACACAAACAGCCAGACCCGGAACAACTAACTGTAGGCCATACAAATATTTTTTTCGTGGGGAAATCGAACCCGCGAGACGCAGCGTAGCAGCGGATCGCTCAGTCACTGCGCCGTATCATCAAATGTTTGGATTTCTTGTCCGTTGATGGCGAAATACGTGACCCTTATTAATATGTATAACTAGCGGAATGAGGGTATAACTATTAAGATGGAATTGAGGTCACTTCAGTAACAGATAAAGGATGGAAGGGACCCCGAAGTAAAAACGGTTACCATGTTTCCAGTGCATGTTTCTGAGCCCTCAAATATCCGGATCCGGACGCACAAAACCGGGAAGTGAGCGGACGCCTGTCCCGGGCTAATTATGATAAAAGTGCTTGACTGGGGATCAAGTACTAATCTAAGCACTTGAGAAGCGTTTTCCTCTTTCTTTTCTTTTTAGAAAAAACGTTGGCACACACTAGAAATTTCTCCTGTATCGTGGGTGCGTTTACAAACATTTAAACTCACACAAACAGGCACATCCAAAACAAGCTACCATTTTTTTTTCTTTTTCTGGTGGTAAATCATCAAATGACTTCCCCCGCTCTGTACGGAGCATGGCATTTCAGACTTTTGCTGACTAAAACCCACCCATGTTCCTTCTGTTGCCCTTTACGTTCCGGGGCAGCGGTATCTCTTTCAAACAACCCGCAACCCCGGCAGGCGGAGGCTCTGGCAAGCCCCTCTGCTTTGCTGACATCTCTTTGAGGCGCGCGTGAAACACGAACGCGCCGTCGACACAGAAAACAAGCTACCTGTAGGGCATATAAATGTTTGTTCCTTGCGGGGATCGAAGTAGCGATACGCAGCGCAGCAGTCGATCGCTCGGCCACTGCGCCAATCGTGCCGTGCCTGGGCAACTACGGTACTTACACAAGTTATTTTGCCTCGTGGCTAGGACTGTACCTTATTCTTTCTGTTACTGACATTTTAAAATGGCGGTAACGGTCTAATTGAAATAAATGATTCGAGTTTGAGTTTCAGCACTACCATATCAAGATTTATTTTCGTTGGACCCCAGTTTTTGATCCCATTTTTTAGGTATTACCGATGGGCCCCATTTCATATTACCGTTGGATCCCATGTTATTCCAACATGTGTACATTTCAGAAGAAAAGTGATTTAATTTTATCAAATATTTCAAAAGCACTGTGTGTGTCTTTTTTCTATAAATGCAGGTCGTTTGTGGCACTCGCCGGCCGCTGCCGCGGCACCGCTCGCTCCGCTCGCTCGGCTCGTGCGTAGGAGGTCACAGTTTTAACCTAACGTAACCTAGTTCCCGGTTCCCATAATTGGTTTGGGTAATGAACTTTTGTCAAAATCTCTTCGGAAAAACGACAGGCACCCATTATTCTAACATATAACCTATCCACATACCCAAATTTCATACAAATCAGTCTAGAAGTTTGAGCGTGTTGGAATAACAAACATACATACAAAAATTTCGCCTTAAAATATTATTGTGCTTTTGTTGATGGATGTACCCGCAGTCAGATGTTTTTAAACATCTGGGATCCAACGGAAATAGTTTTTGGGATTCAATGGCAATAAAACGTATTTTTTTAGTATTTTTCAAATTTCGGATCCAACGGAAATATATAATAATGTTTTGTGGGATCCAACGCCAAAAATATTAAAGTGGGATCAAAAACTGGGATCCAACGAAAATAAACCCCATATCAATCAGATTAATATTAAAAAGGCAAAAGTTTGTACTATGTGTGTGTGGTTTTACTCCTTTACGTTTTACGGGTTTAGATAAAATCAAAATAGCTTCCATTCTCATCGACTCAAATATGGCTTTTCACCGCAGGTAACACCACGGGGCGCACCTAGTATTCAATAATTTTCTACCTTAACCAATTTAACCTCAAACAACATACCGATACTTCGTTTCGGAGAAATATCACCCAATTCATTGTCATCTAAGTAAACAAGGATACAAGATACAAAAGATTTTGTATGTGAATAAATTATATCTGTTCGTCACACAGAGCTTGTATTGTTAACTGCGATTAGAGGTGGCAGTACTAATAATATAGACACCTAAAGTGTACGACTGGCTAATCCTTACTAATATTATAAAAGCGAAAGTGAGTTTGTTTGTTTGTTACGTCTTTACGCCTAAATTGCTAAACCCCCCGAATTTAACGCGAGCGAAGCCGCGGGCAAAAGCAATAGCCGTTGCGGAGTTGGCATTGCAGGCAAAGCTGGCCGTTATCCAGGCCAACTCTATAAGTGCAGGATCCCGCCATTCCGACAAATCCCACTTCTGACACCAATGTTGAGAACAGGATAATTTTAGAGTAATGAAACCACAAGTTCAGCTTCTCATATATTGCAGCACATATTTTTCACAGACTGACTTTTATTCTTAAAACAAAACATAATAAAGACAAGCAAAAAGAACAAATATAAAATTATCAAAAAGTTTGGTAGCTGGTCGCCAACAGCCATATTACATCACGCTATTACGCTCGGGAGCAGATCAGTAACCAAAGACGCGTGAAGCTGCGCAGTACAGCTAGTCTCACCCTCATCATTTTCCAGCCCTTGTCCCATTCTATTTGTACAAAATATTTTATAATTATTCTTACTATTTTTACAAAATAATGTGGTAGGTAAGGCGTACAGCATTACCTTCCACATTTGAAATGATGACACGCTTTGTTTAGTATTGACAATGTCGCCTCTAGCGATCGCTGAGATCTCTCTATGCTCTATAGACCACCATATTTGTTTTATTAGACAATGTTGACGCTGGGATTAGATTTTGCGTCTCCGGTTTCGTCAATATTGAACTTGTAATTTGGTGTCAAACAGTCATGTCATCTTGGATTGATTCTTTCGATTAGATATTTTTTGTTACGTCAGGTTACATTTCTAAAGCTGTAGTCAATCTGATGCTAATAATAATAATAAATATCTTGGGACAACTCACACACGGCTATCTGATCCCAAGCTAAGCAGAGCTTGTGTTATGGTAACCAGACAACTGATATACATACTTATATAATTTATAAATACATACATATTATAGATAAATCACACCCAGACAAAGAACAAACAATCATGCTCATCACACAAAGTTTGTCCTGGGTGGGAATCGAACCCACGACCTCCGGCTCAGCAGTCAGGGCCACTAACCACTGGACCAACAGGCCCGTCAAAATATTATAGGGGATACATTAAATTCGGTCTAGCTCTAAATTGAGACAACTTAAAAAAACTGGCTAAGAGCGAGGCAGACTCGCGCACCGAGAGTTCAGTACAAACTTGCAACATAAACAGACATATCTTTTGACTGCGTAAATTAAGAGGGATGATTTTATCGCAGCATAAAGGAACCACAAAATCGAGTTTATGGTTTAATTTTAACTCGATACGGCCAGGCGTTCCCGAGATAAGGACCTTGATAGACAGAGACGGACAACAAAGTGATCCAATAAAGGTTCCGTTCTTTTCCTTTTGATGTACGGAACCCTAAAAAGGTAAATTATCGAAAGAAACGTATTACTGGTTTGCGGATAGCTATGAATTCAAGAAATTTATTTTAGATCATAAATACGCTGTATATTGTAGTGTATGTAAATTGTAATAGGTTAGATAGTAGCGTTTGAAATTGAAAATATTTATTTCAAACAACGCATATAATAATGTTACAAGTCCATAATTATGTTAATAGAAGAAACATAAAAATTATGTAGGTAAAATTGAAATCAATCATTATGTTGGACATACATCAGTGACTATGCCTCAGGATTTGGCTATCCACTCAGTCCGACAACTCACTTGGTAGCTTGTTGGTACTACCCTATAGCCGAGACCAGAAGGAGGCCGTCCTTTAGCAAAGCACCGCCTGGAAGCCATCCATGATGCACTCGGCGAACATGCCGGAGGTACTGCACCGCCAAGGGAGCCCCAACATACCCCTGAACGCGTTGTTATATTGGACGCGCAAAGCATTGAAGGCTTTTTTAGCGTAACTGCTCCAAAAAACATAAAGACAAACACGATTTTTGTGTTATCTCAGTTTAGATCTACCTGTACGATATATTTAATAAAAAAATAAATATCTTGGGACAACTCACACACGGCTATCTGATTCCAAGCTAAGCAGAACTTGTGTTATGGTAACCAGACAACTGATATACATACTTATATAATTTATAAATACATACATAATTATAGATAAATCACACCCAGATACACAATCAAACAATAAATCAACAACAAACAATGAACAAACAATCATGCTCATCACACAAAGTTTGTTTGCCTAATAGTCGTTGAAGCCACATCTAATTATTGAAAAAACACAGGGATGGGAAAATAATCAAATAACTTCCTTGTTTCCCTTCCTTTTGGGATCGACTTTTTACGTACCCAAAAGCAATTGATGGATCTACTGTCACAAGACTTTTAAGACCCTGATTACTGGACAGCAGCGAAAGTTTAGGATCTTGTTGTGTGTCGATGAAAATGTAAACTGAGTCAGACCAAAATTTGGCGACGAGTTTGACGCTTTCAGTAGCGTACATCTGTTTCTATGATGTGTGAACAACAGCACAGGCAGGACACGATGTCAAGTGTACCATCGTTTGTGGAGCAAACACAATTCCAAAGCAGAGGGGCCTGCCAGGACCACCGCCTGCAGACGTTGCTGGTTGTTTGAAAGAGATACCGCGGCACCGGAACATAAAAGGCAGGGTGGTGTGAATTCTGACACTCCTAATAATAAATTTTATTTATAAATTTGTTTGGTTTTCTTTCATAAATAAATAAAATCAGTATTTACTTAAGATGTAACACAGATACAATGTATTTTATTCATGGGAGACTGGCACCTAAACTAAGGTAGGTTTTAGGTCACCAGGACCCCACTACAATATTTTTAAGGAAAAGATAAGAAAAGTAGTGCCTAAAATTGCAATATCGTACCTACAATATCAGTTTCTAAACCAAATAGGCAGACTATTTACAAAATCTAGTACTTATTTAAGGGAGTAATGGAGTGCGTATTTGAGCACATATTAGAATTAAATTTTATTGGAATAAAAAAAATGTATTATAGAATATTACTCATAAACTACCCTAGCAATATAAATACCCCTTCGGACCCCTTCGGGAAAATATCCTATCGATTTTAAAAGGAATTCTGGAAATCCACCAACGAACGACTGAGAAATGGTTTAACAAACATACAAAAAAAATACAGTCGAATTCAGAATCTCCTCATTTTTCAAAAAATGTTAACAAAAAATCGAATTAACTAGAAGTTCTTAATAGGCTTTATTAATCAGTGGACTTGATTAAATGGCTAATAGAAATTCTTCCACTACAAGCAAATGGAGCTAATTCGAGAAAACCAATTAAAAATCTGGTTAAGAGCGAGTCAAACTCGCGCACCGAGGGTGCCTTAAAAACTTGCGAAATAAAACGGCCATATCTTTGACTGCGTAGATTTGAGGGTTGATTTTTCACGGCACAAAGGGACACAGATTTGAGTATATGGTAATTTCCGCTCAATACTTCCACGCGTTCCCCAGATAAAGGGGCAAAGAAAGTGATCTAAGACTTGAGGGTTGATTATTTTACAGCACAAAGGGACACAGATTTGAGTATATAGTAAGATTTGAGTATATGGTAATTTCCACTCGATACTTCCACGCGTTCCCCAGATAAAGGGGCAGAGAAAGTGATCTAAGACTTGAGGTTTGATTATTTTACAGTACAAAGGGACACAGATTTGAGTATATAGTAATTTCCACTCGATACTTCCACGCGTTCCCCAGATAAAGGGGCAGAGAAAGTGATCTAAGACTTGAGGGTTGATTATTTTACAGCACAAAGGGACACAGATTTGAGTATATAGTAAGATTTGAGTATATGGTAATTTCAGGTCGATACTTCCACGAGTTCCCAAGATAAAGGGGCAGAGAAAGTGATCTAAGACTTGAGGGTTGATTATTTCACAGTACAAAGGGACACAGATTTGAGTTGGTAATTTCTGCTCAATAATAAAATCCCCAGATAAAGGGGCAGAGAACGTGATCTAATAAGGGTTCCGATTTTTCTTTTTAAGGTACAGTACTCTAAAAATAAGTTTAACAGACAGAAACACTCATCTATTTAACTTTTTTTTATCGTTTTTTCACAGCTGTGCCCCTTTTGTTTGCAACGGCAGTATTAAGTACTTACTTGATTGAAATTTTGTGTGAAGGCTCCATAATTGAATTTTTTGTTAAGAGACTAGAACAATTTTATTGCTGAACTAAGTTTGTCGGCCTCGTTGGTGAAATGCAACTGTTAAGCATGAGGGTTTCAGGGTTCAATTTCCGGACGAACAAAGTGTTGTTGATTTTACCATCAGGAATTTCTGAGTAGATGTGCCCAATTAATGGACGGAAGTTTTTGTTTTGTGGGGGGGAAGACATCAAATAACTTTTTCATGTTCCGGGGCCGCGGTATTTTTGTATCTTTTTCGAACAACCCGCAACCCCGGCAGGCGGTGGCCTTGGCAGGCCCCTCTGCTTTGCTGACATCTCTTTGAGGTGCGCGTGGAAAACGAAAGGGTTGAATTTTGCAAAATCTCGTCTTGGTGAGCACCTACGTCCTCAAAAGATCTCCCATGCAGAATTTGAGACTCCTAACACTTGTATGTAGTTATTGAGAGTTCATGATTAATGAGTCAGTGAATTTCTCTTTGAAGGTCAGCCGGTCATCTGGAGGCGATAGTCCTCGCGCGCCTGTTTGAGTGGCGCGCGGAGGCACTACACCGGGGGGAAAACCCACTGCCGCGGCAAGTTGCCGCTCGGCGGGCAGACCTCCGGTGCGATCTCATGGTGGCATGGAGAGAGCGACTGTCGCAACCCCGTGCAGGGCACGCTACAATAGTGGCGGTAAGTCCCCTCTTTGAGGAGTGGCTGGAGAGGCGTCATGGCGTCCTCACCTACCGCCTGACGCAGGTCCTCACCGGACACGGAAGTTTCGGGAGGTTCCTGCACATCATCGGGCGGGAGGAAGCGCCCGGGTGTCCCCATTGTGACGATCGCCCGGAGGACACGGTGGAGCACACAGTGGCGATCTGCCCGGCTTGGGCGGAGCACCGCCGTGCCCTCGTAGAGGCGATCGGCGGCGGCGATCTCTCGCGTCCGGCCCTGGTTCAGGCCATGGTCCGGAGCGAGAGGGAATGGGAAGCGGTCACCACCTTCTGCGAAGCAGTAATGCTAGCGAAGGAGGTGGCCGGGCGTTTGCGGGAGAGAACATCTGCCCAACCCAGCCGCCGCGGGAGACGCCCATGGCGCCGGGCGCCGCGAGACGACTTCCGGCCACCGTAGATGCGGGCCTGTGGGCGGTGAGCAATGGGTAGTTCACCGTCCGTC
The DNA here is from genome assembly GCA_958449745.1 of Ochropleura leucogaster. Lineage (NCBI taxonomy): Eukaryota > Metazoa > Arthropoda > Insecta > Lepidoptera > Noctuidae > Ochropleura > Ochropleura leucogaster. Next base: position 4,289,146 of record OY288221.1, on the reverse strand, counting down.
CGTCGATTGACGACAGGCCGTGTCGACGGCGCGTTCGTGTTTCACGCGCGCCTCAAAGAGAGTCAGCAAAGCAGAGGGGCTTGCCAGAGCCTCTGCCTGCCGGGGTTGCGGGTTGTTCGAAAGAGATACCGCGGCCTCGGAACGTAAAGGGCAATAGAAGAAACATGGGTGGGTTTTAGTCAGTACAAGTCTGACATGCCCCCCCGCTCCACCCAGAGCGGGGGAAGTCATTGGATGATTTCCCACCCGAAAAAAAAAAAAAAAAAAAGGTCAGCCGGTCGCCGGTCGTTAACCTGTCAGTACTTCTCTATTATTAGATACATCGTGTAGCAAATTTTAAATATGTAAAATAATTTCCTGTGACTTTTTTAATAGGTAAACTGAGTACGTTTTGAGGTATGCGTAGTTTAATTTATTGTCGTATTATCTTAACTACTTTGTATTAGCTTTAGAGTAGTAAAATGAACCAAACTATTAAAAAAACACTACAGCTACCTTCTTTCATTTATTGTGTTCCATAGACACCAACTAGACAGAATATAAACAGAGCAACATATTCACAATGTATGACAGCTATCTCTTTTCTTCTTGCAGATACACCCTGGATATGGAACAGACCGATGTCATCACCTGTCTCGCTCTGATCTCCCATGTCATGTGTTACGCGAACTCTGCTGTCAACCCGTTGATATACAACTTCATGAGTGGTAAGTCCTTCTCATACTCCTATTCTTAATGTAAAAACAACGCTTTTGATGAGACCATAGACGCTAGAGAATCTAAAATCTCTAGGCCTGAAACTGCGTTAAGCGGGCACCCGCGCGGTTTCATACAAACGTTCACCGTCGCGGGTACACGCACGAGTCCCGCCAGCTGTCACACGCGCGGGCTTGTTCAGTCAATAACGCTTGATGAAAAGATTATGAAAATGACTTTCGACAGAGAAAGAGTAATTGTGAAATTGCAGTGTCGTTCTGTCATATGGGGTTAAGCGAATGAACTCTCAAGGTACCTGTGAAAGGGTCCTTCACGTACCCACAGAGCCCACGCGCGCAGACACGCAACGGTTGCCCGTCGTGGGCGCCCGCTTAACGCAGTTTCAGGCCTAAACCCCGGCACTTAGGACGACTTAAAACAAGCTACAGATTCTACTATTGCCGCGGATTACTTATGTCTGGGACAAGAATCAGAATCATATTGTATACTGTCATACTCTCCCGGCCACCGTAGATACGGGTCTGTGGATGATGAGCAATGGGTAGCTCACCGACCCTCCGTCAACATGACGACAGGTCTCAAAGAGATGTCAGCAAAGCAGAGCGGCCACTGCCTGTCGGAGTTGCGGGTTGTTTGAAAGAGATACCGCGGCCCCTTAACACAAAGGGCAAAATAAGGAACATGGATGGGTATTAGTCGGTAAAAGTCATGAGACATGCTCCGCGCGGAGCAGGAGAAGCAATTTGATGATTTCACATCCAAAAAACATAAATAAAGGCTAGTACACATTTTTAAATTCATTGGCCATTCCCTACAAATCAACCTATGATAAAAAAGGACCCTATTCCATTGGCTATTTATGTTAAAGTGAAAAAAAAATTGACATAAATTGCACAAAAGAGAGAAAAAATGGGGAAGAGGCTGTATATACCCAGCAAGACAGAGTAATGAAAAATAAACACTTTCTTTTCAACTTCCATATTATGCAGTGCTACAAAAGTATAATAAAATTTTTCGTTTTCCAATTTTCAGGAAAATTCCGTCGCGAATTTCGTCGAGCCTTCTGCTGCTCCACAGCTAGTGACTTAGAAACCTTCACCACGCTAAGCCGCATCACAACCTCAAAGAAAAGACCCTGCGACCTTATGACCTTCGAGACTAAGGCTCAAGGTCGCAACGTATGCAGCACGACCTTCATACACAATAGTTATAAGGATAAATACATTGTAACATAAGATGGAACTGAGGGTTAGTAGTTTCATAATAGGTAACATTTTGATTGCATATCAAAAAAAAAAACGAAAATTTTTGAATTAAGAACTTACACTTAAGGCATGTCTATGTTTGCACAGTATTTTGTAGCACCGAAAATATTATTAAATTATTTACATTTTATATCTATCTATACTAATATTATAAAGCTGAAGAGTTTGTTTGTTTGTTTGAACGCGCTAATCTCAGGGACTACTGGTTGGAATTGGAAAATTCTTTTAATGTTGGATAGTCCATTTCTTGAGGAAGGCTATATAACATCACGCTACGACCAACAGGTGCTGAGCAGCGTGGGTGAAACCGCGTGGGACAGCTAGTCTCAAATATAACAATTGTTCTATAATATCGTCATAATTATAAATATATTATCTAAAGACAAACTACAAAAAGAGGACTAAATGAAGACTAAAATCAAATACCTACTAAAACGGCGACAATAGCACTAGTCAATATTTCCAGAATACTGGCAGCATTGCCACCAATTGCCACCTTAAATGGCAATGCTCATTCTTCTACCAAAAAAAGAATCAGCTCTTCCGCGAGTGTCGACCAGCCGGTGAGAGATTCTTTAAAAAGAAACCTCGTACTAGGGACCCCATGACCCGAGCGTTTCGACCCCAAAAGGCTCAAAACAGAAGCTACCAATAAGGTCACAAGTATTTAAGACACTTGAGGATCTCAACAGCCGCAACAACTGGATTTTTTAAATATTATTTGATATGAAAACCTAGACAATCAGTTTGATCGCTCTATTTGTATTTTTTTTTATTTATTGAAATAAATTTAATAATTTAAATTTAATGTATTTTTTGGTATGCAATGAAATACTACCAGATGAAAAATCGGTGATAATTTAGTATTGGAGGAAAGAATGATATAATAGGTTTGTAGGTGAGTTTTAGAAATAAATTATTTTTTGTCATGATCTTAAAATTGTGCATAAAAATCAATATGTCACTTCACGCTAAGCTCCGAAACTATCCAACCGATTGCAATGTAATTTTGTGAATGGGTATGATTTGTTCCAGTTTAGAAGAAAGGATAGGATTTTAGACAGGGGGCTCTATACGAATATACGCGCAAGTGATTAAAAGAGTGAATGTTGATCGATGGACAGAGAGAGAGAGAGAGGAAGGCCAAAATATAAATGTTATAAAAATGTATTATTATAAAAATTAAAATATAAATGTGAAATATTTTTTTATATATAATTTAACAGTTAAAAAGATTCCCGAACACGTTGTCTTTTTTGTAAAAAAAAAAAGTTAAGTACGTAATTTTAAAATGTGTTAAAAAAAACCCTGTTTGGTCAGTGAAGTAAGTAATATTAAGTATTATTCTATTTATGTAATCTTTTTTGAATAATAAATAAATAATTTCTGATTCAAATTACGCAACACAGTGCTCGGGTTGCTTCTCGAAAAACAAATACGTTCAACATGCCACATACATAGATGGTGTGGTAAGCGTTTAAAAAGTTTTTTTTGGGTTCAAATATCTGGGTTTTGATTTTTTTATATCATCAAGAAACTTTAAAAAAAGTGTAAAACACAATGAAATAAAAAAAAAATGTTTTGGACAGGGTTTGTTTAACAGTTATTACTAAAACTTTTCAACTTGAACTCTAACCTTCAATATCTCCTTGAAGATTTACAAGAAGTATTTTGTCCAATAGTAAAGATCTTTAAGAAGAAAAAGGGATAAATAAAGAGAACTTTGGACTTTAAAAATTAAACGTTGATTTAATGTGTTTATTTCTTTGTAGCCAATTTAGGTTATTTTGTTGTAAATCGTAGGTATCCGAATAATTTTATTTAATTTAAGCTTTAAACTACAAAACAATTTTATGATTAAATTTAATAAAAACGCCTGCAGTGAGGAAAATAAATAATTTTATGAATGAATGAATAAACTTTATTTCATAGAAAACATATCGACGGTTGAAAGGCTAATTGATCTAAACGACATTTTGTAAAACTTGCAGGAGGGCGGATCAAAGTTATTATTTTGTTTAAAAAATTCATAAAAAAACAACTATTTCGTAGACTTTTATTTATTTAATACAGTATATCTCTGAGTAAGTAAGGATTTTTTTAAAGTTATTACTATTGAAAATTGTGTATTATTTTAGAAAATTTATGTTGGTTAGCCCAAAATGCATCCAATTTAGTAATTTTTAATAAAAGGGAAAATGGTTCAAATGCCTAGCGAAAATAAAATAGCTGGAAGTATACTGGCTCAAGCAGCGCCCTAGAATAAAATAACTCGAGAGAAAATGAATTTAGCGCCTAGTCAACTGACAGTTGAATAAACAATCAGCATAACCAACAAGATGGTGTAGCACCAGAGTGAAGTAGTTTGATGCAGATGCGCGTAAGACGGACTGCAGGATGAAACAAAATGAACCCTTACTAGATTAAAGTAGATATTGATGTTTAGGCAATCATAATTCAGCAACGTCCATAAGATATTTTAAGGTTGGTAAGCTATTTTATATCATTATAGACAATGTCTTGTATAATTTTAAAAAATCTGTAAAGACATTGATTCAATGCGTCTTGGAACAGGGTATTAGACAAGGCGGTATATCACCCTAAGCCTAACACCACGGAATAAATTATACTTTTATATCACTCTACGAATAAAACAACAAATAAATTGTTATTAATTATAAATTATTTAAAATCAGTCTTCAGTACCTAATTTAAATCAGTAAGTAAAAATCAAACATCAATATTAAAAAACCTTTTCGGTAACTTGTGATAAATCAAACTAGAAAAAAATAACAATCTCGTCAGAAAACAAACAAAAGTAAACATTCTGTATCAATCAATATCAAATAACAATATAAAATCGACATTCTGTAAAAGAAAAAATATAGATTGTCTTAAATCAAAAAGTAATAAGTGAGAAAATATAACGTATTCCTGTTATCTGAGTTTACAGGAATCGTATTCACAAAAGTTTTTTTTTGGATTTGGTCATAGTATGATTGACTTCTTAATATTGAAAAATCACAATCTTCATCAGTTTCATTATTATTTCCTTTATTTACTTCTCATCTTAAAATTACATTATTAAATATTTCTTAGAAACTAAATTTTACAAAAAAAAAACATTAAAAATATAAAAATAGGTTTCCGCCGGTAACGGGAGCAGGGTCCAAGCTACCGGTGGTTAGAGCTCCAGAGACAGGAACCTCCTCACAATGCGGGCCGTATTGAGGAGTACTGCCTTCTGAATCAGGACCTTGATCCAACCACCTAAGGAGAGCTTCGACAGATGTTCGTCGAGGCTCTTGGCAATTAAACCATTGGCCATTACAACAATCGGCACAATGATAGCCGAGTTCACATTCCACATGTCAACAACCTCGTGAGCCAAGTCAAGGTATTTTAGTTGTTTTTCTTTCTCAGCTTTCACGAGGTTCTCGTCATGTGGGATGGTAACATCGATTATCATTACGCGGCGCGCTGATCGGTCTATCACCACTATGTCAGGTTTATTGGCGACAATAGTCTTATCAGTAATGATAGACCGATCCCAGTATAGCGTGACATGGGCTTTCTCGAGAACTGGGTCGGGCACATACTTGTAGTAAGGTATCTCAGATTCAACAAGATTATATTATTTCAAGGCAAGTTGCTGATAATAATCCTGGCTACTTGGTTGTGTCTATGCAAGTACTCGCTGTTAGCTAGACGACAACAACCAGAAGTAATATGTGTGATGGACTCACCAGGACGGTGGCATGCCCGACACACGTCAACCGTCCCATCCTTCATAATACATTTCCGGTAGTTGTTCGTCAAAATAACTTCGTCCATAATCGCACAGGCAAAACCATCAGTTTCCCCAAATGGGTCACCGAATCGTAGCCAGGACACGGACGCCAGAAAATCTACATCGGACCCATGAAGAGCCTTGTAGAAGCGCCCGTGAAGCTCCTTACCTTGCCATACTACCTTGCGGTCATCGGTAGTAAGTACTACAGGTTTGCGCCAATTCTCTTTAGCCATGGACAGCGGGGTGAGTCCCTTGTCCACTGCGACTACATCTCGGTGCATACCCTCGTCAGCTTTTAAGAAATATTCCCTGAGACTGCACACCTCTCGGTTGTGGAGGGTCTTAGCGTTTAAAAAGCGCGCAATATATTGAACTTAGTTCCAAGCGACTAAAGAGTAGCTAATCTCTTTAATTTATTGGACGGCCTATGTGTTAAAATGGATTTCATAAAATGATACAAATGCCAATTTTACAAATATTGAATTTAATCAAAATGTTTCAACGGCCATAACACTTATGAGATAGTTAGGTCAAAATAGCTGAAGTGACATTACTCATTACGCTTAATAAGAGGTTAGATGGGCTAAAAGACATCGTTAGTAAATATAATTTAATGCGAAATGGTTCAAGCGACACGGTTTTATTATTATAGTTGAATGCAAAATGGGCCAAACGTCATAACTTATTGTTTTGGTTTAATGCAAAATTGGCCAAACGACAAAACCACAAACATTGCGAAAAGGCCAAATGCCTTTATCGACACTCGTTATAAAAGTACGAAAAATCAGAATAGCCTATGACATGGAGTCCTGGAATTTGTCTAATTTTGTGTCGTATAGATCAATGAGCTTAGAAGTGAAGCCTGTTTTGCAGTGGGTGCTAAGCGCCAAAAAAGTAGTAGAAAAAAACTGAAACCTGACTCAAACGATGGAGAAAAATTTGCTGATTCCGAATATGTATATAACTCAATATTGCAAAAAATGTCGTTTAGATCAATTAGCCTTTCAACCGTCGATATTATTTTAAATGTATATTACACAGAGATACATTTTTTACAAGAAGCGCTCTAAGTCCCCGTAAGCAGGCCTATTGTCGTACAGAGTTATAACAGCATAACAGGCCAGCTTACACTGGTTTTTGTAACAGTGCCGTACGAGTTTTCGTTTAAAAAATATTTAAATAAGTGTGTGATGAATGGCTTTCATGAATGTGATGTGTTTTGACAGTTTTCGGATTTTAATCTTATATAATTTCTAAAATATATAAATAATAATAAATATAAATGTATGAAATGTTTTTTTTTATAAATTCAGTATTTTGTGACATACTTTAAAATTGTTACGTGAATTGTTAATCGTCTTTTTCTAGACTATTTATGCAATATATTACCAAAACAATGTATTTTATTTTTGTATACCTAGTATATATATTTAATAGAAAATAGTATGTAAGTAGTATGAATATCACTAGTCACATAAAAAAAAAACAAAATTCAATGACATGGTTTGTAAAGATGTGTATTATAATATTATTGACTTTATTTAATAAAATATTGCATTTTAATAATATTTTTATAGTTTTATTTAATACCAGTTTTACCGATGTGTATAGAATTTCCTTGTCACTGCAAGTAAGTATATTTATTTGCATAAAATGTGGTACTTATAACAGGATCTTAAAAACGAGTTTTCGTATAGGACACATTCCGCCATAATTGTAGCATGCAAAAAAACAATTTTCCATGATATAAAATTTAACACCTCACACTATGACACAATCGCCGGAGAAATCAAATCACGTTACAAACATATAACAAATACAATCTAAATGAGGTATTCACGAATCTCCTTAAGAGTAATAAATTAAAACAGTATCTAAAAGTTCTTCTGGTAATCGCGTATAGAGCGCCATCTATGACTGAGCTGTTGTACCAAAATGGCAACCATTCGCGAAATTTCCACCGCTATTCAGATTTGTTGGAACCAATCATATCGTGACGCTACGGCCGGGAAAATTTGTAGGTAGTTCAAGAAAATTCGCATAGATGGCGCTGTTTTAAGTTAATTGAAAATAGAATCAGCATACAGTCAGCGAAAAAGTTGAGAGTCGGAGAGAGGTATTTATTTTTAACCGACGAAAAAAAGGAGGTTCTCAATTCGACATGTAATTTTTTTTTGTAGTCTTGAAAATAACTATTCGATCCAAAATATACCGTAGTGTTCTGTCATGAATTGTCAATCTGCATCTGCAAAGAAATACTTTTATTGTTTATAAATTTTTAAAATTACTGTTTTATTACTTGCTAAATATTCTCAATACTCAATACTTTATTGCATCCAATAATGTGGGTTGTTGTACATTCGTCACAAAGTAAATTCGTCACGAAAAAAAGTATGTGTAAATTTGCCACAATTCTAATTTATTTTCAATATATTAATTTTGTTTATTGTAAATTCGTCACATAGGTTTTATTCGCACCGATAGCAAAAAAATAAACAAGAAGTAGAATAAAATGTTGTATATTTTTCAGAATCACATCAAGTTTAATAATTTACCTCACATCTACTTAACAACAATCACAGTTATCGAGTGAACGATTTGCCTAAAACTTAACAATAATAAGATAAACAATAGAAAAAAAAATCATAACAATAATCATCTTTTTTTTTAATTTAACATAACATTTATAAAAAATCGCAGATCTCGACTTGCTGACTTGCTTACAACAATATAAATAAATACAATAACCTAACATCTACGTAAAAATCATAGTTCTCAAATGGCTGGTATGCCCGTAACATTACAAATAATAAGAAAAACAGTTAAAATCAAAATAGTTTTATTTCACATAGGCCTACATGGGCACTTGTAAAACGTCGAGAAAAGATGAAAGTCTTTAATTAACCTAAAACCTACATAAAAAACACAGACACAGACAGCGGCTGATTTACGAACAACATTACAAATTATAAGAAAAATATACATCACAGTAATAATCACTTTTTTTCTTAACCTAAGTAAAAATCACAGATTCTGAGTGGCTGACTTGTTTATAACTATGTAAAAATAATAGGACGTATAAGTATATAAACTGTAAAAAAACTATATTTTAATGTAATATATTGATTGGCAATTAAATGTTAAGTACATGTTTTTAAAATGCTGTAAAACAAAAAGTTTTTTTAAGAACTTCAGCCAAAGACATGTTATCGTAATTGTCCAAAATAGTTTTCAATTCTTTATCATATGTTAAGGATCGACGTGTTCTCATCTTTAAGGATATATCAAATTTGAAATTCTTTAATTTCCAATTTATATTTTCAGCCTTCTTTTTTAGTATATCAAGAAATTGAGCATTTAAAAAAATGAACATTTAATTACCAATCAATATATTACATGCGCTAAAAACTTGCTTGCTATCGCTACTTAAAGAAAAAAAATATGAACCTGTGACGAGTTTACACATATTTTTTATACATGTGACGAATTTACTTTCAATGTATGGATTTTTCAAAATATGACGAATTTACTTTGTGACGAATGTACAATAACCCAATAATGTATACAAAGCTGGTAGGTAATTAAAGAGAAACAATAATTATGGACCCTGTCGATGTCGATGTCGACCAATTTTCCAGCGTTTGATAGTTAATTACCAGTGTATATTTGATATTAGCAAAACTGTGGTATCTCTCGTCCACAAAAGCCATTAATGAAGAGTTGAAGTTGAAATACTTTTATTGTTTGTATATATTTTTTAAATTACTGTTAAAACTTGCTAAATATTTTCCTTAATTTTCTCCTATTATTGCATAATCGTATAGTTCGGGACGGACCCCTTCAGGGGCTCGATATTCAAACCTCCGCTGGCTCGGTACTGGCCCCAAAAGGGGTCGAACATTTAAGTCATACGACATCCTTATTATTTTTGTAAATATTTTATTTTCTGGTGTAAGATAATATGCGTGTGCATTCATTAAGATAGTAGAATAAAAATCTCATATGTAAACGGCATTAGAAGTTCTTTAATTATTGAGCAAGAATATTAATTAATATTGCGTTTGGTGGTTTATTACTAGTTCGCACGTGAAATTAACAAAACTGTGGTATCTCTCGTCCACAAAAAGTTAAGTTGAACAATATTAATTATGTTATCAAATAAAAATAAAAAGAGTTTTACGTGATATGTTTGGGTCGCATGTTTTATGCAAAACTTAGAATTTATAAAGCTGTCCTTTTTTAATCGTGGCCCTATTAAAAAAAGGACAGCTCACAGTTCAACTCTCTATTGAGTTGTTTTACTGCTTAACCGGTTTATCCTGTGGTGAATTTAAGGCCCCCAGCCAGGGCTAAAAACTACTATAATATCAATAACCGCAGTCTAAGGGCACCCCCTGTGGGGTACGAGTCTCGGCTTAGGGCGTCATGATTGAATCGACTATAAGAAGAGCTGGGTTATTATTTAGGGACTTTTAAAACTACTAGCTCAACTCGCGGGTTGGCTAACGAAAGATGTCCTTTATTTTGTAGGTACTGTTTATATTTTAAAAATGCCTTACCTTAAAAACAGTCATAAATTGGAGTCGTTGACATTTTTACCTAAGAATGCATTTAGTTTGCACGATATGGTATTTAGGTACTAAAATAAAAAGGTTGTATTTTGAACTTTATGACATTGCAGTTTACGGTCTGTTGGTATTTGATAGAAATAAGTGTGTGTCTTTGCAGTATAAAGGTGTGTTCTTATAAAACTGTTAGCCGTGTTTTGTTTGGGTGTTTTTGGTGAGTTCGCTTTAACTGAGATCCCAGTCTTTATTTACGGATGGGAAATAATCAAATGAGTTTCCCCACTCCGAATTTATTTGATTATTTCCGAGTGTCAGACGGTGCTGATTAATCCATGTTAATACCCACCCATGTTCCTCCTTCTTTAATATAATATCTTAGTTTAATATTATAAATGCGAACATTTGTGACGATGGATGTATGGATGTTTGTTACTCTTTCACGTCAAAACAGCTAAACGGATCTTGATAAAATTTGGCCACAGAGGTAGATTATAGTCTGGAATAACACATAAAATACTTTTTTTTCGATCACCTCGCGGGCAAAGCCGCGTGCGACAGCTAGTCTAATATAAATAGCCAATGAAATATCCTCGTTTTTATAGGTTAAATATTATTTAGAAATCTGTACTAGCCTTTATTTGAGATATTATCAAACTGCTTCTCCCGCTCTGGGCGGACCGTGTCAGATTTTTACCGACTTACACTTTATGTCCCGGAGCCGTATCTCTACCCCGGCCTGATCAAGTACATCGCTGCCTTACATTTTACAAATTACATGTATAATGACGTTATCTATGTATAACTAAGTTTACAACGCAAGAAAAAAAAAAAAACTTTCGTAAGATTAGAGACAGCCCTTATAAGCATTAAGTTGACGGGCCTGTTGGTTTAGTGGTTAGTGGCGCTGACTGCTGAGCCGGAGTTGGGTTCGATTCCCACCCAGGACAAACTTTGTGTGATGAGCATGATTGTTTGTTCTGTGTCTGGGTGTGGTTTATCTATAATATGTATGTATTTATAAATTATATAAGTATGTATATCAGTTGTCTGGTTACCATAACACAAGCTCTGCTTAGCTTGGGATCAGATAGCCGTGTGTGAGTTGTCCCAAGATATTTATATTTATTTATTTAAGTTAGTTGTTCAGTCGATTGCAACGGCAGGTATTTTGCCCAGCAAATATAAATACGATCCGTCTAGACTGAGATTTTACCGAAATGGTGTTTGTACACACCAATCTGTGGAAATGAACTTTAAGCTTGATTTATTTGATCAGAACACGAAATCACGAAACATTGCGTTTAACTGTTTATTTAAAGGGTCCCTTACCTCAAAAAAAAAAATTCTTAGGACAACTCACACACGGCTATCTGATGCCAAGCTAAGCAGACCTTGTATTATGGTAACCAGACAACTGATATACATACTTATATAATTTATAAATACATACATATTATAGATAAATCACACCCAGACATAGAACAAACAATCATGCTCATCACACAAAGTTTGTCCTGGGTGGAAATCGAACCCACGACCTCCGGCTCAGCAGTCAGGGCCACTAACCACTGGACCAACAGGCCCGTCAACAGAAGAAAAACGGATCCCTGATAGGAACACTTTGTTATATCTGTCTGTCTAGACGTTAAATCTTTTTTGACCTTGTAGATTCTTGGACGCTTGTTAACTTTTGTTAACGTATTATTTAATTTAACTTTTTGTAAAGTAAGCAATGACTTATTGTCGGGCCTACACTGTCTTCTCATACTTAAGTGCTAACGCTGTAACAACAACATTGTAAAACCAAATGATTTTAAAAGAGTAACAATGGAGTTTCTTGCCGGTTCTTCTCCATAGGAAACGACCAACCCGAACCGTGCACCTTTTCTCGACGTTTTATAAGTGCCCATGTAGGCCTATGTGAAATAAAAATATTTTGATTTTGGTCTCGGGAACGCGTAAAGGTATCGTTGTAATGAAACTAAGTCTGTTGTTTTTTGAAGCTATAAAAAAATTGAAATGTCAGTCAAAAGGTATGACCGTTTATGTCGCCAATTTGTACGAGACGGGAGATATTGAGTTGAAATTAAAGCCTTATATTTAAGTCGGTAGGGTTTAAAAGCTGAAAAAGAATCAACCTTCCAAGTCAACAGAATCAGAAGATATGGCCGTTTATGTCACTGAGTTATCAATAGTCTACAGTACGGCCAACGAGAAGCGATACGAAAGGTCATTAACCTAAAGAACAACTGTGGCGTTGACAATCTAATAGCTCTTTCCATCTTGTGGCTTTGTCGTAATGTCTCGTTCTCCCGGCAAAAACATGACAACGTTAAGACGGGTTCGCCAACATTCGGGCGGCCATTTTAGATGGGGTTTTAGCATGGGTTTTGTTTACATTTGGTATCGCTTCTCGTTGGCCGTACTATACTTTCATCATCTACCTATCCTTTTCCCAATTACATTTATGTTGAGGTCGGCTTCCAGTCTAACCAGATACATCTGAACACCATTATTTTACATGGACAGACTGTCCATCTGACTTTCACAACCCAGTTAGTAGTGGGTAATCCGAGGTGAGGTTGGTTGTCGCATTTCGGGTCATTGACTATGACAGGTAGACATTATGAGGTATTCGATCAATCGAAGCACACCTAAAGTATTCCACTTAGCACACCCGTAGGTGGGATCCAAATAAAAATTTAAAATAATTAATTTCCTATTCCACGAAGCACACCTACAAATATGACTCGCATAGTGCGGGGACTAAGAAATAAAAATGTCGATAGAAATATTTATTATTTAAAAGACTGACTTAAATGTTTAACATTTTTCAGTTTCATTATAACAATGTGATACAATACTTGTAATTTTCATAATGTTTATATATGTATAAATCCCATAGATAAGACGTATGGTGTGCTTCATGGATTACCTCGACATTATAAGTCTTTAAACTGACATGGTTACTAATAAAATAATTAACACTAGAAACGGGATATTTACCATGTAAAATGTAACATGGTAAATATCCCGTTTCAAGTGTTAATTATATTAGGTAGACATTAATTCAAGTCAAAGATCTACAAATGACATAGACTAAACCTTTTTTGGGGTGAGAAGTCATCAAATAACTTCCCCCGCCCTGGGCGGAGCGGGGGGCATGTCAGACTTTTACTGACTAAAACCCACCCATGTTCCTTTTATTACAATTTACTTTCCGGGGCCGCGGTATCTCTTTCGAACAACCCGCAAGCATAGACTACACTGAACATTGCAAAAAAATATATAAAATATGTACATATATATATGAGCTTTACTTACGGTACTTTCATAAGTTAAGTTAAGTTGTGACTGGGACTGTAGCTTCATTCTTTTGTTTCATGACATTCAAAAGTGTTTTTTTTGAGAACATAAGACTCCAGAAAATACCTACCTATTTCTATCTCACCATTTCGAAACTAAAACAAAGTACATATAACTTTGTCTACAGAGTAATCCTATGTTCTTAAAAATTGGAATACTCCATAAGCAACGATATTGAACTGTCACAAATCAAATTATGCGAGAAATTCGATCAAAAATAAAATTACATTCTGTGATTGTTTTTTTTTGTGATTAATTGGTTTCCGTTCGAAACTTCTTTGAGTATTTTATTGCCTGCCAGGAAAGGAATTGTTTTATTACTGTTGTTCGGAATTGAAAAGAAGCTCGTAACAATCGTAAATAAATAATAACCACCGCTCGGTTCAATCTTTAGTTTAAACCACGCTTGTCTAGGTTGGTCTGTTGTATGTTGAATGTTGACTTACAGAAAAAAAGGTACAAACGTCCTTTTTTGGTATTGTTAGTCGTGTCATTGAGCTCCTTTGGTTATGAGTCGAGCTACACGATAACTGACAAATACTTGCACTGATTGGACTGGTCCACTCAAATCTGTGTGGTTCCTTTTTAAAAAAAGACTATTTTATATTCTTCTTGAACGTTGAGTAAGATTTTTGTCTGGACTTTAAAAGAGACTATGACCTCTAAGTTTGTTTCGGCGGTTTCTTCTCAGAGTACAAAACACTGGCCTCATCTAGTTTAAAAAAAAATACGTGTTAAAGTGTTTGTACAACCTGCTTGCAAAATAAACATCACTAGCTCTCTTGTTATTAAAAAAAAATATTCTATGTATTATTTCAGACCATTATCTACCTCTCTGAAAATTTCATCAAGATAATATGTTCAGTCATCCATGCATCCATACATCCTCACAAAAAATCCCATTCAAAATATTAGTAAGTAAGATTTATCATTTACAAAGCCAGTTTTCTGCATGCCTTAGAATTAAAGTATTGGTTAGCTTAAATAAATACGCATGTAATGGACTAAGCCAAATATCATTAAGTAACAATTTTAAAACATAAAAAATAAATCAAAATGATTCCCTAAAGTAAGACCCATCATCATCATTATCATTTTCCTGCCTTTGTCCCATTCTATTTGGGGTCGGCGCAACACGTAGGTACACGTTCTTCTATTCTGCCTTATCAGACGTCACGGCATCATTTACTGTCTCCTTCATATCATTCACAATCTATCCATCTTTTCTTTGGTCTTGCTCTCGTCCTTCACCATTCAGATCAAACACTCTTTTAGCCACATGTGCTTCGTCCCTCCTCATTACATGACGATACCAAAATAAACGGCAAAAAAGTAAGACTGACAAAGTATATTTACAAAAGTTTATTTTTCTCAAATTCGGCTTTCGGATTTCGACAGTATTGAAAACGGAGGATCTTAAAACGGGTGTTTTTTCTGGTCCTTGCGGTCGTTTCAGGCAATCTATCTATCGACCAAATGAAGAATCATGTCACAACCTATCTAACAAAAATACAAGAAATAAAAATTAAATAAACATGCCACGCCAGACAGTCATGACGTCACATCAAGTAAAAATTATCAATTTCGACGGCCTGTTCACGACCTCATTGCTTGCAAAACGCGTCAAGAGATTGTCGCGCGTGTCTTCGTTTCTTTGATCGAGTAAAATTGCGTCGCGGTGAATCGCGTCGCGCGGCGTTCTTTATTCATCTTCTGCCAATGGCCCTTTAAAGCTTAGGTGCACAGTTTCTTACTAAATATAGAAACTATAAGTGAAACACGGATAGATACGTTTTTGAGATTTTGGGAATGAGGAAAATCTTACATTATCTAAAGAACTTTCAGTGTTTCTCCGTACAAAGTCTATTTTAAATGTAAACATTGAAAATAAGAAATTTTCAAGACTTTAATAATTTCATGGTTATGCCCTCCGAATAAAGTTGTTTTTAAAAGGGCTAGACTGAACGAAATGTCGAGACTTGTTTTTTAAAACTTTTGTCCCACACCACGATTTGCTCCTGTGCCGTGGTGCGTTTACAAACATTTAAACTGAAATACTTACACAAACTAACAGACCCGAAACAACTATCTGCAGATAATACAAATATTTATTCCGTGCGGGAATTGAATCCGCGATAGGCAGCGCAGCAGTCGATCGCTCAGCCACTGCGCCAACCTTGCCGTCAAATTATTGGATTCTTCATTTGATTGGGACGTTTTTTGAATAGCCAAGTAGAGGTTCTCTTTGCAGATCCTGTAATAAAACTTCTTGGTTACTTCTACTACTATTTACTATCTTTATGTATTTTATTTATTACTTATTGTAAATGTGTTTATTTTAACTATGCAATAGCTTGGATTTACGTACACGTTATCTCAAATAAATAAATATTCGTATATATATTTATCTATGATATTAACTGACAAGAGTGTTGTCATTTGTTTTCCCTGTCAATTTATCAATGTCATGATGACGTTATAGTCTCCAGCGTTCGATTGTCTACCATAGTACCTACGTGATATTGGCAAAATTGTGGCGTCTCCTTCCACAAACGCGATTAAATAAATAAGTTAAGTCAAGTCAATGACGTTTTATTTTAAGTCAAATAAAGCTAATATCTTCAGTTTATCAGTGTTTATAATGCACCAAGAAGTTCACATCATGTAGATTGTACGCGTAGGTCGTGGCCAAGACGTAATATAGAACTCATTACACACGCTGCCTGTTTCGATGTTACGTATGAGGTTACATTTATTAAAGTTGGATAGAACTTTCTAGATTTATTTTATTCTGAATTTAGTTGATCGAATTCGGTGATGTAATTCAGAAATCAGTTTTGATTCGAAATAACTAGTTGATTAGTTTGCTGAATTAAAGTCGTATAAAACAACAAACAACTTATTTAAAGTAATTACTAGGTACACAGCAGTACTTTTCTAATTATTTTGAGTCGGTAACTATCATAAAAAAGTTCTGAAGCCCAGTAAGAAACGATAATACGTCTATTTCAAAACAAATATACTCATTTAACATTTTTTTTTAATAATTAATACCCTATAACTATCCCAGTGGTAATCGAAGGCTTCATCTCATACAAACAAGGAACGATCATTAATCAAGACGTGTTGGCGATTACAAACTTACAATTTTTTTGGTTATCCAGCTTTCCTCATGTTTCCCTTCACCGATGTATAAAAAGTTTTAACAAAAACCTAACCCAAACCTGACTTGAACTTATCCCAAACCTAACCCGAACCTAACCCGGTCCAAACTCGAACCTAACCCGAACCAAACCCGAACCTAATCCGAACCTAACCCGAACCTAACCCGAACCTAACCTGAACCTAACCCGAACCTAACCCGATCCTAACCCGAACCTAACCCGAACCTAACCCGAACCTAATCCGAAATTAACCCGAACTGAACTTGTACCTAGCTATACTACGACCAAAACCCACCCATGTTCCTTCTTTTGCCCTTTGCGTTCTAGGACCGCGATACCTCTTTCGAACAACCCGCAACCCCGGCAGGCGGTGGCCCTGGCAGGCCCCTCTGCTTTGCTGATATCTCTGAGCGCGTGGAATACGAACGCGCCGTCGACACGAATTGTCTTCACTAGACGGACGGGCCCAAACGTTTAGTTACCGTTATTTTGAGAATGGATTTGCGTTTTATAAATGCTTTTTGCTTAAAAGATGTCTAATTATTATTTAATGATTTGTTATTTAGAAAAACAATACTACGTATTTAGTTTGTTCATGGTATACAATATTTTAAGATCCTCATTCATGTTCTTAACTAAGTGAAATCTTTATAAATTTATTTAATAATATTTTATTTCTGAACAGAACTCTACAAAAAATAAATATATGAACGTTATATAAACCATAGGTGTGACAAACTACTTACATTCAGCGCATTGAAAATTCCACAGGTTATATTAAAAATGCGAAAATTTGTGAGCATGTATGGATGTTTGTAACTCGTTCAAGCAAAATCTTCTCAACGGTGAATTTATTACTTGGATTAACATGTAGGATATTCTACATTTCGATATTATTATTATTTCGTTGAGAAAAATTTGGTCGGCGAAGCGGGGATGAGTGTCAGACTTTTACTGGCTAAAACTCGCCTATGTCTTCTTCTTCTTCTTTTGCCTTTTATGTTCCAGGGCCGCGGTATCTCTCTCGAATGACCCGCAATCCCGACAGGTAAAACTCTGGCAGGTCTCTCTCGTACTATTTTCCCTTGAGATAAATTTCGACGTCCACGCTATTTCGCCAAGTCGCAGGTATGAGCTAGTCCTTACTAATATTATAAAATCGAAAGCTAGTTTGTTTGTTTGTTACGTCTTCACACCTAAATGGCTTAACCGATTTTGAAGTATTTTGGTACTGAGGTAGTTGGGACCCTGAAGTCGGAAATAGGGGACATATTTTCTTATTATTATAATGAGGGAGAAAAAGGGAAGAAAAGAGAAAATGTTAGCTTTGCTATTACAATAATTAAGGCGCAAGGGCAAAAACTTCAGGTAGCAGGTACCTGCAAATCAGAAAAGGGGAACTGTGTTACCCCGAATTTAACGCGAGCGAAGCCGCGGGCAAAAGCTAGTTTACTATAATTTTCACGATTCCACCGAAACTTAGGTATTGTTGTTTATCGTTGTCTTTGTATTTTGTTGAAAGCATCTTCATAAGCTTTGTACTTTGTGGGGAAACCTGCGTATAATAAAATGTGCTTTTAGTAGTCATATCTAAATACTTGCTTGTGGCTTAATAGAAACAGTCACACGGGTCAATCTTCAAGGTTAAGCCAAAAATCCAAGGACGGCCCGCGGATGGGTGACCATCCATTACATACCAAGTATCCTCGGATAGCAGATTAAGCCGTTGATCATGGCTGTCATTTGAAGATCTTTGGCAGTCGTTTACAAAAAGGTCTCGAAATAAAATAATTATTTAAAAAAACTCAAGTGAACCAAAAAACATCCTTATTATAAAAGCGAATGTGAGTTTGTTGGTTTGTTTGTTACGTCTTCACGCCTAAATGGCCTAACCGATTTTGATGAATTTTGGTACAGAGATAGTTGGGACCCTGGAGACGGACATAGGCAATTTTTTTAAAAACGTTTGAAATATGAGAGAGAAAGAGGGAAGAAAAGGGAAAACTTAGCATTGCTATTACAATAAATCAGGCGCTACGGCATAAACTACAGGTAGCAGGTACCTGTAAATCAGGAAAGGGGAACTGTGTTACCCCGAAATTAACGCAAGCGAAGCCGCGGGCAAAAAATAGTACCTAATAAAAATAAAACTGAAAAGACAAAAACAAGTACTGTAATCTAGAACTATGAAGAATAACTATCAAGGTTATTAAATAAAAAAATAAGTCTCTCTCTCTAACGACTCACACTCCAATTGAGGGCACGGTTGGCGCAGTAGCTGAGCGATCGACTGCTGCGCTGCGTGTAACGGGTTCGATTCTCGCACGGAACAAATATTTGTTTGACCTACAGATAGTTGTTTCGAGTCTGGCTGTTTGTGTATGTGAGTTTAAATGTTTGTAAACGCACCCACGATACAGGAGAAATTCTTAGTGTGGGGCAACGATTTAAAAAAAGGGGTCCAGGAGCCCGACAGTCTAATTACTATAAACTTCATTTTTTATTTAATAACCTTGTTAGTTATTTATTCTTCATAGTTAAATCTTTCTTAGCGGCCCGCAGTCGGGTAAAAAAAAATAAGTTGTAGCAAGAAACTCATTTCATTCGGGTAACGTTGGCAGCGCTGAAGTCCTGTTCAAATAGTTTCTTATATAGGAACGTAATTGTGTCAACATGCCTTTGAAATCAATTTGATGCTTATTTTTACTCACACTGCGAACATGCGTCTGCTTCGTCGGTGTAGTGGTCACAAGTGCGAATACTGAACTTGTGGTCTTGGGTCAAAGTTTGGCGGCACGGTTGGCGCAGTGGCTGAGCAATCGACTGCTGCGCTGCGAGTTTCGGGTTCGATTTCCACATGGAACAAATATTTGTATGACTCGCAGATAGCTGTTTGTGTATGTGAGTTTAAATGTTTGTAAATGTACCCACGATACAGGAGAAATTCCTAGTTTGGGGCAACGTTTAAAAAAAACTTGTGGTACTCGGGGACTGCCGCGGTAAAGCTATTGCATAGCATTTTTTAATAATTCACTGCCACAGACAGTTAATCTACGGGAACTTGTGAATAAATCTGCAAATAGTCAGCATAGGATGATGAAGAAGAAGAAATTCATTAAAAATTGAGTTTTTTTAAATGGCGAAAAGAAGAGGAGATAGAACGCATCCCTGCAGTATGGTATAAATATTACTTTGTTTTCTTCATCAATTATGGATTTCAATATTAATATAGATATTTCTAATCTGCCGTGTTTCCGTAACGGCCATTAAGTAGTATTTTCTTATCTCTGAGAAGCCACAAGGCAGCAGCACGCTAGAGAATCGTGGTGATATTTAATATTTCTATACAATAATATTGCCGCAACTCTACCTCGTGGAGATAACCTCTAAGAGAGTATATGGAAATACGTGGCAAGATGACAATGTCGGCAACGATTCTCTCACTCCTGCACGTCTGCAGGAGAACCGTTTGGGGGCGTCCCCCCAATGACATTGTTTTGTTCTCTTACTATGTTCACGTTTTCAGTAGGTACAAACATCAAGTCAAAGTGATGTTGAAGAAACTCGTGTGCCAATAACTGTAATAATATGGTTTCTTTGTAAACAATCCTTTTGCTTTCATAACGCCTTATCGAATGTTTCCTTGATAAAGTCTTGTTCATTGTGGTGTTGTAAAATTCTTGCTTTTCCTTCGTTGTCGATGTTGTGGTAGTTTTTACCATTATTATAGTTTTGATTATCTTGTTTTATTCTTTTTATCCAACGACCATGTTTTTATCAATACTCAATATCTTTATTGCTTTACCATAATGTGTACTTAGGAGGTAGTTTTTATAATAATTTAATCATTAACACCCTGTAGGGCACCTCCAAGCTCCGTTTTATAAGATATAATAAGGCCAACGAGAAGCGATACCAAATGTAAACAAAACCCATGCTAAAACCCCATCTAAAATGGCCGCTCGAATGTTGGCGAATCCGTCTTAGCGTTGTCATGTTTTTGCCGGGAGAACGAGACATAACGAAAATATTAGATTGTCTACGCCACAGTTCTTCTTTAGGTTAATGACCTTTCAAATCGCTGCTAGTTGGCCTTAGTATAGTTGATATTTTTGTGAAGAAGTTTGTCATGAAAAAATTCAGGTTATTATACAAATATTTATCGAAATGTTTCCATTATATTTAAATCTTCATTTTTTGTATCTCTGTTAAATTAAGATTAAATTTTGTAAATAATGCTTTTTCGTAATTTTAGCTAAAGCTTCTTTCGTTTATAAATACAAATAAAAACCATTTAATTTTGTTTTTATTTATTTGGGGATTTTAGAATCTCTGTGCCTATTTTTTTTTAAATCTGGTTTATCTTGCCTAATTGTCGTGAATCTCATTGTTTTTCTGATTCCAATACAAGGTGTAACATTATAAATGCATAACCTTCCGTGTGGTCTCTTAGACCATATAACTGAAAAAGTTTAGTTCCTCCAATAAAAATGGACTTTGTATAGGAACTGATGCGATCACTTAATCAGCATGTATTGGGAAAACTAAAAAAAGATTATAAATTATCAAAAAAAGTGTGTGTGTCAGATCCGACGCACGACTGGAGTTTACTCCTTAAGTACGAGTATCTAACCATACGCAAAAAGAGTTTATTCAACTGAAAAAAGATTAATATCATATGAAAGGGTAAATTCACAAATGTGAATAGTTACACGCATTTGTCGAAAGATGGCGCTATAGAGCGCATAGTTACAGCAGTGGCTTGCGTTGTCGCTCAGGCGGCGGCTCTGGCTTCGGCGCGCGGCGGACGGTTGCGGTACTAACGTCGTGCGATCGACCAATTGTATGGCGGTATCAACACGCCACCACTGCCAACCAATCAGGGTTCAGATGGGGACTTAGAAGAGGGGTTTACGAGGTGTAATGGATTTTGCCGTTGGATTCTGCGGCACTTGGAAAATCGCGTGTGATCAAGATATACGAGTGAATAGTGAGTGATACCAGTGAGGGATAGTGATATTTAATTTTAAAGCTAAGTATTTACCGTTATTGGATTTGATTATGTATTGAAATGTTTGGATATATAAGTTGTTATTCTTATGATTGGATGCTTATGTTGTTAATTATATGTATAAACCGTTTCCTTTCTTTAGCTGTAATCTTATTTAGGTTGTATGATTGATAGCCTGATGAAATAATGTACCTGTAGTCGCTCAAAGGAAATAAATAAACGTGTATTTGAAGTGTAACCGTTGTTTAATTAATATTATTGTTTTAATAGGTGTAACATTTATCAGAAGTGGGATGAGTTCCGATGGTCGAAGCCGGTCTCGCAGCCGGTCACGCAGCCGGTCTCGCGGCCCTAGCAGATGGAGTCGCCGGCAAATGGAGCGACCACAGCAGGAGCATCGCAGCTGTTCCCGGTCAACTTGGCGTCCGGAGCGTTCGCCTGCCCGGGACCGTAGAGGCCGTTCTCCGTCTGGCTTTTCAAATAAACCCGGTAGGTCTTTTCCATATTATTCGGGCGTGATGGTTAAGCCGGATATTATACCGGAATTTGACCCTGAAAAACCTGAGCTACCGGCATCGCTGTGGCTTAACAAAATAGAACAACTAGGTGCTATACATGCATGGTGCACTACGAAGTTACGAATTTACGTGGGTGGAATGGAAACAAAAGATTTTGGAAGCGTTCCCTCAAAGCATTGATTACGCAGATGCTTTGAGGGAAATGTTAAATAGGAAAAAGCTTTTTAATGAAACGATGACTCATTATTTTTATTCGAAATGCACCATGCTAACTAAATGCGACATCACTGGAGAGAAAGCAGTGTCGTGCATTATAGAAGGTTTGCCGTTCCACATGAGGACTTCTGCAAGAGCTGGTAACTATAGGACCCCAGGCCAGCTCTATTCTCACTTTCTATGCATGAACGACGACAGAAGACAGAATCTACCCCAGAGTCAGAGGAACACTCGAAGTCGAGATTCGGCTTCAGGGTCTGCCAAGGAAGCAATCCGGGATCCGAAAAATCAAAAGTCAGAAGTCACTTGTTTTCTTTGCAGCGAACCGGGACATGTTGTTCGATCATGTCCTAAAAATCCTTCCACTGTTAGATGCGAAATTTGCGGAAAAACCAACCACAAAAAGGAGCAGTGTTATCAAAAGGCTGTCAGCGTGGTACAAATACAGGTAAATGAATGTTATTTTAAATATATTTTGATTAATGGTTTAAGGGGCACCGCTTATTTGGACACCGGAGCTCAAGTCAACCTTATTACTCGTGATTGTGTTTTAAAGCTTGGTGTTGCCATGCAGCCTTGTGTTGTTTTCGTTAACGGTTTTAGTGGACCTCCAATTAAAGCTCATGGTCAGGTATCGTTACAGTTTGTAATAGATGAAGTTAAGGTTTGTTCAGAAGCAGTTGTCATTGACGGTCTCGTGAATCGCGCCGACGTTTTCATTGGTCAACCTATTTTGAACAATGAGAAATTTAGGCTTACAGTTTGTGGTACTACAGTCTTTTTAGGATACACAGAGGGAGTTGAAAAGAAAATTGGATCGGTCGAAATGAATTCTTTGCAAGTAGATGCTAGTATATATAAGGTTAATATTTTGTGTTTTAAGGAAACTATCGTTCCAGCTTATTCATCTTTATTTGTTGGCACCTACAATGATGTTGAAATTAGTGAGCCGATTCAACTGTTTGTAGATACTCGTACAATTGATTATGATGGTTATAACTATAGCATTCCTGCGTCTATGCATTGTTTTCCAGTACAGGCCGTTTTCATAATTAATCACGGTAAAAAGCCGGTTTGTTTCCATAAGGACCAGGTTATAGCTCGTGGATTAGTTACTCAAGAAGTAGATTGTTCTCAAAATTCTGCAGCCAATCTTGTTTCGATCATGAGCATAGATACAACAAAAATTAAGTGTGGATCCGGGGATCCTCGGGTTATTAAAGAACTGACAGACGTTTTAAATGAATTTGCAGATTGTTTTTCAATAGATACGGGAGAATTGGGTAAAACAGACAAAATAAAATTGAATATTGAACTTAACTCTGATAAACCGGTATGTTATCGCCCCTACAGACTGTCATTTTCAGAAAAATCAATAGTGCGGGAAAAGATTGAAGATATGATATCCAATGGTATTATTAGGGAATCGTCGTCTAATTATGCCAGTCCCATTGTTTTAGTTAAGAAAAAGAACGGAGATTATCGGTTTTGTGTAGATTTCAGAAAACTAAATAGTATCACAGTAAAAGATAAATATCCTCTGCCAATTATAGAAGAACAAATCGAGAAACTAGGTGGGAAGAAACTTTTTACGAGTCTTGATTTGTCGCAAAGTTTTTTTCAGATTCCTGTAGCGGATTCTTCAATACACCGAACTGGTTTTGTCACACCTGAAGGCCACTATGAATTTTTACGTATGCCGTTCGGTTTGGCTAATTCTCCTGCAATTTTTCAGCGACTTATGGATAAAATATTTTCATCGTTGCGTCATGATAAGGTACTTCCTTTTATAGATGATCTGCTGTTACCCACGAAAACTGAGCGGGAAGGTCTCGATTTACTTCGGATAGTTTTAGAAATAATAAGGGAAGCAAAATTGACGTTGAATCTTGATAAGTGTTTTTTCTTGCAAGACAAAATAGATTACCTTGGTTACGAAATCAGCGAAAACGGAATTAGGCCTGGTAGCAAGAAAATTGCTGCTGTGGTCAACTACGTGGAACCTAAGAACGTACACGAGCTTAGGATGTTTCTAGGTTTGACGAGTTATTTTAGAAAATTTGTTAAAAATTATGCATCCATCACATATGATCTATACGGGTTGCTAAAGAAGAATGTAGCTTGGATTTGGGATGCAGCGCAGCAGAGGGCGTTTGATCAGCTAAAAAAAATTCTAACGACTCGTCCAACACTTTCATTATTTTGTAGGAAAGGTGACATAGAAGTTCACACTGACGCAAGCAGTAGAGGTGTAGCCGGAATTCTCTTACAGGTTCAAGATGGAGGTTTGAAACCTATTGCCTATTTTAGCCGAAAAACCAGCAAAGAAGAAGCCATGTATCATTCCTACGAATTGGAGACGTTAGCTGTAGTTGAATCGTTGAGAAGATTTAGAATTTATTTAGCAGGAAATCATTTTAAAGTGTTGACCGACTGTGCAGCCGTTCGAGACACCTTCTTGAAAAAGGATTTACTCCCTCGAATAGCAAGATGGTGGTTATCCATCCAGGAGTACGACATGGAGGTTATTCATAAGCCAGGTAAGTCTCATGGGCACGTTGATGCACTAAGCCGATTTCCCGTGGATCCTCCCTTAGAAGCAGACATCAATGTGATTGACGTATTTGATTGGATAATTTGTCTACAAAATCAAGACGACAAGATTCGCGTTATTCGGACTAAATTGGAATCTGGGGATAACGACCCAGATATACGGAACAATTACAAGCTGAAAGATGGACGAGTGTATAAACTTGTTAAGGATGGACAACTGAGGTTAGTTGTCCCAAAATATGGAAGGTGGAACATCATGAGGAAGTATCACGACTGCATTGGACACCCAGGTCTAAAGCGTTGTGAGGACATCATTAAAGGTAACTTCTGGTTTGCAGGAATGACACGTTTCATACGTAAATACGTCAATGCATGTTTAGACTGTCTTTACAAAAAAGGGCAGTATGGAAAGCCTGAAGGCGAGTTACACCCTATTGAAAAAGTTCCAGAGCCAATGCATACTCTGCACATTGACCATCTTGGTCCTTTCTGCAGGAGTCGAGTAGGTAATAGTTTTGTGCTGTTGATGATCGATTCTTTCACGAAGTTCACATGGGCAGTACCAGTTAAAACAACGAAGACTCTTGAGGTAATAAAATCTTTAAATGATATTTTTTGTTTATTTGGTTATCCAAAAAGAATAATATCGGACAGCGGTACGAGTTTCAAGAGTAAAAATTTTAAGCAATTTTGTTTGGATAATCAAATAAGACACATAATCAATGCCGTAGCATGCCCACGTGCAAATGGTCAAGTGGAAAGGTATAATCGTACATTACTAGATTCACTCAACACGAGCGTGGAAGATGAAAAGGATTGGGATACTCGGATCGCTAATATCACTTGGGGAATGAATAACTTACAAAACGGTTCGACCGGATTCACTCCATATAGGCTCATGTTTTCTGCAACTAGAAGCAGGTATCAAAGTATGGGAGATAATACTATGGATAATGAGGAGACAGCTGCACGAACTAGGACCAAAGCTACAGCAAACTTAAACCGGACGGCGGAGAAGATGTGCAAATATTTTAATTTGAAACGTAAATCTCCAACAAAGTACAAGGTAAGTGATTTAGTCTTATGGAAAGGAGCTGCTGACCGAAATGTGAACGTTCGAAGAAAACTCAGGGAAAAATACAGCGGCCCTTATAAGGTAACGAAGGTGATAGGAAATGATAGGTATATGATTTCTTCGCTGAAAGGTATGAAAGGGTATAAGCGATTCAGAGCTCTCGTATCGTCGGACTCGTTAAAACCTTTTCAGGGCCAGGACTCGAGCGCCAGTTCAAATGACACTGAAGTGGATAGCACGGAGGAATTGATTGACTTACTTGAAGGGTGAACTTTTAACAATATACTACAGGTAGGTGGACTAATTTTATTTGGTAATTAAGTCTACAATTAAGAACTTCTATTACGAAAGTAAAAATTACTTATATGGCATTTTTGGGAAACCTATTTAAGTATACTGGTGTAACTTGAATGGTTTACGATTGGAATGTTTTGATAACATTGTTTTGGAAAATTATGGCAATTTTGGGAAACCTATTTAAGTATACTGGTGTAACTTGAATGGTTTACGATTGGAATGTTTTGATAACATTGTTTTGGAAAATTATGGCAATTTTGGGAAACCTATTTAAGTATACTGGTGTAACTTGAATGGTTTACGATTGGAATGTTTTGATAACATTGTTTTGGAAAATTATGGCAATTTTGGGAAACCTATTTAAGTAGACGGATGTAACTTGAATGGTTTGCAATTGGAAAGTTATTGGAAAATTATGGCTTTTTTGGAATCCTGTTTAAGTATGCTGGATAACTGGTTTTACATGAGTGCTCGAAATTTGGAATGATTTGATTGCATTGGTTTGCAAAATAATCTTATTCCAATTAATGTTTTTAGTTAAAATATTGGATTTATTGTTTAGGGATGATTTTTTTTTCTCTACTCTTTAGAGTGGAGTATGCTTTCTTTAAACAAATACATAGGTATTTTCTTTTTTTTCTTTGCAGAGTCGCAAAGGCGTCAGGATGGACGAGTGTGAATAGTTACACGCATTTGTCGAAAGATGGCGCTATAGAGCGCATAGTTACGGCAGTGGCTTGCGTTGTCGCTCAGGCGGCGGCTCTGGCTTCGGCGCGCGGCGGACGGTTGCGGTACTAACGTCGTGCGATCGACAAATTGTATGGCGGTATCAACACGCCACCACTGCCAACCAATCAGGGTTCAGATGGGGACTTAGAAGAGGGGTTTACGAGGTGTAATGGATTTTGCCGTTGGATTCTGCGGCACTTGGAAAATCGCGTGTGATCAAGATATACGAGTGAATAGTGAGTGATACCAGTGAGGGATAGTGATATTTAATTTTAAAGCTAAGTATTTACCGTTATTGGATTTGATTATGTATTGAAATGTTTGGATATATAAGTTGTTATTCTTATGATTGGATGCTTATGTTGTTAATTATATGTATAAACCGTTTCCTTTCTTTAGCTGTAATCTTATTTAGGTTGTATGATTGATAGCCTGATGAAATAATGTACCTGTAGTCGCTCAAAGGAAATAAATAAACGTGTATTTGAAGTGTAACCGTTGTTTAATTAATATTATTGTTTTAATAGGTGTAACACAAATTAATGAAAAAATATATCAATATAAATACATCGACACTGATAGAAACAAACAAGCCCAATAACATATAGTATATAGGTATAGTCGCCTATACAGCATACCATATGTACGTCTTAATACACTCAGCCAAATTAGAAAGTTGCGCACCAAAAACGTGACACATTTTCGTTACTTTAGTAGGTTTTACCCCTCGGATTTTTCTCATACCGGGCGCCTTACACCTATATGAAAATCGAAAATCTTAAGCAGTAAACTCCAAAAATCACCACTCAGCATAATGCTGAATGTTGATCCACCTATCGCAGTCACGACGTGCAAGCTATTTTCATTTTGTCCCATATATGTTTTGTAAATGTTTGTGATGCTTTGCATGTTTGACTTTTTTTTTAATGTGTTGTCGTCGTAATTTTCGACAAAAAAATGTTTTCTCTATCATTCTTTTCTTTTTTTACAAAACTTGTTTAGTTTCATGATCGAGACGGGAAGGACATGTCTTGCGCTTATTTCCTCAACTTTGGTATTTTTAGAGAAAAAATAATCTTTCTTCTTACTGCACTGTATCACATTGTGTCTGCGGTCTTACTGCCTAACATCAGCATTAGTGCAATCTATTTATCCGTTACCTGTAATTCACTCATTACTTAGTCAAGTTAGTTTCCGTTCATAACCTTAGCATTATCAAACTGTACCTCTGTTTAATGAATTATTGTATCTTTGTCAGTTACAGTCTCTGGTTTTGCCTTATCATAGCTTCCTTTTTAATTTTGTTAATCGTTAAATGCTTTATTAAGTTTGTCATCGATAATCAAAGATATACAGATTTTGTTAAAAATTTCCATGTGTGTAAGATCTGAATTCGACTGTCCAACTACAAGTCGCTAACGTATAGAAGACTGTTAAAATTGCCTCAAACTTCAACTAAATAACAACCTTATTATTAAAAATGCGACTAAAACTATTAGTTGCTATGGTTGTGTACGGAGCTTTTTTAAATCAAGTAGAAATAGCGTTGACGAACAATATATCATCCAATGAAATAGATTACAATGAATTGGATGAACATACTCTGGTCACTGACAACGATGTTTTTCCATTTACAGTCGCCATTTTGATTAAGGCTAAGTTTTTAAGTGCAGGTGCACTTATTGATAGCAATTGGGTCTTGACTGCAGCTGATTCTTTATTTCTGTAAGTATACCAAATTGACTAATCGAAGGCTTACCTGAAGGTCTTAATGTACCTGCCGGGGTTGCGGATTGTTGGAAAGATATACCGATTCCCCGGAACATAAAGGGCAAAAGTAGGAACATGGGTGGCTTTTAATTAGTTAAACTTTGATATACTCCCCAGCTTCGCCCAGAGAGGGGGGAGTTATTTGATGATTTCCCATTCGCAAAAAAAGGTCTATATGCAACATTGGCAACAGCGATAACGAAAATCAAAAATTCTATTAATATTATAAATGTTTGTGAGGATGGATAAATGGATGTCTTGATGATTGTTAATTTTTCACGTTAAACGTCTGAACGGATCTTGATAAAATTTGACATAGAGGTAGATTATAGTCTGGAGTTATACATGGGATACTTATTTTTTATAGCATGCGAACGAAGCCGGGGGCGCCAGCTAGTATGATATAATTGCTTCAAATGTACGGTTAAAAGTGCGCTGCTCGTCAAAAAAACATTTGTCGGTACATCTTCTAATATATAAAATTCTCGTGTCACAATTTTCGTTCCCATACTCCTCCAAAACGACTGCACCGATTTGAACGAAATTTTGTGTGCATATCGGGTAGGTCTGAGAATCGGGTAATATCTATTTTTCAGGCCCCTAACTGAGCAGCGGGTGAAACCGCTGGGCACAGCTAGTAATATGTAATAATTTCCCATAGGGTTTCCAGTGTGGAGTCGCTCAGATCGCCAGAAATTAAAACGTTTTTCCCCTTTTATCAGACTACGCGAGGCCACAAGAACCATACGGGTTCGACTCGGCAGTATCAACTACAGAAAAGGAGGGATCGTACTGCCAGTCAAATACATTGTCACACATCCCAACTTCGATGATCAGAAACCAAGTTATGACCTGGCTATGATCAGGTTGCCTGAGCCCGTGCAGTTTACTCCAAGCCTGAAACCCATTAAACTACAGGAAGTTCTGAAAGAGGCTGATGCTACCCATTTTATTGTACCATCGTGGCTTAATCCATCGGTAAGTCTCTTTTCAAAACACATCCTCGAAAACTGTCCGTTATTGCAATAGGATTAGGTTCACCATACTTACTAATATTATAAAAGCGAAAATGAACTCTTCACGCTTTAATGGCTAAACCGGTTGTGATAAATGTTGGTACAGAGATAGTTGGGAACGGAGACGTAAGGAGACGGACATAGGCTAATTTTTATTTTAAAAAAAGGTGGGGTGTGAGGGAGAAAGAGGGAAGAAAAGGGAAAACTTGGCGTTGCTATTAGAAATCAATAAGACGCAAAGGGAACTGTGTTACCCCAAATTTAACGCGGGCAAAGCCGCGGGCGAAAGCTAATTTAATATAATTATTTTACACGCTTTTCTTATTTATTCCAACGAGGGCTTTCTTTGTTTTTCATTTAAGCACAGAAGGGTTACCATGACATCTTATAACAGTTCTTATTCCTGTGTGAGAAAGAGATGGTGCTACACATCCTGTATAGCTCTGTCTCTTTCCCGCAGTAGAATAAGTTCTGTTTTAAGACGTCATGGTAGGGCAGCAGATAACAATAAAATACTGTTCAAATCCCTATAGTCGGCGGAGATTTTATTTTTGAGCAATTATGCGCATTATTCTCCATAGAGATTAACGCTTTGGAATGGGCAACTACAGAACGTTCACGAGTTATTATGACTTGCTTTGTGACTGGGACTGTACAGTAGGTATATCATTTTGTTACTTGACTTTCAAAAGTGCCTATAAATGGTCTAATTGACTAACAATGGTCTAACATGGGTGGCTTTTAGTCAGTAAAAGACTGACACTCCCTCCGCTCCGTCCAAAAAGAGAGAGTTATTTGATAAAATCCCATCCGAAAAAAATAATAATAAACAAATAAATATCTTGGGTCAGCTCACACACGGCTATCTGATTCCAAGCTAAGCATAGCTTGTGTTATGGTAACCAGACAACTGATATACATAAGTACTTATATAATTTACAAATACATACATATTTTAGATAAATCACACCCAGACACAGAACAAACAATCATGCTCATCACACAAAGTTTGTCCTGGGTGGGAATCGAACCCACGACCTCCGGCTCAGCAGTCAGGGCCACTAACCACTAGACTAACAGGGCCGTCAATGAAAATGATCTATTTATGAGATTGAATTTATTTTGCAGATGTATTCGGATGATGCGTCAGGACAGTTGAAGTCAATAGAGCTGATAAAGCGACGGCGTCTCCTGTCGGTGACTCATTTTCATCCTACTGATACTGAGGAATGCGATGAAGAGCTTTTAGCGATGGGAGTCAATGATACTGAGACTATAATGTGTTTGGATACCGCAGCCATGGTTGATCCTTGTTCGGTAAGAAGCTAATACTTCAAATTACCGTGACATATTTGTTTTTCTACGAAGGATTAGACAGACAGCCGGTTTGCGGGTTGTTCGAAAGAGAAATTATATTTTGACGGCGCGGTTGGCGCATTGGCTGCTGCGCTGCGCGATGCGTTTGTATGACATATAAATAGTTGTTTCGGGTCTGGCTGTTTGTGTATGTTAGTTTAAATATTAGTAAACACACCCACGATACAGGAGGAATTCCTAGTTCGGGGCAACGTTTTTATAAAAGAGAAGAGATAAAAAGAGATATTGCGGCCCCGGACCATAAATCGCAAAAGAATAAACATCCGGGACGTAACGCACCGGATCAACGCAGGATGGATGAAATGGCGACAGGTCACTGGAACAACTTATGACCCACGGATGCCCCTCAAGTTAAAGGGGAAAATATATAAGTCCGTGATTAGACCTGTTGTACTGTATGGGTCAGAATGCTGGACTGTAAAAAAGGTGGATGAAAAACGATTACGTGTGGCGGAGATGAGAATGTTGAGATCGATGTGTGGAGTGACAAGAATGGATAAAGTAAGGAATGAATATATTCGAGGAAGTTTGAAAGTTGCGCCTGTTACAGAAAAAATGAAAGGGAGTGGTTTGTCTTGGTATGGACATGTAATGTGGAGGGATGAAGAACATGTGACTAAAAGAGTAATGGATCTGAATGTTGATGGACGGAGAGCGAGAGGAAGGCCAAAGAAAAGATGGATGGATTGTGTAAGGAATGATATGAAGGAGAAAGGAGTAAATGATGCCGTGACGTCTGATAGGGGAGAATGGAAGAAGAAAACGTGTTGCGCCGACCCCAAATAGAATGGGACTAGGGCAGGAAAATGATGATGATTGGTGATTGCTCATCTGCAAAAAAAGGCTACTTTTAGACCCTTTATATCAATGTCCTATTAGCGGCCGTCCCCGTGATAATTCTTATGCACCTATTACTAAGACTATGTCCGTCAGTCACCAGGCTGTACCTCATGAACTGAAAGTTTCACAAGTTATGTTTTTCTGTTGCCGTTACAATAGCAAATACAAAAATAAAAATTAAGTTGGCTCCCATACGACAAACTTGCTTTTTTAGATAATCGTGCGAAACCGTTGGTGCGTCTGACTTGAAATTTCCCGTTTCTTTTTCTCCTGGGTAGTCATCAATTTGTTCAGTCATCACAAACTTCACACATGCATAAAACACAACCCTTCCTTGGCAAAGAGATTAAAACTAGTTAAAAGAAATATCACAATATAACAAAACAACGGTTGCGGGTTGTTCGAAAGACATACCGCGGTCTCGCTAAAGAAGGGCAATAGAAGGAACATGGGTGGGTTTCAGTCAGTACAAGTCTGACACTCCCCCCGCTCCGCTTAAAGCGGACGAAGTTTTTTGATGATTTTCCATCCCCAAAAAAGGGCTATTTCAAGCCTTACCTTTAATAACTGCCATACAATTTGTGTTAGTTAACAAAACCATCATTATATCATTCTAGTCTTTATACTTCCAGAGGGACGTCGGAGCTCCAGTTGTCCTCAACGGTTTACTTTGGGGCATCGTATCCTCATGGGAACCTCAGACCTGTGATGAGAACTCTCCAGGCCCTACTTTCGTGTCTCTAGTAGCAGCTCCTGACATCAGCACCTGGATACATGCCACTCAACATGGCCACAAATGGCTGACTTCCTTCACGGATTTAAACGAAATCGACTATACGGAAGAATTGACTGACGAAGACTAATTTGAAATTAAACCCTTACTAATTTCCTTGCTAATATCATAAAAGCGAAAGTAAGTTTGTTTGTTTGTTACGTCTTCACGCCTAAATGGCTAAACCTATTTTGATACAGAGATAATTGGCACCCTGGAGACGGATATAGGATATTTTATTAAAAAAAAGATTGAGATATAGGGGAGAACGAGGGAAGAAATGGAAAACTTATCATTGCTATTACAATAAATAAGGCGCAAAGGCAAAAACAACAGGTAGCAGGCATCTGTAAATCAGGAAAAGGAAAGTGTGTTACCCCGAAATTAACGCGAGCGAAGGCGCGGGCAAAAGTTAGGTTAATTATAAAACTTATCTTTACATATATAGTATATAGAATATTCTTTATAATGTCTACCATACAAATTACAAGAATAACAGTATACAATTTATAATACGGTGACACAATGGGCGGTGTCATCGCTAAAAGCGAACTTTTCAAGAACTTAAGATGGACTTATAGTAGGAGAGACAATACGGTAGGTAGTCTGTGGTGTTTCATTACTTAGTTTAGTTATATAATTGTAAATATTGGATTATATAAAATAAATGCTGAACTAAAATATTATTTTTTATTTCTGGGACATCAAATAATAAATAAAAAAATATATATATCTTGGGACAACTCACACACGGCTATCTGATCCCAAGCTAAGCAGATCTTGTGTTATGGTAACCAGACAACTGATATACATACATATATAATTTATAAATACATACATATCATAGATAAATCACACCCAGACACAGAACAAACAATCATGCTCATCACACAAAGTTTGTCCTGGGTGGGAATCGAACCCACGACCTCCGGCTCAGCAGTCAGGGCCACTAACCACTAGACCAACAGGCCCGTCAAATTCCTAATTAATTTTATTTTTGACACAACAAGATCCATGGGTTGTTAGTAAATTAATAAATAACTTGTTATCATGATATGGTGGTATATGGCGTAAGTACCAAATACCCTTTACACAAGAAATGTTACAATTGTGTTATCTTTCCTCTAAAGTTCTTAGGATACTGTTGCGACTATCTCTCACTCAACTGAGCAATGAAGCACTTTTTTCGTGCACAATTGCGTAAAACCCGTCAGTATGAGCTTGCGCAAATATTTTAGCCATTTAGGTGTGAAGAAGTATCAAACAAACAAACTCACTTTCGCTTTTATAATATTAGTAAGGATTCTTCTATTTATTAAAAAAAAATGAATCTATATAGTTTTGTTTGGGGTGGGGTGTTTTATAGTTAAATCAGCTAGGAATGATGATTACTAAAACCTCTTAAAGGATCTAGGTCAA
This sequence comes from Ochropleura leucogaster, assembly GCA_958449745.1. Taxonomy (NCBI): domain Eukaryota; kingdom Metazoa; phylum Arthropoda; class Insecta; order Lepidoptera; family Noctuidae; genus Ochropleura; species Ochropleura leucogaster. The sequence goes on along the minus strand of OY288221.1, from coordinate 4,254,680 downwards.
CTGAACCTGTAACCCTAGATATTAAAGAACCTAGGGACAGTATTTAGAAACAAATCTCACTCGTGGTCTTAAGAAAAAACTCGGTCTCAACATGAAACCATAAATACTTCCCTATGAGATGTCTGACCTCCTACTCTCATTCCACACTCCATCCTAAACGGTTGAGAAAGGAATGTATGACCTCATTCACGAAGAAAACCGACTCTTGCAACTCTTACTATTTCGCTTATTTCTGCTCAATACCCAAATATCAGACGTTGGCAACACAGCCCCAAAATTAAAGTGGAACTGGGCTGGCCACATCTGCCGCATGTCGCAACAAAATTGGGCCCAACTATCAACCGATTGGGTTCCGAACAACAGGACCCGGCGACGCGGTAGGCCCAGAAGGAGATGGCGTGACGAGCTAGACTTCCACGAAAAGGACTGGGTCTCATTAGCAAAAGACAGAAAAAAATTGGAGGAAGGAAGGGAGGCCTTTGCCCTGCATTGGGACACAAGTGGGTCATAATAAATAATTTCTGCTCAAACATCTCCGATAATTCTCTTCGGTATGGAAAATAAATGAAAAGCAAAAAACACTAGTGCTTCACCTCAGCTCACTCACATATTTTCAATCATTATAAAAGCAAAAGCAAGTTTGTTTGTTACATTTTCACATGACTGAACCGATTTTTATGAATTTTGGTGTAGAGATAGTTGGGAACCAGTAGACGGACATATGCTATTTTTTTAAATAAAAAATACTGAGAAGTGAGGAAGAAAGAGGGAAGGAAAGGAAAAAAATAGTTGCAATATTACAAATCGATAAGTCGAAATCAACTAGAATTACAAATCAACTAGGTCAAAAACTGTAGGTAGCAGATACTGTGATAAACCGATTTTGACGCGAGCGAAGTTGCGGACAAAAGCTAGTACATTTATATTTCCAAGAATCGTCACTTCTTGAAATGGTAACAGAATTTTCCAACAAACGTAAATTGGATTCCATGATTGAAAACCTACACTGAACGAATGAAAGGAATCTGTGAACGAGCGGTAGAGCGAATGAAAAACAACAAAGAATGAATGACATGACCATTGACCGATGCAGACTGGATCGCTTTAAAAAAAAGAAACATTTAAGTTCATTTAGATGAATGTATATTTTAAAAAGTCTAAGCAACACATACTTTTTTAAATTATTATATCACTAGTTTTTGTCCGCGGCTTTGCTTGCGTTAAATTCGGTATAACACAGGACCTGCTTGCTACCTGCAGCTTTTGCCCTTGCGCCTTATTGATTTGTAATAGCAACGCTAAGTTTTTTATTTTCTTTTCTCGTTCTCCCTTATATCCCACTTTTTTAAATAAAAATATATATGTCCGTCTCCTGGTTCCCAACTATCTCTGTACCAAAATTCATGAAAATCGGTTTAGCCATTAAAGCGTGAAGAGGTAACAAACAAACAAACAGACTCACTTTCGCTTTTATAATATTATAGTAAGGAAGTAAGAATTTCTTACCAAGTAGGTTATACCAATAGAACTCTTTTTTTCTAGAAGACATGCTGGCTGGTTGTAAAAAACTTTATTGATGTGTGAAATTAAAATATAAATACAAAGTATAGTGTGTAATGGTAGCTAATTACTTTTTTTAGACTTCTTAAGTTATCATTATCACAGAAAAATCTCGCACAAAGAATTGCATATTTGTGAGACATTAATGTAAGGACTTGAAAATAATATGCATCTTGTACTTAGACAACTTGCTGCCATCTTTTTAGGGTTCCGTAGTCATCTAGGAACCCTTATAGTTTCGCCATGTCTGTCTGTCCGTCCGTCCGTCCGTCCGTCCGTCCGTCCGTCCTCGCTTAATCTCTGTGACCGTTAGCACTAGAAAGCTGAAATTTGGTACCAATATGTATATCAATCACGCCGACAAAGTGGTAAAATAAAAATTTGAAAAAAATGTTTTATTAGGGTAGCCACCCTATATGTAAAGTGGGAAGTGATTTTTTTTTAAATTTCAACCCTAACGTGTGATGTATTGTTGGAAAGGTATTTAAAAATGAATAGGGGTTTACTAAAATCATTTATTGATTATGTCATTAATTTCGGAAATAATCGCTCCAAAAGTAAAAAACAATGTGTCCCCCCCCCTCTAACTTTTGAACCATAAGTTTAGAAAATATGAAAAAAATCTGAAAAGTAGAACTTTATAAGGACTTTCTATGAAAATTATTTTGAACTTGATTGACACAACAGTTTTTGTACAAAAAAAAAAGTTGTACAAAATAATTTCTGGACTAAGTTTGTAGTATAATCGTATATGCAAGCATTTTTTGTAAATTTGTTTACATATTTTATTATCCTGAACGTATCTTTTTTCAAACAAAAAAAGAGTTATTGAAATCGGTTCTCGCAATCCAAAATTACCACCGAAATTGCACGTCTTTGTATTAATTAGTAACCCAATTCCCCGAGAGATGGCGCTGTAGGTACTTATTACATTGGATCGGGTATTACCGAATTGTTCGGTTGGCCTCATAACTGGGAACACTTATTGTGACGGACGGGAAACTACGGAACCCTACACTGAGCGTGGCCCGACACGCTCTTGGCCGGTTTTTTAATAACCTTTTACCTTTTTTTTCGTTCTTTGTTTTCTGGCACAGCGAACCGCAAAACGTGAAAACGATTGAAGAAACGTTTCCTAAGCCATGTTTCTGGGGTGCAAAGTCAGAAAACCTCCACGTGTGCCTAGTGGCTGCTGCCCTCCTCGATCCGTTGAGTGGGAGCAGCAGTTGCTGGGCCGGTGCACCCTGGGCGCGGACAGTGGCATTCCCCGAGTAACGGGGAGAAATTCCTATCCCTTGGGGAAGACCACTGTCCGTGGCGAATATTCTGACGTGGGAGGGGTCCAACCCGGACCACCGGTGCGTTGTTCCGCGTGACCCTCTGATAAGCAGAGGGCACAGCGGAGGAGCAAGGGCGGGCTCGGTGTGCACTCACCATGCCCCGAGCAGACAGAGGAAGCACTCCTTCTCTGTCCCCGTCGATATCGTAACCCCAAACGGATTGTCGTGGATCACGACTCGCGTTGGGACCGAAGGTCTTGGCTTAACCGCCCGGACCGCGAGGTAGAAAACCTCTATAAAAAATCACCCCGAATCTCAAGCGCCGGCGCACCGCGAGGAGATGAATGGCTGACGGGTATTTCAGTCGTTAGTGCGCCCCGCCAGGGAACTAGCCGACCTCTGGTGACCACTCGTAGGCTATCGAGAGTGGGAGACAGGGACCTCACCCTTCAAAGGAACAAAAAACCATGGAACACAAGATGATTGAAAAAACGATACCCCAGGGCGGTACCAGCTGCTTAGCAGTTGGGGAGTCCGCCACGGTTCCTTCGGGGCCGTCAAGCCCTTCGTACTCTGGGGGGGCTAACAAGCATCTTCCGCTTGCCATTGGCAACAAGAGCCGAGGAGGCTCCACTAGGTCACGGTCTGTCGAAGACCTGACCTCTTGTCAGGTGCCCGACCGAGAATCGGGTGACGAAGAGAGGGAGGACATGAATGCGGAGTGCGAGTCCGACACCGCATCGAGTGTGGTGAGCGCGGGAAGCTCAGCGAGCTCCCGCCGCGAAAGGGCCGGAGCTGCTACGAGGGCGGACGCTAAGTCCTACCTCAAGCGGCCCAGGCAGGTGGACGACCAGGGGTCGACCACCGAAGGGGAGCTGGCTTCGGCACGCAAGATCCCCACTAGCAAGCGCGGTGGAGTGCGCGAGCGCGGTGGAGTGCGTGGCCGTGGCCGAGGCAAGGGCGAGGGCCCTCTGACCCAGAAGGCTGGTGAGTCTGGGGGGCCCCTGGACGATTCCGACCCTGAGGAGGTCTCCCCGAGCGCGGAGGCAAGTGCAGATGGCGGCTCCAACCAGGAGCGTAAGGCCAGATTTGCGGAGGTAGTGGAGGCCGCGGTCAAGGACGTGGCCCACAAAATTAAGAAGGCCTCCAAATTTAAGGCCGTGGGCACGGCCGCGGCCACCATAATCGCGGCAGCAGAGGCCAGTTTCGCGCCCCCTCCTGCGTCAGACGAGGTGGCCCAACTGCGGGCGGAGGTGGCCCGCCTGACAGTCGCCACGGAGCTCCTCTTAGAGGAGAACCGCAAGCTGCAGGCAGACCTGGCCAGCTTGCGTGGAGCCGGTTCCCCGGGGGCACCCAAAAAGGGGCCACAGCAGCAGACGAGCCATGCCGAGCCGGTTGAGAACCAAATTCTCAAACTGGTTCGGCAAGAGATGGCTGCCTTCCAGGCGCGGTTCTCCGTCCTGGAGGCCAAAGTGCTGCGCCCGCCTCTGGCGGCAAGTCAGGCGCCAACCAAGGCGGCAAGCAAAGGCCGGGGGCCGGCTTCGTACTCGGCCGCGGCCGCCTCTGGCCTGAAGCCTCCTAGCCAGCCCACTAGAGTGCCGGCTGCGCCGGTCCCGACGGCACCGGCTAGAACGACGCAGGCCGCGCCGAAACCGGCGCAGGCCGCGCCGCCGAAACCGGCGCAGACCACGGCGAAACCGGCCCCGGCAAGTGCGGCGCCGGCTAGGAAAGCCCCTAAAAAGGGCAAAGCGGCGAAGACGCCAGCGCCAGCCGCCGCCACCGCCCCCTCGCCTGACTCTCCGACGGCCGAAGCCGGGTGGGAGGTGGTCGGGGAGAAGAGGAGGGGGCGCAAGGCGGCCAAAGCGGCGAAGAAGAAGGCGCAGAAGAAGCGGCAGCGAAACGGCGCGGCTAGGCTTCGCGCCCCGAAGACCGCAGCTGTAGTGCTTACACTACAGCCGGAAGCGGAACAGAGGGCCGTGACCTACCGCGACGTGCTCGCTAAGGCGAAAGCGGCGGTGGACCTGCAGGAGCTCGGGATCACCGGGGGCCTCCGGCTCAGAGTCACAGCGACTGGGGCTCGGATGCTGGAGATACCCGGTGCAGCAAACAGCTCGTCCGCCGACGCCCTGGCTGAAAAGCTCAGGGCGTCCCTAGATGCGGACGAGGCCCGAGTGTCCAGGCCTGTCAAGTGCGCAAGTCTGCGCATTTCAGGCCTGGACGACTCCGTGGTGGAAGAGGAGGTGGTGGCTGCCGTCGTCAGGACTGGTGGGTGCCCTGCCGACCAGGTGAAGGCAGTGGGCACCGTACGTCCTGACTACGGGGGCATGCGAACTGTGACGGTTAGCTGCCCCGTGACGGCGGCCAAAAAGATCGTGGAGGGCCGAAGGCTCCTGGTGGGCTGGGTCTCCGCGCAGGTCAAACTGCTGGAGCCCAGACCTCTGAGGTGCTTCCGCTGTCACGTGGGTCACCACGTGGCAGTCAAGTGCTCGGAGGTGGACCGCAGCCGCCTGTGCTTCCGCTGCGGTCAGCCCGGTCACAAGGCCGTGACCTGCGACGCCGCGCCGCACTGCGACGCATGTGCGACGGCGGCCAGGCCGGCCGATCACCGGGCGGGAGGCAAGGCCTGCGCACCACCCGCCAAAACCAGGGGCAGGGGAAGGTCCTCCGCGACCACCGCCACCAACGCCGCCGCCGCAGCTGTCGCCGCTGCTGCCGCCGCTAGCACTGCCGCCGCTGACGCCACAGCGGCGGCAGCCGGACCAACAGAGGGAGCCCAGGAGGGGGCTGTAATGGAGTGCCAATAACGGCCCCATTGCGCCTCCTCCAGGCGAATATCAACCACTGCGCCTGCGCTCAGGATCTCCTGCTCCAGAGCATGGCGCAGTGGTCGATTCATATCGCCGTGGTCGCTGAGCCGTACTTTGTCCTCCCCAGGGACGACTGGGTTGAGGACCTGAGCGGCTCGGTGACCATCATCTCGTCGGCCGCCGCCGGTACCCCGTCCTTCGAGGGTGTCAGGAAGGGTCAGGGGTGCGTCGCTGCACGGTTCGGGGATATGGTCGTAGCGGGCGTCTACTTCTCCCCGAGCCGAACTCTCGCCGAGTTCCACAACTCCCTCAGAGAGTTGACCGTCGTCGTCGGTAACCCCTCCCTCCCCGTGCTAGTGCTCGGGGACTTCAACGCCAAGAACTTGGCTTGGGGTTCTCGCTACACGGATGTGCGGGGAAGGATGGTGGAGGACTGGGCACTGGAGACAGGCCTGGTCGTCCTAAATCGGGGTTCTGTCCCCACGTGTGTGCGGATGCGGGGCGAGTCTGTGGTGGACATTTCGTTCGCGAGCCCCGCTCTGTCGCCGCGTGTCGTCGACTGGCGCGTCATGGAGGAGGTGGAGACCTACTCCGATCACCGGTATATCCGGCTCGACGTCTCCACCCAGACCTCCAGCGCGCCGGTCCTACAGGCCCCGAGTGGTCCGCGTTGGGCGCTGAAACAGCTGGACCGGGAGCTCCTCCTGGAAGCCTCGATCGTGCAGGCCTGGGTGTCATCACCGGACAGGCCTGCCAACACTAACCACGAGGCGGACTGGTTCCAGGAGGCCATGTCTGAGATCTGTGACGTGGCAATGCCCCGAGTCCGGCCTGGAAGCGCCCGGCGTCAGGTGTACTGGTGGTCGCGCGAGCTGACGGCACTGCGAGAGGCATGCGTCGCTGCGCGACACCGGTACGCCAGGCACCGCAGGCTCCGCATCAGAGCAGCCATTGAGGCGGAGCTATATGAGGGGTACAGAGCGGCGAAGACCGCCCTCCTAGAAGGTGTCTTGCGGGCCAAGGATCTGGCCCGCGAGGAGATGCTGGAGTCTCTGGACGGGGATCCGTGGGGGCGCCCATACAAGATGGTGCGGGATAAACTCCGCACCAGGGCCCCCCCGCTGACGCAGAGTCTCCGGCCCCAACTAGTTGAGGATGTGGTGAGCGCTCTGTTCCCTTCGCGAGGGGAGCATGCTCCTCCGCCCATGGCTCCGCCGCTTGCGGTGCCACAAGCGGACCACGAGGACAACGACGACGACGACGTTCCGGAGGTGACTGGGGTGGATCTGAGAGCGGCGGTGGGCAGGCTGAAAGCCAAAAACACCGCCCCGGGACCCGACGGCTTGCATGGCAAAGCCTGGGTCCTGGCCCTGGAGGCTCTCGGGCCCCGACTACTAGGGCTCCTAAGCGCATGCTTGGAGAGAGGCCAGTTCCCACTTCGTTGGAAGACGGGGAAGCTGGTCCTCATTCAGAAGCCGGGGCGCCCTGCGGACTCTCCGTCCGCATTCCGGCCCATTGTGCTGCTCGACGAGGTGGGCAAGCTCTTTGAAAGAGTAATTGCAAACCGCCTCGTCGGGCACCTTGTGGGGACGGGGCCGGATCTTGCGGAGCACCAGTATGGTTTCCGCAAGGGGCGCTCGACGGTGGACGCCATCATGCGCGTGAGAGCCCTCACGACGGGGGCTGCAGTGTCCAGGGGTGGGGTTGTCGTGGCGGTGTCTCTCGACATCGCCAACGCGTTTAACACCATGCCCTGGGGCTGCATCAGGGAGGCACTCCAATACCACCGGATGCCGACCTATCTTCGTCGTGTGGTCGGGGCATATCTGACGGACAGGGCCGTCATATACCCCGGTCGCTCTGGAGAGTGGAACCGGCGAGAGATGTCGTGCGGTGTCCCGCAGGGATCGGTCTTGGGGCCGCTCCTGTGGGACATCGGTTACGACTGGGTGCTGCGCGCCGACCTCCCCAGCGGCGTCAGTGTAGTTTGCTACGCTGACGACACGCTCGTCCTGGCTCAGGGGGGGTCGCACCAGGCGGCGGCCGACAATATGACACGCGGGGTTGAGATAGTCGTGGAGAGGATCCGGCTACTGGGTCTCGAGGTGGCCTTGCACAAATCCGAGGCCATGGTTTTTCATGGCCGCGGAAACACGCCACCGTCGGGATCCCAGTTGACGGTAGGAGGGGTTCGCATCGGCGTCGGGTCGACGATGAAGTACCTGGGAATCGTCCTCGACAGCCGGTGGAACTTCGTCGAACACTTCCGACGTTTGGCTCCCAAGCTCGAGCGGACGGGGGCTGCTTTCAAGCGGCTCCTGCCCAATCTCAAGGGGCCAAACGCCTCCTGCCGTAGGCTCTATGCCGGAGTCGTGCGGTCCATGGCCCTTTACGGGGCCCCAGTATGGGCGCGTTCTTTAGGGCGGCGCGCCGCCCACTATCTGAACGCGCCCCAAAGGGTGGTGGCCATACGGCTTGTCCGGGGCTACCGCACGATCTCCGGCGAGGCAGCAAGCCTCCTTGCCGGACTGCCACCGTGGGATCTGGAGGCGATAGTCCTCGCGCGCCTGTTTGAGTGGCGCGCGGAGGCACTACACCGGGGGGAAAACCCACTGCCGCGGCAAGTTGCCGCTCGGCGGGCAGACCTCCGGTGCGATCTCATGGTGGCATGGAGAGAGCGACTGTCGCAACCCCGTGCAGGGCACGCTACAATAGTGGCGGTAAGTCCCCTCTTTGAGGAGTGGCTGGAGAGGCGTCATGGCGTCCTCACCTACCGCCTGACGCAGGTCCTCACCGGACACGGAAGTTTCGGGAGGTTCCTGCACATCATCGGGCGGGAGGAAGCGCCCGGGTGTCACCATTGTGACGATCGCCCGGAGGACACGGTGGAGCACACAGTGGCGATCTGCCCGGCTTGGGCGGAGCACCGCCGTGCCCTCGTAGAGGCGATCGGCGGCGGCGATCTCTCGCGTCCGGCCCTGGTTCAGGCCATGGTCCGGAGCGAGAGGGAATGGAAAGCGGTCACCACCTTCTGCGAAGCAGTAATGTTAGCGAAGGAGGTGGCCGGGCGTTTGAGGGAAAGAACATCTGCCCAACCCAGCCGCCGCGGGAGACGCCCATGGCGCCGGGCGCCGCGAGACGACTTCCGGCCACCGTAGATGCGGGCCTGTGGGCGGTGAGCAATGGGTAGTTCACCGTCCGTCCGTCGATTGACGACAGGCCGTGTCGACGGCGCGTTCGTGTTTCACGCGCGCCTCAAAGAGAGTCAGCAAAGCAGAGGGGCTTGCCAGAGCCTCTGCCTGCCGGGGTTGCGGGTTGTTCGAAAGAGATACCGCGGCCTCGGAACGTAAAGGGCAATAGAAGAAACATGGGTGGGTTTTAGTCAGTACAAGTCTGACATGCCCCCCCGCTCCACCCAGAGCGGGGGAAGTCATTGGATGATTTCCCACCCGAAAAAAAAAAAAAAAAAAAAAAAAAAAGCCATGTTTCTAAGGAGGTGGCCGGGCGTTTGAGGGAGAGAACCTCAAACCAATCGGGTGCCGCGAGACTACTTCCGGCCACCGTAGATACGGGCCTGTGCACGGCGAGCAATGGGTAGCTCACCGTCCGTCCGTCTATTGACGACAGGCCGAGTCGACAGCGCACCCGTGTTTCACGCGCGCCTCAAAGAGATGTCAGCAAAGCAAAGGGGCTTGCCAGAGCCTCCGCCTGCCGGGGTTGCGGTTTGTTCGAAAGAGTTACCGCGGCCCCGGAACATAAAGGGCAATAGAAGGAACATGGGTGGGTTTTCGTCAGTAAAAGTCTGACACGCCCCCCCGCTCCGCCAGAGTGGGGGGAGTTATTTGATGATTTCCCAGCCCAAAAAAAAGCCATATTTCTAGCTTAAATCTGCTTAACAGTTTTAGATTTTAAACAAAGATGGAATAGCAAACAAAGCAAAGAAACAAAGATAAATAAAAGATTTTTCTTTTATGTTTGTTGTTAAATTCAACGCTACGTTAAATTAATAGCCACAAGTGTGAAATGCGTACAGCGAGGAGCGAGGATAAGTGGTAGTGAGCGCTGGACAACATGTAATTGCGTCTGTGGTCTATGTCAGAGACAACTTAAGGCGCGGCAATAAGCTAATCTTTAGGTATTCGCGGAAGTGAGGCTGGCTGCATACTAGGCATGGCCTAGTAGACATAAGTACACGACAGTATTGCATCGAAAAATAAAAATAAGGTCGAAAATATTTCGGTGTTTGATTTTATTTAAATATCATGTACGCCAAAGTGTAGGCCATTTTGCAGTTTTAATTGAATATAAAAAAATGCAGTTCCGTGTTTATTTTTTTTTAGATAATATCTCTTTAGTCTATAACATTTCCTATGTTATAGATATAAAAAAAATGATGGTTGTCTTACCTACTAACCTAAACGCTTATTTCTCCTTCCTCGTACCACAACAACGACTCAGAAATAATAGTAGTTGTTGCTTCTCTCTCAAGCACATTAATAAGATATTATCTCACTCCTAGCATGTTCCTGTGTAATTGCTTATCTGTGAGCCTGATGCTTCTTCTTTTGTTTCAAGTGATCTGTGGTCCAGCTTTATCTAGAGTTTGTTTAAAATTAGAACAAATTGTTGAATGGAAAACAGAAGAATTCTTGTTGCGAAATGGTTTTCAAGGACAAGCTGTTGCCCGTGGTTTCGCTCGCGTTTGTTATCTAATATATAAAATTCTCGTGTAACAGTTTTCGTTCCAATACTCCTCCGAAACGGCTGCACCGATTTAAAAGAATTTTTGTGTACATATCGGGTAGGTCTGAGAATCGGCCAACATCTATTTTTCATACCCCTAAGTGAGCAGCGGGTGAAACCGCTGGGCACAGCTAGTAATAATTAGAATGTCACTGTCACTGACTGTCTCATTGGTCTAGTAGTCGATAGTCTACTAGGTACTAGGTTCGATTCCTGGCTTAAGTAAAGTGTTATTGGGTTTTTCTTTTAGGTTTTCTCAGTAGCAGCAATTGAGTCTGGATTGGTGTTCGTTTGATGACAATAGACTATAACATGGGATTTTTTTTCTAATTATAGTTTTCAAATCAAAAGCACAAAGGTTTGTTTTAAATAATTGTTTTCAAGGATTACTGTTGTCCTTATCACTTGACAAAAAATATAAGTAATGACAGTTTTGACTTGTACAGACGCCAGCAGGTCAAGCTACCCGAAACTGACAATTTTTCCCAATGAACCTTGAACCTAATACTTTAGAAATGAAGTCGAAAATCTATCAAAGAAATCTGACAGATTGTAGTAGCTTGATGTGCAGGCGTCTGTACACACGGCGAAACAGTAAGCTACATATTTCCAGTATAGATACCATTAACATTTTAATTTAATTGCTGTTTTTAAAATTGTATGTGTTTTTGATTATTTTACTTCTTTTTGATTTATTTTAACGTGTAATTTGTTGTTTTGTTGTCATTATGGACTGTATGTCTTAAATAAATACCGCTGTCTAACCGTATATCCGTCTGTCACCAGTCTATTTCCCATTAACCATTGCTGTTTTTATAGATATTAATACGGAAACCTTCGTGCGCAAGTCCAAATCGCACTTGGCCGATAACAGTTTTGTAAATAGTCTTAATTTTGACCTCAACCTTGATTAAGGAAAAATATGAGATCGACTTGTTTTTCTAATGAGAATAATGGAATAACTTCGCTCCGCCCAGAGCGGGGGAGCGTAGCAGACTTGTACTGACCTATCTATCTCTTTCGATTCATTCTTCTCCATAGAGATCTACGCTTTGGAATGGGCAACTACAGTACTTTCATAAGTTATTATTCCTTGTGACTGAGACTGTAGCACCATCTTCCTTCCTTTTTTTAATGGTAGTGGTTTGGCACACCGCAGAATAAAATAAGATTAATTGATCAAATTAAATTAATTTTTTTAAAATAATAATTATGTAAAATCCGTTTTCTGAGGAATTGTAGTTCCTACTCTATGTTCAATGCATGCCGTGGCAGACTTTAATTAAGGCTACACTACATTTTGTAAAGATGTGAGCGTTTTAACATGTATGTCGGTGTAGCTGTGTTGGTTGTCCTTAAATAAATAAAATAAAATCTTTTTTTTTTGTTTTTATGACAATCAATAGCGCCTGTTATGGTATAATAATTGTAATAAAAACTTTGAATTTGAGTTTGTACCACTCCTAACCTCGGCAGGCGGCTAGTTTTGCGTACCCTAAACTAACTATTTTTACTTCATATTGACCCAACAAATAATATGTTTCTGAACCGACTATCATTTCACCCGAACATACCGTTCATCGACGAGGTACATACATTAGAAACTTTTCCATTGCAATCTTTCAACGGAGCATTTTATAGTAACTATGTGTAGCCACGCTGTACAACAACCAATATACTTTTATTGGAATTGCTTCAGTTCCCCACGAACTTTTATAAACAGAAGCTAGCCATTTTCAAATTTGCACTTTATTGCAGGGCACTTCATGTTTTATTTTCGAGACGTAGGAGAAATTTTATTCGTTTTCGATGCCTGTATTTACACGCATAACATAACTGTAGTACCCGAAACGTAAGGCATAGATAACTAGCTTCTGCCCGCGACTTCGTCCGCGTGGTACCTATAGTTACTTTGGGCTAACGCTTACTTCAACCCGCGTGATGATCGAAAAAAATAATATATATCTTTCTTTCCCCTTTTCTTCCCTCTTTCTTCCCCTTTTCTCTTATTCATCTTACTAATATTATGTTACTCTTTCACGTCAAAACGGATGAACAGATCTTGATGAAATTTGGCACAGAGGTAGAGGGGACCCTGGAAACGGACAGAGGCTAAAACAAGTGAGAAAAGGGGAATAAAAAGGGAGAGAAAGTCTACCTCTGTGCCAAATTTCATCAAAATCCGTTCAGACCTGTAGTGTATCTATTTAATAGATATGTAAACACTGTCTCACACACACAAGTGGTCGGGTAGCTGTCACATATGTCAACTGTCAGTCATCACGGTTGGCGGGAAAGTGGCAAGGTGAAGCGGACCTGGAACGAGGCCTTGGTTGTGCTGGTGAGCTTGTGATAAGTGATATATAGTGTTATCAGCCCTGCTGGCCCTGCTAGAAACTAAACACTACAAGTACTAAACACTACAAGACCTTTGACGTGAAAGAAATACAAACATCCATACATCCGTCCTCACAAACATTCGCATTTATTTATTTATTTATTTATTTATTTATTTAAATCGAACACAAAGATTCATATTTTTGTTAGTAGCACTTACAAACCTATGTTAATAATATATAAAATCAAGAAAATTAAAAGTAAAATTATCAAAATTAAATTTAAAATCAAATTAAAAAAAAAAAAATACATTAAAAATTAAATCATTAAAATTAAAGACAAAATTAAATTACAATCACAATAAAATGTATAGATGAAATATAAAAACATGACATTAAATAAAGTTATCAAAATTACATTATAATCAAAAATCAAAATTAAAACATTAAAATTAAATCTGAACATTAAAATTGAATACAAAATTACATTACAATACATTATTATTTATAATATGAGTAGGATTATAATATTATTAAAATGTAATATTAATCTTAGACTAGTTTAATCCAGTCTTTCATCAGAATCGGCACCAATAATATTGTCACAAAGATTAAAAATGCTTATCAAAAGAACCAACGCCTACATCCCTCCATTCAAACATATTGATCATCCATCGAAATGAGAATGAATGATGAGTTTCCATATTTGATTTTACAAGCCGCTGGGCTGCGAACATATGACGCTGAAGTCGATCGGGTGTTATAAGCCGTGATTGTATCTATAGACACACTTTATCATTGTCAAATGGTTTTATTTTTGTGGTGCAAGTAATTTTTTTTTTGATTATGGGAAATCATCAAATAACTTCCCGCGGAGTGGAGACGAGTCAGACTTGTACTGACTTAAACCTATTTTTTTTTTCGTGTGGAAATCCTCAATGGATGTACTCCGCCTTTGCGGGGGGGTCTGTCAGACTCCTACTGACTAAAACCACACGGTGTTCCTTCTCGTCACTTCTGGCTGGGGTGCGGGGCCACATTTGCATTCTACACAATCCCCCCAGAAACCCACCTATATTCCATCTTTTGCCCTTTAAATTCCTTCCACAACCTCGACTGGTGATGGCCCTGGCAGACCCCTCTGCTTTGCTGACATCTCTTTGAACGTTCACACGGCCACTCAGCGGCCGGATGGTGAGCTAAAAACACACTTTTTGTAACAAACGAAAAATATCTGCAAATCAGGAAAGAGGAACTGAGTTACCCCGAATTCAAAGCTGATAAGGAATGATAAGACTTATCAGTCGCCGTATCCAGAGACTTGCACCAAACTACCTGAAACAATACATAAACAGATACTATTATTGATCCCTTTTATCACGGAAATGCTAACAACCCTTATCTTTGCCGTATTGTTTCAATACCCCCCTTGTTTGTAGGCTGTACTGATTTAATTTATTGGGTAGTGTATTTGTTTCCGATAGTTATTTGTGGGGCCTAGCACTTGAAAGGTTCTCTTACTATAAAAGCGAAAGTAAGTTTGTTTGTTACCTCTTCACGCTTTAATGGCTAAACCGATTGTAATGAATTTTGGTACATAGATAGTTGGGACCCTGGAAACGGACATAGGCTATATAAAAAAAAAGATTGAGATATGAGGGAGAAAGAGAAAAGAAAAAGGAACACCTTTGCTAAGGAAGCTTTGCTATTACAATAAATAAGGCGCAAGGGCAAAAGCTACAGGTAGCAGGTACCTGCAAATCAGGAAAGGGGAAGTGTGTTACCCAAATTTAACGCGAACGAAGCCGCGGGCAAAAGCTACAAAAAATACAATTTACCAAAAAAAAGTTCCGTAAATCGCTCCACGAATCAATGGGGACCTCTCTAACGACATAATAAAATATCAATAACTAGTGATGTCCCTTCGCATAGCGTAAACGATTTAGACATTAGGGTTGGGTAAGGGTTGGCAATTTATGATATCTATCATTGTGGTGCTGTAGATGTGGATCAAGGATTTTGTAATAGAATACATTCGATTCTGTTATTGAAAATGTGGGTCAAGAACATGTGTGATGGTGCGCTGTATGATTCGCAATACTTGAATGTGCACTAAGCAAAGAGAGTTGTAACGTAATTTCTCAACAGTGTGACCAACTATCAGTTTAATTTAAAAAAAAAAACTTGAGAGGCGTCAAGGGACATCCGGATGGGACGAAGTTATTATTTATTATGTAAAAAAATCCTGTATGCACTCAATAAAAATATTCGTCGCGACACCACACTGTTCAATGCGAAATAGAAAGATGAAACAAAAATAACTGGCTTGCTTTCTATGAGAAAGAAAGAGAGACAGACAGAGAACAACGGACAATAGTAAGTCACAGGACATTAGTTTTAATTTTCAGCATTTTCTACATAATGGAGATTAATAAGCTGGCAGCAACAGGTAAATGAACCCGCATCGGTATTAACACTGAACACAGAATGCCAACTCGCTACTTCAAAACCTTTGCCGGATTCGCTCCTTCAAAAAAAGGACCTTCCTTCCTCAATTCTATTGAATTCTCTGTTTGCTTCACGATTTCTCCATCACTTGTGGGCCGATTAATACATAATTTTCTTATAATGCATGTTGCCGATATGATAAATCTCTTAGTATGATAACCGATTAGAATTAGTGTGGGAAACCATCATACTATAACTAAAAAGGAGGCTGAAATAAAAAAAAATACAATTTTGTCAAAAAAAAAAACAATTTACAAAAAAAAACCACCATGAGATTTTTCATCAACATAAGATTTTTTTCGCCACCGATTGCCGGAACTTAATTTATTTCACGGTTTTTATTGGAAGTCAGTCTTTTTTAGTTCATCATCAAGCGTGCCATTTTTTGACTACCTACTATGACGTCTTATACACTAAATTTTAGTGATGTGAGTGACGTCTATTTATTGATGGAGGACAGTTCTCTACTATATAAAAATAAGTCGGGTTTTCCTTCCTGACGCTATAACTCCAGAACGCACGAACCGATTTCCACGGTTCTGCATTTGTTGGAAAGGTCCCGGGCTCCGGGAGGTTTATAGCAAAGAAAAGGTAGGGTAGGTAGGAAGGTAAAAAATTGCATAGCAACGCATGCCGGGGCACAGCTAGTACAATATAAATATTACACGCAATTAACCATTTTAAATTTGATATCTAACATCAGACTAGTGGCACACCGATGCAGGCTGATCGGGAAAGTAGCAGCTTGCGATTTTTAACCGAACTTCCCAAAAAGAAAGAGGTTCTCAATTCGGCCGGTATGTTTTTTTCTATGTATGTACATCGATTACGCCGCGGTTAATGGACCGATTCGCGTGATTCTTCTTTTGTTCGACGCGAAATAGGTGCATAGGTGATTCCATAAAAATTTCTTTCGGTTTGGTCCAGTAGTTTTTATTTTATAAGCATTAATGTTATTGATCGTAATTTCAACACGCAAAATGGCACGCGAAGTAGTTACTCTTGCGTTATCTATGTCTATCGATATCTGTGATTTAAACCAATATTAATGATATTCAAAATCAAATTAAACCGTTAGTCTACAACACAAAGTCCTCAATTGATAACGAGGGCTAATTACAACGGTATCACCAATCTATAAGCTTGTTATTACAATATCTAAGAGCATGGTACATCCTCTTACATCTTAATTTCGCGTAGGATGGTAAAACGCTTGAGGTTTCAAGAAGCAGAACTTGTATGAAGCGCTGTTAATTAGAAAAGTTGACATCTATATTATACTAATATTATAAAGCTGAAGAGTTTGTTTGTTTGTTTGTTTGAACGCGCTAATCTCAGGGACTACTGGTTGGAATTGGAAAATTCTTTTAGTGTTGGATAGTCCATTTCTTGAGGAAGG
The DNA here is from genome assembly GCA_958449745.1 of Ochropleura leucogaster. Taxonomy (NCBI): domain Eukaryota; kingdom Metazoa; phylum Arthropoda; class Insecta; order Lepidoptera; family Noctuidae; genus Ochropleura; species Ochropleura leucogaster. The sequence goes on along the minus strand of OY288221.1, from coordinate 4,238,047 downwards.
CTATAGGCTATATAATATTACGCAACGACCAACAGGTGCTGAGCAGCACGGGTGAAACCGTGGGGAACAGCTAGTATTTTATAAGACGAAGGAATACGATATCTTTGAAGATCAACTCTAACTTATAAGCGGCTAAGAGAAAATCAATGTTGCCAATGTGGCAATATCCTGGGTGAGGCAGGTGATATATGCTGTATCATGCTCAATATATGTGTGCGTTGTTGCAGTATTAAGTTTCATATGAATAATGCTTAATACAAAGGTATGGTTGCGAATGGGAAATCATCAAATAACTTTTCACGCCCTAGCCAGAGCGGGAGGGGAGACTTGTACTGACTAAAACCTACCCATGTTCCTTCTTTTGTTTTTTGTATTTAGGGGGCCGCGGTATCTCTTCCGAACAACCCGTAACCCCGGCAGGCGGTAGCCCTGGCAAGCCCCCGCGTGCAACAGTTAGGCCCAGACTCCACCAAAGCGGAGAGCAGCGGAGCGGAGAGGAGATGGGCGGAAACCGACCAATCACATTGCTTTAAATCTACATCGCGTCTCTCATCTTTCCTATGATTGGTTGACTCTTGCACACCTCCTCTCCGCTCCGCTGCTCTCCGCTTTAGTGGAAACCGGGCCTAACGCGCCGTCGACACGGCCTGTCATCATTGATGGACGTACGTTGAGCTACCCATTGCTCAACATCCACAGGCCCTCAGCTACGGTGGCCGAGAGTCGTCTTGCGACGCCCGGAGCGTCTCCCGCCTCGTCTGGGTTGGTTTGAGGTGCGAAGAGAAGGCCTGCTAACACTGCCATGACGTCTTAAAGCAGAATTTATTCCACTGAGGGAAAGAGACAGAGCTATACAGGGTGTCTAGCACCATCTCTTTCTAATACAAGAATAAGAACTGCTATAAGATGTCATGGTAACCCGGCAGTACTGTATATGTGGAAATTAAACAAAATTTAGGCTGTTATGTTTTCCTGTAGAAATACAGCTCAAAGTAATCTACACTGTCTACAAAATAAAATTTCATTTACCGTTTATATTGATCTAAAAACTAAACTGAATAATTGTGAGAAATGGCAGTGTAATTAAATAATAGAAGCGGGTAGCGGCGAGCGGCGCGCAATACCTACCTCCGTCCATGTTTATGATGCCAGACATACCTTTGAAGTGCAGAGCGAACATGGAGTTCGAAAGAATAGAGGAGTCATTTTTTTAAGACGTTGCCCCACTCTAGGAATTTTTCCTGTATCGTGGGTGCCTTTACAAACGTTTAAATTCACATACACAAACAGCCAGACCCGAAACAACTACCTTTAGGCCATACAAATATTTGTTCCGTGCGGGGATCGAACTCGCGACACGCAATGCAGCAGTCAATCGCTCAGTCACTGCGCAAAGAGGATTTGCATCGATAACGATCGTGTTTAATTTAAAAACATGAAAAAACGGAACATTTTTGACATGAAAAAACAGAATCTTCAAATAAAAACTCAAAAATATACCTAAGCCTAACAACGCTAGGGAGAGAACATCTGACAACCCAGCCGCTGCGGGAGACGCCCATGGCGCCGGGCGCCGCGAGACGACTCCCGGCCACCGTAGATGCGGGCCTGTGGGCGGTGAGCAATGGGTAGTTCACCGTCCGTCCGTCGATTGACGACAGGCCGTGTCGACAGCGCGTTCGTGTTTCACGCGCGCCTCAAAGAGAGTCAGCAAAGCAGAAGGGCTTGCCAGAGCCTCCGCCTGCCGGGGTTGCGGGTTGTTCGTAAGAGATTCCGCGACCTCGGAACGTAAAGGGCAATAGAAGGAACATGAACATGGGTGGGTTTTAGTCAGTACAAGTCTGACATGCCCCCGCCCGCTCCGCCCAGAGCAAGGGAAGTCATTGGATGATTTCCCACCCGAAAAAAAAAAAAAGCCTAACAACGCTGTAATCTACTAAAACGTATCTGTCAACAACGTTACGGAAATGACGCAAAAAATTAAACTTCCTCTATCCCTCTTCGTACATACCATCGTTTCATCTCCCCGGTCCATTTACAACGATCTACGTGGTCCATAAAGTCCGCGTATATCTTGTAGCCGGGTATGGCTCGCACCTGCCGGATCAACCGGTCGGCGGGGGATCAACGGTATGTATGACCGTAACCTTTCTTGTGGAAACCGGGTACAATTTAGTGTTGAGATCTAGAAGACTAGGTTTTATAGAAAACGGAAAAGTTTCTTCTCGTTTCCATTGCCAAACGCCCCTCTCCGTAGATTATCCGTAACGTACAACTAACATTATATAAATTGAGATATTTCATCATCTGCCTAGCCTTTTCCCAACTATGTTGGGGTCGGCTTCCAGTCTAACCGGATGCAGCTGAGTATCAGTATTTTACATGGAGCGACTGCCTATCTGACCTCCACAACCCAGTTAATACTGGGTAATTCGATACCCCTTGGTAAGACTGGTTGTCAGACTTTCGGAACACTGACTAACTGTAACGACTGTCAAAGATCTACAAATGACAGCCAGGACCAACGGCTTAACGTGCTTTCCGAGGCACGGAGGAAACTCGGTATGACCAACCTAAGCGCGGCTTAACCTAAAGATTGACCCGAGCGGCTGCTATTTATTTAGCCACGAGCTTCGCCCATATAAATTGAGATATTTGCGAACAATAAAATGAAAATTTAAAAAATGGCTATGGAATTACTTGTTGCTCATCCTTCATGATTGTTTCTTTTTTCATTTATTCCCTTTCATCGATACATCCATCCATCCTCAAAAACTTTCGCATTTTTAATTATTATCAATTAATTAAAGAAAGATTTTTATTAGAGAACATTTTTCTTACAAGTTTACCTATCTCTTTAACTTAAAGTTAGAGTAAAGCTGTTGCATCAACTTAGCCCATTTCGCATTAAAGTCGTTAAGATAACGAGAAATGTACGAAACTGGGATTTAGTAGGATTATCTTGAACCGGGATTATTAAAGCAAGGAAGAAAAATATATTCAAGTATGAGTGCTTTCTGAATTGGTAAAATTGTTTAATCGCTAGTCGCTACGTCCTCGGCTCCAGTATTTTTGTGTTATATGTTAAAATGCGTTTTTTATTTCAATTTAGCTTAAGGGAATTCATTCGCCATAATGAATTTTCTCTGCTCATGGCTCAAAAATAATAGCTAGGTTTCCTGTATGTCTTAGAAAGCACGATAAATAATATTCTCGAAATTATCGATCCCCGCACGGAACAAATATTTGTGTGACCTACAGGTAGTTGTTTCGGGTCTGGCTGTTTGTGTATGTTTGTAAACGCACCCACAACGTTTTGCTAAGAAAGAAGGAACACGGATGAGTTTTATTCAGTAAAAGTCCCCCCCCCCCTCGGCGCAAAGTGAAGGTAGTTATTTGATGATATCCCACCTCTAAAATACTGCTGATTCAATCCAATATTTAACTTTATGGTACCTGTTTTCCGTACAAATATAAACTTAACACAGAATGTAAACAGACTGTTCATTAAACAGTTAACTAAGCATTCTGGTTATTCTAACTAACGAACTGCGTAAAAGGTTTTGTTTGGGAAACTACCCTTTATTTGCGGTTGAGAAATAAACAAATAACTTCCCCAACTCTGGGTGGAGCGGGGAGGAATGTCAGACTTGTACTGACTAAATCCCACCCATGTGTCCTTCTATTGCCCTTTACGTTCCGGGGCCGCGGTATCTCTTTCGAACAACCCGCAACCCCGGCAGGCGGAGGCTCTGGCAAGCCCCTCTTCTTTAACACTGCACCTCGACTCTTAATCGTGTGGGCGACGCGCCTAACGCCCTGTCGACACGGCCTGTCCTTAATAGACGGACGGAAGGTGAGTTACCTATTGCTCACCATCCACAGGCCCGCATCTATGGTGGGAAACAACAATTGTTGGGTGTGAACTGTACGAAAATACTTTCAATGAAAACTTGTTTGATTGATATTTTCTCCCGCTTCGCCTAGAGCGAGGGAAATAATTTGATGATTTATCTTACAGTACGGCCAACGAGAAGCGATACCAAATGTAAACAAAACCCATGCTAAAACCCCATTTAAAATGGCCACCCGAATGTTGGCGAACCCGTCTTATCGTTGTCATGTTTTTACCGGGAGAACGAGACATTACGACAAAGGCACAAGATGGAAAGAGCTAAATATTAGATTGTCAACGCCACAGTTGTTCTTTAGGTTAATGACCTTTCGTATCGCTGCTAGTTGGCCTTACTTTAGCTTAGGTATTGGCTGCAATTATAATATGCAACATTATTTACCCTACTTGTAGAATACTTGTAAATTGTATTTGTTTTTCGGAAGGTGCATATAAACTATTTTTATTATTTTATTTATAATTTCCCATCCTTAAAAACCGGCCAGGAGCGAGTCAGATTCATGCACCAAGGGTTCCGATAAGGACATAAACAGCCATATCTTTTGACTGCGTGGACTTAGAAGGTTAATTTTTTCACAACACAAAAGACTACAAAGTTGAATATATGGTTTTAATTTATCTCTCGATACTTCTACGCGTTTCCAGGATAAAATGTCTTGAAAGACAGACAGACGGACAACAAAATGATCCAATAACGACGTCGAACAATTGACGGCATGGTTGGCGCAGTGGCTGAGCGATTGACTGCTGCGCTGCGTGTCGCTTGTTCAATAGGGTATTTTACTCTATATGAAAGAAATTCTAAAAATATACAATTCAGATAGTTTAGGCAACAAGCAGTCGGAAAATGTTAAATTTAGTTAATAAAATAACTAAATAAATTTTAAAATTGATTTCAAAGTTTTCACTTTTTTTAGTCTGATGATGATTATTACGTGATATGGTCATGCAAATAAAAAGTGACAACTGTCAACTGAGCAACTATTACTATTTTTGTATTATAAAACTTTATATTTTATTTTTATTGAAATAATAGTAATACTACCATGGAAGAAATAAATACTACCATATAATAATACTTTAAACTATAGTGAAAAATACAACTAAATAGAAAGACTAATAATAGCACATTTGTTTACGTGACCAACCGACGTCATGACCACAGAGTAACATGGCGTCAAGCGTTTTTGTGATCTTATGATGTATTTGCGAAAATAGAAATTGTAAAATTGAAATGCAGTTTTATGGCACTTATCGATTGAATTTTTTTTTTGTTTTTTTTTGGTGGTTTACTAGGATTTTTCTTACAAGTTTACCTATCTCTTTAACTTAAAGTTAGAGTAAAGCTGTTGCATCAACTTAGCCCATTTCGCATTAAAGTCGTTAAGATAACGAGAAATGTACGAAACTGGGATTTAGTAGGATTATCTTGAACCGGGATTATTAAAGCAAGGAAGAAAAATATATTCAAGTATGAGTGCTTTCTGAATTGGTAAAATTGTTTAATCGCTAGTCGCTACGTCCTCGGCTCCAGTATTTTTGTGTTATATGTTAAAATGCGTTTTTTATTTCAATTTAGCTTAAGGGAATTCATTCGCCATAATGAATTTTCTCTGCTCATGGCTCAAAAATAATAGCTAGGTTTCCTGTATGTCTTAGAAAGCACGATAAATAATATTCTCGAAATTATCGATCCCCGCACGGAACAAATATTTGTGTGACCTACAGGTAGTTGTTTCGGGTCTGGCTGTTTGTGTATGTTTGTAAACGCACCCACAACGTTTTGCTAAGAAAGAAGGAACACGGATGAGTTTTATTCAGTAAAAGTCCCCCCCCCCCTCGGCGCAAAGTGAAGGTAGTTATTTGATGATATCCCACCTCTAAAATACTGCTGATTCAATCCAATATTTAACTTTATGGTACCTGTTTTCCGTACAAATATAAACTTAACACAGAATGTAAACAGACTGTTCATTAAACAGTTAACTAAGCATTCTGGTTATTCTAACTAACGAACTGCGTAAAAGGTTTTGTTTGGGAAACTACCCTTTATTTGCGGTTGAGAAATAAACAAATAACTTCCCCAACTCTGGGTGGAGCGGGGAGGAATGTCAGACTTGTACTGACTAAATCCCACCCATGTGTCCTTCTATTGCCCTTTACGTTCCGGGGCCGCGGTATCTCTTTCGAACAACCCGCAACCCCGGCAGGCGGAGGCTCTGGCAAGCCCCTCTTCTTTAACACTGCACCTCGACTCTTAATCGTGTGGGCGACGCGCCTAACGCCCTGTCGACACGGCCTGTCCTTAATAGACGGACGGAAGGTGAGTTACCTATTGCTCACCATCCACAGGCCCGCATCTATGGTGGGAAACAACAATTGTTGGGTGTGAACTGTACGAAAATACTTTCAATGAAAACTTGTTTGATTGATATTTTCTCCCGCTTCGCCTAGAGCGAGGGAAATAATTTGATGATTTATCTTACAGTACGGCCAACGAGAAGCGATACCAAATGTAAACAAAACCCATGCTAAAACCCCATTTAAAATGGCCACCCGAATGTTGGCGAACCCGTCTTATCGTTGTCATGTTTTTACCGGGAGAACGAGACATTACGACAAAGGCACAAGATGGAAAGAGCTAAATATTAGATTGTCAACGCCACAGTTGTTCTTTAGGTTAATGACCTTTCGTATCGCTGCTAGTTGGCCTTACTTTAGCTTAGGTATTGGCTGCAATTATAATATGCAACATTATTTACCCTACTTGTAGAATACTTGTAAATTGTATTTGTTTTTCGGAAGGTGCATATAAACTATTTTTATTATTTTATTTATAATTTCCCATCCTTAAAAACCGGCCAGGAGCGAGTCAGATTCATGCACCAAGGGTTCCGATAAGGACATAAACAGCCATATCTTTTGACTGCGTGGACTTAGAAGGTTAATTTTTTCACAACACAAAAGACTACAAAGTTGAATATATGGTTTTAATTTATCTCTCGATACTTCTACGCGTTTCCAGGATAAAATGTCTTGAAAGACAGACAGACGGACAACAAAATGATCCAATAACGACGTCGAACAATTGACGGCATGGTTGGCGCAGTGGCTGAGCGATTGACTGCTGCGCTGCGTGTCGCTTGTTCAATAGGGTATTTTACTCTATATGAAAGAAATTCTAAAAATATACAATTCAGATAGTTTAGGCAACAAGCAGTCGGAAAATGTTAAATTTAGTTAATAAAATAACTAAATAAATTTTAAAATTGATTTCAAAGTTTTCACTTTTTTTAGTCTGATGATGATTATTACGTGATATGGTCATGCAAATAAAAAGTGACAACTGTCAACTGAGCAACTATTACTATTTTTGTATTATAAAACTTTATATTTTATTTTTATTGAAATAATAGTAATACTACCATGGAAGAAATAAATACTACCATATAATAATACTTTAAACTATAGTGAAAAATACAACTAAATAGAAAGACTAATAATAGCACATTTGTTTACGTGACCAACCGACGTCATGACCACAGAGTAACATGGCGTCAAGCGTTTTTGTGATCTTATGATGTATTTGCGAAAATAGAAATTGTAAAATTGAAATGCAGTTTTATGGCACTTATCGATTGAATTTTTTTTTTGTTTTTTTTTGGTGGTTTACTAGGACTCTAAAAAAACAAAATGAGATACTTTTTAAAAATGGGTGTAATACCGTATTCTCGTACGAAACACTACTCGAAACACTACTAGTGTGGGTTAACGTTTCTATAAAATAAGGGTCCGTTTTTTTTCCTTTTAAGGTACGGAACCTTAAGAAGCCGTTGATGGAAAATGTACTAGGTTGCAATACTACCTCCGTTTAAGAAGTAACATGTTGGATAAATAGCTACATCAAGTAAATGCCAAGCATTTATCAAACTGACGGACACTCGATTAAAGATCTCCGGTAGGAAAGTAATTGGAAAGAGGACGACTGGGAGGAAACAGTTGGGTTCTTAAACGGTTTTACTAATCGTTTAAACTAAACCAGGATGGTTTGGTGGTTGTTTCAGTTAACTAACTTACTTTTATTATTTAACTAGCGTCTGTGTGACATAGTTACTTTGGGCTAACGCTTACTTTATCCCGCGTGATGATCAAAAAAAGAAAATTACTCTCCCCTTTTCTTCCCACTTTCTCCCCCTTAACTCACTTTAAAAAAATAGCCTATGTCCGTCTCCAGGGTCTCAACTATCTCTGTACCAAAACTCATCAAAATCGGTTGGGCCATTTAGGCGTGAAGACGTAACAAACAAACAAACTTTCTTTCGTTTTTATAATATTAGCTAGTAAGGATTTAATGTCAGCGGGGCAAGTTATTTGATGATTTTCCATCAAACAGAAAAGAAAATAAAATAAAAATTTAAAAAAATTGAAATCGTCTATTGAGTCACGTGAGAATTAGTCACTGCTGTTTTCGGCTCTATAACACTCTCGCCTGGTGGCTCGGGCGTTAAATCTGCCTCATCCGCAATGACAAAGTTTCCTCAGTTCACATGAAAATAATACTATTCCAACTTTCGTCTTAATTGGTCGACTTTATAAAATCCACAATAGTTTTTTTCTACTGTGGAAATACATTCCATACTTTGACAACATTTTCTGAAATCTTCTTATCTACTAAAAGTATAAATGCGAATGCTTGAGGATGAGAATGTATGGATGTTTGTTACTCTTTTACGTCAAAACAACTCAACGGATCTTGATAAAATTTCACACAGAGGTTGACTGTAGTCTGGAATAACACATATTTTTTTTTTATTTTTGATTTAATAAATAAATAAATAATATCTTGGGACAACTCACACACGGCTATCTGATCCCAAGCTAAGCAGAGCTTGTGTTATGGTAACCAGACAACTGATATACATACTTATATAATTTATAAATACATACATATTATAGATAAATCACATCCAGACACAGAACAGACAATCATGCTTATCACACAAAGTTTGTCCTGGGTGGGAATCGAACCCACCACCTCCGGCTCAGCAGTCAGGCCACTAACCAATAGACCAAGAAGCCCGTCTTATATCACGCGGCTGAAGCCGCGGGGCCCAGCTATCTTACTAATATTATGTTACTCTTTCACGTCAAAACGGCTCAACGGATCTTGATGAAATTTCACACAGAGCTAGATTATAGTCTGAAATAACACTGGATATTTTTTTGCTATCACGCGGGCGATGCCGCGGGCGCCATCTAGTACTTAATATTTAAAGTGAAAAATATATATAATACTCTTCGCCCCTGAAACGTTTTGCTAAAATTGAATCAGAATAAACCGGCCAGATTGTGAAGTCGGTATTACGTTGCGGGGAGCAGGTCGTAACTAGATTCTCAACGTAACAGCATTACTCTGATATTAGGTAACTAACCCGGTTATAGTATGACCACTTTAAGTGTGTAGTTCAAGGTGGCGCTGCTTGTCAAGGAAACTTGCTTCGATATGAGGAACTTGGTACATTTATTTTAGTTCAAAGTTTCCCCGCGTGTCCAGATAAGTTGGCTGAAACGTTCCCAGTTTGCTGCAGTGGAAAACATCAGACTTGAGGGTTGCTGTATTTTCTGAGATATTCTGTTTAATAGTTGATGTACATGGCAATTTGAAACTGTAAATTCAAGCTTTGTTCCAAGAAGTTTGAAAGAAACCAAAAATCTTTTTGGTAAAAAATAAAACCGACTTCCAAAATAAAATAAAAGCGGAAAATAACTTTCAGCATTTTTAGTTATGGTAAAATGATATATCATATATTTTTTATCATGTAGGTATTCATTTTCCATTGTTAGCAAATCATCTATATAGACAAAGAGAAAAAAATATGTATTATAGACGATAACTCATAAACTACCTAAGCAACATAAATAAAATTTATAAAGGACCACCTGGGAAGTATACCCTGCCAACAAAATGAGAATTTTACAAATCGGTCCAGGCGTCTTTGATTAATCGGTAAACATACATTAAAAAAAAAGATTACGACGAATTTAGAACCTCCTCCTTTTTTGAAGTCGGTTAAAAATTATAATCAATTATATATAACTAGCTTTCGCCCGCGTTAAATTTGGGGTAATACAGTTCCCCTTGCGCCTTATTGATTTCTAATAGCAACGCTAAGTTTCCCTTATTTTCCCTCTTTCTCCCTCACATCCCACTTTTTTAAAATAAAAATACCTATGTCCGTCTCCTGGTTCCTAACTATCTTTGTAACAAAATTCATCAAAATCGGTATAGCCATTAAAGCGTGAAGAGGTAATAAACAAACAAACTCACTTTCGCTTTTATAATATTAGTAAGGATATAATATATAACTAATTAATTTAACGACCCTTATACGGGGTAGAGCTCGTGGCTAAAGAGAAACTGCCGCTCTGATGATCTTTAAGTTAAGCCACGCTTACCTTGATTGGTCAGTGGATGGGTGAACGCACATTACGTACATACCGAGTTTCCTCCTGGTCCCGGCTGTTTGTAGATCTTTGACAGTGGCTACAAGAAGATAGTTGCTTAAAAGTTTGACAGCCAGTCTTACCAAGAAGTGTCGTATATATATGACTAGCTTTTGCCCGCAGCTTTGCTCACGTTAAATTTGGGGTAGCACAGTTCCCCTTTTCTGATTTGCAGGTTTGCTGCTACCTGCAGTTTTTTCCCTTGCGCTTTATTGATTTGTAATAGCAAAGCTAAGTTTTCCTTTTTCTTTCCTCTTTCTCCATCATATCCCACTTAAAAAAAAACATATCTCTACCAAAATTCATCAAAATCGGTTTAGCCATTAATGCGTGAAAAGGTAACAAACAAACAAACTCACATGCTTTTATTATATTAGTAAGGATAAGGAAGTAAGGATTTTCGAATGGGCAATCAGCAAATATCTTCTCGCGCTCTGGAACGGGAGGGAGTGTCCGACTAACTGACTAAAATCCACCCACGTCCATTCTTTCGCCCTTTATGTTCCAAAGTTACAGTATCTCTTTCAAACAACCCGCAACCCCGAGCTGTCACCATGCAGTTAGGGAAAAAGGCTTATTATAAAAATGCAATATAATTAAAAATTAAATCACAAAATTTCAATTTCTTAGCATAAGTAAAAGTTATTCTAAGCTCAGCTTGCACAGAGGGGCTTACCAGAGCCTCCCCCTGCCGGGGTTGCAGGTTGTTCGAAAGAGATACCGCGGCCCAGGAACGCAAAGGGCAATAGAAGGGACATGACTAAATCCCACACTGGGCGAAGGGGAGAAGTAATTTGATGATTTCCCACTCCAAAAATAAAAGCTCAGCTTGCATGATTAGAAAAAACTCCTACAAATACATTCCAAGTTAAATTCCAAGCTGAATTTGAACCCACACCGCACAAGTGCACATCCTATCAATACAAACACGTCCACAGATAAATAAAACACCAAAACAAATGGTTTGAAATAAACGACAAAAACGTTTGGAATGGACGAGATTTCGACAGATGTTTTGTTGCAAAACATCGATGGAACAGGAAAAACAAAATGGCCGGTAGAATCGATGGATTTAACCTGCCATGCGCATTTAGTTTATGCGTTAGGATTGGAACTGAAATTCTAGTATGAGAATTAAATACTCTCTGGAACGATTATGTTTTATTCGACGGGCCTATTGGTCTAGTAGTTAGTGGCCCAGACTGCTGCTGAGGACAAACTTTGTGTGATGAGCATGATTGTTTGTTCTGTATCTGGGTGTGGTTTATAAATAATATGTATGTATTTATAAATTATATAAGTATGTATATCAGTTGTCTGGTTACCATAACACAAGCTCTGCTTGGCTTGGGATCGAATAGCCGTGTGTGAGTTGTTCCAAAATATTTATATATTCTGGAAACTGCTAGTTTGCATCGATGGTTAAGATGTGCAAAATAGCTTTATTTTAGAACTGACTTTGAAAAAAAGAGGAGTTTCTCAATTAGAATGTACCTAAATCTTTATATTCCCCCGAAGGGGTCCCATATTTCTCTATAGTATAACATAGTCCATAGTCCTCATAAGAAATGATGGATGGATTGTGTAAGGAATGATATGAAACAGAAAGGAGTAAATGATGCCGTGACGTCTGAACGTGTTGCGCTGGACCCTTAATAGAATTGGACGAGGGCAAGAAAATTATGATGATAAGTCCCCTATTTTATCTATATTACTTGCATGATTTTAGAGTTATCCTTACTAATATTATAAAAGCGAAAGTGAGTTTGTTTGCTTGTAACCTCTTCACGCTTTATTGGCTAAACCGATTATGATGCATTTTGGTACAGGGATAGTTGCTGATAGGCTAATATTTTTTTTTTAAATAGTGGGATGTGAGGGAGAAAGAAGGAAGAAAAGGGAAAACTTAGCGTTGCTATTACAAATCAATAAGGCGCAACTATGTTACCCCCAATTTAACGCGAGCGAAGCCGCGGGCAAAAGCTAGTCTTTTATATATTTTTTTTATGGAAAATCAATACTCTGTAAGAATTTGTGTGAGAAAAAAACGGAAAACAAGTTTACTTCCGAAAGTTGGAAGCATGATGAATCAAATAAGGGTCACCGACTTGTTTTCATCTATATCTATTTTTAAGTCAGTTTTTGGAGTTTACTCCTTAAGAATCGATTTTCATATATAAGGCTCCCGGTATGAGAAAAATCCGAGGGGTAAAACCTACTAAAGTAACGAAAATGTGTCACGTTTTTGGTGCGCACCTCTAGTGCGCAACTTTCTAATTTGGCTGTGAGTGTATTAAGACGTACATATGGTATGCTGTATAGTCGACTATACCTATATTCTATATGTTATTGGGCTTGTTTGTTTCTATCAGTGTCGATGTCTTTATATTGCTATTTTTTTTCATTAATTTGTGAATTTACCCTTTCATATGATAATAATCTTTTTTCAGTTGAATAACTCTTTTTGCGTATGGTTAGATACTCGTACTTAAGGAGTAAACTCCAGTCGTGCGTTTGCGTATGGTTAGATACTCGTACTTAAGGAGTAAACTCCAGTCGTGCGTCGGAGCTGACACACACACTTTTTTTATGTAAATTGTTAAAGGTCACCACTAAGAAACCCACTAAAATCGAGGTCACAAAATAGCTCAAGACTGTCACAACAACCTATTTCAAAATAATTTCCCTTCTTCACAATAGCTTCTTCAATAAAGTAATTATCCATTGGAACGAGCTCCAATAAAAATAAATCAGAGCTGCTTCAATTTCTCGATAAACAATATCATAATAAATTGACTGCTATTTGTAAACAAAGAGAAGTGAAGTTATTTGTTTTAGTATTTCTAGGTAATTTTTTTCTACTTTTGTATGACAAAGGCTCTGATCGTGCAATGATCTTTTTAGTTAAAACATCATTCCTACTAGCTTACACCCGCGACTTCGTCCGCGTGGCATTAAATACTTTGGGCTATATATATGGTTACTTTATCTTTCTCTCCCCTTTTTTTTTCCATAAGTCTCCCCCTTTTTCACTTTAAAAAAATTGCGTATGTTCGTCTCCAAGGTCTCAACAATACTTATTTGTACCAAAATTCATCAAAATCGGTTTGGCCATTTAGGCCCCTAGACGTTTCAAACAAACAAACTCATTTTCGCTTTTATAATTTTACTAGCTTTTGCCCGCGGCTTCGCTCGCGTTAAATTCGGTAGCGCCTTATGGATTTTTAATAGCAACGCTAACTTTTCCCGTTTCGTCCCTCTTTCTCCCTCATATCCCACTCTTTTAAAAAAAATAGCCTATGTCCGTCTCCTAGTTCCCAACTATCTCTGTACCAAAATTCATCAAAATCGGTTTAGCCATTAAAGCGTGAAGAGGTAACAAACAAACAAACTCACTTTCACTTTTATAATATAAGTAAGGATATATAAAATATAGTAAGTAAGGATTTTATTTGTGTCTGTTATTTTAATTTTGAATATAATTGTTTTGTTAATCTTGTAGCACATATCAATGTAAAATCTCTTATATCAGAGTGCACTGGCTCCTGCAACTTTACAAAAAAATTAACCACTTCCTGTGTAATAATAAGTATACTTAAACTTGAAATTTTGAATAGGCATCATTCGCCAAGTTAATATACTCTATTATATCATGCTTCGACACTAAGAAGCTGAGCAGTGGGTAAATCCACAGCTAGTATATAGTATACAGATAGTATATAGATCGGACTCATTGTATATGAGTCTATACAATGAGTCGGACTAGCGATATTCTAGATACTTATGTAACGAGTGTTTTAATATACTATTACGCTACACACTTGGGTCTTATTCACTTCCCCGCTTTTTGGCAGCCATTTAGAGACATCTCTATACGTGTACAAAAAATAATCATATCTCTCAAAGTGTTGGTCTTACTGAGGCGACAATAGGTTTATTCAGAGGGCAACAACATTTTTTTTAAATGAATAAATTTGTGTACTAGAATGTTTGTTACATAAGCACATAGAATATCGCTAGTCCTTGACCGGACACATTGTATAAAGGCCTATGATACCAAAGCTCCCAGTTAGTATTCACATACACATGGTTAACTTTATCGGCAGTTCGCCTTAAACTGCGGTTAAAGCTGGCGTTCCTAACAGTAACGAATACGTGTGCAATAGTCATAGGAAGGCAAAGCTGAATGCATTTGACGTCCAATTAAGTATTGACGCAATATTCAATGGTGCGATTGCTATTGACACTTGATACTTGCTGTGTTGACTCTGAATGTGGTATAGTCAAGAGAATGTAGCCTATCAATTACCAATCCTTACTAATATTATAAAAGCTAAAGTGAGTTTGTTTGTTTGTTACGTCTTCACGCCTCAAGGGCCGAACTGATTTTGATGAATTTTAGTACAGAGATAGTTGGAACCCTGGCGAAGGAAATAAGCAATTTAAAAAAAGGGAAAGGGAGAGAAAGAGGGAAGAAAAGAGAGAGAAAGATTTTTTTTCGATCATTACGCGGGTTAAAGTTATCGTTAGCCCAAAGTAACTTTGCTTCGCGGACGAAATCACGGGCGAAAGTTAGTATTTTATAAGTTTAAAATCACCGCTACATAAAGCCTTCCAGTTTAACCAAACGCAACTCAATACTAGTATGTATTTTACATGGAGCGACTGCCTATCTGACCTCTGACTGGTTGTCAGACTTTTGGTCCACTGACAATCGGTAAAGACTGTCAAATGAATAAAACCTAAAAACAATGTTTGTATTTTAACCAGAGAAATAAAAAAAAATGTGGGGCAGTTTCTGGAAAAAACATTAAGGTCACAATGACCCGCCTTCGGCATGTTTCGGTTGAGGAAAAGATATGTTGCAATATAGTACTTCAAAAGACCTCCGTCACATAATGAGATTTTAATTCGCTTTCGCCAAGTCTTTAACATTAATCGGAACAAAAGGTAATGCATGGAGTTCGAAAGTTCGGTGATTAAAAAAAAAATCTTTGCACTAGGAATTTCTCTTGTATCGTGAGAGCGTTGACAAATATTTAGCACACGTACACAAACATCTATTTGCTACCCTACCACGATGTCTTAAAGCAGAACTTATTCCACTGAGGGAAAGAGACAGAGCTATTATATACAGGGTGTCTAGCACCATCTCTTTCCCTCAGTGGAATAAGTTCTGCTTTAGGACGTCATGGTAGGCCTACTGGTTATACAAATATTTGTTCTGTGCGGGGATAGAACCCGCGACATGCAGCGCAGCATTCGATCGTTCAGCTACTGCGTCAATCGTGCCAAATATTTGTACGACCTGCACATAGTTTTGGGTCTGGCTGTTTGTGTATGTGAGCTTAAATGTTTGTAAATACACCCACGATACATGAGAAATTCCTAGTGTGGCTACAGCTTAAAAAAAAACTCAAAAGGTACCGTTATCTACTTATAAAAATGGTATAAATATAATGTTTGTTGTTTGGGAGTCCAATCAAATATAAAATTTGTTTTATTTGTTTTTTAGTATTTGTTGTACTATCAACAAAAATACATCATTTGTGAAAATGTCAACTGTCTAAATATGAGATAGATCCTGGTGGCAGATGGACTGACGAACAGACAGAGGGAAAACAGGCTATAAGCAAAACTAAGCATGCCTTACAATATAGTATGTCTCCAAAAGTTTTCTAATGTGAACAGACATTTCAGGGAGCAAGAGACACGTCACAGAAAGCGGCAGCTTATGAAAAATGTAACCAAACCGCGGTAATAAGCGGTGAACGCGAATTTGTCACGCTTGTACAATCAAAGATGAAAGAAGGAAATTAAAAGGATGCGGCATCCCGACAAACCTACAACATAAGCCAGTTCAGTTACCCTACTATGACGTGTTAGAGCAGAACTTATTCCGTTGAGGGAAAGGGACAGAGCTATACAGGGTGTCTAGCACCATCTCTTTCACGCAGTGGAATAAGTTCTGCTTTAAGCTGTCATAGTAGGCCTACAGGGGGTCTTAAATCTAGGTTTGTGAGTAGTTAAAGAATAAAAAACATTATAAGTTAATTTCGTAAAATAGAAAAATTCAATTTCGCTGGCAGAATCATAATAACGTCAAAATTGTTAAAATAGTCACAGACGCAGTTAATTGTGAATAGTCACTTTGTGACCATTTAACGAATGATAACGTACCTCATATTATTATCCTATTAGCCATTTAGGACTCCAAATAACTTCCCTCGCTCTGGGCGGACGGGGGGAAAGTCAGACTTATACTGACTAAAACTCACCCATATTCCTTCTTTTGCCCTTTATGTTTCGGAACCGCGGTATCTTTTTCGAACAACCCGCAAACCCTGTAGGACAAGTCTCCCATGAAGTATTTTCTTCGATCTTGGGTTTGCACCCTTTTCGTTGCGTGTCACTAAGCAATTTGTCTTCCCGCCTGTCATGATGTGCCGACCGACAAAGTTTTTTAAAAAGCCGAAAAAAGGGGGCGGAGCAAAAGAAAATAAGTTAGCGAGGAAACAAAACAGAACGCGTCATGTTCTTGAGCATGTCAACTTGAATGAACTTGTATTTTAAATGAAAGTCTGTTTGAAATATGAGGTCTTCTAAAGCCCTTGCCAGATCAGCATGATTCGGCACAACTAGAATTCTTTAATGTCGACATACGTTCAGGAAAAATTTCGCTTTTTTTAACATTGCCCCACGCTAGGAAATTCTTCTGTGTCGTGGGTGCGTTAAATAAATAAAATAAATAATTAAGGCTTTAATTCTACCATAAATACACAGAACATATAAAATTCCATCTCGATCGATATACTTTTAACACGAAATTATAACAATTCAATTATTTACATAACCAATTACATAGGTACCAATTATTATAACAATACACTCTCGAAAATACATTATTAACATAACACTATCAACATTACATTACAATTCAACCTCAACATACATTAGCTTCATAGCATTACATAATATTAATAACATAAGATTCATTTCATTACATCATTTAAATTTCAATTAAATTACATTTATTTTATTATATTAATTCGATTCATGTCATAATATTAATTTAATAATACTAAAAAATTGTAAAAAACTAATTAACATATTAATTTTATTACGTACTAGGAATTTGTCTTGTATCGTGCGTTACAAACATTAAAACTCACATACACAAACAGCCAGACCCGAAACAACCATCTGCCGGTCATACAAATATTTGTTCCGTGCGAGGATCGAACCCGCGACACGCAGCGCAGCAGTCAATTGCTCAGTCACTGAGCCAACCGTGTCATCAAAAAAAATGTTGCAAGGGTGGAAAATTGGCCAATAATTTTGGCAATGGTAAATAAACGACGGACTTAACCGATCGGCACGTCCTGAATGAAAGCCAAGAATGCGTGTTATTTGCTTCGGGTTGAATTTTTTATAGACATTGACTGGTAAATCTAATGTAAGAATAGAATAGAATAGAATAAACGTTTATTGTCTCCAGTATTACAGCTAGTAGTAGTAAATACATAAAAACTATAATACCGGAAGCAAGAGGTTTAAGCGTCAGCATTATGCTTAGGTCCCCCCTAGAGGGTACCTAGCTTCAGCTTAAACACTTGACTCCTGTTTACAATAACAAAAAAAATAAAATACGGAAATAGTACAAAGAGGTAACGGAGAAAAATAAATCAATTTTTTACTTTTATTTTGCGTGTAGCCCTACCCTATTCCTAATAATTCTTTTTGTCAGATTTTTAGTCAGGTAATTTAATTGAAAATTATTGAGAGAAAAATCAGGCCACTAGTATGCATTGGGTTGGTATCAAGGGTTGATAAGTAAAAAAAGAAATAAAATTTAACAAACAAACTTTAGAGAGCTTATTTTTTAACTGATTAATGGCCCTACAGAGCGACCGGGCTTTTCTAAAATTTATGTTCATCCAAATGAAACTTCGCGCCCACTAAGTGGACGGACCATATTCCAAAACAGTCAGTTGCAGTCACAAAGTTAGCTTAAAATAACATTCAGTATATATGTATTTCCTAGTTCAAACGATATTTAGTTTCTGTGAGGATTTCGCTCCATTCCAAATGTTTCAGTAACAGAATATTGTGTAATGCACTTTTTGTTTAGAGTTACATTCCAAGTTTAACTCTAATTTTTTATATATATCATGTACTAGCTGGCACCCGCGGCTTCACCCACATGACATAAAAAAGTATACTATGTGTTATTCCAGACTATAATCTACTTCTGTGCCAAATTTCATCAAAATACGTTAAGCCGTTTTGACGTTAAACAGTAAACAAACATCCATACATCCGTCCATCCTCACAAACATTCGCATTTATCATATTACTAGCTTTTGCCCGCAGCTTTGACCGCGTTAAATTTGGGGTAACACAGTTCCCCTTTCCTGATTTGCAGGTAGCAGGTACCGCTGCTACCTGTAGTTTTTGCCTCACCACCTTATTTATTGTAATAGCAAAGCTAAGTTTAATAATAATAAATCGAAATAGTCGGCCTTTTAGATTATTCAAAAATAAGGATATTTTTTTTAATTTGTGAATTAAAATAAAAATTACAAAGATATAGCCCATTAAAGTTACGTGTGACGTCACGCGTTGCTGCATTTAATGCATGTAATAGTACATTACTGCCGCGGTCTATAATGACTACTTTGCTGGTCGCGCTGATGATGGCCGACAGCGCAGCGTAGCGCAGCTCCAGGCCGACACAGCGCGGTCAGCGTGCAGCACTTGATGGACGAGCTGAGATAAAGGCCGAGACCGTAGGTCGAGGCCTTTACAGCGAGGACAGCAAGGGCTGCAATGATGGCCAAGCTGAAAGGCCTAGAGCGTAGCTAGGCTAGCTCGAGGCAATCATAGCGTGACCAGCGAAGCAGTCATTGTGGGCCAAGGTTTGTATAGTACTTTACTCAAAAATGCAAGTACCTAATCTAAATAAAACTAGCAAGTAATTTAAATAAAAAATAAATTAATTAACTAGAATTTTTTCTAATGTTAAAATTGTGGTTTATCAGAACCATGCACTTTAACATTGAATAGGTATTCCAGAGAGACGAATGCTTCATTTTGTTGGAAAGATCATTGAAATACGCAAGAAAAACATTTTCGGATAAAGATTTAGATTTCCTACTGATTTTCCACTGCACAAATTTTTCATATGCAAGCTTATATTTTTCCTTTGAGTTTCGCGGTATCAAATTTTCAACCACTAATTTAGCTTCATCTTTATGTCTGGCTGTGTTAAACACATTGAATCGGAAGAATTTTCGCTTTGAGAGCTCATTTTTAGCAAAAAAGTCAGTAAATAAGTCAACATTTTCGCTGAACCGCGCTTTTGTTACTTCTATATTTTTTTTTTATCAATGGTAGTTGGAATTATACAGCCTAATATGGAATAAAATGTTTTAATTTTTTTTTTTACTTTTAGACGTACAAACAGCTTTGTTTTAAATAAAATCTATTTGGAATTGATTTTTTAAAACGTTGAAACGTCAAAATAGCGGCCGGCAAAACATTGCCGGCCTGTTAGAGCGGCCAGCAAAACTTTGCCGGCCGCTCCTTGAAACAGAACGGCAAGGTCGACTTTGCTCTAACAAGGTTGTCAAAATAATGACAACATTACATGCATTTTTGAGTAAAGTAACTTTAATGGGGTATATTTTTGGTCTAATTCAGAAATAAAAAAATACGTGTCCCTTATTTTTGAAAATTCTAAAAGATGGACTTAATAGAATGTAATTATTTTGACCTTGGAAACTACCCTATTGTAAGAATCTGCAACGAGACTATGCACATTTTAACTACTGCTTGGCCAATATTTGTAGCTTCAAAATTGTGGTTTGTGTTAATTTACCCTAAAATTTTTTTTTTTATTTGCATTTTTTTTTGCTCTTTTGCAAATTTCTCTTTTAGTTTGTTTACAGCCGTTGTCACAAGACACATATGTCGCGTAAGCGTATAGGTCGTGGTCAAGAGGTAAGAACTTAAAACATTGAAATTTTCTATTTTCCTTTGTTGTGTTTTTATGTCGTTACAAAGAAAAAAAAATGGAACCCTTAAAATCAGTCGCACGTTCATTCTGCCTTTTACAGACATTTTTAATTAACGGCATTTTAGAATTCTCTCTGAAGTAGGAACGAGTATTTAAATTGGCTTTACTTGAAAATCATTAAAAGGTTATTCGCGAAACGTGATGTATTTTAAATAAATGTCGTGTACCAAGGCATTTTGCTTTTAATTAATCTAGGAAATAATTAGCAGAATTAGACGGCACGGTTTGCCCTTGGTTGAGTGTTCGACTGTTGCGCTGTGTGTCGCGGGTTCGATCCCCGCACGGAATAAATTTTTGTATGGTCTACAGATACCTGTTCCGGGTCTGGCTGTTTGTGTATGTGAGTTTAAATATTTGTAAACGCACCCACGATACAGGAGAAATTCCTGATGTGGGGCAACTTTAAAAAAAAAAAACAACATCATCTGCTCACCTTTTTGTCGACTGTCCCCATCGACCTCGCCTTCCAGTCTTCCAGTCAGCAAAAGAGATAACCAGGCTCGTGAGCCGTCAACCCTAAACTTCTTTGAAATAGCTCATAAGGCAGTATTTAGAAACAAATCTCACTTCTGAAACCGCATTTGAGATATCGATATTATTAATATACAAATATTGAAACCCGGTTTGCGACTTGATTTTCAAGTAAAGTGACCAGTGATTAATATACCGGTTCCAATTGCTAAGATGGTATCCAGAAATAGTAGACCTTGTCTTAAGACAATCAGCTCGCTAAAATCACGTTTGACAGTTGGCTGACTTTCGTTTTGGCGTGTGTACGAAACGTGAAAAAGCTAAAATAGAGATCACATTTCAAACTGTCTATTAATTCGTATCAAATGTGGTGCGACTGAGTATAGAGCTGAGATAATCTTGATACTGCATTTTTTAATTAAGAAACATCTTAAGATCATGGTTCTTACATTGATACCGTGTTTTTCTCAAGACGACGAGTAAGATTTGGTTTTAAATACTAACCTAAGTGCCAGCAAATTGTCTTGACATTACAGCTAAAAATAAAATTCTCGGCGACAACGCGGCGACCCTCGACTGAATATTTGACCTTTCCAAAAACTAATCGACGTCACAATTGGGTTAACGGACGCCTCGGGGGTGTGATTCAGCTATTATCTACGTAATTAAATTGCTTTTAGGGTTGTCGAAATATCTAGAGATATTAAAACCATTCTGATTTCGACCTTATTTCGAAAAGGGGAGGAGGTTCTTAATTTGAACGGTCTCCGTCAAAAGTAGGCCGATTTTTAAAATTATTTTTATAATCGAAAAGGTTTGTACACACGACGGCACATCAACCTACCCAAAGCCATTTTAACCTGATCTCTCTACTACGGTGTGCGATCCGTAGTAGAGTCGAGATTAGCTACCCGACCATGACGTCTAAAGGCAGAACTTATTCCGCTGAGGGAAAGAGACAGAGCTATACAGGATGTCAGCACCATCTCTTTCACTCAGTGGAATAAGTTCTGCTTTAAAACGTCATGGTAGGCCTACAGGTTTTATTAGTTTAGGTTGACGTGTGTACATTTACGAAGGGTTCCCATTTTAATTATTGCCATTTAATATCTATTTTGCTTTGGTAGTTTATGAGTTATCTTCTATAATGTTTTTTTGTGTTCTAATGTGTATGGTTAAAACGCTTATATGTTATTATAGCAATGGAAAATGAACAACTAAGGCTGAAAATGTATTTAGTATAGGTTTTTAAACATTATTGTTTTAATTAGAATGAATTACCGACGTACCTAATAAAAGGAACAAAAACAAAAAAACCTTTTTTGTCGATTCTTCTCCATAAGAAACGACCAACCAGAACAGTTCACATTTCCCCGACGTTTATAAATATTTTAATTTATTCTTGAAGTTTCAAAACATGTTATAATTTTTTTTTAAATGCTGTTTTCGTAATATTTTAACTTCTAATATTGAGAGACATAATTACTGCAACTGCCTAAAAAAACGTGGTTAATCTGATGATCGAAATTGCCAACCTTGATAGCATCTCTCGATTTTAGATTCGAACGATCTTTCTAACAAAAGGTATTGGTTTTTAATCAAATTCATAACTAAGCCAAAGATTCTTGAATTAAAGTAAATCAAAGACTTGAAAACAATTAGCTGTCAACATATTTTGGGTTTTGATCAGTGGAAAGTAACTTTACTTACGGAAGTCGGTGACTTTTAGCAAAAAATTCAACGAAATCAGCAAAAAAGTAAAGTTATTTTAGTTGCATATTTCGGTTTCGTTAAGTTTTATTTTTTTATTTTAGTTTCACTTTTAATTTTACTTTTTTGAAGTCGGTTTTAGTGTTTACAAAAGTTTTTTGTCTTATTTCAGCATTTGTCTTTTTCTTTTTTAAGAGAACGATGACTGCCACTAGGATTTTTCCTGTAGCAGTCGATCGCTCAGCTGCTGCACCAACCATGCCGTCAGTCAATTTTAATAATGGTATAAGGATATATTATTTAGGGTGTATTATAAGGTGTTCGAATAAATTTAATTTGTGAGGATAATTAAAGGTTTTTAAACTGCTACATTGGTTTTGCGGATGAAAGCATGACAGCTGACAAAGCCCTGGGTTACCACGCCAGCCACGGAACAAATATTTGAATGACCTACAGGTAGTCGTTGGTCTGGCTGTTTGTGTATGGGAGTTTAAATGTTTGTAAACGCACCCACGATACAGGAGAAATTACTAGAGTGCAGCAACGTTATTTAAATAAAAAATTGTTTCCGCTGAAATTGACCACCGCCGCGCCGCGCTGCCGTGGCCAAAATACTCAGGAGGAGTAGGTATACTATAAAGTTTTTAAATGCTATTTTCTCGTATTTGGACAATACTACTTGAGCCATTTATATCTTCCGTGGTTGCGGGTTGTTTGAAAGAGATACCGCGGCCCCGGAACATAAAGAGCAATGTAAGGAACATGGGTGGGTTTTAGTCACTACAAGTCTGACATTCCCCCCCGCTCCGCCCAGAGCGAGGAAAGTTATTTGATTATTTCCCACCCCAAAAAATATCCATTTACAGGATAGCAGATTTTTTACTCAACACACAAATTGGCTTTTTCCCCAGAATAAATGTAAAGCGTCCCATGTAAAATTCTTTCTGAAAACTTAATTCCAAAGTAGGTATCATTTTTCACTGTTAACCTCCCCATGCGGCGGTTGGGTACAAATACAAATGGCTTAAGATTAGCTTTAAAAATGGCCGCGCAGAAACATGCTTACCTGCAATGAACTGGCTTGTAGTTGTGTTTGACAGATCTATTAATAAATGAATTGAACTGTTCTTTGTCATAAGAGTTCCGTACCTTAAAAAATATCTATACAGCATATGTTGGCAAATGGCAATCCTCGAAGAGTTCGGCAGAGGTATTCCTAATAGTGTTAATCTAATCATCTATAAAGTGGAAAATTACTTTACTAGCCTATGTCCGTCAAGGCCCCAACTATCTCTGTACCAAAATACATCAAAATCGGTTGAGCCGTTAAGGCGTGAAGAGGTATCTTCACGCCTTAACGGCTCAACCGATTTTCGACAAACAAACTCACTTCCGCTTTTATAATATTAGTAAGGAAATAAAGTTATCTTCATTATTATTCTTCTGCGCTTATCCTAAGGGCCACTTCACATTAGGACGTCAGCAGCGCGACAGTAGCGCGGCAGAAGCGCATTCCTTCACATTAAAAGAACAGCTGCGCGTTAGCAGCGCCGCTGCCGCGCCACAGTTAAGTTCAGTATGGCGTACTTCATTTCTAAAAAATAAATTAATTAAAAAATCAGGAATATACAAAGCACATAATTCTTGCCAGTTATTCTTTTTTAGGGTCCTGTTGTTGTAATTGTTGCTTCTTGAGTCCCACAAAACAGGACGCATTTGAATTTCAATAATAAATGGTTCGGTATCAAACTCGCTCATTGTGTAGTCTATGTTTACGTACGTTTGCAACACTGGCTCATCGCCGACTGAGCGCACGCAGCGGCCGCGGCGACAGCGCGCGACTGCCGCGCTTCTGTTCAAACTATGAAATTCTGAGAGCGCGACAGTCGCGCGACTGACGCGCGACTGTCGCGCTGCTAAAGTCGCCTAAATGTGAAAGCGCTCTAAGTTATTTATGGTCGGCGCAGCATGTATTCTTCTTCCATCCTCCTCTATTATTCGTCCATTCATCGGACCCCTCTTTTCTTACCATTTCTTCTTCTCACAGTCTATCCATCGTTTCTTTGGACTTCCTCTTCTACTAATATCTATCCACATTCATAATCAAAATTTTCCCCACGATATTTTCCTCAATCCTCATGCTTATACTATGACGACACGGTTGGCCCAGTGGTAGAGCAATCGACTGCTGCGCTGTGTGTCGCGGTATCGATCCCCGCACGGAACAAATATTTGTATGACCTACATGTAGTTGTTTTGGGGTCGGGCTGTTTGTGTATGTGAGTTTAAATGTTTGTAAACGCACTCACGATACAGGAGAAAATCCTAGTGTGGGGCAACGTTTAAAAAAATACTGGGCCAAGTTAAGGAATCATGAATTTAATAACAAAAAAATGGATCAAAAGATTTTAATTCTCTCAATCAAAATTCTGAGAAATTGAACAAATTAGATATGAACTAATAAAAACTAATTTACTACAATTTTTGAGCTTAATTAAGTATCATAAGAAATAATTAGATTCATCAGAACGACTCAGAATTTATTTTAGAAAAAAAAAGTTAAAATCTTTTATGAATTGGTAAGGCAGGACAAAGATAAGGAAAACATAAAAAATCTCAATTATAAACGAACAAAATTGACTTGTACTTTTTATATACTAGCTTTTGCCCGCGGCTTCGCTCGCGTTAAATTCGGGGGGCTTATTCGTCAACTCGCCTGCGCGTGAGTTAGCACTTTCCGATTTTACCTATTTTTGTTGTAGTCAACTCACGACCGAGTGAAAATCTTACGTATTTACAGAAGACAAAATACTTTTGTAGATGACTATAATAGGTGCTAACTCGCGCGCAGCCGCGAGTTTATAAATAATAAATAAATAAATATCTTGGGACAACTCACACACGGCTTTCTGATCCCAAGCTAAGCAGAGCTTGTGTTATGGTAACCAGACAACTGATATACATACTTATATAATTTATAAATACATACATATTATAGATAAATCACACCCAGACACAGAACAAACAATCATGCTCATCACACAACGTTTGTCCTGGGTGGGAATCGAACCCACGACCTCCGGCTCAGCAGTCAGGGCCACTAACCACTAGACCAACAGGCCCGTCAATTTATGAGACGCGAGTTGACGAATAAGCCAAATCGGGGTAACACAGTTCTCCTTTCCTGATTTGCAGTTATCTGCTACCTGTACTTTTTGCTCTAGCGCCTTATTTATTGTAATAGCAATGCAAAGTTTCCCATTTTCTTCAATGTTTCTCCCTCATAAACCAATTTTTTTTTTTAAATATAGCCTATATCATTCTTCATGGTCCCAAATATCTCTGTACCAAAATTCATCAAAATCGGTTTAGCCATTTGGGCGTGAAGACGTAACAAACAATCTCACTTTTGCTTTTATAATATTCTTTTTTATATAGGTAAGTACCTGATTAAGTTTTTTTGACTAAAAAGCGGTATAACAAAGCCATTTTACGCTACAAAGATCAAAAGGAAACCAGGAAACGAATTTCATAACCGTTCTGACTCTACGCCCGGTTAAACACTGGTTAAAAATCGTACGACATTTGCATGAAAAACTAGCCAAGTGCGAGTCGGGCTCACACACTAAGGGTTCCGTGAACTTTAACGTACAGTATTTAACACTTCTTTGTTTTTCGATGTCTGTTTCTTTTATTTTTAGATTTTTATTGAAGCAGCTTTCTATTATATCATTTTTTGTAATAAAACCTTGACTCACACAGGGAATTTCTCTTGTACCGTGGATGCGTTTACAAACATTCAAACTCACATACACAAACAGCCAGACCCATGGTCCGGAGCGAGAGGGAATGGGTAGTGGTCACTTCCTTCTACGAAGCAGTCATGCTAGCGAAGGAGGTGGCCGGGCGTTTGTAAAAGCGAACCTTAAACCAACCCAGCCACCGCGGGTTAAGCCCCGGGCGTCAGGCATCGCGAGACGATTCTCAGCTACCGTAGATGGGGGCCTGTGGACGATGAGCAATGGGCATTATGTCCGTCTGTCTATTGATGACAGTCCGTGTCGACGGCGCGTTAATGTTCCACGCGCGCTTCAACAAGATGTCAACAAAGCAGAGGGGGGTTGTTCAAAAGGGATAGCGCGGCTCGGGAACATAAAAGGCAGTTGAGGGAACATGGGTGTGTTTTATTCAGTACAAGTTTGACACTCACCCCCACTCCGTCCAGAGTGGGGGAAGTTATTTGATGATATCCCATCCGCAAAAAAATGGAACGGACAGTGCAACCTATAAAAGATTCCGTTGGCAACATTCAAGTACTGAACCCTAAAAACGTTTTAAAATGGCTTGTAACATTCTATTGTTCGCTTGCGTTATTGACGTAGCACTCAACAGTACCGTCTAGCAATTTGTCCCAATAAGAAGTTTGTCCAATATTTGCACAAACTTTTGTTTTATTTTGTAAAGAATTCGCGTTCAGGAGTTATTTTAAAGCGGTGTGTTTTTAGTACTAGGAATTTCTCTTGTATCGTGGGTGCGTTTACAAATTTTTATTCACATACACAAACAGCCAGACCCGAAACAACTACCTGTAGGCCATGCAAATATTTGTTTCGTGCGGGAATCGATCCCGCGACACGCAGCGCAGCAGTCAATCGCTCAGCCACTGTGCCGTCAGATCCGTGATTAAGGGTGAGTTTAAGTCAGTAAAAGTCTATCCCCCGAATACTGAAACGTCACTCAAAATGTGAGGGCTGCTTAACATTTGAGCAGCTCTTAAACTTTAGATTTTGTATGGTCAAACGTCACTTCTGAGTCTCTGTTAAACTTAAGTGGGACTTAAATTTTGAGTAACGTTTCAGTATTCGGGGGTAATCGGGGTAAGTTATCTGAAAACCTCCAAGAATTACAGGAGACATTTTCGATACAGCCAATATATTAAACCAAAGATCTTGGAAACTTCTTCCATCAAACTTGATGAGCCTTGTATTGGTTAACCGTACCTTACATCAACAGATCATCTAAAACTTCCCCAGAGGAGCAAAGTAACTCAGTCACATACCCTCGATCCGAACAAAATGACTTAGGAACTTAATAATACGAGGACTAAATAAACACTCGCTTGGCCTTTATTATCATACCTTTATACAATGGACCATGTTGGTTTAGGTCTTCACACAATGGACGATGTAATTAGGGTATGAGCTTGTTGATTGTGACCGAATTATGATGGACGAGACATGAAAGGGTCAGCCTAATGACGAAAAAAGAGAGACAATGAAATTTGGGTCCCGTATGTGTGAAATTGTGTTAGTGGGTTATTTAGATGAAAAGAGGAAATGTATAAGGTAGATCTAATTTTAGGTTGAGCCTATAAAATAGTTTTCTAGTTAAATTGAAAACTAGCTCCAGTGAATACTTAGCTTTGTAAAAACAAAGGTTAATGGCAGAAAATAAATTTCAATTATTTAAGGTATGTTTTACGAAAAAACGCAACTATTTGTTTCGAATTAAAAAAAAAAGTTTTTTCTTCGCGATTCACCTTTTTTAGAGAGAGAGAGAGAGGAAGGAAAAAACTTGAGTTTCAATCTTTTCCTGTTTTCAAAATCGACAAAACTAACGTATTCTGACATAGCATAAGATACAATCTATATATTGTGTGCTCAGATAAGAAAGAAAAAAATATTTATTGGGCGCAAATTACGACGAGCAGACCAAATAAAAAAAAAGAAAACAATAAAATGGAAAGCATCACAAACATTTACAAATACATATATGGGACAAAATAAAATAGCTTGCACGTCGTGACTGCGACAGGTAGGTCACCACTCAGCATGATGCTGTGCCATGGGAGCCCACAGCACAGCGCTTGTTTTTAGGTCAAACTCGTTATCCTGTAGTACGCTTACATAGGATTATTACTGACCCCACGCGGACAAAGCCGAGAGCAGTAGGCCTACTATGACATCTTAAAGCAGAACTTATTCCACTGAGTGAAAGAGATGGTGCTAGAAACCCTGTATAGCTCTGTCCCTTTCCCTCAGCGGAATAAGTTCTGCTTTAACACGTCATGGTAGGGTTGCAGATCTAGTCCCGTATAAACTAAAACCCTCATTTTCCTTCACAACAGTGTCTCCAACAGTAATCCTTCCTTATTGCTGCCATCTTTACTTTATTTTCACAATATGGCGGATCTACAGACGACACACGGTCGTTTTTAAGGGTGCCGGATCTCAAAAGGAAAAAATACGGATTATAGGATTATTTCGTTGTCCGTTTGTCTGTCAGGACCCTTTATCTCGGGAACGCGTGAAGGTATTTAGTTGAAATTAATACTACACTAGCTGGCGCTCGCGGCTTCACCTGAGTGATATCGAAGAAAAAAATGTCCTATGTGTTATTCTAGACGTCTTTCTACATCGTTCTCACATATTTGTATAATCTCAACATGAATGATGTAAATACGTTTTTGTTAAAATATTATAATCAACGCTTTGGAATGGGCAACTACAGTACATTCACAAGTTATTATGCCTTGTGACCGGGACTGTAGATTCATTTTGTTTCTTGACATTCAAAAGTGCCTGTAATGGTCTAATTGAAATAAATGGTTTGATTTGATTTGAGTATAATCTAACTCTGGGCCAATTTTTCTTCATAACCCGTTCAGCCGTTTTAACGTTAAGGAGTAACAAACATCTATACAGCCATCTATCCTCACAAACATTAGAATACTGAAATCTGCCGTGACCTTGGAGCTATGAAATAAATAGACGGGACGGCAGAAGTAAAATTAGCCATTACAGGTTTTGTTATTTCTTTATTATAGCTCTTTTATCAGGGTAAATAGTATTTAACAGTTTATTTATATATTCAGCAGTAATGCTTTAGCAATGATAATTGAATAGTTGAGAGTTGAAGGAAGCACAGCACACACAGGTTTTAAAAAATGAAACAACTTTTATAAAATACTAGCTGTTCCTCGCGGTTTTACCCACGCTGCTCAGCACCTGTTGGTCGTAGCGTGATGTTAGCCTATTGCCTTATTTAAGAAATGGACTATCCAACACTAAAAGAATTTTCCAATTCCAACCAGTAGTCCCTGAGATTAGCGCGTTCAAACAAACAAACTCTTCAGCTTTATAATATTAAGTATAGAAGTATAGATTTCAAGCGTAGCTGCTAGCCGTTCAATTTTGTAATGACCCAAAAAATAATTGTTGAAAATGAAATGACGAAATGAAGTTCGAATTTTATATTTCAAACTAGCATTTGTCCGTTAAATTCAAGGTAACACAGTTCCCCTTTCCTGATATGCAGGTAACTGCTACCTGTGGTGTTTACCTTTGTACCTTATTTTTTGTAATAGCAATGCTAAGTTTTACCTTTTCTTCCCTCTGTCTCACTTTAAAAAAAAAATGTTAAAGCCTATGTTCGTCTCCAGGGTCCCAACTCCAGAGGGGCTTGCCAGAGCCTCCACCTGACGGGGTTGTTCGAAAGAGATACCGCGGCCCCGGAACATAAAGGGCAATAGAAGAAACATGGGTTGGTTTTAGTCAGTAAAAGACTGACATACCCCCCCGCTCCTCCGGGGGAAGTTATTTGATAAAAAAAGAGGTTGAGGCAACAGAGGGGTTGGAATACCTACCCTGTTACAACAATCTCACTTACTTCCACTAGTTCAACGAGTCAATTATCTCGTATATATGTTCAATTAAAAACAAACTATCCAGTAATCGTTTTATTGTTGCTTCACAAAAAAAAAAACGTAAAACTGTCTTCAGCACTCTTTCCAATTACTTTACAAGAGTGTTTTGGGAGATACTCATTTATTTAATAGGTTCACCCCAGACTTTATCAGAGATAATGCATAAAATAAGACCCGATACTTTATTTTGTTACTGGCTTTTTCGCGCCATTTTGTTTGCTTGGTAACAGCTGTAGTAAAATAGACTGGAGTCTAGAAATTTTTCTTATGAATATAATTTTCATGAAAGAGAGGGTAGTAATGATTTTGCTTAAAATGAAAATTTTATAACCGATTGACTGGTAGTTTGACAGGTTCTCATTCCAAAACCTTCGTATTTATTTAAAAATATATATATTAACTTAGAATGACGTACAGACACCTGCACATCAAGCTACCACAATCTGTCAGATTACTTTGATAGATTTTCGACTTTATTTCTAAAGAATAAGGTTCAAGGTTTATTGGGAAAAATTGACAGTTTCGGGTAGCTTGACCTGCAGGCGTCTGTACATTTTTTTGTGTTTTTTTTATATTTTGAAAATGTATTTGCTTAAATTTAATTCTGTCACTTTGAATTTGGATATTTTGTTGTCCCACAGTGGGCGCCAATAGCTGTTACTATACTTGTTAGTGCCTCTTACTCCACATTTAATCACCTTGAATTAATTTATTTCCTTATTGTAACAAATAATACTGATACTTCCATAATTGTTTGTAAAGCGGTTGACACAAAAATTGATAGGATTTTGAATTAATTGCAGTAAACATTTTGTTTTTAATCTGGGCGCTAGATCTATTGCTTTGTAAATGTAGACTAGATTCTAGATTGACTTACAAATAAATTTAAATAGTGCTGACATATATGTCTCATCATCCATTTTCAATATTGGCCCAAATCATAAACTTTATCGTGACATTATTTGTATTAATAAGTTGTTAGATATTTCCAATGATTAATGATTCACCTCTCCAAGACTTTGAGAAAAGCATTTATCAAAATAGTAATACAAACAACATTTTAATAATAGATGTACAGTTTACGCTTCATTTCTTCAGAACAAAAGCAATGCAGATATTACTAATAAATATAGTTATTGGGTTATTTGTTATATGAAAATATCATCCTCAAGCATATATTTACTTAGGAGTCCCATTTGGGCGCCAATATCGGTTTGAAGAATGAGTGTCAATTTATTCGATTATTAAATTTATTGTAATTTAATAATACTGTTCAAAGAAACTTTGAAGATGTGATGAAATATCAATTTTAGAATATTGAGTATCATTCTGTGCATTATCTGTCAGAGTTCTATTATAAATACGAATAGGTATTTGTTATTTATTATTCACAGATGGTTTGACAGTACAATGAATTGTAGGTATTTCAGTATTCCTAAGGGATTTAAATCAATGTTTTTGTATCATAAATCACTTTATTAATTCTACTATAAATATTAGGTACACTATGATTTCTTTAAGAATACTAACATCACACTTGTAAGCTGTGAAGAGCTAAGTAGAGTTGTACGTACTAGAACATTTATATTCCGACGGTTATGTAGTACGACTAGTAACTAAAAAATTATAGACTTTATGGCGGTTAATGAGAAATTCCTTTAAATAACTTTTTGTCATACCTGAATAAGATGTTTTAGAACAATATTTATGTACAAGAATTTGTTGTCATACAAAGGAAGTTCCCGTAATCATAAATCTGTACCGTTGCACATTGAAAATATAGTATTCACAAACCCTGACTTTAATATCCACATTTATCTCGACCGCAGCTTAAATACAAAGCTGTAAATTAAATTAAAGTGGACAGCGAGGTCCCACGTTGGGCGCCAAATTTGTTCAGCTCTAGTTTACCATAAACTTCAAGGGTTTAACTTTATAGTGGGTAGTATAACATTTTATTAATTTTCACGTTATAAATTCGAAAATATGAAGTTTGTGTGCTCGGTTTAGCATTATTAATTCTTGGTAAAGTGTAAATTTAATCTGGCCAAGTAGGCTCCTCGACACATTGCAAACACAATGCTAGTATGTAACCCCTTTGCAGAATATGCTCTACCTCCTTTCCTGGTCATCCTGTACAACCATTTGCACCTATCAGGATTTAAACGAATCAAATGCTAGAGCTGTCCATGCGGCTGCAAACCGGGGGTCTAAATGGCCACTTCAGCAGAATCATAAGAGGATAACAATATGCATTACGTTAAAATTCCTAAAATGGTCACAGACGCAGTTAATACTGTGAATTATCACTTTGTGACCATTCGTAGAATGGACACGTAATTCATTTTATTTTACCTATAATAATTCAGCTTACGCGGTAATTTTAGAACCCCAGTAAGCCTACCATGACGTCTTAAAGCAAAACTTATTCCACTAAGGGAAAGAGATGGTGCTAGACACCCTGTATAGCTCTGTCTCTTTCCCTCAGTGGAATAAGTTCTGCTTTAAAACGTCATGGTAGGGTAGCAGGTCTAACACAGTAAGACTTTCATTGACAGGAAAATAAGAAGAAGTAAAATGTGCATATAGATATAGAGTGGCTGTTTGATTGCTTGGTATTTATTTTTGATGAATGGAAGAAATATTATTTCTTAATGTTATCGCATATCACATCGCAGTACGGAGCAGCATTGGCTACCTCAACTTGGACCTGCGATTCAAATCCTGAAAAGTTTCAAAATAAGGTAGGAATTATCACATTTATTAGTATTAATTTTTATTATTGACTAGCTTTTGCCCGCGGCTTCGCTCGCGTAAAATTCGGTAGCGCCTTATTGATTTGTAATAGCAACGCTAACTTTTCCCGTTTTTTCCCTCTTTCTTCCTCACATCCCACTTTTTTCAGAAAATATTAGCCTATGTCCGTCTCCTGGTTCGAAACTATCTCTGTACCAAAATTCATCAAAATCGGTTAAGCCATTAAAGCGTGAAGAGGTAACAAACAAACAAACAAACTTACTTTCGCTTTTATAATATTATATAAAAATATAAAAATAAAAAATAAAAATTATATATTATAAGTAAGGATAATGTTCAATAAAATCCTCGCAAGGATACATAAACTTGTCTGGCACAACTAATAGTGAACATATTTGGCACAGCTGCTAGGCAAACAACATTTTTACCACAATATTTTTTTGTTTAAACTAAAATATGGCTTGTGTTTCTTTCCGTGCCAAGTAAATAAAAGCGCCTCTCGTTTTTTGGTTTCATTCGATATTATTCTGAAAGTAAAGCAGTTTTCTTTTAAAAAAAACTATGCGTTAAAATTATTATAGTCGGTAAGTTCAACGTTAGTGGGTCAAAAGATGGTTACGTTTTTTTTCATTTGTCACTTCTGTCAGTCTCATACTTTTGCTAACAGCTACCCTACCATGACGTGTTAAAGCAGAACTTATTCCGCTGAGGGAAAGGGACAGAGCTATACAGGGTGTCTAACACCATCTCTTTCACTCAGTGGAATAAGATCTGCTTTAAAATGTCATAGTAGGCCTACTGTTGTCATAAAGACACTACAAACGTGTATGACCTTATTCTTCCCAGTCACACTTTCTGCTCAAAATAAAAAAAAATTAAAAGCAATTCTATGTATTTCCTTCAATAAGATAAAAAAAAACTCGCTCAACAGCTAGTTTGCCTTCATTATCGGTGCCCAAATGGGTCATAATAAAACGAAAAGATTTAATATTAATTATTTTAATACTAGCTGTTGCCTGCAGCTTTGCCTGCTTGGGCATCGAATTTTGTATTAAGATTAAAACTTCTTACAATTATTTTTTGTTTCCTCAGCAATGTTCGCTTTTTACTCAAATTTGCAGTTAGTATCTACTTTTAGCTTCAACTACAAACTCACCTCCTTCGACATAATAGTCTATTATGTCTAAGTAGGTGCCGCAGGCAACAGCTAGTATTAAAATAATTAATATTAAATCTTTTCGTTAAAAGTAGTAGCCTATGTGTTATCCAGGGGTGTTAAGCACATACCAAATTTTATCCAAATCTGTTAAATCGTTTGGACGTGAAAGTGTAACTGTCTTCTCTTGAGACACTGGAGCTTGGTGCTGAATAAAACACAGCGACTCTGTCCTTTTTTTAGGGTGGGAAATCATCAAATAAATTCCCCCGCTCTGGGCGGAGCGAGGGGGAGTGTCAAACTTGTACTGACTAAAACCCACCCATGTTCCTTCCATTGCCCTTTATGTTCCGGGGCCGCAGTATCTCTTTCGAACAACCCGCAACCCCGGGTGACTTAAGTCCTTACAATGATTTTAATAACACTTTCGTTCTTAAACAATGATGTATAAATATTTAAAAAGA
This sequence comes from Ochropleura leucogaster, assembly GCA_958449745.1. NCBI lineage: Eukaryota > Metazoa > Arthropoda > Insecta > Lepidoptera > Noctuidae > Ochropleura > Ochropleura leucogaster. The sequence continues at coordinate 4,203,289 of OY288221.1, read as the reverse complement.
TAATAATGTATACCGTTGTTTGTCCGATTTCGAATCTAAATTGTATATTTTTAGAAGGTAGGCTTTTTGAGAGGTAGAATTTTTTTCTTTAATTTGATAATCTAGAAATATCTATAATCTAGCTGGCGCCCGCGGCTTCGCCTACTTTATGATAAAATAAGTATCCTATTTGTTATTCCAGACTATAATCTACCTCTGTGCCCAATTTCATTAAGATCCGTATAGTAGTTTTTTCGTGAAAGAGGATCAAACATACATCCATACTCACAAACTTTCGCATTTGTAATTTTAGTAGGAGTCAGTACGATGCGCCTGATTTAAAGTGGATATCAAAGAGTATCATGCGTGTGTTAATCCGAGCGCAGACGGTAACAAACATACTTCATAATATAAGTGTAAAAACGAACAAAAAATAATCCTGAAAATACGTAAAAATGGAAATATTTTTCTTCGTACACTGCCGCCATATTTATTTTCACACGTTGGAAAAGCAACTAAAGTAATTTGTGGTTGGTCTTTTATTTTGGAAGAAACTTACAAATTATTTGAGACCTTATTTCTGCAGCGATAAGGCACACCTTTTTCTTTACTTCTGTTTTCCGCATTGGACCCGCTTGAAGGACTTTTGGCCCACTCCCTCCTAGTGAATCCAAACCCATGTCCCAGCCGCACACTGGTTCAAGGGCGGAAAAAAGTCCTTTGCTGCGACTTTGTTTAAAATGTATACAATTTGGTACACACATACTAGAATGTTAGTACAAACATGTCCTAAAATTAACACGGGTAAATAATAACGCAGTACTTAATAATATGAAGCTAAAGTAGGGTGATCGAGAAGTAACAAATTTTGTGCAAAAAATATTGTTATTTCAAGTATGAATAGAACCTAAATACTCTAATAATCAACTTTTATTTTTAGTGTAGTCATAGGTTAATTGTGTGTATTAATAAAATACGCAAACATATGTAATTAAATAATGAGTAATTCCTTGCTATTACATTTTTAATGAAGAAGGTCATTTGGAACCTTTTTTTTACAATCATGAGCTCAGAACTAATCTCCGTTATCGACCGTTGCGTAATAATATACTTCCAGAGATTAATTAGACCCTATAGATTAAGAATACATCAGTTTTGGCTGCGATAACCTGCGAACTTGGAAATACCAGGTCATTAACTAATGACGCTCTGTAATGAAGAAATAGTGCATAATATTAATAACTGTATTTATTATTTAGTTTATTAATATTTATTTATATAGAAATGCTTAAAGACTGTATATTTTACATAATTCAATATATATTTTTTTATAATTCAATTCACGTAAAAAATATGATGCATATTTTCATGTTACTTAAAAAAACCTATATCGACGGTAAAAAGGAAGTAGGGCATAAGCGACATTTTGGTCAAAAATGAGTTATATATGCCATCATACGTAAAATTTTCCGCTCTTTCAAATGCGCTTACTCCCATGGCTCTACGATGACTTTTTTGGCGTTTATGCCCTAGCAAAAAAAATCATTTTACTAGTATTCTTTTTCGTAACCGACGAAAATTCAGATCATTTTTGCTACAAAGGTGCTTGTACCCCTACAAAAATGACTTATTTTCGGTTTGTTGTCGGTAATGCTTTTTTACTTCATAAGGGTGTCGAGCTTTCGGTTGTTTATGCCTTTTAAGCTTTTCCCTCAAAAAGTACAAACGTTGTTTATAGCCTACTTCCATTTCATAATTTAACATAGCTGTGGCGCTTGTACCCTATATACAAAATTCATTTTCATATTACTCTGTCGGTTATACCCTATTACCATTCAGTACTTTATGACAGCTATGTAGGTTATGCCCTATTACCTAAATTTATTTTAATATCACACTGTTGGTTATACCTTTCTTCCGTTTACAAAATAAATACAGTTGTGTCGCTAATACCTTATTATTTAAATTAAATTTGATATCATGGTGTCGATTATAACCTACTTCCACGTTTTACAGTCGTTCTCATACGTCACATATACTGCAATACCCAATATAAATTTAATTACGAGTCGGTGCTTATGCCATTTGATATCAAAGTATAAGTATAAGTAAGTTTCATTTAAAAGTAGGTTTTAAGCGCGTCGCTTGTCTGAAAAACACTGCCGCGTGCTGTGACGGCGGCGAGAGAACTATAATGTTCGTTACTTTTTTTTAATGTTTAATACATGTACCTACCTATTACGGATACATACCAAGTTTTCGTAATTGATTCTTAAGTTATCTACTTACTAGCTTTTTTTTTTCGGGAGGGAAATCATCCAATAACTTCCCCCGCTCTAGGCGGAGCGGGAGGGAATGTCAGACTTGTACTGACTAAAACTCACCCATGTTCCTTCTATTGCCCTTTACGTTCCGAGGCCTCGGTATCTCTTTCGAACAACCCGCAACCCCGGCAGGCGGAGGCCCTGGCAAGCCCCTCTGCTTTGCTGACTCTCTTTGAGGCGCGCGTGAAACACGAACGCGCCGTCGACACAGCCTGTCGTCAATAGACGGACAGACGGTGAGCTACCCATTGCTCACCGTCCACAGGCCCGCATCTACGGTGGCCGGGAGTCGTCTCGCGGCACCCGGCGCCCTAGGCGTCTCCCGCGGCGGCTGGGTTGGCCTGATGTTCTCTCCCTCAAACGCCCGGCCCCCTCCTTTGCTAGCATTACTGCTTCGCAGAAGGAGGTGACCGCTTCCCATTCCCTCTCGCTCCGGACCTGAACCAGGGCCGGACGCGAGAGATCGCCGCCGCCGATCGCCTCCACGAGGGCACGGCGGTGCTCCGCCCAAGCTGGGCAGACCGCCACTGTGTGCTCCACCGTGTCCTCCGGGCGATCGTCACAATGGTGACACCCGGGCGCTTCCTCCCGCCTGATGATGTGCTGGAACCTCCCGAAACTTCCGTGTCCGGTGAGGACCTGCGTCAGGCGGTAGGTCAGGACGCCATGACGCCTCTCCAGCCACTTCTCAAAGAGGGGACTTACCGCCACTATTGTAGCGTGCCCTGCTCGGGGTTGCAACAGTCGCTCTCTCCATGCCACCATAAAATCGCACCGGAGGTCTGTCCGCTGAGCGGCAATCTACCGCGGCAACGGGTTTTCCCCCCGGTGCGGTGTAGTGCCTTCGCGCGCCACTCAAACAGGCGCGCGAGCACTATCACCTCCAGATCCCACGGTAGTAATCCGGCAAGGAGGCTCGCTGCCTCGCCGGAGATCAGGCGGTAGCCCCGGATCAGCCGTATGGCCACCACCTTTTGGGGCGCGTTCAGATAGTGGGCGGCCTGCCACCCTAAAGAACGCGCCCATACCGGGGCCCCGTAAAGGGCCATGGACCGCACGACTCCGGCATAGAGCCTACGGCAGAAGGCGTTTGGCCCCCTCAGATTGGGCAGGAGCCGCTTGAAAGCAGCCCCCGTCCGCTCGAGTTTGGGAGCCAAACGTCGGAAGTGTTCCACGTAGTTCCACCGGCTGTCGAGGACGATGCGAACTTCTCCTACCGTCCAACTGGGATCCCGATGGTGGCGTGTTTCCGCGGCCATGAAATACCACTCGGGCCCATACCATCGGGCCTCGGATTTGTGCAAGGCCACCTCGAGACCCAGTAGCCGGATCCTCTCCGCGACTATCGCAACCCCGCGTGTCATGTTGTCGGCCGTCGCTTGATGCATCTACTTACTAGCTGCAGTATTATTGTTTCTAAAAATGATTAGCAGGTTGATACCTACCCACTTTTTTTAAGTAGCTTTGATTTTTCTTGATTAAAAAATATTAACAAAAATGTCTTTTTTTATTTAAAAACATCCTACTATCCGCTTGTTAATAGATAGGTAGGTAGGTGACATGAAAATCAGTATAATGACGAACTATCATCTTTTAAATCAACCATTAAGTGAAAATTTGAATTACAAGGACTTTACTCTTTTTGAGTACTGACCTTAGTCTTTTTCTATAAAAATCGACGCCCTTAAATACTCATAAGGTACTTCACTCTATTTTACGAGTTAGGGGCCCAATTATTACAGTGTAGTGTAATACCCGTTTTAGCTCTTATTCTGATGAAGGATCGTGTTGGTTGCGCTACTTCATTATTTTTGGGGTGTCTTTTCACCTATATTTCCATAGACTCATGCAATGCCAAATGTTGATTATCCTTCTTTTCCTTTGCTTTCAAGCGACATTGTGTATCACTTATGTCTTATATCCTATTATTGTTTTGAAAGCCGACTGTTTCTTATGCTCTATTATCTTTTATACAACCACTGTGAAAAGTACCTTATCCTTCTTTTCCTATAACTCTTATTTAACTGTCTAGTCTCTTATTCCCTTTTACCTTGCGATGTGAGAAATCAGTATGTCTCTTAGGCTTCTTATCCTCTATTATTTTACTTTGTCATTTGTATCTTATGCCATATTTCCTCATTGGAAAATTAAAAGCTATTGTCATAAGCGACAAAAACCACGTTAAATAGCGTCAAATGATTAAACCTAAAAATACCTGTAACTGCTCCATTTTTTTCTGATTTTATAACTGTTTTAGTTTTCACGATATCTTAATAAATGACAAAAATACGTCGGTTTTTCTAAAATTTTAAACTTTGAACGGCTCTCCTGAACATTTCACTTTTTGTCGCTTATCCCCTATTTCCTTTTAACCGTCGATATTAAGTATTATGTTTCTCTTTGTATACCTACTGGTACATTTATTATATCATTTTAATAAGGTATTATGAAGGAACGCATCGTCTTTTCATTTAAAAATAGTATTTTCCGCATACCCGTACTACTTGCACCACTGTGAGCCGTGGGAAAGTAATGTGATAATTACGCTTTCTTATGTAAATAATGTCACATATTTTGTAGTAGCTGAAATCAAGAAACTACAAATCAAAATTAATTTGCAGGTTTCTTTATTTGTGTTGACGGCGCTTTCGTGTTCCACGCGCGCCTCAAAGAGATGTCAGCAAAGGAGAGGGGCTTGCCAGAGCCTCCGCCTGCCGGGGTTGCGGGTTGTTCGAAAGAGATACCGCGGCCCCGGAACGTAAAGAGCTAAAGAAAGAACTTGGCTAGGTTTTAGTCACTATCACTTGCTTCTGCTCCGCCCAGAGCGGGAGAAGTTCCTTGATGATTTCCCAAACGAAAAATAATGATGTAGAGGCGCAGTTTAGAAGTGACCTATATATAACAGTGGACTAAGATAGGTTTTGTTTATTTATTTAAACACTAGCTGTTCCCCACGGTTTCACCCGCGCTGCTCAGCACCTGTTGGTCGTAGCGTGATGTTATATAGCCTTCCTCAAGAAATGGACTATCCAACACTAAAAGAATTTTCCATTTCTAACCAGTAGTTCCTGAGATTAGCGCTTTCAAACAAACAAACAAACTCTTCAGCTTTATAATATTAGTATAGATTCTAACCAGTAGTTCCTGAGATTAGCGCGTTCAAACAAACAAACAAACAAACTCTTCAGCTTTATAATATAAGTATAGATTATGAGTCTTTTTCTAACACTGACATACTAGCAAAAGAAATCGTAACAAAATAACCAAGCTATCAATTTCATAAAACAACTAACTTGTTCCCCTATCATCTCACAAACACACAAATCTATCATCAATCAAAACATCCCATTGTTTCAAATATTTTAACAATAGTTACCCAAAATAGAAACAGAGGGATATAAAAACCTTGTATATAAAATAACGCTTGACCAAAACCAAGAATGAACAGCTACCCTACCATGACGTCTTAAAGCAGAACTTATTTCACTGAGGGAAAGAGACACCCTTTATAGCTCTGTCTCTTTCCCTCAGTGGAATTAGTTCTACTTTAAAACGTCATGGTAGGGTAGCAGATACCTACTCTCACGCGATACGTTGATTCGCCTTAGTTTACAACCGACATTTGATGTAACGACGTATTGTATTACAAGAAACATTGTCTTTCCTTTTCTCTTTTGAATTCGAAAAATAAAAGAAAAACAAAAGACAAAACAAATGAATGTAGCATGTGTCTGTTGTTTGTTAAGCGCAATACACATTGAGCCCGCCGGGCCGCCAACACGTGTCGGCAACTTTTTGTCGGCTGTCTAGTCGGCGGCTTCACTTAATACAAGTCTTAAAATTTGGTAGGCGGCATGTCGGCGGCTTGAGATGAGAAATTTATTTGGCAGTCAGCACTACAGGTCGAGCGTCGCCGGGCAACTGAGCGCAGGCGTACCCAAGCGGCCAACATGTCGGCAGGCAACATGCTTTTCAGACAGGTCGCCGGGTTCTGTCGCCGGGTTTTGTCTGCGACCCGGCGGGCTCAGTGTGAATTGCGCTTTAGCTATGCAGAAACATGTTTCTCTTTCTTCATATTTCACGGCACGGTTAACGCAGTGGCTGAGCGATAGACTGCTGCGCTGCGTGTCGCGGGTTTTATCCCCGCACGGAACAAAAATATTTGTATGACTTACAGGTAGTTGTTTCGGGTCTGTTTAGTGTATGATCATTTAAATGTTTGTAAATGCACCCACTAGAAGAGAGAACACGATACAGGAGAAATTCCTAGTATGGGGCAACTTATGTAACTATTTCGGTGTTGGCTTCCAGTTTTATCAGATTCAGTCCCGACAGTTTTCTTTTTCATTTGCTGTAAAAGTCAGACTCAATATCCTTTTTTTTTCGGATGAAAAATCATCAAAGTACTTCTTCCACTCGAGGCGGAGGAACATGAGTGTTTTTAGTCAGTAAAAGTCAGACACTACCCAGATTTTAACTGACTAAAACCCACCCATGTTCCTTCTTTTGCCATTTATGTTCTGAGGCTGCAGTATCTCTTTTGATCAACCCGCAACCCCAGCAGGCGGTCAACACGGCTTGTTGTCACTGCAGGAATGGACGGTGAACTACCATTTGCCTATCGTCCACAGGCCTACATCTACGGTGGCCGGGAGTCGTCTCACGGCACCCGACGCCAATATCAATATCCCAAAGCTATTCAATTATAATAATATGCCAAGCAAACATCCACTAACCCAGTTAAAGGTACATTCACAAACTGCACTAAATCATCCGTTGGAGTTATAAGACGAGTTACGAGTCTGAAGAGAAACTTTGTATGTAATTGAATACGAGATATTTTGTTCCATTTGATTTATTGGTAATAGCATAGAGCTTTAGTCGTATTGAAAGCGGTAACAATTTATCTATACTATACTATATTATAAAGCTGAAGAGTTTGTTTGTTTATTTGAACGCGCTAATCTCAAGGACTACTAGTTGAATTTGGAAAATTCTTACTTCTTTCTTCTTTAGTGTTGGATAGTCCATTTCTTGAGGAAGGCTATAGGCTATTATAACATCACGCTACGACCAACAGGTGCTAAACAGCGTGGGTGAAACCGCGTGTAACAGCTAGTACTAGATATATTTCATTCCGTGTTTTCTCGCCGTTGTTTTGAGCGTTCGAAATTCAAAAGAAGAAAAAATGCGTTCTATTGGCAGTTAATTTTTTTTTCGTATTGAAAATGTTCAAATGGCTTCCCTCACTCCGAATAACCTGCAACCCGTCCTCTCATACTTAAGTACCAACGCTGTAACAACAACATTGTAAAAACAAATGATTTTAAAAGAGTGATTATGTAGTTCGTTGCGGTTCTTCTCCATAGGAAACGACCAAACCGAACCGTGCACGTGTCTCAACGTTTTATAAGTGCCCATGTAGATCTATGTCAAATAAAAATATTTTGATTTTATAAAATTTAAAACCATTCAACTGATATGCTCAAAAATCTAATTCAATAGAAAAACAGAATTAAAAGATGGTTTTAACTAACGTCACGCTACGATAGTAAAGAGTTGAGCAGCGGGTAACATCGCAGGCCACAGCTAGTATACGGCTAACGTGACCATACGTCTCGATTTCGGCGGGACAGTCCCGCTTTCAAGCTGTTTGTCCCGCTGTCCCTGTCGAGGGCAAAAACGTCCCGCTCCTACCATTTTTCAAATAGAAAAAAACGATAATTTTGTCATTTTGATTAATAGTGTAACTTCATTTCTACTTGATTTGAATTTGAAAGTGATTTATTTCGGTAACAACCATTTTTTTTTAACTTATTAGTGCTCTCTGTTTAAAAAAAAAAACACTGGTAAAATGAACAAAACTAACAACATTTCTATTTTATACTAGCTTTTGCCCGCGGCTTCGCTCGCGTTAAATTCGGGGTAACAAAGTTCGCCTTGCGCCTTATTGATTTGTAATAGCAACGCTAAGTTTTCCCTTTTCTTCCCTCTTTCTCCCTCACATCCCACTTTTTTTTTAAAAATATTAACCCATGTCCGTCTCCTGGTTCCCAACTATCTCGGTACCAAAATTTATCAAAATCGGTTTAGCATTGAAGCGTGAAGAGGTAACAAACAAACTCACTTTCGCTTTTATAATATTAGTAAGGATAGTATTATAATATAGTATAGTATAGTATAGTATAGTAATAATAAAAAAGTCCTAACCGTCTTTTTAGATCTGGCAAAAGCCTTCGATACTGTCCCTGTTTCTACCCTTTTAATCAAACTTGAGAGCATCGGTGTGAGAGGTCCCCCACTTGACTTCTTTAGGAGCTACCTGTCAGACCGGTCTCAATCAGTTGTAATAGACAATCATAAAAGTGCAGAGCTGCCTATTGAGTACGGGGTACCACAGGGCAGTATTTTAGGGCCTACACTCTTCCTTGTGTACATCAACAGCCTCTGCAACCTAGACGTTCCTAATGCTAAAATAGTTTCCTATGCAGATGACACCGCTATCACTTTTTCTGCAAACACATCGACGGAATTGCAGACTGCTGCACAAGACGGCTTTAATACCATTACGAAATGGCTCCTGTCACACACACTGACTCTTAACGCTACTAAAACTAACTTTATGATTTTTACTATCAGTAACACCGCTCAACCTAGTAGCTCTATTAATTTAAAAGCACACTCTTGTCCTGTTCAAAGTCAATGTCAATGTCCTGACCTGACTTTAGTGGAAAAAATAAAATATCTTGGCATCATTTTAGACAGAAACCTAAATTTTAAAACACATATTTCGACGCTTACCAGCCGGATACGCAAACTGATTTATATATTTAAGACCTTGCGGCACGTAGCCAACCCTGCAATCATTCGTAACGTATATTTTGCATTATGCCAATCAGTCCTCAATTATTGTATCTCTTGCTGGGGTGGAGCCGCAAAAACCATACTAAAACCTCTAGAGATCGCCCACAGATCTATACTTAAAGTCGCAACCTTTAGGCCTATACTTTTCCCTACTACCGAATTGTACAAAACCTGCAACCTACTCAATGTAAGACAGCAGTTTATCTCACACACAATTCTATTGCAACACTCAAAAACTCCCTATATAAAAATAAATAGTCGCCGCAAAAATAATATCTGCCCTACTCCGCCGGTCCGAAAAAAGTTTATAAAAAAATTCTTCCCCTACCTTGGTCCGTCACTTTATAATAAAATCAATGAAAAACAAACAATTTACGGTTCTACTGTATTTAACTGCAAGAAGACCGTCCGCTTGTTTCTATCTACTCTAAATTATGAAGAAACCGAAGACTTCCTGAGGTAACCACCCTCACTAATAAAACACACACACACACACACAAACACACACACACACACGCACGCACTCACACACACACACTCACATACCTACACTCTAAATCTACCTATTTACAATGGCTTTCATTTCCCTTTATTTCTGCATGCATTTTATTATTGTTACCAGGATAATTATACATGATTATAAAATGTACTACGTCATGAGACCCCTATATGTATATTGTATAAACGGGATCAGTCCTGTCTCTCCTAAACACAGGCTACTCAGTAGCCTATATAGGAGTACAGCGCTTCACCCTGCTTCACCAGATTGTGAATTACTCTCATGTCCCAATCTATTTGTACTATAATCTGGTCCTTGTAAGCAATAAATAAAATTTATTATTTATTATTTATATAGTAAGGAGTAAGGATAGTAAGAATAACTCCGCAGACGTCCCGCTCCGAAAAAAATTTAGAGGTGTCAAGGGACACCCGGATGGAAGGAAGTTCCTATAGAAATGAAAATATCTGGCTTGCTTTCTATAAGAGAGAGAGAGACAGACAGACAGACAGAGAAACATGCGACGCCGCACAGCTTACAATAGCTTACTATAGCAAAACGTGTCGTGACAACTTTTGGTAAGAATTTTTTCCGTCTAGCCCCCTTTCACAACGCGCGATAAGGAACTTCGTTCCAAAAAAAATATATGGTCACGTTAAGTATACCATAAACTCGCTCTCTGTCATACCACGCCCTATACAAACACAGGAAGCGCTTTTCTTCCACGTCCACACAAATATAATATTAACAAAATTCAATGTACCGTATTTAGTTTTCCTGAAACAGTATTTGTGTAAAGTGCTGAGATGTTATATTTTCATTTTTGGTTGAAACGAATGTAAAATCCTTACCAACATTATAAAAGCGAAAGTGGGTTTGTTTGTTTGTTACCTCTTCACGCTTTAATGGCTAAACCGATTGTGATGAATTTTGGTACATAGATAGTTAGGAACCAGGAGACGGACATAGGCTAATTTTTATTTGAAAAAAGTGGGATGTAAGGGAGAAAGAGGAAAGAAAAGAGTTTGTTACCTCTTCACGCTCTAATGGCTAAACCAATTTTGTTGATTTTTTTTACAAAGATAGTTGGAAACCAGGAGACGGACATAGGCTAATTTTTATTTTTTTATAAATGGTTGGCCTACTGATTTTCATTTTAAATGGTGTTAGATTTTTTTGAAAATGATTCTGGTTTTCGTTGGTTAAAAAACTATTTTTGTTTTTTTTTTCGATTTTAGTACTTTTTTGATAATTTATAAATACTCCTCTTTATAAACTATCTTTATTTACTGTTGTTTGACGCAATTCTTTTCGAACAGAATTCAGCCACATCGACAGCATTTATATATTTTTTTTTAAAAACGTTGCCCCACACTAGAAATTTCTCCTGTATCGTGGGTGCGTTTACAAACATTTAAACTCACATACACAAACACCTAGACCCGAAACAACTATCTGCAGGTCATACAAATATTTGTTCCGTGCGGGAATCGAACCCGCGACACGCAGCATAGAAGTCGATCGCTCAGCCACTGCGCCAACCGTGCCGTAAATTCATTATACACAGTAACAATATTAATAAACTAGCTGTTCCCCACGGTTTCACCCGCGCTGCTCAGCACCTGTTGGTCGTAGCGTGATGTTATATAGCCTATAGCCTTCCTCAAGAAATGCACTATCCAACAATAAAAGAATTTTCTAATTCCAACCAGTAGTCCCTGAGATTAGCGCGTTCAAACAAACAAACAAACTCTTCAGCTTTATAATATTATATATAATATTATAGTATATAGTAAGTATATAGTATAGATAAAACATTTTGTTGGCTGTAGCTCCGTGCGGTTTTGGCGCAGGGTTCCGTACATGGTTGTGGTTGTAAAACCTATATGACTTGGCAGCTATTCAAACCGTAGATTGAAATGTTTTGTTGTTTTGATTGATTTTAATCTATACATGTCCGGTTATTGGTGCTTAAACAATTACCACTTATTTATAACGTTGGTTGAATTAAAAGTTAACGTTGGTTAAATTATTCCGTAGTATTTTAGGTAAATTATTTGTAACAAGCACACTCGGTATCACCCATAGGTATAAATCCTTACGTTTTAATATTATAAAGCGAAAGTGAGTTAGTTTGTTACATCTTCATGCTTAAATGGCTAAGTCGTTTCTGATGATTTAATTCCAGCATTACCTCCCTTTCAATCAAAAAAATAGTTTTGTAAATTAGTCCAGGCGTTTTTGAGTAATCGGTTAACATACATAAAAAAGAACAAAAAAAAAAAGATTCCATCGAACTGAGAACCTCCTCCTTTATTTGAAGTCGGTTAAAAAAAATAAAACAAAAAAGAGACATAATAGTAGGTACCTACATGAACAATGACACATCTTACACGAACACAAGAAATTGGTGCAAGCACTTTTAGTTATAAACCATGGATTTTATATAATATAACTTTTTGAATAAAATTTCGAACATAAATAAATATTACGTGCGAAAAGAGTAATGTATATTTTTTTAAACAATTTTTGTTTGTGAAACGTTTTATTTACTCTGTTAGTTCGTTAATACTAAATGTGGGAATAAACATAGTGATGTAGTTCTCTATTTTGCTTTTTAAAATCAAAATATTTTCATTTTACATAGGCCTACCTATGTAAAATTAAAATGTTGCATGGGCACTTATAAAACGTTGAGAAAAGGTGTAATAATAATATCTAATATCTTGGGACAACTCACACACGGCTATCTGATCCCAAGCTAAGCAGAGCTTGTGTTATACAGACTACTGATATACATACTTATATAATTTATAAATACATACATATTATAAATAAATCACACCCAGACACAGAACAAACAATCATGTTCATCACACAAAGTTTGTCCTGGGTGGGAATCGAACCCACGACCTCCGGCTCAGCAGTCAGGGCCAGTAACCACTAGACCAACAGGCCCGTCAAAACCGGTGTATGTGTTGTATGTCTTCTTTTTAAAGATAACTCACCATTTTGTAGCCTAGAAAATATCCGTAATAAATGGTACCGACAAGGTCTCACCAAGATTATTTCCTAATACTTATATTGCTCTTCTTGTGTACTCACGTATACTATACAGGTAGCAAGAACATTAAAGTACATAATCATAGTATATAGTATGAGTAATTTTGTTTATCATGACCAAGACGCGTGATAATTGACAGACTTCAAAAAAGGAGGAGGCTATCAATTTATTTGACCGTTTTTTTTGTTTGTTCGTTTGATTTCTTCGTTGATTGTAGGCTGATTTTCAAAATTATATTTATAAATCGAAGGGGTCTCATATTATTAAAAAAAAAAAACGCCAACGTGCAACGTGCCCCACACTAGGAATTTCTCCTGTATCATGGGTGCGTTTACAAACATTTAAACTCACATACATAAACAGCCAGACCCGAAACGACTATCTGTAGGCTAAACCATTTGTTCCATGTGAGAATCGAACCCGCGACACGCAGCGCAGCGGTCGATCGCTCAGGCACTGCACCAACCGTGCCGTCAAATCAATCAATTTTTCTCTATTGTTAAGGTTTTTTTTTCCTGTATCATGCACAAGCTCGCATACACAAACAGCCACATAATTATTCACGATTTAAATGACAACTGATTCAGATATGGGCGCAAAAAATATAAAAATGTTTATTTTTCATTGTGTTACCGACTATCATGTATGTACACACAACGGCACATCAACCTACACAAAACCATTTTAACCTGATCTCTCTACTACGGTGCGCGATCCGAGTAGAGAGATCAGGTTATAATAGTTTAGAATACGTTAACCTGCCGTCTTGTGTATAACTAAGAGCATTGATACTCATAATTTTCAATGTCATTTAAAAAAAAAACTAGCTGTTCCCCGCGGTTTCACCCATGCTGCTCAGCACCTGTTGGTCGTAGCGTGATGTTATATAGCCTATAGCCTTCCTCAAGAAATGGACTATCCAACACTAAAAGAATTTTCCAATTCCAACCAGCAGTCCTTGAGATTAGCGCGTTCAAACAAACAAACAAACTCTTCAACTTTAAAATATTTTATTATTATGTTATTTTCATGTCTAACCGAATAGCATCCTTTTTTTAAAAATGAGTTATCATCAAATGATTTTCCCTGCTGCGGGCGGAGCGGAAGGGACTGTCAGACTTTTACTGACAAAAACTCACCCATGTTCTTTATTTTACCCTTTGTGTTCCGGGGCCACGATATCCTTATTGTATTCAAGTAGAATATTAACCCTAAATGGGCACAAATTGTTTAAACATCATTTCTAAACAAGAACATCGTTTTCATTCACACCTTAACTCTAATTTATGGTAAATGTGTTCGTGTTTTTATTTAAATGACAGTTTCATTATTAACATCAATATACCCGTATTTATTGTTTATGGAGCTATGGAATAAGATTCATGGGGCCTTGAAGAAAACAAACAAATTATCAGCTGGGCAGCCCGTGCTAGTTGTTGGTATATCTTGTAAAGAAAACAAATCAAAAAAAGGTTGGTCGAGGGCGTATTCGTGTTGCACGAGCGCCTGAAAGAGATGTCAGGGAAGCAGGACGAGCAGCTAGGGTCACCGCCTGCCTGGTTGCGGGTTGTTCAAAAGAGATACCGCGGCCCCGGAACGTAAAGGGCAATAGAAGGAACATGGGTGGGTTTTAGTCAGTAAAAGTCTGTCACGCCCTCCCCCGCTCCGCCCAGAGCGGGGGAAGTTATTTGATGATACCCACCACAAAAAAATGGCTTACATAAGATCGCTCTACACGTAGCTCTAGTTGTAACTAAGAAAGGAAACGATTATCTACTTCAATTGTACGTTAAATTGGAAACGATGACGTAGGTATATACTAGCAAACGATGGCGGAGTTAAATAGGAAATATTATGACTCTGTACTTTAGCCCTACTATGACCTCTTAAAGCAATTCTTATTCCACTGAGGGAAAGAGACAGAGCTATACAGGGTGTCTAGCACCATCTCTTTCACTCAGTGGAATAAGCATTGCTATAAGATGTCATAGTAGCCCTTCTGATCTTTATTGTCATCTGACTTTTTGCAGCTATGTACGTGTTTCGACATTCACATTTAGAATTTCTTCAAAGACTTTTAATAATAACGCTTCTGAAGTTTGGTAAGAAAGAAAGACAGTTGTTTTTTGTTGTTGCCCCACACTAAGAATGTCTCCTGTATCGTAAGTGCGTTATACAAACATTTAAACTCACACACACAAAAAGCCAGTCCTGAAACAACGACCTGTAAGTCATACAAATATTTATTCCGAGCGGGGACCGAACCCGCGAAACGCAGCGCAGCAGTTATTTTAAGCTACTGCGCCAACCGTACCGTTAAAAAGTAAAAAAAAGGATGCATATATTTGTATGAAACACTTTTTAAAATATGTTGTAAGAGAGAAAATATAAAGTATCAACAGGCTCTGCCATAATAGGCGTACAAATTATATTAGTTCTCCAAAAATCCTACTTCCTTACTAATATTATAAAAGCGAAAGTGAGTTTGTTTGTTACGTCTTCACGCCTAAGTGGCAAAGCCGATTTTGATGAATTTTTTTACAGAGATAGTTGGGACCCTGGGGACGGACATAGGCTATTCTTTTAAAGTGAGACATGAGGGCAAAGGGGGAAGAGAAGGGAAAACTTGGCTTTGTTTTTACAATAAATAAGGCGCAAAGGCAAAAACTACAGGTAGCAGGTACCTGCAAATCTGGAAAGGGGAACTGTGTTACCCCGAATTTAACGCAAAGCTGTGGACAATGAGTGGAAAATGAGTGGACATGGTTGGCCTAGCTTTTGCCAAAGCTAGGCCAACCATGTCCACTCATTTACAACGAATTAATAAAAAAGAATCTACACGAGAAGAAGAATTAGCAAATTGGTCCCGGCTGTCATTTGTAGATCTTTGAAAGTCGTTACAGGTAGACTGTGTCCCGAAAGTCTAACTGTATTACCCAGTACTAACTGGGACGTGAGGTTATGCAGTAACTCAATTTTAATTACTGGTATCCAGCCGCATCCAGTTAGACTGGAAGCTAACACCAACATATTTAGGAAACGACTATGCAGATAATTATTATTATGATTCAGTAGGTTTGTGGAGCTCGTAGCTAAATAATAGCAGCCGCTGGAGTCGATCTTTAGGTTCAGCCGCGCTTGCCTATGTTGGTCTACCCGTTACATACCGAATTTAAAAGAAATAAAAAAAAAGAAAAATTGAAAGGACGTTAAGCTGTTGGTCCCGGCTGTCAATTGTAGATCTTTGACTGTCGTTACAGGTAGTCAGTGTCTTTAAAGTCTGACAACCAGTCTTAGTATATACGTATTACTAAGTACTACCTGGGTTGTGGAGGTCAGATAGGCAGTCGCTCCATGTAAAATACTGATATTCAGCTGCATCCAGTAAGACTGGAAGCCGACCGCAACATAGTTGGGCAAAGGCTAGGCAGATGATGGGGTCTGAGAATCGATAGTCATCTATTTTTCATACCTCTAGGAGAGGTAGCAGCGACTGAAATCGCTAGGCTCAAAAAGTCATAATATAGAATGATTCGATTGACTTTGTTTAATTAAACCCTCAGATTTCAATTGATCAAATAACACACATTATTTTGATAAATTGAAACTAATGAATTGATGAACATAAATGAAGATTCAATTTATTTCCATGAGGTTTAAAAATAGTTCAATTTCGTCGAAATTACAAACTCATTGAGTTACCAACTAGCAAATGTTTTGAATAGATTTTTGGTTTGCACAAATTAAATGTTCTAAAATTGAATAAAACCTCTATTCTGTCAGAATTTGTGATTATTAGCAGAAATATAATAAATTTGACGCATTTTTTTTGCGAATGGGAAATCGTCAAATAACTTCCCCAGCTCTAGGCGGAGCGGGGAGGAGTGTCAGTCTTGTACTGACTAAAACCCACCCATGTTTCTTCCATTGCTCTTTACGTTTCGGGGCCGCGGCATCTCTCTCGAACAACCCGCAACCCCGGCAGGCGGTAGCCCTGGCACACCCCTGCGTTAGACAGTTACATGACTAATTTTTCTTGTGACATTTCATTTTATTTGGAGTCAAAGCAGCATGTCTTACGGGTTTCATAGTACGTACGGCCAACGAGAAGCGATACCAAATGTAAACAAAACCCCATCTAAAATGGCCGCCTGAATGTTGGCGAACCCGTCTTAACGTTGTCATGTTTTTGCCGGGAGAACGAGACATTACGACAAATGCACAAGATGGAAAGAGCTAAATATTAGATTGTCAACGCCACAGTTGGTCTTTAGGTTGTGTAATGACCTTTCGTATCGCTTCTCGTTGGCCGTACTGTAGGTACTTAGTGACTTAAACAGATTTAGTGAGATTGTTTAGCACACTAGCAGGCTGTCTGCCCGGTCAGCTATCCATTGTAGTATGATGCTGGGACTGCCACGCAGCCTATGGAGTAATGAGGCAGATTAATTCCACCACGACGCGTCCAAACTGACAGTGCGTACGTCAGTAAATACACTACACAAACGTGGCACTGCTACCCTACCATGACGTCTTAAAGCAGAACTTATTCCACTGAGGGAAAGAGACAGAGCTATACAGGGTGTCTAGCACCATCTCTTTTACTCAGTGGAATAAGTTCTGCTTTAAGAGGTCATAGTAGGCCTACTGAGGCACTACAGAAATGCGTCAAAAAAGTCATTGAAACCAACAAAAGTCACCGACTTCCAGAACTAGAGTTTTTTTCCACGTTTTAGTTTTTTTTTTGTTTGGAAGTCGATTTTATCTTTTTACAAATACTTTTTTAATTTTAGTTATGTTATAATGATTTATCACCTAATTTAATCGAATACTAGCTGTTCCCCACGGTTTCACCCGCGCTGCTCAGCACCTGTTGGTCGTACCGTGTATATGTTATATAGCCTTCCTCAAGAAATGGACTATCCAACACTAAAAGAATTTTCCAATTCCAACCAGTAATCCCTGAGATTAGCACGTTCAAACAATCAAACAAACAAACTCTCCAGCTTTATAATATTAGTATAGATAAATCACACCCAGACACAGAACAAACAATCATGCTCATCACACAAAGTTTGTCCTGGGTGGGAATCGAACCCACGACCTCCGGCTCAGCAGTCAGGGCCACTAACCACTAGACCAGGGGTGGCGAACCTTGATGAACCAACGTGCCATTTTTCCTAAATAAATGTTGAATGACGCCACAGACGTGCCATCAAATAATTTTGACTAAGTGATTGTATTAGGAAAATAATTACTATCAATTCGAAACTTTTTTTACTGACTAGTAGAGTCATCGCCAAACGGTTTGTAAGCGAATTAATTTTATTCATCTCTGAAAATAATGAATCGCTCCGGCGAGTTAAAAAATGATAGTAAGATAAAAATATGATTAAAATTGTTTGCGTGCCCAATTCGTTTTGTCGCGTGCCGTCTTTGGCACGCGTGCCATTGGTTCGCCATCTCTGCACTAGACCAACAGGCCCCATAAAAAAAAACTGCTTGATTCTTTTACGTTGTTCTAAATCTCACCCTGTTGTAACAGACATGGGAGGGTTCCGCGGTTTTAAGAAGCAATTAATCGGAAGCCTTAAGCGATGAGGGCGGGTAATTGAAAAACTTTAACAAAACCACTACAAACAGTGGCAGAATATAACGGGAATGTTCCTGCTGTGTTGGCACGGTAGTATGAAGTCTGATTTATGAATTGTTAGGTCGTTGGTTTGAACCTAAGCAGATGTGTTGCTGTGCGTAATTTATTTCGTCTCCATTGCTGCTAAATCCAAATCCAGTCAAGTCTAAGAACCAAAATCCAAATATAACAAAAAAATATGAGTGACACTCGGGGACTGCCACGGTAAAGCTATAATATTGCATAGCATTTTTTGATCAATTTATGCAATATATAAAATAAAATCCTTACTTCCTTACTTATATATTATATATATATATATATATATATATATATATATATATAACATTATAAAAGCGAAAGTGAGTTTGTTTGTTTGTTTGTTTGTTTATTTGTTACCTCTTCACGCTTTAATAGCTAAACCGATTCTGATGAATT
Source organism: Ochropleura leucogaster (assembly GCA_958449745.1). Classification (NCBI taxonomy): domain Eukaryota; kingdom Metazoa; phylum Arthropoda; class Insecta; order Lepidoptera; family Noctuidae; genus Ochropleura; species Ochropleura leucogaster. The sequence goes on along the minus strand of OY288221.1, from coordinate 4,184,489 downwards.
TTGGTACATAGATAGTTGGGAACCAGGAGACGGACATAGGCTATTTTATATTTAACTAGCTTTCGCCCGCGGCTCCGCCCGCGTTAAATTTGGGGTAACACAGTTCTCCTTGCGCCTTATTGATTTGTAATAGCAACGCTAAGTTTTCCCTTTTCTTCCCTCTTTCTCCTTCACATCCCACTTTTTTTAAATAAAAATATTAGCCTATGTCCGTCTCCTGGTTCCCAACTATCTCTGTACCAAAATTCATCAAAATCGGTTTAGCCGTTACAGCGTGAAGAGGTAACAAACAAACAAACAAACTCACTTTCGCTTTTATAATATTAGTAAGGATAAGGAAGTAACGATAAATGAGGATCAATATTTTTTTAAAAATCTTTAGAAATTTCAAAGTGAGAAAAAAAATTAATAAAGAAAAAATCTGGATTACGTTAAGATTCTTAAATTTGTCATTCATGGTTTCGTAATTCATATTATTAATCTATTATGATTCTTTTTAAGAAGCCATTTTGGACTCCCAATACTTTTGACTGCAGGTCGATGTATGATGGTGACAACCAATCTGTATTCCGCAGTAGTATTCAACTTTTGTAAGACATAGGGGAGCAGAATTGTGTCGGGTGCGTTGAGATAGTACACACGACGGCACATCAACCTACCCAAAACCATTTTAACCTGATCTCTGTACTACGATTTGCGATCCGTGGGAGACAGATCAGGTTATAATAGTTTAGAATAGGTTGACCCGCCGTTGGATGTACATTTTATTATTGGTTTAGAAAGTATTAGTGTTTTAGGATTCCGTACCTCAAAACAGATTCAATTTGTTTTTTTTTTGGAATTAAAAATATAAGTAATTAAATTTAGTAAGAACAATACAAAACAACATTTTATCTACCCCAAGCCCATTATATGGGTGCATGTAATGCTTGCTAGTGACGCTGTGAAGCTGACTGTTACTGATCTCCCGCAGTCTACTTGCAATCGAGGTCGCCCTCTTGCGTATGCTGGCATAAAACAATCAATGCGAACGCTCGCGAACTTCTCACCCGTCCCTTGCTAGAACTAGCCCGCGCTGATGAGCTAGTAAGTTCAAATCAGTCCCCAATTAATATCACACAGATCCAGCCTGTCCTTTTGCTGTCCTCCCTCAGCGACGCCATAAGCCGAGGCTTGTACCTCACAGGGGGTGCCTTTAGCGTGTAGTCGCTTAGTTTGTAAGTTTTTACCTTGGCTGGAGGTCTTAATTTTTTCACAGGAATCCCCCGGTTAAGTAGACGACAATCTCCTAAGTTGAACTGTCGGATGCCATTCAGAAAAAAAATGCTCGCGAACATTCCCGAAGCGCTGCAGAAGCGCGGCTACCGCAGCAGCGCCCTAAGCGCTTTATTATATTGGACGCAGAGAGCGCTGATGGATTTCGGTTAATCAGACACCCACAAAAAAAGAACAAAAAGAAACAAGCAATCACTCAATCTGTCTGTCATGACTCTTTATCTCGGGAACGCGTAGAGGTATCGGTCAAAAAATATGGCCGTTTTTGTCGCATGTTTGTACGGAACATGAGGGCTCCCTCAAGTTCCAGGGTTGCAGTATCATTTTCGAACAACCTTAAACCCCTGCAGACGGTAGCCCTGGGGCCTAAATCTGCTATTACAATAGTGTCAGAATGGTCGATCACTGAAACAAAATCAACCATTATGCGATCATAACGGTTGATTTTGACAAGTTTAGTAAAAATTATCAAAATCAACCATTTTGTGATCAGTGATCGACCATTCTGACACTATTGTAATAGCAGACTTAGGCCCCTGGAAGGTAGTTGCTCTGTGTCTAAATATTTAGCTTTAAATGTTTGTAAACGCAGCTATAATACAGGAAAAATTACTAAGCAACAAATAGTTTTTTTTTTAAAAAGACGCAGAAGGTACCTCGTCGATAAGCTAATTACCTTGTTTTAACTAAAACATTTACTATTTCAGTAGAATGTATGCCAATGTCAGAATAATTGCAGTTGCGAAAAAGAGTATGATAAAAAAAAAACAAAAAAGTGCTAGAGTTGAACTCGCTCACGAAGGGTTCCGTACCATCCTAACTAATATTATAAAAGCGAGACTGAGTTTGTTTATTACGTCTTCACGCCTAAATAGCCAAACCAATTTTGAGTTTTTCCAGAGATAGTTGGGGCCCTGGAGACGGACATAGGCTAAAAAAGTGAGAAAAGGGGGAAAAGGTCGGAAGAAAAGATATTTTTTTTCAATCATAACGCGGATTAAAGTTAGCGTTAGCCCAAAGTAACTATAAGGCGTGGAAGAAGCTAGTTATATATAAAAAACCGCAAAAAGATGCTCGTCCCGGGGATAGAACTCAGGACCCTGTGCTCAGCAGTCGCGTTTGCTACCGCGACAACAACTAGTGAGCTTTTACTAGTGACTGGTTATGTAGGGAAATCAACAGCTGCAATATTTAACAATTCCAGTAAGTAGCATATAATAAATCGGCTAGTAAATAGAATTACTTTAAGGATTTGTTGTATGGGGGCTCTCTTATTTTTCATAACGAAATTCCTTATCGCGCTGTGAAAGGGGGCTAGACGGAAAAAAATTAAGACCAAAAATTGTTACGACAGTTTTTTTCTGTAGTTGTAAGCCGTGTGGCGTGCGCGTGTTTCTCTGTCTGTCTCTCTCTCTCTCATAGAAAGCAAGCCAGTTATTTTCGTTTCGTCTTTCTATTTCGCATTGAACAGTGTGGTGTCGCGACGATTATTTTTGTTGAGTGTATACAGGTTTTTTGTATATAATAAATAATAACCCTCAATTGGGCGCGCCTAAAAAGTTGCATAAGCGGTCGCGAGGGGTGTTTGGCACCCCAGATTTAGGAAATTAAATAAAATACGAAATACATGCAAAATCAGACTTTTATTTATAAGAACATTTGAACTTACATATTAATCAACTTTTAAACGTATTTTTAGCATAAATAACTTTTTTTTTAATATGAAAATTATTTTTTTACTAATCCTAGTTTTTATCGTCACAATTTTGACTGGCTATATTCATTATGGTCATTGCACACGTTTTTGGCATTTCGAACATCATAACCTCAAAAATGATGAAGTATTATAACGGAACGCTTATAACATTTATTACTTTTCAAATTACAATGTTTCAAAACGGATGTAATGAAATTGACAATCATTCACTACCTCGGAATTTAGACCACACAAACAGTCACCTGGGGTGTCGTGCACCCGAAACACGCTCTCCGAGCCCAACTGACCGCAACAGAGAGTCGCTCGCAACTGGGGGTCTACTCTAATTCTACGTAAAACGAAATTGCGGCCGAAACTTCGAACGTTTTCTACCACGGTTTCATTTCATTTCATTCATTTCGAAATTTTCGGACGTCCGAAGTTTATTTGACATTAAAATTTTCTAAACCTACTCTAATTCGCGCAAAATGATATAGAGTAGGGTTACAAACGTAACTACTTTTGACTTTCGTTCGTTAACGAAGTTACGTTTCGGAGAAAGAGAGTAGGCCCCCCGAATCGTGTACGTTTTACGTGTTTACGAAGCTACCTTGAAGGCCAACGCACTAAATTCAAATTATAAAAAGTTGTGAGCCTGGAAACCTGCTCTGGGGTGCATGACATCCCACGCGACCAAATATGGGATAACTTCGTTCCATCCGAGTGTTCCTCAAGCCTTTTGTTATGATGGCAACATAGTTACAAATCAAATCAAATCAAATCATTTATTTCAATTAGACCATTACAGGCACTTTTGAATGTCAAGAAACAAAATGAATCTACAGTCCCGGTCACAAGGCATAATAACTTGTGAAAGTACTGCAGTTGCCCATTCCAAAGCGTTGATCTCTATGGAGAAGAATGGGCAAGAAACTCCATGGACACTCTTTTAAATTCTAATATTTTTACAAAATAGTATTTACATCATTCGTGTTGAGATTATACAAATATGTGAGAACGATGTAGAAAGACGTGCACAGTAAGAGCGTCCAGAGTAAATAAAAAACAAAATTCAATTTAAATCTAAATAAATTAAAAATGACCGTGGTAGTTAAAAAATGACCAGTCCCAACTGACAGCGCCCGTTCACGAACATGACGTATGGATCAGCCCCATTCAGCTCGACCATTTTGAAGGGAGCTAAATGACCCGACACACCCGCCACCATCAGCGAGACATTTAAGTGAGCATGACACTATTAACCACCAGGGCTTCGTCAAGTCAATGATAATACATAGCACTCACATATGGGCTTAATAATTATACAATACTAGAGAATTGATTCTATACATTGCAAAGATAGTCTTACAATCTTCTGCAGCTTCCACTATAGCTTCGGATACTTATTAATGACTTTACCCCTATGCTTGAGGAGCAGGACCAGCATTGAGCCAAGCATTTTTATCATCAATATAATCCCCCAACTTATAATATGCTTGCCTACATAGTGTGCGTTTAATACAAGATTTAAATTTCGTTTCATTCAGTTGAAGAATGTGGGGAGGTATTTTATATACATACATCTGCCATCAATAAAAAAATTGTGAAAATTGCAATTGTCTTACTATCACGTTTGATGAGATACAGCTTGGTGACAGACGGATAGACAGCCTTAGTTATATGGTCCGGTTTTACCCTTTGGGTACGGAATACTAAAAAGCAATTATTCTTCTGTCACTGCTTGGAACATGGAAAAATGAAACATATGAATAGAGTTTAAACTAGATATATTTAAAACTAGCTTTTACCCGCGGCTTCACTCGCGTTTAAATTCGGGTTAACACAGTTCCCTTGCGCATTATTGAGTAAAACCGATTTTTTTGATTGTTAAACCGATTTTAATGAATTCTGGTACAGAGATAGTTGGGACCCAGGAGATGAACATAATCTTAATGAATTTTGGTACAAAGATAGGTGGGACCCAGGAAATGGACATAGGCTAATATATTCTTTTTTAAGTGTGATATGAGGAAGAAAGAGGGAAGAAAAAGGAAAACTTAGTTATGCTATTACAAATCAATAAGGCGGTAGGGCAAAAACTGCAGGTAGCAGGTACCTGCAAATCAGGAAAGCGGAACTGTGTTAACCCAAATTTAAGCTAGTACAAATATAATTAAGATACAGTATATCTCTGCCATGATTCTAGCCCGTATATTTCAAGTGTACGTTCTGGCAGTGTTGTAGTTCTGTTTAGGTATAAGTTGCGACATCCCCCAGTTACAATATTTGGGGCAACCGGAACTTTTGGCAGAGCATCGAAATGGAAATGCGGCTGACATAATGGGCAGCACGTACTTATGTTGTATTCTACATAGTTATATTTACATAAGTACGGAACAACGAGAAGCGATACGAAAGGTCATTAACCTAAAGAACAACTGTGGCGTTGACAATCTAATATTTAGCTCTTTCCATCTTGTGCCTTTGTCGTAATGTCTCGTTCTCCAAAAACATGACAACGTTAAGACGGGTTCGCCAACATTCGGGCGGCCATTTTAGATGGGGTTTTAGCATGGGTTTTGTTTACATTTGGTATCGTTTATTGTTGGCCGTGCTATAGTTTAGGAGGTACTCCCCAAACTTTAATTCTAGTTGTAGCCACGATCTTTGACTAGCATTAAACATTGAATGTAGACTGCCTTAATACCAGTCTTGCCAACTAGGGTCGAAGCAAATCGTTATTGAGTTTTTCTATTAGGAACTTCTTAGTAACGGTCACGGTGTTTGATTTTTTTTAAACATTGCCAGGAATTTGTCATGTTTCATGGGTGCGTTTATAAACATTTAAGCTCTCATACACAAACAGCCAGACCCGAACCAATGATTTGTAGGCCATACATTTTTTTTTCTTGCGGGAATCGATCGCGCACTTGCCCCCCTATTATTATACACAGACAGCAACAAGGCTTGTTGTTCTTTTTCTAAATTAACAGGTTTAACAGGTTAATTTAGAAAAAGAACAACAAGCCTTGTTGTTAAAACTCTGGTACCATGGTACCAGAGTTTTAATGGCACCCACGGTCGATATACAGGGTGGCCAGTTGATAGGCGTCCAAAGAAAAAAATTAGATGCCTTATGCTAAGGGGTACCTGAATTACCCCCATGTATGTTTCCCGATTATTTGTAGTTTAGGAGCTAGAATATTTTTAACTACTATTTTCAAAATTTTCACCTAACATTGGTTTTTATTTTTTATCTCTTTATTCTTATCATTTTTATATATTCTTTTTGTGGAATATATTAATAGTATAATATAATAGTAGCTACCATGCAAAAAAACCATTTACCTAGGCATTGTAGAACTTACCACAAAATTTGTAATAATTATATTATAAAAAATAACCTTAAACACATCAAAAACAATACGAGCAGCCTTCCCAAAAGAGGTATTCCTCATTGCGCTCCCGTTTTGAAGCACTCCCATCTAAGCGCTCCCGTTTTGTTCCTCTGAGCGCTCCCAAAAGGAGCGCTTCGAGGAACGATTAAAAATAATAAAATTTATTTCCTCGAAGCGCTCCCACGTTTAAAATAGGGAAAAGCATGAAGTAAACGTCATGAATTATATCGATAATTTTTAAAAACTCATGTGTGAAGTTGCTTAACCAAATTACGAAATTGAGAGAATAATATCTTTTTGCTTTCGGCACTCTTATGTGTATACAAGGGCCAATGTTATTGTCATTTCTACCATTGACGTAAACGATAGATTTTTTTAGGAATGGCATCTCGCAGTTCAACCAAGGAGGTTATCGTCTGCTAAACCGGGCGAATCCTGTGGGTGCCTTAAAAATTAAGACCTCCAGCCAGGGTGAAAACTTACAAACTAAGCGACTACACGCTAAGGGCACCCCCTGTGGGGTACGAGCCTCGGCTTAGGGCGACGCTGAGGGAAAGCAAGGGACAGGCTGGATCTGAGTGATATTATTTATGGACTGGTTTAAACTTACTGGCTCAGCAGCGCGGGCTGGCTCTTGCAAAGGACGGGTGGGGCAGTTACCGGGACGTCGCGATGGGCCTCGTCGGCGAGGATGGAATGACGGCGCTTTGCGTCTGAATTTGCGCAGAGTGCTAGTCTCCCTGTTGCTCTCCTGGAGCAGGGTTATAGCATCGTCAGGAGTGACGAGAAAATGTCTAGGACGATTAATTTTACTTATTCGCGAGGGATCGTATCGAGCGGCCGATGCGATAAGGGGGTTGCGATGTTTTAACGCGGAGTCAAAGAAGCGCATGGAAAGACGCTTCATGAATTGAACGACGGTGGGGATTCTTAAGTCGAAGTAAAGACTATCGTTACGGGCTCCCGTGATTTTACGAAGGAATCGGTTTTGCAAGGTCTACATCTTATGAAGGAAACGCGGGTTGGCGTGGGCGAACACGACACATGCGTATGTCACGATGGGACGGATGACCGCGGTGTATGAACGCAATTTGCACTTAAGTGACAATTTGCTTTCTGCCTGAAATAAAAAGTGAAACCTAAACCCATAGCAATATGTGCCGCGAAGGACAAGTGACTGTCGAGAATGACACCTAAGTATTTGGCTTGCTTCTCCCAGGGGATAGGCTTGCCGTACATAGTGATCAAACTGGGGATCAGGGGATTAAAGCACGGTTTGGAGTAGATAACCGCCTGACATTTACCGGGATTCATCTCGATTCTCCATTTCCTGAACCAAGCGCCTAGGATATCGGCTGGGGTCTGAAGGGTACGAGCGATAGCGTTTGTACAGCGGCCAGTATAGTAAATGGCCGTGTCATCCGCGAACAGAGCTAACTGAGCTTTTTTGCTCTTGGGAATGTCGCTAGTGAACAGCGTGAAGACGAGGGGGGATAAGACGGAACCCTGAGGGACACCGGCCCTAATAGGATGAGGGGAAGAGATTGAGGAAGTCCCGTAAGATGAGCGTAAACGATAGACACCTCATTGCCAGGTGTGCGGGGAGGGGGGTAGTAATGGTAAACATAATGGAGATAAATCATAAGCTAAACAATAAAAAAATATGAATAGGTAAATATGTCGGCAGATTATATTCATCGATTTGGTGGACTAAAGGATTTACAATAAAACAAAAAAAAAACCAAACCCGTGCGAAGCCGGGACGGGCCGCTAGTTGTATATTATAGTATAACAATGTGTTCTACTTATTACCTAGTTATTATCGATAATTTCAGTTAGTATAGTCCCATCTCTATCCGAAAGCTAATCATGGGAGCGCTTCGAGGAAATAAATTTTAATATTTTTAATCGTTCCTCTAAGCGCTCCTTTTGGGAGCGCTTAGAGGAACAAAACGGGAGCGCTTAGATGGGAGCGCTTCAAAACGGGAGCGCTACGAGGAATACCTCTTCCCAAAACCCATTAGATTCTAGTCCCAAAAATAAAATATTAAAGCCGCAATATTAATTTCAATTGTTTTAAATGGACTTATTTAAGTTTCAGCCAAACGTGTGTCCTAACCAAATTTCACCTCTAAACCATGGACTGAAACGTGACTTTGATCACAGAAACTTAAACCAGGAAGAAAGTTTGGTCGCAAGAATGGGCGTTCAACCAGTTCTATTCAAGATTCTGATCATGCTACAATTCAGAGTCAGTCGAGCTTTATTATTATTATTTTATCGATTACTATTTATTTTATGCAATAAAATCAAATAAAGTCAAAATATTTATTTCACATAGTCCTACATGGCCACTAATAAAACGTCGAGAAAAGGTGCACGGTTCAGGTTGGTCGTATAGAGAAGAACCGGCAAAAACTCCATGGTTACTCTTTAAAAATCATTTGTATTTACAATGTGGTTGTTACAGCGTTACTACTTAAGTATGAGAGGACAGCGTAGGCCCGACAATAAGTCATTGCTTTCTTTACAAAACGTAAAATAAAATAATACGTTGATAAAAGTTAACGAGCGCCTGAGAATCTACAAGGCCAACAATGTCCACTCATTCACAACAAATTGGTAAAAAAGAATCTAAGATAGGTAGGTATAAGAAAAAAATTTGCAAAAAAATAACTAAATGAGAAAGGCCAACAGACAAATTGCATCATGTAATTTTCAGTTTTGTTGGACATAAAGGTCTTTATATACTAAGCGGAATCGACATTGATAGGTGTTCATATACGCAGGATTTGTTCGGAAAATAGAACACTCTCTATCAAAGCAAAGTTTGCGAACATTCGCCGAAACAAAAGAATGTGATGCTTGTTACTCGACGTTCGCTTGAGTTAGAATGTGGCCTACCACAGTTAAAATCTTTAAGAGTCTTAAGTACATTTCTATGTATTATGAGTTTAAGAAGGACTTAAACTCTTGCTTGGTTCAGTATTAATATTGTTTAGTAAACTTTTGAGTACTGAAAAGGTATTATGGGATTTCGATATCTTTTCTTAAAGACCCTAGAGGTTTAAAATTCAATAAAGACAGTATCGTCATAATATTGTTTTGTTTGAGTATTCTAGACTTCTAAAAGCTAATAGGGATCGAATATTGAACTTATTGGTATTATTTAGTACTAGCTGTTCCACGTGGTTTCACCCACGCTGCTCAGCACCTGTTGGTCGTAGCGTGAAGTTATATAGCCTATAGCCTTCCTCAAGAAATGGACTATCCAACACTAAAAGAATTTTCCAATTCCAACCAGTAGTCCCTGAGATTAGCGCGTTCAAACAAACAAACTCTTCAGCTTTATAATATTATATAGATATTGCCTACGGGTGAAAACGATACCCGATTTGACATTGCTTGTCGCAAATTGATGATTTCACGGAATATTGCTGCCATTTTCAACTATCCGCTCATACGTCTAACCGATATGCCAATAGGTATCTGTCTGGTCATTGTGGTTCAATTTGGAAGAGTCCAAATCTAACTTTTGTTAATTAAATGTCCAAATTTGTTCAAATCCAGTAATAAATAATTAAAGTGAAATAAATGAAAAATACGTGAATAACTATGAGACGACCACAATACGGTCGACTTGAACCGTGCATCTTTTCTCGACGTTTTATAAGTGCCCATGTAGGCCTATGTGAAATAAAAATATTTTAACTTTTTTTTTTTAATTTGCCTGTAAAAATAATTACAGAACAAACTGAATTCATCTACAGTTTTGTGGTACCTTCAAATGGCTTCGAAAACTACAATCTATACTAATATTATAAAGCTGAAGAGTTTGTTTGTTTGTTTGAACGCGCTAATCTCAGGGACTACTGGTTGGAATTGGAAAATTCTTTTAGTGTTGGATAGTCCATTTCTTGAGGAAGGCTATAGGCTATATAACATCACGCTACGACCAACAGGTGCTGAGCAGCGCGGGTGAAACCGCGAGGAACAGCTAGTGTGAAATAAAAATATTTTAACTTTTTTTTTTTAATTTGCCTGTAAAAATAATTACAGAACAAACTGAATTCATCTACAGTTTTGTGGTACCTTCAAATGGCTTCGAAAACTACAATGTTACAATAAAACGTGGGGCTAGCATAAACTGGTTTTGTTATCACCAAAATATAGCCTACCATCCAATGAAAAATATCGTGGAAAAAACATTTAGCACCTACTTAAAATAACAGTATTTTCAAACAAAATAATGAAGTATTCGGAAAAGACGAATGAATACGTGTTTGTGTAAGTACTTCTATTGTTGCGCGTTTTGTTTTGGTATTTCATTAAGTGGTTGAAATTCAGTCACGGATCCACGACAAGTTTTTGGGGCCTCGATTATTGTTACGACATAAACATCACGACTGGTAGTCCCCCAAGGGCTTGGCAGAGGTGTAACTCATATGTAATGCAAAGAAAAATGAAACTAGCGACACAACTTTTAAAAATAAACATTGAACAAATTGCATATTACACAATAAACGAATACATTCTTTTTTTAATTAAAAACATTGCCCCACACTAGGAATTTCTCCTGTATTTTGGGTGCGTTTACAAACATTTAAACTCACTTACAAAAACAGCCAGACCCGAACCAACTATCTGTAGGGCATACAAATAATTGTTCCGTGCGAGAATCGAACCCGCGACACGCAGCGTAGCAGTCGATCGCTCAGCCACTGCACCAATTGTACCGTCAACTAATTTTCATTCTTTATTGCACACAAAACAATAATAAACACACAAATTACAATATATATAGCTTATGTACAACAACGGCGAGCTTAACCCAGAATTGGGTTTTCTTACAGCAAACCTTTCTTATTGAAATTGTACTAATTGTCAGCTACCCTCGCTAATCTGGGTGTGTAACGATTGACATAATAACAAAATATCTAACGTTCACTTGACATAATTTTAGTTAACATAATTTTGTTTAACATAACGATCAGTTGACATAATGAATTGTTGATATAATTTAATTTTACCTAATTTCATATGACATAATGAACATTTCCTATAATGCACATTTCACATAATATTCATTTAGCATATTATTCATTTACTATAATATTCATAATCCCATAGTTAACATTCATAGTTTAAACAAAAAGGAGCAAATCGATAATATTCTTAAAAAAGGAATACACTGAAATTCATTAAATAAACATTGTATTAAGTTTTTTTTCTTCACTTTATACCCTATACACCTGCCACCCTCAACTATTGTTACCAGAAGAAACTGGATGCAATCTGGACTTTAGGGCACCCCGACTCGGATAGGTTAGGTTAGAAGGGGATGGCGGGGTCGTGTGAGCGAGCGAAGCGAGCGAATAGACCCCGCCATCACCTTCGTGGTTATTTTTTTATAAACCACCCAGAAGTAGGAGCCCCGCGGCGCGGGTCTCCGTCGACCAAGCCCACCCTCGACCATGCATAGAATATTTTAAAATTTCGTTAAGTGCCATTTGAGTTAGGTTAGAACTGTGCCCATTAAACATGAATTTTAGGTCAAATGAACGTTATGTTAAAAGAATATTATACATTTATTGAAAATTATATAAAATGAACGTTATACTAAATTAATATTATAATTATTACATCATATCATATTATGATTAGGTCATATGAACGTCAGTTCAAGTGAAATTAGAGCATTTGTTATTATGCCAAACATTACACACCCCGCTAATCTCATCATTATTATTTACAGTGAGGCCTGCAAGTACTGGAATAATCTGATATTAAAAGCCAGTTGCAGTACAGTTAGTACAACACACTTGAGATAACATGAGCGCCTACTTATAAAGATAATGATACCCACTTACGATAATCATTTATTCATTTTTTTACACACGACGCGCGACGGCACGTCAACCTACACATATCCATTTTAACCTGATCTCTCTACAACGGTGTGCGATCCATAGTAAAGAGATCAGTAGCCCTACTATGACCTCTTAAAGCAATTCTTATTCCGCTGAGGGAAAGAGACAGAGCTATACAGGTTGTCTAGCACCATCTCTTTCACTCACTGGAATAAGAATTGCTATAAGATGTCATAGTAGCCCTTCAGGTTATAATAGTTTAGAATAGGTTTGTGGCCGTCGTGTGTACATTTTTTTTATTTAAAAAATAAAAAAATATGAGACATTAAAAAATATATTATTATATATAGCCCACCGGTATCGAGAACAGGGTCCAAGCTACAGGCAGTCATGGCTCCAGAGAGAGGAACCTCCTAACAATATGAGCCGTGTCCAGGAGTACCGCTTTCTGTATCAAACCCTTGATCCAGCTGCCTAATGACAGCTCCCTCATGTCTTCTTCCTCTTGGTAATTAAACCATTGACTGTAACGACTATCGGCACAAAGAGTTTCTTTTTTTAAATCGCAAAGTTATCCTTACTCATATTATAAAAGCGAAAGTGAGTGCTTTGTTTGTTTGTTACCTCTTCACTCCTTAATGGCTTAACCGATCTTGATGAATGTTGGTACAAAGATAGATGGGATGCAGGAGACGGACAAAGGCATTTTTTTAAAGTGGCATATGAGGGAGAAAGAGGGAAGTAAAGGGTAAACTCAGCTTTGCTATTACAAATCAATAAAGCGCAAGGGCAAAAACTGCAGGTAGCAGGTACTTGCAAATCAGGAAAGGGGAACTGTGTCACCCCAAATTTAACGCGAGCGAAGGCGCGGGCAAAAGCTAGTAAACCATAATTTTAATGAGTGGGATCTGTGTAGCTTCTTAACGTGGTCTATCTGTCATCTATTATGCAGTATCTATGCTCAGTTTGAAAACTTTATTTTCACACTAGCTGTTCCCCACGGTTTCACCCGCGCTGCTCAGCACCTGTTGGTCGTAGCGTGATGTTTTATAGCTTATAGCCTTCCTCAAGAAATGGACTATCCAACACTAAAAGAATTTTCCAATTCCAACCAGTAGTTCCTGAGATTAGCGCGTTCAAACAAACAAACAAACAAACTCTTCAGCTTTATAATATTTGTATAGATATTAGTATAGATGCCTGTGTTTTCCGGACGAGCTCTACTAAACGAGGCATAATTAGGCTTCAAACCAACAAGGTCTTCACTTATTGACTAGATTTTTCCGGTGACTCCGTCTGCGACCAGGTAACTTCGCTGCAGTGGAGAACCAATGCAATCGACCCCATGAAATCTTATCCCTTTAGTGGTTTCAACTTGAAAAATAGACAAAAACACTTTCAAGTTCATCATCATTTTCCTGCCCTTGTCTCATTCTATTTGGGGTCGGCGCAACACGTTTTCTTCTTTCATTCTCCCCTTTCAGACGTCACGGCATCATTTACTTCTTTCTCCTTCATATCATTCCTTACACAATCCATCCATCTTTTCTTTGGCCTTCCTCTCGCTCTCCGTCCATCAACATTCAGTTCCATTACTCTTTTAGTCACATGTCCTTCATCCCTCCTCATTACATGTCCATACCAAGACAAACGACTCCCTTTCATTTTTTCTGTAACAGGCGCAACTTTCAATGCAAACAAAAACACTTTCAAGTTACGTTATAATATTAAGTATAAGCTATATCTATCCAAACTAGACTGCAGAGATAAGCTAGTCTGCAACATGGTGACTCCCCCCTGATATAAAAGCTGGATCCGCCCTTGGTCTCCAATCTACCACTATTCATCTTCCTATCTAGACAGCAAACAGTGGCACAGGAATAGCGCTATCTCTTTCACTACAGAAATAAAAGAACAGGATGCGTGTTCATGAACCAATATTATTTACACTGATTGATGGGAATGCTTGTTTGAACGGGAAAGTTAACTTGCTTGAGTTGTTTGTTTGTATGTGTTATGATAAAAGTATTTTTCTTCTTCAGCCTTCCGAAATTATTATCTGCAAAACACTATCAGTAAAATACCTAAGGGCTTAAAAAGCAAGGGCAAGAAGTCGGGGTGCCTCAAAGAGCTCTCCGCCCAGAGCAGGGGAGTTACCTCCGCAAAAATAGGATAAGTTAATTAAGTTCTAAACATTCACTGTGCACGTCTTTCTACATCGTTGTCACATATAATTTGTATTCTCAACATGAATGATGTAAATACGGTTTTATTATAGTACTAGTTTTCGCCCGCGGCTTCGCTCGCGTTAAATTCGGTATAACACACCAAGCAGACCTGCAATTTATGCGCTTGCGCCTGATCGATTTGTAATAGCAACGCTAAGTTTTCCCTTTTCTTCCCTCGTTCTCCCTCATATCCCACTTTTTAAAAATAAAAATCGTCTTCTGGTTCCCAACTATCTCTGTAGGTACCAAAATTTATCAAAATTGGTTCAGCCATTAAAGCGTGAAGAGGTAACAAACAAACAAACAAACTCACTTTCGCTTTTATAATATTAGTAAGGAAGTAAGGATTGTAATTTTAAAGACTGTCCATGGAGTTTTTACCCGCTCTTTTCCATAGAGATCAAGGCTTTGGAAAAGTTATTTGATGATTTCCCATTACCAAAAAAAAAAACACATCTATCCATAAAACCAAATAAGCACGAATGCTTTGTAATGACGGAATGGGCCATATTTTGTTTTGACTAGTTGAATTATCTAGAAAGGGAAATATTAATAATGATGATAAAATAAATGCAGTAAAACCGGCTTAGTCAATACTTATATGTAAAGGACATCTAAAGACCACACTAAATAAATTGTTTAGTTTTATTGAAAACTGTTTTTTTAAGGTTGTATGAGAATGTACTAATTGTACACTACAGTGTTTATTAATAATAATTAATTCAACAGCTTGTATAAAGTCAAAATAAAAAATACAGGTCAATGTTTTTATAATAAAAAACGTTCCCCCCACTCTAAGAATTTCTACTGTATCGCGCGTGCGTTCACAACTTTAAAACTCACATACACAAACAGCTAGACCCGAAACAACTATTTTTGTAGGCCTGTGCGGGGATCGAACCCGCGACACGCAGCGCAACAGTCGATCGCACAGCCACTGTGCCAACCGTGTCATCAAATCCACATCGCGGTCAACAGAAAAATATGCCCAGAAGGCAGTTCTCTGATCACGCAACGAAGCAACTAAACGCTTGCTGATATTCCTAAAAAAACTAGTTGGGCATTCCGACCACATGGCCCTAGTGTCTCAAATCACAAAAAAAAAAATTATGCCTTTAGTAATAACCAACTCGAATAAGGCCTCGGTGCCGGCGGGCGTACCGAAGGATGCCGAAGCATTACGAAGCATTCTCAAGGCTGCCGATACAGCAGCCTCAAGCATACCGAAGCGGTATTTTTGTTATTACGACCATATACAGGGTGGCCAGTTGATAGGCGTCCAAAGAAAAAAATTAGATGCCTTATGCTAAGGGGTATCCGAATTACCCCCATGTATGTTCCGCGATTATTTGTAGTTTAGGAGCTAGAATTTTTTTAAGTACTATTTTCAAAATTTTCACCTAACATTGGTTTTTATTTTTTATGTCTTTATTCCTATCATTTTTAGATATTCTTTTTTGTGGAAACTATTAGCGATAACAATAACTACCATGCAAAAAAAATCCGTTTGCCTAGGCATTGTAGAACTTACCACAAAATTAGTCCAAAGTTCAAAATTACCATTAGAGTTCGATAATGAAAAATGTTCAGAGCCTAAAAAAAAAATAAGTTAGGGGTGCCAGAGGTTTCTAAATGATTTCAAAAACTTCTATGGACCTTCAACAGACAAAATCGGTAAAAAAATATAGAGCTTGATCGGGGATTATTTCCTGTAATTAGCGTTGATAGCAATAAAGGTATTTTTACAGTTATTGTTATAATTTGGGATTTCTTTATTTTTGCCACTTTTATGATAAAAAAAATACGGTAGATAGTTTACAAATTTTATTAAAACACGTTACAAAAGGTTTTCAAAGTGCCGCCTTACCACAGAAATGCACAATCTACATCTACGGAGGAAATTGTCTTTTAGTTGTTTAAAGTCTAAAGGCTTCTCTGTTACTTCTTACAACAATAAATAAATAAATAATAAATATCTTGGGACAACTCACACACGGCTATCTGATTCCAAGCTAAGCAGAGCTTGTGTTATGGTAACCAGACAAAGTTAAAAAATCACACAAAGTTTGTCCTGGGTGGGAATCGAACCCACGACCTCCGGCTCAGCAGTCAGGGCCACTAACCACTACACCAACAGGCCCGCCACATTTCCCGCTTCTTCAATTTTCCGTTTTAGCTCTTCCTCATTGTTAGTGTCCCGTGCGTACCATCACGAGCCTGGACGGCAGCTCGAATGGTGGTGGTAAAGTAATTGGTAGTTCACCGTTGAAAACGCCGGACCACATGTTCACACTGAAGTGGTGTTGAAAATTTTATGGTCTTACGGAATGAGGATTCTCGATAGCGGACTATGGAGAATCCATAGCCAGAACGCTGTCCAAGCTCGATGGAGCCACCTACAAAGAGTTCTTGAAGAATTACCAATTTTGCTGTCAGACGTTAACTTAACGCTGATACGAGACATGGTTTACAACTAAAAGACAATTTCCTCCGTAGATGTAGATTCTGCATTTCTGTGGTAAGGCGGCACTTTGAAAACCTTTTGTAACGTGTTTTAATAAAATTTGTAAACTATCTACCGTATTTTTTTATCATAAAAGTGGCAAAAATAAAGAAATCCCAAATTATAACAATAACTGTAAAAATACCTTTATTGCTATCAACGCTAATTACAGGAAATAATCCCCGATCAAGCTCTATATTTTTTTACCGATTTTGTCTGTTGAAGGTCCATAGAAGTTTTTGAAATCATTTAGAAACCTCTGGCACCCCTAACTTATTTTTTTTTTAGGCTCTGAACATTTTTCATTATCGAACTCTAATGGTAATTTTGAACTTTGGACTAATTTTGTGGTAAGTTCTACAATGCCTAGGCAAACGGATTTTTTTTGCATGGTAGCTATTGTTATCGCTAATAGTTTCCACAAAAAAGAATATCTAAAAATGATAGGAATAAAGACAAAAAAAATAAAAATCAATGTTAGGTGAAAATTTTGAAAATAGTACTTAAAAAAATTCTAGCTCCTAAACTACAAATAATCGCGGAACATACATGGGGGTAATTCGGATACCCCTTAGCATAAGGCATCTAATTTTTTTCTTTGGACGTCTATCAACTGGCCACCCTGTATAATGGAAATTTCTGCTTTATTGCCATTATGTTAATGTATATTGCTATTTGGCACCTAAAATCCTCAGTCGTGCCGATGCCGATAGTGGGCGCCGGGTCTTAACAGTTATTATAAACACCATACGACTTATAGGTCAGTAAACATATAAGAAATAACAAAAATAAATTACACAACATAAATACAGCATAAAAATCAGATATTGGACATAGATCACAATTTATTTAATAAAACAATTTTTACAAGGTATAATTTCAAACTAAATTTTCAGTGTCAATATGTTGAATGTTAATTTCATTTACATAAAATACATTTAAATAGACTGAGATCATCAAGCTGGAGATCGATCTACTTATTGTTATTTTTTATTTCAATCTACCTACTTTGTCCAAGAAGGTTTTAATAGAACTAGCAACAGACTCCAAAATAAATAAAATAAATAATTAATATCTTGGGACAACTCACACACGGCTATCTGATTCCAAGCTAAGCAGAGCTTGTCTTATAGTAACCAGACAACTAATATACATACTTATATAATTTATAAATACATACATATTATAGATAAATCACACCCAGACACAGAACAAACAATCATGCTCATCACACAAAGTTTGTCCTGGGTGGGAATCGAACCCACGACCTCCGGCTCAGCAGTCAGGGCCACTAACCACTAGACCAACAGGCCTGTCGAAAATACATTACTACTAGCATGGGGTCTCATTGCGAAGAAAGAAAAAGTAGTTCAAAAAAACATCAATAGATGGCGTTATGTGTATCGATTTGTTTTTGAAGTTTGTGTAACTGTTTAAATTTGACCATGGAAGAAGTATGTTCTTGTTTTTAAAAATCCCCATAATACAAAAAACAGGAATAATGGGCTCCTAGTTCCAAATTCCATGATTTTTCTAAATAATATTATGGTGTTGGCTCTGGTGAGAACAATTTGTACTACGTTGTGGTTAGGTAACTCATTTACTGTTATTTCTATGAATAGATGGCGTTGTTTTCATTTTCTGAGTTTTACTACACAGCTCAATATTACCTTTTACCATACCTATTTTGATAGAATGAAATATTATGAAATACAAACTATCTATAATATACCTACTTATAATAAATCTGTAGAGGTCAATTTTGTACATGAAATATATTTCCAAAATAACTATCAGAGGGTGATTAGTGATCGATACTGATGCCAAAAATGCAATCAGTAATATTTTTGTCTGTTTGTCTGTATGTTCGTTATAGAAACAAAAACGGATTTTAACGAAACTTGGTAAAATTATTTTTTATACTCCTGGGCAGGTTATAGTATACTTTTCATCACGCTACGATCAATAGGAGCAGAGCAGTGAAGGGAAATGTTGGGAAAACGGGAGAAGTTACTCCATTTTTTAAGCTTCTGTCGCGTGTGAAGCCTTAATGGTTAAAGCTACACAGAAATCATGTATGACGGAAATATTCTCCTTAAAATTATATAAAAAATATAATATGACAGCATATGTCTATCTTTAATGGTTAACTCACAATAACACGTGTAACTCCCGATAGCTAAGCAGTTCGGAGCTTTCTGATTACATTTTGTCTACTCTTACGTTTAATAACACTCTCACTCATCTCTTATTAAAAATAGTTAACATTATTACCTATACAATAAGAAAATAATCATATATATCGGTAATTATAAAGCTGAAGAGTTTGTTTGTTTGAACGCGCTAATCTCAGGAACTACTGGTTGGAATTGGAAAATTCTTTTAGTGTTGGATAGTCCATTTCTTGAGGAAGGCTATATAACATCACGCTATGACCAACCGGTGCTGAGCAGCGCGGGTGAAACCGTGGGGAACAGCTAGTCATATATATCGGTAAAGAAACACCAAAGTTATACATGAAATACGCTAATAAGCCATCGCGCATGAATACTGGATCATGCCATAAGGATTATTTTTGTGTGCGCTCGACGCGGCAACCGTAATATTTGGCTGTTGATGCGAATAGACGTTCAGAGTGTTCGGCCTTATTGACAGACAATGCTTATCACCGCGACTTTTAGTCTTTAAATAATTTATTTTTAGATTTCTTTTGTTGTTATTTAATAAAATAGGTACTTATTAGTTATTTTGGTAGTGTTTAAATAGGTAATCGTTCAAATTACGAATTAATAATAGTTTACATTTAATATCTTTTTAGGTAAAGTAGGTAGGTACGCATAGATTTTTAGATAGGTAGGTAGGTACCGAGTTTTGGTTAATTTAAGTTAAGTTTTTTTTTATATCAAGTTGGTAAAAGCGTAGGTAGGTACTTTTATTAATTATATTAAAGGTATTATTAATTAAGCATAGTAGTGATAGGTTTTTATCACAGTTTTAATTTTTAAGTGATGTAGGTATATGTAGATAGTATTGGAGAGGCGTTTTAGCTTTATTTTCATTTCTTTTTTTGTACAACACGCAAGGTCATCCGCACTCTATCGTCTAGCGCCCAAGATTCGAGCCGGTAAGTATACTTACCTACTTAGTTAAGTAACAACTTGTATTTAAAATAAAATAAATAATATTCTACACACTCCTGAGTCTGTTAAAAAATAACTCCCTGCTTAAAATCATCTAATTTGCAGCAAATATCATTTCAAGAGCTACCTACCTACCTATTTCGATATTATAATCATCAGCCTAGCCTTTTCCCAACTATGTTGGGGTCAGCTTCCAGTCTAACCGGATGCAGCTGAATATCAGTAGGTACCTATTTTATATGGACCGCCGTGCGACTGCCTATCTAACCTCCACAATTTGAGGAGGAGCACAACCCAGTTAGTACCTACTGGGTACCTAATACCATACCCCTTGGTAAGACTGGTTGTCAGACTTTCGGGACACTGACTACCTGTAACGACTGTCAAAGATCTACAAATGACAGCCGGAACCAACGGCTTAACGGGTGGTCACCCATCCACAGACCAACCTAGGCAAGCGCAGCTTAACCTAAAGAACAACCCGAGCGGTTGCTATTTTTTAGCCACGAGCTCCTCTATTCGCTATTTCGATATTATAAATAACTTTGATTGACTTAGATACTTGATAATTATCAAAATTTGCGTTGACTTTTACGCTGAACCTAACAAATACCTCAGTCTACCGAAAAACATGTAGCTATACCCCACGCCTCAGATAATATAATAGTAGGCATGAAAGAACGTGAATTTATTAATGGCGATTGCCGAGTGACTGACGACGTAAGCTTCAAGGTCAAAGGGCTATATACCTACCTTAGTTTACAGTACAAAAGTATAGTTTGATTTTATCGCCATCTATTGGTTCTCTGTAAAATAAACTGAACTTGAGCTATCGCTACAAGCACCATCTAGCGCCGTTGTGAGTAAAAAAAAAATAGCCCGGATAGCCCGGAGAAATGAGCAAGTTATGGCGGTCGCGTTTCTTTGTATGAGATGGAGTATCTGTACGTTAGTATTATATTATCTGTGCTACTAGTTAATTTATTGTTCCCATCTTCGGGCCCAAGGGTGTTTTATTTACAATTTTTAATTAATAACAAAAAACATAAGCAAAGTAAACAGTGCAAACAAATATTTTTTTGATGAGCTTGAAAATATCTTGAAAAACTTTGCTATTGACTGTATTTATTTCTTAGAGAAGTTTTTGTATTGAGTTTTTACAAAAAGTATGTATTTCAATTAAATGGGAGAGTAATATAATATAAACACCATTAGTAAATATGCCATAAGCAAGCATTTGCTTATGAATAAAAAAACATACCAATTGCTTTTACCTTCCTTCGTAAACTCGCTTTCAAAATACATATTTTTCTGATCGATCGCTCCACAGAAACCTATAAATAAATTTATTACTTCAGTCAATAACACTGACTAAACAAACTTCAACAACATTTTTCAAGTGGGCTAGCGCAGTAGCTCGCCCGTTCGAATGCGCCCGCGCAGTGCTAGCGTTCGAACTCAGAATCATCGCACGCGGCGATAGTCACGTCTCGAGCGTTTACTTTGTTTAATACAAACGGTAATGCTTTATCTGTAAGGCCCGTAAAATGCGGTGATAGTCATAAAAGTGAAGGATTTTGTGTCGTATTTTGAAAGTGATAAAGTGTTATTTTAAGTAGCAGGGCATAGTAATGGTGGGTTCATGGTGTGATTTTTTTTCAGTCATCCGATGATTTAAAAATTTAATATTATTTCGTAAACACGGTTTTAAAGAGGATGGGGTGTTGTTCACACAAAATTAACCCACGTTTTAAAGCTAAGAGAAATGGCTCGAAAAATACTATAAGGGTTTTGTTTTATCGTTTTGTACATCAAAACGATAAAACAAAACCCTTATAGTACTTTAATCGGAACTATAAAAATTGGTATCCACTAAAATAAGGCATACTTCCATCCTTACAGTGTAACTCTAAGTAGGAAGTAATTTAAGTCTAGGTAATAATAATAAGTTTAGGTAATAATTATATTTTTCTTAAATATTATATTTCTCTTTGCTGTAGGACGGGGGTGCATTTTGATCCTTCACCTACTTGCTCTTTTTGTAATTAACAAATTCATTCATATTGCTTACAACCTACAATTCACTGTTTTATTAAATAACATTTAAATTCCATCAGAAAACAGTTACTTGTGAAACTGAAAACCTTAGAAAGAAAGAAAAAACATTTATAAATCGCAAAATACAACGAGCAACAATATAACAAAATATTAAACATGCAAAGCATCACAAAAATTTACAAATACATATATGGGACAAAATAAAAATAGCTTGCACGGCGACTGCGACAGGTAGGTCACCACTCAGCATGATGCTGTGCCATGGGAGCCCACAGCACAGCGCTGGAACGACACTAACTAATTGAACTGTAGGCCAGAACTTATTCCATTGAGTGAAAGAGATGGTGCTAGACACCCTGTATAGCTCTGTCCCTTTCCCTCAGCGGAATAAATTCTGCTTTAACACGTCATGATAGGGTAGCTGATCATTTACATATGTAAAATGAAACAATGAAAACTATTAAATGAATACATAAAGGCGCGGGCCCACCGCCGTGCACGAAGAGGCTACGCACGTGTATTAAGCTTCGCTTTGTAAGAAAATGCATGTGGTTGTGTCCACTGCAACCCACGGAGAGGCTACGCATGAATTGACCTCATTAATACATGCGTGGCTTGCTCGAATAGGCGGTTACATAGCTCAACGCTGTCAACGTGGGTCTACGTTTCCACTGGAGTACACGAATATGACCCATGACTATGTACAGTTCGCTTATCGCAGAGCGGTTTTCCTCCGCGGATTGCAGTGCCACGTGTGTAGCCCCTCCGTGCGCCATGCCACGTTATACATAGTCGTGGGGTTTCGTGTAGGCAATCCAGTGGAAATGTAGACCCACGTTGTCAAAGTAATTTATACACGCAGCTAAAATGTGCCGCATGGCCGTGCTCAGCATGCGCCGCGGTGGGCCCGCGCCTTAATGAAGTTAATAGGGACATGCAACAGACCTTATATTTATGAAAATAAAGAGCAATTTAACAGTACAGCTGGCGCAATAGCTGAGAGAATTATTATTGTGCTGTATTGTGTCGCCGGTTTGATCCCTGTAATGAACAAAAATATTTGTATGGCTAATTGTTGTGCCAGACTCGGAACAACAATAAGCCATACAAATATGTTAGCGTGTGTAAGTTTAAATGTATGTATAGCTACAGGATAAAAAAGAATCTAGAAGAGTCCAGTATCAACAACACAACCACGACTTTATGTGTAATAGAAATAAAGATCAATTTAATTCTTTAAATTTTATCATACATATAACACGTTTACAATATAACTTTTTGGTAAAAAACTAAGCGGACGATAATATGGTTCTAGGGCGTCATCTCAACGCGCCATATCTTCTCCCGATCGGGCAAAGTTGGAGTGTCAGACGATTACTAGCTAAAACCCATCTATGTTCCTTCTTTTGCCCTTTATGTTTCGTGGTCGTGTTATCTCTTTCAAACAAGCCACAACCCGGGCAAGTAGTGCCCTGGAGATCCCCTCTAGCTCGCATATGTCTTTTAAACGACACGATTGTTGCAGTGGCTGAGCGATCGACTGCTGCGCTGCATATCGCGGGTTTGATCCCCGCACGGAACAAATATTTGTATGACCTACAGGTAGTTGTTCTGGGTCTGGGTGTTTGTGTATGTGAGATTGAATGTTTGTAAACGCACCCACGATACAGGAGAAATTCCTTGTGTGCCCCACACTAGCAATTTTTACCTAAAGTTTAATATATGCATATATAAATATATATCTCTTTTGTTGCTTTTAACTAGTCCAATGAGTTGGTAATGAAAGTGTTAAACAGTGAACATAATATTCAAATCTCAACTGTCATTCTTTGACGGTTATATGTAATGGCTACATCACGGAAAATAAACATGAAGTGTCCATTTTTTTTAAAGTTCATAGACCTCTAAAGATCTTTTGCACTCCTTCCTTATGTTGAGAATCTTAAATACGGGCCAAGAAAATTTTGGTAAAATCTGTAGGTAGAGAGAATGCAGATTCAAGTCGGCCATCTTTAATTATTTATAAATTGAAAACTATTTCTGATTTATTTCATATAGTTATGTTTCTAGTTAGTATTTTTTTTATATTATCATTGGACGCAATGTAAAACACAATAATAAATATTTTCAAGTTGGAAGTTGGTGGTGTTTTAAGGCATAATTTTAAGCTCGCGGCGTGGCGGTGTATCGGGGGCAGGGTCCAAGCTACCGGTGGTTAAACTACAGAGACCTCCACACATTAAAAAAGTCATTTTCCACACTAAGAATTTGGTGGGTGCGTTTACAAAAAAAAAAAACTTATATACACAAAGAGCCAGACCCGGAGTAACTATCTTTAGGCCATACATATATGTATTTGTTCCGTGTGTGGATCGAACCCGCGACACTGCACCAGACGTGTCATCAAATTAACCTTTACATTAACACATCAAAACCATTTTAGTAGATCTGTCATTGTATGGAAAATCTACGATGTACAGACGCCTGCACATCAAGCTACAACAATCTGTCAGATTTCTTTGATAGATTTTCGACTTTATTTCTAAACTATTAGGTTCAAGGTTCATTGGGAAAAAATGTCAGTTTCGGGTAGCTTGACCTGCTGGCGTCTGTACGATCTGTAGAAACTGGTTTTGTATAGATTGATGTGTGTAAACTTAACAAACTAAAACAACATCTCATCATCTGCCTAGCCTTTTCCCAACTATGTTGGGGTCGGCTTCCACTCTAACCGGATGCAGCTGAATATCAGTGTTTTACATGGAGCGACTGCCTATCTGACCTCCACAACCCAGTTAATACTGGGTAATACGATACCCCTTGGTAAGACTGGTTGTCAGACTTTCGGCACACCGACTACTTGTAACGACTGTCAAAGATCTACAAATGACAGCCGGGACCAACGGCTTAGCGTGCTTTCCGAGGCACGGAGGAAACTCGGTATGTAACGGGTGGTCACCCATCCACAGACCAACCTAGACAAGCGTGGCTTAACCTTAAGATCGACCCGAGCGGCTGCTATTATTTAGCCACGAGCTTCTCAAACTAAAACAACAGCTATTTAAAAAAAAAGCAACTGGCAGTTTATTCCATTTTCAAAAAATGGTAAACGTTTTTTTCGTGT
Organism: Ochropleura leucogaster; assembly: GCA_958449745.1. Classification (NCBI taxonomy): domain Eukaryota; kingdom Metazoa; phylum Arthropoda; class Insecta; order Lepidoptera; family Noctuidae; genus Ochropleura; species Ochropleura leucogaster. Next base: position 4,159,197 of record OY288221.1, on the reverse strand, counting down.
ATTATTTTTAATGCAACGTTCAGTTGAACAACGAACAACTGTGCTTCCATATTTAAACAGATTCTCATTTTTAAACATTTGAACACACCTTAACATTCAAGTGTACAAAGATAAGAATTACTCAAATACAGTTATTACTATAAAAGGATCATACTCAAACAGTGATTTTGTTCCAGACGGCTTATAAAGACAATATCGTTGAGAGGGTAGACAGAAACAGTGGTGACTCAGTGACAATGGTGTATACGATCAGTCAACAGGTTAATAATGTGGAGAAGAGTGCATCAAATCGGAGTGTGTGGAAGGAGATTTTATTGGCTGTACTGGGTATGTGATTTTCATTTGTTTTTTTAATGTTTTGTTTTTTTATTATTTTTTTTATTCGTGAGCCACGTTTCTGTGAGATTGTAGATTCGTGCCTTTTCTTGTTTATTAGAGTGTACGCTGTAGGATGAACAGTTTAACAACATGACATCACGCTTGTAATTCTCGAAGTGTAAGCAGAAGCGTACTATTATAGTATACCCCACCTTCCGCTAGTTATGTTTAAGTCTCACGATTTAGGTATGATTTTATTCATCAAGGCAGTCTTCCTTTGGAATGAGCTCCTGAGGATGGTTACCAGTCCGTTTATTTTTAAAATGAAAGCTCGCGAAACCGTTACGGTGTCTTAACTTTATATAATTTTGTTGTAAGTATTTATAATATCTTAATATATATAAATCTCGTGTCACAATGTTTGTCCTCAATGGACTCCTAAACCACTTAACCGATTATAATAAAATTCGCACACCGTGTGCAGTTTGATCCAACTTAAAAGATAGGGTAGGTAGCGTAGGTAGAAAAGTAGAAAATTGCATGGCAACGCATGCCGAGGCCCAGCCAGTATATTATATATATTTAAATATTTTATTTTCTAATATCCTTTACTTCTGCCATCGCACCTACTGTGTTTTATCTCTGCATCACTCTAAGGTAGACTGGTAGCAAATTCCTAAGGCATTAAGTCCGTCTTTGTACAGTTTTTACTTGTGCATAAAGTTTTAATAAATAAATTTTGCTATAGCAACCGGGATGGGTCACTAAATTCAATATTAAAATTATATGAACGACAAGGAGTTACCAGTAATTTAAAAACTGTTTTATGAAAATCTTGTTTTGTAATTAAGAATTGATATAATATAATGTATTTGTATATTTACATAAAAATATTAATTGTAGTTTAGAAGTGCTTCAATTTTAGCTTGATTCAGAATTTCTGTGCCGCCCTAAAAATTGGTTGAAAATGTTGACGTGGCGAAACCATAAACAATCATGACCTTGAATTAAGTATGGTTTATAAAATAAACTATTGTTGTTAACAACAGACATATTGATCACGGCCCAATTGATTTGCGCACCCGCACGGCATGGCATGACGTGTAACAAACTTCATTCAATTATTGTACTTAAAAAGAGTTCTTTTGATAACGTTTTTTAACACTGGACGCTCTTAATGTCCATGTTTAATAAATAAAAATAAATAAATATCTTCGGACAACTCACACACGGCTATCTGATCCCAAGCTAAGCAGAGCTTGTGTTATGGTAACCAGACAACTGATATACATACTTATATTATTTATAAATACATACATATTATAGATAAATCACACCCAGACACAGAACAAACAATTATGCTCATCACACAAAGTTTGTCCTTGGTGGGAATCGAACCCACGACCTCCGGCTCAGCAGTCAGGGCCACTAACCACTAGACCAACAGGCCCGTCAAATATTTAACTACATCGTTCTCACGTCCTAAACTAATATTATAAAAGCGAAAGTTAGTTTGTTTGTTACGTCTTCACGACTAAATGGCCAAACCGATTTTGATGAATTTTGGTACAGAGATAGTTGGGACCGTTGGAGTTAGGACCCAGAAAAAGGGGAGTAAGAGGGAAGAAAAGGGGAGAAAAAGATACAACAAACACGGGTTAAAGTTACCCTTAGCCCAAAGTACCTATGCCACGCGGACGACTTCGCGGGCGGAAGCTAGTATTTGTATAATCTCAACATGAATGATGTAACCATAATCTTGTAAAACCATTATGATTAAAAAGAGTGTCCATGGAGTTTCTTGTTCATTCTTCTCCATAGAGATCTACGTTTTGGAATAGGCAACTACAGTACTTTCACAAATTATTATACCTTGTGACAGGGACTGTAGCTTCCTTCATCTTTTTGTTTTTGAAACTCAAAAGTACCTGTATCGGTCTAATCAGTTCAGTTTTGACTAAGCCTGAGCCTGGTATAATAATGTGAATAAATCGTAATAGTTCAAACCCATTTATTTGAGGAAACTAAAACTAGCGGATGGAATGGCCTAGAAAATCTAAACAGATGTGTCCCCATTTCAGATGATAATCCATACTAATATTACAAAAGCGAAAGTGAGTTTGTTTGTTTGTTACCTCTTCACGCTTTAATGGCTAAACCGATTTTGATGAATTTTGGTACAGAGATAGTTGGCAACCAGGAGACGGACATAGGCTAATATTTGTTTGAAAAAGTGGTATGTGAGGGAGAAAGAGGGGAGAAAAGGGAAAACTTAGCGTTGCTATTACAAATCAATAAGGCGCAAGGGGAACTGTGTTACCCCAAATTTTACGCGAGCGAAGCCGCGGGCAAAAGCTAGTCATGAAATAATTTCCTCCGCTCTAGGTGGAGCGGAAGGGAGTTTCACTTTTACTGATCCATCCGTGTTTAATTTTTTGCCCTTTGTGTTCCGCGGCCGCAGTTTCTCCTTCGAACAACCCGCAACCCCAGCAGGAAGTGGCCCTGGTAGGCCTCTCTGCTTTGCTGACATCTCTTTGAGGTATGCGTGGTTCACGAACGCACCCTCGCCTCGTGTGAAATGCTGGCAAATTTTTTATAAAAAAAATTGTTCTATTGTTCGTAAGCATGCCTGCTGAGTACAAGATCCTGGGTTCGAAAGTAAGCTTAAATTTACTTGTAATAAGGTTTTAGTTAAATTGCTACATGGTTAGACTTCTTTTTTTTGTCATTCTGTTAATTAGAAATCTGTTTCTTCTTGAGGCAATAATTTATTATGTTGTCAGTCAGCTTTTGATTGTTATAATTATATGCATATCTTTAGCTGGGTTGTGCACCAATTGGTGGCATACTAAATTTATGCTGACAAATCTTGTTGCTAGAATAAAAAAATAGTTTAAAATTGTTTATCTTGATTACGATAAGACGTGGTTTTAAGAAGCATCCGTTATGCTTCTTAAAACCACGTCTTATCGTAGTTAAAGTTAGTGGCACAATAACAGTAAACAAAGACAATGTCTTTCGGTATTTCACGGAATTTCCGTGTGTTTGTAGTCAAAGAGCTACTCTGCCGCTAAGCTTCTTATCAGCAGAGAATAATATCCTTTGTAGACGAGGAGCGTGCGCTCCTTATTAACTTCAACAAACGTTTTTATTACTGCTGTGGTGACGATTTTGATTTATTTTCGTTGGATCCCAGTTTTTGATCCCATTTTTTAGGTATTAACGATGGGCCCCATTTCATATTACCGTTAAATCCCATGTTATTCCAACATTGTGTACATTTCAGAAGAAAAGTGATTTAATTTTATCAAATATTTCAAAAGCACCGTGTGTGTCTTTTTTCTATAAATGCAGGTCGTTTGTGGGGGAGGTCACAGTTTTAACCTAACCTAACCTAGTTCCTGGTTCCCATAATTTGTTTGGGTAATGAACGTTTGTCTAAATCTCTTCGGAAAAACGACAGGCACCCGTTATTCTAACATATAACCTATCCACATACCCAAATTTCATACAAATCAGTCTAGAAGTTTGAGCGTGTTGGAATAACAAACATACAGACAAAATTTCGCCTTAAAATGTTATTGTGCTTTTGTTGATGGATGTACCCGCAGTCAGATGTTTTTAAACATTTGGGATCCAACGGAAATAGTTTTTGGGATTCAATGGCAATAAAACGTATTTTTTTAGTATTTTTCAAATTTGGGATCCAACGGAAATATATAATAATGGTTTTGTGGGATCCAACGCCAAAAATATTAAAGTGGGATCAAAAACTGGGATCCAACGAAAATAAACCACGATTTTTGCGGATACACATTGTTTTAAAAGGTGTTCTGTGCTAATAAAATAAATACTGTTTTTCTTATAAATATTTGATTAATAGAAAATACTACCTACTAATAAATAATAGAGGAGAAGTAATAGTAGCCGCTCGGGTCGATCTTAAGGTTAAGCCGCGCTTACCTAGGTTGGTCTAAGGATGGGTGACCCATTCACATACCGAGTTTCCTCCTTGCCTCGGAAAACACGTTAAGCTGTTGATCCCAGCTGTCATTTATAGATCTTTGACAGTAGTTACTGGTAGTCAAAGATCTACGCTTTTGTATAGGCAACTACAGTACGTTCACGGTTATTATGCCTTGTGACTGGGACTGTAGCTTTATTTTATTGCTGTCAATGTTTCGACAGTTCAAAAGTACCTGTAACTGGTTTATTTGAAATAATTGATTTTAATTTTGAAAGAAAGAAAAAGAAACACGTTTACTTGGTACTGGCCATAAATACTAACAACATTAAAAAAAAAAAACTTAACCCTACAAAAAGAAAACGTATAAGTATCTTAACAATGACGGGCCTGTTGGTCTAGTGGTTAGTGGCTCTGACTGCTGAGCCGGAGGTCGTGGGTTCGATTCCCACCCAGGACAAACTTTGTGCGATGAGCATGATGGTTTGTTCTGTGTCTGGGTGTGATTTATCTATAATATTTATGTAGTTATAAATTATATAAGTATGTATATCAGTTGTCTGGTTACCATAACACAAGCTCTGCTTAGCTTGGGATCAGATAGCCGTGTGTGAGTTGTCCCAAGATATTTATTTATATTTATTTAATGAATAAAAACAACTTAAATCTTAACACTGCAAACGGAAGAAAAAAGTAATAAAAATTCTAGCTCTCAGTAAACTTCAATTTTAGCAAGTTTACATGTATTTTTGATTGTGAGAATGTTGTTAATGTAAACTGTACGATTACGGCTTCCTAAATTCCAAGATGAGAGAAACTTTATTAACATGATGCATTTTTGTTATGACAGACTTATTTTTATATAGATAGCTGGCGACCGCGACTTCGCCCGCGTGATATCGTAAAAAAATCTCCGTATCCTTTATGTTAATCCAGACTATAGTCTACCTCTGTGCCAAAATTTAATCAAGATCCGTTCAGCCGTTTTGATGTGAAAGAGTAACAAACATCCATACATCCGTACAAACTTTCGCGTTTATAATATTAATAATATAAATATATATAATAATATAACAATAATAATGTAGTAGGACTAGCTGTGCCTGGCGGTTTCTCCCGTTTCCTTCTGAAAAGGGCCCTGCTTATCACTTTGGGGTGTGAAAAATAGATTAGGACCGATTTTCAGACCGAAACACATCAAAAATTTCATAAAAATCGGTCAAGGCGTTTCGGAGGAGTATGGCAACTAAAACTGTGACACGAGAATTTTATATTATACCAGCTGTGCCCAGCGGTTTCACCCGCTGCTCACTTAGAGGTATGAAAAATAGATGTTGGCCGATTCTCAGACCTACCCGATATGTACACAAAATTTCGTTTAAATCGGTCCAGCCGTTTCGGAGGAGTATGGGAACGAAAATTGTGACACGAGAATTTTATATTTTAGTTGAAAAGAAATAAAGATTCCGCTATGTATTTAGTATCAGTCTTTAAACTGACATGGCAACTAACATTATTATCAACACTTAAAACGTGAGTTTCCGATATTTCGGCGATGTTGCAAACGCCATGATCACAGATAAACTAAAGTTATAGTAACGTTATTTATTTATTTATTTGTCGTTGATTTTGTAAGGTTATTGTCGTATAAAAAATAACCTCTATGATTGACTGTAAGGCCCGGTTTCCACCAAAGCCGAGAGCAGCGGAGCGTAGAGGAGATGTGCAAGAGTCAACCAATCATAGGAAAGATGAGAGACGCGATGTAGATTTAATTAATTTAATTTATGATTGGTCGGTTTCCACCCATCTCCTCTCCGCTCCGCTGCTCTCCGCTTTGGTGGAGTATGGGCTTTAACCACTCTGCACGACAGGATTTTGCCACATGACACATCAGCTGAATCGGTGGGGTGACGCGAATTGTCATGAAATTCAAGAATTTTCATCAATTTACAGCATTCAATTTTGTTATTAAAAATAAGTCACCGGGGCTGTTTCATATGATAAGTTTGAGGTTTATATTTCCAAAAACCTCATAAGGTCGATAAAACGGCGTCTATCTATTGTAAAATGTGTGTAAAATACATATAATTACACCCTTCCAAAAATTAGGTACTTTAAAAACGCTGGAAATAATGCACATACACAAGACAACCCTTTGATAATAAAATCGGAAATCCAAAATAAAAACAGTGACATTCCAACTGCATTCTTATTTTTGCCATTTTACATATAAATTCAAAATGAAACACGATACAAATCTCGACAATTAATTCTAAAAACTGGGTTGCAACATGACATTTCTTAGTGCTGACCGTAAATCTAAGTTTTATCATTACGATTAAAAAGTTGCATTCAACCTAATCGATAATCGTAATGGAGTAAACTTTAAAAAAAAGTTTTGGGACCATTGAGGAATTTACCTATGGAGATTGCATATTATTCTACTATTAATATTATAGTTGTTCAAATATCTATGATATCGATTAGAAAAGAAAGACAACAACATTTTGTCACGTGCTTTTTTGTTATGCTATAATTATTTTCATAAGCGCCAAGATTTGAGGTATATTTTGCTGTCGAACGGTTTCGCGGTAAAAGATTTTGGCTGTTTTCTTGAATGACGATGAATGAAAATGGCGGCCATTTTTGTAGGAGGTCATGCTAATTCTGTAGGTAACTAGTCAGGCATCCCAGCCGGCACAACAATACCGTACCGCACCTAGAAAGCGATGCCTCCGCAGTAGAGCCTTGTTTTAGACGAACAGGGACTCCGCACACGACGGGGCCCTAAAATATTGATATAGACACCCGACGCCCGATGCCTGTAGCGTCTCCCACGCTGGCTGGCTTGGTTTGAGGAGCGCCTCACTTCCCCCGCTCTAGACGAAGCGGGGGGAGTGTCAGGGTTATGCAATAGAAGGAACATGGGTGGGTTTTAGTCAGTACTAGTCTGACACTCCCCCTCGTTCTGCCCAGAGCGGGGAAAGTTATTTGACGATTTCCCACCCAAAAAAAAAACCCCGGTACACGACATCAAGAAAAATCCAGGTTCAAAATGAGTCCATTTTGAACCTGGATTTTTCAGGAGTTTTCTTGATGTCGTGTTTCCATCTCAATTGTGCTCTTCCTCTATAGGCCATTTTTAACCCAATGCTTCCACTCCAAGAACACTTTGGCCTACGAGCCATGTTTTAGGAAAGAATGAATACGCTTTTCAAATAACCAATCCAACCAAACAATTTTGTCGAACAAATGTAATTTATCTTAGCTGATTTTTTTAATGTGCTTACCAAGATCATAATTGGCGCGTTCTATTTTCAACCTTATTATATACAATTCACATTCAAATAGTAGGTACAAAACCAAATTATTAATAAAATAGCAAATAAACATAATATTAATATAAATTTGAACAGCGAGCGCATTCCTTTTTTGAATTTTTATCAGAAAATAAAATTGGCGCGAATTTAGCCATTGATCAGTTTGTACTCTTTGTTGTTGAATAGATTTTAGTGGCGTAAAAAATATTATAATCAATATTTATAGTATTTTACACGTATTACAAAATTAGTTTTTATTTTCATCTATCAATTTCTGATATTCCTTAATTTAATTATTCGATTTGATTGATTTACTAGAAAATAATCGATTGAAATAATCGCATTTACACATCACAAAATTAAAAAAAAAAGAAATGGACGTCAATTTCGAAAGTGAATTTAGTAGTGGTTATGAATATTCCGTGTTATTGGTCCTATTATTGCAAATTACGATAAGATCTGGGCATTGTCATGTTATTTATAATATTTGAAATGATATTTGTGTCAGTTGTTATAGAATCTATTCGTGAATATATGATATAATGTGGAATTAAAAATGTAAACAAGCACGCTTGGCGCGAAACTTCGACTTTAGATTTCAAAATGTATCATTACCACTACTAATATAAGTTCAATTACGAATGATTTCTTCACGTAATAAAAGGACACGTTAATCATGCCCAATAATGTGGAGTTTAAATGTCCGAAAACCTTTTTTTTATGATTTTTAGCGTCGACTTACACTGCCATCAAAATGGCGATGATCGTAGATTACGCATTTGGTTTTTATAAGACATATAAATTAAGAAACTTCCTCATTAATTAAAGAACTTCTAATGACGTTTACATATGAATTTTTTATTCTAATATCTTAATGAATGCACACCCATATTATTTATTAACCAGAAAATAAAATATTTACAAAAATAATGAGGAGGTCATATGACTTAAATGTCCGACCCCTTTCGGGGCCAGTACCGAGCCAGCGGAGGTTTGAATGTCGAGCCCCCGAAGGGGTCCGTACCGAACTATACGGTTAAGCAAACGAGATCATCGTCGAATTGTCTGTGGTAAACTGAGCTCAGGCTTATGAAATAACTAGCTTTTGCCCACGGCATTCGTAGTAATATAGTTCCCCTTTCTTGATTTGCAGGTACCTGCTACCTGTAGCTTTTGCCCTTGCGCCTTATTGATTGTAATAGCAAAGCTAAGTTATTCCTTTTCTTCCCTCTTTCTCCCTCATTTCTCACTTTAAAAAAAATAGCCTATGTTCGTCTCCAGAGTCTCTACTATCTCTGTACCAAAAATCATCACAATCGGTTAAGCCATTTGGGCGTGAAGACGTAATATAACAACAACTTTTATAATATTACTAGCTGTACCCAGCGGTTTCACCCGCTGCTCACTTAGGGGTATGAAAAATAGATGTTGGCCGATTCTCAGACCTACCCGATATGCACACAAAATTTCGTTCAAATCGGTCCAGCCGTTTCGGAGGAGTATGGGAACGAAATCTGTGACACGAGAATTTTATATATTAGAAGTAGTAACGATTTCTGTGGTGAAATCTATGACTAATTATTTAATTAAACTTTCCTGCATTGTTATTCATTTGACGAATATTTACCTACGAGTGGTAATTCTTACTAAATCACGGTTAACGTCATCTAAAAGAAAAACATACAAGTCATTGCTCTGAGTATCTACTGTATTAATGAAGGTTTGCACGCACAAATATATTTTCTTTTGTCTCGTAAAAAAATAAGGATAATATTATTATGTTGTCTGCCTTGTTGGTGTAGTGATTGCAAGTGCGACTTGGGTTGGATTCCCGGATTGTAAAAAAAAGTTGATTGTTGATTTTTTTTTAAAGGTTGCCCATCTAGAAATTTCTCCTGTATCGTGGGTGAGTTTAGAAACATTTAAACTCATATACACAAACAGCCAGACCCGAAACAACTTTCTGCAGGCCATATTTTTTTTTTTTTTTTTTTTCGGGTGGGAAATCATCCAATGACTTCCCCCGCTCTGGGTGGAGCGGGGGGGCATGTCAGACTTGTACTGACTAAAACCCACCCATGTTCCTTCTGTTGCCCTTTACATTCCGAGGCCGCGGTATCTCTTTCGAACAACCCGCAACCCCGGCAGGCAGAGGCTCTGGCAAGCCCCTCTGCTTTGCTGACTCTCTTTGAGGCGCGCGTGAAACACGAACGCGCCGTCGACACGGCCTGTCGTCAATCGACGGACGGACGGTGAACTACCCATTGCTCACCGCCCACAGGCCCGCATCTACGGTGGCCGGAAGTCGTCTCGCGGCGCCCGGCGCCATGGGCGTCTCCCGCGGCGGCTGGGTTGGGCAGATGTTCTCTCCCTCAAACGCCCGGCCACCTCCTTCGCCAGCATCACTGCTTCGCAGAAGGTGGTGACCGCTTCCCATTCCCTCTCGCTCCGGACCATGGCCTGAACCAGGGCCGGACGCGAGAGATCGCCGCCGCCGATCGCCTCTACGAGGGCACGGCGGTGCTCCGCCCAAGCCGGGCAGATCGCCACTGTGTGCTCCACCGTGTCCTCCGGGCGATCGTCACAATGGTGACACCCGGGCGCTTCCTCCCGCCCGATGATGTGCAGGAACCTCCCGAAACTTCCGTGTCCGGTGAGGACCTGCGTCAGGCGGTAGGTGAGGACGCCATGACGCCTCTCCAGCCACTCCTCAAAGAGGGGACTTATCGCCACTATTGTGGCGTGCCCTGCACGGGGTTGCGACAGTCGCTCTCTCCATGCCACCATGAGATCGCACCGGAGGTCTGCCCGCCGAGCGGCAACTTGCCGCGGCAGTGGGTTTTCCCCCCGGTGTAGTGCCTCCGCGCGCCACTCAAACAGGCGCGCGAGGACTATCGCCTCCAGATCCCACGGTGGCAGTCCGGCAAGGAGGCTTGCTGCCTCGCCGGAGATCGTGCGGTAGCCCCGGACAAGCCGTATGGCCACCACCCTTTGGGGCGCGTTCAGATAGTGGGCGGCGCGCCGCCCTAAAGAACGCGCCCATACTGGGGCCCCGTAAAGGGCCATGGACCGCACGACTCCGGCATAGAGCCTACGGCAGGAGGCGTTTGGCCCCTTGAGATTGGGCAGGAGCCGCTTGAAAGCAGCCCCCGTCCGCTCGAGCTTGGGAGCCAAACGTCGGAAGTGTTCGACGAAGTTCCACCGGCTGTCGAGGACGATTCCCAGGTACTTCATCGTCGACCCGACGCCGATGCGAACACCTCCTACCGTCAACTGGGATCCCGACGGTGGCGTGTTTCCGCGGCCATGAAAAACCATGGCCTCGGATTTGTGCAAGGCCACCTCGAGACCCAGTAGCCGGATCCTCTCCACGACTATCGCAACCCCGCGTGTCATATTGTCGGCCGCCGCCTGGTGCGACCCCCCCTGAGCCAAGGCGAGCGTGTCGTCAGCGTAACAAACTACACTGACGCCGCTGGGGAGGTCGGCGCGCAGCACCCAGTCGTAACCGATGTCCCACAGGAGCGGCCCCAAGACCGATCCCTGTGGGACACCGCACGACATCTCTCGCCGGTTCCACTCTCCAGAGCGACCGGGGTATATGACGGCCCTGTCCGTCAGATATGCCCCGACCACACGACGAAGATAGGTCGGCATCCGGTGGTATTGGAGTGCCTCCCTGATGCAGCCCCAGGGCATGGTGTTAAACGCGTTAGCGATGTCGAGAGACACCGCCACGACAACCCCACCCCTGGACACTGCAGCCCCCGTCGTAAGGGCTCTCATGCGCATGATGGCGTCCACCGTCGAGCGCCCCTTGCGGAAACCATACTGGTGATCCGCAAGATCCGGCCCCGTCCCCACAAGGTGCCCGACGAGGCGGTTTGCAATTACTCTTTCAAAGAGCTTGCCCACCTCGTCGAGCAGCACAATGGGCCGGACTGCGGACGGAGAGTCCGCAGGGCGCCCCGGCTTCTGAATGAGGACCAGCTTCCCCGTCTTCCAACGAAGTGGGAACTGGCCTCTCTCCAAACATGCGCTTAGGAGCCCTAGTAGTCGGGGCCCGAGAGCCTCCAGGGCCAGGACCCAGGCTTTGCCATGCAAGCCATCGGGTCCCGGGGCGGTGTTTTTGGCTTTCAGCCTGCCCACCGCCGCTCTCAGATCCACCCCAGTCACCTCCGGAACGTCGTCGTCGTCGTTGTCCTCGTGGTCCGCTTGTGGCACCGCAAGCGGCGGAGCCATGGGCGGAGGAGCATGCTCCCCTCGCGAAGGGAACAGAGCGCTCACCACATCCTCAACTAGTTGGGGCCGGAGACTCTGCGTCAGCGGGGGGGCCCTGGTGCGGAGTTTATCCCGCACCATCTTGTATGGGCGCCCCCACGGATCCCCGTCCAGAGACTCCAGCATCTCCTCGCGGGCCAGATCCTTGGCCCGCAAGACACCTTCTAGGAGGGCGGTCTTCGCCGCTCTGTACCCCTCATATAGCTCCGCCTCAATGGCTGCCGCATCCGGTGCTCTGATGCGGAGCCTGCGGTGCCTGGCGTACCGGTGTCGCGAAGCGACGCATGCCTCTCGCAGTGCCGTCAGCTCGCGCGACCACCAGTACACCTGACGCCGGGCGCTTCCAGGCCGGACTCGGGGCATTGCCACGTCACTGATCTCCGACATGGCCTCCTGGAACCAGTCCGCCTCATGGTTAGTGTCGGCAGGCCTGTCCGGTGATGACACCCAGGCCTGCACGATCGAGGCTTCCAGGAGAAGCTCCCGGTCCAGCTGTTTGAGCGCCCAACGCGGACCACTCGGGGCCTGTAGGACCGGCGCGCTGGAGGTCTGGGTGGAGACGTCGAGCCGGATATACCGGTGATCGGAGTAGGTCTCCACCTCCTCCATGACGCGCCAGTCGACGACACACGGCGACAGAGCGGGGCTAGCGAACGAAATGTCCACCACAGACTCGCCCCGCATCCGCACACACGTGGGGACAGAACCCCGATTTAGGACGACCAGGCCTGTCTCCAGTGCCCAGTCCTCCACCATCCTTCCCCGCACATCCGTGTAGCGAGAACCCCAAGCCAAGTTCTTGGCGTTGAAGTCCCCGAGCACTAGCACGGGGAGGGAGGGGTTACCGACGACGACGGTCAACTCCCTCAGGGAGTTGTGGAACTCGGCGAGAGTTCGGCTCGGGGAAAAGTAGACACCCGCTACGACTATATCCCCGAACCGGGCTGCGACGCACCCCTGACCCTTCCTGACACCCTCGAAGGACGGGGTACCGGCGGCGGCCGACGAGATGATGGTCACTGAGCCGCTCAGGTCCTCAACCCAGTCGTCCCTGGGGAGGACAAAGTACGGCTCAGAGACCACGGCGATATGAATCGACCACTGCGCCATGCTCTGGAGCAGGAGATCCTGAGCGCAGGCACAGTGGTTGATATTCGCCTATAGGAGGCGTAATGGGGCCGTTATTGGCACTCCATTACAGCCCCCTCATGGACCCGTTGTGAGGGTCCGGCTGCGACCGCTGTGGCGATAGCGGTGACGCTGTTGGCGGCGGCGGCAGCAGCGGCGTCAGTGGCAGCGGCTGTGGCGGCGGCGTTGGTGGTGGTAGTCGCGGAGGACCTTCCCTTGCCCCTGGTTTTTGCTGGTGGTGCGCAGGCCTTGCCTCCCGCCCGGTGATCGGCCGGCCTGGCCGCCGTCGCACATGCGTCACAGTGCGGCGGGGCGTCGCAGGTCGCGGCCTTGTGACCGGGCTGGCCGCAGCGGAAGCACAGTCGGCTGCGGTCCACCTCCGAGCACTTGACTGCCACGTGGTGACCCACGTGGCAGCGGAAGCACCTCAGAGGTCTGGGCTCTAGCAGTTTCACCTGCGCAGATACCCAGCCCACCAAGAGCCTTCGGCCCTCCACGATTGTTTTGGCCGCCGCCACGGGGCAGCTAACCGTTACGGTTCGCATGCCCCCGAAGTCAGGACGCACGGTGCCCACTGCCTTCACCTGGTCGGCAGGGCACCCACCAGTCCTGACGACGGCAGCCACCACCTCCTCTTCCACCACGGAGTCGTCCAGGCCTGAGATGCGCAGACTTGCGCACTTGACGGGCCTGGACACTCGGGCCTCGTCCGCATCTAGGGACGCCCTGAGCTTTTCAGCCAGGGCGTCGGCGGACGAGTTGCTTGTTGCACCGGGAATCTCCAGCATCCGCGCCCCAGTCGCTGTGACTTTGAGCCGGAGTCCCCCGGTGATCCCGAGCTCCTCTAGGTTTACCGCCGCCTTTGCCTTTGAGAGCACGTCGCGGTAGGTGACGCCCCTTTTCTCCGCGTACGGCTGCAGTGTGACCACCACAGCCGCGGTCTTTGGGGCGCGAAGCCTAGCCGCGACGTTTCGCCGCTGCTTCTGCGCCTTCTTGTGGGCAGCCTTGGCCGCCTTGCGCTTCCTCTTTTTCTGCCCGACCATCCGGCTTCGGCCGTCTGGGGTTCAGGTGGTGGGGCGATGGTGGTGGTGGTGGTGGCAGGCGCAGGTGCCTTTGCCGCTCTGCCTCTCCGTTCCGCTTTCTTAGCCGGCGCCGGGTTTGCCGGAACCGGTTTCGCCGTGGCCTGCGCCGGTCTCGGCGCGGCCCGCGCCGGTTTTGCCGGGGGCGGTCCGGCAGGGACCGACGCGGGTTTCACCGGAGCCGGCTTTGCAGGAGCGGACGCGGGCTTTGCCTTATTCTGGCGTGGAGGGGCTGTCGGAGTCCTGCAGCTGGGCCGGCCTGATGACTTCGGTCCAGCGGCAACAGCCGAGTACGAGGCCGACCCCGGGCCCCCTTTTGCCGTTCCCGTGGCCTCGCCTGCTGTGACTGGACCCTTGCTTGCCGCCAAGGGAGGACGCAGAACTATGCCCTCCAGGACGGAAAACCGCGCCTGAAAGGCAGCCATCTCTTGCCGAACCAGGTTAAGAACCCGATCATCAACCGGAACGGTATGGCTCTCCGTCTGCTGCCCCCCCATGGGTGTTTCGGGGGACCTCCTTCCCTGAAGACCAGCCAGATCCGCCTGGAGCTTCCGGTTCTCCTCTAAGAGGAGCTCCGTGGCGGCTGTCAGGCGGGCCACCTCCGCCCGCAGTTGGGCCACCTCGTCCGACGCAGGAGGGGGCGCAAAGCTGGCTTCTGCTGCCGCAATTATGGTAGCCGCGGCCATGCCCACGGCCATAAATTTGGTGGACTTCTTAATTTTGTAGGCCACGTCCTTGACCGCGGCCTCCACTGCCTCCGCAAACCTGGCCTTACGCTCCTGGTTGGAGCCGCCATCTGCACTTGCCTCCACGCTCGGGGAGACCTCCTCAGGGTCGGAATCGTCCGGGGGCCCCCCAGACTCACCAGCCTTCTGGGTCAGAGGGCCCTCGCCCTTGCCTCGGCCACGGCCACGCACTCCACCGCGCTCGCGCACTCCACCGCGCTTGCTAGTGGGGATCTTGCGTGCCGAAGCCAGCTCCCCTTCGGTGGTCGACCCCTGGTCGTCCACCTGCCTGGGCCGCTTGAGGTAGGACTTAGCGTCCGCCCTCGTAGCAGCTCCGGCCCTTTCGCGGCGGGAGCTCGCTGAGCTTCCCGCGCTCACCACACTCGATGCGGTGTCGGACTCGCACCCCGCATTCATGTCCTCCCTCTCTTCGTCACCCGATTCTCGGTCGGGCACCTGACAAGAGGTCAGGTCTTCGACAGACCGTGACCTAGTGGAGCCTCCTCGGCTCTTGTTGCCAATGGCAAGCGGAAGATGCTTGTTAGCCCCCCCAGAGTACGAAGGGCTTGACGGCCCCGAAGGAACCGTGGCGGACTCCCCAACTGCTAAGCAGCTGGTACCGCCCTGCGGTATCGTTTTTGCAATCATCTTGTCCATTTTTGTGTTTTCCTTTGAAGGGTGAGGTCCCTGTCTCCCACTCTCGATAGCCTACGAGTGGTCACCAGAGGTCGGCTAGTTCCCTGGCGGGGCGCACTAACGACTGAAATACCCGTCAGCCATTCATCTCCTCGCGGTGCGCCGGCGCTTGAGATTCGGGGTGATTTTTTATAGAGGTTTTCTACCTCGCGGTCCGGGCGGTTAAGCCAAGACCTTCGGTCCCAACGCGAGTCGTGATCCACGACACTCCGTTTGGGGTTACGATATCGACGGGGACAGAGAAGGAGTGCTTCCTCTGTCTGCTCGGGGCATGGTGAGTGCACACCGAGCCCGCCCTTGCTCCTCCGCTGTGCCCTCTGCTTATCAGAGGGTCACGCGGAACAACGCACCGGTGGTCCGGGTTGGACCCCTCCCACGTCAGAATATTCGCCACGGACAGTGGTCTTCCCCAAGGGATAGGAATTTCTCCCCATTACTCGGGGAATGCCACTGTCCGCGCCCAGGGTGCACCGGCCCAGCAACTGCTGCTCCCACTCAACGGATCGAAGAGGGCAGCAGCCACTAGGCACACGTGGAGGTTTTCTGACTTTGCACCCCTCTGCAGGCCATATTACATATTTGTTCCGTGCGGGGATCGAACCCGCGATACGTAGCGTAGTAGCTAATCGTTCAGCCACTGCGCCAACCATGTCGTCTTGTACCACTTACTTGTGGTACTCCAGCAGGCAGTGACTCAGGAACTTCAGCTTTGCTGACATCTCTTTGAGGCGCGTTTGGAACAGAAACCCGCCGTTACAATGACTGTCGTCACCAGACAGACGGACGGTGAGCTACCAATTTGCTTACCGTCAACAGATCCGCGTCTACGGTGACCGGGAGTCGCCTTGTAGCACCCAACGCCCGGAGTGTCTCCCACGATAAACTTACATTAATGAGGTATCATTCTGTCCTCGCCGACGAGGTCCGTGGCCGACGTCCCGGTAACTGCCCCACCCGTCCCTTGCAAGAGCCAGCCCGCGCTGCTGAGCCAGTAAGTTCAAATCAGTCCCCAAATAATCAGATCCATTGCTGTCCTCCCCCAGCGACGCCCTAAGCCGAGACTCGTACCCCACAGGGGGTGCCCTTAGCATGTCGTCACTTAGTTTGTATTTTTTTGACCTGGCAAGAGGCCTTAACTTGAAGGTATCCACCGGAATCGCCCGGTTAAGCAGACGACAACCTTAGGTTGTCCACCTCTTAGGTTTAACTGCGAGATGCCATTCATAAAAAAATGAGGTACAGTCAGTATCAGACGAAAGGACGATGAGCTAGCATTGTCAGTATCACCCATATTGTACAGACGCCTGCACATCAAGCTACTACAATCTGTCAGATTTCTTTGATAGATTTTCGACTTTATTTCTAAAGTATTAGGTTCAAGGTTCATTGGGAAAAATTGACAGTTTCGGGTAGCTTGACCTGCAGGCGTCTGTACCAATTAAAGCTGCCGTGAAAATAAACAACTGAACAATGTCGTGATAAGTTGTATCCTTCATTAAAACGTGTGGAAGAGCTTTGTTTAAAATCAAACAGGGTATTTAGAATAAATTGAATTACATACAGGTTGCGTTTGATTAGGGGTGGCTATTCGGGGAAATTGCAAAATTTGACTTTTGTTTAGTTGTTCTGTGTGATTGTTTATGTACCTTAAGAAAGTTGGCAACGTCACAATTATACTGTTTTCGCTGTAGCGTGGAACATTTTTCTTATTGGGTGGGAAATCATCAAATAACTTCTCCCGCTCTGGGCGTAGCGGGGGGTAGTGTCAGACTTGCACTGACTAAAACCCACTCATGTTCCTTTTATTGCCCTTTACGTTCCGGGGCCGCGGTATCTCTTTCGAACAACGTGCAACCCCGGCAGGCGGAGGCCCTGGCAGGCCCCTCTGCTTTGCTGACATCACTTTGAGGCGCGCGTGAAACACTAACGCGCCGTTGACACGGCCTGTCGTCAATAGGATATACGGATGGTGAGTTACCCATTGCTCACCGTCCACAGGCCCGCATCAGCGTGGAACGGGTGACATTAGAATACATGTTTAGTGATGGGATGTATTGCTATGTTGGGTACTCTTTTACGGTTATGATATTCAGGGTAAAGTGTAATCAGTTATGATACAGAAATAGAGGTAACGTTCTAGATTAAAGAGAAATGGTACATTTAACTAATTAAAAGTCACCTGCAACGTGGTACAGCAAATACAGTATAGCTATCATGGTATATTCTTTATTGCACACATTTATACACACAAATTGCAATACTAAAGCTTATGAATAGGGTCCATTTACGCGGGTACGCGGGTAGGTACGGGTTGCAGGTTGTCCAAAAGAGATACCGCGGCCCCGGAACATAAAGGGCCATAGAAGGAAAATGGGTGGGTTATTATAGTACAAGACGGATACTAAGGAATGCTTCGAGCTGAGCAGTGGGTTAAACCGCTGGGCAGAGTTAAAGTCATTTATAAAAGTGTTTTGTGTTTATAAAAGATGAAACTGATATATGTAGAATTGTATTAAGTTTGGAAGGAATAATGAAACGGTTTTGAGTACATGGGTTTAAAACTACTGCGGATCTAATATCAATCTGGGCTTATGGCCTACTTATGGGTAATATTATTTGAATTCTTCCCCGGTGTGTGGGAAAGACACTAAGGTCAACGTCCTGTTTTTATCCATCTCATGCCTGACTGTCTATTGTTTTTAATTTAATTATAATTGCTTTTACTCTGGACGCTCTAAATGTGCTCGTTTTTCTACATCGTTCTCACATTATGAATAATCTCAACATGAATGATGTATCCATGATTTTATAAAACATTATGATTTAAAAGATTGTCCATGGAGTTTCTTGCCCATTCTTCTCCATAGAGATCTACGCTTTGGAATGGGCAACTACAGTACTTTCACAAGTTATTATGTCTTGTGACTGGGACTGTAGTAGCATCATTTTTTTTGTTCTTGTTTTTATGAAATTCAAAAGTGCCTGTAATGGTCTAATTAAATTAAATGATTTGAGTTTGAGTTATAGACCGACATTTCAAGCAAAATACTAGTCATAGGTGCATTTGGTTAGACTGGAAGCCGAACTCAGTTAAGAAAAGGCTTGACAGATGATGACTACTACCATTATTCACTGTTAACTAAGTCTTAACGCTCGTCTGACTAACATAAGATAATTGTCTAGATAAAGTTTATGATTCACAAACATTTAAACAATATCATCATGAAATTTAAGCAACTGAATCACTTTGTTTTTCTTAAGATTTAAATATTTGTGTGCAAGAAGGCACGTAGAGTTGTCTGTTTAAGATGTCGTATATTTTCTTGAACGTTTTGCAAACTTCCTAATTAACAGATAAACGTCTACTAGATTTATAATTTGGGTGACAATTAGTTGTGATTGATAAACCAAAAAACTGCATTCATATTTCCAGCTTTTGCGTAGTCTTAATAGTTAAAATAACAATACAATGCAAGAACATATAGTTAGGTTTGGTTTTAATTCACGTCTCGTAATTATTTTTTTGTTTATTCAACGTAGAACTACAAGTTCTGTAGATACATTTAAGTGAAATGTTCATACAAATTACTTCCTCCACTCTGGGTGAAGAGGAGGCGGGGCGGATGGGTTATATTCAGTTCAAATTTGACACTCTCTTCTACTCCACCCACAGTGGGAGAAATTATGAAAGAATTCCCATCCTAAACAAAATAGATAGGCATTTGCTCCATATATAGTAAAAAGCAGATATTTAGTTTTATCATAGAAGATTGGTATCCAACCATAGTACACACGACAGCACAACAACCTACACCCACCATTTTAACCTGATCTCTCTACTACTGTATGCGATCCGTAGTACAGAGATCAGGTTATAATAGTTTAGAATAGGTTTGTGGCCGTCGTGTGTACATTTTTTTAATTTAAAAATAAAAATTTTAAGAGACATTTAAAAAATATATATAGCCCACCGGTATCGAGAATAGAGTCCAAGCTACTACTAATCTATATATATAAAAGAAAGTCGTGTTAGTTACTCCATTTATAACTCAAGAACGGCTGAACCGATTTAGCTGAAAATTGGTGAGGAGGTAGCTTAGAACCAGGAGACGGACATAGGATACTTTTCATCCCGGTAAGAGAAGTAGGGTAGGTAGGGTAGGTAGTCCAAGGTTGTGCTTAGGTTCCAGCGGGTTATGTTTTCCTGGTACCTTGGAATGAGCAGACGAGCAAAATCGAGGTTTGTCGTTTTGTTTTATTTATTACACTAGCGGCCCGCCCCGGCTTCGCACGGGTACATATACACACACACATACAACCTTCTTTTTTGCGTCGGGTTTCAAAAAAAAAGTAAAATTATAAAGGAATTTTGTTTTTTTTTTGTATATTTTTATTTTTATACAAATATCATAAATCTTCTATATATATTACTCCACTTTATAACTCAAGAGCGGCTGAGCCGATTTAGCTGAAAATTGGTGAGGAGGTAGCTTAGAACCAGGAGATACAGGATACTTATCTACATACTACTTATGTAGATTCTTAGACCCTTGTTAACTTTGGTTATTTATTATTTTATTTTACTTTCTGTAAAGTAAGCATTGACTTATTGTCGGGCCTACGCTGTCCTCTCATACTTAAGTACTAACGCTGTAACAACAACATTGTAAAACCAAATGATTTTAAAAGAGTAACCATGGAGTTTCTTGCCGGTTCTTCTCCATAGGAAACGACCAACCCGAACCGTGCATCTTTTCTCGACGTTTTATAAGTGCCCATGTAGGCCTATGTGAAATAAAAATATTTTGATTTTGATTTTGATTTTGATTTTGATACTTTTCATCCCGGTAAGAGAAGTAGGTAGGGTAGGTAGGGTGGGTAGGTTAGAAGGTAGGTAGGGTAGGTTAATCCTTACTTATAAAAGCGAAAGTACTAGGCTTGCATGAATTCACGGTGAAATTAATTCCAACAGTTTGATCTGTGGATTCAAAGTTCTTGATAGAACCAACTGCGTTGAGATAAAACTACTAGGATCGCATGAAATTATAGCAACCTTTGCCAAGGTTTGGAAATGGATGGGTTACCACACGGGCACAGGTTAAGCAACCCTTGCCGAGGTTTGGAAATGGATGGGTTACCACACGGGGACATTTTAAGCAACCCTTGCCAAGGTTTGGAAATGGATGGGTTACCACACGGGGACATTTTAAGCAACTTTGCCAAGGTTTGGAAATGGATGGGTTACCACACGTGACACGGGGACAGGTAAAGCAACCCTTGCTAAGGTTTGGACATGGATGGGCTACCACAAGGGGCCAGGTTAAGCAACCTTTGCCAAGGTTTGGAAATGGATGGGTTACCACACGGCCCAGGTTAAGCAACCCTTGCCGAGGTTTGGAAATGGATGGGCTACCACAGGGGGCCAGGTTAAGCAACCCTTGCCAAGGTTTGGAAACGGATGGGCTACCACAGGGGGCCAGGTTAAGCAATCCTTGCCAAGGTTTGGAAATGGATAGGTTACCACAGGGGGCCAGGTTAAGCAACCTTTGTTAAGGTTTGGAAATGGATGGGTTACCATAGGGGGCCAAGTTAAGCAACCCTTACCTAGGTTTGGAAATGTTAAGCAACTCTTGCCTAGGTTTGGAAAGGGATGGGTTACCACAAGGGGCCAGGTTAAGCAACCTTTACCAAGGTTTGGAAATGGATGGGTTACCACAGAAGGCCAGGTTAAGAAACCTTTGCTAAGGTTCGGAAATGGATTGGCTTGGAATGGGTTACCACAGGGTCGAAGGCACTTTGAATAAAACTGTATTACTGCTCAGTAAGAGAGTTTTATTTTAAGTGCCTTCTATCCACGAATTCATAAACGATGATGAACACGAAAACGATGTCCTTTTGGTAAATCCACAATGAAACAGAAAAATGATGTTTTCAATGACATATTTAGTTCCTATCACAATCTGTTCTTTTCTGCATATTACTCTTACAAAATAATGTCGATGTTTCACATCTGCCAGGCGACCCGTGACGGCTCACATTTTTATGATTATTTTTTATATTTATCGTTAATCACTACAGCATATTAGTATTTTTTTTGTCTATACGCCAAAGAAGTATAACTTCTAACGCGTGTACATAAGTACACACACTTCTTTTTTTTAAACTCCTAGGATGTGCCTGGCTTACCAAAGCACAATTTACGCCTAAAGGTTGGCTCCGTAGTAAGCTTCGAAACATAAACCAACCAAAACGGCGCAAACCAGTACGCATTTGGTGGTTAGAAAATTGATGAACAATGTAATTTACGCGACGTATACTGAAAGGAAAATTCAAAGGTGAGGAAGTCCTCATTCTGACGATCCCGATGATCCCAACCGATTTGCCGTTCGAATTTAAAAGACTTCAATATCCGATCCGTCATACATTTGCCATGACCATCAACAACTTAAAAGTTTATGGTTTGAATCTAGAACATCCATGTTTTTCCCATGGTCAATTATATGTGGCATGTTCACGGGTCGGAAGACTATCTGCGTTGTTTTGTAGAAACAAAAAATGTCGTGTATCACAAGGTACTTAAGTGGAGACCAACCTATGTACTGAAATGCAGAAACAATAATAAATGATTAATATACTTAAATTTTTTTTCATAGAAAAAAAAAACTTAATAAATTCGAAAATCGGCTTATTATTTATTGCCTTTATGGCGGAACAGAGTTCGCCGGGTCAGCTAGTAATAGTTAAGAATAGGTTGACCTGTAGCCGTGCGTACAGACGCCTGCACATCAAGCTACTACAATCTGTCAGATTTCTTTGATAGATTTTCGACTTTATTTCTAAAGTATTAGGTTCAAAGTTCATTGGGAAAAATTGACAGTTTCAGGTAGCTTGACCTGCTGGCGTCTGTACATTGACCACTTGACTGAACTACCCTCCAAAGATTTCACCGTACTGCAAAATGGTTCGATCAGACGATATTGAACTGTGAGACTAACACGGTTAGAAGGGCTATCGCCGAACATTTAATTGCTCTTGGGGATAGTTAACGTCGTAATTACTAGAAAAGTAGACGTTGAAATGAAACTATTTTAATTGAACTGAAAAGTTTCTTTGAAAAAGTACGTGGACCTTGTTGAAATGTGTGGTTTGAGTAATGCAAATTAATTGAGATTGTAAAGCCATTTTTTGGGTTCCGTGTTAACGTGTTATTGAAATACTTTGTTGTCTGTCTGTCTGTCAAGAACCTTTACCTTGGGAACGCATGAAGTTCATCATTCATCATCATTTCCCTGCCCTTGTCCCATTCTATTTGGGGTCGGCGCAACACGTTTTCTTCCTCCATTCTCCCCTATAAGACGTCACGGCATCATTTACTCCTTTCTCCTTCATATCATTCCTTACACAATCCATCTATCTTTTCTTTGGCCTTCCTCTCGCTCTCCGTCTATCAACATTCAGATCCATTACTCTTTTAGTCACATGTCCTTCATCCCTTCTCATTACACATGTAATGAGAAGGGATGAAGGACATGTGACTAAATTAATAATTAAATATTTTATTCCAACGAATCTCCTTACCGGTTCCTAGTAACAAAGCGGTTCTGTGAAGCGTATTAGTGATTTATGCTAGCATTAGAAAAATTGAAAGGGAGTCGTTTGTCTTGGTATGGATGTCCATACCAAGACAAACGACTCCCTTTCATTTTTAACAGGCGCAACTTTCAAACTTCCTCTAATATATTAATTTCTTACTTTATCCATTCTTGTCACTCCACACATCCATCTCAACATTCTCATCTCCGCTACATGCAATCGTTTTTCATCCACCTATAAGTTATCGAGTTTAAATTAAAACCATATACTGAACTCTGTGGTCCCTTGAAGTTTTGGAAAAATGATATTCTGATATGAATATGCAGTCAAAAAAGATGGCCGTTTATGTTGCAAGTTTGTGCGGAACCCTTGGTGTGTGAGTCTGGCTCGCATTTGCCGGTTTCATTTTTCGATCATCACGCGGGTTGAACTTAGCGTATGCCACGCGGACGAAGTCGAGGGCGGAAGCTAGTCCTTACTAATATTATAAAAGCGAAAGTGAGTTTTTTTGTTTGTTACCTCTTCACGCTTTAACGGCTAAACCGATTTTGATTAATTTTGGTACAGAGATAGTTGGGAACCAGTTTTATTTAAAAAAATGGGATATGAGGGAGAACGAGTTAACGCTATTACAAATCAATCAGGCGCAATAGCAAAAACTGCAGGTCTGCTTGGTATGTTATACCGAATTTAACGCTAGCAAAGCCGCGGGCAAAAGCTAGTATCTTATAAATGAAAAACAGGGATACAACTTATAAATCAAAAACATAATATTAATTAACTAAAAGATGAAATAGAAAGTCTGTTTCAGTTTAAAGTCCAGTTTTTTTTTGCCAACCCTTCTACCAATTGCTTCAACACGATTGGTCAGAATTGGGTATTAATCGGTACAATGGCCAAGATCGTAGACTAGTATACACAATTACGGTCCAGATGTAATGAGTGCAAACTAAGTCGGATTATTCGGCAAAAAATGTGAGAGCTTTGCTAATTACGTAACAATTCTAACAAGCAAGTCCTAATTCGTTGTTCCCTTGGCTGAAAAAGTCTTCTGTAAGTTTTTTTTTGCAAGCATCGTGACAAATTGAAAGTAATTAAGCCGCTAATTTTGGGATTGTTCTGCAAGTGCCATTTACCTCAATTAATTATAGGCAGAATTCGTATATAGTGCGTGCCGAAATGTAACTGATTTATGTGAATAGCATGATATTGGTCTTTTTTTCACTAGTGTGTCCTCGGCCAGAAAGTGCTTAAGCCGATTTTTTGTCACTTAGTTTAGTAGTAAGTTGTTATACAACATTATTTTTAGTTTATGCGAAAGCCGAAACATCTGTCCAGTATTTTTATATAAAGTATCTATGTACAAAATTTCAGAACTGTATCATGAAAAACCACAAAGTTATAAGCTTGTTATGTTACCTGGATATCCGTACAAATTCACTGTCACCCACCAACGGCGCGCGGCCGGCGTCCCCGCACCGCGCGCCTTGCGTTCATTGATAATAATAATTTCTCAATTTGTATTGTAATTAACTGGTGATAACATTTCCTTTTTATAAACTTTTAAAAAATATAACATGGTGTAAAAATGATTGGAATCGATTCAGTTACTTATTCTGAACAAACTATATTCAGGTTTCGCATATACTAAAAATAATGTTGTATAGTGTGAGCAATATCTTTGCTTAGCTGCAGTAATTCCTGCATTAGTTATTTTCTTTTCGGTGTCCTGTTCTGTCTGTACATTACAGATCATAGAATTTAGTTTTGTCCAGGTGTGTATAAGTAAAAATATGGGTTAAGCTTTCAGTCTTTTGTATAAATTTTTGTTGTGTTCTCTTAAGCTGTAAGTCTTCCAAGCTTAATAAATAAATACTTATCATAATATCACGCCTATAATTCATAAACGGTTAAAGTTAAAAGTCTAACCCCCGAATACTGAAACGTCACTCAAAATTTAAGTACCACTTAAATTTAACAGATACTCAAAAGTGACTTTTGTCAATACAAAATCTAAAGTTTAAGAGCTGCTCAAATGTTAAGCAGCCCTCAAATTTTGAGTGACCTTTCAGTATTCGGGGGAAAGTAATTTATTTATCAATTGCCATACCATCGGACTATGACAGCGAGGAAACAGAAAATGTACCGGTTCCTGCACTCACACTTGTGTACCTACTAGAACATCCCCCGTGCAGATAGCTTATCTCTGCTGACAATGGCAACCATGGTGAAAAACTGTCAGGAGGACTACATAATTACTTTTAATATTATAAAAGCGAAAATGAATTTGTTTGTTTGTTACCTCTTCACGCTTTAATGGCTAAACCGATTTTGATGAATTTTGGTACAGAGATAGTTGGGAACCAGGAGACGGACATAGGCTATTTATTTTAAAAAAAAGAGTGGGATATGAGGGAGAAAGAGTTAAGAAAGGGGAAAACTTAGCGTTGCTATTACAAATCAATAAGGCGCTACCGAATTTAACGCGAGCGAAGCCGCGGGCAAAAGCTAGTATTCATATAAAACTTTTGCCAACCTTTATCTGAAATCCAACTCACTGAAACTCAATCCTTCCAGACACGTCTTGACCAAGCATGTCCGTTCAATGTATACGCAACTACAATCTTTATGGAAACGACCTTGCGGCCTATTTTCGTCTACAGACGTTTTATTTGGTCAAGGCCAGGATGTTTGGAAGATGGTTTGAAAAAATGTTGCGTTTTTATGTTGCAGTGTATCAATATTATAGGAGCTCGTGGCTAAATAAATAGTAGTCGCTCGGGTCGATCTTTAGGTTAAGCCGCGCTTGCCTAGGTTGGTCTGTGGATGGGTGATCACCCGTTACATACCGAGTTTCCTCCGTGCCTCGGAAAGCACGTTAAGCCGTTGGTCCCGGCTGTCATTTGTAGATATTTGACAGTCGTTACAGGTAGTCAGTGTTCCGAAAGTCTGACAACCAGTCTTACCAAGGGGTATCGTATTACCCAGTATTAACTGGGTTGTGGAGGTCAGATAGGCAGTCGCTCCATATAAAATACTGATATTCAGCTGCATCCGGTTAGACTGGAAGCCGACCCCAACATAGTTGGGAAAAGGCTAGGCAGATGATGAGTGTATCAATATGATATTGAGTTACTTTTGAGAGTTTCTAGTTTATATAAGTTGTTAGAAAAATAAACGGTAAATAAACATAACACATAAGGTAGAAGGTAGTTATAAAAGACGTAAACAATCAATTAAAATGACGGTACCTGGTTAACCAATAAAATCATCAAATATATGTTTCCATTATTTGTTTGTTTGTTTAAAAGCGCAATATTCTTGTATAATAATACAAAGATCAGCTACCCTACCATGACGGCTTAAAGCAGAACTAATTCCACTGAGGGAAAGAGACAAAGCTATACAGGGTATCTAGCGCCATCTCTTTGTCTCAGTGGAATAAGTTGTGCTTTAAGACTTCATGGTAGGCCTACAGATAGGCTGCGTGTGGTTTGGCTCTTACCGATTTTCATAAAATATTAAGAACAAAAAGAAACATCTATATTTTTATTGATTCAAGTTGACAATCTTTAGCAGAGTACCTCTTTGCAATTAGCGAGGATGCAAAACGGCAGCTTATAGCACCGTGATGCTGATCTCTGATAAATCTGACTTTAAAAACAAATAATTTTGCTATTCAATAGTTATTTTAAACACTTTACAAGATTGTATTTTTAACTTCAATCTTTCTCGAAGCTCATCTTAACCAAATCCTATACAGCTTAAATAAAACATGTTAAATGCATTACTGTGATTGAGACAAAATAACAAATTTTACGATACCATTTAAAAGCCCCTTAGTCGTAAATATTTTAAACTCGCTTGACTGAACGCATTGCAAAAACTTTAAAATTTTAATTGGAATAATACCAACGTAAAATAAAATATATGACCGTAGTTTACGTTGGAAACCATGATTTAAATATGTACAGACGCCTGCACATCAAGCTACTGCAATCTGTCAGATTTCTTTGATAGATTTTCGACTTTATTTCTAGAGTATTAGGTTCAAGGTTCATTGGGAAAAATTGACAGTTTCGGGTAGCTTGACCTGCAGGCGTCTGTACAAAATGTAGGTTTCTTTCATTTAAATAAAAGCCGATTGGGTTTTAAGATTCTTCATTTATTAGTTATATTTCTAGAAGAACATACATTGTTCACTTACCGAATAAATACAGAATTAAGATAAAGTGTAGTAATGTAGCTACAGTTTCTTTTTTAAATTAAATTGTGTCTAGGTTTAATGTCAATCTTCCGAGCGTTTATTATCATTACTGATGGAGTATCAATATATTATACACACATATTTTTTCATTAGCAAATTAAATTCTCACGCGTATAAGACCAGTCTCTAGACATAATATTGTGTAGGTATACACGACGGCACATCAACATACACGAAACCATTTTAACCTGCTACCCTACCATGACGTCTTAAAGCAGAACATATTCCACTGCGCCGAAAGAGACAGAGTTATACAGGGTGTTTATCACCATCACTTTCCCTCAGTGGAATAAGTTCTGCTTTAAGACGTCATGGTAGGCCTACAGGGGGCCTAGTCTGCTATTACAATAGTGTCAGAATGTTCGATAACTGATCGCATAATGGTTGATTTTGACAAGTTTAGTATGTAGTAGATTACAAAAATTATCAAAATCAACCATTTTGTGATCAGTGATCGACCATTCTGACACTATTGTAATAGCAGACTAGGCCCCCAAAACTTTCTATTACGGTGTGCGATCCGTAGTAGAGAGATCAGCTACCCTACTATGACCTCAATTATTCCGCTGAGGGAAAGAGACAGAGCTATACAGGGTGTCTAGCACCATCTCTTTCACTCAGTGGAATAAGTTCTGCTTTAAGATGTCATAGTAGGCCTACAGGTTAAAATAGTTTCTAAAAGGTTGACGTGCTGTTGTGTGTACCTAGAAAACTAGACATAGTTTTCTAACCAACCTAAATTGTTCTTTTCAGTAAACCTGCCATTCTTTACCCACGGCATTGAAACAACAAATCTGACGTCATCAGCGCAGTCCGGCCATTTTATCAGCCAAAATGGTACACAATGGACCACTACGGCCATGGTGGCCGGCGCTGGCGTGGCGGCACCGGTCTTATGTTATATTGTGGACACACATGGACGGATGAGCGGGGTGTTCTTAGTCAGTCTGGTGCAAGGGGTAAGTGAACTTTTGATTTCGATTAAGGATATATGATGTTGTCGATATTATGGTGATCTGTAGGCCTACTATGACATCTTAAAGCAGAACTTATTCCGCTGAGGGAAAGGGACAGAGCTATACATTGTGTCTAGCACCATCTCTTTCACTCAGTGGAATAAGTTCTGCTTTAAGATATCATAGTAGGCCTGCAGATCTTATTTGAAGGGAGAACATGGCCAGGGGTCAAAACTGGCTGCTTTATCAGAATCATAATCCATACTTTTATACTAATACTAGCTTTCGCCAGCGGCTTCGCCCGCGTTAAATTTGGGGTAACGCAGTTCCCTTTGCGCCTTATTGATTAATTGTAATAGCAACACTAAGTTTTCCGTTTTCTTCCCTCTTTCTCCCTCACATCCTAGTTTTTTTAAATAAAAATTACACCGATTTTGATGAATTTTACTAAAGATTAAAAAAATGACATATATTGTATTACATTGTTATAATGAAACTGAAAGATGTTAAACATTAGGTTAGTCTATTAAATAATAAATATTGTTTCTTTCTTTATGCGTCGACGTAGGCATACTGTCCACGAGCGTGTTAAATACAGTCGAATTCAGAACCTCCTTTTTTTCTTAAAGTCGGTTAAGAAGGCTGGGCAGATGACGATTATGAGACAAACTGTATCACAACCTCATTACCCCACACAGTATGCACGGCTGCATTCAATCATCTTGCCGTAATCCATTTGAAGTCCTATTGACGTATTAGTAATGTCATCCAAGATGGCTGCCCTAATCAGCAGTAGATTGGGAGCTCAATTGGTTTTAATTATTAATCCGATATCATTACAAACTGATGATTAACAAATTAACCGGATAAAGTAAGAATCGAGTACATTACAGAAACACATTGACATTTATATTTTGTATTCGTTATTAATCCTATTGTTTTATTCTATTTTAATTTTATTTGATTTGATTTGATGACCAGTCACAGCTGACAGCGCCCGTTTACGAACATAACGCATGGATCAGCAAATCTTTAACAAGGTACAGGACCAAATCGATAGCGTATCCGTGGCGTAGCGATCTTTAAATTAACA
Source organism: Ochropleura leucogaster (assembly GCA_958449745.1). Taxonomy (NCBI): domain Eukaryota; kingdom Metazoa; phylum Arthropoda; class Insecta; order Lepidoptera; family Noctuidae; genus Ochropleura; species Ochropleura leucogaster. The sequence goes on along the minus strand of OY288221.1, from coordinate 4,129,774 downwards.
AATTTAATTAGCATTTAATAGTTATTTCATTCTGCAGAGCTATTAACAGCAATTTTTATTGCTGACTTTATTAAAGCTGTTGCATACTTATCTGGACATAAATATCAAATTATATATAGATACATTAAAACAAGCAGCTTTTCAAAATACCTTGAATAATGAAAAAAACACTTAATTCTGAAATGAGAACTCAGAACGACAATTGTAAAGACTTATAAATGTAATACTAAGAGAAACAATTTGGTTTATGAAAATAATGAGAATATTTCTTCTAGCAATGATTAAATAATAAATAAATTTACTGCCCTAAGAAAAAGAAAATACATGACATGTTACGTATGACATAATTTGAGTCATTTGTATATTAAGTTTTGTAGAAAATTTCGCCTATGGTGGAAAGTTATGTATTATCCATCCATATACAAAAAAAAATAAGTACGTATGAGCATGCGTGAGTATTTTATGTGTGTGTGTGTGTGTGTGTTAGTGTGTGTGTGTGTGCGCTTGTGTATGGTGATTATGAAATAGATTGATTGGTGATTAAAATGACTGGTGCCAAAGAGAGGATGAGTAATAGAGAAGTATGGTAAAATAGACATGTTGTAACGAACCCAAATAATTTGAAATAAAAGCAAGGGAATCATGATGTTGACATGCAATTAAACCGCGCACGAAACAAATATTTGTATGACCTACAGGTCCTATTTGTATTTGTTCCGGGTCTGGCTGTCTGTGTATATGATTTAATGTTAGTAAACGCACCAACAATACAGGAAAAATATCATATCGTGGGGCAATGTTTGAAAAAACAAAGAAATAAGGCCCTTAACTGCCCATGAGTGTTATAATTGTATTAGTTTTTCTAATTATTTTCTTTTTTTTTTCAGATATCCTTAGTTCCTCACTTCTTACTCAACAAGAAGAATCTATTCTACGTAGATATAATCCTTCACATACTCGCTGGTATTTCTTCAGGGGGCCTGTTCACCATCTTACCAATTTACATCAGAGAAATAACCTCTTTAAGAGGATTCTCCGTCCCCCTTCTGGTGTTGTTTACTACTGCTGGATACATGACAAAGATGATCGCTATGGAAGTCAGGTTATACCTAATGCTGGCGTTGGTAATGGTCCAGTTCCTCTCAATTTTGGTGATGGTTGAGAGTCCCAGTTATTTGGTGATGGTGAAGAAGTATGAGGTGAGTTTAGTTTAGTTTTTGTTAGTTTATAAATGAGTGTCTCGTTTGTTGGTTGACTGTTGAGCTTTTTTTTGCGGATGGAAAATTGACAAATAACTTCCACCGCTTTGGGTGGAGCAGGGGGAATTGTCAGACTTGTACTGACGCTCACACACATATGTGTGCGTGTATGTATGTGTATGGTGTGTTTGTATTTTGTGGTGTGTGAGTACATATGGCATGACATCTGGAGTCTTTAAAAAGTAGGCCAGAGGTATTCCACACTCCACACTACACAAACACACACGACAGTACACAAACACACACCACACACATTCATACAGACACAGACTTACTTTTTACGCCTACACTTTACTTTTTTTTTTAATTTTCTCACATTTTGACAGCTATGTTAAAGATACATGTTTTAAATCGGGTATTCGGGAGCCATCAAAGTATTTCCGTTTTATGGACCGATGGTTGACCACAGTTTGTTTTATGCAAACACAGGATGATTTTGTTTCCGTCAAAAAACCGCGAAACGTAATTAACGACATCCCGTTCATATAAATCTTTAATAAATCTGGTTTAATCATTTCCTAGTTTATAAATAACTGTCTTTAATCAGTATTGCCATTTAAACGTGGCAATGCTGCCAGCTTTCTAGGCACTTTTCCTAATGATCGCGCGCGATGTAGACGATTTTTTGGCGCCCTGTAATTGGTTACCGAATTTTTTTGTGACTTGTTCATATTTTAATTAATTAGTAACACTAAATTATTAACTTAACTTCAATATAGACAGACTTCTTTTTGGTTCTTCAATAAACTTATACTTGTAATTTACTTGACCTGTGATTCTGTGTGGGATATATTCACACCATCATATATATCCACGCTAGTACGATAGAAATATTGATACTACATTAACTATAGATTGTATCTACATCCTACTTCCTAACTATAATCCTAGTATCCTAATATTATAAATGCGAATGTTTGTGTGGATGTATGAAAGTTTGTTACTCTTTCACGTCAAAACGGCTGAGCGGATCTTGATAAAATTTGGCCCAGAGGTAGATTATGGTCTGGAATAACACGACGCAACGGGCGCCAACTAAGGAAAAAGTAAACTGGTGGTCTTTAGCGATTTGTAAACAAAGTTGACGAATGTTTTAGCAACATGTTTTTGTGCCGCATAAAACATTTTGATAGGAACATACTAATGTTTAAAATGAATAAACAAAAGTTGCACAACATTGTTGTCATGTTGTGAGTTAGCAATGTTGCATTTTTATAGCGTTTGGAAATTCATAACTTCTTTTATTTTCGTTTTACCATGCATGCCAGCTGATCGCGTGAGTCAGTTAAATTTCAAGAACTCAAGTGGTTTAGTTTGACCTTGTGATCGCGCGTTTGTGTCAAATTCAAATATAAAGCATTTATTACAACTAGACTATTACAGGCATTTTTGAATGCCATGAAAACAAAAAATATGCTACCCATTCCAAAGCGTAGATCTCTATAGAGAAGAATGGGCAAGAAACTCCATGGACACTCTTCTAAATTATAATATTTTTTAAAATCATGGATACATAATTTCAAAATGAATGATGTGATTCCATGATTTTGTAATAAACTATCAAACGCTGGAGAATATTTAGGAAATAATCACAGTAATCAAAAAATATAGAAACAATAAAAGTATTTTTTCTAAGTTTAGATTATCAATTTATGATAGAATGACAGAAACAGAACAGAGACTTCAAGTAAAAAAAAAATAATATTAATCTAAAAAACTACAACTTAATTTTTATTAAAATAATAAAATCAGTAAGCTGTAAAATAGTGATAGACATTTGTCAAATGAAATTCCAATAACTGCAGAGTAACGACTTACCAATTAGCGTCCAAGCTCTAAACGAAATAATTAACACCACATTTATATATTGAGGAATAGTATTTTTAGTGTCAGGAAAATTACTTAAATCGTCAATAGTTTTCTAAAAATATCTTCCAACGATTAAACGATGATAACTTTTGAAATAAACTAGATAAATATATCAATTTCATACATCATGTTTGCCGGTAATAAATTTGGCGTATAAAAACATCACTATTAAATCAGATACCGTAATAAAACTTGATTGATTGATTACATTTGTGTTAGCAAAACTAAACGACAAAGAATCAACTTTGATTGTTTACTGTAAACTGGTGGTCAGAGGTAAGACTCCCGCCGGGGTTGTTCGAAAGAGATACCGCGGCCCCGGAACGTAAAGAGCAATAAAAGGAACATGGGTGGGTTTTATAACCCGGCATTTTCAAGCTACCCTCAATTACCCAACTTAAACTTAATAAATAGTATTAGCCATTTGGGTGCGACGGTAATTAAATTAGTCAGTACAAATCTGACACTCCCATCCGCTCCGCCCAAAGCGAGGGAAGTTATTTGATGATGTCCCACCGCAAAAAAAAAACCATTGAAGAATAAGACTGAATCGGTAGCAAATGTAGCAAAACAGAAAATAAATAAAACAAAACAGAAAATAAAGCCATTGGTCTGTAGATGGGTTAACCGCTACGGGCGTGTGACATGTTGTACCCCTGGAGTTTCATCCCGGTTCTTCTCCATAAGAAACGGCCAACCCGAACCGTCCACATTTTCTCGACGTTTTCTATGTGCCCATGTAGGCCTATCCTAAATGAAAATATTTAGATTTTTGATACTAGACATAACAATTTGTAGTAGTACAAATATTTGAATAAGATTTCCTTCATATTGTTCCGTCTATCACTACTTAATATTTAAATGTCTTTCGTATAATACTGATACCAAAGACATTCAAATATTTACGAATATAATTCACTAGCTGTTCCCCACGGTTTCACCCGCGCTTCTCAGCACCTGTTGGTCGTAGCGTGATGTTATATAAGCCTATAGCCTTCCTCAAGAAATGGACTATCCAACACTAAGAGAATTTTCTAATTCCAACCAGTAGTCTCTGAGATTAGCGCGTTCAAACAAACAAACAAATAAAAAAACAAACAAACTCTTCAGCTTTATAATATTAGTATAGATAAATAGATCCAGTAAAAATACTTTAAGTTTACGTACCTCTAGCAAGGTAGTGAAAAGTGTAATAGTACCCACCCTAGTGCGGTAATACTAGAATTACTTTTCTCAACGTAGCATTGCAGTGTGTTCTTCTAAAATGATTATACCGTGCACTCTGCAAACAAATGTATTTCTTCGTCTGAAACAAATGACTGCGGTGTGTCTCTGGTTGTAAAACAAAGCTCATACAGTCAGACATATACCGTCATGGGAAATCACATTATGTTGTTCATCCCCTATGGCTTATGCGGGCCTTTACATCCTGAATTTTTCGGTTATTTATTTGTTTTTAAGACGACACAAAATTTCTCAAAATTCAAAATTTTACAAATATTCAATCTCACATAGACAAACAGCCAGACTTGGAACAACTATCTGTAGGACATACAAATATTTGTTCCGTGCGGAGTTTAAACCCGCGATACGGTGCACAGCAGTCGATCGCTCAGCCACTGCGTCAACCGTGTCGTCAAATATAACGTCGCGTATGTGAGATTAAATGTTTGAAAAAGCACCCACGATACAGGAAGAAATCCTAGTGCGGGGAAATGTTTAAAAATAAACAAAAATAAGTCACAGGCACAGCTAGTGATCCAATAAAAATCCTAAGCAAAACAATTCGTATCATTACAGAACGCGCGAAAAAATCTTTCGAAACTCACCCTATTGGCGGAGGATGATCCCTACATCACAAAAGAAATATCCAATCTCAAAGATGAAAGCGATAAGGCGAAATCAAATGGGAAACTTTCAATTTGTACTGTCTGTAAGTATATTCTTGATAAACATAATATAACATTACGTCTGTAAGTCTTAAAGGGTAAAGCAGAAATGTACTATATATGGTACCTTCGAGCCGGATCAAGTGGAATAGCTGCAGTTTGAAGACTATCGGAAGTAAGAGTTATCGGTTTATTATGCCTGAAATCAGTTATTTTGCTTCAGGTCCATTTAATATACATTACATCTGTAAGCCCTGAAGGGTAAAGCAGAGTTGTACTTTATTTGGTCCTTCGAGCCGGATCAAGTGGAATAGCTGCAGTTTGTAAATTATGAGAAGTAGAAGTTATCGCTAACACTTGAAACGGGATATTTACTTATTATATTTATTTAGGTGGGTGTTTACGAGCAGACAAAACGATCTACCCTCTTTCTTATCCGTTTTTTGCGTTCGTCTACTCACACCGTCACTCGCAACTCGAGAGCAAAATCGAGTTGTGAGTGACGGTGTTAGTGGTAAACATCCGCAAGATTATATATTTAGGCGACACCTATTAATTGGTTTTAGTTACTGGTGGCTGAATTTTAAGGAAGGAGTATTTTGTGCGAAATAATTATATGAATAAAAAAGTCATCTACTCTCTTTTCAGGGCGAAACAAAATCTGGTTAGACGGAACAAAGATAGGCATCTCCTTGTACACGATAACAGCAATATGTGGAAGTATCCTGTTCCTGGATCAGCAGAAGACGTTGATGCAGCTCAGGGTGTCTGCAGATCCTGAGAACATGCTGGTTCTAAGCACGCTGTTGTTGGGAAGTACCTTCTGTTTGATTTGCTGTACGTTTGTGGATCGAAAGGTAAGGAAATGACTGTCTTGTCGGTGTTTTACGGCAATAATACCTTTTATTTTTAACTAGCTCTTGCCCGCGGCTTCGCTCGCGTTAAATTCGGGGTAACACAGTTCCCCTTGCGCCTTATTGATTTGTAATAGCAACGCTAAGTTTTTCCTTTATTTCCCTCACAACCCATTTTTTTAAATAAAAATTAGCCTATGTCCGTCTTCTGGTTCCCAACTATATCTGTACCAAAATTCATAAAAAATCGGTGTAGCCATTAAAGCGTGAAGAGGTAACAAACAAACAAACAAACTCACTTTCGCTTTTATAATATTAGTAAGGATTGGAATTGTATTAGCGATATTTACAATGCCAAGGTTCCGGGGCCGCGGTATATCTTTCGAACGACCCGCAACCCCTGCAGGCGGTGGCCCTGGCATGCCCCTCTGCTTTGCTGACATCTTTTTAAGGCACGCCTGGAACACTAACGCGCCGTCAACACGGCCTGTTGTCAAAAGGCGGAAGGACGGTGAGCTACCCATTGCTTACCGTCTACAGGCCCGCATCTGCGGTGACCGGGAGACAGGGGCGTCTCCCGCGGTGGCTGTCCATATAAACCCCTTGTCTACCAACCAAATCCTATTGGTTTGTGAATTTGAGGCTAAAACTATTTTCTCTATTTCTAGTACCTCCTAACAGCAAGTTACGTCACAATGTCAGTCGCCACAGGAGTACTGGCAGTATACACGCAAGCTGATCTGACGGTGACGTCACTAAGATGGCTGCCCGTCACCGCGCTTGGCATACTAGTCTTCGGGTACGGAGTCGCATGGGGACTTCCTATTGTTGTTATGGTGGAGATATTTAATTTTGAGGTGAGAATTATGTTTATTTTAACTACGCTATAAAACTGCAAAAACTCTAAGATGTTTTCTTGTATCGTGGGTGCGTTTACAAACATTTAAACTCACATACACAAACAGCCAGGCCCGAAACAACTATCTGTAGACCATGCAAATATTTTTCGGAGCGGGGACCGAACCCGCAAGACGCAGCGCAGCAGTCGATCGCTCAGCTACTGCGCCAACCGCGTCATCTGATTGTCGATAGCATGCTAATGCTGTGTCCATTTTGACTGCGGTTAAGCCCAGCTCACGATCAAGAAATTTCATCTATTAGTGCTTGTGAACTAAATATGCAAACTAAACAGAATATCGCATCCTTTACTGGTTGGTTATTAGTTTCGTTTACAAACTTAACCCTCTGCCGCCAACAAGCTGGGTAAAAACAGTTTTTACTCAGCTTGTAACCCTGACGAGAAAGGTCCTACATACAATCATTCGCAACCGTCCCATCACAATTGAAATGTAGTCCAAAGCTATTATATCGAAGAAAGCAATACAAGTTCTTCATGTAAAGGAATTGTAAGGAAGTGTAGTAAAATAAAGTCAAATGTTGCAAGTATAAAAATATGTTCCGTCGAACTGGGTCACAGAAAGATTGTATTTATGCACCGGTGTAGTGGCTACTCTATAACCTGGTGTTTGGCTCGGCAACGCACCACCACGTGCTTACGGGTTGACGATCGGACAACGACTGCCCCCCATTCGGCCCGCGCCTTGTGACGTATACGCTCGAGACAAACCATACGTATATCTACATACACTACATCCCTTCCTTATTTTCCTTTATTTAATTTAAATAAGAATACTACCTGTATTGAATTATATAGATCTTGACGTTTAAATAATATACTTATTTTTTGTATGATAAATTGTTTCTAAAGATACCAACAGTCGGTTTGGTATAGATTGTACTATTTTTGATTAACTTAAACAATGACTAAATAATTTGCAAATCATAATTAATTATTTTGATAAGTATAAATGTTTCAATCATTTACCACCTTCCATCCTCACCAAAATATTTATTTAATCACTCTTTATTATTTGGCGGAGGTGTAACTTATGGATTAAATTTTTCAGTTTCTTTCTTTTATACTTTCCATTGACCTTCAATTTTCTTTCTATTACGTTTCTTCTTAATACTTGTCTTTAGCTCCTGATATCAAGTCACTTTCTTTTGCATTCCATTTCCTATCTGAATATTCTTTACATACCTAAATGTTTATTTTCTTTGTCTCTTACTTCTAAAAAAACAACATCATACCAACCCAAACCATCGCGGGTTTAACAGCGGTATGCCAGACACGGCAACTCGGTGCCATCACATTAAAACAAACATCCATATACTTACATTGAAAATACACTTAAGAACAATTGAACAAGTATCTTTGTAGTATCTTCGAACAATTCTTAACATTTAATACTTTGCGAATTTCCGGAGGTAAGTCATTCATAATCGATGGTAACATGCATTCCCAGGTCCTTGTCCCATAGATGTTATTTGATTTAGATGTCTTAAATGTGGATAGGTATGACATACAACGCAACGACTTCGGTCTTTCATTTTTATAGGTATTAATTAGATTGCCATAATTTTCATTTAAAACACGTATCCGTACCGTATCAAAGACGTTTACAATTTGACAGTGCTTGAATAAACCCACGTCATTATCTTGGAATTCTTTTTTTTATTTTCCTGGGTACAATAGTTTTTAGAATGCGTAACTGTATTTTGTAAAAATCCTCGACGTACGTCTTGTATGTGAGCCGGTAGCTACTTAGGCCATAATCAATTAAAGAATCAGCAAGTGCCAATGCAATGTTCTTAGTGTTCTATATGGTAGTTTATACTTAAGTATCGATAACTTTGATAAAATAGATCTAAGTTTTCGAGTTGACAGATAATGTCACTGAGTAGGTTAGGTAGGTTACGTTTTACAATTTTGTGGCAGAAGTATCAAAAGCTAAAACCCAAAAATGTTTAATTTTGTTCTTTTGTTTTGCAACATCTTGCTTTATTAGTTTTCAGATAGTTCCGAACTTAGTCAAAAAAGAATAAGAATAATAATAATTATCTAATTTATATTACAACCTAAATCCACCATCATACCATAAATGGTCTACCATGACCATTTTACGCCTATAACATCACATGTTATCTTCTATCAATACTTAGTACTACTTTTTATATTATTATTATTACTTCGTGTACGTCAATCCATATCTAGTAGATTTCATCACTATGAATTTATTTTAATCAACAAAATCTTCGGTAGCAAATGATTTCATTATCTGCCGGTTTAAAATCACCGGATGGCAACCGAACACCAGCATCTCACACGGAGCGCCTTCACAACTCAAAAGTACTGGGCAATACGACACCCCTGTTGGGACCACAACTAAACATACCTTCCGAAGCAAACTCGCGGTACATATATCGAGCGGTCACCCATCCACAGACCAGCCCATGCAAGCGCGGCCCAACCCAGAGATCGATCCGAGCGGTTTCCAACATTTGGCTGCCATTATTTCTTTGGACAGCAAAATCTCCTTTAACAACCCTAGTAATGCCCGATCTCATTATAAATGTAGTTGTGATACTTTTTCCTTTAGAGGCACAAAGCCTGAGGTTTGTGTGCACGACTCCCACATCCAGTCCACTTCTCTAATTATTTCTAGCTATCTGGATTCTTCTCCAGTCTTCCCCGTATGTTACTTGTATTTTTATATGCAACAATAACTTTATCTATTTTCGTTATTTCCTTGTGCACAAAGGCACCTTATTTTTATGGGTAGTTAATACTATATGTTGCTTTCAATGTATTTATTGGCTGCAATCAAAGCTCTGTCCAAATTGACTACGTCCACATGAACATAATCTATTTCCTTAATTCAAATAATGAACATTCCACAATCTGATTTACAGAATCATCTGGTTGTTCAAGTCTTTCTTTGGATTTATGACCACAAAATTTAACTAAAAATTATGTTATTTTTATTAGTTAGAATGTTAAGCAAGTCGCTAAATAGCAACTTCGAATCCGTCGACTTCCTGAAACATTTTCACTCTTACTTCTGGGAGTTATACAATCTCCTTTTGCTTTTTCTCCTCCTTTTTCCTTTTTAATTTTTCTTTTTCCGATATTATTTTTCAGTGGCCTCTTACTAATTTGGAAGTTACCTCTATTACTTTTTTATTGTTTGAAATCAAATGTATATGGTGGTAGTATAACCCTGATATGAGACAATTCGATGTCGAGTAATTTTAATTCAATACTTTATACACTTTTCATGTATCCAGGAGCTCTCGTATACGTTTACGTTACGTCGAACCCTGTTCGTTGATATATTTGTATGTTACTTGTTTGTTGTACTTGTTGGTATTACTATTTTAAATTTGTAAAGTTCGCATTTCTGAGCCACAAAATGCGCAAATGGATAGCCATGCGTCCAATTTAATGGATAGTCAACGAGTCCAATTTAATGGATAGCCAATTCGTCCAATTTAATGGATAGCCAATGCGTCCAATTTAATGGATAGCCAATTCGTCCAATTTAATGGATAGCCAATGCATGCAATTTAATGGAAAACCAATGGATCCAATTTAATGGAAAGCCAATGCGTCCAATTTAATGAATAGCCAACTCGTCTAATTTAATGGATAGCCAATGCATCCAATTTAATGGATAACCAATGGATCCAATTTAATGGAAAGCTAATGCGTCCAATTTAATGAATAGCCAATTCGTCCAATTTAATGGTTAGCCAATGCGTCCAATTTAATGGATAACCAATGGATCCAATTTAATGGATAGCCAATGCGTCCAATTTAATGGATAGCCAATGCGTCCAATTTAATGGATAGCCAATGCGTTCAATTTAATGGATAGTTACAATGCGTCCAATTTAATGGATAGCCAACGAATCCAATTTAATAGAAAGCCAACGAGTCCAATTTAATAGATAGCCATGGCGTCCAATTTAATGGATACCCCACGAGTCCAATTTAATAGATAGGCATTGCGTCCAATTTATGATGCTCGTAATCTACCATACTAAAACAGTGTATGGTAAATGTCGCATGCCTTTGTAGTATTTGTTCTAGGACATGCCGGTTTCCTCGCGATGTTTTCCTTCACCATTTAAAGAGCATTGGTGATGAGTGACAACACATAAAGCCAGCCTGGTTTCGAACCCACGACCTAGGTCGGACTAGGCCATCACCATTCTAGATAAACTTAATATAAACAACATACATTAAGGTGTGTTGTTGTTACATAAAACTTATAAGTTTACATGTATTTGTAAAGTTTAGCTAATTATTGACCTTTTATAAATGACATAATATTAATATTTGTAGTATACGTATTACATATGTATACATTAGTTCCACATTAAAGTTAGTACCTTCTTGCAACTGAGTATCCTATGAATGAATTTATTTGCAATGAATTTTATTTTTATTTTAAATTGCAATATTGTCAAACAGTATTTAGATATTATCTTTCTTATTTAAGTGCTTATTTCCCTCCTCCTTTCATGTATGAGAGTCTCTTTCTATCATTGGAATAGTAATTTGTTGGTATTATTTAATTTTACCACCACAATCACTGAAATTTAAAAACGTTCCAAGGCGTAGTTCTCTATAAAGAGGAATGGACAAAAACTCCAAGGACACTCTAGTTTAACTCTTATTGATAATACTTGACAGACAAGACATACAGACATACAAGTTCTATATAAACCTGACTAGAGTACCTTTCACAGCGCACTGTGTAGCTGAAGTGAACGCATCTCACAGACTTTTTGTATAAGCTAAACCAGCCATAATTATGGAATAATACTGGCACACAGTCATTGAGTAAATACGAGCAACAAATAGATGGAAATCAAACGGCAGTAAGCTTGCCCTTTTCTTCTCGCACTTATCAATACCAGAAGAAGAAGGTTCTCCTTCGCAGTCGAACTTCTCAAGCGTCAGTTGGGACATGTTAACATTATATGTGGTTCCAAACCAAAAAGTTCAATATCAATTTAATGATCAGAAACATTTGCTCTTTTATCACGTCAATTTAATGACCAATAATGCTGTTGAGGATATAATTCCTCTGAATAATGTCAAACGTTGTCAATTAAATGACCAGCTATGCTGCTTCCTTCTCATTACAATGTAGATATCAATTAAATGATCAGTATTTATGTATAAGTATACTGCTTTACGAAAATGTAAAATAACTTTGTAATTTTTCAATTAAATGACCAGGCACTAAGCCAGCTTACTTGCTTGATTGTGTTTGTCAAAATAACAGAATAACCCATCTTCCGACTTAACGTAGCCGGCGAAATGTAAAAAGTTACCTGTTAGCTACACCTCTGCCTAACCCTTCGAGGATCACGAGGCGTGACGTTATAAAATCCATATTGTTGTAAAATCCACTGATCACTTTTTATGTTTTTTTTTTTTTTCAAAAGAAAACAATTAACCTCAATAATGGTGACTTTAGCAATAGTTACTAATTACTAATAAAATAACCAAGTTAATCGTTCCAATGTTATGAGTCATTCATAGCACATCTTAGCGTAAAAAAGTGAGTTATTTTATAAGGCTATGTTATCGCCTCCGTTACTTATGAAACTGTTTCGAATATTCGAATCATAACGGCTGTTTAGTAATTCACATAACTTAATCGTCTAGCATATGATAATTTCAGGTAAATAAGTTATTTAGTTATTTTGGCAAATGTATAAGAGACTAAACTAAAAGTGTTGTGTAAGCGCACTTTCCAATATTTCTTCATTACACCATACTAAGTTTTATTTCACTGCAGGCACCACTGTCTATTTTTTTTCTTTTACGTTTTATTGATTTATCCTCGTCGCCAAATGTAGTGGCTACTCTATAACCTGGTGTTTGGCTCGGCAACGCACCACCACGTGCTTACGGGTTGACGATCGGACAACGACTGCCCCCCATTCGGCCCGCGCCTTGTGACGTATACGCTCGAGACAAACCATACGTATATCTACATACACTACAACCGGTATATAACCTTTTTGTTTCGTATAGGCTTCCCTCATATTGCACACCTAGATCAACTAAAAAAAAACAAAAAAACTTGGCCAAGAGCGAGTTAGCCTCGCGCACCGAGAGGGTCCCGTACAAACTTGAGACATAAACAGAAAAATCGTTTGATTGCGCAGACATGGAGGGTTGATTTTTCTGTCAGTAGAAAGGGATCACAGAGTTAGGCATACGGTTTTAATTTCAACTCGATACTTCCACGCGTTCCCGAGATAAAGGATGACAGACAGACGGACAACAAAGTGATTCAATTGGGGTTCCTTTTTTTCGTTTTGAGTTACAGAATCCTAAAAGAGTAATTTTTAAGGGACGAAAAAATAGTTTTTTTTTTTGTATGAAAAGTTATGAACATTTAATATATTTTAGATCTTAATTAGGTTATTTTACAACCACTGTATGTAAATTCTATTTTGTTAGATAGTTGCGAATGAGTTTAACATCTAATATCTAATAATAAATAAAATTAATATAAATCTGCACATAAATAATATCTACCTACTTAAATATCTTAATATAAGATTTTCCTCCCTAATTTCAATATTATTATGTTTTTAAACAAAAAGCGCTTCATCCTCTCCTCTAAAAACTAACTTGCTGTGCCCGACAGGGTCCATAATTGTTTCTCTTCAATTACCTACCAGCCTTGTATACATTATGGGATGCAATAAAGTATTGAGTATTGAGTATATCTCGGCGTGCAAGTTTTACTTTCTAGTTTGTCTGTAACATTACCGTTTTAATGGACTTCTTCAAAAGGATTGATTTATATCAATTCGATTTTTTTGTAGGTATATTTCTTAACGATGTCGTCGTAGAATATTACAAAAAAAAAACGATGCCCCACTTTAGGAATTTCTCTTGTTTAGTGGGTGCGTTTACAAACATTTAAACTCACATACACTAACACCCAGACCCAAAACAAATACCGATAGGTCATACAAATATTTGATCCGTGCGGGGATCGAACCCGCGACACGCAGCGCAGCAGACGACAGTTACTGCGCCTGCCATCAAATTATCACTGACTCATTTAAGACAGTACAAATGAATTATTTTATTTACAATTAGGTATATTGGGATTTTTTAATCCTTTTTCTCACAAAACAAGTAATCCTTACTAATATTATAAAAGCAAAAGTGAGTTTGTTACTTCTTTACGCCTTAACGGCTAAACTGATTTGGATGAATTTTGGAACAAAGATAGGTTTTTTCCCAGATCACCTGAAAAGACATGTCTTTCTCAAGAAGCAACTAATATTTTTATTCAATTCTTTTCAGATCCGATCAACACTTATAGGAGCAATCTACGCATATTCACAAATAATAAAACTTCTCCACGTACACACCTTCCAATACATAGAAGATTACGTCGGAGTATATACTACGTTCTATATATTCGCCGGTATAAACCTTTTTGGTGTGGTGTACACTTTGTTTGCCGTACCCAACCTTAGAAATAAGAGTGTGAGACAAATTGAGAGATCGTTGAAGAGGCCTGCGTTACCTGCGTAAATTAAACTAGGATTATGTTTTTTGATACTTGTTTTATTTTTTGAAAATATAAATCATCATCATCTGCTTAGCCTTGTCCTCGAGGAGCTCGTGGCTAAATAATAGCAGCCGCTCGGATCGAACTTTAGGTTAAGCCGCGCTTACCTAGGTTGGTCTGTGGATGGGTGACCACCCGTTACATACCGAGTTTCCTCCGTGCCTCGGAAAGCACGTTAAGCCGTTGGTCCCGGCTGTCATTTGTAAGATCTTTGACAGTCGTTACAGGTAGTCAGTGTTCCGAAAGTCTGACAACCAGTCTTACCAAGGGGTATCGTATCGTACCCAGTATTAACTGGGTTGTGGAGGTCAGATAGGCAGTCGCTCCATGTAAAATACTGATATTCAGCTGCATCCGGTTAGACTGGAAGCCGACCCCATCATAGTTGGGAAAAGGCTAGGCAGATGATGATCTGCTTAGCCTTGTCCTGTTTTGGTCGACTTCCAGTCTTACCCTTGACCACCAGTATTTGACACTAGCTGGCGCCCGCGGCTTTGCCCGCGTTATGATCGAAAACAAAGTATCCTATGTGTTATTCCTGACTATAATTTACCTTTGTGCCAAATTTCATTAAGATACGTTTAGCAGTTTTGACGTGAAAGAGACGAGACGAGAGACATCTACACATCCATTATCACAAACTTTCGCATTTGTAATATTAAATTAGGATTATAACGACTGCCTATCTGACTTCTACAAGCCATTTAACAACTGGGTAATACAGGACTCCTTGGTTGTTAGATTTTCGGGACACTGACTAGGTAGTCAGTAGCGACTGTCAAATATCTATCAATGACAGCTGGGACCAACGGAAACCCGGTAGGTAATGGATGGTCACCCATCGGCATGACAACGATATAATCGGCGACTTTTTTTTTGATAGGGCCATTTACAATTCAACTTTCTGTAGGTGCAGTTATACTGGTCAACCGGACTATCCTATAGTGACCTTAAATTAATTTACGGCCCCCGGCCAGGGCTAAAAACTACTATAATATCGGTGACCGCACGCTAAGGGCACCCCCTGTGGGGTACGAGCCTCGGCTTAGGGCGTCATGATTGAATCCTTACTAATATTATAAAAGCGAAAGTGAGTTTTTTTGTTTGTTACGTCTTCACACCTTAATGGCTAAACCGAATTTGATGAACTTTGGTACAGAGATAGTTAGGACCCTGGAGACGGACATTAGTTTTTATATTTTTTTAAATAGTGTGAAATTACTGAGAAAGAGGGAAGAAAAGGGAAAACTTAGCATTGCTATTACAATAAATAAGGGGCATGGGCAAAAACTACAGGTAGCACGACTCTGTAAATCAGAAAAGGGGAACTGTGTTATCCCGAATTTACCACGGGCGAAGCCGTGGGCAAAAGCTAGTCGACTATAAAAAGGGCCGGTTCGGGTTAATATATAGGGACTTTTAAAGCTAGCTCAACTCGCGGGTTGGCTATTATAGCAAGGGTCAAGTGATGTTTTCACTGTCAGAAAAGCAGGCTTTGATTTGCTAATGATAAGTTTCAAAGAAAGAAAACAAAGAAATTTTATCGACAAAATTTCTTGACTCGAACATCAAACCTGGCGCTACACGGTCGCATACCCTTGTAACCACAGTACCAACGAAACTGACACATCAATCATCATAAAAAAAGCTAAAGTACAGCAACGCTAATAACTTTTCCGAAGAAAATAGTCCTCTGCTACTTTTTTCTTCGCAAAAAAAGCGCTTTCATAAAATAGTAGGCAATTTTCATTGAAGGCGTTATTCTGACCTCTTAAACCACGACTAAGACCTCGCATTATATAAACCTTCCAAACAATGATAGGTCAGCCAATACTGGATAGTAAAGCTTGATAATATTCGTCTTAAGTAGGTATATATAGTTTCGGGAGCAATATTATTAACCACCTCATTACGTCATTGCAATGACGGGTCATGGCGACATTTTTATTAAAGCGGGTTCCTTAGGTTATTTACATTTTTTGTGCGTCCAATTTTTTGTTTTAAAAACCAAGCTATGAATTTCTCCTGTATTGTCTAGCCATTCTTTTGGTTCTATCTAGCAATTTCGTAACAAAACTATAATGACTTTCAGGACAGTAATAGTTAGAAATTACTTTAAAACTCTCTAATGAATTTTAATTACTAATTTACATAATATTTAGTACAATTTCAACGCCTAAAATACTAACAAACAAACACCTGCCAATCTCAGGGACTTCTGGTTGGAATTGGAAAATTCTTTTAGTGTTAGATAGTCCATTTCTTGAGGAAGGCTATAGGCTATATAACATCACAGGTGCTCAGCAGCGTGGGTGAAACCGCGTGGAACAGCTAGTAGTTAATATTGTTTTAACAATATCCATTAAATTCAGAACCACAAACCATTTTGTAATCATGTAGACACTACATTAAAATACTTAGTAGAAGTATTTATCTGTGACTAGTTTTTGTACACGGCTTCGCTCGCGTTAAATTCGGGGTTCCCCTTGGAGATTTTCCCTTGCGCCTTTTTGATTTGTAATAGCAACGCTAACTTTTGCCTTTTCTTTCCTGTTTTACCCTCATATCCCACTTTAAAAAAAAACTGTCCGTCTCCTGTTTCCCAACTATCTCTGTACAAAAATTCATCAAAATCGGTTTAGCCATTAAACTGTGAAGCGGGAACAAATAAACAAACTCACTATTGCTTTTATAATATTAATGAGGATTTCAATACACATTAGATAGCAGCTTCGGCTGTATAATTTCGTATAAATTCTAGGAAAAATCAATTAAGGCATCTAGTATAGAAATTACATTTATCTCCCATTATTCAAATCAATCTCTGGGTGAGATTTTTTCCTCTCGTTTTCATTCAAGACGTTTCATAATGAGGACACAGAGAACATCTGCCCAACCCAGCCGCCGCGGGAGACGCCCCGGGCGCCGCCGGGCGCCGCGAGACGACTCGGCACCGTAGATGCGGGCCTGTGGACGGTGAGCAATGGGTAGTTCACCGGCCGACCGTCGATTGACGACAGGCCAGGCAAAGAGAGTCAGCAAAGCAGAGGGGCTTGCCAGAGCCTCCGCCTGCCGGGGTTGCGGGTTGTTCGAAAGAGATACCGCGGCCCCGGAACGTAAAGGGCAATAGAAGGAACATGGGTGGGTTTTAGTCAGTACAAGTCTGACATGCCCCCCCGCTCCACCCAGAGCGGGGGAAGTCATTGGATGATTTCCCACCCGAAAAAAAAAAAGAAAGACGTTTCATAATTTACATAACAGACGAGAAAGATTTTCAAGCTCTCTGAGGTTTCACAACTTAACCGTTTAACCAACATTGAAAGTAATGGCTTGTTCTAATCCTGAACATCGCATTATTTTACGTGACTCTGACTTTTACGAGTCTATTAATTACAGATAAATGCTCTTAATGACTTTTACTAAGTACTTCTAATATCACACCTTTAAATCCCCTTAGTGATAGGCGTTCCTAATACTACTTTACTTAATGTAAAGTAAGCATTGACTTATTATCGCCTACGCTGTCCTCTCATACTTAAGTACTAACGCTGTAACAAACAACATTGTAAAACCAAATGATTTTAAAAGAGTAACCATGGAGTTTCTTGCCGGTTCTTCTCCATAGGAAACGACCGACCCGAACCGTGCATCTTTTCTCGACGTTTTATAAGTGCCCATGTAGGCCTATGTGAAATAAATATATTTTGATTTGATTTGAATCCACATTTTGTATGTGCATATTAGAAGAGCTTTTATCGCACAAAAGAGAAGTATACGCGCGATAACGACACATTTGGTGCAGTGGCTGAGCGATCAACTACCGCGCTGCGTGTTCGATCCCCGCACAGAACAAATCGACGGTTACTACGTTCAGATGCCTGCACATCAAGCTACTACAATCTGTCAGATTTCTTTGATAGATTTTCGACTTTATTTCTGAAGTATTAGGTTCAAGGTTCATTGGGAAAAATTGACAGTTTCGGGTAGCTTGACCTGCAGGCGTCTGTACATAAGGTTAAGTCAAAAGCCGAGGTTTACAGGAGAGCGTAATTTGTGTTCAACACACCCTAAAAATAATTCTGTAAGTAAAATAATAAATAAATATATAATATATGTAGTATAATAAATATTCTCTTTCTACAATATTTTAACAGTTTTAAGAGCTTTATGATACCATTTACACATAAGTATTTATTATTTTTTCACGTTTTCTTAGAAAAACTGAGAGAAGACCGTTTCTACGACACTTATTCGTCGTATTTATAAGACTTGTTCTGTTATACGATTTCTAAAACAAGGTAAATAAATTAAATAAAAAATAAAAATCGTATGTCAGCATGTGCGCATAGATAATCTGAAGCCAATGAGACAATAAAAAAAGCCATTTTCGACATGTCGTTATGTACGTAGGGACCGTCGATTTCTTTTTTTAATGCCGACAAATAGTTTTTACGG
The DNA here is from genome assembly GCA_958449745.1 of Ochropleura leucogaster. Classification (NCBI taxonomy): domain Eukaryota; kingdom Metazoa; phylum Arthropoda; class Insecta; order Lepidoptera; family Noctuidae; genus Ochropleura; species Ochropleura leucogaster. The sequence goes on along the minus strand of OY288221.1, from coordinate 4,110,929 downwards.
ATCTGGCTATTTGTGTATGTGAGTGTTATAATATACCGACACCCAAAACTGCAACGATGCACTGGCCTAGATCCTGCACCTAGAAACAGCTGCGTACCACACTTTCAAAGCGCAGACGCCGCTTGTTCCTCACTGGTTATTCGACGTCGCGTCAGCGGCGGTGTGGCGTCGCAGCACGGTCGAAGATAGGTCTCTGCGTAGGAGTCGAGGCGACTATGCTTCCTTAACATTATTAATTAATTCACCATGTTGCCGTCAATAGACGAAGACGTACTCACACTGATACAAGTTCTTAATTTAAATAGAAGAAGATTTTTTGTTGGGATTTGCGTTTTTTGGGAACCACCACTTGAGCGCTTCTCCTGCGCCTGCACCTCGCCTCCGCCTCGCCTTCACTTCGCCTCCGCCCCGCCTTCACCTCGCCTCCGCTCCGCCTTCACCTCACCCGCGCTGCAACTCTTGTAAATGAGCGTGAGCGCACTGCCATTCATTTGTAGAGAAAATCTTGTTGCGGCATGCCTCTCATGTGTGGGCGACGCGCCTTACGGTGACCGCGTTTGCCGGGCTTGTGTTTTTTTAGCAATTAGTAATGATGTGAAGGTTTCATTCTGTATCCAATATCGATCGGAATAGGAATTCTAGTTTAGAATAATTAGTATTATAATTTTACCTTTTAATTAAACTTGGTTAAAATTCATTTTGGTTTGATTTGGGTCCTCTAACAGCGACGTCCATATTCTGAGGTTAAATGTTTGTAAACACGCCCACGATACAGGAGAAATTCCAACTGTAAGGGCTTCGATTTTTTTAAAAAAAAGGATGAAACTACAGTCCTGGTCACAAGGCATTCTACTACAGAACCCTAAACTGTTTCCCCTCACGCCCGGATTACTGAACCTTTGACAACCCAGTCGGTAATGAAACCCTTATCAGTACACGACATGCAGTGATATTGCGCAAAACTCATATTTTCGGCATCCGACAACAGTATCTTTATATCTATATTAACGCATTTTTCAAGAGCCACTTCAGAACAAAAGTTTGTAAGTGCCATGTTTATTAAAAAATGCAATGAGTGGGTAGGGGTTATTGCATTTTTTTACTTATATGGGAATATTTAAGTTACCGGTGTTATTGATCTTTGAAGTTAAGCCAAGCTTGATCCTTAAAGCTGGTGGTCGTTTATTTCGTATCAGGGGCACTTAAGCTTGTTGGTGTAGGGTATAGCGTATATTAAACTAACAATTCACAAATTGTATCACAACTAAATAATGCAACTTTGATAATAAATAGTTAATATTAAAAATATATATCTATTATCAAGTCTGGTAGTGAGTGAGGCTTTCTCAGTAAGATAAAAATGATAGGGTATTTTATTATTTACTAATTGATATACACACAGTAGACCAGAGGAGCTCGTGGCTAAATAATATTAGCCGCTCAGGTCGATCTTTAGGTTAAACCGCGCTTGCCTAGGTTGGTCTGTGGATGGGTGACCACCCGTTTAATAACGAGTTTTCTCCGTGCCTCGGAAAGCACGTTAAGCCGTTGGTCCTTGCTGTCATTTGTAGATCTTTGACAGTCGTTACAGGTAGTCAGTGTTCCGAAAGTCTGACAACCAGTCTTACCAAGGGGTATAGTATTACCCAGTATTAACTGGGTAGTGGAGGTCAGATAGGCAGTCGCTCCATGTAAAATACTGATATTCAGCTGCATCCGGTTAGACTGGAAGCCGACCCCGACATAGTTGAGAAAAGGCTAGGCAGATGATGATGACACAGTAGACCAGACAGGACAAAAACATATAGTACAGACGCCTGCACATCAAGCTACTACAATCTTTCAGATTTCTTTGATAGATTTTCGACTTTATTTCTAAAGCATTAGGTTCAAGGTTCATAGGGAAAAATTGACAGTTTCGGGTAGCTTGACCTGTTGGCGTCTGTATAAGGTAGGTACTGCTTATTTCTTAAGTTTCTGCGACTGGAGATATGAGAACGAAATGTAGACGATTACACACATATTTTGCTCGTACGTGTGCCTTAACCTATTATTAACTTACACATATAAGTTTTATCGTGTATTAAGTAGATCATTACTTTTATTTACTTTGTTTGTTTTTGACGATTGTCTGGCAGTTTGAGTTTACTATAATCGACCTACAAAGACATTTATATGTCTTTTTTTTCGTGGTATTGTTCGTCATGTCGTTGAGCTCCACGATTACTGACAAATGCTTGCACTGACTGGACAGGTCCACTTAATCTGTGTGGTGCTTTCTTAAAAAGACCACTACAGACACTAATCTGCATAGTCTTCATGTAAGTTCACCAAGATTTGTGTCTGAACAGACTATGACCTCTGAGTTTGTTTCGGCCGTTTCTGCTCAGAGTAGTTTTGAAAAAAGACGTGTAAAAGTGTTTGTGAAAACCTACTTGCAAAATAAACATCATTTATATTAATAAATAATTTAAGAAGTTCCATAAAACATGCCTAAAGTGAGCTGGTTCTTGTACCACAACGAGCTGACTACATTTTTGTTCATTACATTTTTCGCCAGAGGCATTCGATATTTCTAAGATCGATAGTAAGTTTTCCTCAATCCTGATCTTGGCCAGATTGATAGCTGACCCAAATGCGAGGCGAAAAACGCGTGTGATGTATACAATAAGGATAATGTCTTACAATTTTGGTAAGAGAAACGAACATAAAAAGAAATTGGATTACTGACCGCCTCGTGAAAAGACCTTTTGGAGCTTCCTGTGGAAAGATGATTTGGTGATGAAGATTATAAGGAAAGAAAATATTGTCGTTGATAATAATATAATAGGTGTGCCTGAATCCTGTGCATGCATTGCAATGAAATTTTTCTACCAATCCTACATAAGATCCTTCTTCTTAAATTTTTTTGCCCCACAGATTTTTTCCTGTATCGTGGGTGCGTTTACAAACATTTAAACTCACATACACAAATAGACAGACCCAGAACAACTACCTGTAGGCCATCTATTCCGTGCGGGGATCGAACCCGCGCCAAGCCGTTAAGCAGTCGATGATTAACAAACACAACAAAAAAAAAGAATTAGTAAAACCTATTCAGCTGTTCTCGAGATTTGCGCTTAGCAACAGATTCAGAGATTTTTATATTATAAACTAGCTGTGCCCAGCGGTTTCACCCGCTGCTCAGTTAGGGGCATGAAAAATAGATGTTAGCCGATTCTCAGACCTACCCAATATGCACACAAAATTTCGTTCAAATCGGTCCAGCCGTTTTGGAGAAGTATGGGAACGAAAATTGTGACACGAGAATTTTATATATTAGATATGACTAACCTACAAGACTAAAAACTGAATCCGACAAAGGCTAGAATTTATTTTTGTATTTATTGCCTGATTGTTCCCCAACCAAACACGGTATTAATACTACCAAGTTGTTATTTGCCGAAACTTTCATAAAATTAAGATTTATCTCTAGCTTAAATAGCTCTATTATTTTATTAACCCCACAAATAAGATCAGACACTTTGTCATTATAAATCTTATTCCGATTTACTTTATTTACCAAAAGAATTAAATTATTACTCCATTAGAAATCCAATTTTTATTACCAAATATATATTATTTTCTGCTATCTGATATACTATCTTGAGGGTAAATATTAAAAAGCTTACGAAAGAAAACCTTACTGCGAATAAGTTTATTTGTTTTCGAGAATATTGGGCGGTAAATTTACTTTGATTTACGCCTTTATTTGGAAAACTAAATGTGTCGTACAAATATTTGTTGGACCACAATAATGAAAATAAAAACTGAGAACTTACGATGAAAATTGCCACTACAGTCAAAACATATTTATTTCTTACTAGCTGCTTATTTTGCAAGTAGCTTTTCACAAACACTTTTACACGTCAATTTTAAAACTAGATGAGGCCCGTGTTTCCAGAGGGGCTTGCCAGAGCCTCCGCCTGCCGGGGTTTCGGGTTGTTCGAAAGAGATACTGCGGCCCCGAAACGTTAAGGGCAATAGAAGGAACATGGGTGGGTTTTAGTCAGTACAAGTCTGACATGTCCCCCCGGCTCCGCCCAGAGCGGGGGAAGTCATTGGATGATTTCCCACCCGAAAAAAAAGGCCCGTGTTTCGTACCCGACTATTCTGAAAAGAAAAAGCCAAAACAAACTCAAAGTTCAAGTCTCTTTTGAGGTCCAGAAAAATAACTTGGTCAACTGACATGCAGATTAGTGTCTAAAATGGTTTTTTTTTTTAAGAAAGAAACACATAAAATTTGAGTGGACTCAAGGAATAGTGATAAAAAAATATCACACATCCTTACTTCCTTACTAATATTATAAAAGCGAAAGTGAGTTTGTTTATTTGTTTGTTTGTTACCTCTTCACGCTTTAATGGCTAAACTGATTTTGATGAATTTTGGTACAGAGATAGTTGGGAACCAGGAGGCGGACATAGGCTATTTTTTATTTAAAAAGGATAAAAGGATATGAGGGAGAAAGAGGGAAGAAACGGGAAAACTTAGCGTTGCTATTACAAATCAATCAGGCGCAAGAGCAAAAACTGCAGGTCTGCTTGGTGTGTTATACCGAATTTAACGCGAGCGAAGCTGCGGACGAAAGCTAGTTTATCTATAAATGTAACCTTTGTTAGTCGAGGGTATTATCTATCTACATAACTAATATTATTGTATCCATATCCATATAGACGTTTGAAGTAAGCAAAAAGGTTACAAACATACACAACATGACAGTACGTTCGCATGTATTGTATGTATCGCACTAATAGTGTGATAGTTACTACATGGGTCTACCTAGATAGACTGGCTAAATTACTGACTAAAAACCATTCGTGTTACCTCTTTTGCCCTATGTGTCCCGGGGTGGCAGTATCTCTTTCGAACAACCCGCAACCCCGGCAGGTGGTGGCCCTGGCAAGCCCCTCTGCTTTGCTGACATCTCTTTGAGACACTAACGCGTCGTCGACACGGCATGTTGTCAATAGACAGACGGACGGAGAGCTAACCATTGCTCACCGTCCACAGGCCTAATATCCAAAGCCTGACATACAGATGAAAGAAGATGAAGTTTATTACAAAGTTGTAGCGTGAATGTAGGCACCACCAACCCCGCAATTTGTTTTCGACACTCACGTTTATGCAGAACAAACGCATATTCGCACAGAGAGAAGAAACGAGAATTGATCTAAAACTAAAAAAAAATTAAAAAGTAAGAAATAACACCAGGATTCTTTTCTTTCTAGAAAACCTAAGAAGCAAAGCATTTAAAACTGGTAAGTGAATTAACAGTATCTGAAAAACTATATAACTCAATTATTCAGAATACTCGTCCCTTCTATAGTCTGGCGTTTGTTAGTTTAATTATTTTAGTTTATTTAGTCCATTTATTGTTTTTTTTACATAAAATTTTATTTTTAAATATTTCTTAAACACAAAAATTAAAAAAAAAACGTTTAAAAATATAAAAATAGTAGCCCACCGTTATCGGGAACAGGGTCCAAGCTACCGGCGGTCAGGGCTCCAGAGTAAGGAACCTCCTAACAATACGAGCCGTGTCCAGGAGTACCGCTTTCTGTATCAAGCCCTTGATCCAGCTGCCTAACGAAAGCCTCCTCAGGTATTGGTCAAGGCTTTTGGCAATTAAGCCATTGGCAGATACGACTATCGGCACAATGATCGCTGAGTCCACATCCCACATGTCGACAACCTCGCGAGCCAAGTCAATATACTTCATTTGCTTATCTTTCTCGGCTTTCACGAGGTTTAGTTTATTTAATTGTTATAATATATAAACTAACTAGTTTGATTTCATATAAATAGTTTTATTACTCAGAATTAAATCTAGAAATCACTTTGGAGGTCCAATTTTTTTTTAAACGTTGCCCTGCACTAGGAATTTATCTTGTGTCGTGGGTACTTTTACAAACATTTAAACTCACACAAACAGCCGGACCCGAAACAACTATATGCAGGTCATACAAATAATTATTCCGTGCGGGAATCGAACCCGCGACATGCACCGCAGCAGTCAATCGCTTCGCTCAGGTGATACTAGTTTGATCTTAAGCTGACCTAGCATAGTATGGAGTTTAAATAAAACAAGAGGGTCAGCTTACAGTTGCTTTAGTTACCACTGACGTGCAGTCTATTGTACAATCGTATTAGACACTGAGTTACAATTAAATTAAAATACTTTTGTAAAAAAGAATCCCATTTTATTGAAATTCTTAATGAGATTAGACAAATTCTTTTCAATAGACAGAATTCTAGACATTCAGAGTTTGAATTGAAAAGTGGAAAACGTCTTAGGACCTGGAGTAGTGAAATAAATCCTTACTAATATTATAAAAGCGAAAGTGAGTTTGTTTGTTTGTTTGTTACCTCTTCACACTTTAATGGCTAAACCGATTGTGATGAATTTTGGTACATAGATAGTTGGGAACCAGGAGACGGACATAGGCTAATTTAAAAAAAAAGTGGAATGTGAGGGAGAAAGAGAGAAGAAAAGTGAAAACTTAGCGTTGCTATTACAAATCAATAAGGCGCAATGGGAAATGCGGTACCCCGAATTTAACGCGAGCGAAGCCGGGGGCAAAAGCTAGTTTAAAATAAAGTAATAAGAACAATTTGAGCATTTTGACCTTAATCAGGAGAAGGCATATGATCAGTTCCTAGCCGAGAAAATCGTTTTTTACCCTAGTTTCTGCCTGCATGCTCGAATTAAGTTCAGAATTTATCCCACGGGAGAATCTTAAATATTGTATATAAAACTTGTGGATAATGCAGCTTGTAAAATGCAATTAGTGAAATAATTAGACGTTCAAGTGCGACTAAATGTATAATTGACTAGCTTTTGCCCGCGACTTCATACGCGTGGATCAATAGTTCCCGTTCCCGGGAGATTTCCAGGATGAAAAATATTCTATGTCCTTTCTCGGGTCCCAGACTATATCTGTATTAAATTTCATTAAAATTGGTTCAGTGGTTTAGCCGTGAAGAAGAGACAGACAGACAGAGTTACTTTCGCATTTATAATATTAGTTTAGAATAGTTTAGAATTTAGATTGTATCAAAAACTTCGAATTAGCCAAAGCAAGGCCCACGGACGTCATAAGTCGTATTGACGGCACGCTAGTGTTCCATGCGCGCCTCAAAGAGATGTCATCAAAGCAGAGGGGCCTGCCAGGGCCACCGCCTGCCGGAGTTGCGGGTTGTTCTTAAGAGATACCGCAGCTCCTGAACACAAAAAGCAAAAGAAGGAACATGGATGGGTTTTAGTCAGTACAGTACTCTCTAGAAAGAGAGTGTCAGACACTCTCTTTCGCTCCACACATAACGTCCAAAGTCAATTGATAACTCCTGACCCGAAAAAAAAATGGACACCACATAAAAACTCTGACCAGGCAAACGTTAGTGCCATTTTAGAAAGTAAAATAAGCTGTTGAGCATGTCAGAGAATAAGACATGCACATACGCTTGAAAACACAACCCTCCTAATTTCGGCAGTCAGTTAAAAAATCGCAATCGAACAAACAGTTCTGAAAATTACCTTCAGGGGGATACCTTAGCTAACATACTTTATAACATATTTGACGGGCCTGTTGGTCTAGTAGTTAGTGGCCCTGACTACTGAGCCGGAGGTCGTGGGTTCTATTCCCACCCAGGACAAACGTTGTGTGATGAGCATGATTGTTTGTTCTGTCTGGGTGTGATTTATCTGTAATATGTATGTATTTATAAATTATAGGATGTATACCAGTTGTCTGGTTACCATAACACAAGCTCTGCTTAGCTTGGGATCAGATAGCCGTGTGTGAGTTGTCCCAAGATATTTATTTATTTTATTTATTTATCTGTTGATAGTACAACTGGATAATGTATCGTATCATCACGCTAGCTTTCGTAAAAGGGCTGGGCAGATTACGCATTTCGTCTATCAAATAAACTGCTTGCTACGTTATTTTATTATTACGTGATATTATAGTAATACGTCTATAAAAATGAGTGGGCATGATTGGCATCGGAATTAAAGTTAATATTTTCGATAAAAACAGAGCATTACAGTAACGATCTAATTCAACTAGTCCAACCAGCGCTTAGATTAAACCAAAATGGATAAGTATTGTATGAGGTTTTATAACCTAAGCAATGCTGGCTAATATTACATAACGTTCAAATACTCAGGTCGTTTTAAATCTATACTAATATTATAAAGCTGAAGAGTTTGTTTGTTTGTTTGTTTGAACGCGCTAATCTCAGGGACTACTGGTTGGAATTGAAAAATTGTTTTAGTGTTGGATAGTCCATTTCTTGAGGAAGGTTATAGGCTATATAACATCACGCTACGACCAACAGGTGCTGAGCAGCGCGGGTGAAACCGCGTGGAACAGCTAGTAGAGAATAAGAATAGGAGAATGGTAGGTTTGACATAAAAATATGAGATGTAAATTAAAATGTTAGTTAAATTATAATCCTAAAACTAAGTTTCCAGTTACTTTTTGTTATTTTTTGGGCCCTCCGACCCATTCTTCGCCATTCTATTTAATTAAATCGAACACCAGTCAAGTCAAGTCACTTTAAGTCAAAATGTTTACTAAAAATAAAACAAGAGCTGCAGAGTTATTCCAAAATACTTTACTTTTATAACATTATAATTTTATGTTTAGATTATCTTCTGTAGGTACTTCATCGTCTCGTAATAAGTTGTGGTTGTTATCTTGTTACGATCTCTTAACTTTATATAATTTTGTGTTAGGAAAGTATAGAAGTATTTTTAAATAATATTTATTTTCTAATATCCTTTTTTTTCTGTAATTGCACCTACTGCGTTTTGTCTCTGCGTAACCTTAAGGTAGACTCGTAGAAAATGCCCAAGGCATTAAGTCCACCTTTGTGCAGTTTTTACTTGTGCATAAAGTTTTAAATAAAACCGACTAAAAGAAATGAAGTAAGAAACGTATTTTTTGGCTCGCACAGAACGTAAACGCAAAGAAAAATAACACACATTTAACTAAATTGCTTCTGTATGAGGCCAACATTAAATGGGCTCCTATCTACCCTAATGCAGTGTACTGCTCAGATCATCCTTACTCATATTATAAAACCGAAATAGACGGACATAGTGAGACATGTGGGAGAAAGAGGGAAGAAAGGGGATAACTTAGTTTTGCTATTACAATAAATAAGGCGCAAGGGCAAAAACTACAGGTAGCAGGTACTTGCAAATCAGTAAAGGGGAACTGTGATACCCCGAATTTAACGCGAGCGTAGCTGCCAAAATGCCAAAGCGCTGGTATTCTGATAGGTCCTAGACTACATGCTATAATAAGTCACGTACGTTAGATACTCTTACCACAATTACCTATTTTGTAACTTACATATCCACACTTGTTTAATCTAAGCTCGTCGAAAGCATCTACAAAAAAAGTTCTGCTCACGCAAAGTTCATATTACGAGTTCTTTATTACTTTACTTTTTTACGTGTCTGAACACGCAACAGTTATTTCATAGTCTGGGATAGATTGATAAAAATTTGGTATAGTGTTCTATGTGTATCCGTAATCTTCGTCGTAAATTACTACAAAAGTGCAATACCTATAAGGTCAAACAGTATGGAATAGAATAGCTTATTATTTTTTCGTAACAGACGCACAAACTTTTAGTAGGGGTTGCGTGAAAACTGCGTTAACCGTTTTCGCATCATTGGAAATTCTCTAACCTGTACAATGCAATTTTGCAAGATGGTTTTGCTACCATTACAAGTGATGATTTTGCGAGGTGTTTTTGATAGCCGCCATTGAATACATCAAACTTGAGGCTCAGTTTTGGACACAATTTAGATAAAATTAAAATAAAGGACAAAAGACAATGAATCGAAGAAAGTGACGACAGCAACACGGTGAAAAAATAATAGGTATTTTTAGTAAAAAATAAATTACTGTAACTTAGTTTTATTTAACCCGCGGTTTTAGCCAAGCAGACCGAAAAAAATACTATTAATATTTTTTGTGTGAAAACGTAATAAACATCCATACATTACAAACTTTTGCTGCGCCGAAGGTATAAACTATCTACATACAAAATTTTATCCAAATTCGTTTACCTATTTGAGTGTAAAGGAGTAAAAACAAACACACACAAACACAAACATACGCCTTTATAATATTAGTTGAATTGCAAAGTTTTCCATTCGTTCTAATTCCAACAAGTTCCGAAACGATCTTAGCTTCCAACATTCCCGAAACACAATTTAAAGGCCTATTAAAATCTGTTTTAAGGATCATTTTCAAATGTCAGGAATCCCTTAGACGTCTAACAAACATTTAGATGCCTATCCTGGATACTGTTTGAGAAGTAAAGCTGAAAATTGAAATAGCTATCATCAAAGTGTATGGGGCAAATTGTAAGTAGAAATGGAGCTCAGGGTTGGTAGATAATAGTTTTATAATCTTTTGCAAAATAATAAATATCTTGGGACAACTCACACACGGCTATCTGATCCCAACCTAAGCAGAGCTTGTGTTATGGTAACCAGACAACTGATATACATACTTATATAATTTATAAATACATACATATTATAGATAAATCACACCCAGACACAGAACAAACAATCATGCTCATCACACAAAGTTTGTCCTGGGTGGGAATCGAACCCACGACCTCCGGGTCAGCAGTCAGGGCCACTAACCACTAGACCAACAGGACCGTCAGAATTAAATTACGATTCCATAGAGTGTCCAGGTTTTAGTTATTTTTTTTTGCAAAAAGAATCAGTTGAAAAACATGCACATTACTTAATTGAACTTATTTGTGCAAATTAAATCAAACCAAATTATAATTTATTTCAATTAGAACATTACAGACACTTTTGAATGTTAAGAAACAAAATGAATCTACAGTCCCGGTCACAAGGCATAATAACTTGTGAAAGAACTGTAGTTGCCCATTCCAAAGCGTTGATCTCTATGGAGAATGATAGGCAAGAAACTCCATGGATACTCTTTTAAATTATAATATTTTTACAAAATCGTATATATATAATATGTGACAACAATGTAGAAAGACGTGCACAGTAAGATCGTCCAGAGTAAATAAAAAGCAAAATTCAATTTAAAATCTAAATAAATTAAAATTGAATCGTGGTAGTTAAAAGTTGACCAGTCCCAACTGACAACTTTACTGTGCAAGTAAGTAAACACAGAACAAAAATAAATGAACCAAATTTGACATTTCGATCAAAATTTTCCTGACAAGCAACGCCATCTTGATCCGCAAGTGGTCATACTGTGTACTAACAGCTGATTCATGTCCACCATACTTTATCTAATAGCCAAATCAGACGACATGGTCGACGCAGTGACTGAGAGATCGACTGATGTGCTGCGTGTCGCGGGTTTGATTATCGCACGGAACAAATATTTGTATGGCTACGGATAGAGGTTTCGGGTCTGGCTGTTTGTGTATGCGAGTTTAAATGTTTGTAAACGCATTTACGATACAGGAGAAATTCTTAGTGAAGGGCAATGTTTTTTTTTTGGGACAAAAAATTGGAAACTTGCAAGTGGCAACCCTGAATATAAAGCCTCAAGCCTATGTTAAGTGGTAGGACTCCTCGTTCAGTTTTACGAGTTTGACCTGCGTGAGTGTAAACTACCTGATTGTGGCTAGTATTGCCCCTTAACTATTCTTTCGGCAACGATTTTGGGTCTGTGGTGACTAAAAGCCCTGAAAAACTGTTTTGGTGTTATAATATGAAAGTCTAAATTGATTTTTTATTGTAACATTAGGAGGATAGTGGCAACTTTATTAAATTTGAGACCGGTCTTGGGCGCGCGGTAAAAATCTTTAGGTTTTTCTTTAAATTTTACTAGGATCTCTTTAGTGTAATTATAAAATTAAAAATTGACTTGCTTTGATCTTAAGATTCATAGGTCTTCAATAATCCATCCATAGTTTTTTTAGTCAAACGTAGAACCTCATCCTTTTTTGAAGTCGGTTAAATGGATGAAACTGTCAGATTTTCAATTTACTTTTACTATAAACTTCAAGTTTGATGGTTTTGCTCTTACCCACAGAAGTTGAGGGTTAATAAAAATGATGGATTCGCTAACAAGATGTCGACAAGCGAATATTGGGTTTGTATTGTAACTGGATATATCGTCGAGGTTTGTCAATATTTGGGCGACTCCATCTTGTTTATTATTGTTAGTTGTTTTTTTTTTGTTGGGTTGGAGAAATGTGGGTCGCTTTTTTAAGTGTTTCTAACTGAATAAGGCTTGATATTTTCAAGCTAGATATAGACAGAACTAAAGGCGTATTATTTGAATTAGTTTTTCTTTATTTTTTTATATTTTAACTAGCTTGTGCACGCGGCTTCGCCCGCGTTAAATTTGAGGTAACACAGTTCCCCTTGCGCCTTATTGATTTGTAATAGCAACCCTAAGTTTTCCATTTTCTTCCCACTTTCTCCCTCACATACCACTTTTTTAAATAAAAAATAGCCTATGTCCGTCTCCTGGTTCCCAACTATCCATGTACCACAATTCATCACAATCGGTTTAGCCATTAAAGCGTGAAGAGGTAACAAACAAACAAACTCAAATTCGCTTTTATAATATTAAGTAAGGATTTAAAAACAAATGCTCTGCATGCTTAATGTTTTTTTTTGTGTTCGTTGTACTTTGCAACAACTAAATATTTCTTCTTTCTTTGTTTTTTACTTATCCTGCCGGTCATTATTTAAAAAATGAATAACATTAATGGTGGCACAAATGGTTTTTAAGCGAGTTCGCTTAAAAACCATTTGGCAAATAATATCTGCAATTCAGCATGTATTCTAGTAAGTTTCCTTGTATAAATTTTAAATTATTTGACATCTAAACTGCAATAATAGAAAACACTTTAATTTTAATTATTACTTCCTAAACATTTAGTACTATACGATAATTGATAACACGGTTGGCGCAGTGGCTGAGCGATCGACTGCTGCGCTGCGTGTCGCGGGTTCGATCCCCGCACGGAACTAATATTTGTATGGCCAGATAGTTGTTCTGGGTCTGGCTGTTTGTGTATCCGAGTTTAAATGTTTTTAAACGCACCCACGATACAGGAGATATTTCTAGTGTGGTGCAAAGTTTTTTTTTTATAAGTAAATAATTTCCGACAAAACGTAAGCAATATTTAAAAGTATACCGACTTGCTGTCAAAACAACGTTGCCAAAATTATAATTATCAAAGTAAAACCTTATTCTTTCACTAATTTAAATGTGTAATTATATTTAATTTTTAGCTACATATGTACGTAACGGCTTCATTTCCATTTGAGCAATTTTTTAATTTCTCTTTTCTCAAAGCAGCTCTAATTTTCAAGAATATTTCGGGGCGTGCCTTAAATTTTAATTTTCCTGGCTTTCAGCTTTCACAGTTTGGCTTCAGATTAAAATCACAGTTTCTACAGCGCAATGAATCTTGAAAATCTTGGAGGTTTTCATTTCGTCCACATTTTTAGGGTTATGTACCTCAACAAGAAACTACTAACGGAAGCCTTATATGATCCGGGCGTTTGAGGGAGAGAACCTCAAACCAACTCAGCCGCCGAGGGAGACGCGCCGTGCGACGGACGCCGCGAGACGACTCCCGGCCATCGTAGATGCGGGCCTGTGGTCGGTAAGCAATGGGTAGCTCACCGTCCGTCCGCCTATTGACGGCAGGCCGTGTTGACGGCGCGTTAGTGTTTCACACGCGCCTCAAAGAGATGTCAGCAAAGCAGAGGGGCCTGCCAGGGCTTCCGCCTGCCGGGGTTGCGGGTTGTTCCAAAGAGATACCGCGGCCCCAGAACGTAAAAGACAATAGAAAAAACATGGGTCGGTTTTAGTCAGAACAAGCCTGACACTCCCCCCACGCTCCGCCGAGAGGGGAAGTTATTTGATCATTTCCCAGCCCAAAAAAAAAGCCTTATATGATCACCCCGAGAATTTTCCCCACACCCGTCAACTTGCAATCATCACGCCCAACTCAAGTTAGCTCGTTGTCCTGAACTGAACTTTACTAACACCTCGACATAAGCGGTTCTCTTCAGAGACAGTTCTGCACACGACCAAGTACGTCACCTTGTACCAAGTGACGGTAGTGCATGTTAAGAACCGTTCTCACTGTGTCTTGGAGTTTATTGTTGAAGAGAGAAAGAAAAAATATTTATGTGACGGCGCACAGGACAAAACAAATAAACGAAATAAAAAAAAAAACTTAAACTTTTTTTTACATATTTAACAAGTGAAGCTAATAATAAAAACGTGATTTTCGTCAGAACCGAAAAAGATAAACAAATCAAGTATATTGACTTGGCTCGCGAAGTTGTCAATAATATATGTGGAATGTGGACTCAGCGATCATTACGCCGATAGTCGTTACAGCCAATGGCTTCATTGCCAAGAGCCTCGACCAACACCTGAGGAGGCTCTCGTTAGGCAGCTGGATCAAGGGCTTGATACAGAAAGCGGTACCCTTGGACACGGCTCGTATTGTTAGGAGGTTCCTTTCGCTGGAGTCCTGGCCGGTAGCTTGGGCCCTGTTTCCAATACCGGCGAGCTACTATTTTATATTTTTAAATGTGTTTTTTCATGTTTTTATTAAGAAATATTTTAAAATGTAAACTTATATGTAAATAAATCAATAACATAAGTAAAGCGTGCAAGAAGTAAAGACTGCAAATGTACAAGGAGCCTTTAAAAGTAAGATCGAATCTTATGTGCGGTTCACAATACGCGTTGATTGCGGGTAGTAGTAGAAGCTCGGGGTTTAGAGAAACTTGACTTGGATGGAGGGCATCTGTGTAATCTCTGTGTGTGACTCTGTGTTGAATTTTGTTAATTGGAATTCTGGTGAGAGTATTGCACAAATAGTACTTAAGTAGAGTCATCGTCTTTCTGCATTTTTTTGGGGATGGGAAATTTGAAATAGGAAATCATCAATATCCGCTCTGGGCGGTGCGCGGGGAGAATGTCAGTCTTTTACTGACTATACCTACCCATGTTCGGCAGTGCAGCGGTCACTTCGACTACGTGGCTTTGGTCTAAGAGTACACACACCTCTTATTTTTCGTGTTATTTAATAATAATACTCATTATTTCACACATACAGTTCATAAAGGCAACATTAAAATCAAATTACACGTTCAAATAAATCAAAAAGAAGTTAGTCATTTTAAAAAATCGGCTCAATCTTTTAAACATTTCTGCTTCAAAACTCCTTTACAAGATTTCACCAGAAAAAAAAACATTGCAAGTTAAATAAAAGCTAGTCAAAAGTGAAGACCTTTTTTACAAATCAGTATATAGAAAATCTATATATATAAAAATGGATTGCTGTTCCTTAGTCTCGCTAAAACTCGAGAACGGCTGAACCGATTTGGCTAATTTTAGTCTTGAAATACTCCTGGAAGTCCAGGGAAGGTTTAAAAGGTGAAAAAAATTGGAATTATTGCCGGGAAAACCCTAAAAACAGCCCTTTTCTATTTCCCATACAAATCTAATGTCGCGTTCCGAAACTAAACAAAAGTGAATCGCGAACGCCACAAAATTGCATAGTCACAAAAATAGATCATTAGTAGAACTGATTTACAATTTAGTCGGCTTCGCGAAACTTAATTTTAGCTAACTTCAGTTGTTAATCTATCAGATAATTTTAAGATTGTTAAATCTTAAGTTTTGTCATAAATTAAATTTCTGAACGCAACCATAATATTTGACATAAGATTTCAATCCATCCTGTCGCACTTCAGAACACGAAAAAAAGTTACCGCTACCTGCGCGAGAACATTCTTTACTTTGGTGATCCTTTGTGATAGTGATTTTTGTTCATTTTGTGATATTGACACTTATTTGACATTCGATTTCAATCCATCCTGTCGCACTTCAAAACACGAAAAAAAGTTACCGCTACCTGCGCGAGAACATTCTTTACTTTGGTGATCCTTTGTGATAGTGATTTTTTGTGATATTGACACTTATTTGACATTAGATTTCAATCCATCCTGTCGCACTTCAGAACACGAAAAAAAGTTACCGCTACCTGCGCGAGAACATTCTTTACTTTGTTGATCCTTTGTGATAGTGATTTTTGTTCATTTTGTGATATTGACACTTATTTGACATTCGATTTCAATCCATCCTGTCGCACTTCAAAACACGAAAAAAAGTTACCGCTACCTGCGCGAGAACATTCTTTACTTTGGTGATCCTTTGTGATAGTGATTTTTGTTCATTTTGTGATATTGACACTTATTTGACATTCGATTTCAATCCATCCTGTCGCACTTCAAAACACGAAAAAAAGTTACCGCTACCTGCGCGAGAACATTCTTTACTTTGGTGATCCTTTGTGATAGTGATTTTTGTTCATTTTGTGATATTGACACTTATTTGACATTCGATTTCAATCCATCCTGTCGCACTTCAAAACACGAAAAAAAGTTACCGCTACCTGCGCGAGAACATTCTTTACTTTGGTGATCCTTTGTGATAGTGATTTTTGTTCATTTTGTGATATTGACACTTATTTGACATTCGATTTCAATCCATCCTGTCGCACTTCAAAACACGAAAAAAAGTTACCGCTACCTGCGCGAGAACATTCTTTACTTTGGTGATCCTTTGTGATAGTGATTTTTTGTGATATTGACACTTATTTGACATTAGATTTCAATCCATCCTGTCGCACTTCAGAACACGAAAAAAATTTACCGCTACCTGCGCGAGAACATTCTTTACTTAGGTGATCCTTTGTGATAGTGATTTTTTGTGATATTGACACTTATTTGACATTAGATTTCAATCCATCCTGTCGCACTTCAGAACACGAAAAAAAGTTACCGCTACCTGCGCGAGAACATTCTTTACTTTAGTGATCCTTTGTGATAGTGATTTTTTGTTCATTTTGTGATATTGACACTTATTTGACATTAGATTTCAATCCATCCTGTCACACTTCAGAACACAAAAAAAAGTTACCGCTACCTGCGCGAGGACATTCTTTACTTTGGTGATCCTTTGTGATAGTGTTTTTTGTTCATTTTGTGATATTGACACTTATTTGACATTCGATTTCAATCCATCCTGTCGCACTTCAGAACACAGAAAAAAGTTACCGCTACCTGCGCGAGAACTTTCTTTACTTTGGTGATCCTTTGTGATAGTGACATTCCAAGTATAGTGCTCTTTTTACTGACACTTTACTGCTAAGTGAGCGAGAAATTTACTTACATTGATTAATTACAATTTACGATGCCGAGGAGAAGACGACCTGACTTAGGTCGTCGCAGTCAATCAAATGCGCGAAGAGCTACCTCACGTGCTAACCGCACTGATGATCAGAGAGAGACAGATCAAGAAAATAGTCGTATTGCTATATCATTGCGTTATTTAGTGAGTGACAATGAAGTAGATCGGCTTAGAATGCAACGAGTTCGTGCACATCAAACACAACAACAGCAAGCACGACATAATGAAATTGAGCGAATCCGCAGACGCACTGCGCCTGTGATTCTTGAACGAGCTGCATTCCACTATGATCCAGCAATTGATTATAGTGCCGACAAATCGGTAACAATTGGGGAAATGAAAATAATTTGTAAATATTGTAAAGCGTTAAAATACACTGGTGAAACTATTGGATTATGTTGTGCTGGAGGCAAAGTAAAATTGCCACAAAACAAAACAAAAAATATAGTTTATGAGAAAGCTTTAAATTGATTTCAAGCTTTCTCATAAACTATATTTCAATATCAAAACCTTATAAATAGCCAGTATTTCAGAAAAAAACTCTGTTTTGTAGCTCTGTGTAAAGTAAGCAACATGATGTGTTGAAAATAATAAAACTTAATGCTTCATTCAAAAAATGTTTTTTTTATTAAATACGGATTCGTTTTGTTTGTTTTAAAATTATTGTATACAAAAGTTTAGGTCTTTTATTTATCGATTTAGGCAGTACGAAGTCTGCCGGGTCAGC
Source organism: Ochropleura leucogaster (assembly GCA_958449745.1). Taxonomy (NCBI): domain Eukaryota; kingdom Metazoa; phylum Arthropoda; class Insecta; order Lepidoptera; family Noctuidae; genus Ochropleura; species Ochropleura leucogaster. Next base: position 4,092,898 of record OY288221.1, on the reverse strand, counting down.
TAGTACAATATAAAAAGAACATAAGAGTGCCCATCATAATGTTATTCATGGATTCGTACAATAAAATTTATGAGGCCCACATAACACCATATGAAACCGAACCTAATTTGACGGAAAGGGTAAAAGAACAATACCAATTTGCATGCTTTTCTGTGACGGGCTTTGAAACCTGTGGGTCACTTTGCCGTGGATTGAGGAAATGGAGAGCGGTCACCATCTGCAAAGCAGTTATGCTAGCGAAGGACTCCTACCCGTACCTTACCGTCAAGCATTTCCTTCGTTTAACTATGGGATTTTTATTTAAGACTAGCTTTTGCCCGCAACTTCATCCGCGTGGCATAGTTACTTTGGACTTACGCTAACTTAAGCCCGCGTGATGATCGAAAAAAAAATATCTTTCTCTTCCCTTTTCTTCCCTCTTTCTCCACCTTTTTTAGCCTATGTCTGTCTCCAGGGTTTCAACTATCTCTGTACCAAAATTCATTTAGGCGTGAAGACGTAACAAACAAACAAACTCATTTTCGTTTTCATAATATTAAGTAAAGATATCACATATTTTTTATTGAGTATTCATTTTCCATTGTTACTAAAAGATTAGCAAACCATCCATATAGACATAGATTAAAAAAAAAGTATTAAAGACGATTACTCATAAAGTACCTAAGCAACGTAAATAAAATCGATATAGGTCCAGCTAGGAAGTATACCCTATCAAACAACTTTGACGGGCCTGTTGGTCTAGTGGTTAGTGGCCCTGACTGCTGAGCCGGAGGTCGTGGGTTCGATTCCCACCCAGGACAAACTTTGTGTGATGAGCATGATTGTTTGTTCTGTGTCTGGGTGTGATTTATCTATAATAATGTATGTATTTATAAATTATTAAATAAGTATGTATATCAGTTGTCTGGTTACCATAACACAAGCTCTGCTTAGCTTGGGATCAGGTAGCCGTGTGTGAGTTGTCCCAAGCAAAAAAAAAAAAAGATTTTGCAAATCGATCCAGGCGTCTTTGAGTAATAGGTGAACATACATTACAAAAACAACCGACAATTTGAGACCTCCCCCTTTTTGAAGTCGGTATAGAAGAAGATTTTTCACAATATGTTTCTCCTTTCTTCCTTCAAATTTGCCTAACCGTAGGTTAAGATAATTAAGATTCGAGAACTCGTCCTTTTTTAACGTCGGTTAAAACTACATGTAATAGTTCAGGTACAAACGCCACTACTATAGCCCCAATCTTTATCACGACATTTGCCATTGTACCTATTTCACAAAGGTCACTGGCAGGTATGAACGCAAGTTGGTGCTCAAAGGCACATGAATACCATTATAAGTTGACCCACATAATTGAGTTATTGTGTGAACCACGGTTTTAGGGACAGACTCGTCGATTTGCTTTGATATTTGTGTGAATAGCAAAAGGATTATGGTGTTGTGTGTGGCTTTTTTTGCAGCTAAATTATCAACATCACTTCCCCCGCTCTGAGCGGACGGGGAGTGTCAGATTTGTACTGAATCTAACCCACCCATGTTTCTTCCTTGCCCATTATGTTCCGAGGTTGTGGTATCTCTTTCGAACATCCCGTTACTCCGGCAGGAGAGGGCGTGCCTTGGATTTGAATTTGTTACTTATGATTTGACAGTCTGACGATCACACCTCTAGGCTATCACTGCCACTTTACCAGAACGAAAAACACATAAAGATTGAGAATATGCTAAGAAAAAATCTTGGGAGGTATCAAGGGACACCCGGATGGAACGAAGTTATTAATTATGATGTACAAAAAACCTGTATACACTCAACAAAAATAATCGACGCGACACCACACTGTTCAATGCGACATAGAAGGCGAAACGAAAATAACTGGCTTGCATTCTATGAGAGAGACAGAAAGAGAAACACGCGCATGCCGCACGGCTTACACTTTTTGCTATAGTTATAGCAAAAAGTGACCTTACAACTTTTGGTCTTATTTTTTTCCGTCTAGCCCCCTTTCGCCACGCGCCATTAGGAACTTCCAAAAAAAAACTAAATTAAAGCCTTCAAGTGTAATGAGAGACCTGCAACCAAATACATTTCAGTGCTTATATGACCTCCACTATTCGTCTAATGTACAAAAAATTTGTAAATGATACCCTGTTCTTATATGTATACCCATGCATCTTTTTTCATTTTTTGTCTCTACTTTCTTATTTTTTGCTGTAGTGTCCAATTTATGATGAGTGTAAAATATCTAATTTATATTTTTCTAATTTATCAATTCTAATCATTATTAGTTTTTTTTTTAAATTTTCAAATGTAATTTTTTCTTTTGCGAAATGTATCCTTACTAATATTACAAAAGCGAAAGTGAGTTTGTTTGTTTGTTACCTCTTCACGCCTAAATGGCTGAATCGATTTTGATGAATTTTGGTACAGAGATAGTTGAAACCCTGGAGACAAACATAGGCTATTTTTTAAAATAAAAGGGAGAAATGAGGGAGAAAGAGGGTAGAAAAGAGAAAATTTAGCATTGCTATTACAATAAATAAGGCGCAAGGGTAAAAACTACACGTAGCAGGTACCTGCAAATCAGGAAAGGGGAACCGGGTTACCCCGAATTTAATGCGAGTGAAGCCGCGGGCACAAGCTAGTTATTTATAATTATATACTCGGTATTCTCTTTTTCATTTTTATGATTCTGCAAGTGCTGTGCACTTCTGTAAGTGACGAACTCACTATAGTCTCATTGTGATGTTGTAGTTATATGTAAGTGAGTAAGTCTTTGAAGTGCCTAAATATATAAATAAATAAATGGAAGGCTATTTTAATTCACCAAACTCACAATAAATTACCATTCACATTTTCATCAACAACATAATTACACACAATTTCCAAAGTTGATCACTTCATGCAGCCATCAAAATCATAAATCCCATTCAATTCGTCGACAATTGATCGAATGACGTCATTTGTACTGGTAAGTACTCGTGTACACTGAAATCGGCTGCGTGACGTCACGTTAATCAGATGGACACACTCGAACAGTACTAATTATCGCACAAAGCACCGGTAATCGAGGGAGCATTAATATTAATCAAACGTCATCAAATCTGCCTAGCCATTTTCCAGATATGTTGTGGTCGGTATCCAGTTTAATCGAAGTCCATTGGCGCAGTGGCCGAGCGATCGACTGCTGCGCTGCGTGTCGCGAGTTCGATCCCCGCACTGAACCAATATTTGTATGGCCTACAGATAGTTGTTCCAGTTAGTGGCAGTTTGTGTATGTGAGTTGAAATGTTTGTAAACGCACCCAGGATGCAGGAGAAATCTAAAAAAAAAACTCTCTGCACCAAAATTCATAAAATCAGTTTGGCCATTTAGGCCGTGACGACGTAACAAACTCACTTTCGCTTTTATAATATGAGTAAGGATTGTATTTAGACGCTAAAGTCTGTATGGATGTTTGTTACTCTTTCACGCAAAAACTATTGAATGGATTTGAATGAAAATTTACAATAATTTAGCTTATACATCAAAATAACACGTAGGCTAGAATTCATAAAGATATATTCTAAATTCTATCACCACGGGAGTGAAACCGCGGGCGCAGCTAGTAGATCTACCAGATGGTAAGAATGTTTGTCAGAAACACTGAAGAATTTTATATTTCCTGTTTTTCACCTACAAAATATAAAACATTTTCTTTTGCATTCGGCTCGATCAATTCCCATCAGTTGAGCTAATAATCTGCTTGGTCCTGAAGGAACAGTCGTGAAGGCATATAATGTATGACTGTGTTGTATGACATTATCCGAAAAGCGTATATTCACAAAATAATTAATGTACATTGGTGATCGATGATGAGGATGGAATTTGAGACCATGCAAACATTAATAGGTTTGTTTTACACTCATGGCTATAGCGAAGATTTGCTTATGAAGTTGGCAGACTCGTTTCATAAATTAATTTGTTTCTGAGTTTTTCTTTATATTATATAGCTTTAGTAGTAAAGAGAGCTTTACTTTTGTATTTTGTTTATGTATGTCGTGTATCCTTACTATTATTAAATAAATTAATATTATAAAAGCGAAAGTGAGGTTGTTTACCCCGATTTTGATGAATTTTGGTACAGAGATAGTTGAAGACGGACAAGGGGTACTTAGAAAAAAAGATTCAGGAATAAGGGGAAAAAGAAGGAAGAAAAGGGAGAACTTAGCATTGCTATTACAATAAATCAAGGGCAAGAGCAAAAACTACTGGTACCTGCAAATCAGGAAAAGGGGAACTGTGCTACCCCGAAATTAACGCGAGCGAAGCCCCGGGCAAATGCTATTCTATTATAATATTTTATTTAAATACTAGCTTTTGCCCGCGGCTTCGCTCGCGTTAAATTCGGGGTAACACAGTTCCCCTTGCGCCTTATTGATTTATAATAGCAAAGCTAAGTTTTCCCTTTTCTTCCCTCTTTCTCCCTCACATCCCATTTTTTTCAAAAAAATATTAACCTATGTCCGTCTTCTGGTTCCCAACTATCTCTGTACCAAAATTCATCAAAATCAGTTTAGCCATTAAAGCGTGAAGAGGTAACAAACAAACTCACTTTCGCTTTTATAATATTAGTATAGTAAGGAAGTAAGGATAAGGATTTTTTGTAAGTTTGTTACTCAATTTTGTACTGTAATAAGTTCTGAAAACTACAAAAATATTACATGACCAGGGGGAATTTTTAATTAATTAACGCCGCTAACTCAGAATCTAAGGACCTTTTAACTCACGAAATAATGCCTCGTTTTTTTATGTGGGTGGGAAATCATTAAATAACTGCCTTCTCTCTGGGTGGAGCGGGGTAAGAGTGCCAAAATTTACTAAAACCCATCTATGTTCCTTCTTTTGCTCTTTATGTTCTGAGGCGGTATCTCTTTCGAACAACCCGTAACCCCGGCAGACGGTGGCCCTGGCAGGCCCCTCTACTTTGCTGACATCTCTTTCAGGCGGGCGTGGAACACTAACGTGCCGTTCACACAGCCTGTCGTCACTGGACGGACGGACGGTGAGCTACCCATTGCTCACCGTCCACAGACCCGCATCTACGGTGGCCGGGAGTCATCTCGCGGCGTCCGACGCCCGGAGCGTCTCCCGCGGGATGCCGCTGAGATTTTAGTTCAGTATAGTACCATGACATCTTATAGCAGTTTTTATTCCTATGTGAGAAAGAGATGGTGCTAGACACCCTGTATAGCTCTGTCTCTTTCCCTCAGTAGTAGCAGTTTATTGATTGAAGTGATTCAAGTTCTAGTAAAAACATCTAGCACATTATTTTATACAAGTTGGTTTGACGTTTATTGCCTTGAAAAAACCGTAATAATATTTTAGTTTTTGATGCCTATATTTGGAAATGACCTTTTTTCTGATCAATGAAACTTTTTATTTATGACTTCTCGCGGTCCATTTCAAGATCCATAAATAAATGACTAGATGGCTTGGAAACTTGTGAAAGGTCACTTCCATTACAGTTTTTATCACTTTATGTTAGACTGTCTTTTGCCCGCGGCTACGCTTTTTTTTTCGGGTGTTATATCATCTAATGACTTTCCTAAAACCCACCCATGATCCTTCTATTGTTCTTTACGTTCCGGAGCCGCGGTATCTCTTTCGAACAACCCGCAGTCCCGGCCCGCGGCTTCGCTCGCATTAAATTGGAATGGAACAAATATTTATATACAGATAATTGTTCCGGGTCGGCCTATTTGTGTATGTAAGGTTAAAATGTTTGTAAACGTACCCACGATACAGAAGAAATCCTAGTGTGGGGCAACGTTTCAAAAAATAACTACAGGAAATAAAAGCATTAAATATCTATAGCTTTATGTACAATTCAATCTTAAAATAATCTCGCTAATAGATTGGGTCATTGGAGCCAAATAGCCAAGGAGCCATTAATGACGACAGATAATAAAATAAACATATTAATACTATTTTTAATTATAATAATAATTTTAGTCCTATTGATACTGGATATAGCCATATTGTGTGTGAATTAGCTTAAACAGAAGACGAAAAGCATTAGAACATACTATTTTTGATGTATTTGACTGAATTGACTGACGACACGGTTGAGCGATCGACTGCTGCGCTGCGTGTCACGGGTTCAATTCTCGCACGACACAAATATCTGCATGGCCAACAGGTAGTTGTTTCGGGTCAAGCTGTTTGTGTATCATCATCTGCCTAGCCTTTTCTAGCGTTGGGGTCGGCTTTCAGTCTAACCGGATGCAGCTGAATATCAGTATTTTACATGGAGCGACTGCCTATCTGACCTCCACAACCCAGTTAATACTGGGTAATACGATTCCCCTTGGTAAGACTGGTTGTCAGACTTTCGGCACACTGACTACTTGTAACGACTGTCAAAGATCTACAAATGACAGCCGGAACCAACGGCTTAACGTGCTTTCCGAGGCACGGAGGAAACTCGGTATGTAACGGGTGGTCACCCATCCACAGACCAACCTAGGCAAGCGCGGCTTAACCTTAAGATCGACCCGAGCGGCTGCTATTATTTAGCCACGAGCACCTCAAGACTTGCAGTTCCAATATGCAAAAATGTTTCACAATATTTTATTCATCCCGAGTATTTCCTAGTAAATTCGAATCTAGTCAGCAGGATCCCCTCGTCTTATGACTATAAAACCTAGGAGGGTGTGTTTCCATTGACAAAATAAATAAGCATAAGCAACCTGACGTTGCGAGAAGGCAACACGAAGAAGACCATGTAGAAGATGGTGGGAGGTGCAGGGAAAACCAGTGATCAGTTCTTTAAATCCAGAACTAACGAATTAATTTGACGACACGGTTGGCGCAGTGGCTGAGCGATCTACTGCTGCGCTGCGTGTCGCGGGTTCCATCTCCGCACGGAACAAATACAACCTCTTTTTATATTTTAAAATGTTTTTTACATATTAAAAAAAAACTGTAAAACATGAGTATTATTTATTTTATACAAGTGTATTAAGTGAATAACGATAACCAATAAACTACATAATAATAATAAAGATAGAAGATGTGATCTCGCCTATCATTGTGCCAATAGTAGTTACGGCTAATGGCCTTATGGTCAAGAGCCTTGACGACCATCTCTCGAAGCTCTCCTTAGGCGGTTGGACCAAGGGCTCGCATTGTGTGGTGAGGAGGTTCCTGTCTCTGGAGCATTAACCACCGGTAGCAGGTAACCTGCTCCCGATATCGGCGAAAACCTATTTTATATGTTTTTCATTTTTTTTTAAATAAATATTTTAAAATGTATATAATACATATATACGTGTGAATGAAAAAGAGATAAATAAATACCTATATATTTCAAAAGTAAAACAAATGTGTGCCTTCCGCACACATGACAACAGACTATAGAGACAGGTAGCACTAGAAACTTGTTTTACACGTTGCCAGATTTCCAACACACTACGCGTACATTCATCATCATTTTCCTGCCCTTGTCCCATTCTATTTGGCGTCGGCGCAACCCGTTTTCTTCTTCCATTCCCCCTATCAGACGTCACGGCATCATTTACTTCTTTCTCCTTCATATCATTCCTTACACAATCCTCCACCTCTCCGTCCAGCAACATTATACGCACACTACATTATTTTATTTCAGTAATAAATTAGGTTCGGGAAAACTACTTAAAGACAGTCTAAAAAGGTTTTTCATGCCAAAACATGTGCTCGCCAATCGCTCAGCTCCTACGCAAAACCTCGAAAATGATTGATGGTCATACATATTCGTGGCGCGACGCTCAAGTGGCCTGAATAAGTGAGTTCACCTTTAGAAAGAATAAAACCTCCTACGTCACATCAGTAATTATTGGACCGAAAAGGTTTTAAACACTTACGGAGAGCTTTGGTTAAACTTGGCGTCCGGTACTGCGAGACTAGGACTAGTCCCGGGCACCGTAGATCTTACTTTTTTTTTAAAAAACGTTGCCCCACACTAGGAATTTCTCCTGTAATGTGGGTGCGTTTACAAACATGTAAACTCACATACACAAACAGCCAGACCCGGAACAAATATCTGTAGGTCATACAAAAATATTTGTTCCGTGAAGGAATCGAACCCGCGAGACGCAGCGCAGCAGTCAATCGCTCAGCCACTGCGCCAACCGTGTCGTCAACAAGATGCGGGTTTGTGAACGGTGAAGAATGGGTAGTTTACCGTCTGTCCGTCTAGTGACGTCAGATCGTGTCGACGGCTCGTTCGTGTTTCACGTGCGCTTCAAAAAGGTGCCAGGAAATCTAAGGGGCCCGTTAGCCACAGCCTGACGGAGTTAGTACACGAACGGATGGACGGCGAGGGTGGAGCGGAGGTAGTGTCAGACTTTTAGTGACTATAACCCACTCATGACTGAGCTACCCATTGCTCACACGGCCACAGACTTTCTTCTACGATGGTCGGGAATCGTCTCGTGGCTCCCATTCATATCCCGTTAAGTATCCAGTTTCCCTTTTAGCCTTTATGTTCCGGGGCCGTGGTGTCTCTTTTGAACAACCCGCAACGCCGGTTGAGAAGAAGGCCTTTGTCCATTTGTAGGCCAGTTATAGGTAGGTATAATTGTTTAAGAAAATATTGTAAAAAAAAATCAAATATGTACGGGCATTCTCGTATCGTACTGTACCATGGCAACGTACCAACATATTGGAAGTGCGATATGATTGCATCTCATCACAGATCGGCCCGCGTTCCTAGCTAATAATAAAAGTGGGTCCCGGTTTCCAATATCCTTCGAAGGTAGAATGATATGAGGAACGAATATAAGATACAGTGTGTTTGCAGTGTGTCGCTGAAGTTTTCTTACGTGGAGGTGGCTATTTGAAAACAAATAAAGTATAAGGGTTCCAAAGATATTGACGACAGGCCGTGTCGACGGCGCGTTCGTGTTTCACGCGCGCCTCAAAGAGATGTTAGCAACGCAGAGGGGCTTGCCAGAGCCTCCGCCTGCCGGGGTTGCGGGTTGTTCGAAAGAGATACCGCGGTCCCGGAACGTAAAGGGCAATAGAAGGAACAGGGTACCCACCCATGTTCCTTCTATTGCCCTTTACGTTAAACCCTTTAGTCAGTACAAGTCTGACACGAAGCGGGGGAAGTTATTTGATGATTTGCCAAAAAGAAAAAGGGTTCGAAAGATATGGTTAAAGTTTACTTACTAATTAGCCATGAGGTCCTCATGATATTTATTTATTTACTAGCTGGCGCCCGCGGCTTCTCCCACTTGATGATCGAAAAAATCATCATCATCATATCCCATACTATTCCAGACTATTATTTACCCCTGTGCTACATTTCATCAAGGTTCATTCAGGCATTTTGACGTGTTTGTGAGGATGGATGGATTTATAAATGTACGGATGTTTGTTACTCTTTCGTGTCAAAACGCCTGAACGAATCTTGATGAAACTTGGCACAGAGGTAGAGGAATAATACATAGGATATTTTTTTGCGATATAACCCGGGCGACGAAGCCGCGGGCGCCAGTTAGTAACACAATATAATAGTTGAGCGAAAACTTTTAACTGGAGAACGGCTGCATCAATATTCATGATTTTTAACTTGTTGATTTTGTCTCCGACCCAAGAAACAGAATAATACAAAAATATTAAAAAAAAGTGTGTGTGTCAGCTCCGACGCACGACTGGAGTTTACTCCTTAACTACGAGTATCTAACCATACGCAAAAAGAGTTTATTCAACTGAAAAAAGATTAATATCAAATGAAAGGGTAAATTCACAAATTAATGAAAAAAAAAATAGCAATATAAATACATCGACACTGATAGAAACAAACAAGCCCAATAACATAGTATATGGGTATAGTCGCCTATACAGCATACCATATGTACATCATAATACACTCACAGCCAAATTAGAAAGTTGCGCACCAAAAACTTGACACATTTTCGTAACTTTAGCAGGTTTTACCCCTCGGATTTTTCTCATACCGGGCGCCTTATATATGAAAATCGATTCTTAATGAGTAAACTCCAATAAACTCCAAAAACTGTCTATCGCCATTATCCCAATTTTTCCATTACAACACAAGTAAAACCGCGGGGAGCAGCTAGTTTAAAATATTTGTTTACACTGTAAAAGTTCAAAGCATCTAATGTTTACCCCAAACCACTCAACACTCTTTTTAAAACTTTACTTTTAACTATAAAATCACTCATGTTTAACAAAAATCCAGTAACGTTAATATAAAAAAATATTATGATATAAACCATATTTGATCTAAGATTAGCTAAATAAATACATGTACATTGATTTATTAAAACATAAAGATTATTGAAACATAAAGACAAAGAATAGTTATTTGTTATACAAGAGTGCAAAGTTCTAATTTTGAATCACTCGCTGCGCTCGTGATTCAATTTTAGAATCCTTCGCTTGCTCGGTCATCAAAATTGAACACGCGGTTAAAAAGCAACTTTGCACTCTTGTATAACAAATAACTATTCTTTGTCTTTATGTTTCAATAAATTAGAGTTCCGTACATCAAAAGTAATGAAACCGAACCCTTTTAAGGATCACATTGTTTTTCGGCTGTCTGTCTTTCTACCTGTCAACACCTTTTATCTAGTTGTATATATGTATTGTATCGCATTTACAAGTATTTAAAGTAACAACCAAACCCGGATAAACTATCTGTAGGTCATACTAAACACTAGGAAGTGGCGAAGGGCAGGGCGTTTTTGTGGGACTGTCTCTTGTAATCTGACGTTCAAAAAGTGCTGATTATCAGCCTAATTTGAACTAATGACTTTTGATTTGATACAAATAGTTGTTCTGCGGCAATCGAACACCCGACAGCAACTTGTTCGTTGAATAACGTTTAAATTATCATTTTCTTTTTCGTCTATGAAGTTACACGTTACAAAAGCCGTAAGAATTAATCACCCGAAAGAGCCGTAGTCAAATAAATGACAATGGAAAAAAGCAGTCTTGAACAAATTGAATTTTGTAAACACAGCCCTCCATTATTTCCGTGGGACCCTTTTGTAAGTATTTTCGGTTGAATGTTTTTTTTAAATATATTATGGCCTGCTGTATTGGCTATTTGAAACAAAAAATAAGCTACTCATTGTATCTTTTTTTTCCCGTGAAATGATATTTGGTAGTCTTTTCTTTCCAAACATAGGCCAGCCTTAATAGTTTTTAAAGAGTTAAGTTAGACACGGAGCACATAGTGGCGATCGGCGGCGGCGATCTCTCGCGTCCGGCCCTGGTTTAGTTCATGGTCCGGAGCGAGAGGGAATGGCAAGCGGTCACCTGATTCTGCGAAGCAGTCATGCTAGCGAAGGAGGTGGCCGGTCGTTTAAGGGAGAGAACCTCAAACCAAGCCAGCCGCCGCGGGGACGCTCCGGGCGACCACCGTAGATGGGAGTCTGTGGACGGCAGCAACAGGCCGTGTCGACGGCGCGTTAGTGTTCCACGCGAACCTCAAAGAAATTTCAGCAAAGCATGGAAGGAACATGGGTGGGTTTTAGTCAATACAAGTCTGACACTCTCCCCCACTCCGCCCAGGTCGGAGGAAGTAATTTGTTGTTTTCCCACCCATCGAAAAATAGGGGTTCCGTTATTTAAAACAGAAAAACGGAATACTTATAGGATCTGGATTCGGTCTGTCTGAGATAATCTATAGATATGTATGAATTTTGTAAATTATGAAAGTTTTATGTTAATTTAATAATTTAAATATTATCGTGTAGAATCAACAGTTTGTTACTTACTACTATTATAGAAGCGAAAGCGAAGCACAAACACGTTAGAATACTCACGTTAAACTACAAGTATATAATGCCTCCGAGGTTGCGGGTTGTTCGAAAGAGATACCGCGGTCCCGGAACATAAAGGGCAAAAGAAGGAACATGGGTTGGTTTTAGTCAGTAAAATCTGACACGACCCCGCTTCCCCCGCTCCGCCCAGAGCAGGGGAAGTTATTTGGTGATTTCCACATCAAAAAAATAAATAGGCTATTGGCTATCAAGCCATTGGCCGACATGACTATCGGCACAATGACTGCTGTATTCATGTGCCACATGTCGACAACCTCGCAAGCCAGATACTTAAATTGTTTATCTTTCTCTGCCATAAGGAAGACCTCATGAGTTTCAGTGAATATTTTTGTATGTCGGGTTTTATTTATATCGCCATAAGTAACACGCACATAATTCTGAAGAATCAATCCAGTAATGGACTAAATAAAGGGAAAATATATTTCTGAAAGAAGTTCTTCCCATTTCCCTTTCGCGTTTATCAAATAAGAAACAAGAGAAGTTGTCAATAAAAATGAATGAACAAAGTTAATGAAACAGAAATGTTAATTATTCAGTTGTTTACATAAAAAGTGCACAAACAAAACAAATAATTCATCCATCAATTTTATTAAAGAAAAGTTGTGAAGTATGACTGTCATATTTTCTTCTGATGGAAAATTGTCAATAACTGCTCTTGCTCTGGGCGAAGCGAAAGGGAGTGTCCGACTTGTAAATGTTATGTTGTCGAGGATGTCTCCGAGGAGCAGGGGCGACGGCATGAGGTAATATTATTGAAACAAACGGCTTAGTTAAATAAATCAGACTGTAATCGGCTACGACATGAGAGACGGGCTCCAGGACGAAGAGTGCCCATAGACAATACAAACTAGTGATGTCTTATAAATATGTAACAGTAAATACATGTTCCTTCTTTTGCCCTTTGTGTTCCAGGGCTGCAGTGTCTTTTTCAAATAACCAGCAACGCCGGCCGGCAGTTTCCCTTACAGGACAGGCCTCCTCTGTTTTGTTGATGTCTCTTTGAGGTGCGGGAGGAATAGGAACTCTTACACGAACTTGACAGCGCGGTTGGCGCAGTGGCTGAGTGATCGATTGCTGCGCTACGTGTCGCGGGTTCGATCCCCGCACGGAACAAATATATGTATGACCTACAGGTAGTTGTTTCGGGTCTGGCTGCGTGTGTATGTGAGTTTAAATGTTTGTAAACGCACCCACTATATAATAGTGGGTTTTACAAACATTTAAATACTTGCCCCACACTTGGTAATTCTCCTGAATTTCCAAGTGCAACTTTAAAAGAAACTGATAGGTAGGTACAGAAGTATGGAAAAAAGACACTGCTTTGAAATTACATATTGGTAGTAGTATAATATGTGCTCTAAAGACTACTTATTTTCCAAGACTTTTTTATTGTTGGTCTCGCAGTCGTAAGCGCGACTGTTGAGAACGGGGTATTGAGTTCGATTCTCAGTTAAGGCAAAAACTTTTATTGGGTTTTTCCATTAGGAATTTCAATGTAGGAACCCGGAGTTTGGAAGTTAGCGGTAAGATAGCTCTATGCTCCAGAAAGCTCGTTAACACCCCGTTCCAATAAACAAAAAACGATTCGTATTGGTCACGGATAGTAGTATTTTGACATAAGTTCTATGAGACGCCTGTCAAAATCTTACTATCCATAAGCAAAACGACTCGTTTTTTTTTATTGGAACCGGGCGTTAGTTGTTGGTCCTGCGCCTGATATCTCTCCGGTCGTATCGGATTGCCGTCCCATCGGACTATGAGAGTGAGGGAACAGAGACTGCACCTGTGCCTGCGCACATACTTGAATTGAATCAAATCAAATCATTTTATTTGTTACAATGCAGGTATATCGTTCACAATAGGTGTTAAAATAATTATGTCAGTCCCTTCGCGAGGGGAGCATGCTCCTCCGCCCATGGCTCCGCCGCTTGCGGTGCCACAAGCGGACCACGAGGACAACGACGACGACGACGTTCCGGAGGTGACTGGGGTGGATCTGAGAGCGGCGGTGGGCAGGCTGAAAGCCAAAAACACCGCCCCGGGACCCGATGGCTTGCATGGCAAAGCCTGGGTCCTGGCCCTGGAGGCTCTCGGGCCCCGACTACTAGGGCTCCTAAGCGCATGCTTGGAGAGAGGCCAGTTCCCACTTCGTTGGAAGACGGGGAATCTGGTCCTCATTCAGAAGCCGGGGCGCCCTGCGGACTCTCCGTCCGCATTTCGGCCCATTGTGCTGCTCGACGAGGTGGGCAAGCTCTTTGAAAGAGTAATTGCAAACCGCCTCGTCGGGCACCTTGTGGGGACGGGGCCGGATCTTGCGGATCACCAGTATGGTTTCCGCAAGAGGCGCTCGACGGTGGACGCCATCATGCGCGTGAGAGCCCTTACGACGGGGGCTGCAGTGTCCAGGGGTGGGGTTGTCGTGGCGGTGTCTCTCGACATCGCTAACGCGTTTAACACCATGCCTTGGAGCTGCATCAGGGAGGCACTCCAATACCACCGGATGCCGACCTATCTTCGTCGTGTGGTCGGGGCATATCTGACGGACAGGGCCGTCATATACCCCGGTCGCTCTGGAGAGTGGAACCGGCGAGAGATGTCGTGCGGTGTCCCACAGGGATCGGTCTTGGGGCCGCTCCTGTGGGACATCGGTTACGACTGGGTGCTGCGCGCCGACCTCCCCAGCGGCGTCAGTGTAGTTTGCTACGCTGACGACACGCTCGTCCTGGCTCAGGGGGGGTCGCACCAGGCGGCGGCCGACAATATGACACGCGGGGTTGCGATAGTCGTGGAGAGGATCCGGCTACTGGGTCTCGAGGTGGCCTTGCACAAATCCGAGGCCATGGTTTTTCATGGCCGCGGAAACACGCCACCGTCGGGATCCCAGTTGACGGTAGGAGGGGTTCGCATCGGTGTCGGGTCGACGATGAAGTACCTGGGAATCGTCCTCGACAGCCGGTGGAACTTCGTCGAACACTTCCGACGTTTGGCTCCCAAGCTCGAGCGGACGGGGGCTGCTTTCAAGCGGCTCCTGCCCAATCTCAAGGCCTGCCGTAGGCTCTATGCCGGAGTCGTGCGGTCCATGGCCCTTTACGGGGCCCCAGTATGGGCGCGTTCTTTAGGGCGGCGCGCCGCCCACTATCTGAACGCGCCCCAAAGGGTGGTGGCCATACGGCTTGTCCGGGGCTACCGCACGATCTCCGGCGAGGCAGCAAGCCTCCTTGCCGGACTGCTACCGTGGGATCTGGAGGCGATAGTCCTCGTGCGCCTGTTTGAGTGGCGCGCGGAGGCACTACACCGGGGGGAAAACCCACTGCCGCGGCAAGTTGCCGCTCGGCGGGCAGACCTCCGGTGCGATCTCATGGTGGCATGGAGAGAGCGACTGTCGCAACCCCGTGCAGGGCACGCTACAATAGTGGCGGTAAGTCCCCTTTTTGAGGAGTGGCTGGAGAGGCGTCATGGCGTCCTCACCTACCGCCTGACGCAGGTCCTCACCGGACACGGAAGATTCGGGAGGTTCTTGCACATCATCGGGCGGGAGGAAGCGCCCGGGTGTCACCATTGTGACGGTCGCCCGGAGGACACGGTGGAGCACACAGTGGCGATCTGCCCGGCTTGGGCGGAGCACCGCCGTGCCCTCGTAGAGGCGATCGGCGGCGGCGATCACTCGCGTCCGGCCCTGGTTCAGGCCATGGTCCGGAGCGAGAGGAAATGGGAAGCGGTCACCACCTTCTGCGAAGCAGTAATGCTAGCGAAGGAGGTGGCCGGGCGTTTGAGGGAGAGAACATCTGCCCAACCCAGCCGCCGCGGGAGACGCCCATGGCGCCGGGCGCCGCGAGACAACTTCCGGCCACCGTAGATGCGGGCCTGTGGGCGGTGAGCAATGGGTAGTTCACCGTCCGTCCGTCGATTGACGACAGGCCGTGTCGACGGCGCGTTCGTGTTTCACGCGCGCCTCAAAGAGAGTCAGCAAAGCAGAGGGGCTTGCCGGAGCCTCTGCCTGCCGGGGTTGCGGGTTGTTCGAAAGAGATACCGCGGCCTCGGAACGTAAAGGGCAAAAGAAGAAACATGGGTGGGTTTTAGTCAGTACAAGTCTGACATGCCCTCCCGCTCCGCCCAGAGCGGGGGAAGTCATTGTATGATTTCCCACCCGGAAAAAAAAAAAAAAAAAAAGTGCGCTGCATTCTGCTTTCAAGCATACAAATATTAAAAACACATTACATAAGAGTCTTTTCTGTGTGTCATGTCAAATAATAATTAAAATGTCAACCAATAAAATAATTGTAAATGAAGTCAAAGTAAAATAAAAATGTGTATAAATTTAACAATCCTCCATAAATTCAGTCGTAGAATAATAAGATTTTTAACCGACTTCAAAAAAGGAGGAGGTTCTCAATTCGACTGTTTTTTTTTTTTTTTGTGTTTGTTACCTCATAACTCAGGTCTGAGTGAACCGATTTTGATGATTCTTTTTTTATTCGAAAGCTGGTGGTTGTCGTTTGGTCCCATAAAAAAATATCAAGATCCGACACGTATTTTTTGAGTTATCTTTAATAATGCGTATTAGATTGACTTCGTGTACGTTGATGATATACTCATTCGTCGATTACCTATATTTTAGAAGTTGTCGAAGACAAAATGATCAAAAAATGATATGTACTATGGTTTGGAAGGCCGTCGCAGTTTTTTTGCGGTTTTAATTTGGTGATAGATCTTCAGCGATATACAACGGCACACTTCAATAAATGACAGCAAATCTGCCGTGATTGCTGCAATCACATGTATAAGTATGGGCTTCGCCAGGGTAGGTAGGCGAATGGCAGCAGGGTGACCGTACCCCCTCCCCACCCCTCACCTAGTCATTAAGAAACATAATCATCAGATCAAATATCAGCTGTATCCCCTAGGGGATGATGTATATGATTTCTGAATTGGTTTTATACTAAAGCATAATATAGATACTTAGTATTTAATACTATAGCGTGATGAGGAACTAAAACTTGTATTTAAGACGTCTCGTCTTATATACAAGTTTTTCTAAAGTTAAAATTAAAACATTTTAACCGTGTTTGCGTATTATATCATAATACTATACCTAACTAAAAATGCTGAAATAAAAACTTTTTAGCAAAAAAATAAAACCGACTTCTAAAAAAAACTAAAAATTGGAAAATAACTTTATTTCCGGAAGTCGGTGGCAAATAAAGTCAACGAAACCAACAAAAGCCAACGACTTCCGGAAATAAAGTTATTTTCCAATTTTTAGTTTTTTTTAGAAGTCGGTTTTATTTTTTTGCTAAAAAGTTTTATAATTAAAAATTGTTTAAGTCGCTTTTTAAACAAAACTAAATTGTGCACTATAATATCTTCCTCGCAGATGGGTAATCCCCGCTAAGATTGGCTGTCGTGGTCGATAACGGGCAAGAGGAGAACATGTACACACGACGGCATATCAAACTATTCTAAACTATTATAACCTGATCTCTCTAATACGGATCGTACACTGGTATAGAGATCAGGTTAAAATGGTTTTGTGTAGGTTGATGTACCGTTGTCTGTACATTCTCGAAAGAAAAAAATCGAGTCCAAAAGAAACGAGAGTATGGATTGACCTTTTTAATAAACTCAAAGAAAATCACGAATAAAAGGCCTTCTACGTAAATTTCTAACCCTTTTCATAATGCTTGACAAAAAATCGTAAAAAAAAACACGGATGAATGCCTCACTAATTCCTTGGCTAGCGGAAAAATTAAAAAAAAACGTTTTAAATGTCAACTGAATAATGTTGAACAGCAATCTCGGGTGACCCCTTTGGGGGGTAAGCAGGGGAGGTATATTAATACTACAAAACAGACACTCTGTCAAGTAAGTAATTATGTTTATGATTTAACGGGAAAATAAACAGAAACGGTCGGAACAGCTTTAAAGTTGTTTTTTTTTTCAGAACAGCTGCTCTACCATGAAGTCTTAAAGCAGAACTTATTCCACTGAGGGAAAGAGACAGAGCTATACAAGGTGTCTAGTATCATCTCTTTCTTACACACGAATAAGAACTGCTATAAGATGTCATGGTCGACCCAAAACATCATTGTTGACGTAGGGAAATTCGAAATATGAATATTCATTTTTTTTTAAATCGATATTGATCCTGAACGACAGAGGTTAAGGCAAAAAAGGAGGTTGAATACGCACTCTGTTACAGCACCGCACAGGTTTGAGTAGTTTGAGAACAGTCAGTGCAAGAATTTATCAGTTATCGTGTAGCTCGACTCATAACTCAAGGAGCTCAACGACACGACGAACAATACCAAAACAAAGACATTTGTGTAGTTCGCTTATAGTACTCAAACCGCCAGATAATCGTCTAAAACAAACAAAATAATGATACGACAAAACAAACAATGATATTGTCCTCACATACAGAACAAACAAATAAATATTTACAAAAAAAAATAAGGTAATTCATATTATTTAGCTTTTGTCCCTGTGAACAATGATGTATAAAAATATAGATACGTTGTCCGCACTCTAAAATGGCAACATGAAATGAAGCCAAGTGCTTACATTGAAGGTCACATGGCGCTCAGTCATACACCAACCTGTCGCGCGACGCTATGTTTGTTTTTAATTTATATCGTGTGTGAAAACCTGTGCAAAACACAAAGAAGATGTTTATTTATCTCCCTCTAGCAACAGGCATCCCGCCGTACGGTGTCATATTTTCTTTCCCTTTCTTTACGCGTATAAGTAGTTATCTAGTATTTTCGCCGTTTTTAAGCAAATTCTATGTCATGATTCATCAGTTTGATATTTTTTTTCCTCTGGTTGTTTTTACAATACGTATTTTTATGGGATTTGCTTTCAAAATTTAGCGCAGTGTCTGAACGATGGACCGCTGAGTTGCGTGTTGCGGGCTCGATTCCCGCTCGGAACAAATATTTGTACGACCTACAGGTAGTTGTTTCGGGTCTGACTGTTTGTGTATGTGAGTGTATATGTTTTTGAACGCACCCACGATACAGGAGAAATTTCTTGAGTGAAGCAACGTTTTAATAAAAATGACAGCTACATTCCGTTAACCGTCATTTTACTAGTAATTTTAAAATCCACCTCCTGGATGTGTATAAATAAAAACAATCACTTCAACAATTACGTCTAGTATCGTATCGAGCAAAAAACAAAACCTGCAGATCAATCTTTGCACCTGTTATTATTTTAGTCACGAGCTCGTCAGGTAAAACTAATAGGTACTAGCTTTTGCCCACGGCTTTGCTCGCGTTAAATTCGGGGTAACACAGTTCCCCTTTCCTGATTTACAGGTACCTGTAGTGTTTGCCCTTGCGCCTTATTTATTGTAATAGCAATGCTAAGTTTTCTTTCCTTTTTCTCCCTCATTTATCAATCTTTTTTTAATAAAAAAGCTAGCCTATGTCCGTCTCCAGGGTCCCAACTATATCTGTACTAAAATTCATCACAATCGGTATAGCAATTTAGGCGTAAAGACGTAACAAACAAACAAAGCCACTTTCGCTTTTATAACATGAGTAAGGATCACTGGTTGAGTAACAAACGGCAAGCCGGAATGAACCATAGCAGTTTAAAATTCAGCTGTCACAAACACAGACGAATCAGTCATCGTGTATTTTAATCCTCTTTCTGCACTAGTGCATAAAATTATTTGACAGATCGTGACGCTGTCAACGAGAAATTAATATCCTAGCTAAAAGCTTTTTGGCACTCTATGACGGTCTAGAATGTTTGTAAAACATAAAATGTCATAACATTATGCCTACCCACAAGGGATTGGACAGGGAAATGTGACAGCTACATTCTAGTACAATGCTAATTGCTAGTTTAGAGGTATGAAGAACAGGGTGTAAAGTCTCCATCCTCTATGGAAAAGGGAGGATCCTCCGACCAGACGGGTGTCGTGTCTGGTGGGCCACTGCCCGACAGTTACATTTCGGGTGTTCGTATATATGCTAACTTCGCGTACAACTTTGCTTGCGCGATGTAGGAATCTAGTCGTTAGTTCTTCAGTGGCTGGATAGATGGCACTGTAGTACTTTTTGCCACTTGCTTCTTTGTGTCGCTACATCACTCCCCCCCGATGGGTGTAAAAGTTAACGAAGTCACGCCAGTTTTTCTCCCCGACATTGTGTTTTTACCCGACTGCGCGTCGCAAAGGAGGGTAATGTGTTTACCAGTCTATGTATGTATGTATGTTTGTTCCTTTGCAGCACTATACAGACTAAACGTCTGGGCCAATTTATGGGACTCATACGTCAATCGATTCCTCCTTACAGTACTTGTTTTTCTTTTCAGTTTTATTTTTATTAGGTGTGTAGTTTGGTTCACTTTTTATGCAGTCAGGTTTTTTTTAAACGTTCCGTTCTTCATAAGGAAAAACTGAAACCTAAATAGGATCAATTTTGTTGTCTATCTATGTCACTAGCAGGATTCAGCAGAATACCAGCGTCAGGTTATCCACCTGGCATTATGCTGAGCTGGACTCCTTTTTGGTGCAATTTTGAGACACACACCGCCCATTAGTGGGCGACCTCAGTAAATTTATGTGATGTGTCTAAATGCCTATGGGTCGATTTAACTCAGTCTACCTTACTTTTTTTTTTTTAACGTGTTCCATTTTTTTTTGTGTGATGTTTTTTTTTATTTTAATTCTTGTATTGTGTCTTTTATTGCATCAAATAAATGATTTATAGCTATCTATCTATCTATCAAGACCTTTTGTAATGAATTAAAACAAACTCACTTCTTTATGAAAATTTAATAGTATATTGGAATGAGTTATGGAGGTCAGATAGGCAGTCGCTCCATGTAAAATGCTGGTATTCAGCTGCATACGGTTAGGCTTGAAACCGACCCCAACATAGTTGGGAAAAGGCTAGGCAGATAATAATGATGTTAGAACGATGTAGAAAGCCGTGCATTATTAGCGCCCTAAGTTAACATTACCCAACTCAGTACCCACGTCATTACAATTTGTTATTCTAATCCTTACTAATATTATAAAAGCGAAAGTGAGTTTGTTTGTTTGTTACCTCTGAACGCTTAATGGCTAAATCGATTTTGATGAATTTTATGGTACATAGATAGTTGGGAACCAGGGGACAGACATAGGCTATTTTTTTCAAAAAAAGTGAGATGTGAGGGAAAAAGAGGGAAGAAACGGGAAAACTTAGCGTTGCTATTACAAATCAATAAGGTGCATGGGCAAAAACTGCCGGTCATTAAAGGGGAACTGTGTTACCCCGAATTTAACGCGAGCGAAGCCGCGGACTAAAACAAGTCTATCTAATAAGTTAATCGGTACACAAGAATACTTTTAATATTCATGATTCCAATTACCATAGTAATTACTTGAGAATATTCCTTTAGATAGTGTTGTGCCGCGATCCAGGAAATCACGGGACAGGCCGGGATTAACGATGATATCATCCCGGGAAATAGCTTGTATCTTGATACAACATTGCGTATTGTTGAGATTAAGTGAGTTTAGTTAAGTATGTAAGTTAATTTATATTAGACGATAATGTTTAACTTTGAAATTAATTGTAATATAGAAGTTAGGGGAAGTTTAAGTAATTATGTTTTGTGTTCGTAATTAATTGACAGTATTAGCGGCGGGATACGGATATGGGAGTTTGTGTATGATGTAATTAATTTTGTGGTTTTAAGATGAGGCAAAAGATTGTTTGTTTCGTTGACTTTTTTGCCACTGTTCTAGAAATTTTCGAATGCCAAAAATAAAAGGATGAAGCTACAGTCCTATTTACAAGACATAATGAATTGTGAAAGTACCGTAGTTGCCTATTCCAAAACGTAGATATCTGTGGATAACAATGGACAAGAAACTCCATGGACACTCTTTTTAATCAGAGTATTTTAACAAGGTCCTGTCTAGGGTGAAAGTAAAAAACAATAATTTAAAAATGAAGTAATTAAAATAAACCGCGGCAGCATTCCGAGATCCTTACTAATATTATAAAAGCGAAAGTATGTAAGTTTGTTTGTTTGATACGTCTTTCACGCCTAAATGGCTACACCAATTTTAATGAATTTTGGTACAGAGATAGTTGGGACCTTGGAAACGAATATAGGCAATTGTTTTAGTAGTGAGAAATGAGAGAGAAAGAGATAAGAAAAGGGGAAACTTAGCTCTGCTATTACAATAAATAAGGCGCAAGGGCAAAAACTCCAGGTAGCAGGTACCTGCAAATCAGGAAAGGGGATCTCTGTTACCCCGAATTTAACGCGAGTGAAGTCGCGGGCAAAAGCTAGTAGGTAGTAATTCCTAAACCGTAAATAAACAAGAATTCCCGGGAAATTGTAACATCACTAATATTAAAATTATTCAAAAATCCGGATTTGAAAATGTAAACATTATTTTCTTATACAATTATTGGTTTAAATAATTTAATACAATATTATTCTTTAAGCTTATGTTCCTAGTAATAATAATTAATTATAGTGACATACATGTTTCCATTAATTTAAAAACTGTTTTAATATTTCTCATCATTAGTCTCAAAATCATATAAGCAATGTCAAATTAAAAAGGAATGGTCTTTTTTTCATATCCCTCTCTGGGCGGAGTGGAGGAGGGGGAGTGTCAGATTTTTACTGACTAAAACCTATCCATGTTCCTTCTTTGGCCGTTTCTGTTCCGGGGCCGCAATATATCTTTCAAACAACCTACAAGCCGGCAGGCAACGTATTAATGAACTTTCAGCTTTAAATTATTATCTGAAACTACGGAAACATTTGGGTATACAGGTTCAAATCTCACTTGGTCGTAGTTGGTTTAGTGAAAAAACAGAACCCTTACAGGAAGACTTTGTTGTCCGTCTGCCTGTGTGTCTGTCAACATCTACTATTTATCTCGGGAACACGTTGAGTCGAAATTAAAACCATATTTAAATCTGTTATCCCTTGGAGTTGTCAAAATTATATCTCTCAATCTTGGCAGTCAAAAGTTACTACCAAATCTTTTGACTGCCAAGATTTAGAGATATAATTTCTCTATAAATCTTGACAGTCAAAAGATTTGGTCGTCTCTATTAAAGCCTAATTTCACAAAAAAAAACTAAAAGAAAAAAAAATATTAACCTAATATTAACATTAGGCTAAGCTACTTTACTACTAACAAAATATGGATTTATCCAAAATAACTTATTTGAATTTATATCGCAAATTTGTACGGGACCTCGGTGATAAATAAATGATAAATTTTGGATCCACGATTTTGATTATACATATTTGAGTTCAGTGTCTAAAAGAGAATGACAAAACATCAGATCCCAAAACTTTGAGTTCATCCAACAACAAGCATGATTGAATTTTAAGTTATTTACCGTCATCCGAATAATTCCTGAGACGCAATCAAAATCAGAATTGAATTTTGAATCGAATGTTGCTTAAGGTAACCAGAACGATAATTTTTTTTTTCTTAAACAAAGTAACTGCAATGTTGTATTACACGACAAATGCTTGCACTGACTAAACAGGTCCACTAAATTTGTGTGGTGCTTTCTTAAAAATGCCGTTTCAAAACCTAATCTGCATAGTCCTCATGTGACCAAGATTTTTGTCTGGACCTTATAAGAGACTATGACCTCTGAGTATGTTTTGACTGATTCTTCTCAAAGTAGTCGGGTACGAAACACCGGCCTCATCTAGTTTTTTTTAAAAAAGACGCGTAAAAGTGTTTGTGAAAACCTTGCAAAATAAACATCATTAACTCGTCTATCATTTACTGAGAAATTGCTAATGGAAAAACCTACTTTTCAACCAAGAACTCCGTGCTCAGGAGCCGCGCTTGCGACCGCGCGACCATTGGAACAGTTTTTTAATACTAAGCATTTGAAATGCACGATTAAACGCAATCCATTATAGTTAAGATATTCTAAAGCTAAGTCTAGATTTCCCTCGACGATAGAATGCTATGCATATCGTGGGCTGCATGTTATTAAGTCCCTACATACGCTAGAAGCTGCAAGAGTTACTTACATAATTTAACGACATGGTTAACGCAGTGGCTAAGCGTCTCAATGTGGTGCTACATGTCGCGAGTTCGATCCTGCACGGAACAAATATTTATATGACATACATATTGTTGTTCCGGGTCTCGCTGTTTCTGTATATGAGTTCAAATATTTGTAAACGCACTCATGCTGAGTGGTGACCGATCTGTCGCAGTCACGACGTGCAAGCTATTTTTATTTTCTCCCATACCTATATGTATTTGTAAATGTTTGTGAAACTTTGCATGTTGAATGTTTATTTTATTTTTCTTTGTTATTTTGTTGCTCGTCGTAATTTGCGACTAATTAATGTTTTTTCTTTCTTTATTTCTTCACTCTTGATAACAGAGAAGTCAATAGTGTGGGGCAACGTAAAAAACTGGCCAAGATTGAATCAGATTCGCGTACAAACTTGTGACATAAACGGCCATATCTCTTGACTGCGTAGACTTAGCGGGTTTATTTTTTCACAACACAAAAAAGACCACATAACTGAGTAAACGGTTTAATAAATGGTAATCCTTACTTAATATTATAAAAGCGAAAGTGAGTTTGTTTGTTTGTTTGTTACCTCTTCACGCTTTAATGGCTAAACCGATTGTGATGAATTTTGGTACATAGATAGTTGGGAACCAGGAGACGGACAAAGGCTAATTTTTATTTTAAAAAAATGGGATGTGAGGGAGAAAGAGGGAAGAAAAGGGAAAACTTAGCGTTGCTATTACAAATCAATAAGGCGCAAGGGAAACTGTGTTACCCCAAATTTAACGCGGGCGAAGCCGCGGGCGAAAGCTAGTTTTAACTATATACTACCGCGTGTTCGCGAGATAAAGGGTCTTGACAGACAGACCGACGGACAACAAAATGAATAAGGGTTTCTTTTTTTTCTTTTGAGGTACAGAACCCTAAAAAAATACATTGGTGTAGCATTTGACGGCACAGTTGGCGCAGTAGCTGAGCGATTGACTGCTGCGCTGCGTGTGGTGGGTTCGATTCTCGCATATTTGTATGACCTGCAGATAGTTTTATCGGCTCTGGCTGTTTGTGTATGTGAGTTTAAATGTTTGTAAACGCACCCCTGATATAGGAAAAAATCCTAGAGTGGGGCAAAGTGTTTTAAAAAATATATGTATAGCAACTGGTTCTAGATAACCCGTTCAATCCATTCTAATATAGGTACATCATAACTGTCCTGTCCTTATACTAATTTATTAAGGCTCAGCGCAGTGTACGCAAGCTCAGTTCAGCATCACCTTCTTTCTAGTCATACCAACGTTTAAACAATCCTTCCATCATTTCCTTGACAACTCCCAAACTCTTTCTTTTTTTAAGTCGGTTAAAAGTGCCCTGTAATGTAAAACTACTAAAAGACTTATACTTCTGCAGCTCCCATTTTATATTTCAATAACTTCCAGCCCCGACTTCGTCCACGTGGCATTGTTACTTTGGGCTAACGATAACTTTAACCCGAGTAATGATCGAAAAAAAAACTTTCTCTCCCCTTTTCTTCCCTCTTTCTCCAGCTTATCTCACTTTTTTTTGGAATTAGCTTATGTCCGTCTCCACGGTCCCAACTATTTTTATATCAAAATCGGTTTAGCCATTTAAGCGTGAAGACGTAATAAACAAACTCAGTTCGCTTTCATAATATTAAAGTAAAAAGAAAGGATTAGCATAGTCTGGTTATTACCAATTTGTTAAAAGGCATTAAAAATATTGTAGGCAGTATAATCATGAACTATTTTAGACATAAACGACGAATCAATAAATCTATAATAGACAACTAAAAAGTAATTAATCAACGCCCATTCCACATTTTGTTTTAGTCAATTGATTAATTGATATACTAAAGCTATAAATTCATCGATATGGTAATTTATTAGGGAATGCTAAAACCGGAGTAATTTTCTTTGCAGTATGATGTACAGTCAATACCGACAATAAGTATCATGGTCGTCGGATAAAATCGAAATTAAAAAAAAAATTACTTGTGATGTGTCAAGGGACACCCGGATGGAACGAAGTTATTATTTACTATGTACAAAAAACCTGTACATATGCACTTAACAATAATAATCGTCGCGACACCACACTGTGCAATGCGAAATGGAAAGACGAAACTAAAATAACTTGGTTGCTTTCTATAAGTGAGAGTGACGGACAAAGAAACATGCACGCGTGCGCACGCCGCACGGTTTACAGCTATAGCAAAAAGTGACGTTACAGCTTTTGGTGTTACGCAAAAAGTGTCGTTACAAATTTAGTTCTTAAGCAAAAAGTGTCGTTACAAATTTTGTCTTAAGCAAAAAGTGTCGTTACAACTTTTGGTCTTATTTTTTCCCGTCTAGCCTGTCGTAGGAAGGAACTTCGTTCCGAAAACAACTATATCAAACGAGCCTCGTCAGTTATATCTTTTATTGACCGTCTCCCCTCGACCTTTAAATATTGTTAGTTAATAGACTGATCATTTTGTAAGCGCCAAAGTCTTTAAACTTATTTGATAGTTGACTTTGGGTCGCAGTTACAACAGTTATTTTTTTTTTAAATTGTAATAAATTTATTCATCATATTATAATTAAATCAATTACCAAATATAATACAACCTATAAATATACACAAACTAATAATAAAAATATATACATACAAGTAAAAAATGGAAAATTACAGGGCGTCAAAAAGTTCGTCCGTACCGCCGTCAACAGGTAAAGTGCCCAGATGGCTGGCAGCATTACCGCGTTGGATGGCAATGCTTATTTTGCTTAGTTACAACTTTTGAATTTTATCCTTTTCTCTTCGGGTAGCTATTCACCTTTTAGTCATAACTTAACAAAGTCAAATACCTCGACCAAGTGCGTGAATTCCGTACAAACTCGTTACTTAAACGGCCATATCCTTTGACTGCGACAAGTTAGAGAATTGTTTTTTTCACAGCTCCAAAAAACTACAGATTTTTAGTATATAGTTTTAATTTCAACTTGATACCTCCATGCGTTCTAGAGATACAGGGTCTTGACAGACAGATAAACAAACAAATTGATCGTATAAGATGATTCCATTTTTGCCTTTTGAGGAACTCTAAAAATAGCTGTTTCTTACAAAACTGCCGTGTAGGTATAGGCTGAATGTTTTTATGTGGGACTAGCTGTTCCACGCGGTTTCACCCACGCTGCTCAGAACCTGTTGGTCGTAGCGTGATGTTATATAGCCTATAGCCTTCCTCAAGAAATGGACTATCTAACACTAAAAGAATTTTCCAATTCCAACCAGTAGTCCCTGAGATTAGCGCGTTCAAACAAACAAACAAACTCTTCAGCTTTATAATATTAAGTATAGATTATAATATTAAGTATAGATTTGGTGCCCCTTTCACCCTAAATGTATACAACATTATTTTTAGTTTATGCAAAAGCCGAAACACAGGCGGCGCGCCGCGCGATTTGCGTTTGATAATAATAATATCTCAGTTTGTATTGTAAATAATTAACTGGTGATAACATTTTCTTTTTATAAACTTTTTAAAATATTTTTGGGAAAAAATATAACATGGTGTAAAAATGATTGAAATCGATTCAGTTACTTACTTATTCTAAAAAAAAAACTAAGCATATTCAGGTTTATACACTTGGGTAGGTCAATGACACCATTGAAAAGTAATTTACATCTGCTAATCAAACACTGGCTATTGCCCACGGCATCGCTTGCGTTAAATTCGGAGTAACACAGTTTCCCTTTCCTGAAATGCAGGTACCTGCTACCTGTAGTTTTTGCCCTTGCACCTTATTTATTGTAATAGCAAAACTAAGTTTTCCCCTTTTTTCCTCTTTCTCAGTCATATCTCACTTTTTTTCTAATTCGTCTCCAGGGTCCCAACTTGAGATACCGCGGCCTCGGAACGTAAAGGGTAACAGAAGGAACATGGGTGGGTTTGAGTCAGTACAAGTCTGACATGCCCGGGGGGGCATGTCAGACTTCCCCCGCTCCGCCCAGAGCGGGGGAAGTCATTGGATGATTTCCCACCCGAAAAAAAAAAATCGGTTTAGCCATTTAGGCGTGAAGACGTAACAAACAAACTCACTTTCGCTTTAATAATATTAGTAAGGATGAATGGACCATCTCAAGAATTCACCCAAAAACTTCAAAGTTATCGTAAACCTGAACAAACAGTCAAGATTGCCGTTAAATTAATTACGTGAACAAAGTTAACGTCCTGTCGTCACGTTAAACGTTAATTTTGTTTCAATAATATTCATATTAATGAGGAAGTAACTTCACATTCATTTTGTAATTTGTACACACGGCGACAGATCAACCTATACAAAACCAGTTTATGCGGATCTCTCATTGTACTTGAAATTTATGGTGTACGATCCGTTGTTGAGAGACCAGCATAAACTGGTTTTGTATAGGTTGATCTGTCGCCGTGTGTACCTATTTCTTTTGCGGGAAAATGATTCGTTAATTTTCAGGAATGATAATTTATATCGGTTTGTTATTTCGCCATGAGCTACCTGGCTACAGGAATTGATTAATCTGTCTACAAGGTTAATTTTGAAGGAAAACAGAACAGGTTAAAGTGTCTAAATTGACGGGCCTGTTGGTTTAGTAGTTAGTGGCCCTGACTGCTGAGCCTGAGGTCGTGGGTTCAATTCCCACCCAGGACAAACTTTGTGTGATGAGCATGATTGTTTGTTCTGTGTCTGGGTGTGATTTATCTATAATATGTATGTATTTATAAATTATATAAGTATGTATATCAGTTGTCTGGTTACCATTAGCTTGGGATCAAATAGCCGTGTGTGAGTTGTCTCAAGATATTTATTTATTTATAATTCGTACCTATTTCTTTTGCGGGAAAATGATTCGTTAATTTTCAGTAATGATAATTTATATCGGTTTAAACATCTGGTGTTAAAGGAATTGATTAATCTGTCTACAAGGTTAATTTTGAAGGAAAACATAACAGATATTAAGTGTCTAAAATGCTTGGAAATATCTGAAAAGATACAATTTCAGACAAAAGTTTTTTAATAAAGAAATTAAAGAACTTTTGTCCATAGTACCATAGTTTTGTATCTGTGTGTTTTTGTAACCCTGATATGTTCCTTCTATTGCCCTTTACGTTAAGGGCAATAGAAGGAACATGTGAGGGTTTTAGTCAGAACAAGTCCTACACTCCCCCCGCTCCACCCAATACGGGGGAAGTTATTTGATGGTTTTTCATCCGAAAAAAACGGCTCTACGCTTTCTCTCTGCATCCTTTGGTCGATTGATCGACTTTGAAGCCCCGAAATAGCAGTTGTTTCATAGTTTACTTCTTAGTCTTACATTTGTGGATTTCCAGAGATTAAAAAAAAGTTCAACATTGGCCAAACTTCGCCTTAAATAAATGTCTTAAATCCTTACTGATATTATAAAAACGAAAGTAAGTTTGTTTTGAGGTTTTGATGAATTTTGGTACAAAGATAGTTTGAACCCTGGAGACGGACATAGGCAATTTTTTTTAAAGTGAGAAAAAGCTAAGAAAAAGATTTATATTTTTCGATCGTCACGAGGGTTAAAGTTAGCGTTAGCCCAAAGTAACTATGCCACACGGGCTTCATAATGTTCACATTCCTGTATTCGATAATTTTCCGCTACCTCATTTCTTAAGTCAAGAAACAGAATGAAAATATTTGACCTCATCTATGTATTTACTGTTCTTGTTAACTGTTCTCATATTAGATTGGCTTGCGATTCATCTTATAACCAATTTATTGCTCTTTTGGGTTGAGCCTATCTCAGAGTATAATCTTATTTATTGACTCACATTGTTTCTACCTTCGTATGAAGAAAAGGATTATTTACACAATAAATATATCTGAATTCTGCTGCATGAAATTAAATAATTATTTCCTCATCCTATTAATGAATTTCTATTTTTAAAGGGTCACTGCATCGTGCTTGGGTTGTGGGTTGTTCGAAAGAGATATCGTGGCCCCAGATCATAAAAGGCAAAGGAACATGGGTGGGTTTTCCCGCTCCACCCAGAGACGGGGAAGTTATTTGATGACCTTCCAAATCCTTACTGATATTATAAAAGTGAAAGTGAGTTTGTTAGCTTGTTCGTTACGTTTTCACGCCAATGGCTTAACCGATTTTGATGATTTTTGGTACAGAGATAGTTGGCATCCTAGAGACGGACATAGGCTATCATAGACTAGACATAGGTCTATTTAAAAAAAAAGAGTGAATAATGAGGGAAGAAAAGGGAAAACTTAGCTTTGCTATATTACAATAAATAAGGCGCAAGAGCAAAAACTACAGGTAGCCGGTACCTGCATTTCAGGGAAGGGGAACTGTGTTACCCCGAATTTAACGCGAGCGAAGCCGTGGGCAAACGTCAGCTTAAAATAAAATAAAAGAGTCAGGGTTTGTGTTGTGTTTTGTTTTGTGTATGACATTGTGTTGTGTTTTGTGTTTTATGTGTAGTGTCAACAGGCTGTGTTGAGAGCGCAGTCGTGTTCCACACGCACCTTAAAGAGATGTCAGCAAAGCAGGTGGCCTCGCCAGGGCTGAATGACTATCGGGTTTGCGGGTTGTTAGTTGTAAATATGCAGTCATATTTCATCCATACTACACCATATTGTTTTTTTAATACATCAAAATCAAACCTTTTTGTATATATATTTTTTTAATTTTGTTTTATAAACCAAGTGCTGGAAAATATTTTTTTAAATGCATTAATAATAATTATATGAAAAAGTTTCTAGCAAACATTTATTTTCTCTATTCCGTCATATCGTCGCGTCGGCGTCGGTTACAATAACAAATACTTCGTTTAGCTCAATACACAAACAAAATTATAAAGAAACTCATTCACAAATATTTACATTAGAAAGCGAAGATTTTTTTAGTCAAGCCCTTCTGACTGAACAAGCATTTTCCTTTCATTCATTTGGAAGATATTTGTAAATGTTTTTATTGTAGAGCCTTTTTGCTGTGATATCGTATTTTTGTTAGTTTACTTAAGATATATTAACGCTATTGTATACTGTTACTGGTTTAATATATTAAATAAATATGTCCCTATTTACTGAATAAGCTTATAATGCTTGTTTTTGGGTTAAGAGTAAGAAGTAAATAAAATAAATAAATAATTTATTTTGGACTACAATTTTTTTTAAGCCCACCAATCTGTGTGTAACAGACTGTTGTGTACATTGGTTTACATGAAATATATTCTTATATTGACAGCAAGGTTGGCGCAGTGGTTGAGCTATCAACTTTTGCGCTGGGTGTTGCAGATTCGATCACCGCACGGAACAAATATTTATAAGACCTATAGGTAGCTGTTTAGGGTCTGGTTGTTTGTGTATGTGAGATTAAATGTTTGTAAACACACGCACTATAAAAGGGAAATTCCTAGTGTGGGTCAACGTTAAAAAAAAGAAAAACTGTTGAATAAAAAATATAATTAAAATAGAATGGAATAGTTATTTATTTCGCCAAAAACAACAACATAAACACATTTGCACAAGTTGCCGAACTAGGACAGATCCTGTATCCCGACAACCAGCGCCGAAATACAGGATGAGGATTTTAAATTGTTGTAGTACATTTGTTGCAGTGATCAAATTCATTTTTGTCTACATACATTTTATTTCTTCACTAGCTGTTCCACGCGGTTTCACCCGCGCTGCTCAGCACCTGTTGGTCGTAGCGTGATGTTATATAGCCTATAGCCTTCCTCAAAAAATGGACTATCCAACACTAAAAGAATTTTGCAATTCCAACCAGTAGTCCCTGAGATTAGCGCGTTCAAACAAACAAACAAAAAAAATTCAGCTTTATAATATTAGTATAGATAACACCTCAACCAGAACAACTCCACAAACCTCTTAATTATAGTTATAACCGAACATATAACGTTCCAAACACATAATAACACCGCATATAGACTCGACAGCGCCCACTTTACGACCTCTGCTTATGTACACGGCCGTAAACAGCGTGATGTTATGAGCAATAAACGTTTTGAGTGAAGCGCATAGCTAGGAAACATATTCGAATTAGATCACAGTAAAACGCGTTTAACTCGTGTAGAGATTGGCTTACACGGTTGAGATTCCTCGAGTGAATTTTGGAATTGAGGACGCCATCTTTTTTTACTCGACTGCTCGAAAAGGAGGTTTATGCCTTTTAGGTGTACATATGTTTGCCGTGTCAAGTAGTCAGTGGCACGTATGTCTGACTACCAATCTTACCAAGGAATATTGTATTACCCAATTGTTAACAGAGTTGTAGATATCAGAAAGGCAATTACCCCATGAAAATAAATAAATAAATATCTTGAGACAACTCACACACGGCTATCTGATCCCAAGCTAAGCAGAGCTTGTGTTATGATAATCAGACAACTGATATACATAGTTATATAATTTATAAAAACATACATATTATAGATAAAACACACCCAGACACAGAACAAACAATCATGCTCATCACACAAAGTTTGTCCTGGGTGGGAATCGAACCCACGACCTCCGGCTCAGCAGTCAGGGCCACTAACCACTAGACCAACAGGCCTGTCAGATATGTCTTACCTTACGTGAGAGAGATACTGTTTAAGTCAAAATTATAAAAATTGAAATGGCCGATTTACGGCGCCATATTTTATTCATGTCTTGTAACATTTTCGTCTAGGCCTGTCGATTGGAGTATCAACTCCATTGCCTTCAACTGGGCACTTATACGAAATTCATGGGTGCGAAAATGTGATGGAAAACCCTAACATCTTATGCTTTCTAATTGGAATCACCGAATAACTTCCCCCGCGCTGGGCGGAGCTGGATATAGTGTCAGAGTTTTACTGACTATAACCTATCCATGTTTTTTCTCTTGCTCCTTATATTCCGGGTTCGCGATATTTATTTCGAACAACACGCAGTCCCGGCAGGCAGCGACCCTGGCAGGCCCCGCTGCTTTGCTGACATCTCATTGAGGCGCGCGTGGAACACGATCGCGTCGTTGACGTGGCGTTTCATGCCCATGAAATATTATATTCTACTAGCTGTGCCCAGCGGTTTCACCCGCTGCTCACTTAGGGGTATGAAAAATAGATGTTGGCCGATTCTCAGACCTACCCGATATGTACACAAAATTTCGTTTAAATCGGTCCAGCCGTTTCGGAGGAGTATGGCAACGAAAACTGTGACACGAGAATTTTATATATTAGATATTATGGATGATATACGAAAGTCAAGTAAAAAAACTTTGCTTTTTTCCTCAAAATTGTCTTATTTATCACTTTACGTCAATTAATCAAAGTGTATCATGGCGAAAAACCGTTTGATAGTATCAGACTCTAGAGATTTCCTCCAATATAAGTTGTGAAATTAAACATTGTGTAGGTTTTAGGTTATCCCTTTTATGTTTGGTTGTCAAATGGGTAGACGATTTAATGAAATTTCTGATAACTAGGAATCTGTTCTAGGGCCCGAGGGGTTGTTCAAAAGGCTAAGGTCGAAAGTAAATGTTTGCTTGTTAATATTGCTTTTAGGAACTTTCTCGTACCTAAGGTTTGTGATGCTGTGTGCGATTCTCTCTATTATTGGGAATTTTTCAGAAGCAGACAGTAGTTTGGATTTGCGTAGCTCTGTGTAAGCTGATAACTGGATCGTGCACCCTGATCGTTCCTCTATGCTGTTGGATTGGTGAACCATCAGATTATAAGATGAACAAGACTGAGTACGTATATGTCTGCGCACACACTGGTGTTAGGTATATACTATATTATTACGTATTACTGTATTATTATATTATTGCGTATTATTACGTATTATTGTGTATTACTTGAGACTCATGGTCTCAAGTAATGCTGTAGTCTCAGTTAAGATTAAAAACCGTTACAAAATTTTGTATATTAGTGTATCCGAACTTTTGTTCAAGTTGTTCAGTCTCAGGTCAAATTGAAAGTAGATTTGTAATTTATGGTCGTGATGGCCCAGAGGTTAAGTGTCTTGCCTCTTATGCATGAGACTGTGAGTTCAAATCCGAGCAAGTACTACCAATGCACACACGACGGCAGGTCAACCTATACTAAACTATAATAACCTGATCTCTCAGTAGTTTCTTTAACTTAAGCATTTTATGTTATTCGTTATCATTTTTAGATTGTAGTTTATGACTTATGTATATTTATGTTAGTAACAGCTTTTGCCCGCGGCATCGCTCGTGTAAAATTCGGTATAACACAGTACCAGCTACCTGCAGTTTTCCCCCTTGCGCCTTATTGATTTGTAATAGCAACGCTAAGTTTTCCCTTTTCTTCTTATCATAATCTACTTTAAAAAAAATAGCCTATGTCCGTCTCCTGTATTTCCTGTGTTTCCAAATATCTCTGTACCAAAATTCATCAAAATCAGTTTAGCCACTAAAGCGTGAAGAGGTAACAAACAAACTCACTTTAAATGACCTTAAAAATAGGCTTCTAGAGTTCAATTTAGATTATAAAGCTCCTTTTTTCCAGAAAATTTAATCCAGAATCCTCTCACGTTCGAACCTATCCTATCGTACAATAGCAGAGAGAGGGATCAAAATTTCGACCCAAACACTATTGTCAACTCTTCAATAGGTACCATTAATCATTTGTTGGTAGATAACCCTTTACTCTAGACATTTTTCAGTCTGATAAGCACAGTTGAAAATGGATGTGATAAAAGTTTAAGGTTTTATTTTTAAAAGCAAGGATTTTCTAAATGTCTGGTGTAGTAAAATATGGGAAAATGTGTTTACTTGTATGTTATCTCTTTTTCTTTCGTAATATGCATTAAAAAATCTAAATTCTTATTGAAGCACAATAGGGTAGTTGACACCACCAATCAATTGATATACTTTTTAAGAGCTGTCAAAATGCGCTTTCACCATAGATTTTGTATGAGACTCGCAACCGATGACGTCACTAGTTGTCAAGTCAATGATGCAACTATTTATTGATTTAAAAGCAGCTAAAATCGAATTTTAAAGTTATTTTGAAAGGAATGGAGTTCTCAGGTCTAAAACAAGGTGTTCTTTCAGAAAAACTGTGCTTTTAAATTATTGGCTAATGGTGTCAACTACCCAATTTTATTCATCTTGGCCCTGCACTGTCAGTTTTGACTGGTCATGTGTCAGTTCCCACGCCTATATATTTTGTTTTTATTTTTTAACATTTCCTTTAAACACATTTTAACGGGTATTTCTTGCTATATTGTTCTAACATAATTGAGATGGTACTCAACAGGAATAATGTTACCAAGGTTTTGTGTATTCAGATTTAATAGAGTATATTCCCTGAAGTTTCTGGCCTATTCTTCTCCATAGAGATCTACGCTTTTGAATCGGCTACTAGTACTTTCACAGTTATTATGTCTTGTGACTGGGACTGTAGCTTCATTTTTATAGTTTGACATTTCCTCCTTCTCCAGCCAGAGCGAGGGAAATTATTTGAAGATTTTCCATCCTCATAAAAAGTACCTATAAAGGTAAAATCTACGATAACGTGGACCGATAAATATAATAAATAAATAAATATAAATATCTTGGGACAACTCACACACGGCTATCTGATCCCAAGCTAAGCAGAGCTTGTGTTATGGTAACCAGACAACTGATATACATACTTATATAATTTATAAATACATACATATTATAGATAAAACACACCCAGACACAGAACAAACAATCATGCTCATCACACAAAGTTTGTCCTGGGTGGGAACCGAACCCACGACCTCCGGCTTAGCAGTCAGGGCCACTAACCACTAGACCAACAGGCCTGTCAAATAAAGAAAACGAATAATATGTGTTTTTGTAGAAAAACAATGCATTATCTCATGTATACGAAGCTTTATCCTAACTGCAGACATGAAACTATATAAGACACATAACCACTCCAATACCCGCCGTCACATCATAACAAATTTAATATGCCATACTTTTACTACATAAAACTTCTCATAGGGTATTCGTGAATGACTACGTTTTGATTATGCAACAAACTGGATTAATGAAATTCGATTTTTTTTGTCACGGGTCGAAATTAAAAATATCAAAGCACTAGCTTTTGCCCGCGGCTTCGCCCGCGTCAAATTTGGGGTAACACAGTTCCCCTTGCGCCTTATTGATTTGAAATAGCAACGCTAAGTTTTCCCTTTTCTTCCCTCTTTCTCCCTCACATCCCTCTTTTTTTAAATAAAAATAGCCTATGTCCGTCTCCTGGTTCCCAACTAGCTATGTACCAAAATTCATCACAATCGGTTTAGCCATTAAAGCGTGAAGAGGTAACAAACAAACAAATAAATAAACAAACTCACTTTCGCTTTTATAATATTATATGTATATTATAATATTATATTATAATATTATATAAATATATATATATAGTAAGGAAAGGATTTATTTCAATTAGATCATTAGAGGCACTTTTGAATGTCAAAAAAACAAAATGTTAAAGCTACAGTCCCGGCCACAACACATAATAACTTGTGAAAGTACTGTAGTTGTCCATTCCAAAGCGTTTATCTCTGTGGATAAGAATGGGCAAGAAACTCCATGAACACTCATTATATTATTATTGTATTTTTTATCAGTCATGTTGAGATTATACAAATATGTGAAAGCGATGTAGAAATACGTGAACAGTAAGAGCCTCCAGAGTAAATCTAAATCTAAACTAATATTACAAATGCGAAAGTAACTCTGTCTGTCTGTCTCTTCTTCACGCCTAAACCACTGAACCGATTTTAATGAAATTTGGTACAGATATGGTCTGGGAGCTGAGAAAGGACATAATATAGTTTTCATCCCGAAAGTCCCCCGGGAACGGGAACTAATAATCCACACGTACGAAGTCGCGGGCAAAAGCTAGTAAATAATAAAAAGCTAAATTCAATTAAAAATCTAAATAAATTAAAATGAACCGTGGCAGCTAAAAGTCTCAACTGACAGCGCCCGTTCACGAACATGACGTATGGATCAGCCCCATTCCGCTCATTTGAAGGGAACTAAATGACAATGTGTCAGGTCATTTAAGTGAGCATTCTGTCAACCACCAGGTCGTCGTCAAGTCAATATTGTATGTAATACTCACACACGGGTTTCAGTTATAAAAAAACTAGGAAATTGAGTCTTACTCGTCCGCAACCCGCTTGAGAAAGGTAGGACTCGCTTGCTTAAAACAGTCAGTCTACCTTGTTCATAAACAGTGTGCAGTAGCAGTTCCTTATCTCATTTTGCCGTCACCCAGTACCATACTTAGTAGTTTTAAGATATCATGTCATGCTTGGTAGTTTTAAGATGTTTCGTTCAATTTGTATGTTGTGTGGCCATTTAAATAACATTATAATCATAATATTGCCGCATTATTTCTTATCCGCTGACGCCGCCACCATTATTTACTTAAAACCAACTCGTTGCACGTGCTCTGAAACCTCTAAAAATAAAAATGGCTGTTAATTTAACGAATTAATTAATTTAATGTATAACGTTCTATGTACGGTTCGACGCTTTAGCTTCGAACAGTTATCCAAAATTAATCCGTAGCCGGGTCAATGTTAGCTACAGCTGCGTTTATGACGATGTCCGGGCACGGTGCAGTCTGCCCGGCCATAAGGCGTCTCAGTACTCTGCGGCACCAAACTGTAGTCTGCGCAACTGCTGGAAAGCCTACCGAGCACAAACTTGGCGGGAAGGCTTGCAGGGTCCTGCCGGGGTTGCGGGTTGTTCGAAAGAGTTACCGCCCCGGAACGTAAACGGAAATAGAAGGAACATGGGTGGGTTTTAGTCAGTACAAGACTGACAGTCCCCCCCGATCCCCCTAGAGCGGGAGAAGTTATTTGATGATTTCCCACCCAAAAAAGGGTTGCAAGGTACCCAACCCCAAGAAAAGAAGGACCAGGGCTGTCAGAGGACCTACACCTCTCCCATAGCCTAGCAACCCTGTAGCCGACTCCCGGCCCAGGAAACGAGGAGCTGAGGAAATGGTTTGTCATTAATGGCATAATACTGTTTCCTAAAGGTTAATAATGAGTGATTAAACACTCTGCCAGAGCTCAAGATCAACTGCTTCAGAGCATGCCGAAGTGATTGATCACCGCGTCTATTTTCGAACCTTGGCAACAGTTGCTTGACTTGGTCAGGTGAGGTAACTCATCTGTTTCCAAACCTTGGTAAGGCTACACCTCTGCCTCACCCTTCGAGAATAGCAGCAGTTATGGTGTTATGCCAGGAAGTGTAATATTCATAATGGCTGTCATATTTACCATTAAATAAAACCAGCTAAGTGCGCTTAAGACTTGCGCAAAAATGGTTCCGTAGCACAAAATACGGTGTAATCGTCAAAAGTCGTAAAGTCTTACAGCGGAGGCCCACTACAACCGCACAATGATTATTACACATTTATGAGTTTTATTTTTGAAAAAATAACTAAATGAATTTTTATTTATTTGTACACATAACGTTCCTTCCTAGATAATTTTAATATTATTTAATCAAAATTGTATCCACATTTATAGTATTGTTTTCTTCAAATTATATCTCCGTGGTGCCAACAGTAACGGAGTAAA
The DNA here is from genome assembly GCA_958449745.1 of Ochropleura leucogaster. Taxonomy (NCBI): domain Eukaryota; kingdom Metazoa; phylum Arthropoda; class Insecta; order Lepidoptera; family Noctuidae; genus Ochropleura; species Ochropleura leucogaster. The sequence continues at coordinate 4,054,449 of OY288221.1, read as the reverse complement.
ATGGTTGTGATATATAGAAAGACAGACAGAAAGACAGGACGAACTTTTTCAGGGTTTCGCTTCAGCTTACGGTTACGGAACCCTATATTGATGAACTCAATAAATAGAATGTCAGTTAATTTATATCATTTGTGTTCTCTTATCCGATTCGAAATGACGTCTATAATAAGAAGGAAAAACCAATTGAACATAGGAAGAAGCCGTAGTGCTCCAGTTCTATTGGATAACTTCGTTGACAAAGATGTTCAGTCGATGTTGCAGCCTTTTTACCTCATGCAGAATGTTTTGTTCTGCCCCAAATATCGTATAACGGATAACTTTATATACCCAAACAGCATTACAATAAAGTTGTTGTCATTTTGTGTCATGATATTATTCATTATTTCGCGCATTTACCGTATTTTTGAGTTGCATTTCGACTATGTCATAAGAAATTATTTAAATATGATGTACATTGCTTCCTATTTCGATTTATTTGTGTTTTCCGTCGGATTCGTCATAAATTATATTTTAAATGTCTTAGAAACCAAAACAAATATTTCATTTGTCTTAAAAATACAAAACGTTCATAGATTTCTTAATGAAAATAATGTATTCAAGCGTTTTATTATTTGGAATTGGATCAGTGTTATTGTTATACTAACATGTTGCATAGTCAGTATTACTTTTTGCGTAGTTAGTTTTGAACTTTCTATCTTAATTTTTTTGTATTGGATTCCTCTGTTTTGTTTTGATTTAAATTACATTTACGCTGTAAGACTCATAAAGCTTATAAGTAATAAAGTTAATTTATGGAATATCCAATTGCAACAGTTGCAACAGATGGATTATATCGAAAAGGAAACCTATTGTAAAAAAATGTTTCATGCTTACATAAATATTTTGGATTCTTATGAGCTCTACAAAAAATCTAGCCAGTATACGGTATGACTGATCACTCTACTAGACGTTAGATTAATAATCTTTGGTCAAAATGAAACGTATAAAATTTATTTCAGATCGTGTTTCAAAGCGTTGAATTATTTTTTCGCACTGTAATCAAGTTGCAAGCTGCGATTGATGTATTTAAACTTGCTGCAATAGTTCAACAAAAAATAATTGAACCCGAACTCTTAAATGTAATTATTATTTTTCGTACATTTATTTATTTTTACATACACATAATTACATTTTTAAATATTTCTAAAAATCATAAAAAAAAACATTTAAAAATATAAAAATAGTAGCCCACCGGTATCGGGAACAGGGTCCAAGCTACCGGCGGTCAGGGCTCCAGGGAAAGGAACCTCCTAACAATACGAGCCGTGTCCAGGAGTACCGCTTTCTGTATCAAGCCCTTGATCCAGCTGCCTAACGAGAGCCTCCTCAGGTATTGGTCGAGGCTCTTGGCAATTAAGCCATTGGCAGATACGACTATCGGCACAATGATCGCTGAGTCCACATCCCACATGTCGACAACCTCGCGAGCCAAGTCAATATACTTAATTTGCTTATCTTTCTCAGCTTTCACGAGGTTCTCATCATGCGGGACTGTTATATCAACAATCATTGCGCGCCGCTCTGATCGATCCACCACCACTATATCAGGCTTGTTAGCAACAATAGTCCTGTCGGTGATGATGGATCGATCCCAGTACAATGTGATATTGCCATGTTCAAGAACTGGGTCGGGCTCATACCTGTAGTACGGCACTTCCGATTCCACAAGATTGTATTTTAGAGCAAGTTGCTGATGGATAATCCTGGCTACAAGGTTGTGTCTATGCAAGTACTCTCCGTTAGCTAGACGAGAACAACCGGAGATAATGTGTCGAATTGATTCACCCGGACGGTGGCATGCCCGACATATGTCAACCGTGCCGTCCTTCACAATAAATCTCCGGTAGTTATTTGTCATCATAACTTCATCCATAATTGCACAGACAAAACCTTCAGTTTCTCCAAAGAGATCCCCGGAACGTAGCCAGGCTACGGACGCTGAATGATCTACATCGGGTCCATGTAGGGCCCGGAAAAAGCGTCCGTGAAGCTCCTTACTCTGCCATACCTCCCTGCGGTCGTTAGTGTCAAGCACTACAGGTTTGCACCAGTTCTCTTTAGCCAAGGAGAGCGGGGTGAGGCCTTTGTCCACTGCAACCACATCCCGATGCATTCCCACGTCGGTTTCTAGGAAATATTCCCTGAGACTGCATATCTCGCGATTGTGGAGAGTCTTGGCGTTTAAAAAACCTCGACCTCCACAACTCCGCGGGATATACAGTCTCATAACCGAAGAACGTGGGTGATGCATACGAAATGCCGTTAACAATGTACGGACCTTCCTATCCAGGGCGTCCAGTTCTGTTTGAGTCCATTTGAGTATGCCGAAAGAGTACATCAAAACCGGCATGACCCAACCGTTGAAAGCACGCACCTTGTTTCCACCTGATAAAAGACTATTAAATACTTTTCTCAGGCGGCCAAAGAAGCGCTCCTTCAACGATTGCTTCATGTCAGCAACATTGATACCCAACGCTTCCGACATACCCAAATACTTGTAGGTTTCGTTTGCTGAGAGGGATCTAAGGTGTATGGAATCCGAGAGTTGGGTTCCCACAGATTCCACAATTTCCCCTCGCTTTACATGCATGACCGCACATTTGTCCACACCAAATTCCATACTGATGGCACTACTAAAGGTTTCAGTTACCTTCAGTAGTTCCATCAGTTGCGAATCGTTGGGGGCAAAGAGTTTCAGGTCATCCATGTAAAGGAGGTGAGATATAACCTGACCACCTCTCCTCAATCGATAGCCCAGACCTGAACCCTCCAGCAACGTGCTTTTGAGCACCTGATATGTCGACGTTGCAACTACCGTGGAGTGACTATGGACTGCTTCAGATGGTAAAAACAATACTAGGTCTGCATATAGTATTTTAATTTTATTACCTAGTACTAACTGGTTTATGAAGGTCAGATAGTCAGTCGCGGCATGTAAATAGCTGCATCTGGTAAGACTGGAAGCAAACCACAATATAGACTAGAAAAGCTAAGCTGTGATTACGTTGTCTGCCCACGATATGTCTTTACGTACTTCGATTTAATTATGTAATGTGTTATTCACATTGGTAAGCGTTATATCGTATCTTTGTTGCAGTTCATGGCACGGTTTTACATCATTACCTTGTACACCTGGGTGATAGAAGCTATGATGAGTAAAATTATTTTGAGCGTATATTGTGAACAGTTCTACTTAGCAATGATTAACGTTCAAACGTCATGCGTGCTTATTCTAAAATCGGATTGTTCAGGTAATTTGAAGGTTTTTATTTGAAAATTTTAAAATATCATTATAATGTTTTTTAAAGATAGAAACAATTTGGAAATTCAAAATCTAAAAAACAAAAATATTGCTTTCCTTGCATTCTTCGCAGCAATCCTTTTTAATTGAAACCAACATTATGGCAATGCATAAAAAGGATCTCGCCACCCAAACATTCCCCAACTTATAAACATAAAATGGGACAAAGAAGAAGTAAGAAGTAAACCAAGACAAAAAACATTAATCAAAATTTATTTTCCATATTTATATAATTTACTTTAATTTTATTACAGATCCTGAGAAAAGAATGTGCAAGAATGTTAAACGTCTACATCGAGCAAAATTCGAGAAAATAAACGCTTGTAGAATGTTCTACATTGATGCTACTTTTCCATTAAAAATGATTTCTTTAGTGACTTGTTACACTGTCGTTATCTTGCAGTTCGCATTTTTATAGATTACTAGCTTTCGCCCGCGTTAAATTTGGGGTAACATATTTCCCCTTGCGCCTAATTGATTTGTAATAGCAACGCTAAGTTTTCCCTTTTCTTCCCTCTTTCTCCCTCACATCCCACTTTAAAAAAAAAATAGCTTATGTCCGTCTCCTGGTGTCCAACTATCTCTGTACCAAAATTCATCGATATCGGTTTAGCCATTAAAGCGTGAAGAGGTAACAAACAAACAAACTCACTTTCGCTTTTATAATATTAGTAAGGAGGCTTTTTGATGTCCTTCCCAAAAAAAATGTACCAATATCAGGCATGCCTGTGATTTGTGTAATTACTTTTATGATACATAGATTATTACATTTTAAGTATGACTTTGTGTACTTATTGGTTAGCTTATCATTACACATAACAACGTAACATTGAGAATGCTTTAACCCTTAATTCGATTGTGGGAACTATACTGGACGTCCAGTTTGAAAAAATCTATAGCATTTATTTTACCATATTAGGGTTTTGTTTAGTGTCGAACAGTTTGTTTTTATCCTATATTACTACATTAAAAATAACTGTACATGAGCACATGCTCACAGCCAGTCACTCGCTGGCGCAATGTCAGAGAGGAAGAACGCGTCGCGACCGCTCTCGGTAAGTCTCGATTTATATTTTATTTTTGTTCGACAGTAAATAGTTATTTATTCTCTGTGTATTCCGTAACGTATTTATGTATATATACCTATACTACAATCATAATATTAGTTATAGATCTTGCGTTATTTTCTGTGAAACTTGGGTGTCCAGTATATTTCCCATTGCCAGGTTTTCAAAGATTTAGTATGGTTTAGCGATGTGCAGTATACTGGACTTTGCCCATGATACAGAAAACTAAAAAATAGGAAATATTAGAAACTAATATCCGTATTATGCGTTTTATATGTTATTTCTTGACACCTAGCAATACTTTTATTTACAGGTTTTCAGAAAAACCCCAAGCGCGTCATAATTATTAGCTTTAGTACCACCATCTAACTCTTTTAGACATAGAAGGCTTCACCAATTCTGATAAAGAGCCAGATTTGAAGCCAGGAAGTTGAAATCTTATCAGAAAATGCACCATCCATCGTCACTGAAAAACCTGAACATGTCCAACAATCACATCAGAAATGACGATACATCTGACGACGAAATACACAATAGCGAGCCAGAAGTCGAAGAACTATCCATGCCCCATTAATTAGAGAATTGTTGTCATCTACCAGCCAGGTAAATTGAATTTGCCATCTTACGTGTCTCTATCTTACTACTATGATAAAACTACAATATCCAGCAATTGCCTAACGTTATAGCTTCTGAAAAGGTTTGAATGCATATGCAGGGTTATTTATTTCGTAGACAATTCCTGTCCCAATTTGGATCAATACTTGAAAATGAGACCGCTTCTAGAGAAGGTGAGGGCGAACTACTAATCCACTGAAAATGAGATGAGGTACAGCATTGAAGAAAAGACAATACCATATAAAAGGACAGAGGCGGGAAACACAAGGCTATATAATCCTATGAACCCAGTTAGTAGCATTTCAAAAACTCTGTCTGGACAGGTATGTCGGGGATGGTATACGACTTACAAGTCATATCAATACGTTCAGTTTTCTCAAGAAAAGCCTAAGGCTGAAGGAGAAGAACCTAAAGAGCCAAGTAGTCCTTTGCAAAACCATTGAGGTGCGCATTTGTGATGTATTTGGATTAGCAATTGTTTTTACGATTACCATAGCAACTAAGTGAAACTATTGTTTTGGAAAGTTTTGACTGACTATATATTATAAGTTAGATGGTGGAAGTTTCAGAAGCTTGTTGTTTACAGTTAATGTAAAAAGCTGTATTTTTTGATAATTATTGATGTCAAAATTATGAAATTATGTCATTATAAGAAAATAGGAATGAACTTTTTGTGTTTTATATAATTGTATTGAAGCCGCGCAACCTATAAATAGTAGGTAATTTTTTTTTTTTATTTTACTGCAATAAATTATTTTGTTATTATTACACAAAGATTTTTCATTTTTATCATATTTTTAAAATTATCGCACAATTCCTTAATTCGGCAAAGTCCAGTATACTTCACATCGATATTTACTGTTACTTTATGGAGGACCTGGCAATGTCCAGAATACTGGACATGCATTTTCTGAAAATCTAGATATCCTAGATTTTTTAAATTATTTTTCCTGGTCTAAAAAACATCTTACTATGACAAAAATAAATAAAAACAATAGAAATTCATGATTTTTGTCTCTTGTCGAATTAAGGGTTAAACCTATCTTACTCATCCGTAACCCGCTCTAGAAAGGTAAAAACGCGCGCCGCCTTCTGTCTGCCTTTCCTGCGCGCAGTCTGCCTTGTTCATAAGCAGTGAATTGGCGTTTTCTTCATGTCATTGTTCGCGGTCTCCCAGTACCATACTTGGTAGTTTTAAGATACTTTGTTCAATTTGTATGATGTGTGCCCGATTAAATAACATTACAATTATTCTGTCGCATCATTTCTTATCCGCTAATACCACCATCATTATTTACTAAATTCCAACTCGTTGCACGTGCTCCGAAACCTTTAAAAGTAAAAATGACTGTTGAATTAATGAATGTATTAATTTAACGGATGTTTATGATGATGATGATGTGCTATGAACGGTTCGACGTTTCAGCTTCGAACAGTCATCTAAATAAATCAGTAGATGGCCTAATGTAAATTACAACGCGCTTATGGCGAATATCAACGCGACGACGTCAAATGTTATTTGGTTAACAAGTGGTTTTCAGCAAGGCATTTGACAGAGTATCTCACAAAATTTTAGCGACTAAATTGCACGCCTGCGGCATCTCCGGATCTTTGTTAGGTTGTGTAGGTTCTTATTTAAAGCATAGATTTTTTTCCTTGCTTCCGTTAACGGTTATCAATTAAGCCGGCAATGATTTTTTTCCGGTGTACTCCAGGGTTCACACTGAGGGCCAATTTTATTTATGTATGTAATAAGCGATATTCTAAGTTGTTTTCTGTTGTAAGCAAAGCAGACAGTGGACCTCTTTGCTTTGTCATGAACACTGCCAGTTCGAATCATAACTTATTTTACTTGGATTTTGCTTAACCCTGTTAGTTTGTTGATCATTTAATTTGATTAATTATTAATGAATGAATTATTAATAATGAAAATGGATATGTTCATGTATGTTCTAATACTGTTTCCACCATCTTATATACCATATTTTATGCGAATAAATGAATTTGAATTTTGATACAACTCCAAATGAGGCCGTTCCAGTAGTAGCACAATTTAATTTATATATATCCATAAACCATTGCGATAAAATAATTTCCAAAAATAAAGATGACAATGATCCAATTCCAAATAATAAAGCATTTGAAAATAGTCTCCTCGTTAAGGAATCTGTCAATGTTTTGAAATTTCAAGACAAACGAAATATTTTTTTTCGTCTGTAAGACATTAATGAAATATTTTGTGACAAATCCAACAAAGTACAAGAGAAAATCGATATAGGAACTTATAAATAAAATAAATAAATATCTTGGGACAACTCACACACGGCTATCTGATCCCCAGCTAAGCAGAGCTTGTGTTATGGTAACCAGACAACTGATATACATACTTATATAATTTATAAATACATACATATTTTAGAAAAATCAGAACCAGACACAGAACAAACAATCATGCTCATCACACAAAGTTTGTCCTGGGTGGGAATCGAACCCACGACCTCCGGCTCAGCAGTCAGGCCCACTAACCACTAGACTAACAGGCCCGTCAAATTCAAATCAAATCATGTATTCCATGTTTAAATAAATTCTTATAGATTCGTTGAAATGCAAATCATAGATACGGTAACTGTACGAAATAATGAATAATATTATGACAAAAATGACACGATCTGGATATATAACGTTATCTTTGATACGATATTAGGGCTGAAGAAATATTTTGCATCAGGTTACAAGGAGTTTTCCAACAGAATTTCTGCACGATAGCCTATTCTTTTGTAAAAATGTTTTTTTCTTCCTATTTCAGACATCATTTCAATTTGCATATACGATCACAAATGGTTTTTTTAATTCAAATTATATCCATCGATTTTATAAACACTGTTTATTTCAAACAAGATGATTATTTTTTAATCGAAAATAGTGATGCATTAAGAATATTAGTCAATAATGAAATCATCCAGTAATGTAAGAATATTTTCCAAGGAATAAAAGATTAGAAAATAACTGTAATTTATTGAAGTGTCACCAGTTAAATTATCATAAATATTATATTAAACGTTTACCGACTCATTTTTTACTACTCTATGTTTATTGCTGCAGGCAAAATGTTTCCTCTATAACCTTCTACTGCAGTCTTTTAATAGATTTTTCTGGCTGATCTCTTATAAACGTGTCTCATTTGTTATATCTGCTTCTTCTTGGTTATTATCGGCGACAAATTAAAGCGCGCCTTCTGAAAACTGCGTGACAACTCAGCACATCGGACTTGGTATTTTATAGACTCACCCAATCCAATTTTAACTTAGCAGCTATTCTGCCTGCCTGTAATGTCCTTATTTTGGTATTGTTCGTCGTGTCGTTGAGCTCCTTGGGTCATGAGTTGAGCTACACGACTGACAAATGCTTGCACTGACTGTACAGGTCCACATTCTGTGTGGTGACTATTTCAGACACTATCTGCATAGTCCTCATGTAAGTTGACCAAGATTTTTTTGTCTGGACCTTAAAAGAGACTATGACTTCTGAGTTATTTTCGACTGTTTTTCTCAGGGTAGTCGGGTACGAAACACCGGCGTCATCTTGTTTAAAAAAAAGGCGTGTAAAAGTGTTTGTGAAAACCTTCTTTCAAAATAAACATCATTTATCATTATACCGGATCAACAATAGAGAATATATGGAGGAGCTCGTGGCTAAATAATAGCAGCCGCTCGGGTCGATCTTTAGGTTAAGTCGCGCTTGCCTAGGTTGGTCTGTGGATGGGTGACCACCCGTTACATACCGAGTTTCCTCCGTGCCTCGGAAAAGCACGTTAAGCCGTTGGTCCCGGCTGTCATTTGTAGATCTTTGATAGTCGTTACAGGTAGTCAGTGTCCCGAAAGTCTGACAACCACTCTTTCCAAGAGGTATCGTATTACCCGGTACTAAATGGGTTGTGGAGGTCACAGACAGTCGCTCCATGTGATGTACTGATATTTAGCTGCATCCGGTTAGACTGGAAGCCGACCCCAACGTAGTTAAGAAAAGGCTAGGCAGATGATGAACAATAGAGAATATGCATTTTAATGTTTTGTTCTTTACTTTACATTATATGATAATGATAAAGAGAGGCTCTTTTAGGACTTTCTAATGTTTTACTGCACACAAAACGAACGTGTTAGCATCAAAATGTTTGTCCTACAATTCTAGTTTCAAAGTATTCGAGTTTTGAACACATGGTGCCACGAAAGTGTCTATGGATAGCTACGTGTTGTCACGTCGTCGCGACAATACGTGATAATGGAATTTTAATTACTTTTATTCTTTTTACTAGATGTGCCCGTGGTTTTATTCGCGTAGACCTAAATAAAAGTAGCTTATATATTAATCCAGGGTATAAGCTACATACCCTTTTCATCAAAATCTGTTAAGCCGTTTGAGAAAGAAAGAAAGAAAACGTGTACTTATATTAAGTACTTTCCACAATTGCATATAACAGAAAATAAAATAAAAATCTAAACAATAAAAATCAGCTAAGAGTGAGTCAGACTTCCTCACTGAGGGTTTTGTACAAACTTGTGTTAGCGTCTATAATAAACTAGCTGTTTCACGCGGTTTCACCCACGCTGCTCAGCACCTGTTGGTCGTAGCGTGATGTTATATAGCCTATAGCCTTCCTCAAGAAATGGACTATCCAACACTAAAAGAATTTTCCAATTCCAACCAGTAGTCCCTGAGATTAGCGCGTTCAAACAAACTCTTCAGCTTTATAATATTAGTAAAGATAAGTATAAGTAATATAAGTAATAAGTATAGATTTGATATTTTTTCAAATTTATTAACATGCAACAATACCACTATTTTATTAATTGGAAACACTGAAAAAGTGCCCTCTGACTGGTTCAAAACCAATCAATCACAGGAACGGGCGGGCCATTTCAAATAAGTTGTGAAGTGTGTCAATAAAACCTAAGGTAATATGTGTATGCGTATGTTATAAAAGGTTATAATGTGTGATTTGCTATAAAAGTGTTTTTATTTAATCATTTACGGAGTATTTCTTACACTTGGGACATAACTTACCATTCCTTATGATTTTACACACTTCCAAGGGATCACAGATTTTATTATATCTATACTATAATATATATATATATATATATATATATATATTATATATCTATACTAATATTATAAAGCTGTAGAGTTTGTTTGTTTGTTTGAACGCGCTAATCTCAGGGACTACTGGATGGAATTGGAAAATTCTTTTAGTGTTGGATAGTCCATTTTTTGAGGAATGCTATAGGCTATATAACATCACGCTACGACCAACAGGTGCTGAGCAGCGTGGGTGAAACTGCGGAGAACAGCTATGTAGTTATAAATACGAATGTTTGTAAGGATGTAATGGATGTGTGGATATTTGTTACTCTCTCTCTCTTTCTTTTCCTTCCAATGGACCATTGTACGTATGAAATACCCCTAAGCGACCGCTTAGAAAAAAAAGGTTGTCAGAAAAGACCTCCCATTGTGTCACCCTATTTATAAGCTGTAAACTGTTATTCTTGTAATTTGTGTGGTGTACATAATAAAGAATATTCTATCTATGTATCTAAGTAACCCGGATATCCCCACTTAAACAAAAACATTACCAAAGGGCGTCTCCAATAATTATGCAATTGTCAAAACATTGTTTTTGCATAAAATTACACAATAGTTTGCGAACCCCTTCATCTGAATACAAGCACTTTCCTTCTGAATGGCCCGAGCAGGGCTGGGGCACAAAGTTGTATTGTTCCCTCACTAGTTGTGTCAACTGCAAACTGTACTCCGATTGTGTAGACACGCCTTAGTGTGGAGTTGTGAAGACGCTTTGTTATTTTGATTGGCTTTTATTTGTTGTAGCGTTTTTTTTTCTTTTGTTTTATTGGCAGCATGTGTGCGTAAATAATTATATACTACCAGCTGTTTCCCACGGTTTATTTGTGTATATCAACGATCTCTACGTACATAAGGTTAAGTCAAAAACCGAGGTTTACAGGAGAGCGTAATTTGTGTTCAACACGCCCTAGAAATAATTCTATGAGCAATAATAAATATTTTCTTTCTACAATATTTTAACAGTTTTAAGAGCTTTATGATGCCATTTACACATAAGTTTTTAATTTTTTCTTGTTTTCTTGTTCTCTTATACGATTTCTATAACAAGGTAAATAAAAATAAAAATCGTATGTCAGCATGTGGGCATGGATAATCTAAAGCCAATGATACAATAAAAAAATGCCATTTTCGACATGTCTTTAAGTACGTAGGGACCGTCGATATACTATATGTTTTTTAAAACACGCTTTCTTGTATTTTTCTCTGCAAATACTTTAATTTGATCCCCACTTCATTTTATATCCACGGCGGTTTCACAACCAGTTTTCAGAAGTCATATTTGTATCCAAATACTGCCCTAAGATTTTTTTTACAGTCTTTATCAATGTCGCCAACAAGACGTAAATCAATAGGACAGCGAAACAAGGCTCTTAAGTCCTGAAAAAAATATTGACATAATTTGTATCGAAATTTTCTTTTTCTTGGGCAAATGGCTAGAGACATCTTAAGGAAAATTGCCTAATAACATACAGATTGGCGCTTTACGTGGGCTGGTTGTAAATATTCTTACGAAAGAATATAATAAAATATTTTGAATTTTTCTTGTAGATTCGATTCATTATTGTAAAGATGGCAAGCAGAGGTGCCTGTCAGGGCCACCGCCTGCCGGGGTTTCGGGTTGTTCGAAAGAGATACCGCGGCCCCGAAACATAAAGGGCAATTACCGGAAAATGGGTGGGTTTTAGTCAGTACAAGTCTGACACTCTCCCGCTCCACTCAGAGCGGGGGAAGTTATTTGATGATCGTCCGTCAGCAAAAAAAAAGTTACCTTTATTATTTTGTTGAACTGTTTAGATTAGGACAACAGAAGCTCGTCGGTAAACAATAACTGTCGCTCGGATCGATCTTCAGATTAGGTCATGCCTATTTTATGTATTGTGTTGTATTTAGAAATAATAAAGCTTTGATTTTGACGCTAACATAGTTGGGAAAAATCTAAACAGATACTCTTATTTTTCTTTAACGTGAACTATTTTATAAGTCGGTCATTAATTAGCCAATTAACTGTTAAGGACAACGCGTTAGGGTGGTGGAGTTTTGTGTCATTTTTAGGGTTCCACATCTCAAAAGGAAAAACGGATCCTTAATGGGATCACTTTCTTGTCAGTCTGTAAAGGCCCTAATTTCTTGGAAACGTGGAGGAGGTATCAAGTTGAAAATTAAACCTTCAACCAAGTTTGAAGCCATAAAAAAATCAACATTCTAAGTCAGCACTCAGAAGATATTATGGCCTTTTTTGTCGCAAGTTTGTACAGAACCATCGGTGTGCGAACCCGACACGTACACACGACGACAGGTCAACCTTTACTCAACTAATATAACCAGATCTCTATACTACAGATTGCACACCGTAGTAGAGAGATCAGGTTAAAATGGTTTTGTATAGGTTGACCTGCCATCGTGTGTACTTGGCCGGTTTTTTCTATTGGTCTAGCCAGTCCGTTTTCAGTCTAGAAAAAGTTCCTGACATGACGTAACTAATAGTCTCACCCAGCAGATGCTCTACAGCGGTTTACAAACACTTCGTATTTTTCTCAGAAAACAGCCCTTTCTAGAAAAATTATCTTCAAACACCTTTTTCTAAACTAATAAATATTCTTTCGCCTTTTTTATAAAACTGTTTTGGTAAAATCTTGTCACTGAATTTCGAATCGAATTTCCTAACCGATTGAGCTGAAATTAGGCTGAAATTATTACACACCTTTGGTACTGGTGCCAATACATTTTTATGACAGACGTGACTTCATCCTGCGCCAACATTTCTTTCTCACAGGAAAACGCCTCAACGGTTTATAGTACACAAATGTCCTCTTTTTGGTATTGTGTGTCGTGTCGTTGAGCTCCTTGAGTTATGAGTCGAGCTACACGATAACTGACAAATGCTTGCACTGAATGGACAGGCCCACGCAATCTGTGTGGTGCTTTCTTAAAAAGACCATTTCAGACACTAATCTGCATAGTTCTCATGTAAGTTGACCAAGATTTTTGTCTGGACCTTAAAAGAGACTAGACCTCAGAGTAGTCGAAACACCGGCATTATCTAGTTTTGAAAAAAAAAACTTGTAAAAGTGTTTGTGAAAACCTACTTGCAAAACAAACATAATTTATCAGTACAATATACATTTCAAATATATTACGATTTTTTTTGGATATAACTTTTTTTTGTAAAAGCTTGTCTCTTTTTTAATGTTAAAATTATTCTTTTTTAAACGTTGAAACACAGCTAGTTGGTGACGCGACAGACCTCATCGAAGATGGCGGGAGGGAATGGCACTAGGCATTTTTCCTGTATCACAAACAGCCAGACCCGGAACAACTATCTGTGCGGGGATCGAATCCGCGACACGCAGCGCAGCAGTCAATTGCGTAACTACTGCGCCAACCATGCCACTGTCGATTTATTACAGCTATACAGTTTAACTCAGAACTTAAGAAGCTTACGACTACAACAGTTGTTTTTGTCCACAGTAAAATAAAACTTTTCGGAAACAAAATTCTTACTAATATTATAAAAGCGAAAGTGAGTTTGTTTGTTACCTCTTCACGATTTAATGGCAGAACCGATTTTGATGAATTTTCGTACAGAGATAGTTGGGAACCAGGTGACGGACATAGGCTATTTTTCAAAAAAAATGGGAGATTAGGGAGAAAGAGGGAAAAAACGGGAAAACTTAGCGTTGCTATTACAAATCGATAATGCGCTACCGAATTTAACGCGAACGAAGCCGCGGGCAAAAGCTAGTATTGTATATAAAGCTTGTTCCTTTGATATTTCTACAAAATACACAGACAACCTCGACATAACAACTTCATTTCAAGTTTTAAACATGTCGACCAACATGTTTTTATAACTTGAAATAAAGATTTTGTGTTTAATACAATATCTAGTCTCAAGACACTGAGTGCAAAGTTTCATATCAAAGTTGAGAGTTACACAATATGTTCTCACTATTGTGTGTTGTCACAAGTATAGCTCCAGGCGTTTTCGAGTTCCATAGATATTATGTTCAACATTCATCATTCAGTATCTCTGTACCAAAATTCATCAAAATCGGTTTAGCCGTTATAGCGTGAAGAGGTAACAAACAAACAAACTCACTTTCGCTTTTATAATAATATTAGTAAGGATGTCCATTTTATTGTTTACGGGGACTTAAATAGCATCGTGAAAACGCTTGCAGGAGATTTTTGGTCGTAAAATGGAATGTTGCTCGATTTTGACGGCACGCGCACGGCACGCGCGGCACTCTATGTCGCGGCTTTTATTCCCACCCTATATCCGCATACAATCCTTGACTTAAGCACACAAAACTTGCAAAGGTGAGAAAAAATTCTCGAAGTGAGATTACTTCGAGTGATTTATTTTAGGGTGTAATGAAGATGTTTGTAATGAAGTTTTCAGTTCATTTGTTTATTGTTCTGCGTGGGAGATGCAAGACTTATTTAATAACAGTTGCGGTTGAAAATAATCGCAGGAGACGCTCCGGGCGTCGGGCGCCGCGAGACGACTCCCGGCCACCGTAGATGCGGGCCTATGGATAGGTGTGGTGTACAATGGGTAGCTCACCGTCCGTCTATTGACGACAGGCTGTGGCGACGGCACGTTAGTGTTCCTCGCGCACTTTATAGAGATGTCAGCAAAGCAGAGGGAGGACCCGGAATACAGAGGAAATGGGGCTGATGCGTCATGTACGTGAACGAGCGCTGTCAGTCTTGACTGGTCATCTATTAGCCGCCACTGTTTGTTTTAATTTATTTATTTATTCATTAAACTCTTGGTTTTGCTTTTACTCTGGACGCTCTTAATGTGCTTGTTTTTCACATCGTTCTCACATGTATGTATAATCTCGACATGAATGATGTATCCATGATTTTGTAAAATATTATGATTTAAAGGAGTGTCCATGGAGATTTTTGCCCATTCTTCTCCATACAGATCTACGCTTTGGAATGGGCAACTGCAGTACTTTCACAAGTTATTATGTCTTGTACTATAGCAGAATCTTTTTTGTTTTCATGGTATTCGAAAGTGCCTGTAATGATCTAATTGAAATAAATGCTTTGAATTTGAATTTTCAATTAGTTATCCTCATGATCTTTATTTTTCCGAAATTACTTATGATTTGAACTCACATGCTCATACATGGCGCTTAACTTCTGGACCATCACTATCCTATTAGGCTTTCGGTTTTTCCTTTTGACGTACGGGACCTTAAAACAGTATATACAATAAGCTGAGACAAATATACCTAACTAATATCTTATTAATACCCAGAGGACTGGGGATATATATAACAAAAACGTTTTAGGAGTCTCTTAAAAGCTTTTTCGCGTACTCCTTTGCTTTTAACCGAAACTTTCTCAAAATTCTATTTTTGTATCCAAATGTTATGATGATTTAATAATAATTCCAACCTTTCAGTTTATACATTGTTTTTCAATTATTGCAAAATAAAGATTTCTCAAGTTTATGTAAGTACATATCTCTATGTCGGTACTGGTTGCTACGCTGCGTCTCACGCCTTCGAGACTTGCACGAAAAAAAAAATGTTTTTAGACCTACGAGTAATTGTTCCGAGTCTTTTTGGCTGTGTATATAAGTAATTGTTCCGAGTCTTTTTGTCTGTGTATATAAGTAATTGTTCCGAGTCTTTTTGTCTGTGTATATAAGTAATTGTTCCGAGTCTTTTTGTCTGTGTATATAAGTAATTGTTCCGAGTCTTTTTGTCTGTGTATATCAGTAATTGTTCCGAGTCTTTTTGTCTGTGTATATAAGTAAATGTTCCGAGTCTTTTTGTATTTGTATATAAGTAATTGTTCCGAGTCTTTATGTCTGTGTATGTGAGTTGAGTTTGTAAATGCACCCACGATACAAAAGAAATATAGACCGAGAAAACAGGGGACTAGAACTTCAAACAACGGCATCGGACGCCGCGAGACGACTCCCGGCCACCGTAGAAGCAAGTCTGTGGACGGTGAGCAATGGGTAGCTCACCGTCCGACGGCCTAGTGACGACAGGCCGTGCCGAAGGCGCGTTTGTATTCCACGCGCGCCTCAAATGTATGTCAGCAAAGCGAAGGGGCCTACCTAGGTCACCGCCTGCCGGGGTTGTGGGTTGTTCCAAAGAGATACCGTGGCTTTGGAATATAATAAAGGGCAAAATATGTAACTTAATAAATAAAAAATAATAAAAAAAAAAATATCTTGGGACAACTCACACACGGCTATCTGATCCCAAGCTAAGCAGAGCTTGTGTTATGGTAACCAGACAACTGATATACATACTTATATAATTTATGAATACATACATAGTATAGATAAATCACACCCAGACACAGAACAAACAATCATGCTCATCACACAAAGTTTGTCCTGGGTGGGAATCGAACCCACGACCTCCGGCTCAGCAGTCAGGGCCACTAACCACTAGACCAACAGGCCCGTCACTTGGGTGGGTTTTTAGTAAAACTCCAACACTACTCCTCACTCCACTCAGAGCGGGGGAAGTAATTAAATGATATGCCATCCGCGAGAAAAAAATAAAACAGGTGACGGTTTTTTCATTAGAATTATAACTTAATCTCAACCTACTTACTCATATCCTACTTTATCATTTATCTACTTTGACGGGCCTGTTGGTCTAGTGGTTAGTGGCCCTGACTGCTGAGCAAGAGGTCGTGGGTTCGATTCCCACCCAGGACAAACTTTGTGTGATTAGCATGATTGTTTGTTCTGTGTCTGGGTGTGATTTATCTATAATATGTATGTATTTATAAATTATATAAGTATGTATATCAGTTGTCTGGTTACCATAACACAAGCTCTGCTTAGCTTGGGATCAGATAGCCGTGGGTGAGTTGTCCCAAAGATATTTATTTATTTACCAGAACATACACGCAGAAATATTGCTCTCGATTCAAAATTGCTCTCCATAAATTACAAATACAGGAAAAGAGTTTCTAGAAGGCTGTATGTAAAATACCCTCATCACATGTCATATCCTCAAGCATTTGGGATTCCAGGAACTCACATAACATGCTCCTAGATTTATTACTTAGGATCGCGGTCTAGTGGTCGCATACCGGATTGCCTGCTGTAATGTCAGACCCCAGGTTTGTCAATGTGTTATTGAGATTTTTCATATTTAAGTTAAGTAGATTTATGTTGAAAAATGTAGTAGAGCTTAATACAAAGTTGTTGCTAAAACTCAGTCAAGTGTGAGTCGGATTCCGTAGCACTACAAATAATAATATAAATATTGTTTAACTCAAAAGCAAACGGCACGGATGGCGCAGTGGTTGAGCGATCAACTGCTGCACTGCGTTTCGCAGGTTCGATCCCTGCACGAATCAAATATTTGCATGCCCTACAGATAATTGTTTCGGGTCAGACCCGGCGGGTCTAGCTGTTTGTGTATGTGACTTTAAATATTTGTAAACGCACCCACGATACGGTGAAAAAAAACGAATTAGTTTTGCATAATATGTATTTTTTTCATATTTTTTCATTATATTTGTATAGCAGTTTATAGAAGGCGCCTGCTCTTCAAATTTCTGATGTGTGACTGTAACATACTGACAGGCAGTCAGGCAAACAAACAAACACACAGGGCGAAAACAGTACGCTAAAAAGACTTGACTTCACCAATCACAGCCGTCCGCGTCGTCGGGTGCCGCGAGACGAATCCCGGCTATCCCCGCGCAGACGCGGGTATGTGGACGGTAACCAGTTGGTAGCTCACTGACCGTCCTTCTAGGCACGACCGACTGTGTGGACGCCACGAGAGTGTTCCAAAGAAATGTCAGTATAGTAGAGATACCGCGGCCCCGGAACACAAAGGGCAAAAGAAGGAGCATGGATGGGTTTTATCTTTTACTAGCTGTTCCCCGCGGTTTCACCCACGCTGCTCAGCACCTGTTGGTCGTAGCATGAAGTTATATAGCCTATAACCTTTCTCAAGAAATGGACTATCCAACACTAAAATAATTTTCCAATTCCAACCAGTAGTCCCTGAGATTAGGGCGTTCAAACAAACTCTTTAGCTTTATAAAATTAAGTATAAGTATAGATAATAAGGTTACCTACTTACATATTCTATTTTCTATTTGCGAAAACAGTTTTTGGCAAGACAGGATCAGCCAATTAATTCATAAATAAACATTTTTGTCCCCAATATCAAAAGACTAGTTCAAGTTTTATACATCAAATAATGTGATTTATGTCAAGAAAATATGGCGTCTAATTTAAGAGGCCTAATTTGATGTTATACCAACTTTCACATAAATAATTCGGTTGTTTTTGATGTTAAAGAAGTTTATCGAAAAATATTGTTTTTTTTTATAAGCAAACTGAGTTCTGTTCGTTTTGTAGGCTTTTGATTTTGCATGTCATTATATTTTAATGACAATCATCTATCTAGTCTTTCTATCTTTGTTTGGGTTTTAACGTGCACATCTAACTAAAATTTTTACACCAATTTTTTTGCGGATTGGGATTCATCAATTAACTTCTCCCGCTCTGGGCGGAGCGGGGGGAAGTGTCAGACGTATATTGACTAACCCACCCATCTTCCTTCAGTTGCCCTTTATGTTCCGAGGCCGCGGTATCTCTTTCGAACAACCCGCAACCCCGGCAGGTCTCCCAACCTTGGCAGGCGATCGTCAAATTGTCCCCTAAATAAAAAAAAATGTATTATAAAGAATAACTCATAAATTACCCAAGCTATTAAGCTAAAAATCATATGGAACCTCTTCGGAAGTATATCCTTTCGATAATTAAAATAATTTTGAAAATTGGTCCACAATCAACGGAGAAATCCACTGAGGAGAACCTCCTCCATTTTTCGAAGTCAACCAAATTTTTTTTTTATTTTTTCGGATAAATTGGTCAAAATGGACGTTACTAATCAGGTTACGTTATCTTTTCATGAAATGAAGTATCGGACTGTAACGGTTGTTATCTTTTTATTAAATCCTGACATGGTCATGTCGTTGTTAACGGGTGTTCCAAATTATGCCTACGACCTTGATAAGGTGAGCAAGCCTGGGGAATGAATTGTTATCTGTGATTTGATTATATTTTGCATGAAAAATCAGTATTTTGTAAGGCTGTTTTATATTAGAATGCGTGTTTTATGTCAAGGTTGAAAAAGACAGTAGAATTTTAATAAAAGAAAAAAAAATAT
Source organism: Ochropleura leucogaster (assembly GCA_958449745.1). Lineage (NCBI taxonomy): Eukaryota > Metazoa > Arthropoda > Insecta > Lepidoptera > Noctuidae > Ochropleura > Ochropleura leucogaster. The sequence continues at coordinate 4,035,103 of OY288221.1, read as the reverse complement.
AGAAAAAAAACTTACTTCTAAATCTTATAAATGCGAATGTTTGTAGGGACAGATGGATGTATAGATGTTTGTTATTCTTTCACGTCTAAACGGCTGAACGGATCTTGATTAAATTTAATTTGTTACAGAGGTAGATTGTGGTCTGAAATAACATATAGGATACTTTTTTTTCGATATCACGCGGATGAAACCGCGGGCGCTAGCTATCTTTCGAATACTATGTTACTCTTTCTCGTGAAAACAGCTGAACGGATCTTTATGAATGAGCATGGCAGACTTTTACTGACTAAAACCTACCCATGTTCCTTCTGGCACTTTACGTTCCGGGGCCGCGGTATCTCTTTCGAACAACCCGCAACCCAGGTAGGCGGAGGCTCTGGCAAACCCCTCTGCTTTGCTGACATCTCTTTGAGGCGCGCGTGAAACACGAACGCGCCGTCGACACGGCCTGTCGTCAATCGACGGACGGACGTATTATAGACGTAGCGTGACGTATTATACATATAAATCGTCCTCTTGAATCACTTTACCTATTTAAAAAAAACCGCATCAACATCCGATGCGTAGTTTTAAAGATTTAAGCACACATACAACATAGCAACAGACAGACAGCGACTTTATTTTATACTATACTAGCTGTGCCCAGCGGTTTCGCCCGCTGCTCACTTAGGGGTATTAAAAACAGATGTTGGCCGATTCTCAGACCTACCCGATATGTACACAAAATTTCGTTTAAATCGGTCCAGCCGTTTCGGAGGAGTATGGGAACGAAAACTGTGACACGAAAATTTTATATATTAGATAGTGATAACCTATATATATTTCAGACATCGTTTATGACTTCGTTTATTTTCAGAAATCTGAAAAAAATATTATTACTCCCATGGTATACTTCAAACATGCGTACGCACATGACAATAAAAACAATAAGGTAAGGATCCGTCAACATCTTCCCCAAACATTTCCCTTGATTTAAAACGCCTGAACGAATCGGTCAAATTTGGCTTCACTGGTTACCCAAAACAAACTTGGACCCCTCAATCTAAAGTTACACTTGGCTGGGGAATCATAAACGTTTGGCAAGTTACTGGTGTTACATAGATAGGTAGGTACGTCGCTCTTCGACTAAGTTTGGTCTGTACCAAACTTTATAATGGTAGCTTCGGTAGTTCGTTAAACCAGGAGATGTATCTGTTAATTTATAAATAGTCCATTCAAATGTTTGGAGAGGGAAAGCAAGGCCAAAGAAATGATTGATGCATTGTGAAATGAATGCTAAACAGAGGATAATAGTAAAAAAGGGATACACGGACGAAGTTATTATGTAGAAAAAACCTGTATACACTTAACAAAAATAATCGTCGCGACACCACACTGTTCAATGCGAAATAGAAAGACGAATGAAATTCTATGAGACAGAGAGAGAGACAGACAGAGAATTAACAACTGCAACTTTCCTAAATACTAAGACAGTTTAATCGACACGTTAATCAATCCGAATTTACATATATTTAGGACATATGACCAAGCTAAAGTTCTACCTAGAGCTTAATCGCAATCCTAATGACTTACTCTGCTTTCAGTTAAGCTTAGGCGAAATCAATTCCAATAATGTCTTGCCTTAACAAAAGTGCACTGTTGGAATTATCGGCTCTCGACTTGCCGCAGAGAGTTGCAAATTCAATAGTTCGGATTATTTCCCTATCTACTCGTATTAGAATTTATTATTCTCATAGCTCTAGAGTTAGCCCAAGCAAATATATGACTGATTACCAAACTTCTATTACTTTCTGAAAAGGCAGATAAGTCACTAAATAATAATCCTTACTAATATTATAAAAGCGAAAGTGAGTTTGTTTGTTACCTCTTCACGCTTTAATGTCTTAACCGATTTTGATGAATTTTGGTACAAAGATAGTCGAGAACCAGGAGACGGGGACATAGGCTATTATTTTTTTGAAAAAAGTGGGATGTGAGGGAGAAAGAGGGAAGAAAAGGGAAAACTTTGCGTTGCTATTACAAATCAATAAGGCGCAAGGGGAACTGTATTACTCCAAATTTAGCGTGGGCGAAGCCGCGAGCGAAAGCTAGTATCTTATAAAACTATGTCTATTAAAACCATACCCTGATATCAATGAATCACAGTTGGTCTGTCAATTTAATATATAGAACTGATTGGCAAGCAGACAGTTGATTGACGTCAAAGCCATTTAGGCAACACCCTACCGACTATGGCAAGGCCCCATAAAGAATTATTGATGCAACGCATTTTTTAAAATGCATAAAGTGTGCTGAGTACTATTGTAATCGGAAAACTCGTGGTTTATTAAGTATGAAGTATATCTAGCAACATTTTTAAATAAATATAATCAATCCTTACTTCCTTAGTTTCCTTACTAATATTATAAAAGCGAAAGTGAGTTTGTTTGTTTGTTGTCTTTACGCCTAAATGGTTAAACCGATTTTGATGAATATTGGTACATAGATAGTTGGAATCCTGGAGACGGACATGGGCTAACTTTTTAAAAAAAAATGTGAGAGATGAGAGAGAAAGGGAGAAGAAAAGGGAAAACTTAGCATTGCCATTACAATAAATAAGGCGCATGGGCAAAAACTACAGGAAGCAGGTACCTGCAAAACAAGAAAGGGGAACTGCGTTACCCCAAATTTATCGCAAGCGAAGCCTCGGGCAAAAGCTAGTAATAATATTATAATATAGATGGATCTAATCACAGACTCAGGATTGGTACTCGTATGATGGCAATAATCTCGCCCAACATGCGATTTCAATAATATGTGACTGCTACCCTACTATGACCTTTTAAAGCAATTGTTATTCCACTGAGGGAAAGGGACAGAGCTATACAGGGTGTCTAGCACCATCTCTTTCACTCAGTAGAATAAGAATTGCTATAAGATGTCATAGTAGCCCTTCTGGTTAAATATGGCTGCACTTTTGGGTAGGTACACCTTAAAATAATTAATTTTATATCCTGAACTTCTCAGTATTGTCATAAATTTTGACACCTTTTTGCGGGTGGGAAATCATCAAATAACTTCCCCTGCTCTGGGCGGAGCGGAGGGGAGTGTCAGACTTGTACTGACTAAAACCCTGGGTGGGTTCCTTCTATTGCCCTTTATGTTCCGAGACCGTGGTACCTCTTTCGAACAACCCGCAATCCCGGCAGGTGGTGGCCTTGGCAGGTCCCTCAGCTTTGCTGACATCTGTTTGGGGCGCGCGTGGAACACTAACGCGCCGTCGACACGGCCTGTCGTCAATAGACGGACAGACAGTGAGCCTACCCATTGCTCACATCTTGATGCAAGAAGTGTTACCCCGTATTCACTTGATCTCGTTATGTCCTCACTCTCGAATTCTCAAGAGACATTACATTGACACAAACGCTTCAATATTGTCGTCAAGTTCAACAACAGACAACTTACTTATCGTGTTGAACCAAACAACTTTGTGACATAGAATAAGGAAATTATATAGAGGTGACACATTATTGTAACAGGGTATCTGCGCAATTGATAGACCTACTGACACATGAGAGCAAGCACCTGAGTGATAAAGTATTTTAAATATTTTATTTTATAAATTGATATGTATTTATTAATTTAAAAATGCTTGTTGTTATTATTTATTATATTGGTACATTTGCCGACAAACAGTTTCGCGTAAAAAACTTTTTTGAGTATTTTCATGAATGATGATGAATAAAAATGGCGGACATTTTATGTGCCTTATTTTTGTACGTAGTCATGCTAATTTTGTAGGTATACCCAGTCCAAACGCTTTTAAATGAGCAATAAGGGCCTACCATTAACATGAAACGTGGACTTTTATAGTATCAAGGCCCCATCACCAACCACGGCGTTGTAGGTGTTTTTTGAAACAAGAACTCGTTTCTAGTTTTATTCACGTGAGCACCATCGATGCACAAGTGACTTGTGCATATCTATACTATCTATACTATAATATTATAAAGCTGAAGAGTTTGTTTGTTTGAACGCGCTAATCTCAGGGACTACTGGTTGGAATTGGAAAATTCTTTTAGTGTTGGATAGTCCATTTCTTGAGGAAGGCTATAGGCTATATAACATCACGCTACGACCAACAGGTGCTGAGCAGCGTGGGTGAAACCGCGTGGAACAGCTAGTTCAATATATTTTTTCACCAACTTCAAAAATATGTTGTTTGTAACGTGATTTCCCCAAAAATTTTATTATAATCGAACGGGTGGGTAGTGCACAGTCCCAAGGTGGTCAAATATATTAAATTTTATTTATGATAAAAAAATGTGCCTCGAATTGTATCGTGGGTGCATTTACAAACATTTAAACTCACATAAAATATAGCCAGTCATTTATAATTTTTCTTCTACTTTATGTAGATGATCTGCTTATCATTTGTAGTAGCAATAGAAAATAAATACTCGATACATCCCCATTACTAAACAGACTGAAATTAAAAAAAATATAAAACAATTCAAAGTCACAAACGTTTTTTGGAAGTCAGTACTTTCATATTTGTTCTCTCACTTTTTCATTTTGGGAGTGTCTCTTCTACAATTTCATATTCTATGCTACCTAAGTGATTGACGTCGGAACAGGAAGAGGAGCGTCCGCCTAATTCGACAGAACTGCTCGCGTGATCTTGAACTATTAGGCATTAAGGTTAAGGCCTATTTTTGTTGGCATTGTGCTAGTGGTTTTGTTGGTTAATTTTAGCATTTTGGGTAAGTTTAGTAATAATATCATCTTTCTCCTACTCATTATCTATCTCAGTTTATTTGGTGCCAGCGCATGTCTCGTTCTTCATATCCTTACTAATATTATAAGGGCGAAAGTGAGTTTGTTTGTTACCTCTTCACGCCTTAATAGCTAAACCGATTTTAATGAATTTTAGTACAAAGATGAGACCCAGGAGATTTTATGTAAATCTCCTGGGTCTCATCTTTGTACTAAAATTCTTTTATTTTATTTTTTTAAAGTGGGTTATGAGGGAGAAAAAGGGAAGAAAAGGGAAAACTGAGCTTTGCTATTACAATTAATTAATATTAAGGCGCAAGGATAAAAATTTCAGGTAGCAGGTACCTGTAAATCAGGAAAGGGGAACTGTGCTACTCCGAATTTAACGCGAGCAAAGTCGCAGGCAAAAGCTAGTTACTCATAATCTCATCAGAGACCTCCTTTCCTGCCATTACATCCTTTGGTCTTCCTGTACCTACTTTAAACCATCGACATCGATATTACAGGTACATCCTTACTCCTTACTAATATTATAAAAGCGAAAGTGAGTTTGTTTGTTACCTTTTCACGCTTTAATGGCTAAACCGATTTTCATGAATTTTGGTACAGAGATAGTTGGGATCCAGGAGACGGTAATAAGCTAATATTTTTTTGAAAAAGTGGGATGTGAGGGAGAAAGAGGGAAGAAAAGGGAAAACTTAGCGTTGCTTTTACAAATCAATAAGGCGCAAGGGGAACTGTGTTACCCCAAATTAAACGCGAGCGAAGCAGCGGGCAAAAGCTAGTAATATTATAAAAGCGAAAGTGAATTTGTTTGTTCGTTAACTCTTCACGCTTTAATGGCTGACGCTTGAATGATGAATTTTGGTACAGAGATAGTTGGGAACCAGAAGACGGATATAGGCTATTTCTTTTAAAAAAAAGTGTGGGATATGAGGGAGAAAGAGGGAAGAAACGGGAAAACTTAGCATTACTATTACAAATCAATAAGGCGCTACCGAATTTAACGCGAGCGAAGCCGCGGGCAAAAGATATAGTATATACAAAATTTGTGTTCTATGTTCACATTTCTTTTTTATCTATTCGCGTAGTACCTCACATCCACCTAAGCATTCTTATCTCAACCATGTGTAAATGCCTTTCATTCATCCCTTTTGAGGCCCAACATTCTTTTTAAGTTTAGGGGAAAGGTGGGAGGCGTAAATTGTTTCTGTGACCTTCACCCTTTTAGCTATCCATGTTAATTTTATGCTTAACACTGATCAGTACGGTACTATTAATGTTTTCGAAAATAGTCCACGTAAAGTTTGGATAGAAATATAAAGTACTAGCTTCCGCCTGCGGCTTTGCCCGCGTTTAATTTGGGGTAACACAGTTCCCCTTGCGCTTTATTGATTTGTAAAAGCAACGCTAAGTTTTTAAAAAAAAAAACAGCCTATGTCCGTCTCCTGGTTCCCAACTATCTATGTACCAAAATTCATCTCAATCGGTTTAGCCATTAAAGCGTGAAGAGGTAACAAACAAACAAACAAACAAACTCACTTTCGCTTTTATAATATTAGTAAGGATGTTTTAAATGGTTGAAGATTGCGGGGTGTACAGTACACCCCGCAATCTTCTTTTGAGCTTAGTACGGCGGTACAGTAACTGTACTGCCGTACTAAGCTCAAAAGCAACTCAAAATAAAAGATGATTTTAATGGCATCGGGTTGCTGAAATAAATACGAAACTAATGAACTAAGCCAAATAGTAGTAGAAATGTATTTAAAACATTAATAGACATAATAAACTAAAATCATTCCCAAAATAAACACCAAACTATATTTACAAAACTCAAATTTTCTCGAAACCGGCTTTCTTTGAGGTACTGAAGGGTTACCATGACATCTTATAGCAGTTCTTATTCCACTGAGGGAAAGAGATGGTGCTAGACACCCTGTATAGCTCTGTCTCTTTCCCTCAGCGGAATAAGTTCTGCTTTAAGACGTCATGGTAGGGTAGCTGCTTTTGCAATTAGCACAGCAGTGTAGACAATAGCTGGTGTTGTAGCTGGTATTCGAAGGTTATGGGCCTAAATAAGTAGCACTTGCTTTCAAAACCGTTTTTTTTGGAGTTTATTGGAGTTTACTCCTTAAGAATCGATTTTCATATATGTAGGTATGAGGCGCCCGGTATGAGAAAAATCTGAGGGGTAAAACCTACTAAAGTGACGAAAATGTGTCACGTTTTTGGTGCGCACCTTTAGTGCGCAACTTTGTAATTTGGCTGTGAGTGTATTAAGACGTACATATGGTATGCTGTATAGGCGACTATACCTATATACTATAATTATGTTATTGGGCTTGTTTTTTTCATAAATTTATGAATTTACCCTTTCATATGATATTAATCTTTTTCAGTTGAATAAACTCTTTTTGCGTATGGTTAGATACTCGTACTTAAGGAGTAAACTCCAGTCGTGCGTCGGAGCTGACGCACACACTTTTTTTCCTTGTTTTCGTTGGTCGCCTTACAGGTTAAACCACGCTTGCCTTTGCGCATTACATACCAAGTTTCCTTAGTACTTCGAAAAGTAGTTATGCCACCAGTCGCGCCTGTTAATTATAGATCTTTGACAGTGGTTAAACTTTTAACCACACAGTAGCCTGCATACCTATTTCCAATCAATCAAAATCAAAAGTCATTTGTTCAAGTTAGACTGATAATCAGCACTTTTCGAACATCTAATAACAAGAGACAGTTCCACAAAACACCCGTCCTTCGCCACTTCCTAGTTTTAGCTGAGAAGAAGAAGTGGTGAAACAAACTCGCCAGCAACACATTAATAATATTTGTCGTATTACTCAGTACTAACCGCACTGCGCGTAAAATACTGGTATTCAGCTACACCCGTTTACACTGGAAGCCAACTTTCAAACTCAAACTCAAAGTCGACTAAAGCGGCTCCTATAGTTTTGCCAAAAGCTCAATAAATCATAAAACTAAACCGGTATTGAATTGCAATTTTGAAAAATTTCTACCGCTCTTAAAAATTCAACTTTACAAATAAAACCATGTTTGATACTCTGTCTGTTTCTCCGCAAAAATGATATTATTTTGACATCCAAACGTTTGACAGGAACGCGAATAAATATCTCGTTTACCATTACAACGTTTATGAGCGGCAAATATTTACTGACTTCAGACTTCAAAAAGGAACAGAAAGTCCACTTGCTATGAAGGTGTGATGCTCTGTATCCAGCTCTAGAAATGACAGCGATTGATCGTTTTGAGAAAAAAAAATCATTGTGCGTGGCGTCGTTAACTAAAAAATTGTGTAGTCACATTATATAGGTATAGTTATATATAGTACGGTCAACGACAAGCGATACGAAAGGTCATTAAATTAAAGAACAACTGTGGCGTTGACAATCTAATATTTAGCTCTTTCCATCTTGTGCCTTTGTCGTAATGTGTCGTTCGGGCGGCCATTTTAGATGTGGTTTTATCATGGGTTTTGTTTACATTTGGTATCGCTTCTCGTTGGCCGTGCTATAGATAAATCATTTATTTGATGCAACAATAGACAAAATCCAGGAATTACCACAAAAATATCAAACTGAGAAAAAGCGAGTTAGAAAAAAAGACAATTTAGATTTACCCAAAGACAATTAGACACATCACATCCTTACTTAATATTATAAAAGCGAAAGTGAGTTGGTATGTTTGTTACCTCTTCACGCTTTAATGGCTAAACCGATTTTGATGAATTTTGGTACAGAGATAGTTGGGAACCAGGAGACGGACATAGGCTATCCCACTTTTTTTACAAAAAAGTGGGATATGAGAGAGAACGAGGGAAGAAAAGGGAAAACATAGCGTTGCTATTACAAATCAATCAGGCGCAAGAGCAAAAACTGCAGGTGTGCTTGGTGTGTTATACCGAATTTCACGCGAGCGAAGCCGCGGGCGAAAGCTAGTAATTTATAACGGTTGCCTTCGACTGTGCGGTGTGTGTTCCAAGGTTTCACCAAATAGGAGTCCAGCTCAGCATAATGCCATATGATGCCCAGGATTTCGGAGAACTTGGTTGCAAATTTTTATTGCAACTACAAAACGTCATTCAAAATTAACAATTATAAAATATCAAATATTAATATAAAATGTCAATAATAATGGCAAAAACGATAAGATAGAAGATAGAACTAATATTCTTTACTAGCTGTTCCACGCGGTTTCACCCACGCTGCTCAGCACCTGTTGGTCGTAGCGTGATGTTATATAGCCTATAGCCTTTCTCAAGAAATTGACTATCCAACACTAAAAGAATTTTCTAATTCCAACCAGTAGTTCCTGAGATTAGCGCGTTCAAACAAACAAACAAACAAACTCTTCAGCTTTATAATATTAGTATAGATTATGTGACCCATACAAATGACAAGAATAACAATATAGAACTTACTAGCTGTGCCTAGCGGTTTCACCCGCTGGTCATTTAGGGGTCTGGAAAATAGATGTTGGCCGATTCTCAGACGTACCTGATATGTACACAAAATTTCGTTTAAATCGGTCCAGCCGTTTCGGAGGAGTATGGCAACGAAAACTGTGACACGAGAATTTTATATATTAGATAAATAGGGTGACACAATGGGCGGTCTTATCGCTAAAAGCGATCTTTATAATCGAAGTTCTTTAAGTCAATCATTAATAAATAAAAAAAAACAAAGCAGAATTATCTATAGGTACCTACCTGCAAACAATTTATCACTTAAATATCACTTGTATGGTAAAGTTTACATTCAGTATTCCTTTTTGCCCTTCTGGGCTCTCTTGTTGGCATTGTGACTACAAAATACAATTTATGAGAAATATCTTTACCCTAATAAATCTTAGTACGGAAAGTATTTATTTAAAAAAAAAACTGTGAGACATTCCGTACTGATTCAAATATTTATTTAATGTTCTCAGTGTAAGCAGCTTTCATTACATTTTATTTGTAGAACTTCCTTTTCATTTAATAAATAAGTCTTAACGTTAAGCCGCGCTTGCCTCGGTTGGTCTTTGGATGGGTGACCACCTATCACATACCGAGTTTTCTGTGCTTGGGAAAGTACAATAAACTGATAGTCTTAGCTGTCATTTATAGATTTTTGACAGTCTTTACAGAAGTAGTAGAGTCAGAAACAGTGACAACAAATATCAAAAAATGACATATTATATAATACCTACTACAAAATAATATCTACTTTTAATAAAATTTATTTTAATTTCATCTCAAAAGATAATTATCAAAGTCCCTAACTGTGGCAGGTGGCCGGTCAGCGTGTTCTCAATAAAAAGTCGAACTTATGACATGAAAAACAAAACTCTTTTTCGTAAAAACAGTAAAAAAATCTTTGGGACCTTTTTCTGTTTTTTTTTTTGCAAATGGGAAATCATCACATAACTTCCTCCGCTCTGGGGGGAGGGGGGGCGACTGTTCGATTTGAACTGACTAAAAACCCACGAAAGTTCCTTCTTTGGCCATTTATGTTTCGAGGTCGCGATATATGACGGGCCTGTTGGTCTAGTGGTTAGTGGCCCTGACTGCTGAGCCGGAGGTCGTGGGTTCGATTCCCACCCAGGACAAATTTTGTGTGATGAGCATGATTGTTTGTTCTGTGTCTGGGTGTGATTTATCTATAATATGTATGTATTTATAAATTATATAAGTATGTATATCAGTTGTCTGGTTACCATAACACAAGCTCTGCTTAGCTTGGGATCAGATAGCCGTGGGTGAGTTGTCCCAAGATATTTATTTATTTATTATATTTATTTATATTATCTATCGAACGACCCACAACCCTGGTTTACGTGTACAGCATCAACGGATTTAATACATCGCAATGCGGAAAATCTGCAAGGTTAACGTTTTTTAGCAAAGCAGAGGGGCCTGCCAGGGCGCAGTCTGCTGGGTTTGTGGGTTGTTCGAAAGATATATCGCGATCCCGGAACATAAATGACCAAAGAAGGAACATGGATTGGTTTTAGTAAGGACAAGTCTGACACTCCCTCCCAAAAAAAGGATATAACGCTAATGGTATCATGCGATAACTGTCTAACAGCTGGATGGAATTTGATGAAATTCAGGTAGGTTAAAAAATGCATGTAAACTACATTAAAAAAAAAAACATTTATTTAGCGTACACATTGTTCGTTAGCATACATACATAATTATTAAGTCAGACATAACAGAAAACTTACAGGATTAACAGCGAGTCCCAAACTAGGCTCAGCCTGTATCTTGGTGACCCAGATACTACACAATACTATATTAATTATTCTGCTAGCGCAAAAATGGTATCTATAATGGCAATTATTAACAATGTTATCATAGAAAAGAAATAAAAGAATTCATAAAACTAACTTATGAAATAAGAAATAAAATTACATAGGATACTAATTATCCCGGTAGAACATTCACAAGTAATAATTTCCGACTTACAAATACCTAAATGAAGCCGAAAGCAGAATATAGTGAACAAAATAACCAGTTGTTTCTCAGTAAAACATTCTATAAGACCTGCTACCCTACCATGACGTCTTAAAACAGAACTTATTACACTGAGGGAAAGAGACAGAGCTATACAGGGTGTCTAGCACCATCTCTTTCTCGCACAGGAATAAGAACCGCTATAAGATGTCATGGTAACCCTAATGTGAAACAAAATAAAACCTAAGCCTTTTACAAATACCTACAAAATGCTACAAAACTAAAATGTCAGATTTAGCCTAAACGCAGACTAGAACGTGACCAGCGGGGTTAGTGTGGGAAAGTGACAGAGCTATGCAGGATGTATAGCGCCATCTCTTTCGCACACCAGAATAAGATTAAAACAATTCTGCTTTAAGACGTTATTGTTGCGCACCTGTAGGCCTACCATGACGTCTTAAAGCCGAAATTATTCCACTGAGGGAAAGAGATGGTGCTAGACACCCAGTATAGCTCTGTCTCTTTCCTTCAGTGGAATAAGTTCTGCTTTAAGACATCATGGTAGGGTAGCTGTTCATAAAATATTCAGGTCACGTTTCAGTCTAGATTTTTCGAGGAGGCTTCATGTGTTTTAGCTAGAATAGAATAAAATATAGACTAGTAAAATTTGTATTGTAACCGTTTTTTTGGTTAAGCTTATTCGACATTTTATTTAGTGGAATTAGGTGTGGTTTTATAAAAAAAAAAAAAACTAATACTATTTGCCACCCGCGGTTTCGCCCGCATCATATCGAAAAAAATCCTCCTATGTGTTATTCCAGACCATAATCTACCTCTGTGCTAAATTTCATCAAGATCCGTTCAGCCATTTTGACGCTAAAGAGTAACATAATATTAAGATAGCTAGCACCCGCGGATTCACCCGCCTGATATAAAAAAGTATCCTATGTGTTATTTCCAGATCATAATCTACCCCTATGCTAAATTTCATCAAAATTTGTTGAGCCGTTTTGACGTGAAAGAGTAACAAACATCCATACATTTATACATCCATTCATCCTTACAAATTAATATTTTCGCATTTACAATATTTGTAGGATTTTTACAGTTTTCTAGCTCAATCTAGGATCCTTCATAAATATTAACATGTTGACCATAAACTAGAAAGTTCTTACTAAAACATCTTTGCGCAAGTTCCAAGTTCATCTTCCAAGGAGTTTTAGTTATAAAACTTTATAGTTTCGCTATTTCCTATCAGCTTGTTTATCTGAGAAGAAATACCGAAACAAAAACGGAAAATAGTGTTTTGTTTTCATTAAAACTTTGTTTCAAACATGTTTCTTTTGTTGCTACTACTATTTTTATGAACAGAAACAGTTCTATTCTTATAAACATACACGCTACGTATTGGTGTGTACACCACTGATACGTAATAAATACACACACACACCACTGATTTTTTTTAAGATCGTGGGGTTAAATTCGTGCTAGTATCATCGTGATTTTTCAATTCCAATGTATTTTCTAAGTTTATCTTGGACATCACAGATATCGGTGAGAGAGAACATCGTGAGGAAATCTGGGCTTAGCTGTATATAATATATTGACGACACGGTTGGTGCAGTGGCTGAGGAACTGTTTCGGGTTTGGACCCGAAACAACTATCTGGAAACATATAAACTCACGAGTTTATATGTTTGTAAACGCACCTACGATAAAGGAGAAATTCCTAGAGTGGAACAATGTTTTAAAAAAAATATATACGTATTTTCGCTCTGGACACAGCGAGGCGAAGTGTCACACTTTCAATTTTTACCTTGAAGATAAAAAGGCTTGGGATTAAGCTGCTCCAATTTAATTTACTCAGTGAGTGTCAAAATTTTTCTTTGTTTCATTTATTTATTGTTAATTCCTTTATTTTATACACTGACATTTAATGATTTGACATTAATATTTACTTTGTTTTATACCTATTTTATTATTATTTCTTTTTTTTGATTTTACTTTTTTTTTATTGTGACATTTTATGATTTCATTATGATCTCATTAATTTAATTTTGTAAATATTTTCTAGTCTGTAGTTGTTTATTGTGAATGTGAGGACCATGTGGATCATAACTTTTATTTACTTTTTTTTTTGCTTTTGACGATTCTGGCAGTTGAGTACTATTTAGGGACCTACGCTTATGTCCTTTTTTTGGTATTGTTCGTCGTTTCGTTGAGCTCCTTGGGTTATGAGTCGAGCTACACGATAACTGACAAATGCTTGCACTGACTGGACAGGTCCACTCAATCTGTGTGGTGCTTTCTTAAAAAGACCACTTCAGACACTAATCTGCATAGTCCTCATGTAAGTTGACCAAGTTTTTTTTTGTCTGGACTTTAAAAGAGACTATGACCTCTGAGTTTGTTTCGGCTGTTTCTTCTCAGAGTAGTCGGGTACGAAACACCGGCCTCATCTAGTTTAAAAAAAAAGACGTGTAAAAGTGTTTGTGAAAACCTACTTGCAAAATAAACATCATTTATTATTTATCAATGACTAAAACCCATCCATGTGTTTCTCACCTTGCTATTTGTATTCCGGCACCCCACTATCTCTTTCAAACAACCCGCATCCCCGCCAGGCCCTGGCAGGCCCCTCCGCTTTGCTGACACCTCTTTGAGGCCCACGTGGAACACGAACGTGCCATCGAAATAGTTTGGCGGAATCTATAGTCCGCTATTGGTATTGCCAACTAATAAACCTTGACAGGTAGAAAACAACTGAGTTTACAATTTGTTTCATATCGCCTTATAAATTCCCCTCTTTTATGTATTATGCACATAAAGGCATTAATAACGCTTTGACTGAAACTGCAAGTCTTGCTCAAATACAAGAAAACGTAGGTTTCTTGTATGCTGTTGTTTGTTAGAAAATAAGTCACAGTAAAGATAAGTCGGGCAGTAGTTCAATAAATAAATAAATATCTTGGGACAACTCACACACGGCTATCTGATCCCAAGCTAAGCAGAGCTTGTGTTATGGTAACCAGACAACTGATATACATACTTATATAATTTATAAATACATATATAATATAATATAGATAAATTACACTCAGACACAGAACAAACAATCATGCTCATCACACAAAGTTTGTCCTGGGTGGGAATCGAACCCACGACCTCCGGCTTAGCAGTCAGGGCCACTAACTGCTAGACCAACAGGCCCGTCAATACTTTCAAATTATTCTTAAAGCGATGTCAATATAAAAACCATCTTCTGACTAGTTTTTGTCCAACTATGTTGGGGTCGGCTTTCAGTTTAAACCGGGTTTTTATATTATTAAGAGCCATTTGTATTTTACTGCAAGTCAAAGATCTTCCTTCCTTTTTTTGTACGCATGGGAAATCATCAAACAACGTTTTCGCGCTCTGGGCGATTGTAGGGGGAGTGTCAGGCTTTTATTGACTTAAACCCACCCATGTATCTTCTTTTGCTCTATTTGTTTGGGGGTCGCGGTATAACTTTCGAACAACCCGCAATCCCGGCAGGCGGTCGCCTTGGCAGGCCCCTCTGCTTTGCTGACATCTCTTTGAGGCGCGCGTGGTACACTAACGCCCCGTCGACACGGCCTGTTGTCACTAGATGAATGGACGGTGAGCTATCCATCGCTGAAACCGATGGGCACAGTTTTTGTTAGTATAAAATAGGACTTCTGTACTTTCTTACTCCGTCAAGACTTTGACAAAGCTTGTTTGCTTGTGTTTTGCGCCAAGTTCAACACATGTAATGTAACTTTAACTGCAGTATGCTCAAAGAATAGTTAAGCTTGTTTTGTTAGTTTTCTTACAGTTAGTTAAAGAGGCGTGGTTAGACTGCAAATAACTTAATTAGGTTTTGACACTCACGCTAGTTCAAAAGTTAAGATCGTGTAGTTAACAATAAATAATATCAAAATTTATGCTATTTAAGTTCGATTTATACAATTTCACTGTTAATAGGTGATCGGTATTTCGGGGTTATTTTTTTAACAAAAAAAGAGGAGGTTCTCAATTCTATACACATACATATTGTACGACCACGCATAACTGAATTGTCTCCAATCTTGACGCACCTGTTTCGCCTCTCGTTTGAGTCTGGAAAAGTACCGAAAGCTTGGAAGCAAGCTAACGTGCAACCCGTGCCCAAAAAGGGCAGTCGAGCTGACCCGGCCAACTACAGGCCCATTTCAGTCACGTCCATACTCTGTAAGACTATGGAGCGTGTACTGAATGGTAAACTCCTGGCATACCTAGAATCCAATGACATCCTCAGTGACCGACAATACGGCTTTCGCCGAAACCTGTCCACTGGGGATCTTCTAGCGTATGCCATTCACATTTGGAGTGAGGCCATTGAGAAACACGGGGAAGCGCTTGCCGTTTCCCTTGACATCTCTAAGGCCTTCGACAGGGTGTGGCATGAAAGCCTTATTAATAAGCTTCCTTCTTTCGGTCTACCCGCTGGTTTTTGTACTTGGGTTGCGGACTTCCTGAGGGATCGGTCCATTCGAGTGGTCATAGATGGCTGCTCGTCTGACCAATTGGCTATTAATGCTGGGGTCCCTCAGGGGTCGGTTCTCTCAGCAACTTTATTTTTGCTGCACATTAACAGTCTGCTAGTGCCCGGCACCTTTGGGTATGCAGACGACAGCACTGTTGCTGAGAGATATACGTCCAACGCAGGGGCTAGTGGGTCTCAGATCCGGTCTCTTCGCGAGGCCATGGTTGAGCGGTTGAACTTGTCCTTGAGGGCTGTCCCCGATTGGGGAGATGCCAACTTGGTCAAGTTCAATGCTGCTAAGACCCAGGCGTGTCTGTTCTCCGCAAAGAGGAGTGAATTTCAACCTGCTCCTTCTTTTCGTGATGTAACCGTGCCAATTACCGACCATATTGAGCTTCTTGGTGTAACGCTTACATCTACCCTCAATTTTGGTCCGTTCATCGAGGCTAAGGCTAAACTGGCTGCTAAGAAGTTGGGTATCCTAGCAAAGGTGAGACAGTATTTCACACCGGAACAGTTGCTGAACTTATATCAAGCGCAAGTTCGATCGTGTGTGGAATACTGTTCTCATCTCTGGGACGGATCCGCCAAACCAGCTTGAAGCGCTAGAGTCTATAGAGAAACGAGCCAAGATGCTCATCGGCAACGACGCGCTGGTTGAGTCAAATCTCCAGAGCCTGGAGCATCGCCGGCGCGTTGCCAGCCTTTCGGTTTTCTATCGGTTACATTTCGGAGATTGTGCGATGGAATTGCACAGCCTAATTCCGCCAAGCCCGTTCCATCATAGGACTACAAGACGTACGGCGATGCGCCACCGTTATATGGTAGACATCCCACCCACACGCACTAAACGGTTTGGAAATACCTTCATTGTGCGTACTGCTAAGGAGTGGAATTCCCTGCCGGAGTCTGTATTTCCTGACAGCTAGAACCTGGGGGTCTTCAAATCAAGAGTGAATAGGTTATTTCTAGGTAAGCGTGCTTCATCGTCGACCACATCATCACTTACCATCAGGTGAGATAGTGGTCAAACGCGAGCCTATCAATAATAAAAAAAAAAAAAAAACTTTTCAAGGAGACATTCGATTTGAAAAATTCGTTTTTTTTCACTTTTCGACACTTCACTTTTTATTTTAAAGTTTTTTATAATACCGCTTCCTAGCATAAATTTTTTGTACACCTGCATTTAATTGTTTGTTCTTTTGTTTTTTAAATTGTTAATCATTACATGAATTATTTAAAGGGCTTTTCTATCCATTTTGTATCGTTTTTAGTAAGCCGGACAAAGGAAAATCCAGTCTAGTGAAATATTATTTATTTACCCGTCCTCGCTATCACATTATTATTTATAATTTCATCGCTGAACTGATTATTAAATATTAAAATTAGGGCCAATAAAGTTACCTCATTTAGTAAAATTAAATAATACCGAACATGTTTTAGGAGCTCTAAAATGGCGCTTTTCCTGTATTGCGTTTTGGCACGCTGATATTCGAAAATTACGGTTAAAGTTTAAATACTGGCCAAGGGTGAGTTAAACTCGCTCACCGAGGGTTCCGTCGAAACTAGCGATATATACGGCCATAATATTTAAGGGTTATATTTCAACTCGATACCTCTACGCGTTAACGAGATAAAGGGTTTTGACGGACCGACAACCAAGCGATCCGATAAGGGTTCCGTTTTTTTCTTTTGAGGTACGGAACCCTAAAAGTTAGTTTGCAGACAAAAACCAGTAATCCCGACCAATAAAACTTCCAACTCTTTATAAGGTACTATGTTTTCCGCACTGTTTCACCCGTGCCTTTGGATACTCCCCGCTCCCGTGGGTAGAAGCGGGATGTTATGTAAGCTACATCACATCATGTTACGTATGCATACTGATTTCATTTTTTTAAAGAGTCAAGTATTTTATAAGTTTTATAAATAGAAAAAAAAATATTATTCTTTATAATTGTATTTTCTCTTTATAATATTATTACATATTGAATAGTGTAGATTTGTTTAAATTTACTTATTTCGATTTTATCTTTATAATACAGACACTCAGACAGTAGCATTGTTAGGTATGTCTTTGCGCTTTATTTGAACAAGTTCAACCCCCAGTGTTTAAATAAAAGTACTAAAGACTCCAACAGGTATGGAATTTAAAAAAAAATATTTTAATTTTTTTTTATTTAAAGCAAGATCTTCCCACATTTTTCATTTCTATATCTACCAAGAAACAGATCCATGAACAAAAATATTCTTTCTTACTCAATAAAACCGTCACAGCCAATGCAACATTTTAGCAGCCCCGTCCAAAATTAAAGGGTAGTCAAACATCAAACACAATTTTATGGGCGATGAGAGCTCTCGCACTTTTATTATCACCCTGTTTCAATATACTGAGAGTGTTTCATTTAAAATGTCTGAACTTTGTCTTTGGCAAAGTATTGCAAAACGTTAATCAGTGTACTTCATGGCTCTTGTATTTTATACCATCATCATCTGCCTAGCTTTTTCCCAACTATGTTAGGGTCGGCTTCCAGTCTTACCGGATGCAGCTGAATACCAGTATTTTACTTAGAGCGACTGCCTATCTGACCTCCATAACTCACTTAGTACTGGGTAATACGATACCCCTTGCTAAGACTGGTTGTCAGACTTTCAGAACACTGACTACCTGTAACGACTGTTAAAGATCTACAAATGGCAGCCGGGATCAACAGCTTAACGTGTTTTCCGAGGCACGGAGGAAACTCGGTATGTAACGGCTGGTCACCCATCCACAGACCAACCTAGGCAAGCGCGGCTTAACCTAAAGATCGAACTGAGCGGCTGCTATTATTTAGCCACGAGTTTTTCTTCTTGTATATTATACCAAGTCCTACAAAAATGTGAAACCATTATGGAAATGGGAAGCGGCCACCTCCATCTGCGAAGCAGTTATGCAAGCGAAGGAGGTGGTCGTATGTTTGAGGGTGATAACCTCAAACCAACTCAGTCGCCTCGGGAGATGCTCCAGGCGTTGGGCGCTACGAGATTTCCGGCCACCGTAGACACGGGTTGCGAGTGAGCAATGGGAAGCTCACCATCCAACTAACGATAGACCGTGTCATTAGCTGGTTTGTGTACCACGCGTGCTACAAGCAGATGTTAGTAAAGCAGAGGGCCTTGCTAGGGCCACCGCCTGCTTGGGTTGAGGGTTGTTCGAAAGAGATACCGCGGCACCAGAACAAAAAGGGCCATAGAAGGAACATGGATGGATTTAAGTCGAAAGTTATTTGTCAATCGCGTCATCGCTGAGTGCAACCAATGAAAGCAAACTCATATACTTTTGAATGTCA
This sequence comes from Ochropleura leucogaster, assembly GCA_958449745.1. Classification (NCBI taxonomy): domain Eukaryota; kingdom Metazoa; phylum Arthropoda; class Insecta; order Lepidoptera; family Noctuidae; genus Ochropleura; species Ochropleura leucogaster. The sequence continues at coordinate 4,016,040 of OY288221.1, read as the reverse complement.
TAAAAACAAGAACAAAAAAAAATGATGCTGCTACAATTCCAGTCACAAGACATAATAACTTGTGAAAGTACTGTAGTTGCCCATTCCAAAGCGTAGATCTCTATGGAGAAGAATGGGCAAGAAACTCCATGGACACTCTTTTAAATCATCATGTTTTATAAAATCATAATGTGAGAACGATGTAGAAAAACGAGCACATTTAGAGCGTCCAGAGTAAAAGCAATAATTAGCACGAGTTTAATAGAAGAATTAAAACAAACCGTGGTAGCTAAAAGATGACCAGTCCCAACTGACAGCGCCCGTTCACGAACATGACGTATGGATCAGCCCCATTCAGCTCGACCATTTTGAACATCGTCATTTTGGCAACGCATCGCTCCCGCCACGTGATGGCTAATGAGGCCCCACTACGGGCAGTTTGATCACTTAGCCTGTTATTAGTAGCCAAATAATTCAACAGCGTTCCCGATAGAACGCAAAACTAAAACACCTACTATATATCCAAACTAATATTATAAATGCGAAAGTAACTCTGTCTGTCTGTCTGTCTTTTCTTCACACCTTATCTACTGAACCGATTTGTGTGAAATTTGGTACAGACATAGTTTGGCACTTGAGAAAGGACATAGGATAGTTTTTATTACAAAAAATTAAAATGATTCCAAACATACAGCCCCATCTATTGATCAAAAGTCGGCATAAATTCAGTACTATGAAATAAATGTTGAGCTGTTAATATGCTCCGTGCTGCCGGAAGTCACTAATCCACGCGAACGAAATCGCGAGCAAAAGCTAGTTATGTTATAAATTCGAAAGTTTGTGAGTATGGATGTATGTTTAATCCTCTTTCACGAAAAAACTACTGAACGGATCTTGATGAAATTTGCGACAGAGGTAGATTATGGTCTGGAATAATACATAGGATACTTTTTTTATCATCACACGGGCGCCAGCTAGTAATATTATAAATGCGAACGTTTCTGACGTTGGTATGTATGGATGTTTGTTACTCTTTCACGTCAAAACATGAACGGATCTTGATTAATTTAGGCACAGAGTTAGATTATAGTCTGGAATAATTATGGTTTTGTTCGATCATCACGCGAGTGAAGCCGTGGGCGCCAGCTAAGTTACGTTATACATATTCCAATTCACCACTACATCTCCTGCTGTCGGATCCAAGCTTCATTATTTACCGTCAGTATATTATTATTTAAATTCAGTTCCAGTAAATCACTTCAGGAGTTCTGGCGATAAACTCCACCCACTTCTAAAACTTTATAAATCATTCCTGTTTTGTGCTGCTGGAAATTAGGTCAGGAGAGAACTGAAAATCTGGATGACAATGCATGCATTTGAACGAGTCTATAGATTTTCTTTTGTTTGATAGAATCGACGTTGCTATGCCTTCTTTAAGTCCAAAATCAGATTTATTACAAGTTCTTGCAAGGTTATTTACATATATATTTATATATTATAAAGAATATTATTTATTACTAGCTGTGCCCAGCGGTTTCACCCGCTAAGGTTTAGGGGTATGAAAAATAGATGTTACCTTTACCTGTTGATGATTCTCAGATCTACCCAATATGTACCCAAAATTTCATAAAAATCGGTCGAGCCGTTTCGGAGGAGTACGGTACTTAACTAAAATTGTGACACGGAAATTTTATATATATATTAGAATTACAGTATACAACTAAATAAAGGGTGACACAATGGGTCTTATCGTTAAAAGTCATCTTTTCAAGACAACTTTTAGAGGGATTTAAGGGAGGAGGGAGAAAGGGAAATTCCTTCCATGAAAGAAATAAAATTAGAAAAAAAACTTTGACTAGTTTGAATGTGTATTCAATCGCGATAACAAGATAAGGTAGACTTGTAAAAAATGCCATAAAGTCCTTTGTAAAGTTTTTCATCATCTGTCTAGCCTTTTCCCATCTATGTTGGGGTCGGCTTCCAGTCTTACCGGATGCAGCTGAATACCAGTATTTTACATGGAGCGACTGCCTATCTGACCTCCATAACCCAGTTAGTACTGGGTAATACGATACCCCTAGGTAAGACTAGTTGTCAGACTTTCAGAACACTGACTAGCTGTAAAGACTGTTAAAGATCTACAAATGGCAGCCGGGACCAACAGCTTAACGTGCTTTCCGAGGCACGGAGGAAACTCGGTATGTAACGGGTGGTCACCCATCCCTGAACCAACCTAGGCAAGTGCGGCTTAACCTAAAGATCGACCTGAGCGGCTGCTATTATTTAGCTACGAGCTCAAATAACATTAATTTTAATGTAGGAGTCGCAGGAGACGCCCCAAGCGTCGAGCGTAGATGTGGGCCTGTCGACGGTGAGCAATGGGTAGCTCACCGTCCATCGGTCTATTGATGACCGGCCGTTTCAGCGGCGCTTTAGTCCCGTTAAAGTTAAGGCTGTTTCGGAGGAGTATGTCAACTTACTGTGACACAAGAATTTTATATACATATAAAAGGTGATATCCAATATACACACTATTTAGAGGTATGAAGAACAGGGTGTAAAGTTCTCCATCCTCTATGGAAAGGGGAGGAATCCTCCGACCAGACGGGTGTTGTGCCTGGTGGGCCACTGCCCGACAGTTGTTAGTCGGGTGCTCGTATATATGCTAGCCTCGCGCACAACTTTGCTTGCGCGATGTAGGATTCTTGCCGTTAGTTATTCAGTGGCTGGATAGATGGCACTGTAGTACTTTCTGCCACTTGCATTTTTGTGTCGCTACACACTATAATAACCAAGTGTAACAAAGTGGAAAAAACAAAACCATCCTCCATTTGGCAGTCGGTTAAAAAATAACTTATCCTTACAAATTAAACTTTACGTTAAGGGAATGGAATAGGTTTAAAACATCTGAAGAAACGACTTTCCGTTTTAAGTTTAACCAATAACGGCAGCTAAGAACAAGAAAAACAAATCTTCATTAAACGTTATTTTATTGCCAATCTTAACTTGAAGAATTTCTTACTTAGAAATGTATAAATTCCATTTCAAGTAAAATTAGGTTGAATACGAGTTTACGGCAGCAAACGATTTCCTATCTAAACCTGAAGAGAATAAAGTTGATTAAACATTAACATTCGAAATGGATGATTCTCCATGAATGAATTTTTGAGTTTTGTCTGAGTAAGGAGCTAATATTTTTTATAAATCCTCTTAAAATATATTTTCGACTATGCTTTTAGAGATTTTATTCCTCAAATCAAATTTATTTATAAAATCTCTCAATTTCTTTGTGGAATGAAACTGGATTTTTCTACAGTCAAGGAATTTCTTCATCGTCTTACATTTAATATCGCCTTTTTCCTATAGGGGTAGGCAGACCGCCACCTGCTCCAATCCTTACATACTCCTTCGCATTTTCCTCGTTCATACTTCTGGTCATTCATGCATGGCCATCATCTTTTCTTCATGGGGTATGAAGAAAAGATGATGGCCGCCTAGCCTTTACGGCTTCCAGTCTTACCGGATACAGCTGAATACCAGTATTTCGACGGGCCTGTTGGTCTAGTGGTTAGTGGCCCTAACTACTGAGCCGGTGGTCGTGGGTTCGATTGCCACCCAGGACAAACTTTGTGTGATGAGCATGATTGTTTGTTCTGTGTCTGGGTGTGATTTATCTAATTATATGTATGTATTTATAAATTATAAAAGTATGTATATCCGTTGTCTGGTTACCATAACACAAGCTCTGCTTAGCTTGGGATCAGATAGCCGTGTGTGAGTTGTCCTAAGATATTTATTTATTTACATGGAGCGACTGCCTATCTGACTTTCGCAACCCAGTTAGTACTGGGTACTATGTACTCCTTGGTGAGACTGGTTGTCAGATTTTCGGGGCTTTGACTACCTGTAATGGTTATTAAAGATCTACAAATGACAGCCGGCTCCAACAGCTTAACGTGCTTTCCGAGGCAGGAAACTCGGTATGTAACCTTGGGTGGTCACCCATCTACAGACCAACCTAGGGAAGCGCGGCTTAACCTAAAGATTGGCCTGAGCGGTTGCTACTATTAGATAGATACTAGCTGGGCACAACTAATATCTACTAGTATATAGAATAAATAATAGTAAATAATCCCATATATATAAAATGCTTGTGTCACAGTGTTAGTTACCACACTCCTCCGAAACGGCTGGACCGATTTGAAAGAAATTTTGTGTGCATATCGGTTAGGTCTGAGAATTGGCCAACATCTATTTTTCATACCTTTCACAGCTAGTAGTATATAATATTCAATGATGAACTTTAAAAATATATCTTTTGAAGCCTGTCTAACTACTAAATGAAAAAAGGGTATTGAAGCAAAAATCACATATAAAAGTGAAGCTATTTTATGAAGAGAAAGTTTTAGATATGAAAGTGATAAATGCTCGGTTTTAAAATTGACAAGATATTGAATGATGAATTATTTGGACTCGAATTAAATCAAATCATATCATAACTACAGTACGACCAACGAGAAGCGATACCAAATGTAAACAAAACCCCATCTAAAACCTCATCTAAAATGGCCGCCCGAATGTTGGCGAACCCGTCTTAACGTTGTCATGTTTTTGCCGGGAGAACGAGACATTACGACAAAGGCACAAGATGGAAAGAGCTAAATATTAGATTGTCAACGCCACAGTTGTTCTTTAAGTTAATGACCTTTCGTATCGCTTCTCGTTGGCCGTACTGAGCACTTAAAAGTCAGTTAGACGGCACGGTTGGCGCAGTGACTGAGCGATCGACTGCTACGTTGGGTACCGCTGGTTCGAACCCCTTACGAAACAAATATTTTTATGACTTCCAGGCAGCTTTTGCGTGTCTAGTTGTTTGTATATATGAGTTTAAATGTTTGTAAACGCACCCACTAGATACAGTTTTTTTTTAGGAAAACGTTGCACTACACTAGGAATTTCTCTTGTATCGTGGGTTCGTTTACAAACATTAAGCTCACATACACAAACAGCCAGACCCGAAACAATAAATAATAATAATAAATATCTTGGGACAACTCACACACGTCTATCTGATCCCAAGCTAAGCAGAGCTTGTGTTATGGTAACCAGACAACTGATATACATACTTATATAATTTATAAATACATAAATATTATAGATAAATCACACCCAGACACAGAAAAAACAATCTTGCTCATCACACAAAGTTTGTCCTGAGTGGGAATCGAACCCACGACCTCCGGCTCAGCAGTCAGGGCCACTAACCATTAGACCAACAGGCCCGTCAACTATCTGCAGGTCACAAATTTTTTATCCTTGAGGGAATCGAACGCGCGACACGCAGCACAGCAGTCGATGGCCCAGCTACTGCGCCAACCGTGCCGTCAGTTTATTTTTATATGATAATGAGATTGGCGATAAAGTCAGACCCCAACGGAGTCAGTAAGATATCTATGCGAATCGAAATGACCCTAAACGATACATTACCCCGTACCCAAACAAACTGAGAATTACTTTCGAACACCGTTTTTATTGTCAAGATCATTATTTGACCCAGAATCGTCGCTACAGAATGTTTAATGGTGCCGTAAACTGTATGATCCTTTTGATTGTTTGCCGTCGAATCATTGCGTGGTTGATGTCAAATACAGGGTGTACACATACCCGTTTTTGGAACGAAGTTCCTTATCGCGCGTTGCGAAAGGGGACTAGACGGAAAAAATAATACCAAACGTTTGTAACGACACTTTTTACCATAGTTATTGCGGCATGCGCGTGTTTCTCTGACTGATTCTCTTTCTCTCTCATAGCAAGCCAGTTATTTTCATTTCGTCTTTCTGTTTCGCATCGTACGGTGTGGTGTCGCGACGATTATTTTTGTTGAGTGTTTACTGTTTTTTGTACATAATAAATAATAACTTCGTTCCATCCGAACATTGATACCTTTCAATTTTTTTTTGCTAATGAAAAGTCATCAAATAACTTCCCCCGCTCTGGAAGGAGTGTCAGACTTGTATTGACTGAAACCCACCCATGTTCCTGCTATTGCCCTTCTTTAGCCCGCAATCCCGGCAGGGTACATGAACGCTCCACGAATAAATCAACCATGCATTTAATTATATTAGGACAATGTTTTTTTGTGTAAAATTTTTAAACTAGCTGGCGACCGTCGCTTTGTATGATAATCGAAAAAAGTATTCTATGTGTTATATTAGACTGTAATCTACCTCTGCGCCAAATTTCATCAAGATCCGTTTAGCCGTTTTTGCGTGAAAGAGTAACAAACATCCATACATTCATCCATCCATTACATACAGCTCTGCAGCAATTTAATGACGACACGGTTGGCGCAGTGGCTGAGCGATCGACTGCTGCGCTGCGTGTCGCAGGTTCGATTCCCGCTCGGAACAAATATTTGTATGACCTGCAGATAGTTCTTTCGGGTCTGGCTGTTTGTGAGTTTAAATGTTTGTAAACGTACCCACGATACAGGAGAAATCCTAGTGTGGGGCAACGTTTTTTAATAAAAAAAAAAACGTATGTTGTCAATGGTCGCGTTGGTCCAATAAAAAATATAATAATCCACACTTCTCCTCACGACTCAACGTAAAACAAAAATCTGCTCGAAAAGCTGTCATTGCAAAAAGTTATCAACCAACAAAAAAATAACAGCGAAAAATATCCGTCAAAGTATTTACTCAGCACTTTACTTGCCCAAAATATAAAATCGTTAACGAGCCAATAAACCCTGTGGGAATCGATTGACAGCCTTCAGATGTCTGCAATGTTGCCAACTTGCGGACGAGACATTAGCTACGTTAGGTGTTTTTGTTACGTTGGTACAACGTAATCAGTGCAAAGACTATGCGATGCTTTTTTGTTTTGATTGATACTTGTAGCCAAGTTTGCTATTTTTTTAACCGACTTCCTTTTCTTTTAAAACATACGTTGTCCCACACTAGGATTTGTCCTGCATCATGGATGCATTTCCAAACATTTAAAGTCGCATACACAAACAGCCAGACCCGAACACGCCATACAAATATTTTTTCCGTGAGGGAATCGAACCTGCGACACGCTGCGCAGCAATCGATCGCTCAGCTACTGCGTCAACCGCGTCGTTCAACAATTTGAGTTTTGTTTTCTGGCAATAGTATATTCTCAAGATCCTTTTTGGCCACGGTAACCAATCCCATCGGAGATTAGCCATCTGGGCGGGAGGTAGTAGGTATGTATAGTGTACAAGTATGTGCGCAGGCACAGCTGCACTCTCTGCCCCTTCACTCTCATCAGTCAGTCCGATGGGACGTCCATGCGACACGACCGGAGATAGATTAGGCCCGAGGCCATGCAATAAACACTTTTGCGCATCCAGGTAGTTCAACAGGATACTTGACACAGCCTGCTACTGTCACTTCTATTCCTTGGGATAACATCAGCTTAGCGTTCAAAACGACTTGGGTTTTTCTTGACAATCTTAACGAACTTCCTCTAAAATACTCATTCCTTAATTTATCCGTTCTTGTTACACCACACATCCATTTCAACAGTATGGGCCTGTGGACGGTGAGCAGTGACGCTTTTAACGGCACGGTTGGCGCATTGGCTGAGCGATTGACTGCTGGGCCGCGTGTCGCGGGTTTGATCGCCACACGGGACAAATATTTGTATGACCTACAGATAGTTGTTCCGGGTCTGGCTGTTTGTGTATGTGAGTTTAAATGTTTGTGAACGCCCCCACGATACAGGATACAGGAGAAATTCCTAGTAGGAGCAATGTTTGTTTTATAAACATACAAACAGAAACAGCTCACCGTCCATCCGTCCAGTGATGACAAGCCGTGTCGACGGGACGTTAGTGTTTCACGCGCGCCTTAAAGAGATGTCAGTATAGCAGAGGGGCCTGCCAGGGCCACCGTCTGCCGGGGTTTGCGGGTTGTTCGAAAGAGATACCGCGGCCCCGTAACATAAAGGTCAATAAAAGGAACATGGCTGGGTTTAGTCAATGCAAGTCTGACACTCCCACCTGTTCCACCCAGAGCGGGTGAAGTTATTTGTATGACTGATAGAACAAGAGCCTAAATTCCACATGAGTACATTCCCATGACCTTTTTGTCTTGAAAAAATCTTTTAACAGACTTTGATTCCATCAAATATCTAAATTTATAAACGAACTTTCAAGTTTCAACCTCCAGCCAACCTTAGTCAAAAATCTCAAGTAATATTTGATCAAATAGGTCTCGTATTGCTAAGATCGTCATTGATACCTGCGATACTAAAAGGGTGACATTACTGAGCTAATAAAGGATCCTCACAAGTAAATTGTATTATAGAAACAATTCCGTACAGATTGTGGCCTTGAAAACGGCGAGTTAGGGTCAAAATATAATTATAACTAGCTTTTTCTCGCGGCTTCGCTCGCGTTAAATTCCGTCAGTGTTCCACGTGCGCTTCAAAGAAATTTCAGCAAAGCAAAAGGGCCTGCAAGGGCTACCGCCGGCCGGGGTTGCGGGTTGTTCAAAAGAGATACCGCGGCCCCGGAACGTAAAGGGCCAAAGACGGAACGTGGGTGGGTTTTAGTCGCTCCTCGCTCCGACGAGAGCTGGGGAAGTTATTTGACGATATCCCATCCGCAAAAAAAGGCCAAAAGTATGTTTTATTATATTACTTTGACATTAATGGCACATACCTACTCAAAACTGTGGTCCCTTGGAGCTGTAAAAAAGCCTTGGTGCGTGAGTCCGACTTGCACTTGGCCGTTTTTTTTTTCTATGTAATTTATCAAAAAATATTCCCGAAAACTAGTCTCTTACTAAAATTTGGAAAGATAAGATAAAATAATTAATTTACGGATAATTTTTTTAATAAAAAAATTGATATAATTTCTAGTGCCCTCAACCAGGCTCTGATGATAATCGGCTCGCCCTATATTAAAATGGGACCTAAAAACATAACGGGAAAAATTGTGGGTAGGTACTTCTGTTTAACCCTTCAGATATTATAGGCCATGGTGATAGGGAACTGTTATATATTAGGTTTCCAATTTCCTGGCCTCAACCTCGCTATTTTCAAGGCCTTGTCTTCACCCGCATCAGTTAAGTGAATAAATGAGTTTGGAGCACACGGTATCTTCAGAACTGTGAGACGATGTCGCGCATGTGTGGCGCTGATTTGGCCTCAGGCCTTTTCTAGTATGCCGTTGTATCTGTACATATTTTGTGGGCGTTTATAAGGAGGAGAATTTAGAGTATGAGGCTGGGGATTTCCGAAAATGTGGTTCCTAAACATGAAACAAGACAATACAGGTTTTTTTTAAATCATTGACCCGTACCAGGAACTACTTCTGCATCGTGGGTGCGTTTACAAACATTTAAACTCACATACACAAATAGCCATACCCGTAATAACTACCTGGTCGGTAGTGGCCCTAGCTTTGATGACTTCTCTTAAAGGCGTGCATGGAACTTAAACGCGCAATCGACACAGCCTATCGTCACTAGACAGACGTGCGGTGAGCTACCCCCTTCTCATTGTCCACAGACGACATCTACGATAGCCGGGAGTTGTCTCAAGACACCTAAAGGCCGAAACGTGTGCGCAGCCGCGGCTGGATAGCTTTGAGGTTCTCTCCCTCAAACGCCCGGCCACCTCCTTTGCTAGCATTACTGCTTCGCAGAAGGTGGTGACCGCTTCTCATTCCCACTCGCTCCGGACCATGGACTAAACCAGGGCCGGACACGAGAGATTCCCGCCGGCGATCGCATCTACCAGGACACAGGTGGTGACTCGCTGGGCAGACCTCCTCAGTATGCTCCACTGTATCCTCTGACCGATCCCCACAATGGTGACACCCGGACGTAATCACCCGGTCCGTCCATGTATATATATTATATATTAATATTATAAAGCTGAAGAGTTTGTTTGTTTGTTTGTTTGAACGCGCTAATCTCAGGGACTACTGGTTGGAATTGGAAAATTCTTTTAATGTTGGATAGTCCATTTCTTGAGGAAGGCTATAGGCTATATAACACAACAACGCTACGACCAACAGGTGCTGAGCAGCGCGGGTGAAACCGTGGGGAACAGCTAGTGTTCTTATACTTTTCAACTCAGTACTTTGACCCCGTAGGACAATTCCCACCTACGTGACGGAAGCCGCGGTCGAAAGCTAGTACAAATATAATATGATTTATATCGATCTTGTTAGGGAAAAAAACTGTCTTTATAAGACTTTCCTCCATAATTTATTGCTTGTTACATATTTCGGCATGGCAAATGAAACCATAAACATAATCGTATTACGTAATGTACGAGGAAGGCTTGCGGAAAACATATGAATGCTTCATTTTGTGCAGATAGTTTCTCGTATATAATGTTTTTATTGTAAGAAGAGGGTTGTTAACATGGCTTAGTTGTTGATATGGATGGCGGAGTGAATTATTTCTATGTCTTAGTTAGACAGGGTCGGCGTATAGGAACGTATAAATAAATAATAAATAAATAAATATCTTGGGACAACTCACACACGGCTATCTGATCCCAAGCTAAGCAGAGCTTGTGTTATGGTAACCAGACAACTGATATACATACTTATATAATTTATAAATACATACATATTATAGATAAATCACGCCCAGACACAGAACAAACAATCATGCTCATCACACAAAGTTTGTCCTGGGTGGGAATCGAACCCACGACCTCCGGCTCAGCAGTCAGGGCCACTAACCACTAGACCAACAGGCCCGTCAAATACGTATAGGTGTCCAGTATACAATACACACTTGAAACGGGATATTTACCATGTTTGTTATTTATGTCGAGTTTCCGATATTTCGGCGATGTTGCAAACGCCATGATCACGGATGAACTGAAGTTATTGCGGGTGGAAACTCGACATAAATTACAAACATGGTAAATATCCCGTTTCAAGCGTTAATTATAATATTAGTAACCATGTCAGCTTAAAGACTTATGGCCAGTATACAGTACAGTTAGTGTGGAGTAGTACCTATTTAGTACAATGTGTCCGGTCACTAACTAGGGATATTGTATATTCTTATATGTATAACAAAGGAGCTTGTGGCTTAATAATAGCAGCCGCTCGGGTGAATCTTTAGGTTAAGCCGCGCTTGCCTGCCTAGGTTGGTCTGTGGATGGGTGACCACCCGTTATATACCAAGTTTCCTCCGTGCCTCGGAAAGCACGTTAAGCTGTTGGTCCCGGCTGTCATTTGTAGATCTTTGACAGTCATTACAGGTAGTCAGTGTTCTGAAAGTCTGACAACCAGTCTTACAAAGGGGTATCATATTACACAGTAGTAACTGGGTTGTGGACTTCAGACAGGCAGTCGGTCCACGTAAAATACTGATATTCAGCTGAATCCCGTTAGACTGGAAGCCGACCCCAACATAGTTGGGAAAAGGCTAGGTAGATGATTATATGTATAACAAACATTCTAGTATACAAATTTATTGATAAAAAAAAACTACCTTTTTTCACAAAAAAGTTTACAATATTTTCGTTGATTTGAATGTGTTTTTTTTTTGTTTTTGAAAGTTACAAAAAATGTGAGCTCATCATTTCTTAATTTAAACCATAGAAAATATTGTTGCCCTCTGAATAAACCTAAAATATTGTCGTCTCAGTAAGACCTACACTTTGAGAGATATGTGAATTTTTTGTACACGTATAGAGAATATCTCAAAATGGCTACCTTTATGGTAGGTAGCCATTTTGGCGGGGAAGTAAATTAGACCCAAGTTTGTATCGTAATAGTATATTAAAACTAAAACACTCGTAACATAAGTATCTAGAATATTGCTAGTCCATGACCGGACACATTGTATATCCAGTATAAATTATTATTTAAAAAAAAAAACACTTTTTTTTACACCTACCACTGTCCGTCTCTGCATCACAAAGGTTTTCTAGTAGAAAATGCCTATGGCATTAAATCCGCCTCTGTACCTTGTGCTTGAAGTGTTAAATAAATAAATACACGAGTATTTTAGCTTTTGAATGACATATATAGAGAAACGCTGTTGGTTAACATCAAATATTTTAACCTATAAATCTAATCTAATCAAACCTATAAGCTCTATAAATCACTGTAGTTTTTACAAAATCGATCCAATTTAATAACTGAAAGATTCATTCATCATAATGTTTTAAAACTTTTGTGTGTGAAATATCACTTAACTTGATAAGATTAATTAGTGGCTTTTCAAAAGGCTGCGGAGATTATAGCATCAATCGTGATTTAATTTTAATTCAGCACGAATATGAGGAGATAAAATAAAAGTGATCAAACGAATAATAAAACACTCTTTTTTGTGGATTGGAAATCGTCACTCCCCCCACGCTCAGCCCAAAGCGGAGGGAAGTGTCAGACTTGTACTGACTTAAACCCGCTTATGTTCTTTCTTTTGCCTTTTATGTTCTAGGGCTGTGGTATCTCTTTTAGAAACAACCCGCAATCCCGGTGATCACAATATCTGGCTGCAAAATGTGAAACTACCCCACATCAACATTATTTTGTCTTAGCCAAAGAAATTTGGGGTCAGCGAATCACGTTTTCTTACGAAACTTTTATACAAAACGTTTATAAACTTCATGTACAGACGCCTGCACATCAAGCTACTACAATCTGTCAGATTTCTTTGATAGATTTTCGACTTTATTTCAAAAGTGTTAGGTTCAAGATTCATTGGGAAAAATTGACAGTTTCAGGTAGCTTGACCTGCTGGCATCTGTACAATAGTCCGCCTATGTAGATAGGCGGACTTAATGCAATAAGGCATTTTCTATCAGTCAATTTTTGGGTTAAATACGACAACAATGTAAAGGGGTACAAAAGTTGTATCTAAAAAAAATGAAAAAAAAGGCATATTTAAAAAAAAATAGGTCTCAAGGGACACCTGGATGGAACGAAGTTCCTATAGAAATGAAAATATCTGGCTTGCTTTCTATAAGAGAGAGAAAGACAGACAGACAGAGAAACATGCGACGCCGCACAGCTTACAATAGCTTACTATAGCAAAAAGTGTCGTGACAACTTTTCGTCTTTTCCGTCTAGCCCCCTTTCACAACGCGCGATAAGGAACTTCGTTCCAATACCAAAAAAAAAACGAGTTGTTTAACACTACTATTTAACATCTTTTAAATAATCTTAGTAGTCATCCAATATATCTCTACGCCTTCAGTCATCAACATTTGGACTCAAAACTTTTCCCACGATATTTTCCTCATTCACATGACGTGCACATACCGTGACAACCAATTTTCACACAACTTCTTCAGAAACCGGTACCAATTTCAGTCTTCTTTCCAACAAAAGGGCAGAAGCAAAAAATTCTAATTGACTCGTAACCTAAAGATATGCGTGAAAATCTTCCGCATCTCAGCGACACGTCTTTCATTTCCATCAAATTCCTTGCAAAAGTTAATAAAAAAGCCACAAAAACTCTTTTTTATTAACCAACCCGAGGTGTCGACAAAAAGTAACCAATAATGAGAAGTCGGAGATGTGTTCGATTTTCATCTGTCATAAAAAGTGCCAATATCCTTCCGAACTTTGGGCTCCTGGTACTTGAGAGTAGGGTGACTGTGAAGCTTTTGATTTCGAGATTTACGAATTAAAATGTCAGGCGAATATTTTCCAGGGTTGCGGGTTGTTCGAAAGGGAAACCGAGGTCGCGAAACGTAGAAAAAACATGGGTGGGTTTTAGCAAGTACAAGTCTGACCCCCCCACCCCCCGCTCCCAGATCGGGGGAAGTTATTTGATGACATCCCACCCAAAAAAAGGCGAAAATTTTACGTTTAATTTTCGTCAAGTCTTAAGTGCTTTATCATTTTTGTTTAATTGTTCGCGAAGATGTTTTCTTGCGAAAATCTGTAATAGCTTAATTCAAAAATATTTTTATGACCTACAAGTAGTTGTTCGAGGTTCTTTTGTATGGGAAATTACCAAGTGGAATCTACCGCTCTGGAGTGGTGGAGTCGAGAGATTTTTTTACGTAAAAAATAGATTAAAATTTCGAACGAAGATACGTGTAACATTGGCCTTTCAAATATAAAAAAAAAACATTTAACTCTATACCACTCAAGAACTCAGATTTATTTGATTTTTTGGAATGGAGATGATTACAAGAAATACACTTATTTCTGGGTTTTATAATTTTTAACAAACTAAAAAAAAATACAAAAACAGGCAATGTTGCTTGTAGGCACAAACTAATGTCAAGAGCCGTGTTTGTATAGCTCGTTAGTTCGAAATGTGGACTATAGGCTATTGAGGTAGTAAATCAATTATTTAAAAAATTGTCGCGTTTTTACGGTATCTTGCCTACAGTCTGCACAGTGATATGGAGGGTTAAAAATATTTTATTCTTCTGTACGTGAGTTTGTGACAGGTATATAAAAATAGCTTAAAAAAATAATTTCTTACACTCAAGACAGTCTACAAACAATGTGCAAGGTTTGAGTCCCTACTGGTAAGTTCTAAGCCAAAACAAATCAAAATTACTTTGAAAGTAATCTGCTCAACCCGATCGTGTTGATTCCATAGAGTTTTCACCTTAAATAGGAGGTGAAGTTTGATCAACCAAGGGTTTAGTCGAGATTGGTTAACCAAAAAATAATTTAAAAAATAAACTATATCCTAATAATCATACAATCCTATTTCCTACTATTTTTAATATTATAAACGTGGGATATGACGGAGAAAGAGAAAGAACGCTAAGTTTTCCCTTTTCTTCCCGAAAAGGGAAAACTTAGCGTTGCTATTACAAATCAATAAGGCGCTAGGGTAAAAACTGCAGGTACTGTGTTATACCAGGCGTCCGTCACTCGCTCAAGGCCACGCGTTTTATGCCTACCGCTTCGTGTATCGCCGGCGATACAACTGACAGTGGGCTGTCGCACGCCTGTTTGAGTGTTCGCACGTCACGATTACCGCGCTGAGTTTTAAGATGCCGAAACCACGTAATTTTTGTGCAGTATATGGGTGTCAAAGTAAAAAAACAAATGAAAATTTGTCATTTTTTTCATTGCCGAGAAACGAATAAAGGTACGTTAAGTATTATTTAAAATTTTTGGTTTTTCGAATTACTTTTTTTGGTTCCTTCACAATTTATCACCATGTAGGTACTTATTACATACATGAAACCGACTACCGATTTGATTTGCCTGCGAAAAATGCGTTGACTTATGTATCTGGATATTTATTGTATAAGTGCAGCAAAAAACACAACTGCACTAGCTTCAATGCTTTATTAAAGGAGAAACGTAATTTTGACGAAACAGCACTATTTACGCATTTCAAAACTTATAATAAGGATTCGTCTTTTTATGGCGGGCTTAAAGTGCCACCAGAAACTTTTAATAATTATATTGAAGAATTAGAAGAAACTTTTTTAAATAATTTTGACAACGTATTAATGGATCGGCCTGGCAGTACCATCTTGGAAATTTTGAAATTGATTGATGTTCCTCCACTTTGCTCCTGTTTCCCTTTCGATTATTTATTAAAAATATTTACGCGGTTTAGAATATTTTCCACAATAAAATTTAATAATCGTGAATTCAGAGAAGGAAAAAAAAATAATAGTCATTTTATTAAACTGAAACATATTTGATTTTACAACATTCGTTTTATTATCATTATCATCAATTCATCATACGTACAACCCTAGCACATACGCTCGATGACGCGCCCGCACGTTGGTCGCGCGGCGGGCAATACAATCTCAACTCTCTTTGTGCGTACTTATGGTGCATTTCTTTTTGCTGCAAACAACTGGTATTATTATTATGATTTTGTAGGCTATTATAGCGTAGGTATTTTCCTTTTTGTATTGGAGTGATGTATCTGCTACGTAGTAGCTATTTAGTAATCTGTGGTTATACCGAAAGCCGTAGGCAAAAGCTAGTAAGTGATAAGACACTGTAAATATACACATACAATCCTTACTAATATTATAAAAGTGAAAGTGAGTTTGTTTGTTTGTTTGTTTGTTTGTTTGTTACCTCTTCACGCTTTAATGGCTGAACCGATTTGGATGAATTTTGGTACAGAGATAGTTGGGAACCAGGAGACGGACATAGGCTAATATTTTTTTGAAAAAAGTGGGATGTGAGGGAGAAAGAGGGAAGAGAAGGGAAAACTTAGCGTTGCTATTACAAATCAATAAGGCGCAAGGGGAACTGTGTTACCCCAAATTTAACGCGGGCGAAGCCGCGGGCGAAAGCTAGTTAAAAATAGTTTGATTGTGTGTTCACAATGTACAGTCTCGAGCAAAAACATATGTATTCACTCTATTTTAGTGGATCTGAAATCATCAAATAACTTTCCCTGCTCTTGGCGAAGCGGGGGGGAGTGTCAGACTCGTACTGATTAAAACCCACCCATGTTCCTTCCATTTCCCTTTAAGTTCCGGGGCCGCGGTATCTCTTTCGAACAATCTGCAACCCCGGCTGGATATGTAGGTATACACAAAAGCAATTGATCTTACCTCAAAGTACAAGTTTTTTTGCAAAAAAAATCGCTTTTGTTTATTGCAATATTATGTCTTAGAGTTTTTTTTATAAAGAAATTAACTGGGTATAGTTTGTCCCACTCTAAATGTTTGACGCAAAAACGTGGTAAGCGTATGTGTGTCGATGTCCTTTCAACCCTGTACCACTCAGGAAATAGGACTTGTAGATGCCAAGCGATATGATTAAAGTGTTGTATTGGGGTTATTCCATCAGAAATTACCCAGTTTCAGCCTGGAGAGATATGTAACGTTTTAAAACGAGAGATTCGCGATCCGTGTGCGCCTCAAAGACTGACTTGCTAGGGCCACCGCCTGCCAGGTTTGCGAGTTGCTCGAAAAAGGTAACGCAAACCCGGAAAATAAAGACGGGCCTGTTGGTCTAGTGGTTAGTGGCCCTGACTGCTGAGCCGGAGGTCGTGGGTTCGATTCCCAACCAGGACAAACTTTGTGTGATGAGCATGATTGTTTGTTCTGTGTCTGGGTGTGATTTATCTATAATATGTATGTATTTATAAATTATACAAGTATGTGTATCAGTTGTCTGGTTACCATAACACAAGCTTTGCTTAGCTTGGGATCAGATAGCCGTGTGTGAGTTGTCCCAAGATATTTATTTATTTATAAAGGGAAAATGGGTTTGGTTTTAGTCAGTAAAAGCCTGGCACTCCTGGAAGTTATTTGATTATTTACCATACGCAATAAAAAATAAAAAAAAAAACAAAACACACGATTAATAGAAAAATATAGCATTACAAGCGCCAGGGAAAACGCTTTTGTTCATTTATTTTCTATCTAAAACATGTGACCTCCATTATACGGTTGTGGCGCGACGTCTTCTATAGATTTTCATCTACATCAATCAGAGAATATGAATCTGCAAATATCGACCACGACCGCGGTGTCAAAGGTCAACAATGACTGGGCCGTATCTATAGTCTGGCATATTAGAGCATAAAAAACCGACTACCGTTGGACTAAAGATGGAAAAAAATAACAGAAGTTTGACTTTTGTTTGTGTCGTTGACTTTAATGCCACCGACTTCCAGAAGAAAAGTTATTATTTGCTTTTAAGTTTTTTTTTTGGTAATCCACTTTTTTTCTGCGTTTTCTTTTTATTTCAGCATTTTAGTAATGGTACGTATTATATCTCACACAATTTTTTATCGAATATTAATTTTCCATTGTTACTCAATGTAAATAGCAGATCATCCAAACAGACACAGAAGAAAATAAATATATTTTAGACGATTAATCAAAAACTACCCAAGCAAATAATAATTGTTTTGGCTAGGTAATTTACCTTAAATTCTTAGTTTTGCCTTATAAGAATGGGTGTGGGCGTGGGTAATGCATTACCTAAATCTTGAAATATTTGCCAAACATTGACGGGCCTGTTGGTCTAGTGGTTAGTGGCCCTGACTGCTGAGCCGGAGGTCGTGGGTTCGATTCCCACCCAGGACAAACTTTGTGTGATGAGCATGATTGTTTGTTCTGTGTCTGGGTGTGATTTATCTATAATATGTATGTATTTATAAATTATAATTATAAGTATGTATATCATTTGTCTGGTTACCATAACACAAGCTCTGCTTAGCTTGGGATCAGATAGCCGTGTGTGAGTTGTCCCAAGATATTTATTTATTTATTTATCTGTGTCATATATTTGTTGTCACATTCACATTCTTGCTATGAACGTAGAAGACGCGACAGGGACGTAAAGATCGTAAAAGGTCCTGTTTTAAAGTTTCTGCTAACAACTATTTGCAAAAAAGATACCAGTTTATGTTTAAGTACATCTGCTAGTCATGCGTCGGAAACTTCTTAGTAGAACAGTGGGCGACATATCATCTGCCTAGCCTTTTCCCAACTATGTTGGGGTCGGCTTCCAGTCTAACCGGATGCAGCTGAATATCAGTATTTTACATGGAGCGACTGCCTATCTGACCTCCACAACCCAGTTAATTACTGGGTAATACGATACCCCTTGGTAAGACTGGTTGTCAGACTTTCGGAACACTGACTACCTGTAACGACTGTCAAAGATCTACAAATGACAGCCGGGACCAACGGCTTAACGTGCTTTCCGAGGCACGGAGGAAACTCGGTATGTAACGGGTGGTCACCCATCCACAGACCAACCTAGGCAAGCGCGGCTTAACCTTAAGATCGACCCGAGCGGCTGCTATTATTTAGCCACGAGCTCCTCAGTGTCAACAGTGGGCGTCATAGTCTAACGTGCGCAGAATATCTATAACTTTATGTATCTTGTCATGAATGCAAACCACGTTCTTCATCTACAGTCGCGTGTAATTTCTTTTGATGTGGTCAAGATACTCGATCCCTTGTAGTACCGTAAACGATATTGTTACCATGAACTCGACGACACAGTTGGTGCAGTGGGCGAGCGATCGACAGCTGCGCTGAGTGTCGCCAGTTCGATCCCCGCACGAAACAAATATTTGTATGACTTACAGGTAGTTGTTTTGGGTCTGGCTGTATGTGTAAGTGAGTTTAAATGTTTGTAAACGCACCTACGATAGAGGAGAAAATCCTAGAGTGAGGCTAGTATTTAAAAAAGTAAATAACCAAAGCGATCAATGCAAATTTTGCATTTATAAATTTTGTTCCAAATACTGATAGGCGCCCTCTGTCGGTGCAACCATAATATGTTCATGCTCGCCTAACGAATCGAATACAGGAGCTGCGTGTAAGTGCGACGACGTTGGTTTTAATGCGACCTTTACGATAAAATGTATAACTGAATGACTTACGTGGTCTTTTATGATAAATGATGTTTATTTTGCAATTAGGTTTTTACAAACAATTCACACGTTTTTTTGTTTTTTAAACTAGATTGAACAAAGTACAGAACAGAGTAGGCTATTCTGAGAAATAGCCAAAACAAACTCAGAGGTCAAAGTCTCTTTTAAGATCCAGACAAAAATCTTGGTGAACTTACATGAGGACTATGCAGATTAGTGTCTGAAATGGTATTTATGATTCTTGTAAGTGCTTAAAGTGAGCATATTTTAATGAATTATTCATAGTTTTCAAGTTTAATGTACTGTTGCTAGTATTTTAAATAGCCGCTCTCTTGAGTCAAATTCTCAATGTTTTAAAAAAAGAGTAAACATTAGTTTTTCTTTTTGCTCACAATTTACATTAACTTTATGACTTGACTACACATACGCATCAAATCGTCAGAAAAAACCCGCATTCAATTTGTAGAGGCTAAAAGCCACTACGACATGATATTGAATTTAGTACTAAGTTACTTTGATCACTTTTAGATTGTTACTGGCTTAATATTTACTTTCGAAGAAAGGTTTGACAAATAGTGCTAAGTATTCATTTTCTGCCTAGCCTTTTCCCAGCTATATAAAAATTAGCTGCTAGTCTAACCGGATGCAGCTGAATACCAGTATATTAAATGGAGCGACTACCTATCTGACCTCCACAACCCAGTTAGTACCAGTTAAATACGATACCCCCTTTTTTTTCGGGTGGGAAATCATCCAATGACTTACCCCGCTCTGGGCGGAGCGGGGGGCATGTCAGACTTGTACTGACTAAAACCCACCCATGTTCCTTCTATTGCCCTTTACGTTACGGCTTTCAAACAACCCGCAACCCCCGGCATGCGGAGGCTGTGGCAAGCCCCTCTGCCTTGCTGACATCTCTTTGAGGCGCGCGTGAAACACGAACGCGCCGTCGACACGGCTTGTCGTCAATAGACGGCGGATGGTGAGCTACCCATTGCTCACCGTCCACAGGCCCTCATATACCACCAGGTCAGACATTTAGAACACTGACTGTCTGTAACGAATGTCAAAGATCTACAAATAACAGCCGGGACCTACAGTTTAACGTGCTTACCGAAGTACAGAGGAACTCGTTATGTTATTGGTGGTCACCTATATACCTATAGACAAACCTAGGCAAGCGTGGCTTAACCTAATGATCGACCCGAGTGGCTGTTATTACTTAGCCACGAGCTCCTTAAGAAATAGTGCTTTGTACTTGTAAAAGTACCAAGGTTTTGTAACCAAATTCTGATTTAAAAAATATCCATGGAGTTTCTTGTCCATTCTTCTCCATAGATATCTGCGCTTTGGAATGGGCAACTACAGTACTTTCACAGTTATAATGCCTTGTGACTGGGACTGTAGCTTCATTTTATTGTTGTAAATTTTTCTACAGTTCAAAAGTGTCTGTAACTGGCCTACTTGAAACAAATGATTTTGATTTGATCGCAGACCACAATCTCCTAACTTCAGTGAAATAACCGTCTTATCGTAATAAAATCTCGTTAAAACAATATGAGATTTGTTATTATATGTCCATTGAAACCTTTGCGGTTTGCAGTCGATTTTGGAATATAATAACATAAATCTTAAAGTTGACTTTAAACATAAATCAAGCAACGTCAGTAAGTTCAATAGTTGTCATTTTGATTTCAAATAAGTCTCATTTTTATACAGATTTGTATCTACACTATTTGAATTTTATAAAAGGTATTTCAACTGTAAACACTAATTTGTAATCACACTAGTACCTATTATAAAGTTAGCTAGTACGTGTGTATGTTCGGTTCAGACGTTTGTGCATGAGTAACAACTCATGCACAAACGTCTGAACCGATTTGTATTAAAGAACAATGGCCAAATTTCTATAGGAGCTGGACTTAACCTATGTTTTTCATGTCCCAAATCTACCATAGATTGGTTTGTTTTTATGTTATAAACACCATCCGGTTTACGATTTTTTATATTTACCTCATCAAAACCTTGAGGTCGTAATCAACAACTACCTTTTACCCGACTCGACGTGGAGCAGTGTTTAAACTAATATTAAATACAAACCTTTCTTTTAAATCACTCTTTCTTAAAAAAAACCGCATCAAAATCTGTGGCGTAGTTTTAAAGATCTAAGCATATCTAGCAACGCCGTGTCTACGGCGCGTTCATGTTACACCCGCGCCTCAAAGAGGTGTCAAAAAAGCAGAGGGGCCAGCAAGGGTCACCGCCTACCGGGGTTTTGAGTTGTTCGACAGAGATACCGTGGCCCCGAAACATATAGGGAAAAAAAAGGAACATGTGAGGATTTTAGTCAGTAAAATTTTGACATCCCAAGCTCCGCTCTGAATGGGGGAAGTTATGTAATGATTTCTCATCTGCAAATGACCTGATGAATTCGTCACAGTTGTTATGTATCTAACAGAACTCCCACGTTTTGCTAGTTATATCTAAGTCCAAAATATATGGGACGGGCCTATTATCATCAAGCAAGCAGGCCTACATACTTGTAATGTAATAGTTCTAAAAGTCAGTAACTGTAATGTTGACTTTTTAAACTATGTTACTAAGAGCCAAAACGCTATTACTGAAACTTCAGCTATTTTTCAAATGTAACCTTAAGAAGGTTGATGGGACTTTTTACTTCATCGAAATTCGAAAATCTAGTAACGTTTTCGAAACTTAACCTTTTTAGTCGATGTTTCTCTTACTTACTATTTGAATCACAAATTAACGTTTATAACAACACTATCTTCGACATCGACTTCGTCCGCGTGGCACTTTGGGCTAAAGCTAACTTTAACCCGCGTGATGATCGAAGATTTCTCTCCCATTTAGAAAGACACAAAAAGTAGCCTATGTCCGTCTCCAGAGTCCCAACTATCTCTGTATCAAAATCGGTTGGGGACGAAACAAACAAACGAAACTCACTTTCAGTTTTATAATATTAGTAAGGACTATGAATTTATTCATCTGACTATCTTCTTCTTTTTACCACTTTGTTGATTGGCTTCCAGTCTAACTAGATGCAACTGAATACTAGTATTTTACATGGAGCGATTGTCTATCTGACCACAACCCAGTTAGTGCTGGGTAATACGATACCCCTTGTTAAGACTGGTTATCAGTCTTTTGGGACACTGACTAACTGACAAATACTTGCACTGACTGGACAGGTCCACTCAATCTGTGTGGTGCTTTCTTAAAAAGACCATTTCAGACAATATTTGCATAGTCCTCATGTAAGTTGACCAAGATTATTTTGTCTGGACTTTAAAAGAGACTATGACCTCTGAGTTTGTTTCGGCTGTTTCTTCTCAGAGTAATCGGATACGAAACACCGGCCTCATCTAGTTTTAAAAAAAAATTACGTGTAAAAGTGTTTGTGAAAACCTACTTGCAAAATAAACATCATTTATCATTTATAACTGCAACGACTATCAAAAATCTACAATTGACAGTCGGACACAACAGCTTAACATGCTTTCCGAGGCACTGAAGAAACTCCGTATGTAATGGGTGGTTACTCATTTACAGACCAGCCTAGGCAAGCGCGACCTAACCTAATGATCGTCCCGAGTGGCTGACATTATTTAGCTCCAAGCCTTCAACAACATCATTAATTAGAGTTACAAAACTTGAATTAAACAAATTCAAATATTTCGGGAATTTTGCGACGAAACTTTAAACGGTTAACTGTGGAAAAGTTTTGACTAAATTATTTTTGTTAATATGTGGTTTATTTTGAAACATGAGGTAAAGTTAAATACATTGAGTTTATGTTGTGGGGTTAAGTTTACAAGGGAAATTCGGCATATCGGAGCAATGTCTGAAAGATTGGCTTTTTTTTGTTCTCAGGATAAAAAGTTTTGCGTGTTGTTTGAAAGAGATACCGCTACCCTGCCTGCAATAGAAGGAACATGGGTAGGTTTTAGTCAGTACAAGTCAGACACTCCGCCCCGCTCCGCCCAGAGCGGGGGAAGTTATTTGGTGATTTCCCACCCCAAAAAAAAAGGATAAAAAGTTCTCATTAGCACCTATGGGGTCTAGATTTGTGCAACGTTACAAGAAAATTTACCACTTCTTCTTTTTTTTTCTTTGAACCCTACATTTGAGGAATAAAGAAACCTGCTGTGGTTGCGGGTTGTTCGAAAAAAATACCGCGGCCCCGGAACATAAAGGGCAATAATAAATAAATATCTTGGGACAACTCACACACGGCCATCTGATCCCAAGCTAAGCAGAGCTTGTGTTATGGTAACCAGAAAACTAATATACATACTTATATAATTTATAAATACATACATATTATAGATAAATCACACCCAGACACAGAACAAACAATCATGCTCATCACACAAAGTTTGTCCTGGGTGGGAATCGAACCCACGACCTCCGGCTCAGCAGTCAGGGCCACTTACCACTAGACCAACAGGCCGAGCAATAGATGGAACATGGGTGGGTTTAAGTCAATACAAGTTGCTGAGCGATCGACTGCTGCGTTGGGTGTCGCGGGTTCGATCCCCGCACGGAAAAAACATTTGTATGACCTACAGATAGTTGCTTCGAGTCTGGCTGTTTGTGTATGCGAGTTTAAGTGTCTGTAAACGCACCCACGATACAGGAGAAATTCCTAGTGTGGGGCAACGGTTTAAAAAAGAAGCCTGACACTCCCCCCGCTCCTATTCGTAAAAAAGGGGTTAAGAAAAGGAAAACACATTCCCACAGCGATTTACGGACTATACAGAATGTCTGTGTATACATACAGGGTGCGCATTAACAGTAAACACACGTATCATCTTCTCATACACATTCCGTAAATTTATTACGAAATACCCACACAATGGGGAAGCTTTCGTGAATTATAACTATTAAGGAAAACAGCCTTTTTATTTGTGGTCACAAATTAAATTGTGATACGAAGAAAATTGGCACTGGGTTTTTTATGATAAATGATGTTTATTTGCAAGTAGGTTTTAACAAACATTTTTACACGTCTTTTTTAAAAACCAATGAGGCCGCTGTTTTGTACCCGAGTACTCTGAGAAGAAACAGCCGAAACAAACTCAGAGGCCATATGAAAGTAAAACAATTGATTTTAATTATAATTATTGGATATGCTCAGAAAGAGTACTTAATCCTTATCCTTACTAATATTATAAAATCGAAAGTGAGTTTGTTTGTTTGGCTACACCGATTTTGATAAATTTGGTACAGAGATAGTTGAGACCCTGGAGACGGACATAGACTACCATGTTTTTTTTAAAGAGGGAAGTAAAGGGAAAACTTAGCTTTGTTATTACAATAAATAAGGCGCTACCTTCAAATCAGGTAAAGGGAACTGTGTTACCACGAATTAAACGTGAGCGAAGACGCGGGCAAAAGCTAGTTGTTAATAAAAAAAGCAATAGCAAACAACTCTTACGCATGTTTTTTGGTATTAAAACATTTGACAGTTTACGTTTTTATTTTGGTATTTTTTTTATATATCTATACTAATATTATAAAGCTGAAGAGTTTGTTTGTTTGTTTGTTTGAACGCGCTAATCTCAGGGACTACTGGTTGGAATTGGAAAATTCGTTTAGTGTTGGATAGTCCATTTCTTGAGGAAGGCTATAGGCTATATATCATCACGCTACGACCAACAGGTGCCGAGCAGCGTGGGTGAAACCGCGGAGAACAGCTAGTAAATGTATATGTTAATTTTATTTGTATAGGTGTATATTCATAATCTATATCATAAGTAAATATCATTTTCCGCAATTCCATTTCCCATGACTACGGTTTCCTCAACTTTTTCCTATCACATGAAAAGAGAAGCGATAATAAAACTTTGAACAAACAAAAAAAAAAGAAACCGTATAACAAAAACACGACTCCACAAAAAGAACTCCGAACTTAAAACTTCGTAGCCCACAAATGTGTTGTAAGAAAACTAATTAGGAACACGGAAAATACTGCTTCATATAAAATGGAAGCCACTTCAATTTAACAGGGCGCAAGGTAAAACGACTCCCAAAATGGTGTTCGACCAGAGTTTGGAGTATTTCTCTTTCATCCCTATTTCTCCCTCATATTCCATTTTTTATTTAAATTTCCTAATAGCCTATTTCCGTATCTTAGGTCCCAACTATTTCTGTTCCAAAATTCATCAAAATCGGTTGACCCATTAAGGCATGAAGAGGTAAAAAACAAACAAACTCACTTTCGCTTTTATAATATTATTAGGGAAGGATTAGATGACGTAGCCAAATTTTGTCGCGCCGTGTTCTTTGTCTTTCTGAATATGGCGTGCTGGTCACGGATTTTGCTTTGTCATATTTTTGTAACTGTTGTCAAAAGGTTAAGATATTTTTTTTTAGTTTTTATTTCATGTTTATTTTTGTAACATTCATTACTATCCGCACTCCGTGGCTTCAGCCGTTCAGATCCTTACTAATATATCGACGGTCCCTACGTATATAAAGACATGTCAAAAATGTCATTTTTTTATATTATCTTTGCACACATGCTTTTTTTTTTCGGGTGGGAAATCATCAAAAGACTTGTCAGGGCATGTCAGGCTTCTACTGACTTAAACCCACCCATGTTCCTTCTGTTGCCCTTTACGTTCCGGGGCCGCGGTGTCTCTTTCGAACAACCCGCAACCCCGGTTGCGCACATCTGACATACGACTTATACGATATTTTTCTTTAATTTATTTACCTTGTTTTGGAAATCGTAAATGAAAACAAGCATTATATTATAAATACCTACAACGAATAAGTGTCGTAGAAACGGTCATCTATCAGTTTTTCCAAGAAAACGTGAAAAAATAAAATACTTTGTGTAAATAGCATTACATAATACAAATTACATTATACTCTTAAATCTGTTGGTTGCTGTTGCGAAGCAGTCATGCAAGCAAAGGAGGTGGCCGGGCGTTTGAGGGAGAGAACCTCAAGCCAACCCAGCCGCCCCGGAGGCCACGAGACGACTCCCGGCCACCGTAGACGCGGCTCTTTGGATGGTGATGGTCATGGGTGCCCCACCGTCCGTTTGTCTAGTGACGACAGCCATGTCGACGGCGCGTTTGTGATTCACGATCGCCTCAAAGAGTTGTCAGCAAAACAGAGGGGCTTGCCAGAGCCTCCGCCTGCCGGGGTTGCGGGTTGTTCGAAAGAGATACCGCGGCCCCGGAACGTAAGGGGCAATATAAAAAATCATCAAA
This sequence comes from Ochropleura leucogaster, assembly GCA_958449745.1. NCBI lineage: Eukaryota > Metazoa > Arthropoda > Insecta > Lepidoptera > Noctuidae > Ochropleura > Ochropleura leucogaster. Next base: position 3,989,516 of record OY288221.1, on the reverse strand, counting down.
AATACTTCCCCTGCTCTGGGCGAAACGGGGGGAGTGTCAGACTTTTACTGACTAAAACCCTGGGTGGGTTTTAGTCAGTATGATTTCCCACCCCAAAAATACTAATTTTGCCTTTATAATATAAGAGTGATTGCTTTATAATTTTGATCAATTAAATTATTATCACTTTGGATCCTTACAAAAGACAACACGGTTGGCGCAGTGGCTGAGCGATCGACTGCTGCGCTGCGTGTTGCGGGTTCAATCCCTGCACGGAACAAATATTTGTATAGCCTACAGATAGTTGCTCCGGGTCTATCAGTTTGTGTGTGTGAGTTTAAATGTTTGTCTACGCGTCCACGATACAGGAAAAAGTCCTAAAGTCGGGCAACGATTTTTTTTTAAAAAAAACGACACCTAGTACCTTTCATCTTTAGCACGATCTGAATTATATTCGTGCAAAAGTTACGAATTGATGTCAAAAAATTAAATCAAATTCAATTTTCAAGTCTTATTACAATTTAATTGCCTTTCAACCATAGAGGCTTCAATCTTAAGATATTGAATCGGGCATATCAAATATCTGGCCGCAATTTAATGAGAGGACCGAAGTGTCCTTGAACTTGTATAAAGGTTGTAAAGTTTGGTCAAAGTCATGTAGAAACTATTTTTAGGGTTCCTTATTTCAAAAATTTGTTTACGAGAGCAAAAGATGTATATCCGAGAAACTCGAGAGATCCGGACAGAATTGTCTTGTCACGAATTTCAAGAACAAATCTATTTCAAAATAACTGCTATGTCATGTGTGGTCGTATTTATAATGCCATTCCACGTAGCATAAAATCGTACCCAACTTCGAGATTTTTAAAGTATTTAAAAGAGTGGCTGCTTAAAAAATGTTTTTATACTATAGACGAAATATTTAAATGTAAGGGAAAAACAGGTGTTTGATGTAATATATAAACAATAAATGAATTATATACTGATATTTAAATTCTATAATAATGTTAATTTAATTGAATTCATGTGTAAATTAAAGTAATTATATGTCAGCTGCATAAACTATGTACTATTATTGTGTTGTGTAACTTGTGTACGTACGTGCTGTTATAATATATGACAGTACCTACTATTTGCATGTCAACAACCTGACAAAGATGTGTTGGTCTATATCAAAATGTTTACCATCAAATGTATTTACCACATTTTGCAGCAAATAAAAATTATTATTATTTTTGGGATGTGCTTTTGCTTCTCAGCGTACTGGTATTTTTAACTACATTTACGGGTCGAAACCAAAGTAAATGCAGCGTGTGGTGTGTTATGTTGATGTGTGAGGTGTGTTGTGATGAGGACCTATTTCGTTTTCTTCTATTTGCATGAACTTTCTAACAATGCGACATGTATTCAAAATTGCAGCTTTTTGTAGGGTGATGTAAAGTGTTTCTTTTAGGCTTAGTAATTTGAGACTATGAAGTAGGTGATTTGGGATAACACCTGTAGTTGAGAGGACTATGGGAACCACATAAACTTTTTCTTGGCGCCATATTCTTGTTACTTCCTCTTTGAGTTCTGCGTATTTGCTAATTTTTTCGGTGATGGTTTTTTGTATATTGTGTGTGTTGGGAACAGCAATATCTATTAAGTACGTAATTTTGTTTATTTTATCCTGTAGTATTATATCCGGTCTATTATAATGAATTGTCCTGTCTGTGAGAATGGCGCGGTCGTAGTAAAGTTTATGAGTATCATTTTCGAGGGTAGCTTGTGGTGTGTAGTTATAGTATGGAGTGTTTGTATCTTGTATGAGTGTGTATTGGACTGCCAGTCTTTGATGAATAACATTTGCCACCTGATTGTGCCTGTGTGTGTAGTCGGTCTGTGTGAGAGTTGTGTATGCTCCTGTTATGTGTTGGATGGTTTCTGGTTGTGTGTGGCATTTGCGACATTTATCATTTGTTACTGAAGGATCTTTGATAATAAATTTTCTGTAGTTTTTAGTGTTAATAATCTGGTCTTGTATAGCAATGATAAATCCTTCAGTTTCTGGGAACAGATTACCTATTTTGAGCCATTTATTTGAGGCATCTTTGTTAACGTGAGTTTGTTCTAGGTCATAAGGATGTCGGCCATGAAGAACTTTTTTCTTCCAGTCATCAATTTTTTGTGTCTGCGGGTCTTCGTTAGTATTGTGTGAGGTATCTAATTGTTCATTTAAGTTAAGTGGGGTGTAGTTGTGATCATTTTGGACTATGGCTTTGTGTATGTTACTAGTGTGCGATTTCGTGTGGAAGAAAGTTTTTAATCTACAGACTTGTTTCCGCCATAGGTGCTGGATGTCTATTAGGCCTCTCCCTCCGTTTTGTCTTTTTATTGTAAGTCTCTCTATGGCAGATTTAGGATGTAAGTTATTGTGTTTTGTGAGAGTGGTGCGTGTAGTTCTTTCTAACTGTTCAGTGTCTGTTTTTGTCCATTTAATAACTCCGAACGAGTATGTTAAAATGGGGATGGCAAATGTATTTAAGGCCTTGATGAGATTTTTACCAGACAGTTGAGTTTTACATACAACGTTAAGTCTTCTCTTCTCTTGTACTATTATTATTATTATTATTATTATAAAAGAAAAGGGAAAACTTAGCATTGCTATTACAATAAATAAGGCGCAAAGGCAAAAACTACAGGTAGCAGGTACCTGCATATCAGGAAAGGGGGTGTTACCCCGAATTTAACGCGAGCGAAGCCGCAGGCAAAAGCTAGGTTTCGTTATTTCAAAAAGAAAAAACGGAACCCTTATTGGATCGCTTTGTTGTCCGTCTCTCTGTCTGTCAAGACCTTTTATCTCGGGAACGCGTAGAGTTATCTATAAAAACTAGCTGTGTCCAGTGGTTTTACCTGCTGCTCATTTAGGTGTCTGAAAAATAGATGTTGTTAGACTCAGACCTCCCTGATATGTACACAAAATTTCGTTCAATTCGGTCCAGCCGTTTCGGAGGAGTTTGGGAACGAAAATTGTGACACGAGAATTTTATATATTAGACAAGCTGTGCCCAGGGGTTTCACCCGCTGCTCGGTTAGGGGCATGAAAAATAAATGTTAGCCGATTATCAGACCTACCAGATATGCACACAAAATATTGTTCAAATCGGTCCAGCCGTCCAACAACACACACACGGCTATCTGATCCCAAGCTAAGCAGAGCTTGTGTGGTAACCAGACAACTGATTTACATACTTATATAATTTATAAATACATACATATTATAGATAAATCACACCCAGACACAGAACAAACAATCATGCTCATCACACAAAGTTTGTCCTGGGTGGGAATCGAACCCACGACCTCCGGCAGTCAAGGCCACTAACCACTAGACCAACAGGCCCCAAGAAGGCCCAATGTATGATGTGCTTACCTGTAAGAAATTATAACACTGATCTATAAGTTTTATTCGATGTATACCCTAATCTTGTACTGTGTAGTCAATTGTTACTGAGTCAAATAAATAAATTTTGTACGAAACTCTCGGTGAGAGTCCATTTCGTACTTGGCCGGTTTTTAGTTATTTTAACGTTTTAAACGCCATTTACATATTTGTGATAAGCAAACGTGCCCTGGACGTCAACGACACAAATATATGACATAGATTGAGTTACGATGTTATGCTCTGGTGTTAATCTGTCGCGCCCGGCCCTGGTTTAGTCAATGGTCCGGAGAGAAAGGGAATGGAAAGCGGTCATCTTCATTTACGAAGCAGTCATGCTAGCGAAGGAAGTGACCGGATGTTTGAGGGATAGAACCTCAAACTAACCTAGCTGCCATTCAAGGTGCTCCGGGATTCGGACGCCACGACACGACTCCTGGCCACCATAGACGCGGGTCTGTGCCGTGTCGACGCGACGGTGCGTTCGTGTTTCTCGCACGCCTCTAATAGATGTTAGCAAAGCAGAGGGGCCGGCCAGGGCCACCTCGCTCCACCCAGAGCGGGTGAATTATGTGATGATTTCCCATCCGCCAAATAAAAAACAAAATGGCTCCAAACACAGCCTGGAGTGGTGCGACTGCGACACGATTTGCGTAAAACGAAACGATTTTCTATGGTGATATTGACTTATTAACTTGTTTAGTGCTGCGTTGCGTGTTGCGGGTTCGATTCCCGCACGGAACAGATATTTGTATGGCCTACAGATAGTTGTTCCGTGTTAAATGTTTGTTAACGCACTCACGATACAGGAGAAATCCTAGTGTGGGGCAACGTTGTTTTTTAAACTAAACTAAACCAAGCTCGATTTACCGCCCGCCGGGTATGCGGGTTATTTGAAAGAGATATCGCGGCCCCAAAACAAAAGAAGGAACATGAGTGGGATTTTGTTTTTATACGACTGACACTGTCCCCGCTGCGCCTAGAGCAGGGGAAATTATTTGATTATTTTCCATCCTAAAGAAAAAAACGCGCGGTACCCCAAGAAAAATCGCTAATATCTTGGTCAAACTTCAGTACTTACGGCAAAGTATTCATCTGTGTAACTATCCTCTTTAAGCTCCATAAAAAGTGAAAGAGCCATAGAACTTTCTTGATGTCAGTAGTTTTTCCTTCGATACTTAGACAGGCACAATTGCAGCGGCACTATCGTTTCACTAAAAGCTGTAATTGAACCAACAGTAAGAGTAGTAAATCTTAACTTTAGAGTAACAATGAGGCAAGCTATGACTCTCTTCTAGAATATTATGTTTCTTTGATGTGAGTTATCTGTGCCTGAGAAATGTAACCCTTTGTAAACTCGTGGTCTACTTGTAATAAAGATGAGCTGAGAAACCAGACCTCAAACAGAAAACACCTCAACTACCCAAAATTCGTGAATGTGTTTGGTTTGAGTAAGCACACATGCATCGGGCCTGTGGACGGTGAGCAATGGGTAGCTCACCGTCCGTCCGTCGATTGACGACAGGCCGTGTCGACGGCGCGTTCGTGTTTCACGCGAGCCTCAAAGAGAGTCAGCAAAGCAGAGGGGCCTGCCAGAGCTTCCGCCTGCCGGGGTTGCGGGTTGTTCGAAAGAGATACCGCGGCCCCGGAACGTAAAGGTCAATAGAAGGAACGTGGGTGGGTTTTAGTCAGTACAAGTCTGACATGCCCCCCCGCTCCAGCCAGAGCGGGGGAAGTCATTGGATGATTTCCCACCCGAAAAAAAAAAGCACACATGCGTGATTAGTATGTGTGAGAGAGAGGGAGAGTGTGGTGGTGTGTGTGTACGGTGATTGCAATAAAGATTTTTTGGGTGAGATTTTTACCAGTGCTTCTGTGTCGTTCTAGGGTGAGTAGAAAAGTTTTAACTATATTTATTTTTACTTTAAATTCAATATTAATCGTTTTATGGTAGTCAGTCAACCATATATACGTTTACTTATTCATACCCCATCGTTTAAACTAAAGATCAAGTTTCAGACAGATTTAGATTCGTTCTACGCTACGATGTTTCGCTTTGTATTATGTTACAAGTTGCGCTATATTTTTTAAAGTTTTTTCTTCTGGGATTGAGATTACTGGATGTTTTTTTAACACAGATAGATCTTGCCAATATACGTATGTGTTGCCAAATAGTTTCTAGAATTGAAAACCATGCTTTATACACGACGTTTTATGGTAGACTAGGTTTTGCCCGCGGCTTCGCTCGCGTTTAATTCGGGATAACACAGTTCGTATTTCCTGATTTACAGGTACCTGCTACTTGTAGTTTTTGTCCTTGCGCCTTATTTATTGTAATAGGAATGCTAAGTTTTACCTTTTCTTTCCTCTCTCTCCCTCATGTCTCAATCTATTTTTTTAAACAGTCTTTTTCCGTCTCCAGGGTCCCAACTATCCCTGTACCAAAATTAATCAAAATCGGTTTAGTCTTGTAGGCGTGAAGACACAAACAAACAAACCCACTTTCGCTTTTATAATATTAGTAAGGAGAAGGATACAGAATTACAATAACAAAATTCCATTTGTAGTATATGGTTGTTTTATAATAGGTATCTCGCAGTTCAACCAAGGAGGTTGTTATGGGCTAATTCCTGTGGATGCCTTGAAATTAAGGCCATCATCCAGGGCAAAAATCTTACAAAGTAAGTGACTACACGCTAAGGGCTAGGCTAAGGGGTACGAGCCTCGGCTAAGGGCGTAAATCTATACATATATGACACATATTATGTTACACCACAGACTACCTACAGTACTGTTCCTTCTCCTTTAAATCCATCCACAGATTGTCTTGAAAAGATCGCTTATAGCGATAAGACCACCCATTGTGTCACCCTATTTATAAGTTGTTTAATGTTATTTGTATGGTGTACATAATAAAGAATATTTTATCTATCTATCTATCTTTATACGGCCTGTAGAGTTTTCTTTTATACTCAAATGTTTTATTAACAGTACAACAAATATAAAATATCGATTGGCGCAATGGCTGTGCGATAAATTGCTGCATTGTGTTAGCAGATTCGATCCCCGCGCGGAACAACTATCGGTAGGCTATACAAATTTTGTTCAGTACGTTTCCATAACCATCCCGCAACTCCTTTATGTTAACGCCGTGAACTCAAGAACTTTGGGTCCTCTGATTTTACAAAAAACCCCTTTTCATTTACTGAAGAAGGCGCTGAAAAAAATCCCACATATTTGCCAAAAAAGGCTAAATCGAAAACGATCAGGTTCATTACTCTAGAGAGTCGAAAGAATCTGGATAACAATATCACCTTGTTGGCCACATAAGGATAAGTTGGCGAAAAACTTTGCCAATTTTCCTACACGCATATTTTTATTTGTTGTCGCACTTCCAATATAAAAAAAATATCTAAAATATCTTGAGACAACTCACACACGGCTATCTGATCCCAAGCTAAGCAGAGCTTGTGTTATGGTAACCAGACAACTGATATACATACTTATTTAGTTTATAAATACATACATATTATAGATAAATCACACCCAGACACAAAACAAACAATCATGCTCATCACGCAAAGTTTGTCCTGGGTGGGAATCGAACCCACGACCTCCGGCTCAGCAGTCAGGGCCACTAGCCACTAGACCAACAGGCCCGTCAATATCTGAGAACTTTTTGTTTTAAAATGTATTTCGAGGTCTTTAGATTCCGTAGTCAATACAGAGAAACCCCGCAGCGTCTACCTACATGTCTATTAGCTAAAAGAAAAGTAAGGGATTTTAGACAAATGTTTAAAACACAGATTATGTTTGAGAAAAATAAGAAAATTGTGCATTATTTTTCTCCAGAAGGGGAGATCATCAAAAGACTTCTCCCGCTGTGGGCGAAGTGGAAGGCCGTCTCATTATTTGTTGTTTATGAAGGTATTAATTGACTGATCCCGTATTTCCAAAAATTGTTTTCTCGGAAAATAAAACAAAATTAAACGTTATCGTAATACACTAAACCTATACATGTTCCTTCTTTGGCCCTTTGTGTTCCGGGGGCCCGTCATGCCACGGCCCCGGAACACGGAGGGTGTGGTTGCGGGTTGTCCAAAATATTATATCTTATGAATAACGCGATCCCGGTAGGCAGCGGCCCAGACAATCCCTACTGCTTTGCATATCAGGAAAGCAGAGGGGCCTGTCAGGGCTTTGAGGTGTGCGGGAAATACAAATATGTGAACTAAAAATATACTTAATTTTTACTAGCTGTTCCTCGCGGTTTCACCCACGCTGCTCAGCACCTGTTGATCGTAGCGTGATGTTATATAGCCTATAGCCTTCCTCAAGAAATGGACTATCCAACACTAAAAGAATTTTCCAATTCCAACCAGTAGTCCCTGAGATTAGCGCGTTCAAACAAACAAATTCTTCAGCTTTATAATATTAGTATAGATGTGGCACACAATTCAATCAGTTTTTAAAGCTGACTATGGAAGCCCAGCTTAATAATTTGACTTACACGTGGCAGTTTTTGGATTGTGCTGAAGAAAACTGAGAATATTTGGGACTAATAATAAATATTTTCTTGGCCTGAAAGATAAGTGCGTTACTGAAATACCTATTTCGTATATTTTTCCATGCTAGTATAAACCAATTACATAATATTTAGTTTCGACTTGTTACAGCAATTATTGGTATAGAAATATTCAGAATATTGTCAAAGTAAATACACAGTTGACATTTTGTAATATGGTATATTTTCGAGTTTGAGTTTTAAAGGGCAATTATATTGTATACTAGCTTCCGCCCGCGACTTCATCCGCGTGGCATAGTTACTTTGGGCTAACGTTAACCGCGTGATGATCCAAAAAAATATCTTTCTTTCTCCGTTTCTTCCCTTTTTCTCACTTTTTTTAGCCTATGTTCGTCTCCAGGGTCTCAACTATTTCTGTACCAAAATTCATTAAAATTGTTTGGGCCATTTAGGCGTGAAGACGTAAAAAACCAACTTACTATAGCTTTTAAAAATTAGTAAGGATTTATATGGACAAACCTGACTACTTAATTATCTTACTTCGAAAATGGATGGATTTTTCAAAATGACGTGTACCTTGCAAGGTGTGGCGAAACCTTAAATTTATGCACACACATGAGAAAACATAAGGAAACATCATAACAAAGAAGTACAAAGGCGTTTCTTATTTCAAAAGAAATTTCTACCAGCAGGCCTGCGAAAGAAAATATGAAACGTAGACAGTAGTGTGTAAGAACAGAAAATGAATAGTTTTTTTAAAGACAGTATAGATGGGCCTGTTGGTCTAGTGATTAGTGGCCCTGACTGCTGAACCGGAGGTCGTGGGTTCGATTCCCACCCAGGATAAACTTTGTGTAATGAGCATGATTGTTTGTTCTGCGTCTGGGTGTGATTTATCTATAATATGTATGTATTTATAAATTATATAAGTATGTATATCAGTTGTCTGGTTACCATAACACAAGCTCTGCTTAGCTTGGGATCAGAAAGCCGTGTGTGAGTTGTCCCAAGATATTAAAAAAGTATTGTATGTGTCTTTATAAATATTTACGGACTTCCCAACATTACGAAGACACGGTTGGCGCAATGACCAAGCGATCGACTGCTGCGCTGGGTGTCGCGGGTTCGATCCCTGCACGGAATAAATATTTGTATGACCTACAGGTAGTTGTTTCGGGTCTGGCTGTTTATGTATGTGAGTTTAAATGTTTGTGACCGAACCTAGTCTTAGTCTGGGACAAAATTTAAAAAAAAATTACATTTATTTATGTATAAATGTATAATTACGTGCAAATGGTGGAAAAACCAGTCAAAATTTGTCCCGCAGTTTTGACGATTAGCCGGAACTTTTGACAGACAGTTATTTTTTTTTTTGGAAATTTCATGTAGCATGTAGTTTCATATTCAAATACGTTTGTTAAAAAGCTGTTTTTTTTTAACTATATACAAACACTTCACTTTTATTTATTTGTACTGATATAAAGACGAGTTAATATCAACAGTAACTTTTCTCAGGGCAACTCATTCGAAATCTGTCATTTAAAATAAACAGCAACTACTCGGCACCAATATTTCATCTAAATTCTAAGGCATGGTACACACGATATAGAACAGGCTATCAAAATCCACTGAGCCGAGTCTAACTCGAGTCAGCAACGCTACACATTACAAAAATCCGTCCTTTCGAATTAACTCCGAATGAATAGATAGCGCGGACAAGACAGGCATATGAAAAAGGATTTATAGCCTCTACTAGCTTTTGCCCGCGGATTTGCTTGCGTTAAATTCAGGGTGACATGGGGTTCCCTTTTTTAAGTGTGTGTGTACTGATTCTTAGCGTCCTTCCTTGAAAACTGCAAAAAAAGCCCATTTAAAATTTCTCCCCCTTAACTCACATAAAAAAAAATAGCCTATGTCCGTCTCCTGGGTTCTGACAATAACTATACCAAAATTCATCGAAATCGGTTTTGCCATTTAGGCGTTAAGACGCAACAAAAAAACAAACTCACTTTAGTTTTTTAGGGTTCCGTAGTCAACTAGGAACCCTCATAGTTTCGCCATGTCTGTCTGTCCGTCCGTCCTCGCTTAATCTCTGTGACCGTTAGCACTAGAAAGCTGAAATTTGGTACCAATATGTATATCAATGACGCCGACAAAGTGGTAAAATAAAAATTTGAAAAAAATGTTTTATTAGGGTAGCCACCCTATATGTAAAGTGGGAAGTGTTTTTTTTTTAATTTCAACCCTAACGTGTGATATATTGTTGGAAAGGTATTTAAAATGAATAGGGGTTTACTAAGATCATTTTTTGATAATGTCAATAATTTCGGAAATAATCGCTCCAAAAGTAAAAAACAATGTGTCCCCCCCCCCTCTAACTTTTGAACCATAAGTCTAAAAAATATGAAAAAAATCTGAAAAGTAGAACTTTATAAGGACTTTCTATGAAAATTATTTTGAACTTGATTGACACAACAGTTTTTGTACAAAAAAGACAAAAAGTTGTACAAAATAATTTCTGGACTAAGTTTGTAGTATAAGCTTTTTTTGTAACTTTGTTTACATATTTTATTATCCTGAACGTATCTTTTTTCAAACAAAAAAAGAATTATTGAAATCGGTTGTCGCAATCCAAAATTACCACCGAAATTGCACGTCTTTGTATTAATTAGTAACCCAATTCCTCGAGAGATGGCGCTGTAGGTACTTATTACATTGGATCGGGTATTACCGAATTGTTCGGTTGGCCTCATAACTGGGAACACTTATTGTGACGGACGGGAAACTACGGAACCCTGCACTGAGCGTGGCCCGACATGCTCTTGGCCGGTTTTTTAATATTAGTGAGGATTGCGCGCGTGTATCCTTTGGTTTATGTCGGTATATATTTAGGTGTTAAGGGTCGTTGAAAGTGGATTATAATAGAACTATGAATAAAAATGATGAGGGTTTTACAAGTGATGTAAATACTTCCGTGGAGACTTAAATTTTGAAGGTCAAGAAAGATTTTTCTGAATGACTTTTATGTAGTTGCGTGAAGCAGTTTACCTAGACCTTTATTTTGTGGATGGAATCATGAAATAACGTCCCCCGCTCTGGGCGAAGCGGGAGTGTCAGACTTTTACTGAGTGGAACCCACCCATGTTCCTTCTTTTCTCCTAATGTTCCGAGGCCGCGGTATCTCTTTCGAATAACCCGGCAGGCGGTGGCCCTGGCAGGCCAGTCTTTGTTGATATCTCTTTGAGGCGCGCTACGGTGGCCGGGAGTTGTCTCACCGCGCCTGACGCCCGGAGCGTCTCCGGAGCTGGGTTGATTTGAGGTTCTCTCCCTCAAACGTTCGGTAACTTTGTTGCCAGTTTATTTATATATATATATATAAGTTTTAAGTAATCAAAGCTGGTTTTAATTTTCTTATTAGCTGGTTCAACAAGAAATTACTTATTGCAGTTTTCTTGGGTGCAATAAAAACCGTGCCGTTAAGTCGTTAGTCCCGGCTGTTATTTATAGATCTTTGACAGACGCTATAGGTGTTGCGGAGCAGGAAAAATTTCGTACAATGACCTTTTTACCTACTGCCAGTGGTTACAAACATTTTTGTATAACGTGTGGTTTACAGGAAATATTTGAAACAAAAAAATAACCAACTTATCAAATAAATTATGTACAGTGTAAACTCTTTATAATGAAACTCAAGGGACTGAACATTTTTAATTAACAACAAACTAGGAATAGACAACTGTGTCCGAAAACTGAGTTATCACTAACGCATCCCAAGATGGAATGTCATTTGTTCATTATTTGAAAATTATGTCAAGTAAGGACTTTTTGTCGTGACTCAAGGCCAACCAAAAAACCACATGCAAACTCTTGTTTCAGACTGACTGTAAGGTTTGTTCTTACAAACCTAACAGTCACAGGTAAAAAGTTTACAATCCCTGAGAACGGCCGCCATTGCAACTGTGCGAGGGAGACGCATTATATTTACGTGGGAGTGACAGAGACAGGTAATAACAGGTCAACGTTGGAAATTCTTTCTGCTTCGCGTCCGTACTTTAGTCAGTGTCCCCCATTTTGACAATTTATTAGTTTGTAGCAGATTACCAAACTTGTCAAAATTAACCATTATGCGATCAGTGATCGACCATTCTGACACTATTGTAATAGCAGACTAAGGCCCCAGATAGTTGTTCCGGGTCTGGCTGTTTGTGCATGTGAGTTTATATGTTTATAAACACACCCACGATACAGGAAAAATCCTAGCGTGGGGCAACGTTATTAAAAAATATAAGAATGTATAACATTCTTTTCTTTTTTAAGCTAGTAACGTTGACAGGCTTGTTGGTCTAGTGGTTAGTGGCCCTGACTGCTGAGCCGGAGGTCGTGGGTTCGATCCCCACCCAGGACAAACTTTGTGTGATGAGCATGATTGTTTGTTCTGTGTCTGGGTGTGATTTATCTATAATTATGTATGTATTTATAAATTATATAAGTATGTATATCAGTTGTCTGGTTACCATAACACAAGCTCTGCTTAGCTTGGGATCAGATAGCCGTGTGTGAGTTGTCCCAAGATATTTATTTATTTTTGTTATGTCTATTGCGTAGGTTAACTTCGTTTACTTCATTAGAAAATCTCTCCACACGTTCTACGAGAAATAGTTATCACGTTTTCCAGAACTATCTCGAAGGTCGGGTATGCAAAGTTTTGACCTGCAAACCTAACTCGTTAGGGGTACAAATATTGACGGGACCCGGGCCCAACATCTGTCCGTTGAAGTGTTAAATATAGTCGCAATGCGGATTTGGACTGTGCCAAGCATTGAGAATTACGCTTAGCTTTGAGATATGGTAGGAAATCGTTTATAATATACCAGCTTTTGCCAGATCCATTGCTCGCCTTAAATTTGGAGTAACACAGTTCCCCTTTCCAGATTTGCAGGTACCTGCTACCTGTAGTTTTTGCCTTTTGCGCTTTATTTATTATAAAAGCCAAGCTAAATTTACCTTTCAATCCCTCTTTCTCCTTCATTTCTAAAACAAATAACCTATGTCCATTGTCCGTCTCCAGGGTCTCAACTATCTCTGTACTAAAATTCATCAAATTCGTTTTGGTTTTTTAGGCGTGAAGACGTAACAAACAAACAAACTCACTTTCGCTTTTATAATATAAGTAAGAATACTACTATCCATATGGTAGCTTCTTTGAAAAATAAAAGTCAGAAATAAGTTATATACAAAAATAATACTATTAATAGATTAAAAAAACAAAACGTATAATTAAATTATTACACGAAAACACATATTAAATCCACCTTACTACAACTACCTTTTTTTTTAAGTTTGCCCCGCATTAGTAATTTCTCCTGTATCGTGGGTGCGTTTACAAACATTTAAATTCACATACACAAACAGTCAGACCCGGAAAATTTATATGTAGGCCATACAAAATATATTTGTTCAGTGCGGGAATCGAAACCGCGACGCGCAGCGCAGCAGTCGATCGCTCAGCCACTGAGCTAACCGTGTCGTTAAAAACTAAACTTATTACTGACTAAAAATCCACCCAGGTTGCAGTCACAAAAATTATGACACTCCACTTAGAGGAGAGGACGAGAGGAGGGGTTATTCACACGAGAAGTTATTTGATGCCTTCCCATTTAAAAAAAGGCTCGGTGGAGTGACGATCTTGGCAAATGGATGAAAATGGCTGAGAATCGGATAAATGGTGTGCGATTGATAAGGCCTTTATCTTGTAGTGCATTGCTGTGATAATGATGATGAGACAAATGCTCTCAAGAAGGAGTCCTTACTAATATTATAAAAGCGAAAATGAGTTTGTTTGTTTGTTACCTCTTCACGCTCTAATGGCTAAACCGATGATGATGAATTTTAGTACAGAGATATTTGGGAACCAGCGGACGGATATAGGCTATTTTTTTTATAAAAAAATGGGATATAAAGGAGAAAGGCAAAACTTAGCGTTGCTAATACAAATCAATAAGGCGCAAGGGCAAAAACTGCAGGTAGCAAGTACCTGCAAATCAGGAAAAGGGACACAATGTTACCCCGAATTTAACGTGGGCAAAGCCGCGGGCAAAAGCTAGTTTCCTTATAAAATAACAAAAATAATTTCTAATTAAGACCTTTTCCGTACAGCCTGATTTAATACAAACAACGTTTCTAAATTACAGTGTTTAATATCAATTAAAATTGTTAAGCACGCTCTTCAAAGCTGGTTTACATTCAAAGGATAATTAAAACAAATGGTTGTACATACTTAACACAAACGCCTACACATGCGCTGTTTAAAATTATGTGGGTAGGCGTAATGGATGACCGGAGTGTTCACGATATTTTTTAGAATAAATTGTAATCTATACTAATATTATAAAGCTGAAGAGTTTGTTTGTTTGGACGCGCTAATCTCAGGGACTACTGGTTGGAATTGGAAAATTCTTTTAGTGTTAGATAGTCCATTTCTTGAGGAAGGCTATATGCTATATAACATCACGCTACGACCAACAGGTGTGAGCAGCGTGGGTGAAACCGCGTGGAACAGCTAGTTTTTAATAATTAGGACTGGCGCACGCGGCTTCGCCCGCGTCATATAAAAAAAAAAGTATCCCATGTGTTATTCCAGACGATAATCTACCTGTGTGCTAAATTTCATCAAGATCCGTTCTGCCATTTCGACGTGAAAGAGTAACAAATATCCATACATCCATCCATCCTTACAAACTTTCGCTTTTATAATATTCATAATGGAACAAAAGCATTTTTGCGGTTAAAACCGTGGTCACAAGCTAAATTAACAATTCAAACGTGTTGTATTTAATTAAATCACCTGCTTTAATAATTATTAACTACAATTTTAGACTATAAAAACTAAACAACAGTTTCTAACACGATATTTTTCTTTCATTTAAAACTAGCACGACCATTTATACCGTACGTGCTTATAAAGAATTTTATATTAGCTGTGTATGTAGATAGGTGAATTATTTCATGTTTCTTCATTTAACACGCAATACCTGTTGGTTTTTGTAAGGCAACTAGCATAAACTTAACATCACTCTTGTGGTATTATGGGATTAGGCAGAGGTACCTAATAATGCAGACATATTTATCTAGTTATCCTTACTAATATTATAAAAGCGCACAAGCTTTTAAAAATAAATATAGAACAAAAAAATGCTTGCACGTCTGGACTGCGACAAGTAATGTACGACAAGTAAGTACTCAGCATGATGCTGTGCTATGGAAGCTCAAAACACAGGACTGGTTTTCAGTGGTCAACCCGTGACTAGAACGTACGAAAGTCAAGTCAGTATAAAAAAATACAGGCAAAGTACAAAACTGAGTACTTAGTTACGAAGAGATAATCACATTATCAAATGATGACGAAAGAAATGACCTCCAAGGAACTTTGACATCTATGACGTTTCTATTACAAAACAATAAAATACTGTACCAATTACTAGTAACTAGTAATCGCGTAGCCGTTCGGGTACCTGCTACGGAAAGCGTAGCAGTGCCATCGCTACGCTTGCTACGGCGTAGCGACAGAGCCCCATAATACGAAAGTACGATGTAAACCTTGGGTAGGTTTAATCAAACGAGCTCTAGAGTTCCGTTATCAACTGCCTAGCTTTGGTTGACCTTGTTGGGGTTGCCTTTCCAGTCTTACCGGATGCAGCTGAATACCAGTATTTTATATGGATCAACTGTCTATCTGACTATACAACCCAGTTAGTACTGGGTAATACCAATTGGGTGCATATATTGTATAGTATACCGCTTGGAAAGACTGGTTGGCAGACTTTCGGGCCCCAATTATTTTTTTGCGGATGTGAAAGATAAGATTTTTTGTAAAAATCCTGAATAATAAAACCTATTTTGTGATCTATCACGCTGTAACAGCGTTGCAGATTTAAATATAGTACAAAAAAGGCTATTTATTGATTTAGATTAAAGGACAATTGTTATCCCTGTGGTTGGAATGTCCCATGGAATGCTATTCAACATTCACCTACTCATTCGTCATACCAGCTAGTTTTTAATCAAAATCTCCCACTTTTTTTAAAATTACCAAATTCGTTTTGGCCATTTAGGCGTAAAGACGTAACAAACAAACAAACTTTGACTGGCCTGTTGGTCGTGGGTTCAATTCCCACCCAGGACAAACTTTGTGTGATGAGCATGATTGTTTGTTCTGTGTCTGGGTGTGATTCATCTATATTAATGTATTTATAAATTATATAAGTATGTATATCAGTTGTCTGGTTACCATAACACAAGCTCTGCTTAGCTTGGGATCAGATAGCCGTGTGTGAGTTGTCCCAGGATATTTATTTATTTAAACTCACTTTCGTTTTAAATTTTAGCAAGGATACTTTAT
This sequence comes from Ochropleura leucogaster, assembly GCA_958449745.1. Taxonomy (NCBI): domain Eukaryota; kingdom Metazoa; phylum Arthropoda; class Insecta; order Lepidoptera; family Noctuidae; genus Ochropleura; species Ochropleura leucogaster. Next base: position 3,973,193 of record OY288221.1, on the reverse strand, counting down.
TATGACATGACTGACATGTCCCAAATAAATGTAATTTCTTTCTTTCTTTACGTAACATTATAGCAACAATAACATTATATTATTATCATTTTGTGTTTTATATTAGTAACACGCAAGCCAGTCCACGGTATAAGATAGTCCTTCAATTCTAGGTACTAAAAAACATCGCGTGCGGTCCCTTAATTATTTAACACAACTTTTACCACCTAAGCTGGTAATTAAACTCATGATTATTTATGTAGCACGTTATCTGAGATCAGTCTACCGCTTTTTGTATGACATGAAAAAATTCTATTAGACTGTTAATTTTGTACCACGCCACTAATTTTTTGTTCCACTATGTAATATAGTAGTCCTATAATAGTAGTAATAGTCCAAACATACCTGTGTTAAGATACATTTTGCCTGCGGCTCACTCGCGTTAAATTCGGGGCAGCACAGTTCCCCTTTCCTGATTTGCTGGTACCTGCTACCTGTAGTTTTTGCCTTTGCGCCTTATTTATTGTGATAACAAAGACATATTTTCCTTTTTCTTCCCTGATTTCTCACTTAAAAAATAAATAAATAGCCTGTATTCGTCTCCAGGGGTGTTACATCTTTACGCCGAAATGGCCAAACCGATTTTGATGAATTTTGATACTGATGGTAAGATAGTTGGGACCCTGGAGACGGACATAGGCTAATTTTTTGTTTTAAAAAGTGAGTTAAGGGGGAGAAAGAAGGAAGGAAAGGGAAGAGAAAGATATTTGTTTTTCGATCATCACGCGGTTTAAGTAAGCGTTAGCCCAAAGTTACTGAAACTACTACGACACACAAAGTAAGTACTACTAAAATGACGGGCCTCAGTTGGTCTAGTGGTTAGTGGCCCTGACTGCTGAGCCGGAGGTCGTGGGTTCGATTCCCACCCAGGACAAACTTTGTGTGATGTTTTTCGATCATCACGCGGTTAAAGTAAGCGTTAGCCCAAAGTTACTGAAACTACTACGACACACAAAGTAAGTACTACTAAAATGACGGGCCTCAGTTGGTCTAGTGGTTAGTGGCCCTGACTGCTGAGCCGGAGGTCGTGGGTTCGATTCCCACCCAGGACAAACTTTGTGTGATGTTTTTCGATCATCACGCGGTTAAAGTAAGCGTTAGCCCAAAGTTACTGAAACTACTACGACACACAAAGTAAGTACTACTAAAATGACGGGCCCCAGTTGGTCTAGTGGTTAGTGGCCCTGACTGCTGAGCCGGAGGTCGTGGGTTCGATTCCCACCCAGGACAAACTTTGCGTGATGAGCATGATTCTTTGTTCTGTGTCTGGGTGTGATTTATCTATAATATGTATTTATAAATTATTATATCAGTTGTCTGGTTACCATAACACAAGCTCTGCTAAGCTTGGGATCAGATAGCCGTGTGTGAGTTGTCTCAAGATATAAAAAAAACTATGCCACGCATACGAAGTCGCGGGCGAAAGCTAGTTGGCTATAAAGCCGTTGGCTGACAGAACAATCAGATCATTGACTGCTGACCGGGGACTCGAAACCAGGACCTTAAGTTCAATAAACGCGTTTGAGACCACTCAACCAGCGAAGCAGTCCAAATACTTTTTCTCAGAAATCCCGATTGGAGTTTTTCAACAATCCTCTCACGAAATAAATTACTTTTCAAACCACTCAAAGCGTAATAAACATCGCTTTATCGACTATAACATCGTTGAAGTTATAAATAGACGCAATAATCGACTCACTCTCGATCGGGAACATGATAGCAATTGGCATTATGTCATAGAGCTCCAGACAGAAATAGGTTTTTTTTTTCATACTATGTGAATTGTGTTTTGATTTTCGAATGGATTTTTGGAGACAAATATCGTGGGAAATTATAACGACAGTTACAATATGCATTAAAAAAATACCATTTCAGACAATAATCTGCATAGTCCTCATGTAAGTTGACCAAGATTTTTGTCTGGACTGGCGAAAGTGAGTTTGTTCGTTTGTTACGTCTCCACGCCTTAACGGCTAAACCGATTTTGATGAATTTTGGTACACAGATAATTGAGACCCTGGACACGGACATAGGGTTTTTTAAAGTGGGAAGTGAGGGGGAAAGCGGAAAGAATAAGAAAAACTTAGCTTTGCTATTACAATTAATAAAGCGGAAGGGCAAAAACTACAGGTAGCAGGTACCTGCAAATCAGGAAAGGGAAACTGTGTTACCTTGAATTTAACGTGAGCGAAGCTGCGGGCAAAAGCTAGTATATCCATATATCCATCCATCCTCACAAAACATTCGCATTTATAATATTAAGTAGAAAGTAGGATTTTTAGGTTTTGCAACTCAGTTGATGTGACGCGATGATGTGACCTAGGGTGGAGTACGCTTAAGCCTTGGACTCTTTAAAAGCCAAAGTTGAGGGTCGCGGCCAGGGAAAATAACAATATTCTTTAATGCAAAAGTAAATAAAAGCAAAAATATCAATATTTCGAACAAGGACGATGCCTTTTATTGCCCATTTCTGCCTTTGTAGCGTACCAACAATAGAAAATTGGTTCGTTTTTTAAATAAAAATATACAGACAATTTTCCATTTTAATACTGCTTCATTATTTAGGAAATAAATATCCGGCCATTGATATTTTACCAATTCAGTATATGAAATGTTTACTTTTTTGTCATACCTGAAGGGTTACCATGACATCTTATAGCAGTTCTTATTCCTGTGTGAAAAAGAGATGATGCTAGACACCCTGTGTAGCTCTGTCTCATTCCCTCAGTTCTGCTTTAAGACGTCATGGTAGGGTAGCTGTAATTTGTTTGGTTATTAATGTACTGGCTGGCAAAAGTACTGACACTATCGTAATTACTTGTTAGGGTCCCGTACGTCGAAAGAAAAAAAAACCGCCCAAGAGCGAGTCAGACTTGCGCACCGAGGTTCCGTGCAAATTTGCGCCAGACCCGGAACAACAATCTGTAGGCCATACAAATATTTGTTCCGTGCGGGGATCAAACCCGCAACACGCAGCGCAGCAGTCGATCGCTCAGCCACTGCGCCAACTGTGTCGTAAAAATTTCCAAAGAACAGAAATTATTATTTAATACCTCATTGTATTTGAAACAGAATTAACTGACCTACATAAATGCGTTAGGATAACGATAAACTACGGTTACCAATCCGCTTGCCAAGGTTAGATTATGGTGGAGCTTACCCATGATTGATACGCCAACTAACTTATGTAATGGGGCTCGAAGCCCGTATATGTACATTGCATTTGAAATCTTTCACCCAATAATCCTATTAATATTGTAAACTAGCTTTTCCCTGCGGCTTCACTCGTGTTAAATTTGGGGTAACACTGTTCCCCTTTCCTGATTTTCAGGTACCAGCTACCTGTAGTTTTTGCTCTTGCGCCTTATTTATTGTAATAGCAAAGCTAAGTTTGCCCATTTTTTCCCTCTTTCTCCATCATTTACCACTTAAAAAAAACTATGTATATTTTTTTGCCTATGTCCGTCTCCAGGGTCTCAACTATCTCTGTACCAAAATTCATCAAAATCGGTTTAGTCATTTAGGCGTGAAGACGTAACAAACAATCTCACTTTCGCTTTTATAATATTAATAAGTAAGGATATATTTGTTTGCAAACATGTAAATTACTGGCATTTCATATCATCACGCGTTTCAGAAAGACGATAACGGACAACAACATGTCCGTCGTCCAATAAGGGTTCCACGTTTTTCCTTTTCGAGGAACGAAACATTCATCATCTGCCTAGCCTTTTCCCAACTATCTTGGGGTCGGCCACCAGTCTAACCGGGTGCAGCGGAATATCAGTATTTTACATGGAGCGACTGCCTATCTGACCTCCACAATCCAGCTAGTACTGGGTAACATGATACCCCTTGGTAAGACTGGTTGTCAGACTTTCGGGACACAGACTACCTGTAACGACTGTCAAAGATCTACAAATGACAGCCGGTACCAATGGCTTAACGTGCATTCCGAGGCACGGAGGAAACTTGGTATGTGACGGGTGGTCATCCATCCACAGACCAATCTAGGCAAGCGCGGCTTAACCTGAAGATCGACCCTATTCGAATCTATTATTTAGCCATGTCCTCCTCTAGGCGAAACACTAAAAAAACATTTAAAAAAAGTACCTACATGGTAATTCACAACAGTTTCAATGAAAAAAACACAATACCACGAATTTTAATAAGTGTACAATTTTAAACCTTTGTTGCTATCTTTTTTTTGTTATTTTTCCAAAGGCACAATCAGCAAAAAGCCTTTCAATAGAATTAAAACGAAAACGGAATTTAGGTGAAAAAATATTTTTGATACAAATTGGAGTAGATTTTTATTATTTTTGGGTTATTGAAGAATTTATTTGTGTTTGTTAGCTTTTTGACGACTAACACAGCCGTGTCGACGGCACGTTAGGCGCGTCGCCCAAACGACCAACAGTCGAGGCGCAATCGAGGCTCAGGCGCATTAGGCGCGTCGCCCACACGATCAACAGTCGAGGTGCAGTTGAGGCGCAGGCACATAAGAGGCACGCCGCAACGAGATTTTCTTTACAAATGTCGTGTGGGCGACGCGCCTTAGTGTCCCACGCGCGCCTCAAAGAGATCTCTGCAAAGCAGAGGGGCCTGCCAGGGTCACCGCCTGTCGGGTTGCGGTTTGTGTGAAAGAGATACCGCGGCCCTGGAACATAAAGGGAAATAGAAGGACCACAGGTGGGTTTTGGTCAGTATAAGTCTGACACTCGCCCCCGCTCTGCCCAGAGTGGGTGAATTTATTTAATAATTTTGCATCCGCAAAAAAAAAGCTCACAAAAGTTGCCGATATAGCTTCGCTGTTTAGACTCCTTCGAATTGTCTACTAAAAAGCCATAGGTAAATTCATTTATTTATTCGCAGCCGCAACATTCAGGTCAAATAAGACAACATTGTATAATTATACCGTACTAGCTTTTTCCCGCGGCTTCAGTCGCGTTAAATTCGGGGTAACACATTTCCCTTTTTCTGATTTTCAGGTACCTGCTACCTGTAGATTTTTTCCCTTGCGGCTTATCGATTGTTATAGCAAAGCGAAGTTTTCCCTTTTCTTCCCTGTTTCTGCCTCATGTCCCTCTTAAAAAATAATAATAATCCTATGCCCGTCTTCAGGGTCCCAACTATCTCTGTACCGAAATTCATCAAAATCATATAATGAAGACGTAACAAACAAACAAACTCACTTTCACTTTTATAATATTAGTAAGGATGAAACTGGTATTAATGTTTGCAGGCCACCTTACCGCAAACTCCCTAAGATTTTCACAAAATAATGTAGTAACATCTTTTCTGTGTTCTTTCACTATAGTGTCGACAAAGTAACTTTATTTTGGGGGAGAGTTTAAGTGGATTCATTCATTTGACGGGCCTGTTGGACTAGTGGTTAGTGACCCTGACTGCTGAGCCGGAGGTCGTGGGTTCGATTCCCACCCAGGACAAACATTGTGTGATGAGCATGATTGTTTGTTCTGTGTCTGGGTGTGATTTATCTATAATATGTATGTATTTATAAATTAAATAAGTATGTATATCATTTGTCTGGTTACCATAACACAAGCTCTGCTTAGCTTGGGATCAGATAGCCGTGTGTGAGTTGTCCCAAGATATTTATTTATATTATTCATTCATTGTGAACTGTGGAACTTGTAATGGGGTCCCTTACAAAAACCATAACGGAAATAGCCGATGTTAGGTAGTAGATTACTTTGGCGTTATAGAACTTTTATAGAACAAAAGTTGATGGATTAGTGGGCGAAAATAGAACAGTAATATTTCTACCTAAATAGCTGACGTACAGTCAGCAAAATAGATTAATAACCAGTCTCGTCAAATAGAGTTTCAATTTTTCTATTTTATTTTTTGTTTTTCAAAACATTTTACAAAGGAGAAACCCGTTTTTGGTCCAACAGTTACATGATACAAATATGTTCCTAAAATACTGTTTATTTTACGAAATTAACTCATTTAAATCATAGCCTTTTTAACAATGGCCAAGTGTAGAAAATAAGTAGTTTCTTTTTTTTTGTAATTTACTTTGTAAAACATTTAAAATCAGTAGAGTATTTAAATTAATGTTATTAAATACGGCAACGCCTCATATTACACGAAACTAAAAACATAACTGGCAAATATGAATGTACTATAATATTAGATACCTTTTTTCGGTTGTGAAATCTTCAAATAACTACCCACGCTCTGGGCGGAGCGGGGTGTTTCAGACTTACTAACTTCGGGGTGGAGTGGGAGCGAGTGTTAGAATTTTACTGGCTAAAACCCACCCATGTTCCTTCTTTTGCCTTTTTTATTCCGGGGTCGCAGTATTTCTTTCAAACAACTTGCAAACCCTGGGAGGCAGTGGCCCTGGCAGGCCCCTCTGCTGCAACTGGCCTTATTGAAATAAATGTTTTGTATTTAATATAGCGGACAGTTAAGACAGTGTTTCTAAAATCAGACATCGCATAGCACAAGCGTAATCCTTACTTAATATTATAAAAGCAAAAGTGAGTATGTTTGTTTGTTAGTTACGTCTTCACGCCTAAATGGCCAAACCGATTTTGATGAATGGTGTACAGAATAGAAATAGGCAATTTTTTTTAAAGTGAGAAATGAGGGAGGAAGAGGGAAGAAAAGGGAAAACTTAGCTTAGCTAAAGGCAAAAACTACAGGTAGCAGGTACCTGCAAATTAGGCAAAGGGAACTATGTTATCACAAATTTAACGCGAGCGAATATGCGGTCAAAGCTAGTAAGTAAATAATGTTCCCACAGCTGGGAAACCAGCCTCCCCTCAGAGAGAGTAGGCAGAAATCTACCTCCCAGTTCAGAGCTCACACATGTTTTCGGTTACTCATATTTATCGCTTAATATACTATACTCATAGGCCCAAAAGAATGTTATAATCAATCTCCATAAAGATGAATGAACATTCCTACTGAACATAAATACTGGCAAACGGCTCTCAATTTGGCTTACAAATTATATATATAGTATATATAGCTACAGTAACTACAATATTAAAGCAATAAATCTTTTTATATTTATTATTTTGATTTCATCATCATCTGTAAAGCATTTTCTCCGGTTTCTGATATCTTTTATGTTTTACTAGCTTTTGCCCGCGGCTTCGCCCGCATCAAATTCGAGATAAGACAGTTCCCGTTTCCTGATTTGCAGGTACCTGCCACCTGTAGTTTTTGCCCCAGCGAATTATTTATTGTAATAGCAGTGCTAAGTTTTCCCTTTTCTTCCCTCTTACTCCCTCATTTTTCACTCTTTTTAATAAAAAAACTCTCTCTCCCCTTTTCTTTCCACTTTCACCCCTGATCTCACTTTAAAAAAAATAGCTTATGTCCGCCTCCAGGGTTCCAACTATCTCTGTGCCAAAATTCGTCAAAATCGGTTTAGCCATTTAGGCGTGAGGAGGTAACAAACAAACTCACTTTCGCTTTTATAGTATAAGTAAGGAATATTAACTCTTAAAACGAGATATTTACTAAAATTATTTGTTACTAGCTGATCCACGCGGTTTCACGCACGCTGCTCAGCACCTGTTGGTCGTAGCGTGATGTTATATAGCCTATAGCCTTTCTCAAGAAATGGACTATCCAGCACTAAAAGAATTTTCCAATTCCAACCAGTAGTTCCTGACATTAGCGCGTTCAAACAAACAAACAAACAAACTCTTCAGCTTTATAAATTAGTATAGATTATAATATTAGTATAGATTTTATTCGAGTTTCCCATACTTCGGCGATGTTGCAAACGCTATGATCACAGATAAAATAAATGAAAATAAAAAAAAGATATTTACCACAAATTTTTTTTTTGGAAGGCAGTCTTATTTTTGACAGAAAAGGTTTTTAATTAGATGGTAAATATATTTTCATTAAAATATTATCTTACATTTAAAAGCAACCAAAACTCTCTACGCTTTTTTTCAGCTTGAAAAAAAAAACATGACCCCGCTAACCAACCTGTTTAAGACTATGCAAAACTAGGAGATACACACAGACATTTAAGAATCAAAATACAATAACATTGTTATTTCCTTTAAGAAAGAACCAACCAGAAGACGGCACGGTTGGCGCAGTGGCTGAACGATCGACTGCTGCGCTGCGTGCCGCGGGTTCGATCCCCGCACGGAATATATATTTGTATGAAATACGGATAGTTGCTCTGGGTCTGGCTGTTTGTGTATGTGAGTTTAAATATGTGTAAACAAACTCACGATACAGGGCAAAGTCCTTATGTATCAAATGTTTTTTTAACTGGCGAAATTTGATGTTTCTACAAATCGATACGCTTCTGCGTTAACTTTCCAGTTTTATTTTTTACTAGCTTTCGCCCGCGGCTTCGCCCGCTATAAATTCGGGGTAACACAGTTCCCCTTGCGCCTTATTTTTTTGTAATAGCAACGCTAAGTTTTCCCTTTTCTTCCCTCTTTCTTCCTTACATCCCACTTTGTCCGTCTCCTGGTTCCCAACTATCTCTGTACCAAAATATTCATCAAAATCGGTTTAGCCATTAAAGCGTGAAGAGGTAACAAACAAACTCACTTTCGCTTTTATAATATTAGTAAGGATAATTGCTGAAAAAAAATATAAAACACCAACTATTTGACCACATTCCGCCGTCAACGCGACGTGACTAACAACATACCCAAATAAAAGTTTTTCTTTCTTTCTTTTTATACCCAAAAATCACCTAAACAAATACCCCATACCTCTATATACCTTTAGATCAAACTTATTCCGGTTTAGGTGGGACAGTCGTTCAGACAAGGGCAAAAACGATAATTTAGCCATTTTGATTAGTTACTACGATTAACATCACCAATCGAGTATAATTTTGAAACTGATTTGTGACCATCAGGAATGATAAGAAATCTGGTCACAAAGGGTTTTTATTTCATTTTAATATTAAAAACCATTTTTAGAAATTTTTAGCGATCTCCTTTTCATAAAAAAAAAACTAAAATACAAAAATGTTTTTTTTTTTTTTTTTTTAATTCCGTAATCTTCCCGCTCTGACAGAAAACAAAATGGTCACAATATTTATACCTGTACTTATACTGTAAAGAGATTAAATGCGCTGCAGCAATCTGCAATCTCGCCACAACGCTATACGAGTACAACTGCCGGCTCGACAGTCGTTCACTGATATCCAAGCCCTGCGCATGCCTCAACGCGTTTGTACCGAACTTTACACTTGCGAAACAACGTAAAATAAATCTTTCGAAAAAAGAACAAAACTATCACGTGTTTTTAAATAAATATAACGGGTATTAAAAAAAAAAACAGTGTGAGTTTTCAGTTCGAATTTCTTTTTTTTTGAATTTCGAAATGTGATTGAGAAAACTAACCGTGTTTTTACTATCGAATGTTTTGATTATACTTTTTAAAGTGAAATTAGCTGTTATTTTTTTTTCAAGTGCGAATTTTAAATTTAGAATTACTATTTGAAAACAGAGTGTCAGTGAAAAGTTTCCGAAAAGTTTGACGAATTGTTTGAAAAATTTGAGTGAGTGTGTTTATTAGAGATTTCAGTTCATTAAGAAATCGTTGAATTGGTGCCAAACTCTTATGAAATGTAAGTAAATAACTTTTGGCTTTGTATTGACGTTTTTAATCGTTTTAAGAACTATGTTTGTGTGTTTAGAACGGTTGTAATCGTTTTATTTTTAACTGTTAGGAAACGTACGTGCGTTATCAATTCGACATGACAGTTCTGTTGAAATTAATTAGTTCTTGTTGTTTTTTATAAAAAGGTAATTAGTGCATTTTTTATCTATGGTAATAATTTATATACTTTAATGATGGCACGTACTTTTTTAAATGACGACTTTTATGAGTGTATTCTTCTTTTTATTGTCCAATCGACTATTTATACTTTTTTTTTATATATACAGCTATTTGAACAATTGGAAGACGTTTTTTTTATAGAATTAACCACGTTCGTTCTCACATAAAACTGTAATTAATATACCTAGATAGGTTTAATTGAAATTACGAATTTAAAAAAAATACTTTTCCATTTTACCTGACGTTTTTTTTTTAAATAATCTTTCTTAAAGGAAACACTTTTATTTATTTCAGCCAAAAATATGAGTTCTGCTACCATTTTGGCAAAGTTATTTATATTTGGGGGTTTGTTCGTATTTATGATTATTTTCATACTCATAATTTCACAAGTGAATAATTATACTAGTAATTTATTGTTACTGTCATTATTATTATTTCAATATAAATTTTTCACAACTAATTTTTGACATTTTTGACCTAAAAAACCAGTGAGATTATTTTTATAATAGGAAATTACAAATTGTTTACCTAGATACCTAATTTTTAAACATTTATTAATAACAAATTTTCTGTACAAAATTACATGTCATAATCTAATTAAATAACCCGCCCCTGACCATTCCTGGCGCAAAAGTACCCATAACACTTGCCGCATTTCCGCGTTGGATGGCAATGGACAACCTTTGCGCCAGAAACCGGCTGGAGCGGGAGTCACCACTGATAATGTTTAAAATATAATAAGTTATTTATTAGAACCTCATATTGTAATAAATAAGTAATTATATTTAACACGTTTTTAAAAAGGTTTCGTATAAGAATGTTAAGCAAAATCTTTGTATACCTGGCAACAGTATCAATTATTCAGTAATAAACACTTCATTAACATAAAACTGAAAAATTATTATCTTCGGCAAAAAAGCTTTAAATAAATACATAACCATATTTTGTTGTATATATGAAATAATAATAGCTCGTAGCTAAATAATAGCAGCTACTCGGGGTCAATCTTTACGTTAAGCCTCGCTTGCCTTGGTTGGTCTGTGGATGGGTGACCCGTAACACACCCAGTCTCACACGCAAGCACGTTAAGCTGTTGGTCTCGGTTGTCATTTGTAGATCTTTGACAGTCGTTACAGAAAGTTAGTGTCCCGAAAGTCTGACAACCAGTCTTACCACGGGTAATCGTATTACCCAGTACTAACTGGGTCGTAGAGGTGAGATAGGCTGTCGCTCCATGTAAAATACTGTTATTCAGCTGTATCTGATAAAACTGGTAATGTACTTTAATATAGTTGGGGAAACGCTAGTCATATGATGATAAACTATATTTTGTTAATCTTCATTTAAAAATATTAATTAATTATCCTATGTTACTACACTATTAATAGATGACGTTCTATTTAGCCTAAACAAAAGAAATATCAAATAATATGGGTCTATAATAATATCAGTTACCAATTAAAGCTAACGAGCTAAGCTTATCGGTTTCACCCCCTGCTCAGCTTCTAAGTTTTGAAGCGTGATGTTATTTAGTCAACTACAGTACTTTCACAAGTTATTATGCCTTGTGACCGGGAGCGTAGATTCATTTTGTTTCTTGACATCCAAAAGTGCCTGTAATGGTCTTATTGAAATAAATGATTTGATTTGATTCAATGAATTTCGTGAAATTCCTATGCTAAATTTTAAGTCAAGTCACCGGATTGTCTGCATTTGAATGAATTGGGATAACAATCCCCAAGGAATCGGCTTATCCCATGCAAAGAATGAAATTTTGCATTATCCCACTTTAGTGAACGATTGACTGCTGCGCTACGTGTCGCGGGTTCAATCCCCGCACCCGCGGGCGCCAGCTAGTTATCTCATATTTATCTAAAGTATATCTCTCTTACCACGCAGTTCAATGCCTATTTAAAAGATAAAATGATTTATTAAAAGATTGGGTTAGACTACTCTATTTGTCTCCCGGTCACAAGCACAACTGCTGAGCACGGGTTCTTGAATTCAATTCTCAGGTCGGGCAAAAAGTGTTATTGGGCTTTTCTATTATAAATAAATAAATAAATATCTTGGGACAACTCACACACGGCTATCTGATCCCAAGCTAAGCAGAGCTTGTGTTATGGTAACCAGACAACTGATATACATACTTATATAATTTATAAATATATACATATTATAGATAAATCACACCCAGTCACAGTACAAACAATCATGCTCATCACACAAAGTTTGTCCTGGGTGAGAATCGAATTCACGACCTCCGGCTCAGCAGTTAGGGCCACTAACCACTAGACCAACAGACCCGTCGAAATTGCTAGAGATACACTGACATAGAGCATCCATGCTGCGTATCAGATTTCCCAGTGTCAGTAACATAAAAAAATACCATTAGCCGGGAACATCTATCTATAAATCTTACTAGCTAACGTGCCTTGGAAATCAAAGCAGGTTAGTCCTCCGCCTGATCTCCCCGATCGTATCGGATTGCCGTCCCATCAGACTATGAGTGTGAGGCAACAGAGAGTGCACCTGTGCCTGCGCACACACACCTGCACTATAATATCTCCCGCGCAGATGGTTAATCTCCGCTGAGATTGGCCGCCATGACCGACGTTCAAGAGGACTAAATATACAAATCGACGGTCTCTACGTACATAAGGACATGTCGAAAATGACATTTTTTTTATTGTCTTATTGGCTTTAGATTATCTATGCGCACATGTTGACATACGATTTTTATTTTTATTTAATTTATTTACCTTGTTTTAGAAATCGTATAAGAGAACAAGTCTTATAAATACAACGAATAAGTGTCGTAGAAACGGTCATCTCTCAGTTTTTTTAAGAAAACTTAAAAAAAAAAATTTATGTGTAAATGGTATCATAAAGCTCTTAAAACTGTTAAAATATTGTAAAGAAAATATTTATTATTGCTCATAGAATTATTTCTAGGGCGTGTTGAACACAAATTACGCTCTCTTATAAACCTCGGTTTTTGACTTAACCTTATGTACCTACGTAGGAACCGTCGAAATATTTTGTTCGTTAATGTGTAAAAATATAAATACTTAATTTTTCATAGCACTGTCTTGTCTGTTAGACAAATGGCCTCCAATGTCAAACATTAAAAGCATTTTCTTAAAGAATGAAAAACAAAACACACTCGTGTTGAATAATATTATTTGTGCGACGTTCGAACTGAGTGTGTTGGGGAGGTCAAATAGACTATGTTATGGTAACCTTTCTATATTATAACAGAATTGTTTAAATGAAAAAAGTGTGTGTGTCAGCTCTCTTTAAGTACGAGTATCTAACCATACGCAAAAAGAGTTTATTCAACTGAAAAAAGATTAATATCATATAAAAAGGTAAATTCACAAATTAATAAAAAAAATAGCAATATAAATACATCGACACTGATAGAAACAAACAAGCCCAATAACATATAGTATATAGGTATAGTCGCCTATACAGCATACCTACGTCTTAATACACTCACAGCCAAATTAGAAAGTTGCGCACTAAAGGTGCGCACCAAAAACGTGACACATTTTCGTTACTTTAGTAGGTTTTACCCCTCGGATTTTTCTCATACCGGGCGCCTTATACAGGGTGGCCAGTTGATAGGCGTCCAAAGAAAAAAATTAGGTGCCTTATGCTAAGGGGTACCCGAATTACCCCCATGTATGTTCCGCGATTATTTGTAGTTTAGGAGCTAGAATTTTTTTAAGTACTTTTTTCAAAATATTCACCTAGCATTGGTTTTTATTTTTTATGTCTTTATTCCTATCATTTTTAGATATTCTTTTTTGTGGAATCTATTAGCGATAGCAATAGCTACCATGTAAAAAAAATCCGTTTGCCTAGGCATTGTAGAACTTACCACAAAATTAGTCCAAAGTTCAAAATTACCATTACAGTTCGATAATCAAAAATGTTCAGAGCTTAAAAAAAAATAAGTGAGGGGTGCCAGAGGTTTCTAAATGATCTTAAAAACTTCTATGGACCTTCAACAGACAAAATCGGTAAAAAAATATAGAGCTTGATCGGGGATTATTTCCTGTTATTAGCGTTGATAGCAATAAAGGTATTTTTACAGTTATTGTTATAATTTGGGATTTCTTTATTTTTGCCACTTTTATGATAAAAAAATACGGTAGATAGTATACAAATTTTATTAAAACACGTTACAAAAGGTTTTCAAAGTGCCGCCTTACCACAGAAATGCACAATCTACATCTACGGAGGAAATTGTCTTTTAGTTGTAAACCATGTCTCGTCGCAGTGTTAAGTTAACGTCTGACAGCAAAATTGGTAATTCTTCAAGAACTCTTTGTTGGTGGCTCCATCGAGCTTGGACAGCGGTCTGGCTATGGATTCTCCATAGTCCGCTATCGAGAATCCTCATTCCGTAACACCATCAAATTATCAACACCGCTTCAGTGTGAAAATGTGGTCCGGCTTTCTCAACGGTGAACTACCAATTAGTTTACCATCACCATTCGAGCTGCCGTCCAGACCCGTGATGGTACGCACGGGACACTAACAATGAGGAAGAGCTAAAACGGAAAATTGAAGAAGCGGGAAATGTTGTAAGAAGTAACAGAGAAGCCTTTAGACAACTATAAGACAATTTCCTCCGTAGATGTAGATTGTGCATTTCTGTGGTAAGGCGGCACTTTGAAAACCTTTTGTAACGAAGCGGTGTTGAAAATTTGATGGTCTTACGAAATGAGGATTCTCGATAGCGGATTATGGAGAATCCATAGCCAGACCGCTGTCCAAGCTTGATGGAGCCACCTACAAAGAGTTCTCGAAGAATTACCAATTTTGCTGTCAGACGTTAACTTAACACTGCGACGAGACATGGTTTACAACTAAAAGACAATTTCCTCCGTAGATGTAGATTGTGCATTTCTGTGGTAAGGCGGCACTTTGAAAACCTTTTGTAACGTGTTTTAATAAAATTTGTATACTATCTACCGTATTTTTTTATCATAAAAGTGGTAAAAATAAAGAAATCCCAAATTATAACAATAACTGTAAAAATACCTTTATTGCTATCAACGCTAATTACAGGAAATAATCCCCGATCAAGCTCTATATTTTTTTACCGATTTTGTCTGTTGAAGGTTCATAGAAGTTTTTAAGATCATTTAGAAACCTCTGGCACCCCTCACTTATTTTTTTTTTAAGCTCTGAACATTTTTGATTATCGAACTCTAATGGTAATTTTGAACTTTGGACTAATTTTGTGGTAAGTTCTACAATGTCTAGGCAAACGGATTTTTTTTGCATGGTAGCTATTGCTATCGCTAATAGATTCCACAAAAAAGAATATCTAAAAATGATAGGAATAAAGACATAAAAAATAAAAACCAATGCTAGGTGAATATTTTGAAAAAAGTACTTAAAAAAATTCTAGCTCCTAAACTACAAATAATCGCGGAACATACATGGGGGTAATTCGGGTACCCCTTAGCATAAGGCATCTAATGTTTTTCTTTGGACGCCTATCAACTGGCCACCCATATGAAAATCGATTCTTAAGGAGTAAACTCCAACAAGGACTATACAAGATGCCTAGCGCCACCTTGCCTGCCGGGGTTGCGGGTATTACAAAAGACATACCACAACATAAAGGGAAACATAAGGTAGACTGGTAGAAAATGCCTAAGGCATTAAGTCCGCCTTCGTACAGTGTTTTTTTACATGTGCTTATAGTTTAATAAATAAATAAAGGGTGAAAGAAGGAACATATGGGTGGGTTTAAATCAGTACAAGTCTGACACTCACCCCTGATCCCCCTAGAGCGGGGGAAGTTATTTTATGATTTGACGGCTGCAAAAAAATTTCGACATCTCTTCCTACACTAGTGTAAGAGAGGCAGGTCTGTCCTTGAAAAATAGTGGTGTTAAATTCCGATTGGACTGCAAAATACACATGATAATTTTAGGGGCTGCACAAACTGATACAATTTTTGCTGCCGACACGGCACACCATCACGGGAAACCGTAAGTTTAATCAAATATTCATTGCTAGCTTGTACCCGACACAAAACACAAAAGTGTTCACGTTTGCGCAGCGCCTAAGCTTATTGCCATCAACCGGGCAACGAAAACAAATCTAGACTCAAATAAATCTATACTAATATTATAAAGCTGAAGAGTTTGTTTGTTTGTTTGAACGCGCTAATTTTAGGGACTACAGGTTGGAATTGGAAAATTCTTTTAGTGTTGGATAGTCCATATCTTGAGGAAGGCTTTAGGCTGTATAACATCACGCTTCGACCAACAGGTGAAACCGTGGGGAACAGCTAGTAAATAATCAATAAATATCTTGGGACAACTCACACACGGCTATCCGATCCCAAGCTAAGCAGAGCTTGTATTATGGTAACCAGACAACTGATATACATACTTATATAATTTATAAATACATACATATTATAGATAAATCACACCCAGACACAGAACAAACAATCATGCTCATCACACAAAGTTTGTCCTGGGTGGGAATCGAACCCACGACCTCCGGCTCAGCAGTCAGGGCCACTAACCACTAGACCAACAGGCCCGTCGATGTCAATGGCTGCTACTGAGAAATTCCTGATGGATATCTGAAAAACATTTTTTTCCTGAAATTGAACATAGAACCTCATGGTGCGCAGTCTCTATTGCGACCACTAGACCTACGAAACAGTTGACAAGTTATTACACAATCCAATTTTAATAATGAAACTTTTCCAATCGGCCTTTCTAAAATGATTGTTAAAAAGAAGTATGAAAACAAATTTGATTGGATCGAATAGAAATTTCATTTTGAAATTTTTGATTGCTGTGTTTTAATAACTAATAATACTACCTTACAAGGAATCTATTGATTTAGTTTACTAAATATTATTTTTTCTGAATGATATCTCGCAGTTTAACTAACCGGGCGAATCCTGTGGGTACCTTAATAATTAAGACCTCCAGCCAGGGCAAAAAACTTACAAACTAAGCGACTACACGCTAAGCGCATCCCTTGTGGGGTACGAGCCTCGGCTTAGGGCGACGCCGAGGGAGAACAGCAAAGGAACAGGCTGGATCTGAGTGATATTATTTACGGACTGATTTTGGCTCAGGAGCGCGGGCTGGCTCTAGCAAGGGACGGCTGCGTATTAGATATAGAGCGGTAGATAGCGGAGTGCAAAAGCGGTATATAGGGACCACTAAAGAAGAGAAACAGGGTTCTATTTGCTACCATTATGTTACATACCTTGCAGAGGAGCTCGTGGCTAAATAATAGCAGCCACTCGGGTCGATGTTTAGGTTAAGCCGCGCTTGCCTAGGTTGGTCTGTGGATGGGTGACCACCCGTTATCATTGCAAAATAAACATGATTTATCATTTAATAGCTATGCAGAACTAAATTAGAATTTCTTGGCTTCGGATTTCATGTGAGTACCGTTTGTGAGATTTCGACGTTTGTACCTATAATAGAATGATTGGCATCCAGATGGGATATCGTTCAATACCAAGATCGGCCACAATACACATTTATTAATTTTAAACGGTTACTCCCCTAATAACAAGACGTTATGTGTGTTGAAGATAGAGAGACAAATATATTAGAGACTAGGTGCGCCCCGCGGTTTCACTAGCGTGCAGATAGAATCCTATTATTATAAATGCGAATGTTTGTGAGGATGGATGCATGTATGGATGTTTGTTACTCTTTCACGTCAAAACAGCTGAAAGGTTGGCACAGAGGTAGATTATGGTCTGGAATAACACACAGGTTGTTTTTTTTCGATCACCACGCGGGCGAAGCCGCGGGCGCCAGTTAGTATAAAATCTTCTTAAAATCCCGTCGCACGGTTGTTTACATAAATGTAGGGTAACAATGTATGAAACTTTGCACCCGTCTGCACATTTTGTCGCGCAAAGGATTAAAATAATTGTGGATATATAATTCTACATTCTACAATAGATAGATCTCTGCCTTCAAGAATTACACACGTATTCTGCAGCCAAATAATTGTCAGATGAGATATTTTTCGAATGATAGGCAACAGATATCGAACATAAGATACATTCTTAATCACAGACGTAATCTCTAACTACTACTAAAAACCGTTATTTATGGTCCAAATAGATAGACGAGGTGTTTATGTAAAATAGACTCTAAGCCCCGGCCGAAACGACTTTAGCGTCATTCAAAACATGCGTGTAACTCTTTTGGGATTGTAGCATGGTCTTATTTTTTTTTAATTTGATGTAATTAATTTAACTAACTGTGAACTACCTATAGCAAAAAAAAAAAAACAAGTACAGATTTACAATAAAATATCTCTTTTTAGAATTTCGAATGGGAGATCGTAATAAATAATTTAATGAATACTATGTAATTGTTTGTGCCAATTGAAAACTATTTGACCTTGACCCTTTTTCGGGTGAGAAATCATCCAATGACTTCCCCCGCTCTGGGCGGGGGGCATGTCAGACTTGTACCGACTAAAACCCACCCATGTTCCTTCTGTTGCCCTTTACGTTCTGAGGCCGCGGTATCTCCTTCGAACAACCCGCAACCCCGGCAGGCGGAGGCTCTGGCAAGCCCCTCTGCTTTGCTGACTCTCTTTGAGGCGCGCGTGAAACACGAACGCGCCGTCGACACGGCCTGTCGTCAATCGACGGACGGACGGTGAACTACCCATTGCTCACCGCCCACAGGCCCGCATCTACGGTGGCCGGGAGTCGTCTCGCGGCGCCCGGCGCCATGGGCGTCTCCCGCGGCGGCTGGGTTGGGCAGATGTTCTCTACCTGACCTTGACCCTTGGCTTTTATTACAGTTGTATAGTCATAAAATAACTTCCCCCGCTTTGAGCGGAGCGGAGGGGAGTATTAGACTTAAACTGACTATAACCTAGCTATTTTCCTTCTTTTGCCCTTTATGTTCCTTAAATATATAGATACAAAAAAAATATTATGAGGTAGGAGCGAATAGTTATTAAATATTGATTGAATTTTTTTATAACGTTACAAAGAAAGATTAGGAATTTGCAACTAAGGTTTTAAAACCAACGAGGCAAAACGACGTAGCTGATTAAACAATCGCGTTAAATTCGGGGTGAACTGTGTTACCCCTTTAATGATTTGCAAGTACCTGTTACCTGCAGTTTTTGCCCTTGCGCCTTATTGACGCAACGATAAGTTTCCCTTTTCTTCCCTCTTTCTCACTCACGTACCGTATAACGTCACGTATAATTTAAATTCATCAAAATCGGTTTAGGCATTAAAGCGTAAAGAGGTAACAAATAAACAAACTCACTATCGCTTTTATAATATTAGTAAGGACATGATAGACATAAATGTGCTTTATGTACAAGAAACTTTACTGTACTCCATTTTGACAGCGCTGTACGAAGCTTTAATAAAATATGTTTTATTGCATAAATAAAATTTGATTACGAAATTCATGTTGTGACACTTGGGACGCAAACTTATTGACGTTTTTACGGCTCTGTGCAATTTATGAGTTTTATGTTTTCGCCTGTCTGTCACATCGTAAACATTTAGATATTAAAAGCACTATACTTTACTCTTTCGGCCAAACTGGTATAAAACAGAGAGATATGGGCATAAAATAATAATAATAATAAATAAATATCTTGGGACAACTCACACACGGCTATCTAATCCCAAGCTAAGCAGAGCTTGTGTTATGGTAACCAGACAACTGATATACATACTTATATAATTTATAAATACATACATATTATAGATAAATCACAGCCAGACACAGAACAAACAATCATGCCCATCACACAAAGTTTGTCCTGGGTGGAAATCGAACCCACGACCTCCGGCTCAGCAGTCAGGGTCACTAACCACTGGACCAACAGGCCCGTCAAACAGAGAGACATGGGCATCTTTTCAGGGTTGCGGGTTGTTCGAAAGAGATAACGCGGCCCCGGAACGTGAAGGGCAATAGAAGGAACATGGGTGGGCTTTAGTCAGTAAAAAGTCTGACACTCCTACCCGCTCTACCCAGAGCAGGGGATGTTATTTGATAATTAACCACCCCAAAAAATATTGGCATTTTAGAAGATAGCCTTTACCCAGACAGAAGGTTTTTGCACACTGAAATAGTCAAACTAGGATACAAACACTAACCAACCAAAAACATTTTCCTGCCCTTGTCCTATTCTATTTGGAGACGGCGCAACACGTTTTCTTCTTCCATTCTCCTCTCTCAGACGTTACAGCATCATTTACTCCTTTCTCCTTCATATTATTCTTTACAATCCATTCATATTTACTTCGGCTTACCTCTCCTAGTCACATGTGCTTCGTCCGTCCTCATTACATATCCATACCAAGACGAACGCCTTTCATTTATTTTGTAACAGGCGCAACTTTAAAAACTTGTCTAAAATATAAAAAAATTAGAGGTGTCAAGGGACACCCGGATGGAACGAAGTTCCTATAGAAATGAAAATATCTGGCTTGCTTTCTATAAGAGAGAGAGAGACAGACATACAGACAATCATGCGACGCCGTACAGCTTACAATGGCTTACTATAGCAAAAAGTGTCGTGACAACTTTTCGTAAGAATTTTTTCCGTCTAGCCCCCTTACACAACGCGCGATAAAGAACTTCGTTCCAATATTCCTTACTTTATCCATTCTTGTCACTCCACATATCCATCTCAACATTTTCATCTCCACTACTAAACAACTAACAATACTAACTAACCATTATTTTAACACCAGATAACATTAAACTAAGTACTGGCATTTTTTATAAGAATAATCTGAACTTGGCTATCATTGTGCCGATTGTTGTAACGGTCAAAGGCTTAATTACCAAGAGCTCTCCTTAGGTGGTTGGATCAAGGGCCTGATTAAAAAGGCAGCACTCCTCGATACGGCCTGCATTTTGAGGAGGTTCATGTCTCTGGAACTCCACTGTCTCTAGAATCCTAACCACCGGTAGCTTGGACCCTGCTCCCGATACCGATGGAAACCTATTTTTATACATTGTTTTTACTTTACCAAGGCCTACATGTGCCCTTATAATACGTCGAGAAAAGGTGCACGATTCGGGTTGGTCGTTTCCTGTGGAGAAAAACCGGCAAGAAACTCCATAGTTAGGTACTCTTTTAAAATCATTTACAATGTTGTTGTTACAGCGTTAGCACTTAAGTATAAATGTACGTTTGTAATTAATCAGTAAAAGTCTGAAACTATCACTCAGAAGATGATGATTATTATTATTAGTTATTTAATGATTTCTCATCTGTGAAAACAAAAAGCAGGTTGCTCTAAATAGTTTCGTTATAAAGGATTTAATAACCACAAACGGTGTCAACTTTGTTAGCATAAGCCTACCGGATGGTACGACTATTTTTGGCTTCATTATCCTGGATTTGGAAACCACAACACACATATTGATTTGTATGTTGCCTAACAAGAAGGTTTTACACGTGATTCAAATAATTCGATCATCATCTGCCTAGCCTTTTCCTAACTATGTTGAGGTCGGCTTCCAGTCTAACCGGATGCAGCTGAATATCAGTATTTTACATGGAGCGACTGCCTATCTGAACTCCACAACCCAGTTAATACTGGGTAATAACGATACCCCTTGCTAAGACTGGTTGTCAGACTTTCGGAACACTGACTACCTGTAACGACTGTCAAAGATCTACAAATGACAGCCGGGACCAACGGCTTAACGTGTTTTCCGAGGCACGGAGGAAACTCGGTATGTAACGGGTGGTCACCCTTAACCTTAAGATCGACCCGAGCGGCTGCTATTATTTAGCCATCAGCTCTTCGTGCCATTGCCATTAAATTATTCAATACTTTATGAAAATAACTTCACGTAAGTATTCCCAATAGGAATAAGCAGGGAAACATAACGAACCAAATCTTTTTCCAGTCTAAAAAGTTTTGGTTCGTTATGTTTAAGATGATAGGGTTGATGTTCCAGGTACCTAATCATGATCCGGGATTGCGGGTTGTTTGCAAGAGATACCGCGTCCCGAAACACAAAGGGCAAAAGAAGGAACATGAATTGGTTTTAGTCAAATCTGACACTCCATCCGCTCCCCCCAAAGCGGGGGACGTTATTTGATAATTTTCTATTTGAAAAAAAAGGTGCGAACAACTTTTGCCATTGCGGGTTCTTGGATGAGTAACCTTTAAAAAAAAATAGGCCGAGATCCCAACGCATTTTAGTCTCCTGTGTTGTGTGTGCATATACTATATATCAAATCAAATATATGATCAAATCACTGCAACCGAACTTGTACTGCATTTCGGATTTTAAAAAAAAGCTAGCTTAATTGTGTTGTTCCAGATTATAATCTAACTCAGGCCAAATTTCATCAAGATGCGTTCAGCCGTTTTGACGTAACCCGCGTGTTTTAATTTAAATAAAGTTATTAGAATAGAATATATATATTTGAATATTATTTAAAACAGTAAATGAGAATAGTAATAATTACAGTTTTATGGAGATTTATACCAAAAATATTTTTGTTTTGTTATTCTCCGTAAGAGTATTGAAAAATGTCGTTTGATTACTTGTATTTGATACTGCTGTTCTCGGCTCCATAACACCCTCGCATAGCGGCTCACGGGTAAATTGAGCCACTATAGCAAAGATAAGCTTTAGGGTTAATAAAAATATGCATGCTAGAAATGTTTGTTTTTGATTATATAGCCATCATTTCTTAACTTTTCAAACCAAACTTAATAAAAAACCTCTTTTTCTTTCTTTCTTAGAAGCAAAGAACAAACTTATCAGACATTAATTAGAACCTCACTACTTCTTTCAAAGAGTACTCGGAGAAAGAAGAAAGTTTTAAAGCTTTACAAAAAAGAACTGGGTTGTTTAGTCCTAACTTGATAAATGAGTTTTGTATCCTAGCATATATTAATCTGCTTTGTTCTGGTGTAGTGTAAAAAAAAAACTTTTTTTTTGGATGGGTAATCATCAAATAATTTGACGTCTTGAGTCTGACACTTTCTGGCACAAAGGTGTCATCCTTACTAATATTATAAAAGCGAAAGTGAGTTTGTTTGTTACCTTTTCACGCCCAAATGGCTAAACCGATTTGGATTTTGGTACAGTAATTATTGCACCAAAATTACTATTATTATTAACGGTCAATTTTTTTTTAAATAAAATGGAGATATGAGGGAGAAAGAGGGAAAAAAGGGAAATTCAGCTTGCTATTACAAATAAATCAGGCGCTAGGACAAAAATACAGATAGCAGGTTCCTGCAAATCAGGAAATGGGAACCGTGTTACCCCGAATTTAACGCAAGCGAAGCCGCGGGCTAAAGCTAGTTGAATATATTGAAAAGGTTACTGTCAAACGTACATACGACGGATCGCACACCGTGGTAGAGAGATCTGCTACCCTACTATGACCTCTTAAAGCAATTCTTATTCCACTGAGGGAAAGAGACAGAGCTATACAGGGTGTCTAGCACCATCTCTTTCCCTCAGTGGAATAAGAATTGCTATGTCATAGTAGCCCTTCAGGTTAAAATGGTTTTGTATAGGTAGATGTGCCGTCGCGTGAACAATTAATTTTGTAGTCGCGCTTCATTAGTAATAATTGATCTAGTTCTTATTTTTTTACTATCGATTGGCAATATTAGATGACAAGTAATACTAGTATTTTTTTTTTATTATTGATAGGCTCGCGTTTGACCACTATCTCACCTGATGGTAAGTGATGATGTGGTCGACGATGAAGCACGCTTACCTAGAAATAACCTATTGACTCTTGACTTGAAGACCCCCAGGTTATAGCTGTCAGGAAATACAGACTCCGGCAGGGAATTCCACTCCTTAGCAGTACGCACAATGAAGGTATTCCCAAACCGTTTAGTGCGTGTGGGTGGGATGTCTACCATGTAACGGTGGCGCATCGCCGTACGTCTTGTAGTCCGATGATGGAACGGGCTTGGCGGAATTAGGCTTTGCAATTCCATCGCACACTCTCCGAAATATAACCGATAGAAATATATAGTATATATATATAGTATAAATATAGTATAGATGAAATACAAACCAGTTGCGTACACCAGACTGTGTTTATATCACGAGTGTCTTAGGTGGCCAAAACCATAGCCTGATCCTCTTTTTCCAGACAGGAAATCTTCAAATAACTTCCCTCACACTGGGAAAAGCGGAGAGTGTGTCAGAGTTTGACGGCACGGTTGGCGCAGTGGCTGAGCGATCGACTGCTGCGCTGCGTGTCGCGGGTTCGATTCCCGCACGAAGCAAATATTTGTAGACCTGCAGGTAGTTGTTTCGGGTCTGGCTGTTTGTGTATGTGAGTTTAAATGTTTGTAAACGCACCTACGATACAGGAGAAATTCCTAGTGTGTGGCAACGTTTTAGTAAAAAAACTTTTACTGACTAAAACCCATAAAGATAAAGATAATTTCAAATTGCAAACATGGGTAATAGTAAATGACGACAAAAATAAATTGATAGGTTCAGCCATATTTTACCACTTATTCATGCAAAAGTTTTAAAACATACAACTTATACTTAGAAAACACTTAAACATTTTACACAAAAAATTATGTTCCTTCCATCTATGTTCCTTCTGTTGCCCTTTGAATTCCGAGGCCGCGGTATCTCTTTCGTACAGCCCATAACCCCGGACCATTGACAGTCCTGGCATAGACAAACAAGTGCGTCACTTTGAGTATATAGTCTATAGAGTATTTTTCTTCAAAAAAATATAGCTCACTAGTATCAGAATAACACATATTCTGCTACAATTCTTATAGATAAACTGCAAACAAGTGAAACTGCGGAGCGCAACTAGAACAAGAATTATATATTCAGATATCATTTCTAGCGTCATTGAATATTGCTCACGTCATATATTGCTCATAAAATTATAGTGAACATCAGTTCAGTGCCATTTCAAAACTATTTTGAATAGATCAGAGAGTAACTTTGGCAATAAATACAGAAACACTATTAAATGAATGAAATATTAATGAATACGTGTAATAAAACCGAAGTGTAATAACATTGTGAAGCAGCAGCAGCCTCACTGTACTAATATTATAAAAGCGAAAGTGAGTTTGTTTGTTACGTCTTCACGAAAATATTATTATTAAGCACTAGCTGTTCCACGCGGTTTCACCCACGCTGCTCAGCACCTGTTGGTCGTAGCGTGATGTAATATAGCCTATAGCCTTCCTCAAGAAATGGACTATCCAACACTAAAAGAATTTTCCAATTCTAACCAGTAGTCCCTGAGATTAGCGCGTTCAAACAAACAAACAAACATACAAACAAACAAACTCTTCAGCTTTATAATATTAATAATTATAGATTATAGATTTATTTCAGATAAGCAAATCCATAAATTGTTAGTAATTAAATAAAAAAAAAATAAAAAAATATATATAAATAAAATATGAGAGGACAGCGTAATTCCAGAGCGATTTTATTAGATAAAACTAGCTTTTGCCCGCGGCTTTGGTCGCGTTAAATTTGGGGTTATACAGTTCCCCTTTCCTGATTTGCAAGTACCTGCTACCTGTAGTTTTGCCCTTGCGCCTTATTTATTGTAATAGCAATGCTAAGTTTACTCTTTTCTTTCCTCTTTCTCCTTCACATCGCAATCTTTAAAAAAAAAAAAATGTCCGTCCACAGGGTCCCAACTATCTCTGTACCAAAATTCATCAAAATCAGTTTAGCCATGAAGACGTAATAAACAAACTCACTTTCGCTTTTATAATATTAGTAAGGATAAGGATAGTAAGGATTTCCAGTACGTGCTCGACTGTGTTTCCCTACCCAATCCATTTAACAAATTGATGAAAAACCTTAGTAAGATAGAAGATATTTCACGCCAATATTATGAAGCACTTTGTCGATATTGAAGTTTGTACCTCTTTTTCTATTACCGACATTAATAACAAACTTTTCCAATAAAAAATATCAACTGGAACAATTGCTTCATGAAAGTATTTCTCCGGTTTCGTTATGGTCTATTTCTTTGCTAGATTGGTACTAAATCTATATAGTAGTGACCTTAATGAGGTCTGGGTGTAATGGGAAGATATTTTATTCCACTCCTGAAATTTGGCATTTCATGCTGTTTGAATACAATAAAATTACGTAGAGTTAGAGAGGGAGAGAGATATATTTACATATAAAATATGTGCTTATTGAAAAATACTGATCTGCTAATCTTTAACAATGAAAATCAAATCAAATCATTTATTTCAATTAGACCATTACAGGCACTTTTGAATGTCATGATAACAAAAAAAAATATGGTGCTACAGTCCCAGTCACAAGACATAATAACTTGTGAAAGTACTGTAGTTGCCCATTCCAAAGCGTAGATCTCTATGGAAAAGAATGGGCAAGAAACTCCATGGACACTTTTTTAAATCATAATATTTTGTGATTAAAAATGAATATTCGATAAAAATCTATGTGATGTATCAATATACACCATAATTAAAAATGCTGAAATAAAACATAAAAATGACTTAAAAAAAAAACTAAAAAGTGGAAAATAAGTAAACTTCCACAAGTCGGTGACTTTTGTTGGTTTCGTTGATATTTTTGCCATCGACTTTTTATTTTTACAAAAAGATTTATTTCAATTAATTAAAACAATAAACGATGCCGCTACAGTGCCTGTCACAAGACATAATAACTTGTGAAAGTACTGTAGTTGCCCATTCCAAAGCGTAGATCTCTATAGAGAAGAATGGGCAAGAAACTTCATGGACACTCTTTTAAATCATAATATTTTTACAAAATCATGGAAAATGTAAAGATTAACAGATCATCCATATAGACATAGCGAAAAAAATATGTATTAGACGATAACTCATAAACTACTTAAGCAATATAAATAAAATTGAAATGGGACCATCTGGAAAGTATACACAATCAAACAAAAAAAAATTGCAAATAGGTGAAAGCGTTTTTGAGTACTTATTTGGTAAAAATACATAAAAAAAAAGATTCGGACGAATTGAAAACCTCCTTTTTTGAAGTTGGTTAAAAAGAAACTAACGTTAAATTTAGTATATTATTTGTATTTATTTAACTTAATTATAAGGGTCTGATAAACTAAGATAAGCCCAAGAGTTCATGTGTAGTAATTAAATAGTATGTTTAATTTTGACGGGCCTATTGGTCTAGTGGTTAGTGGCCCTGACTGCTGAGCTGGAGGTCGTGGGTTCGATTCCCACCCAGGACAAACTTTGTGTGATGAGCATGATTGTTTGTTCTGTGTCTGGGTGTGATTTATCTATAATATGTATGTATTTATAAATTATATAAGTATGTCTATCAGTTGTCTGGTTACCATAACACAAGCTCTGCTTAGCTTGGGATCAGATAGCCGTGTGTGAGTTATCCCAAGATATTTATTTAATTAATTTTGAGTGTCAATATTGATGGAGATGGATAGGATTATGTTTGATAAGGGATTATTAATTTAAACAAGATACAGCATGTAAACGCACCCTTTTTTCGGATGGGAAATCATCAAATAACTTTGCCCCCTTTGGGCGGATCGGGAAGGGGCGTCTGAATGTCGTTTTTTTTTTAATCGATTCTTTACAAACATTTAAACTCACATACACAAACAGCCAGACCCGAAACAACTATCTGTAGGTCATACAAATATTTGTTACGATGCGCGCAGCGCAGCAGTCGATAGCTCAGTCGCTGCACCAACCGTGTCGTTAATTAAACCCATCCATTATCCTTCTTTTGACCTTTATGTTCCGGCGCTTCGGTATCACTTTTCAACAACCTTCAACTCCAGCAGGCAGTAGCCCTGACCGGACCCTTTGGTAAAAGCAACCTCGCAGCGCCCTTTTTAGAGTAGTTTTAATTGACGGGCCTGTTGGTCCAGTGGTTAGTGGCCCTGACTGCTGAGCCGGAGGTCGTGGGTTCGATTCCCACCCAGGACAAACTTTGTGTGATGAGCATGATTGTTTGGTCTGTGTTTGGGTGTGATTTATCTATAATATGTATGTATTTTTAAATTAATAAGTATGTATATCAGTTGTCTGGTCACCATAACACAAGCTCTGCTTAGCTTGGGATCAGATAGCCGTGTGTGAGTTGTCCCAAGATATTTATTTATTTATTTAATTTGGTTTGTGACAAGAGATACAACACCAGTAAGTCATTGCTTTCTACAAAACGTAAAATCAAATACAAATTAACAAACATCTAGAATCCACTAGCTTAAAAATTTCATAAACAACTCGCGTAGAAATACAAATTAATCCATTTATATTCGTAATTCTACGGTTCTTATGTACAGACGCCTGCACATCAAGCTACTACAATCTGTCAGATTCTTTAATAGATTTTCGACTTTATTTCTAAAGTGTTAAGGTTCAAGGTTCATTGGGAAAAATTTACAGTTTCGGGTAGCTTGACCTGCAGGCGTCTGTACAGTCAACAAGAGAGATAACTAACCAGGCTCGTCTGACACAAAATTAAATATATTTGATGGAAACAAACGGATCAAATAAATTTATTAAACTTGACTTGGAGACTTTCATCGTTTTCTTAGAATAAAAATAACTATTTATTTATTTAATGCACAATTTACAAATAGTTAGAGTACAGTAAATACATATACAGGTGTTAGGCCGCAACAAAATGTCTTAAACAATTAAATTAATATTGCAGTTATTATTTTATATCACGTACGTTAGGAACTTTCACAATGTAATTATATTTATTACACGTATATCTTCAGTCATAAATATTATGATTAGCCTGGTTATTTATCCCTTCTGCTGACTGTACATTATAAAGTCCATATTTTCTTGTTTTAAAGCTCATTATTGTGTATGTAAAGCTTATATTCAGTCTAGACAAACGTGTTGAAGTTCGTCTTAACATATTAATCCTAAAATTATCGAGTTAGGGATAACACCCTTAAGGTCGGGGGTTGTTCGAAAGAGATACCGCGACCCCGGAACGGAAAGGGCAATAGAAGGAATATGGGTGGGTTTTAGTCAGTATAAGTCTGACACTCCCCCCCCCGCTCCGCTCTTTTTTGCCCAGCAGTGGGACAGACTTTTACTGACTAAAACCCACTTTATATATGTATATCTCTTTCGAACAACTCGCTACCCCGATAATAAGTTATCTGGACTAACTTAACCCATACTATATCTATACCAATATTATAAAGCTGAAGAGTTTGTTTGAACGCGCTAATCTCAGGGACTACTGGTTGGAATTGGAAAATTATACTATTTACTATATTAGTGTTGGATAGTCCATTTCTTGAGGAAGGCTATAGGCTATATAACATCACGCTACGACCAACAGGTGCTGAGCAGCGTGGGTGAAACCGCGTGGAACAGCTAGTTAATTAATATTATAAATGGGAAAGTGTATTTGTGTGTCTGTTGATCTTTCACGGTAAAACGGAGCGACGAATTGACGTGATATTTTAAGTGGAAATAGTGGTTTGGAGAACAAAATAGACATAAGCTACTTTTTGTCTCTTTCAAAGGACGCGAGCGAAACCGCTGGCATAAGCTCGTTTACTATAAGTCTTGAGCCAGCTTGGTAATCAATGCTCGTACTTTCGTTGTATGAGAAGAAACCTTTGCCGAGCCGTGAGATAGTAATAGGCTAGTATTATTATATTATTTTTATAATTCAGTAACCAAATGAAGTCAACAAAAAGTGAGGAAAACATTGCAATCATGATTACAATCCTTACTAATATTATAAAAGTGAAAGTGAGTTTATTTGTTTGTTACGTCTTCACGCCTTAATGGCTAATTCGATTTTTATGACTTTTGGTCCAGAGATAGTTGGGTCCCTGGAGACGAACATAGACTATTTTATTTTTTTAAAGTGCGTGGGAGAAAGAGGGAAGAAAATGGAAAACTTAGCTTTGCTATTACAATTAATAAGGTGCAAGGGCAGAAACTACAGGTACCAGCACCTGCATATCAGGAAAAGGGAACTGTTTTACTCCGAATTAAATTATTACGCGAGCGAAGCCGCGGGCAAAAGCTAGTTTGCTTTAAGTCTGAAATCGGCAACCAGTCTTGAGCCAACCTGGTGATCAATGCTCGTTCTTTTTCTGTATGAGAAGAGGGTTTTGTGCAGTAGGTAGTGGAACAGTTATAGGCTGGTATTACTATAATGTAATTAGAATTTATTACTTTTATTTATAAAATTAGAAATGATTTTTTTAAATAAATTGTGTTATATTAAATTGATTATGATAAATTCAAGCAATTATGTAATTTTTATTTCAAATGTTATAATTTTTATTTTATTTTTATTATCTATTATTGTTACAGATGCATGTATGTAATTTAGTATGTCAATTTATGAAATTCATTTAATCTGAAAAGCAAATTTATTTATATTTTTTAATTTCAAAGTATGTAAATACTGTAACGTGTTTTTTGCATGGAATAAAAGGTTTTTTTTTACTTATTATTACTATAATATATGTACCAATATTTTAAGGAAGTAAAGTTTGTTTGTATATTTGTTAAATTGTAAGGGGTAATCTCGGGATCTTCTGAACCGATTTTAAAAATTCTTTCACCAATAGTAAGCCATTTCCTTCCTTTTGGCAGTTAGAAATTAAAACATAACACTGTACTGAAAAAGGATTATTAACATTATGCCCAACGAAGTGGGCACGGGCCAGCTAGTTTTTTTTTATAAATCAGTAACCAGATTAAGTCAAAAAAAGCGAGTTAAATCAAATCAAATCATTTATTTCAATTAGACCATTACAGGCACTTTTGAAAGTCAAGAAACAAAATGAATCTACAATCCCGGTCACAAGGCATAATAACTTGTGAAAGTACTGTAGTTGCCCATTCCAAAGAGTTGATCTCTATGGAGAAGAATGGGCAAGAAACTCCATGGACACTCTTTTAAATTATAATATTTTTACAAAATCGTGTTTACATCATTCATGTTGAGATTATACAAATATGTGAGAACGATGTAGAAAGGCGTGCACAGTAAGAGCGTCCAGAGTAAAAAAAAAGCAAAACTTAATTTTAAATCTAAATAAGTTTAAAAATGAATGGTGGTAGCTAAAAAATTACCAGTCCCAACTGACAGCGCCCGTTCACGAACATGACGTATGGATCAGCCCCATTCAGCTCGACCATTTTGAAATTAAACATTGCAATCATGATAACGATTCACATTAGAAAGGTAAGGTCCAAAAGAGCCTATTGTTGCAATCAAAAAACCTTTTCTATATATAAAACGTCCAGAACAAACATAAAGACATTCCTTCCGTAGCCGATATTTTTCCCTTTCATTTCTTTTATTGACAGACAGGAAAACGCTTACGCACATTTCCTTTCGTGAATTCCCCTAGTACGGGTAGGGACGTAATCAAGGGCTTATAAAAAGCTATGTTGGTTTGACATCGATTTCCATTACGGTTACGGTGTAACGTTAACGTAAGACGTAACTTTTTTCGGCTCTGTGCCCTGCTAGAGAGCGGACGTGTGTTGAACTTTTCCAATTTTTATCTCAAAAAAATAAATACTGTACCGGGAACTATAATCCTTATGGTCAATCAAAGCTCATAGTGTTAACATAATTTCTCTTTGCATCGACTCGAGTCCCCGAGTGCGCGCGAGTGCCCGCGAGCCCTCCTTCACCTCCGCGCAAACAGTTCGGTCGTCATAATTGCTGTCCTGCTCTTATCTTCATATCATAACTTTCGTGTTCTTAACTACCGATAAAACTGTGAACGTACTAGTGTGCTTACCTCAGTGTCTTACAGTGTTAATTAAAAGTACTCATCCACATTATTGCGATGCAATGCACACCACCAGCAACGGGAGCTAAGAACAACAGCATGATGAGTGATATATCAATGTCAGACTCAGATATTCCTAAAGCAGTATGCAGTGACGACAACATTAACAGCCAGTCACGCCGTAAACGACTTCGTGGTGACTTCTCTCCCAATGAGTTGCTTGAGGAACGCAATTTGGAGCTAAAAACCATGCTAAAAACCTGGAAACAGGAACAAGATGACCATATGCAGAAATTGGTGGAGCAACAAACTTCGGCGCTGGAAACACTCGTTGCTGAGATTAAAATCCTGAAAGCACAAAATTCCTCAATACAAACCAGTAACGAGGAGATTCGGGCATCGGTAGACTTTATGAACGAAAAGTTTGAGGAAATAAGACAGCAAATGGAAACTTTGAAGAAGGAAAACCTAACCTACAAAACCTGCATAAACAATCTAGAGAGTAAAGTTGAAGAATTACAGCTGACATCTCGTTCATCGGATAACGACACGAATGACAAATTATACGGGCTGGAACTAAAAATTGAGTCGCTGGAACAGCAAGCTCGACTCAATAACATTGAGATCTGCAACCTGCCTGAGAAACGGGACGAAGACCTTCTCGGGCTCGTTGAAAAAATCGGTGCTGCCATCAAGTGCCCAATTTCTCGCCAAGAAGTACTAGCCGTTCACCGTGTTCCCCACGCACGTACACAGGGAAGTGACAAACCGAAAAACGTAATTGTGAAACTATCCTCACGCACCCTTCGCGACAATGTGATAAGTGCTTATCGTTTGGCTAAAACTGTTACGTCCGATCAAATTGGTATGTCGGGAACCCCCCGTAAAATGTATGTTAATGAGCATCTCACTCTTTATAACAAAACCTTATTTCGCAAAAGTCGTGAGATGGCTGGGAAACATAATGTCAAGTATGTTTGGATTAGAAACGCAACTGTACTTGTTAAAGCTACCGATGGCTCTAAAACATTTGCTGTACGCTGTCAAAATGATCTTAATAAAATTGCACAGTGCTCTCATCAGAATGAATAATTTAGTTTTTTGTTATCTTTGCAGAAATATCTTTTTTAAACAAAAACTTGCACAAATTTATTGTAAAACAATATTTAAAACGCATATTTTACGCCATCAGTGTGCCCTAATTGTTATAGTTATGGAAATCGATTTAATTTCACAGGTTTGTAATGTTTCTCGCCATTTGTGTTTTTATACGTACAACATAAACGATGTCGCCATTGATAATAAACCATACATATCCATAATTTGTCTACAGAACTTGTTATTTAAAACTCGCTCATTAGCTGTTGTTATTGCTCATAACCATCATAACCATGTACTCGTATGTAATTCAACATTATACCGCTACCCACTACGAACAGAATCTAAGTTTTTAAATATACCTGAACCTAATAATATTAATTTCCCTATTTTTTGTTGTTTACTCCTTTTGTATTTAATCTCACACAATGCTTAGTAGCAAAAATTTATCTTTTTTTTATCAAAACTGCAGAGGAATCCGCACTAAATTGCACACACTTTACACCAACATTCTCTCTTTGTCGTTTGACGTGATCATACTAACTGAGACATGGCTAACACCTAATATATTGGACAAAGAATTCATTGATGATCGCTACTTGGTTTTTAGAGAAGATCGTGACCGCATCGCCTCAAACAAGCGCGAGGGTGGGGGTGTTCTGGTAGCCGTGCTGCGCGGGCTTCGGCCTGTAAGGATATTAACGCGTCCCTCTCCTACTGGCATTGAACAAGTTATGATCCAGGTGCCCGCATCGCGCTCCAATACTTACCACGTAATTAGCGCCGCCTATATACCACCACGTACGCAGGAAGATGTTTACTTGTCGCATCTGTCCACTCTCGAAAATATTATTATGGCTTCCTGTACAGAATCGTTTTATATAGCTGGTGATTACAATTTGCCCGAAATTGAGTGGTCAGGCAGTACTAGTCATTTGAGTACTCAATCACATAATAATGCAGGTCGATTTTTAATGGATTTAATGGCTATTACGAATGCTACTCAATACAATACAATTAAAAATACTTTGGGCCGTGTTTTGGACTTATTTATCAGCAATACCGATTGCCAGATACAGTCCGACATTCTACTGCTGCAGCCTGATAGTCATCACCCTCCATTTTCTGTTTTGACCTCCCTGGAAACCTTATTCACACCTATGAAGCGTCATTCTACATTAAAATACAATTTCTTTAAAGCTAATTACCATGAAATTAATGTTAAGCTAAATAAAGTGAACTGGGATGAACTGTTTCTTAATCTATCCAGTCAACAGGCCGTAGATGCATTCTATGACTACTATATGGAATTGTCAGACTGTTTGTCCCACTGTCACGTCAAAAATCAACTGCATTTCCCGTTTGGTTTAGCGCGTCCCTAATTAAAACTTTTAAAAATAAAGAACGCGCGTGGATTAGATGGAAAAAACTACGTAACTTATCCGATTACGAAAAGTTCTCCATTCTGCGTAAACGCTTCAAACTACTCTGTGAACAGTGCTATAGTAAGTATATGCAAACATTTGAAGAAAGCATACCTATTAACGTGAAACACTTCTGGACGTATATCTCTAACCGAAAGAAAGGTTCTGGAGTCCCAGCCAATATTCGGTACAAAAATAAAACATCTAACAGCCCCGAAGAGATATGTTCACTATTTTCTGATTTCTTCAACTCAGTATACGAGCCCTCAACCTTTGACCCCAACACCTGGACACCCCCACAAACACTTGACGTGAACTCTGTATGCATTTCCGATATTTACCTTGAAAAAGGAGTTATATATAAGGCAATTACATCATTAGATTTAGCCAAAGGAGCTGGTCCGGATGCCCTGCCTCCATCTTTCTTTAAAAACACTGCACAAACCATCTGTGTCCCGTTACATATAATATTCAACAAATGTCTGAGGGATGGGGTTTTCCCTTGTGTTTGGAAGAGGGCTTTTATCACGCCTATTCACAAAAGCGGTGACAAAGGAAACGTCGAAAATTATAGGCCCATATCTATCTTGTCCACCTTGTCTAAGCTTTTTGAGGGTCTGGTGCACAGTCACTTATTTCCTCTCTTAAATCACCTTATTATACCTGAGCAACATGGTTTCGTTAAATTCAAATCCGCTACCTCAAACTTAATCATTTTCACTCAATTTCTGTTTGAAAACATGGACATGCGCACTCAAGTTGATGCTGTATACACTGATTTTCAGAAAGCCTTTGACAAGGTGGACCATAAATTGCTTCTCGATAAAATCGCTTTTAATGGCATAAGAGGCAATTTGCTCAGATGGTTCGCTTCGTATATTTTCCATAGGACTCAAAAGGTCGTCATCAATGGATTCGAGTCTGATTCTGCTGTCGTCAAATCAGGTGTGCCTCAAGGATCCGTGTTAGGTCCACTGCTTTTTATCTTGTTTATAAACGACATAAAATCTTGCTTTATCAATTCCAAATTCCTAATGTACGCCGATGATATTAAAATCTACAAGGCCTGTGCGAGTCCTCGGGATTGTATGCTATTACAAGACGACTTACACAGGCTTTCCCAATACTGTCTAGTCAATAAACTACACCTTAGTCTTCCAAAATGTCACTTCATTTCTTTCACTAAAAATAAAAATACTAATAATTTTACATACACACTGAACAACACACAACTGAAAAAATAGAAGTGCGCGCGGGATCTCGGCGTTCTACTTGATAGCAAATTACATTTAGACTCTCATATCGATAGCATAATTAACAAAGCCTTTCAGATGTATGGCTTTGTCATGCGGTCTTGCAAAGACTTCAAGAAGCCTTCTACTTTTCTTTTCTTATACAAAACACTAATTCGTTCACAGTTGGAATACGCGATACCCATTTGGTGCCCGCATTATGATAGATACAAGAAAGCTATAGAAATGGTCCAGAAAAAATTTCTTCGTGATATGCACTACAGGTGCTTCCGTGCAAGGATTCCGTATGCAGATTTGCTAAGCCACCATAGGATATTGAACTTGGATTCTAGACGTTTACTGATTATGGTTATGATGCTGTACGGTATATGCAATAACAAATTTAATTGTAGCGAACTGACGAATAGATTGTGTTATGTTGTACCTAGATCTGTTAATCGGCGGGAAGCACGCGCTCCTCGGCTATTCTACACTGCTCGATGTAGAACAAACGCCGGGGTGCGAGCTCCTATCCGCCGACTTTTAGAAACTTACAACTCATTTTTCACAGATTTTGATATTTTCGCGCTGTCGCAATCTAAATTTAAAAGACTGGTTTCACAATTTCTTGCAAGTCGCCAATAAATAGGTTTCTTTTGTCATCCATTTCCTACAACTTGTCTGTATAATATTTATTTTTAAATGTGTCCTTATATATTTAACACGCGCTCGTTTTCATACTCCGGTGTCACTCCGTGGACAATAGTGTGGGTTATACGTTTTATAAGTTTTGTAATATAAGTACTTTTTGTTAATATTGTAATGTATAACTGTTTTTTGTCCCAAATAAATAAAATAAAATAAGACCACGTGACCATGAAATTGAATAGAACGGCTATAGTATATAACTTTTGCCCGCTGCTTCGATCCCGTTAAATTCGGGATTTGCAGGTACCTGCTACATGTAGTTTTTGCCCTTGCGCCTGATTTATTGTAATAGCATGGGAACGAAAACTGTGACACGAGAATTTTATATATTAGATAAGGATAGTATGGATTATAGTAGTTATCATAGTAGTCACTTAATTATTGTTATTCAGTCCACATAATTAACCCCTCGATTGCAATCGTGCCGTAAGTATAATCGAAAAAGTCCTCCAACCGCTATTCACAGATTCGTAAACGGCCAACTGCACAACCGTGTTCCGATGTGAAGGCGTGAATCATATAGAAAATACCTGGTAATAATAATTTATTCGAATTAAACCTCTACAGCCCCAGTGGCATAAAAACGTGTAAGTAAACAAGTAGCACCGTTGAGCCCCGCTGGCACAAATATGCGCCACCAAACCCCGACCGATTTAAAATTGTATTCGTGGTAAAAATAAGTCTTAAAATCAAATTACGCTTACAAAAAGAGCCCGCCCGGCGGTGCTTGACGGATAGTAGACGTAAATAATGACCTTGAGAGGTTAAATTTTCTACCACAAAATTCTATTTGCTACCATTATGTAACGTACCCTGTTAAACATACCCTGCAATGTTAAAAAAAAGGAACCACACGTAAGTATTTAATTTTGTGAATAGCGTTTTGCCGGTGTGACGATCGTCGATTACAGTTACGATTGGATAGTTCGTGAATAGCTATGCTGAACAGCTTTTGCTCTAAGAGACCATTTGTAATCAAATATTGGACTAAAAATTTGAAACGATGGATTGGTGATTGATGGAGACGGCGAAGAAGGCCAAAGAATAGAACCCAGCCGCCGGGCGCCGCGAGACGACTCCCGGCCACCGTAGATGCGGGTCTGTGGATGGTGAGCAATGGGTAGCTCACCATCCGTCCGTCTATGACGACAGGCAGTGTCGACGGTGCGTTCGGGTTTATTATGTGTTACTAATACGTTGTAAGAAGGAACATGGATAGGTTTTAGTCAGTAAAAGTCTGACACGCCCTCCCACTTCGCCCAGAGCGGGGGAAGTTATATGATGATTTCCCACCCCAAAAAAAAAAGACCTCTCGCTTCACACTAGACTCGGATCGTGAAATTTTACTGCTTTTGATCTGTAACTTTTCGAAACGACGTTTTACTACTTTAAACATACGACGGCACATCAACCTACCCAAAACCATTTTAACCTGATCTCTCTACTACGGTGTGCGATCCGTAGTAAGGAGATCAGGTTATGATAGTCTAGAATAGGTTAACCTGCCGTCGTGTGTACATAGCTTGATGAACTATGAGTGGTGGTATCGATCCTAAGATCTGAAGGCTACCACGACGTCTTAAAGCAGAACTTATTCCACTGAGGGAAAGAGATGGTGCTAGACACCCTGTATAGCTCTGGCTCTTTCCCTCAGTGGAATAAGTTCTGCTTTAAGATGTCATAGTAGGGTAGCTGGTCAAGTTGGTTGTTGTTATTGTGTTTCGTTAGTTTAGACTTTAGAGTATGGAAAGGAAAACATTGTTTTGATTTTTTGACCTTTACATATCCTGTAATATCAGAATATTGTTATTGATAACAGGAAGTTGGAACTTAATTATCTAAGCACTTCATAATGTTTCAGATAATGCACCGAACGTAATTATCCTATTCTTTAATATCCTGTATGATGCTAAAAATAGCATAATCCCTCTTTCCATGCGCGTGTTGTTAGGATTTAGCTAAAATTTATTAATAAAAAATATGTTTTCCCTACACTAGGATTCCTTCTGCATCGTGGGTGCGTTTACAAACATTTAAACTCACATACACAAACAGCCAGACTCTCAGATTCGCACGGAACGAAATATTCGTTCCGTGCGGGAATCGAACTTGCAACACGCTGTGCAGCAGTCGATCGCTCATCCACTGCGCCAACTGTGTCGTCAAAATTCACTACATTGTATAAAACAAATTCACTACCCGTTGTCTGTCTGTCCCTATGTATGCTTAGATCTTTAAAACTGCGCAACAGATTTTAATGCGATTTTAAATAGATAGAGTGATTTAAGGGGAAGCTTATTTTTTTATTTAAGCTTGATTTAAATTACTGTGTTGATAGTAAATAAATATGTCTTTATTAATATAGCAAAAACTGTTTGCATGCCTTAGTTAGTAAAATAACTTAACATCTGTAACTTTCTGTGCAAATACAGAACTATTATATTGTTTTCTTTAATATTAGAATATTAGTATCTACATTTCAACCATGCGTCCAGTCCAGTCAAGTTCGTCGCTAATCCTTACTAATATAACCTTACTAGCTTTCGCCCGCGGCTTCACTCGCGTTAAATTAGGTATAACACACCAAGCAGACCTGCAGTTATTGCTTTTGCGCCTGATTGATTTATAATAGCAACGCTAAGTTTTCTCTTTTCTTCCCTCGTTTTCCCTCATATTCCACTTTTTTAAAATAAATAATACCAAAATTCATCAAAATCGGTTTAGCCATTAAAGCGTGAAGAGGTAACAAACAAATAAACTCACTTTCGCTTTTATAATATTAAAGTAGTAAGGATAAAAGCGAAACTGAGTTTATTTGTTTGTTACGTCTTCCCGCCTAGTCCCAGTATCATTTAGGTATTCATTAAGAAATCGTTTAGTGTTCATGAAAATGGGTGTAAATGCCAAACACTTTCTTAATTGGGCAACCAAAACAGTTTATAACCTAAACGACGCTTTTAACGAGTTCCAACCCAGATTTGCAGCACTACAAAATGGTCTCTAAACATAATAATCTTTAGAATAAGCTAGATTTATCCCGGAGCTAATCGCGTCAGCCATTCGTTTAGGAGTCGCTGCGTTTATCGTAATACTGTCCTTGTTTATAGCTGCGGGATTAGGGTATGGCTGAATAATGAAAATATACGGGACAAAGATTTTGAAAGAAACAGATTTCAGTTCCATAGTACGTGGAACAAGGTCGTGAGTTTTCACTTTATATTATTACTACCTTCCGCCCGCGACTTCGTTCGCGTGGCATAGTTACTTTAGGGTAACGTTAACTTTAACCAGCGTGATTATTGAAAAAACCTTATCTATCTCTCCCCTTTACTCTTTCTTCTTTAGCTTATGTCCGTCTCCAAGGTCCTAACTACCTCTGTATCAAAATTCATCAAAATCGGTTTGGCTATGTAGGCGTGAAGAAGTAACAGACATACAAACTCACTTTCGCTGTTATAGTATTAGTAAGGACTAGCTGGCGCCCGCAACTTCGCCCGCTTGATGATCGAAGAAAAAAAGTATCCTATGTGTTATTTAAGACTATAATCTACCTCTGTGCCAAATTTCATCAAGATCCGTTCAGCCGTTTTGACGTGAAAGGCTAACAAACATATATCGATCCATCCTCACACATTCGCATTTATTTATAATATTTGTAGGGTTCTGTTACCAAGCAATCTGTTTCTTCTAGCAAGAATCTAATATGTTTTTTAATTTTCATCGGTAGATATACATATATGACGGGCCTGTTGGTCTAGTGGTTAGTGGCCCTGACTGCTGAGCCGGAGGTCGTGGGTTCGATTCCCACCCAGGACAAACTTTGTGTGATGAGCATGATTGTTTGTTCTGTGTCTGGGTGTGATTTATCTATAATATGTATGTATTTATAAATTATATAAGTATGTATATCAGTTGTTTGGTTACCATAACACAAGCTCTGCTTAACTTGGGATCAGATAGCCGTGTGTGAGTTGTCCCAAGATATTTATTATTTATTATATGCATATCTACAGCTAAGTTGTGTACCCATTGATGGTAAACTCATTTTATGCTAGCAAATTTTGTTGCTAAGTAGGTCATGTCTCATCAGCTGGTCGTGAGATATGAATATCGCCCGCGTGCTATTAAAAAAAAAGTATCTTATGTGTTATTCCAGACCTATACCTCTGTCCCAAATTTCATCAAGATCCATTCAGCTGTTTTGACGAGAAAGCGTAACAAACATCCATAAATCCATACATCCATCCATCCTCACAAACATTCGCATTAATATAATAATTATTAGTAGGTGGGACAACAGCCCGGCTGCAAACGTCAGTCAGTAGCTTACCAGACTCATCAACTTCTGGTCGGATATTCCCTTTTCTGTTGAGAATGATGACATATACACCTTGTTCCTTCATTTTTAGGGTTCCCTACCTCAAAAGAAAAGAACGCAACCCTAATAGAATCACTTTGTTGTCCGTCCGTTTGTCTGATTGTCCGTCAAGACCCTTTAACTTAAAAACGAAGAAGAAAAAAGAAAATCGAGTTGAAATCAAAACTGTATACTCAAGTTGGTAGTCTCTTAAAGCTGTGAAAAATGGACCCTCTAAGTCTATGCAGACAAAAGATATGGCTGTTTGTGTCGTAAGTTTGTACGGAACCCTCGGACTGCGAGTCCGACTCGCACTTGGCCGGTCTTTCTTATAAATGAACAAGACAATCTCAATTCCATTCAATTATTGATTGCATCTCACACGTGTTTTAAAAAAAGTCTAAATAATTAACGCAAAATATAAATTATAATTAGGTAATATTGAGTTCATTAAGGTGAGACGGGGCAAAGGCGCCATACTTTTTGCATAGATTGATTTCGATGCAAAATATTTTTTTTCAGTGCTGACTTATGAGTACACATTTATTAAATCTATACTAATATTATAAAGCTGAAGAGTTTGTTTGTTTGTTTGAACGCGCTAATCTCAGGGACTACTGGTTGGAATTGGAAAATTCTTTTAGTGTTGGATAGTCCATTTCTTGAGGAAGGCTTTAGGCTATATAACATCACGCTACGACCAACAGGTGCTGAGCAGCAAGGGTGAAACCGTTACAGGTTAACAGCTAGTTGTAAATATTTGGAATGTTGTAGCTGCAAGAAACGACGATTCAATCAAATCCATCAATATTAATGCGATATTTTTTATTAAATTGAGACACATGGATATAGGCGCATTTTGTAAAAATATCAGGTCGAATCAAAACTAAATAAATAACAACTCAATACATTATGTCAATACAAACGAATGAAATACCACTGATAGTTTTGGTTAGAAATCAGGAATCGGTGGAAGGATCGCATAAGGTTTGATCCCCTACTCATCATCATCATCAGGATATATTAGTCCACTGCTGGACATAGCCCTCCCCTAATGAGCGCCATAGCGCCCTGTCTTCAGCTTGCCGCATCCAGCATCTGCCTGCAGTCTTTCTTAGATCGTCATCCCACCTGGTCGAAGGGCGTCCTACACTACGCTTGCCGAGTCGCGGTCTCCACTCAAGAACACGTTTACCCCAACGGTTGCCGGTTCTTCGTGAGATATGGCCAGCCCACTGCCACTTCAGCTTGCTGATTCTTTGAGCTATGTCGATAACTTTGGTTCTCTGTCGGATGTATTCGTTGCGGATTCTATCCTTCAGAGAAACTCCGAGCATAGCTCTCTCCATAGCTCGCTGAGCGACTTTGAACTGATGGACCAACCCTGCCGTGAGTGTCCATGTCTCGGCTCCGTAGGTCATGACGGTTAGGACGCACTGATTGAAGACTTTCGTTTGATGATCCCCTACTAATACTAATAAAATACGATTTCGTACATTCATAGAATCAACACCTTTCCATAAATCTTTAGCTAACTCATAAATCGTTCAACGCCTAAATATAGAAATACTTCCCAAATACCAAATATTGTTACAATAATATTTTGCGAGGAAATACTTAGGAACTGGTATTTTTTTAGGGTTATATATATGTCTAAAGGAAAAAACGGAACCCTTTTTATAAACGTTGTCTCACACCAGGAATTTCTCCTATATCGTGGGTGCTTTTACAAACACTTAAACTCACATACACTAACAGCTAGACCCGGAACAACTATCTGCAGGTCGTACAAATCCGATCCGTCCGATCTGAAAATCGAACCCGCTACACACAGCGCAGCAGTCGATTGCTCAGCCAGTGCAACAACCTAAAGACCCTTTATTTCGGGAACGCTTGAAGGATTCAAGTTGAAATTAAAACCATATAGACTCCTCTTTTTTTTTCGGGTGGGAAATCATCCAATGACTTCCCCCGCTCTGGGCGGAGCGGGAGGGCATGTCAGACTTGTACTGACTAAAACCTACCCATGTACCTTCTATTGCCCTTTACGTTCCGAGGCCGCGGTATCTCTTTCGAACAACCCGCAACCCCGGCAGGCGGAGGCCCTGGCACGCCCCTCTGCTTTGCTGACTCTCTTTGAGGCGCGCGTGAAACACGAACGCGCCGTCGACATGGCCTGTCATCAATCGACGGACGGACGGTGAGCTACCCATTGCTCACTGTCCACAGGCCCGCATCTACGGTGGCCGGGAGTCGTCTCGCGGCGCCCGGCGCCCGGGGCGTCTCCCGCGGCGGCTGGGTTGGGCAGATGTTCTCTCCCTCAAACGCCCGATATAGACACCTCTGTGGTCCCTTTTTGTTTGTGACAATAATAACCCTTTAAGTCCACGCAGTCAAAAATATGGCCGTTTATGCCGCAAATTAGTACGGAACCCTCGGGGCGCAAGTCTGACTCGCTCTTGGCCGGTTTTTTGTTTCTTATCAACCCACGCGTATGATTTTATTACCGCCCACTAAGCTAAGAATTTGGTATTAATGGCCAATATTAATAGAACTTACTTTAGTACCTACCATTAATATTGGGTAAAGGGTATTTTCGTAGAATGAGAAAGTGTTGGCTATTGAGGTCAAAATGTCTTTGGTCGATTTACAGTCGCTTTTGGAAGAAAACCCTGAAAGTCTGGTAACTCCTTAACTATTAACGCCAACAAAAAAGAAAGAAAGAAACTAGCGTTGAACACTAAGGGACCGTCGACACAACCTATCGTCAATAGACGGACGGAGGGTGAGTTACCCATTTTTCACCGTCCACAAGCCCGCATCTACGGTGACCGGGAGTCGTCTCGCGGCGCCTGACGCTTGGGGTGCCTCCCGCGGTGGCTTTGGCAAGCCTGGCTATCAAAACTAACAGAGGCTTACAAAAAACTCACTAAGTAATGAATAGTCACACCTTTGGACAACT
Source organism: Ochropleura leucogaster (assembly GCA_958449745.1). NCBI lineage: Eukaryota > Metazoa > Arthropoda > Insecta > Lepidoptera > Noctuidae > Ochropleura > Ochropleura leucogaster. Next base: position 3,929,768 of record OY288221.1, on the reverse strand, counting down.
TGTTTGGTCACAACTTCCTTTTCCATTTCTTCGAGAAATATCACTTTTCACCATCTTGAATCTTATCACAGATGGACATAAGAGTGTAATTTGGTCAACCGCTAGAGCCTAAAGAACCTATGCATAAATAAAAAAGTGTATTCATCACAGAGTTTCCAACGATGTTTTAGTGCCAACGAAAAGAGAAAACTTTTTAGACAGAATATTCAGACGGCTAGATTATTCAGTTTTTCATACCCAACCAGCAGCTAGCTAAATAACGAATAAGGAACTTTCAACAATATGCTTTAATAGGGTAGATGACACCACCAATCAATTGATATACTTTTTATGAGCTGTCAAAACGCGCTTCCCCCCTAAATTTTGTATGAGACTCGCAACGATGACGTCACTAAGTTGTCAAGTCAATGATGCAACTATTTATTGATTTAAAAGCAACTAAAAATCGAATTTTAAAGTTATTTTAAAATGAATGGAGTTCTCAGGTCTAGAATAAGGTGTTCTTTCAGAAAAATTGTCTTTTTTAATTATTGGTTAATGGTGTCAACTACCCAATTGATAGTGGCAAATTACAAGCGTAGGAAATTCAACAGATTATAAATTGACGTGGAATTTTTTTTATCAATACCTTACTCGGAAACTGACTCTTATTGCACTCCAAATAGGTTCAACATGCAATGTATTTGACATACGTCCTTTTTTCTCATTTATCGCATCGAGGGCTTCCATTTTTTCAACAATTATAAACAAATTCCTATAACCGGCAATGTTTTTTTTTTCAGAGCAAAGAGGCTCATGTTTTTAAAGCCTCCATTATGAATTTAAAAAAATATATATATCAACAGAACATCACAAATAAACAAATTAATTCAAATAAAAAATTCTAAATTCAAAAATATTTGAATTTATTATTTTTGATAAACGTTGTTTAGCGATGACCTTCAATGTTTTTCTTTCAGTTTGAGAAGACAAAGCGTGGGGAAAAAAGAAATTAAATCATAGTTTAATATTGATAAATATATGAGGAGCTCGTGGCTAAATAATATTAGCCGCTCAGGTCGATCTTTAGGTTAAGCCGCGCTTGCCTAGGTTGATCTGTGGATGGGTGACCACCCGTTGAATACCGAGTTTCCTCCGTGCCTCGGAAAGCACGTTAAGCCGTTGGTCCCGGCTGTCATTTGTAGATCTTTGACAGTCGTTACAGGTAGTCAGTGTTCCGAAAGTCTGACAACCAGTCTTACCAAGGGGTACAGTATTACCCAGTATTAACTGGGTTGTGGAGGTCAGATAGGCAGTCGCTCCATGTAAAATACTGATATTCAGCTGCATCCGGTTAGACTGGAAGCCGACCCCAACATAGTTGGGAAAAGGCTAGGCAGATGATGAATATTGATTAATAACAAAAGTAATTTTGTTCAGTTATTTAATTTATCTGTAAGTGTATCTATTGAAAATTGTCATGAGAATTTTTCCCTGCTGTTCGAATATAAAAACCGTTTAGTCCCGTACCAACACAACCTCCCGTATATTCCAAATTTAAATCCTCGTTAAGGTAAATACCCTGTTATCTGCATCTTATCCCTCAGAAAAATCTCCAACACTCACTTAAGTTATCGCCCTTTTTACAGCGCCTTAGATTTCCTGGCATTCGTGAAACATCGGATTTGGGAATCCAAATGAAGTCAGTTTATTATTCTGGCCATTTTCCGCCATCTTATTTGCATTTAGTAGCCGAAATTTCGTTCAATTTTGGTAGCCACTGAAAGATATTAACTAAGTAATTATTACCTTTGGGTGTACTAGCTGCATCCTGCGGTTTCATCCGCGTAGACTAAGAGGCTACTTTTGGTAGCGTATGTGTTAATTCAGGGATATATTCATATGTAGATAGATCACCTATCTACATATGAAACTTCTAAATCTGCAGGGTTACCATGACATCTTATAGCAGTTCTTATTCCTGTGTGAGAAAGAGATGGAGCTAGACACCCTCTATAGCTCTGTCTCTTTCCCTCAGTGGAATAAGTTCTGCTTTAAGACGTCATGCATGGTGGGGTAGCTGATAAGCCATTTGAGTGTGAATGAACAACGAACATACACGCACAAATGCAGACATTTGCTTAGATAATTCTAGTATTGGTCCCGGTTGTCTATTGTAAATCTTTTACAGTCATCATGAGTAGAATCTTAATATTGTAAAATATACAAAGGAGTATTGTTTCTCAATCAAAATTAAACACCTATCTACTACATAATAACTCATATTAAAAAAATACTTCTAATTAACCGACTTCAAAAAAAGGAGGAGGTTCCGAATTTGTCGAAACCTCATTTTTTTATATGTTCACCGTTTACTCAAAGACGCCTGGGCCGATTTGCAAAATTAAAAAAAAAATAGGTATTAGGAAAAACAAAATTAGGTAAAGGTTTTTTTTATATATTTGTTTTGATACCATTACATTTTTATGCTTGTACGTACACTCCATCCAAATTTTGTCTGAAAATATCGCTATCTCTATCGGAAAGGGGGAAAGGAATAGTTTGTTGATGAATGATGACGACCAATGAAAATATAACAAGGTTTCGATAATTATTACTTTTATTAATGACTAGCTGTTCCACGCGGTTTCACCCACGCTGCTCAGCACCTGTTGGTCGTAGCGTGATGTTATATAGCCTATAACCTACCTCAAGAAATGGACTATCCAACACTAAAAGAATTTTCCAATTCCAACCAGTAGTCTCTGAGATTAGCGCGTTCAAACAAACAAACAAACAAACTCTTCAGCTTTATAAAATTAGTATAGATTTATTCCAAAAGGCATCAAACACCAATACAAATAAAAATGATTATGAATACATAAAAAAAATATCGTCATTCTGAATGAATGGAATAGGACCTCTAAAAGTTCTATAGCATTCATTCAGTAGCATTTATTCCGAGTAATATGGGTCAAGGTCAGAAAAACTTAAATGACCAACATATGAAGCATTTACGAAAGAGGTTCTGAAAATGAAGTGAATGAGGAAGTTTAACTAATTGTCCTAAAAACTCATTCACTTAACATATTTGTCTGTCACCTATGGGACTCGTCCCACTGTGTAGGTAGTAGGTTACGTGTAGAGGATGTTTGGTAATCATAGCATTAACAGGGTATACACAAATAACTTCCCCCACTCTGGGCGGAGCGGGGATGAGTGTCAGACTTGTACTGACTAAAACCCACCCATGTTCCTTCTATTGCCCTTTACATTCCGGGGCCGCGGTATCTCTTTCGAACAACCCGCAACCCCGCAGGCGGTGTCCCTGGCAGGCCCTTTGCTTTGCTGACATCTCTTTGAGGCGCGCGTGAAACACTAACGCGCCGTCGACACGGCCTGTCGTCAATAGACGGAGGGACGGTGAGCTACCCATAGCTCACCGTCCACAGTTGTTACAGGGTGTCTCTGGTAGTATAGATAAAACTGAATCACGGAGTGGGCATAGTCGTTTTATACTAATATGTGTTTTTTTCAATCATTGCACATGTTTTTTCGTGTGATGTCCAATTACTGGTTTATTTTTTCCCTCCTGCGACACATTTTAAGCTGGGGTTAAATGCCTGATTTGGGTTCCCTCTATCTGGCAGAATCTTAATGTTCCGAAATTTATTTGGCATAACACACTTAGCATAATTTTCTTTAAACGAACATTTTAAATGCATAAAAAATATTTGATATAACTCTCGTTTCGCATAATGTTTAAAACTTCGAATCTACAATGGCATACCTTTAAGATGGCAGAATTACATTTAGTATAATTTCGATTGGCAGAGTTCAAATTTCGCATAATATCGTTTAGCATAATGCTCGTTTAGAGCGATGATTATTTGGTATATTTTTACTTGGCAAACTTTGCAGATGGGAGAATTAGCTAGGTTAGGTTAGGTTAAAACTGTAACCTCCTACGCCAGAAACGACTTGCATTAATAGAAAAATGAGATTGTTTTTAGTAGCTTACCCGGAACTGAACTATTTTGATTAGGATAATTACTTATTGTAATAAATGACATTATTTCAAACTCAATTGAATAATAACTAAAATAAATGACATTATTTCAAACTCAATTAAATAATAACTAAAATCAAATTATTTTAAAGATTAAAATAAATGACAACAAATAATGACAAAGATGATTCTAACTTTAAACTTTCTGCGATATGACAATTCTGCCGTTTGATGATTATCGTTGTGAAATATATGCCAAAAGACGATTCTGATAGTGAACTTTCTGCGATATGATGTTTCTACTTTTTAAATATTATGGATATGAAATTTATGTCAAGAGATGATTCTGACTTACAAAATTATGAGTTTTTAATGTATGACAAATGAGTATCTGCCAAACAATTTTCTGCGAAATGAAGTTTATATTATCCGTTGTTATGCAAAATAAAATTATGACATAAAAAGTTCTGCTATAAAGGGTGGACCCGCCTGATTTTTAGGGTTTCGTTCTTTGACAAATAAAGGAAACCCTTATTAGGTCACTTTGTTTTCCGTCTGTCTGTCAAGACACTTTATCTTAAGAACGTGTATAGGTATCGAGTTAAAATTAAATCTATGTACTCAAGTCTGTGGTCCCTTAAAGTTGTGGAAAAACCAAATCTCTAAGTCTACGCAGTCAAAAGATATGGCCGTTTATATCGCACGACTCGCACTTGCCCAGTTTTTTTTTAATAAACAATCTAATTTGAACCTGTAGAAATCTTGATCGGAGTTATCAAAGTAACTCATGATCAAAAGACCACACCCTGTATATGGTTTACCGGCGACAGGTTAATTTCCTGCGCAGGGCCAGACACGTTATCAGCAAAGCATATCAGATGGGTTCTTATGAGTAAAGTAATCATTTTTTTCTACCGTATAAGCCTAACAAAAATAACCTACGAAAATAATCTATACTAATATTATAAAGTTGAAGAGTTTGTTTGTTTGTTTGTTTGAACGCGCTAATCTCAGGGACTACTGGTTGGAATTGGAAAATTCTTTTAGTGTTGGATAGTCCATTTCTTGAGGAAGGCTATAGGCTATATAACATCACGCTACGACCAACAGGTGCTGAGCAGCGCGGGTGAAACCGTGGGTAACAGCTAGTTTAAAATATTATAAGCTCACAAAATTTTGTCCGTCGCTTCGTCTGTTTGGATTTAAAAATACATCATTATCGATAGTAAGTAGCCTTGTTTTAGACCTTATTCGCTATGATAAAAAATGCTCCCGTCTCTATTTTTTACTACTAGTTGGTATGTGCTACAGTGACTGAGATAATGCTTACTCAAAGAACGTTTAAACATAGATTGGAGCAGTATCGAAAGCGCATTTGTGTTCCACGCGCGCCTCAAAGAGACATCACTGCCGCGCCTCAAAGAGACATCACTGCCGCGCCTCAAAGAGACATCACTGCCGCGCCTCAAAGAGACATCACTGCCGCGCCTCAAAGCAGAGGTGCCTGCCCGGTTTGTGGCTTGTCCCAAAGAGATACCGCGGCCTCGGAACACAAACGGCAAAACAAGGAACGAGAATTAGTTTAAGTCAGTACAAGTCGGACACTCCTTCCACTCCACTCAGAACTCCATTTGATGATTTTTCATCCGAAAAAAGTATATAAAAATGTAGAGGTGTCAAGGGACACCCGGATGGAACGAAGTTTTCGTCGCGACGCCACACTGTTCAATGCGAAATAGAAATGAAAATATCTGGCTTGCTTTCTATAAAAGAGAGAGAGACAGACAGACAGAGAAACATGCGACGCCGCACAGCTTACAATAGCTTACTATAGCAAAAAGTGTCGTGAAAACTTTTCGTAAGAATTTTTTCCGTCTAGCCCCCTTTCGAACGCGCGATAAGGAACTTCGTTCCAAAAAGGATACAGATCAAATTGGTGATGCTTGTCTAAAAATTGCAACAATTACACTAACGCAAGTACTCCCGGCCACTGTAGATGCGGGCCTGTGGACTGCGAGCAATGGGTAGCTTACCATCCGGTCATCTATTGACGACAGGTCATGTTGACGGTGCATTAATGTTCTACGCGCGCCTCAAAGAGATGTCGCGAAGCAGAGCGGCCTACCAAGATGGCGGTTTGTTCGAAATAGATACTGCGGCCCCGGAACATAACGGGCGATAAAAAGAACATGGGTGGGTTTTAGTCACTACAAGTCTAACACTCCACCCCCCCGCTCCTCCCAGAGCGGAGGAAGTTATTAGATGACTTCCCCCATCTGCAAAAAACAAAAAACGCATGTTAGAAAAGTTGGTTGAAGTATAAAATGTTACATTAATAAAGACTTCAGGCTAAAAGTTCAGTGTCTAAGTCAAAATAAAACGCCAATTTTCCTGAAGATTATAGCATTAGGCATTAAAATATATTGGCCTGTCATCAACGTCATATACGCAAGTCGTATGAAACCTGATAATTGAATTTGTCAGAGATTAGAATTTTCTTGAGCGAAACCATGTTTCTTCATGACAGCAAGTCAACAGGAATAATCCTATTTTTATTAATGTAAAAACGCTTGAAACTTGGCACTGTAGATTACCTATATTTATTTTTAAACATGTCAAGATTTCTTAAATAAATCAGTGACATAGTACAATTAAAGCGACGGCACGGTTGGCTCAGTGGCTGAGTGATTGTTGTGTAGCGGGTTCGATCCCCACACGGAACAAATATTTTTATGACCTTCAGGTAGTTGTTCCGGGTCTGGCTGTTTGTGTATGTGAGTTTAAATGTTTGGAAACGCACGCATGATACAGAAGAAATTCTTAGTGTGGGGCAACGTTTTTTTTAAACAAAAAAAGCAGCCTCATAATTGTTTTCCAACATTGCTCACACATTTACGATACGAAAACACACTATAACTATCCACTTTAACCTCTCCAATATCCACAACGTAACCCATAAAAGCCCCATTCTAACGCCCTAAATGCCTGCTGACCCAAAAACCGTGAAAATGACCCAAAAGATGCCAAGTAATGTTCGAGACAGAAATATTTGAATCACTTTTAATTGAAAGAAAGAAACCATATTTATTTGGCACAAATAAAAAATCTAAACAATAAAAATGACAACTAGCTCTTGGTTCTCTTTTCTAAAGGGATAAAAAGTATCAAAGTCAAAGTCAAACATTTATTTGCTAATAAATATGGTTACAAAAGTTCGTATAAGTAATAGACAGTGTAAAAGCAGCTTAGCATATTTAGTCATAATACAACGACATGCAAATTTTTTGTGTTTTTAACATTATTTATATTCAAGGAATTCTTGGAGAGTATAAAAAGCATTCTCAATTAACCACGTGTGTAGAACTTTTCTGAAGCGGACCATTGGAAGTTCTTTTATTTTTTCAGGAATCTTATTATATATTTCTATACACATAGGAAAACAACTTCGTCTGTATAATTGTGTTTTCGTTCTAGGCATAATGAGTCTGTTAGGATATCGGGTATTGAAATTACATTTGTCTCCCACTTTTTCAAACATCTTTGGGTGAGATTTTGTAAAATCCTATGTGTTAACCAAGTTGTAATATATCTGTATGCCAAAAATCATCTACTTCAAAAGTTTTTGCGTGGAACAGTAAGTGTATAATCGAATAATTATTATGATACTAGCGGCCCAGTACGTGCTTCGCTACGTATTTACAAAAAATTGTGATACAGCGCCATCTGCCGGACAAAATTGTGAATCTAAACCATTCCCAGATCCCCTTGAACACACACAAAAAATTTCATCAAAATCGGTCCAGTCGTTTGAGAGAAGTTCAGTGACTTCCACACTCACAGAAGAATTATATATATAAAGATATGGATACATCATAATAATCTTTTGAATTTATTCACTTCACTCTCGTGCTCATAATATATATTTATGAATTGTAGGCCTATAGAAGCTACTAGCTTTTGCAGGCTATATAAACTACTAGCGTAGGAAACAATTTTTATGCATTCCCCTGCTATAGGCATCATGAAAGGGTTAGCTAAGATAATTACGAGAAAGACTGGTTTTATTGGGGTATTTTTGATGTGGGAAATCATCAAATAACTTCCCCCGCCCTGGGCGGAGCGGGGGGGAGTGTCAGACTTTTACTGACTAAATCTACTCATGTTCCTTCTATTGCCCTTTATGTTCCGGGGCCGCGGTATCTCTTTCGAACAACCCGCAACTCCGTGGCCGTGGCATCGGAACCCTTATTAGATCGATGTTGTCTGTCTGTCTATCAAGTTTAAAGTATAGAGTTGAAATTAACACCATATACCTACTGAACTCTGTGGTCCCTTTGTGCTGTGAAATCAACCCTCTAAGTCTACTCAGTCAAAAGATATAACAGTTTATTTCGTAAATTTGTACGGAACCCTCTGTGTGCGAGTGTATCTCACTCTTGGTCGGTTTTTTTTTAATTCGATTACGTTCCTTAAAGAGAACTATTCATAGTTATGACAAAAATTGACATATTTTTCTTCCTTTCACCGCTGAGAACATTGTATCCAAATTCTGCTATCAGTGGGCTAAAGTACGTCAGTACCTCACAGGCAGACAATTCACAATTAAATCTATCGCAAGTAGACGGGTTAACAATCGTTTGAGGTATTCGGCTCGCTAGACATTGTGTGATTGAGTTTGCCGAGCTATTTTCGGAGTCCTGCGGGTAGTACAATCGTTACTAAACTACGTAGCGACTGAATAAAATAGAAGTACCTATTGCTATATTGGTACAGACGCCTGCACATCAAGCTACTACAATCTGTCAGATTTCTTTGATAGATTTTCGAATTTATTTCTAAAGTCCAAGGTTCATTGGGAAAAATTGACAGTTTTGGGTAGCTTGACCTGCAGGCGTCTGTACTTAGTAGTAATAGAAAATCTTTGACGTTTTACTTATTGAGCACCGTAAAGGGAAAAATCAAAAGTCATTTATTCAAATATTATTCATTTATTAATATTAAAAAGTGCTGATAATCAGCACTTTTTAAACGTCAAATTACAAGAGATAGTCTCCCAAAACGCCTGCCATTCGCCACTTCTTAGTGTTTTAGCTGGGAAGAAGAAGTGGAGGAACAAACTCCCCAGCAACACATCTGTCTGTCAGGTTAGAAGAACTAGATTTTACACAATTTAATTTCAATGCAATCAAAAGCTAGAGAGTATAGTTTATATTTGAACTTATTCAAATAAAAAAAAAACGGCCAGGAGCGAGTCTTACGCGCTGAGAATTCCCAAATTTGCGACATAAACGGTCACATCTTTTGACTGGGTAGAGTTAGAGGATTGATTTTTTCACAGCTTCAAGGAACTACAGGTTTAAGCATACGGTTTTAATTTCAACTCTATATACCTCCACGCGTTCCTGAGATAAAAAGCTCTGACAGACAGATGGACATCAAAGTGTTCCAATAACGGTTCCATCTTTCCCTTTTGACGTACGGAATCCTAAAAACAACAAAATCAACGATACTTATCAAACATTGGTTGCATATGACTCACAGTTGTGTAAAATCCAAATAAAAATGAACCTTACTCGTATATACAACAAAGCCTTATCTTCATGATGTAATTATTATGGGTGACGTCAGGTCAGCAATTAATCACTATAATTTCGCACCACGTGATCAATCACTGTTGATAAAATTATATAGTGTAGGTTTTAATAAAATTAGAGTTGGAATAATCGAATGCATATTTACCTGAAGTTTGTTTTTGGTAAAAAATTAATGAAAGAGGCTTCTGTCAGGATATTATTATTAAAAATAAAATGGCGAGAATCCGGAATTGCATATGCCGTTTATTTGTAAACTAGCTGTTCCTCGCGGTTTCACCCACGCTGCTCAGCACCTGTTGGTCGTAGCGTGATGTTATATAGCCTATAGCGTTCCTCAAGAAATGGACTATCCAACACTAAAAGAATTTTCCAATTCCAACCAGTAGTCTCTGAGATTAGCGCGTTCAAACAAACAAACTCTTCAGCTTTATAATATTAGTATAGATGTTGCAGTCAAAACTCTTAACCAGTCAGAAGTACTATTGACTAGCAAAATCAGTCAAAAGTACTTTTGACTGAACAAGTTGGTCAAAAGTGGTTTTGACTACAAATACCTAAATACGTACTTAGAGGTTGGGAACGAACCACCATCTTTGAAGTAAGTACATATTAAGCAAAATACTTCATTTGTAGAAAAGTAAAAAAAGCATGAATAAACAGAAAAAATGTTCCGCAATTAAATAGTATAAAACTATTTGCTTACGTCCTAGTAGTCAGCTAAAACTAGTTTTATAAAGTTCGTTTAACTACATAAAGTGCAATGTAAACAAGGCTACGTTTTATTTGTAAACAAAGTAATGTTGTAGTGGACGCGTTTGTGTCGTGTTTGTGTAAACAAAACGAAAATATTTATTAACCTATTTAAATGTTTGAGTAAACTTCTCTATGTACTTTTTGTTCGTGAGGCACATTGCTGTTGTTGAATGTGGAAGTTGTTGGTATTTATTTACTTGTTCTGGCTTATGAATTTTACTCTATTGTGAAAATGGTATTCAGTAAAGTTCACTTCGAAGCAATAAAACACCGTACGGAACTTGAAAGCGAACTATTTCTAGCTGATTTCTGAAAAAGAAAGAGGTTATGCATTCCAAAAGTGTCTATATCTCTCCCTCTCTTTCTTTATCTGTTATTAACTAGCACATTTATATACGTCATTAGTATAAGTATTTATTAATTTATTTATTTCGAATTAAAGTACCCTGAATTTTAAAAGTATTTTTTTAACTACAGAGTGCTCTTTGCATGTAGTGAGACTTAAGACATAACTATTTGTATGTTCTATCTTTATAATATCTGTAGCAACTATTGGTGAATCTTAATTAAATAAATAAATTATCGTGTTTGTTTTCTTTTCGTAGTTATAGTTAGTGTTTGCATGGAGGTCCCATCCCATTCAATTTTAAAAACTAATCTTTATCCCATTCAATTTTAAAATCTTTTTATCTTTCTGCCCTTATCTCAGTCTATTTGGGGTCAGCGCAAAACATTTCTTCTTCCATTTTCCCCTGTCAGACGACACGGCATCATTCACTTTAAGTGAATCGTTACAAAATCCATCCATTTTGTTGGGCTTCCTCTCCCTCTCCGTCCAACAATATTCAAATCTATCACTGTTTTAGTCACATGTGCTTCGTCCCTCCTCATAACATGTCCATACCAAGGCAAATGACTGTATACCTATATTTTCTTCTTCGTCTGTATTGCTGACAAGAATAAAATGATTATATTTTAATTTATATTCTCGTTACAAAGTCAAAATTAATTATATACCAAGCAAGAATTGCGTCAGATATCTCAACAAAAAATACCCGACTTAAAATAAAAGGAACAATACTTTCGGAAGTATAAATTACATATTAATACAGTATTATTTATAGGTTAAACAAAACACCGATTTCTAAACGTAGGGTCATTTTTCTTTTTCTTTTTTGTGTGTTCTTTTGGAAATCAGTTATTTTTTTTAACATTTAATAAATACGTAACTTTCTTAAGAAACATCTTAAAAAATTAAGGCATATTTATTTTTAAACTTAAGTTAAATTAGTCATCAGATAACACATGACCATTCACGGTAGTGTATGTACCTACCTTATTACAAAATATTTGCTTAAAGTAAATATTGGTATTAGACTGACAACGCACGCGCGCTGTATTTTTTCGTCACTGCCTACGTGTTGTTTAAATAATTAAGTAAGTAAATATGTGTTTAAAAGCTGACTTATTTCGAGTTTTTTTACTTAAATTACGTCACTCTTGTATTCTTAGTATGGTAAGCGAACCACAATTTTTATTCATTCATACATCCATCCATCCTCACAAACATTCGCATCTATCCTTACAAATATTATAAAGCTAAAGAGTTTGTTTGTTTGTTTGAACGCGCTAATCTCAGGTACTACTGGTTGGAATTGAAAAAATCTTTTAGTGTTGGATAGTCCATTTCTTGAGGAAGGCTAATATAGACTATATAACATCACGCTACGACCAACAGGTGCTGAGCAGCGTGGGTGAAACCGCGAGGAACAGCTAGTTTATAATATAAGTAGGATTAAGTTTCGCTAGATATGCTTAAGCTCCATCTAATGTTGGCGAACTGGACACAAATACTCTGTGGCTACTACGGAGATAATGCTGATGGCAAAATCTAATTGGTTCTATGACTAACCCGGATATCTCAGGCTGTTTTTGCCCAGAGTAGTCGGGTACGAAACACCGGCCTTGTTTAATTTTTTTTTGTTAAAAAAAAAAGTTGTTTCACACTAGGAATTTCTCCTGTATCCGGAACAACTCTCCGTACGCCATACAAATATTTGTTCCGTGCGGGGATCGAATCCGCGATACACCGCGTAGCAGTCGATCGCTCACCCACTGCGCCAACCGTGTCGAGTTAAAAAAAAAACGACTGTTTTATTGTTCGGTCTTGTACAAGTCTAATTTGCAGTTTTTTCTTGCGTCTATCTAGTGTCAAAAAAATAAAGACGAAACTTAAAATATCAGAAACTGCTTACGAAAAACTTCTCGAACAAATCCGCTCACTCAACTTTTTAAAACAAAACACGGAAACTGAAATATGAGCTGTGTTTACACAAGTAATCGTACATTTTTATAATTGTAACTAAACCGGTTAACAATTACTTTGTATCACATTTCAATACTGAATTCATTACTTTGTAAATATAATTAACAATGTGTTTTTGGGGTCAAGACAATTATAATTACGCTTACAAACTAGTTATCTGGTAGTTAATCTATATATAAAAATGGATCTTTGAACTTGTTGCTTGACGCAAATCTCGAAAACAGCTGAACCGATTTCGAGTGTTGGTTAATGTCAGAATAGGGTTCTTATGACAAAGAAATACGGTAGGCAGGGTAGGCAGAAAAGTAGAAAAAATACATTGCAACACATGCCGGGCACAGTTACCTTACTATAATCCTTACTAATATTTTAAAAGCGAAAGTGAGTTTAGCCTATTTCCGTCTCCCGGGTCCCAACTATCTCTGTACCAAAATTCACCCAAATCGGTTTAGCCATTAAGGCGTGAAGACGTAACAGACAAACTCACTTTCGCTTTTATAATATTATAAAGTAAGGATTTAAAAAAAAACACATTATTTTGTGTAATTGTTGATAGCAGGCTATTCTCTAAATTTCAATTTTGTGGCGCCAACAGGCTTCGAGTAAAATGACTGAGACTGAGACAGATAGACCGACTGATCTAATCGTCAATTAAACAGTGACGTCATTTTTTTTTCTCTGGGTGGAGCGGGAGTGTCACACTTTTACTGATTAAAACTCATCTATGTTCCTTCCTTTTTTTTTGGGTGGGAAATCATCCAATAACTTCCCCCGTTCTGGGTGGAGCGGGGGGGCATGTCAGACTTGTAATGACTAAAACCCACCCATGTTCCTTCCTTTACCCTTTGTTTTACGGGCCCGCGGTATCTCTTCCGAACAACCCGCAACCGCGGTAACAACGGTGACATTTTAAGGCACGATTATATGAATGTTATTCCAGTGTAGCAAAGAGACAGAGCTATACAGAATATCTAGCCATCTCTATTCCACACTAGAATAAGATTAAAATTTTTTTTTCACTTAAGTTTACATGAACACTTATAAAACGTCGAGAAAAGGTGCACGGTTTTGCTTGGTCGTTTCATATCGAGAAGAACCACCAATAAAATCCATAGGCACTGTTTTAAAACTCTCACTGCTTTGATGACATGGTGACTCCACTAAAAACCGAATAAAAGCGAGTCAGACTCGTGCACCAAGGGTTCCGCGCTTGCGACATAAAAGGTCATATCTTTAGGCTGTGAAGACATACAGGGTTGATTTTCTAGCTCACCGTCCGTCCGTCTATTGACGACAGGCCGTGTTGACGGCGCGTTAGTGTTCCACCCGCGCCTCAAAGAGATGTCAGCAAAGCAGAGGTACCTGCTAGGGCCTCTACCTAGGGCCGTTACCACGGCCCCGGAACATAAAAGGCAAAAGAAGCAACATGGGTGGGTTTTATACGGTAAAAGTCTGACACTCCCTCCTGCTCCGCAGTGCGGGCGAAGTTATTTGATGATTTTCTAGCCCAAATAAAAAAAAAGACTGTGTAGACTGAGATGATTAATTTTTTCACAGCACAAAGGGCCCACAGACTTGAGTAAAAAGTTTTAATTTCAACTCGATACCTTTACGCGTTTTGAAGATAAATGAATTTGACAAACAGACGGACGGATAACATAGTACCTAACCCAATAAAGGTTCCGTATTTTCCCTTTGAGCTGCGGAACTCTAAAAACCAGGCCAACTAGAACCATTATCCTAGCCATATGACAGTCAACAATATCCACGTACCAGCGTATCCAAGCAGAAAAGGTTATAAAACAAAATGGCGGACGTTAGCCCCGCAGTAAATGAACTTACGACCTTTGGCTCTTTGTGTAATGGCTTACAGATATTGTTTTATATCGTTGTTAAGATGTTACGATGAGGAGACTCTGAGTTAGCGGGTTTTTTTTAGTAACTTTGATAAAAATTTCAATGACTGAATAAACTTTATTTTGGGTGGCAAAGACTCATAGAAGTCTTAAGCTAGTATAATATTATAACATAGGTACAATCTGGCGCCAGCGGCTTACCTCGCGTTAAATTCGAGGTAACACGGTTCTCTTTCCTGATTTGCAAGTTTGTAAAGACATCTCGGTGTGCGATTCCGATTTTTTCCTGGTTTTTTTTTTAATGTTTATATATGCTTGTTCACTCTCTGACTTTTTTATGTATTTAATTGTATATTCGAACTTCAAAACCATCTTTTAAATATTGTCGTATTCAAATCAATCAAATGAAAGTATCCATAACTATCTGGCGCCCGCGGCTTCGCCCGTGTGATGATAAAAAAAAATCCTGTGTTATTCCAGACTATAATCTACCTCTGTGCCAAATTTAATCAAGATCCGCTCGGCCGTTTTAACATGAAAGAGTCACAAACATCTATACATACCTCACAAACATTCGCACTTATAATATTTTATGTAAGACTAGTAGGATACCCAGTTTTTAACCGGGTTGTGTAGGTCAGATAGGCAGTCGTTCCATGTGAAATAGGTACTGGTATTCAGATGAATCCAATAACACTAGGAGACTAATGCCTAGTTGCGAAATGGATAGGTTTAAAGTTCAGGAATAAACTGCAATAAATAACCATAATATTCCTACTCTCAAACATGTTATTTGTAAGCCATTTCTGAACGTAAGTGTGTCGTTATGACGTTTTCACATTTGACCTGTCAACAAATGGGTGGGTAAATATCTCTATTATAGTTTTACACATTGAATTCATGACACACTGATCGCATTGTAGGTAGTTTTGGTACCTATTTGTAACTGTAGGTACAGTGCGCAAAATTAATAGTAGGCAGGTACTGTTTTTTCTTTTTAGGAATTTTCTGAAATGGAACAATAACTATTGTCACCCCCCTTTTTTGTTTGGGGTTTAAAAAAAAAATATGGGCACAACGCGACACATGTTAGCGGTGTCTTAAAACTCCTAGTCAACTTTCTTTATAAGAACACTAGCTGACGCCTACGGCTTCGCCCGCGTGATGATCGAAAAAAAAGTATCCTATGTGTTATTCTACACTATAATCTACATCTGTGCCAAATTGCATCTAGATATCAAGATCCTTTCAACTGTTTTGTCTTGAAAGAGTAAGAAACATAAATCCATCCCTCCTCATTTATTGTACGATACTATTACTAATATGAAACGATGTGGATAAAAATCCCTTGCGCTGAGTTTGACAATGAAGTTGGATATATATGTGCTTAGTCATTAAAACAATCGAAGCGCGGTTGCGTATAGCGTCCTATGTGGAACTAGGCGAAGTAATGCCAGAAGGCTCTCTATCCAGGGTTGTGGGTTTTTCGATACCACGGCCCCGGAACATGAAGGTCAAAAGAAGGGACATGGGTGGGCTTTAGTCAGTACAACTCTGAGATTCCCCCCGGTCTCCATTGTTATCCTACTTATATAAAATTAGCTATTGCCCGCGGCTCCGCTTGCGTTAAATTCGGGGTAACACAGTTCCCTTTTCCTGATTTGCAGGTACCTGCTATCTGTAGTTTTGCCCTAGCACCTTATTTATTGTAATAGCAATGCTAAATTTTCCCTTTTCTTTCTTCTTTCTCCCTCATATCTCAAACTTTTTTAAAAAATATTTAACGATGTCTCCAAAAATAAGTTTACTTATAATAGGTTTTCTGCTGATATTTTTAAAATAGTGCGTAAAAAAACTAATAGCCTTTTAACCTATATTTTTTGCCGTGTGTACAAGCTAAGTGCAAGAATAGACCGTTATGAACTAAGAGCTATATTTACAGGTAATTGGTAAATCGGTCTTAGCGTGCATTTGGTTTGTACGAGTGGTTCAGGAATGTTGGAGTACTGGGCATAAATAGAACACTGCATTATAAAAGACTAGCTGGCGCCCGCGGCTTAGCCTGCGTGGTATCTAAAAAAATTACCCTATGTGTGATTCCAGACTATAATCTATTTTTGTGCAGAATTTCATCAATATCCGTTTAGCCGTTTTGACGTGAAAGAGTAACAAACATCCAAACATTCTCATTTATGATATTAGTAGGAGTAGGATTTTAACACAATTGAATTCGTAGATTTATTTTTGGTTAGAACACTGTTAGGACACAATTCTCTTATTTAGGGTTCCATACTTAAAGAGGAAAAAACGGAACCCTTAACGGATCACTTTGTTGTCCGTCTATCTGTCAAAACCCTTCATCTCGAGAACACGAGAAGATATTGAGTTGAAATTAAAACCATATACTCAAGTCAATGGTCCCTTAGGGCTGAAACTGCATTAAACGGGCAATCGAGCAGTGACCCGTGTCTGCAAGCTTGGGCTCTGTGGGTATTATGTGAACGACCTTGTCACAGGTACCTGAAGAGTTCATTCGCTTCCTCATAAGACAAGCCGACATTGTAGTTTCACAATTACTTTTTCTCTGTCGAAAGACATTTTCACAAGTTTTTCATCAAGCGTTATTGACTCAACAAGCCCGCGCGTGTTACCGCTGGCGGGCCCCACGCGTGTCCCTAAAATGATGAATCTACAGTCCCGGTCACAAGTCATAAACTTGTAAAAGTACTGTAGATGAACAATCCGCAACCCCGGCAAGAGATCATAAATACTCTAATTTTATTTCTAACTAGCATCCGCCCGCGAATGCGTCCGCGTGACATAGTTAGTTTGGGCTAACGATGATAGAAAGAAATATCTTTGTCTCCCCTTTTCTTCCCTCTTTCTCACATTTTTTAGCTTATGGCCGTCTGCAGGGTCCCCATTAGCCCTGTACCAAAATTCACCAAAATTGGTTGGCCAATTAGGCGTAAAGACGTAACAAACAAACCAACTCACTTTCGCTTTTATAATATTATTAAGGATTCAACTAACTAACTTCTCTAATGACCTATTGACTTTCAGAAATACATTGTACTTTATACATAACAAGTTCCCTCAACCTTGTAACACTTACAATTTTTGCACAATCCTGAAAATTGCATCTTATTCTCCGGTTATAAGGTGTTATTTTCGCCACTAAGAACGGGGTCAGATGCAAATAATCTCCATTTCATTGTAAAGTGACGCATCCTTGAGCTATTGAAGAAGTACCCCTCCGTCCCTCTAATAAAGCCTTATTCACACCGCAGTGTACCACGAAGCGAAGGTAGCTCATAATTTGATTCACCGCAAATGAATGCTGGCTGAAATGAAAAGAAAAACTGTGAAAGAAAAGTTACGAAGAAAAGACTTTTCTTTTTTATTAATTCAATTTTCGCGAGTCATTTTCTGCTTTTTTTGCAAGGGATTCTGAATGACGACGATAATATTCATCGTCTTGGTTTGTAATTACTGGGGTTTGGCTTTCAAAGTTCCATGTTAATACAATTTAGGCTTACTTACAGACTGTTGTGTCTATTTTATATACCCCCGAATACTGATACGACACTCAAAATTTAAGTACCACTTAAATTTAACAGATACTCAAAAGTGACGTTTGACAATACAAAATCTATAGTTTAAGAGCTGCTCAAATGGTAAGCAGCCCTCAAATTTTGAGTGACGTTTCAGTATTCGGGGGTTAGAATCATACTTCACACCAATATTGTAAAGGCTAAATTTTGTATGTGTATGTATGTTTCTTCTTTAAGCTCAAGCGGCCAACGGTTTTGTATAAAATTAGGCTTATTGTCTGGATAAATAGGCTACTTACTTTTATTCCAAAAAAATACAGTATTCCCGTGGTATGATCAAATTACTCAAACATGGTTTTCTTGCCGCGTGTAACACAGTGCGGCTGTTTGTGAAAAAAAAGCTTAAAGCTAAACGCTTGCATGACTTGCATTTTCAGACATCACTTTTTTTTTTAATTAGTATACGTAACAAACAAACTCACTTTCGTTTTTATAATATTAAATTCGGGGTAACTCAGTTCCACTTTCCTGATTTTCAGGTACGTCTTCACGCCTAAATGGCTAAACCGATTTTGATGAATTTTGGTACAGAGTTAATTGGGACCCTGGAAACGGACATAGGCTAAAAAAAGTGAAAAAACTATTTTTTTTTTCGAACATCATGCGGTCTTAATTCATCCCAAAGTTACTATGCCACGCGGACGGTGTCGCGAGCAGAAGATAAGAAGATAATAACTAATAAATTGGGATGAATGGACGAAAATCATAATCATTCTCTCTCCCAATTTATTTGCCGTAGGCAAAGCATTCCTTCTTCTCCCATTCTTCTCACTCATAATCTCGGCAGTCACCTTGTTTCTAGCCATCATCTTTCATGCAGTAAGTACATCCGTCAGTTTTTGATCTTCCTCTATCCCTATATTAACCTTCTATTGACATTTTCTTGAGAGCTCTTTTGAACCGAGAAGAATTCAATTTTTTTTAATTTTACAGTACACTTTTTACATCTACGGTGGCCGGGAGTCGTCTCGCGGAAGACGCCCCGGGCGTCTCCCGCGGCGTCTGGGTTGGTTTGAGGTTCTCTCCCTCAAACGCCGAGCCACCTCCTTCAACAGCACACTTTATGTCAAGTAAAGTCTGTTAAAAAAGGGCATTAGTGCAAAGTAGTTTTAATGAATGTTGACATAAACCTCTTTTCTGAAAGAGTCAGGAAGAATCTACTTCAGTGTGCTGGGGCCTTAACTACGAGGAAATACGTGAGAACTATTTAATGGTAAACATACAGTAAAGGTCTTGTCTTTAACGATGTAAATTTAAAATGTAACACCTTATTTGCGGGCTGAATTATAAATAAATAGTCAGTTACTTGATACTTAGGACGTTAGTTAGAAATAAGTTAAAAAAAGAAAGAAAAAATATTTATTATTTAATAAAAACCAATTTAGAAAATAAAATAAAAATCCTAAAAATAAAATGGAATCTAGTTCTATCTTTTTTTTCTTAGCTTCCACCTGCGACTTCGTAGTTACTTTGGGCTAACGTAAACTTTAACCCGCGTTATGATCGAAAAAAAAATATTTCTCTCCCTTTTCTTCCCTTTTTCTATCTCTTTTCTTGCTTTTTTAGCCTATGGCCGTCTCCAGTTTCCCATCTACCTCTGTACCAAAATTCATCAAAATCTTTTCGGCCATCTAGGCGTGAAGTCGTAACAAACAAACAAACTCACTTTCGCTTTTATAATATTAGTAAGGACTAGCTGTTCCCCACGGTTTCACCCGCGCTGCTCAGCACCTGTTAGTCGTAGCGTGATGTTATATAGCCTATAGCCTTCCTCAAGAAATGGACTATCCAACACTAAAAGAATTTTCCAATTCCAACCAGTGGTCCCTGAGATTAGCGCGTTCAAACAAACAAACTCTTTAGCTTTATAATATTAGTATATATTAGTAAATACCTTGAAAATCGTCAAATAACCCCCACTTTGAGGATGGGAAATTATTGTTCCTTTTTAGCCCCTTATATACCGGGGCCGCGCAGGCCCCTCTGGTTTGCTGACATCTCTTTCGCGCCGCGCCGTCGACACGGCCTGTCATCAATAGACGGACTCAATAATCAAGCAATGAGTAGCTCACAGTCCACAGATCCTTATCTACGGTGGCCGGGAGTCTTATTGCAGTCAGGCTTGAGTCAGATAGGCCCAATTCACGGCAATAGGATCGCCCTTATAACACACAACCTTACAATAATTGACGAAATATAGAATACAACCTGACGCTTGTAACCGGAGAGACGACGCGACGTAGAGATATTTCTGAACAAATAATGAAATAATAGTTATGTTCGGACTATTTTAAACAAAGAAAAAAATTAACGAAAAGAAATGTTCTTGCAACACTTAAATCAATTTAAGGATATTGAAAATATCTCAGAGAATAGATATTAAAATATCCGCTTCAATAGTTAATTGAGAGTCTCAGAGTTTCAGTTATATAAGGGGTCTCTTTTAAGTGGGGTCTAAGCGGGGTCCGGGCTTCGGATTAAAGTCTTAATAAAATGATAAAGTCAATAGATTTTTGTAAAAAGCCTACTTATTGAAAGGTTCGGTTAGATACTAGGATTGCCACGACGCACCACCACGGTTGGCGCAGTGGCTAAGCGTTTGACCTTTGACCTACGTATCGCGGGTTCGATCCAAATACGGAAAAAAATCTGTATGTTCTACAGATAGTTGTTTCGAGTCTGGCTTTTTGTGTATGTGAGTTTAAATATTTGTAAATGCAACCACGATACAGGAGTAGTCTAGTGTACAGAAACTTAAAAAAGAAACCTTGGTTTAGTATTATTTTCAAATTACATTTTATAATTTTTAGTTTTTTTTATTAATATTTTTTGTGAGAAACTTATTAATTTATGATTTCAATGAGCGCATTAATTTAATTTTGTAAATAATTATTTCTTTTATTTGTTTATTGTGAATGTGAGTAAGTATCGGGATGTGGATCAATACTTTTTTGTTTCTTTTTTGTCTTTGACGATTGTCTGTCAGTTTTGATACGATAAGCAACCTACACAAAAAGTTCCCTATTTTAATATTTTTGAGCTCCTTAAGTTATGAGTCGAACTGCATGATAGATAACTGACAAATTCTTGCACTGACTGAAACTGGTCCACTCAAGTCTGTGTGGTGTTTTCTTAAAAAAAAACAATATCAGGCAGTAATCTGCATAGTCTCAAAATAAGATGACCAAGAATTATGTCTGGACCATAAAAGAGAGCGTTAACTTTGTTAGGGCACTTTCTTCTCAGAGTGGTCGGGTACGAAACGCCAGTTTCATTAAAAAAAAAAAACCTTATAAAAACTTTTTCGCAAATTAAACATCATTTATCATTGAAATAGAAGACTTCAAAATATACATTTACTTGAGCACTACTACTCTGCCAAACCATTCAGGGATTACAACCGTTATATAAAGCTATGCGATGTTTTTTCATCTTTATCGTAGGTCTACGATCTTCGGCTTTGTTAGGAGGATCAGAATTCTGAATTCAAAGAGATTTGTAAAGACACGACCTTGATCTTTCAAGTCGGGTAGAGATATAAAGGTACCAACAAGAGCGACGCGATATTGAAACGCGATATCTTGTTATTCCTACTTTCCTAGTACATTATGTTGTATTTTTGTGTCATATTTTTGGTACTAGAGGAGATTGTGTAAGGAATTTTACAATGTGTCCGGTCATGGATTAGTGATATATTAGATACTTATGTAACGAGTGTTTTAATGTACTATTACGATACACACTTCGATCTAACTCACTTTCCCGCTTTTTGGCAGCCATTTTGAGATGTTCAAAAACTAATCATATCTCTCAAAATTTTGGTTTTACTGAGACGGAGTTAGGTTTATTCAGAGGGCAACAGTATGGTCTATCGTTTAAATTAAGAAATTATTAGCTAACATTTTTGTAACTGTAGAAAGTCCAAAAAAATAGGTAAATCAACGAAAGTTTTGTTAGCATTTTTGTGGAAAAAGATGGTAGTTTCTTTTTTAAATCACCGTAGATGTGGGTTTGTGGACGGTGAGCAGGTAGGTCACTGTCCGTCCGTCTATTGACGCCAGGCCGTTTCGACGGCGCGTTTGTGTTCCAAGCGCGCCTCAAAGAGATGTCAACAAAGCAGAGGGGCTTGTAAGGTCTACTGCCTGCTGGGGTTTTTTCTAAAGAGATACCGCGGCCCAAACAGATGTCAGCAAAGCAGAGGGGCTTGCCAGGGCTACTGCCTACCGGGTTTTTTTCTAAAGAGATACCGCGGCCCCAGAACACAAAGGGCTAAGAAGGAACATGGATGGGTTTTAGTCAATTAAAAGTACTACTCCCTTTCGCTACGCCAGAGCTGGAGGAGTTTGAATAGTAAACTTGATAAATGTCCCGTTTCAAATGTTATAAATAATATCAGTGGCTACGTGAGTTTAAAAACTTATACCTCAAAACAGTTTGGAAAAAGGTCAGTGGATTATGAACTTTCCCAGGTGACATTAGATTTTAGTTTCCAAAATATTTCTATTTGAAAACGTGTCCAAAAAATGTTTGTGGTAGGCCAACTCAAGTTCATACAAGACCCAAATTTTCTGTGTGTCACTAGCGGGATTCAGCAGAATACCAGCTTCAGGTATTGGTTATACAGATATTGGTATAGAGCTACAGATATTGGTATAGGTTATACCCGGCATTATGCTGATCTGGTTTCCTATTTTGTGCAATCTTGAATCACACACCGCCCAGAAGTGGGCGACCGAATTGTGATGTGTCTATGGGTCAATCTAACTTCTATCTTATTTTTATTAATGCAAGTCTTTTTTTTGTAGCTTGATTTTTTTGTGTTTATTCCTGTATTATGTCTTTTCTTGCATCAAATAAATTATTTATTTATCTATCTTTTTGCGCTGCGACTAGTTCCCAAACCTGCGCGGAACCGCATTCGCGTGGAGCAATCTTAAGTTTGCAAATACTTACGTAGTACTTCGTATAGGTAGGTAAGTAAATGTTCGGAGAACTAGGCTTAGATAGAAATCTTTCAGGAAAATGTTTAGCTAGTAACGTCATAGACTAACTGCAAATAACAAATACGTCAGACATGAAACTGGGATGTAATCTTGGTTCAATAGGGTTCAAATATGTGAACAAGGTTCATTTTACCAATCATAACTTCTGGTTTTGACGGCCATATTGAATGTTTGTTTTGAAATGTAAATCTTCATAAAATTGTTCATGCTCAAAGGTAAACCAAAAAGCTACTTCTGGAGTTACAGCGGATTAACCCCTTCTTAACATAATCCTTCTGACGTCACTTCATTATGAGAAAACAGGGAACATCCTTTTGGAAAACCACGCACAGAGCACTATTGTGGTTTTTCTTTAAAGGAACCATAGGCGAGGGTAATCCGGGTTAATCTGTGACGCCAGAATGCGGAAAGAAATTTCGGTTGACAATAGTTTTGGCCCGCGAATTCTCCTCTTTAAAATTATTTTTAGGGGTTTCGTACGTCAAGATAAAAAAACAGAACCCTAATAAGATCCCTTGTTTCTCGTCTGTCTGTCTGTCAAGAGATGTTCATCTGTCTGTCTGTCTGTAAATACCCTTTACCCCGTGAACGCGTGAAGGTATGGAGGTGAAATATACTCATATACATCCCTTTACCATATACTCTGAAAAAATCAACCCTCTAAGTCTACGCAGTCATAAGATATGGCCGTTTATGTCGCAAGTTTGTACGAACACCTCGGTGCGCAAGTCTATAAAGGCAGTTTACACACAGGAGATTTATCAACTACTAGCTACGCCCAGCGGTTTCACTCGCGTGGTAATAGAATATCCTTACTAATATTATAAAAGCGAAAGTGAGTTTGATTGTTACGTCTTCACGCCTACATTGCTAAACCGATTTTGATGAATTTTGAAGAAAAGTTAAAATTTAACATTGCTATTACAATAAATAAGGCGCCTGGGCAAAAACTACAAGGTATCAGCAAATCAGAAAAGGGGTACTGTTTTACCCCGAATTAAACGCGAGCGCAGCCGTGGGCAAAAGCTAGTGCAATATATATTTATAAATTGTAGCGTATGTGTTATTTTGATGTATAAGCTATATTATTGTAAAGTTTCATTAAAATCCGTTTGGAAGTTTCTGTGTGAAAGAGTTACAAAAATCTATACATCCATACGTCATCCATACAAACTTTCACATCTATACTAATATTATAAAGCTGAAGAGTTTGTTTGTTTGTTAGGGACTACTGGTTGGAATTGGAAAATAGTCCATTTATTGAGGAAGGCTATAGGCTATATAACATCACGCTACGACCAACAGGTGCTGAGCAGCGTGGGTGAAACCGCGTGGAACAGCTAGTTTATAATATTGAGTAGGATTTAGTTTATTTGTAATTGTGCCTTGTTGCACGTTGGTAAAGTGTTTGGAAGCGCGACTGTAGTGCATGTGGTCTGGAATTCGATTCCTGGATGTTCCATTACGAATTTCTCAGTAGCATTCACATCATCTGAATTTGTGCCTAGTTTAGGGCTATAGGCTCCTCCATTTTGCGGATGGGAAACATCAAATAATCTAAGTGGCACACTTGTACTGACTAAAACCCACCCATGTTCTTTCTTTTGCCTTTTATGTTCCGGGGCCGCGATATCTCTTTCGAACGATCCGCAACTCTGGCAGGCGGTGGCCCTGGCAGGCACCCTAACATATGATGATATAATAAATATCTTGGGACAACTCACACACGGCTATCTGATCCCAAACTAAGCAGAGCTTGTGTTATCATAACCAGACAACTGATATACATACTTATATAATTTATAAATACATATATATTATAGATAAATCACACCCAGACAATCATGCTCATCACACAAAGTTTGTCCTGGGTGGGAATCGAACCCACGACCTCCGGCTCAGCAGTCAGGGCCACTAACCACTAGACCAACAGGCCTGCATATGACTTTATTATAACTGGCTAAATGCAGCTGTACAAGTTGGGTATGCCTGTGTATGTAACTTTGGAAAATACAGGTCGTGATGTTATGATAATAATATGAGACGCAATCATCTGGTAACTGCCTATGTAAGCCAGTGCGATTATTTATGTCTTCATTAACAGTCTGGATATGATTGTTGCCCATTTGATGGTCATAGTCTTGTCTTTGATTACAAGAAAATTAAGCATAACTACCGACATATGAGTGGTGGTGTGGTGTTTGGGTGTGGGGGGGACCATCTCTACACTTTGGCAAGTTTGCTAAAATGATTAAATGAATAGTTTTCTCTGATTTAACAAAAAAAAACTCAATTATACCATTACAGGCACTTTTAAGTCAAGAAACAAAAAAATAAGTAGTCTACAAAAACATAAAAAACACAAAATAAGCTACAGTAAAACTAAAACTATAGAATAGGCTACAGTCCCAGAAACATGCAAAATAACTTGTGAAAGTACTGTAGTTGCCCATTCCAAAGCGTAGATCTCTATGGACATGAATGGGCAAGAAAATCCATGGACACTCTTTTAAATTATAATAATTTTACAAGATCATGTCACATAATTTATGTTGAGATTATACAAATATGTGCGAAAGATGTAGAAAGACGTGCATAGTTAGAGCGTCCAGAGTAAATAAAAAGCAAAATTCAATTTAAAATCTAAAAAAAATAAAAATTACCGTGGTAGCTAAAACTAACCAGTCCTAACTGACAGCGCCCGTTCACGAACATGAAGCAATATCTGCCCAGTCTAATTAATCTTTTGTCGTCGGCTTCTAGTCTAAACGTAACGCCAGCATTTTATATAGAGCAACTGCCTATCTGATCTCCACAACCCAGTTAGTACTGGGTATTTTTTTACGGATGGGAAATTATTAAATAACTTCCCCCGGTCTGGACGGAGCGCATATCAATTGAAAAAGTCACATTGGTATTTGCCTCTTGGCCATGGCAATCATAATGATACGTTTTTAAGCTATTGCATAGATTGTATCGCGAGCCTTGAGCGTAGAGACCAAATCCAGAAATTTCGTAACGAAAAAGCCTAACAAGAAATTTCATTACGAATACGGTCAGTTATTTCAATCTCGTTCCCAATGTTCTATTAGATTGTTTGGTAAAGAATCGGATAGTCAAACGTCATGACTCGAGATCTAACCCAAGGTCTTGTTTTTCTTTTTGCGACTTCTTTTCATTGGAAGTACTTTTTAAATATTATATTTAGATTTTTAATGTATTTATTGCATTAGTTTTTTTTTTAATTGATTGCATAAGTTTTTTTTTTTTTAATTTATTGTTTAAGTTTTTTTTTTAATTTATTGTATAAGTTGATAAAAAATGCTATGCATAAGCTTTACCGCGGCAGTCCCCGAGTGCCACACGTATTTTATTTCCATGGGACAATTGGCGAAGCAAACGCGGGCGAAACCGCGATCACCAGCTAGTCATAAATAAATCGATACGATTATCATTCCGCTCGAATCCTTTTATATAACATTGAAAGATTAGAAGAACGTATACAAACAAATACAATACTTCTACATGACTGCGTTACCTATTGTGTTAACAACCGTGCAGATAAGTCTATTTTCTACGCACGTTCAAATTCAAAAGAAAACAAATAAATATCTTGGGACAACTCACACACGGCTATCTGATCCCAAGCTAAGCAGAGCTTGTGTTATGATAACCAGACAACTGATATACATACTTATATAATTTATAAATACATACATATTATTATAGATATAAATCAATCACACCCAGACACAGAACAAACAATCATGCTCATCACACAAAGTTTGTCCTGGGTGGGAATCGAACCCACGACCTCCGGCTCAGCAGTCAGGGCCACTAACCACTAGACTAAGAGGTCCGTCAAACAAAACAAAATAAATAATAATAAATAAATCAAAACAGTTTGTGAATTAAATTGTATGAGTCAGAGCAGGTAGTGGTTTAATAATAATAGTCGCACAATTCGATTTTGAAGGTTAAGCAGCGCTTGACATGGTTGGTCAATGGATGGGTGAGCATCCATTGTATTTTTCTGTTGATGGCAAATCATCAAATAACTTTCCTTGCTCTGGACAGAGCGGGGGGAGTGCAGACTTGTACTGACTGAAACCCTCCCATGTGCCTTTTATGTTCCGGGGCCGCGGTATCTCTTTCGTACAACCTGCAACCCCGGCACGCGCTGGCCCTGGCAGGCCCCTCTGCTTTGCTGACATCTCTTTGAGGCACGCATTTGGAACACTAACACGCTGGCGACACGGCTTGTCGTAGCTAGGGTGCACGGACCCGCATCTACGTTAGCCGGGACGCTCGAAACGTCTTCCGCGGTGGATGCGGTACCCCTTAGCAAGTTATTGTCAGAATAAAAAGCCACTACCTGACCTACAAATGACAGATGCGACCAACCACTTAACCACCGTCTACAGGCCCGCATCTACGGTGGCCGGGAGTCGTATCGCGGCACCCGACGCCCGGGGCGTCTCTTGCGCCGGAGATGCGTGTCTTGGGTTCGAACTCGAGACCCGTGACTTGGCAGTCTAACGGCCACACCACTAGGCTATTAAGTGCTGATAGGCCTGTTTTTTTGTCTATTTTGTTCCATGGCTGGGCAAAGGCCCTCTTTATTCTTTTCCAACTCTACCTGATTATTATGGTTTTGAAAACTCAAAGAGTTAATAATAAAAATCATCGAATTCTTTACAGCATACTACTCTACTATTTCCAGATTATATACAGAGATGCACTAGGATAGGATTAATAAATCACTTTCAGCTCAGAGACCGCCATTTTAAGTGGCTTTTTATGCTCTCAAATGTATGAAATTTTGATAACTTTTCGAGTTCTTTATGTATGAGAGTGCCCTGATTAATTCCGTGAGTGTTCTTTTTTCTCTGACTTTTTTTAAATTTATTTAGTCGTAAAGTGCATATGCTATCGAAGTACGCTTCTCTATCCTACTGTCCCAGAAAAGGTTTATATTTAAAAAAAAAATACTGTTCCGTGGGAACTTACGACATAAACGGCCGTATCTTTTGGATGCGTTTGTTGTTCTAAGGGACAGCATACTTGAGTATATGGTTTTCATTTCAATTGAATATCTTTACGAGTTTCAGAGATAATGGTTCTTAACAGACAGACGGCCAACAAAGTGATTCTATAGGAGTTTCGTTTTTCCCTTTGAGATACGGAACCCTGAAAGTGCTATTTTTGAGAACGAATTTTGATTGATTTTGGTTTTTACTTAGCTGCTATTTGGGTAAATTTAAATTAAAAAAAAACATGGCAAAAAATGTCATAATAAGTATCAGTATTTGAACTCGTTGAAATAATCGGAGTAAAGATTTGATGATTATTTTCTTAAACAAGGCCTAAAATAACAATTTATCGCTTTTCCAGTCATAAACAGCATTCATTCGATTTTCAAGTTTTTTGTTTTGTATTTTTAAAGTAACCAAACCGAAACCTGCTAAATTTAAATTTATTCAGTTCGTTTGGCCACAAAATATTAAAAAAAAAACTATACACGTCTAAAGAGATACGAGAACTTATAGAGCCATTTCGTATGATTTATTTAACACATAAAATTCCTTTCGCAAAATGAATTACTAACGTTCGCCAAATAGTATGTACGTTTAAAGATTGTGTTTCCTAATAATATTAATGTTTGTGAGGATGGATGAATGTAAGGATGCATGGATGGATGTTTGTTACTCTTTCTCATCAAAAAGGCTGAACGGCTCTTGATGAAATTTTGGCTCAGAGGTAAGATCTGGAATAACACATAGGATATTTTTTTTTATATCACGCGGGCGGAGCCGCGGGCGCCAGCTAGGTCTTGCATTTAGATAGATATAGATAGATAGCATTGCACAGTTTGACGACACTGTTGACGCAGTGACTGAGCGATCGACTGTTGCGCTGCATGCCGCGGGTTCGATCCCCGCACGAAAGAATTATTTGTATGGCCTACAGATAGTTGTTCCGGGTATCTGTTGTGTATGTGAGTTTAAATGTTTGTCATCGCACCTACAATATAGGAGAAATTCATAGTAAGGCAACGTTTTATTGAATGAAAAAAGGGGTTGAAAGATTCAGATTAACATTTAACTACTAGCTGGCGCCCGCGGCTTCACCCGAGTGATATCTTTAAAAAAAAGTATCGAATATGTTATTCCAGACTATAATCTACCTCTGTGCCAAATTTCATCAAGATCCATTCCGACATTTTGACGTGAAAGAGTAACAAACATCCATACATCCTCACAAACTTTCCCATCTATACTATAATATTATAAAGCTGAAGAGTTTGTTTGTTTGTTTGTTTGAACGCGCTAATCTCAGGGACTACTGGTTGGAATTGGAGAATTCTTTTAGTGTTGGATAGTCCATTTCTTGAGGAAGGCTATAATAGGCTATATAACATCACGTTACGACCAACAGGTGCTGAGCAGCGTGGGTGAAACCGCGTGGAGCAGCTAGTTTATAATATTAGTAGGATTTAAATCACTTTTTGCTCTGAAAAGAGACACAGCAACTATCGAACATTATCGACGATCTGATCTAGGCAACAGGTAACAGTAAACTTATTTCATCTCCTGTTTCAAAAGTTTTAAGCGATAAGATGTAGCGGGTATGCGCTTTGGCAGTTGAAGGAGTCTGCGTCGAGAAGTTTTGAGATTTGTGATAGCAACAGGTTGGGTTGTCGCCAAAAGTGTTTTCTTATCTTTTTGTTTTATGTAAGAAAATGTTTTGTGACTGACAGTCTAAACGACTGAAGGTGAAATGTACAGACGATTCTGGTTACAAAATATTTATATGTTACTATAGCGGTGTTTAATTTCATCATAATCTTATATATATAAAAGAAAGTCGTGTTAGTTACTCCACTTATAACTTAAGAACGGCTTGTAGCTGCAATGCATAAACACATCATCCGTCCGCCGCTCGACCGATATCTACAATGCGAACGACGCGCCACCACACATACTATTTAGGAACTACATTTGTTTATTAATGTCAGCTCGTTCCTATTGGCCGTGAATATGTAATGGGAGACCTGTTACTCCCACCATTATATTTTAGTATTAAGCCTTGTACATATTCCTGTAACCCTCAGTCTATTCGCGACCTCAATACAACTCGCTACACCTAAGTACATCTGGAGTATTATTTACCACACACCACCTAAGCGCTACAGTGGTGACCCCGACGTGATATACCGACGTGATCAAAATATATACCGACGTGATTAAGAAAATATTACCGACGTGATATAGTGATATACGACGTTCGTGATCAAGTGAAAACCTCCAGATCCTGTATTCAGATAGCACCATGGCCAATCAAGAAGACCCAGAACTCTCAGCCGTGTCGACGTCGCTGCGCATTCCACCTCTCTGGCGCGACAGAATACGTTTGTGGTTCGCGCAATTTGAGGCCATTATGTCTCCACAGAAGAAGGGTGATCAAGCCATGTTTGACCTCGTCATCGGACACCTTGAGCGACAAGACCTCGATGAAATATCCGACATAATTCTCCATCCACCGGAAAATCGTCGGTATGAGACATTGAAGAGTCGGCTATTCCAAGTTTACGAGGAATCCGAGCAGCGGCAAGTACAGAGATTGCTGTCCGAGATGGAACTCGGCGACATGAAGCCTTCACAGCTGCTACGCCGCATGAAAAACCTCGCCGCTGACAACATCTCCGATTCAGCGCTGCGAATAATGTGGACCAACCACCTGCCACAATCAATTCGCGCAGTCCTCGCTGTCAGCGATAATATCGCCAAGAAAGCCGACATCCACGAACTAGCAATGATGGCTGACAAGATACTCGAGCAGACGCAACCGTACGGCATCGTCGCGGCAGTTTCATTAACTCCCGCCACCCCGCATGCATCTACGTCAATTGAGGAAAAGATCGACGCGCTTACAAGAGAAATAGCAGAATTAAAGACGAAACAATCGCATCACAATAGCTATCGACGCAGACCGTTCAACCGGCGACACTCACGATCGCGATCGTCAAGCCGAGCCAAGTACGATCGCGCGCCTAACGAACAATCAACGATCTGTTTTTATCACCGTAAGTTCGGCAAAGAAGCGCGAAGATGCACGCGTCCGTGTAGTTTTGAAGATAGCGATGCCCACTCGGGAAACTAACACCTGCGTTGGCCGAGGCGGGAACCGGCGCAAGCAACTCTTCCTACCGCCTATTTATAAACGACAAAAACTCAGGTCTGTCATTCCTAATTGATACTGGTGCCAACGTGTCTGTGATACCTAAGAGAACAGGTGGGAAAACAACACCAACCGATTTCTGTTTGTATGCGGCAAACAACACGGTCATTCCAACGTACGGAGAGAAGACATTACAACTGGATCTCAACCTACGCAGACCGTATACCTGGAAATTCATTATCGCCGCAGTCAGCAAGCCCATCATCGGTGCTGATTTCCTAAAACATCATCAACTTCTTGTCGACGTAGCCGGCCGATGTCTCGTCGACAAAATAACCAACCTCACCACCAGAGTACCAGTCACCTACTCCGCCGAACCAACAGTGAGAAGCATTGATGTTGATCAGCCGTTCCACCAGCTACTCAGCAAATATCCCGACATTCTTCGACCATCATGCATGAAGGATAGTCCAAAACACCGCGTCGAACACTACATTGAAACTACCGGTCCACCAGTATACAGCAAGACAAGACCTTTACCACCGCATCGATACCTATCCGTGAAAAAGGAATTCGAGACAATGATGCAGCAAGGGTTATGTCGTCCCAGCAAAAGTCCATGGTCCAGCCCGCTACACGTCGTACCAAAGAAAAACGGCGAAATACGCGTATGCGGCGATTACCGCAGACTCAATGACGTCACCAAACCCGACCGCTATCCAGTGCCACGTCTCAAAGATTTTACCTACCTACTGCACGGAAAGAAGATATTTACTACTCTTGATCTGAATCGTGCGTACCAACAACTTTGCGTACATGAACCAGACATCGAGAAGACCGCCATCACTACTCCATTTGGCCTATTCGAATTTCCTCGAATGTGTCCAGGACTCAGAAATGCCGGACAAACATTCCAACGTTTTATCAACGAAGTGCTCAGTGGTATAGATTACGCATTTTCATTCATTGATGACGTAATTGTCGCATCTGACAATGAAGCAAGCCACATCGAAGACCTACAACAAGTGTTACACAGATTAGACAACTACGGCATCACCATAAACCCTTCAAAATGTGTCTTCA
Source organism: Ochropleura leucogaster (assembly GCA_958449745.1). NCBI lineage: Eukaryota > Metazoa > Arthropoda > Insecta > Lepidoptera > Noctuidae > Ochropleura > Ochropleura leucogaster. The sequence continues at coordinate 3,897,370 of OY288221.1, read as the reverse complement.
GCAGAGAAACTGTCAACTTCCTCGGTTATGAAGTGTCAAGTAACGGAATCAAGCCACTACAAGATAAGGTCACTGCAATCACTGCTTACCCCAAACCCGAAACGATTCACGACCTACGACGATTTATCGGAATGATCAACTTCTACCGCGACAATATTCCGAACGCAGCACACTTACAAGCACCACTTAACGCGTACCTTCATAATTCTAAGAAGCGTGACAAAACTCAAATCGAATGGAACAAAGAAGCCTCACAAGCATTCGAGTTGTGCAAAGTAGGCATTCAAAACGCCGCCTTGCTCGCTCACCCATCTCCATTACCAAACGACGCCGTATCGTTAATGTGTGACGCATCGAACACTTGCGCCGGCGCCGTATTACAACAATTTATAAACAAAAAATGGATACCACTTGGATATTTTTCTAAGAAGTTCTCCGACACACAACAGCGATACAGTACATTTGACAGAGAGTTATTATCAATATTTATGGCAATAAAACACTTTAGAAAAATGTTCGAAGGCAGAGAACTCATTGTTTACACCGACCACAAGCCGCTGACTTACGCTATTCGCAAGCCACCGTCAGATAACGACACTCAAAGACGCACTCGTCAGCTGTTATTTATCAGCGAGTTCACTACGGACATTCGTCATGTGAGCGGAGTAAACAATGTTGTTGCTGACGCACTCTCACGCATCGAAACCGTCGAATTACCGTCGCCAATCAACTACGATGAAGTAATACAAGCGCAAGAAAACGACAGCAACATACCCAAATTATTACAACAAACGAATATCCAACTGAAAAAAATCGTCATGCCCGGTACAAACAAGCCCATATTCTGCGAAACGTCTACGTCACACGTTCGACCGTACCTACCAACTGACTTTCGTCGCACCGCTTTCAACGCTGTGCACAATACAAGTCACCCTGGTTTACGAGCTACACGCAAGCTTATGCAAGAACGCTACTTCTGGCCAGCAATGAATACCGACATTGGCGATTGGGCGAAATCATGCACACCTTGTCAACGTTCGAAAATACAACGTCACAACCACAGTGAAGTCGCACCATTCCCGCCAAGTGAACGATTTCAACATGTACACATCGATATCGTTGGACCGCTACCTACTTCTTTGAGCGGACATCGATATCTGCTGACAATGATCGACCGCTGTACACGATGGCCCGAAGCCGTACCGTTGAAGGAAATAACTGCCGATACCATCGCAAGTAAACTGTACGAAACGTGGATATCTCGTTACGGGTGCCCTACAAGAATAACGACTGACCAAGGACGACAGTTCGAAAGTCAACTATTCCGAGACCTCGCACAACTGCTGGGGGTAGACAAAACCCGTACTACTGCCTACCACCCGCAAAGCAACGGCATCGTCGAACGCTGGCACCGAACACTGAAGACTGCACTCATGACCCGACTAGAAGACAGTAACAAATGGATTTCCGAGCTACCTACAGTGCTACTGGGATTACGAGCCGCCGTGCGCACAGATACCAACACCAGCGCCGCGCAGCTCACCTACGGTCAAGCACTGCGCCTACCTGGCGATTTCATAGCACCATCACCAGCAGCAACGAAATTGGATCACAACTACGTCGATCACCTACACGACGTAATCATGAAGCTGACGCCTACATACAAACCGCATGCCAACAAGCGATGTATGTTCGTCCACAACGACCTCCAAACATGCAGCCACGTGTTAATACGCGATGACACCGTCCGCAAACCGCTGCAACATCCATACAAAGGTCCGTATAAAGTCATCGAGCGCAACGAGAAGTATTTCACCATACAACTACCAGGAAGATCCAGCACCATATCGATCGATCGACTCGAACCGGCATACACTGTCAACACCGAAGATCACGAAAACCAAGCTAGTGAGACAACTCAGTCAGCTGCAGCTACCACCGAAGATCACTCCAGCATACTCCCGGCGAACACCAACGAAAACCGCACAAGATCAGGCAGAATAGTGAAGATGCCTGTACGCTTTTGCTAGGGGGGGAGTACTGTAGCTGCAATGCATAAACACATCATCCGTCCGCCGCTCGACCGATATCTACAATGCGAACGACGCGCCACCACACATACTATTTAGGAACTACATTTGTTTATTAATGTCAGCTCGTTCCTATTGGCCGTGAATATGTAATGGGAGACCTGTTACTCCCACCATTATATTTTAGTATTAAGCCTTGTACATATTCCTGTAACCCTCAGTCTATTCGCGACCTCAATACAACTCGCTACACCTAAGTACATCTGGAGTATTATTTACCACACACCACCTAAGCGCTACAGGCTGAACCGATTTAGCTGAAAATTGGTGAGGAGGTAGCTTAGAACCAGGAGACGGACATAGGATACTTTTCATCCCGGTAAGAGAAGTAGGGTAGGTAGGGTTGGTAGGGTAGGTAGAAAGATACAAAATTGCATTGCAACGCATGCCGGGGCACAGCATAGTATATTATAAAGGCGAAAGTTTGTATGTGTGTGTATGTTTGTTACTTCTTCACGCTTAAACGGCTTAACAGATTTGGGTAAAATTTGAAATGTGAATAGCTTATACACTTGATGAACACTTTTTATACGTCTCTATGCGGGATTATATAATAATAAAACTTACGATGATCACGACGTTCCCTTTTATATGATTGAAGTTATAAATATAAAAATATATAGTTCATGTCAAATACTACACCATACTTAAATAGTTTTAGGTAGTTCTAGTAAAAATAACCATAGTATCTGTTGAGATGATTTTGTTTTAGAAATTATTTTTAAAAATAAATAAATTATTTATTTATCACCAAAATTTTTGCACATTTAGTAAACCCGCCAAACTGCGTAACTGTTTGTCGGCGAGATTTGAAATAATATGTTTAATAATAATATGCTTCACAAAAGTATATGGTTTTGTTTTTGAAATATGTAGTCAAAAGTAAGTAAGTAAAAGTAAATAAAATAATTCAGCTTCAATTTGATCTACCGATATTTCGGCGCATTTGCACACGCCATGTTTAAAAGTTGTTTTTTTTTTTTTTTTAATTATTGTATTTGTACGCCTTTCTAGGTTAAACATATTGTCGTTCGAATTGATAATTTCTCCAGTTTTTTTCTTTCTTGAATCATTTGAACAGTTTTTTTCCCTTATAATGGCAATCTTTGTGTAATAATAATATTGAATAATACCTCATTGGTATAATACTTTGTAGGCCTCGAGGGAACTCTCAGACATGCGTTATATATCTTCAGATTATGATTACAAGTTATTTTTAGGGCTCCGCACTTCACAGGGAAAATACACTTTGTTGTCCGTCTTTCTGTCCGACAAGACTGTTTATTTGGAAGAAATCGTGTTGAAATTAAAACCATATTATCAAGTCTGTAGTCCTTTATAGCTGTGAAAAAGTCAACTCTCTATGTCTACGCAATCAAAAGATATGGCATTTGATTATAACCTATGGGTAGTTGTTTTGGGCTAAATTGTTTGAGTTTAAATGTTTGTAAACGCATCCACGATACATACGATAAATCCAAGGTGTGTCAAGGTTTTTTATTATAAAGTAACTAGCTTTTGCCCGCGGCTTCGCTCGCGCTAAATTCGGGGTACTTAACACAGTTCCCCTTGCGCCTTATTGATTTGTAATAGCAACGCTAAGTTTTTCCTTTTCTTCCCTCTTTCTCCCTCACATCCCAATTTTTTCAAAAAAAATATTAGCTTATGTTCGTCTTCTAGTTCCCAACTATCTCTGTACCAAAATTCATCAAAATTGGTTTAGCCCTTAAAGCGTGAAGAGGTAACAAACGAACAAACTCACTTTCGCTTTTATAATATTTGTAAGGATATATGAAACGCTAATCGCTAAAATATTAACCCACATCTAAAATGCAAAGATCTCTCCGTTGACACGGATAAGTATGGCACCAGAGCCGGCGTCCTTATCGACTTCTTATTGAAGTTTATGGAGTGACTTTAGCTCTTGAAGACTTCAATTACAATACAATTTTATGCGAAAGTTGTATGAAACTTTAATGGATTTCCTTTCATTTTTGTTATTGAAAATGGTCTGGAGGTGAAGTTTATTTTCTAGGGTTTGTAGTTTACAAGTGTTTTCAAAACTCCATCATAGAAATTCTATGATGATCAAAAGTGCTTAATATTGAATTATCTTGGATGATACGGTTGGCGCAGTGGTGGCGCAGCGATTGTTACGCTGCGGGTTCGATCCGGGCACGACACGAATATTTGTATTGTCTACAGCTTTCGAAGATTTTTTTTAGGAATGGCATCTCGCAGTTCAACAGTAGCACTTTCGATTACACACGATGTTAAGAATAGGACAGTTTGTCCTGTTCTGTGTGCTAAGTTTGTCACAAGCGCTGCCACAGGAAAAGTATTCGTTTTCGCGTTGGCACATATCTGAATTTTTTAGGAACTACCTTTAATTTCTGTCGGTCATGTTTAAAGTTTTTGGTTGCAGTTAATATTTTACCAGTCTTACCAAGGGGTATCTTATTACCCAGTACTAACTGGGTTATGGACGTCAGACAGACAGTCGCTCCATGTAACATACTGGTATTCAGCTGCATCTGGCAAGACTGGAAGTCGACCCCAACATAGTTGAGAAAAGGCTAGGCAGATGATGATGATGGTCCTCGGCTTAGGGCGTCGCTGAGGGAGAACAGCAAAGGGACAGGCTGGATCTGAGTGATATATTATCTATCCCATAACTTCCTTCACGAATGCCTCAGCTATATTCTCGCTCCATATTACATGGAACTTAAGCAGAACTGGCAAAGTGTGGGTGTTCTATATTAACCTCTGCTTAACCCTTTAGGATTACAGCCGTGATGTTACATGTCTTAGTCCTGCCAAGCGTGACCACAAATCAGCATTTACAGATAATTATTATACCACTCCAATTGCCAAGCTTCACCGCATTTATTACTGTATACGCAGACAGTCAACAAAAGAGTTTAATAACCAGGCTTGAGATTTAGTTGAATTTTTCTTCGAAAGCGATCGTCGTTTTCAGATCAAATTTTTATTGGTATTTTTGTTGTAAACATTCTTGTTCTTAGCAAGACTAAATTACTAAAAATACAGCATAAAAAATAGAAATTAGACATACATAACGAATCAAAATTACATGATACAATTACAAATATATATACAACACACAATTTGCAATACCCTATGTGCGACGGCAAGCTTCAAACCATAGCTATAAATAGATATAGATAACACAAGTATCACGATATGTATGAAAACCAAGCGTGCCATTTTTGACTACCTACTAGAAATAAATATCTTCGGACAACTATCACACACGGCTATCTGATCCCAAGCTAAGCAGAGCTTGTGTTATGGTAACCAGACAACTGATGTACATACTTATATAATTTATAAATACATACATATTATAGATAAATCACACCCAGGCACAGAACAAACAATCATGCTCATCACGCAAAGTTTGTCCTCCTGTGTGGGAATCGAACCCACGACCTCCGGCTCAGCAGTCAGGGCCACTAACCACTAGACCAACAGGCCCGTCAAATCGTCAAGTCAAACTATGACGTCTCATACACATTTTACTTATGTGACGTCGATTTAGTGATCAATTGACGACAGTTTTTACAATTTAATAACTGATGTCAGACTAGTGGCACACCGATGTTAACTGAGCTCGAAAGTAGCAGTTAGTGATTTTTGTTCGTAAGCTGGGCACGCGAAGTGGCACGCGAGGTAGTCACTCTTGCGTTATCTATGTCTATCTATATCTGTGATTCAAACATTAGTATTTGACGAACCTGGTAACTAATCTCCTTAGCTGAGTGTACCCACAACACTAATCCAGCCAAGTGTACTCATTATGGCAGTACTCCATGCCAACTGTGGCGTACTAAACCTAATAAACGATTATACCGTTGTACATTAAATGGTGGCAATGAATCAACGATACGGTAACATTCCAGCTACCCTACCATGACGTTCTAAAGCAGAACTTATTCCATTGAGGGAAAGAAACAGAGCTATACATGGTGTCTAGCACCATCTCTTTCTCACACAGGAATAAGAACTGCTATAAGATGTCATGGTAACTCTACAGTGCCGTATAAAATTAGTCAGTAAAACCACTTCGTCCGTTTTAGGATTCTGTATCTCAAAATGAAATACGGGTCTCTTATAGGAGTTCGACAGCACAGTTGGCGCAGTGACTGAGTGATCGACTGCTGCGCTGCGTGTCGCGGGTTCAATCCCCGTATAGAACTAATATTTGTATGACCTGATGTATGACAGGTGAAATGTATATACATACATTTCACGCATACGCGTTCAAACGTTTTGTGCCGACCCCCCAAAATAGAATGGGACAAGGGCAGGAAAATGTGTATGACAGATAGATGTTTCGGGTCTGGTTGTTTGTGTATGTGAGTTTAAATGTTTGTAAATGCATCCACGATACAAAAAAAATGTGTTACCTCAACATAAAATTGTAGATGTGATGTTACCCACACTTTAACTCTGTCAGTTTTTGGATAGCGGTTTCAAGTTGAATTACTGTATTTTTATTCTAAATTCGATTTAAAAAATATATAAAAAAAACATTTGAAAAAATTAAATAGGTTTATAAGGTTTCCGCCGGTATCGAGAGCAGGTTTCAAGCTACTGGTGGTTAGAGCTCCAAATACAGGAAACCTTACAATGCGGGCCGAATCAAAGAGTACTCTTCTGAATCTAACCGCTTGAGGAGAGCTTCGACTAAATAAATATTTTAGTATCCATTTTTTTTTATCTTTTTAAAGGAAAAAATATGTAAAATATAAAAATGTTTTTTCTTTGTTAGTGTTTTTTATTTATTGGTTTATGTCTTCCTGTAGTTTTTGTACATTAATGTGTTTTTTTAACCGTTATACTTTTGTTTATATTTATACATATACATCGCTTAATCATACAAATGCTTACGATTACATTCCTTGCGTAATGGCGGCACTCACCGGCGATAAAACTTGTCGTTAAGTGGCAAAGCTGTTTGATGTAAACTGTAAAGATCTAGATCTTTGAGATGCACCACTAAAGCATGATATTGGAATTGCCATGATATTGGAATTGCTTGCAAATATCTCGTTATTGCCAGTAAATGTTCTCGAACATTCTTGGGAGCCTAAAACGGTCACATTAGCAGAATCGTAATAAGATTATCGTTTTCGTAAACAAATGGTTTTAGATATATATATTTTATATAATTTTTGTACCTTATCACAACGTTGTCGTATTTTACCCAAAGGTTGACTGATAGAGAACGCCTTCTGGCATTAAGTCCGCCTATCTACCACTTTTGTACATGAAGTTTAAATAAATAATCATAAGAATCGTGTTTGAATTTATAAAATGGTCATTAAGAATTAGTTTCCAAAAATATCTTCTAATATATAAAATTCTCGTGTCACAGTTTCCGTTCCCATACTCCTCCGAAACGGCTGGGCCGATTTAAACGAAATTTTGTGTACATATCGGGTAGGTCTGAGAATCGGCCAACATCTATTTTTCATATCCCTAACCGAGCAGCTGGTGAAACCGCTGGGCACAGCTAGTATATATATATTAGTTCGTTAAAGTTACGTAAAACGTCACGCGTTGCTGCATTTGTTCGCAACAAGTGACGTCATACATAACTTTAATGGGCTATATCATTGTCTTTTTGGTCAAAAATAAAAATATACGAGAATGTAAATAAACCAGAAAATGATGAGTATAAATTCCTAAATAAAGCATTTTCGTTATTTCCAGACTAACCCTAGCCGAATGCAGCTGAATTCTTACTAATATTATAAAAGCGAAAGTGAGTTTGTTCGTTTTTTTGTTAGTTACGTCTTCACGCCTAAGGGCTGAAACTTCGCCCGGAGGACACGGTGGAGCACACAGTGGCGATCTGCCCGGCTTGGGCGGAGCACCGCCGTGCCCTCGTAGAGGCGATCGGCGGCGGCGATCTCTCGCGTCCGGCCCTGGTTCAGGCCATGGTCCGGAGCGAGAGGGAATGGGAAGCGGTCACCACCTTCTGCGAAGCAGTAATGCTAGCGAAGGAGGTGGCCGGGCGTTTGAGGGAGAGAACATCTGCCCAACCCAGCCGCCGCGGGAGACGCCCATGGCGCCGGGCGCCGCGAGACGACTTCCGGCCACCGTAGATGCGGGCCTGTGGGCGGTGAGCAATGGGTAGTTCACCGTCCGTCCGTCGATTGACGACAGGCCGTGTCGACGGCGCGTTCGTGTTTCACGCGCGCCTCAAAGAGAGTCAGCAAAGCAGAGGGGCTTGCCAGAGCCTCTGCCTGCCGGGGTTGCGGGTTGTTCGAAAGAGATACCGCGGCCTCGGAACGTAAAGGGCAAAAGAAGAAACATGGGTGGGTTTTAGTCAGTACAAGTCTGACATGCCCTCCCGCTCCGCCCAGAGCGGGGGAAGTCATTGGATGATTTCCCACCCGAAAAAAAAAAAAAAAAAAAAAGGGCTGAAACTTTAATAGGGTTAATATGTTTTATGGGTCTTTTTGGTAAAATTTACAAATAAAAAATACGTTTCCCTTATTTTTGAAAAATCTAAAAGACTGACTAAATAGAAAGTAATTACTTTTGACCCTGGAAAATTCCTTATTTGACAGCCTTTTCTTTTGGATGTGACATCATCACGTCACTAGATTGGCTGGCTCTTGGAGGAGCAGAAAGGAGACTTGTACTGCCTAAATCCCATCCATGTTTCTTCTTTTGCCTTTTGTGTTCAGGGTCCGCGGTATATCTTTAGAATAACTTGAAACACCTAGGAGTTATCCTTACTAATATTATAAAAGCGAAAGTGAGTTTGTTTGTTTGTTACCTCTTCACGCTGTATGGTACAGAGATCGTTGGAAACCAGGAGACGGACATAGGCAAATTTTTATTTAAGAAAAAAGTAAGATATGTGGGAGAACGAGGGAAGAAAAACTTAGCGTTGCTATTACAAATTAATCAGGCGCAAGAGCAAAAACTGCAGGTCCGCTTGGTGTGTTATACCGAATTTAACGCGAGCGAAGGCGCGGGCGAAAGCTAGTTTTCTATAATTAAGGTTCTGATATAGATGGAACCATTGTAGATTTATGCTACCCATCCGTATGTTACAGCCATTTTCTCAAAAACGGTTAGCACCATAGTAGATGTCGTCTATGTACGAGATTTAAATTGGGTTTATAATTACTCTTCCTGATCGAAATACATTTTCACAGACTTTTCATCAAGCGTTATTGACTGAACAAGCCTGAGCGAATTACCGCTAGCGGGCCCCGCGCCTGTGTTGCCTGCATTTTGTTTGAAACCGCGCGGGTGTCCGTTTGACGCAGTTTCAGCCCTTAATGGCCAAACCGATTTTGATGAATTTTGGTACAGAGATTGTTGGGACCCAAGAAACGGACATAAGTTATTTAAAAAACGAGACAACCTTCATACTGAGTTACATATACGATACCCCTTGGTAAAATAGTACAAAAATGTGAAACAAAAAAAAACATTTGAAATTCAGCTCATACAAGAAAAACGTTACGTAAAATATCTCAACTTAAATATAAAGACTGAAATCTTACCATTTATCTCGACTTCCACGTCTATTGTTATTTGGCACAGAAATGCTTTGCTAGAAAAGATACTTATGTAACTGAACAGCACACCATTTTTCTCAAAGAAATATTTATGTAGCTGTTCCGAAGATTTAATCAGTTGGCGTGGTATGGGGATGTGATGGGTTAGAATGAGCAAAACTTTTCTTTTAAACTGTGTTTTATCTTTTAACATTTTATTTCTGTTGATAATTAGTGTTAACCATGACTGAATAAGGCTCTAAAGAGACGGACCGCATTTCAATTGCAATACAACCGCGAATTGCAGTTCAAGTGCAGTTTGAATGCAGTTGACACGACTGCAATAGGATTGCAAACCAAACGTGCAGTCCGATTGCAGTGCAATAAATTGCAGTTGGTGTGCAGTTCACACGATTGCAGTCCGACTCAGTCTGTCTGTCTAGAGCCTAAGAGCGCTTTCACATTTAGCCGACTTTAGCAGCGTGTTGCAAACGTACGTAATCATAGACTACACAATGAGCGAGTTCTTATAATGTGAAGGAATGCGTAACGTCCTAATGTGAAGTGGCACTAAGTCTCACTCGTGTGTTTTATAATAGCCCATGCAGGCCTATGTGAAATAACAATATTTTGATTTATCATCATTTACAAAGTTATCGATAAAATAATCGAATCGCCGTCCTGATAAAGTAAAAACACTTTCAATTGTTACTGAGACATATATTGCGGGTTGTTCGATAGAGATACCGCGGCCCCGGAACGTAAAGGGCTATAGAAAGAACATGGGTGGGTTTTAATCAGTAAAAGTCTGACACTCCCCCCCGCTCCCCGCAGAGTGAGAGAAGTTATTTGATGATTTCCCACCCAAAAAAAAAGGTGGGATAGATGAATGTATATATGGATGTTTGTTACTCTTTCGCGTCAAAATGGCTAAACGGATTTTGATGAAATTTGGCACAGAGGTAGATTATAGTCTGAATTTACATATAGGATACATATTTTCTTTCGATATCACGCAGGCGAAGCCGCAGGCGACAGCTAGTTATGCATAAAATAATCTTCGCATCGCCGTCCTGATAGAGTAAACAAACTTTCAATTGTTAAACTGAGACATTTGAAATATTAGTTTAATTTAACAATAGTGTTTCATGGCATGCCGATCTATTTATTAGAGACAATAAAACACGTCCTGCCCCGTTCAGATTGCTCACTATTCATTTTCCTTGGAATCCTGCCCACAGAAATGACTTGGAGAAATAAGGCACAATATTTATTTAAATAGTTTTATTTGGCACATTAAGCCTATTGTTATTCAATACAAAAGTAATGCAGTTAATGTTATTTATTACAATACTAGCTTTTTTTTAGCTTCGCCCGCTTGATATAAAAAAAAATATATATTTTATTGTTTGTTTTTTCCAAATAAAAAAATGGAAAAGGCTAGGCAGATTATGGAATTTGTCGGACCTTTATTTAGATCTAGCAGACACCCGCGGCTTCACCCGCGTGATGATTGAAAAAAAAGTATCCTATGTGTTATTCCAGACTATTAGCTACCTCTGTGCCAAATCTCATTAGATCTGTTCGGCCGTTTTGACGTGAAAGAGTAACAAACATCCAAACATCCATATATCTTCACAAACATTCGCATTTATACCTCTCGAATGAGTATTTTAGAAGAAGTTTGAATGTTGTGCCTGTTACAGAAAAATTTAATGGGAGTCGTTTGTCTTAGTATGGACATGTAATGAGGAGGGATGAAGGACATGTGACTAAAAGAGTGATGGATCTGAATGTTTATGGTCGGAGAGCGAGAGGAAGGTCAAAAAAAAATATGGATGGATAGTGTAAGGGATGATATGAAGGAGAAAGGAGTAAATGATGCCGTGACGTCTGATGGGGAGAATGGAAGAAGAAAATGTGTTACACCGACCCCAAATAGAATGGGACAAGGGCAGGAAGATGATGATGATGGTACCTCCTCGCGTTCCTGAGATAAAGGATCTTGATCAGACAGACAGACAAGTGATTCTCTAAGAGTTCCGTTTAAATAATATATTTTTATAGCATAACTAGCTTTTACCCGCGGCTTCACTCGCGTTAAATTCGGTAGCGTCTTATTGATTTATCGTTTCGTCGCTCTTTCTCCTTCATGCCCCACTCTTTAAAAAAAAAACCTATGTTCGTCTCCTGGTTCCCAACTATCTCTGTACTAAAATTCATCAAAATCGGTTTAGCCATTAAAGCGTGAAGAGGTAACAAACAAACAAACTCTCTTTCGCTTTCATAATATTAGTAAGGATTTTAAATAAATATGATATAGTGATATTTTTTTTTTAAAAACCAACTATTCACCAGGTTCTAGACTCTAAAGAAACTATCCTAAATTGGCAAACTTTGAACCATGTATCTTTTTTTTCTTGGAGTACTTGTACAAATTCATAAGTTTTGTAAAGACTGAAATAGTTTGGGTTGAGAACTTAATATAAAGTAAACTGCTACAGTTTTATGTGATCAAATCTTGTGTGGGGCACTTAAGCAGCGCTGTCTGGGAGAAACTTATTTCCCCCCGAGGTTGCATGCATTGCTATTGTGAAAATTGTCTTGTGTTGAGAATTGGACGGACTAAGAAACTTTCTCAGCTGGTCTAGAGAAAAGAGCATCATGGGGTTCTTTTGTTTTTTTATTCCAAACAATAACACGTTTGATAAATAAATAAATAATAAATAAATATCTTTGGACAACTCACACACGGCTATCTGATCCCAAGCTAAGCAGAGCTTGTGTTATGGTAACCAGACAACTGATATACATACTTATATAATTCATAAATACATACATATTATAGATAAATCACACCCAGACACAGAACAAACAATCATGCTCATCACACAAAGTTTGTCCTGTGTGGGAATCGAACCCACGACCTCCGGCTCAGCAGTCAGGCCGACTAACCACTAGACTAACAGGCCCGTTGATGGTGATTGGTCTCGCCTCTTAAATTACATAGGACTTTAAAATAACTGGCGATATCTGAGATTATCAAGTAGGGTACACTTCTTCTTTAGTTATGTGGAATGTAATAATGTTTTAAAACTGTCAAAAAGTAACTTCAAGCTTAATTATTTGCGGGTTGTCTGAAAGAAAAACTGTGGCCCGGAACACAAAGGGCAAAAAAAAGAATATGGATGGGTTCAGTCGGTAAAAGTTTAACACTCCCTTCAGCTCCGCCCAGAGCTTGAAAATTCATTTGAAGTTTTGCAATCATTTTTTATTTAATTAGTTAATTTGTTTGATGTACTGGGAGTGTTAAAATAAACATTTTACGGAGACAATATAACGCTCGAACCATTGTACTGATTGTTGCATTTTATAGAACGGGGTCGTGGAAATATTTAAAGAAAAGTTATAACAATCAAAACTTTTATTAAAAAAAAAATGAAAGTGGGATCTTTTACCTCCAATATCTTATCTTATTTGTAAAAGGTATGGTCCTTATGGACTCATGCACCGAGGTTTCTGTAAAAACTTGCGACATAAACGGCCATATCTTTTAACTACACAGACTTGGAGGGTTGATTTTTCACAGTTCCAAGGGACTTGAGTTTATAGTTTTACAAGCTTTTTCCCGCGGCTTTGCTCGCGTTAAATTCGGGATAACACAGTTCCCCTTGCGCCGTATTGATTTGTAATAGCAACGCTAAGTTTTCCCTTTCCTTCCCTCTTTCTCCCTCACATCCCACTTCTTTTTTTTAAATAAGCCTATGTCTGTCTCATGGTTCCCAACTATCTCTGTACCAAAATTCATTAAAATCCGTTTAGCCATTAAAGCACGAAGAGGTAACAAACAAACAAACTCACTTTCGCTTTTATAATATTAGTAAAGATTTATATTTCAACTGTGTGATGATAAATAAAAACTTCACGTTTTCGAGGTAAAGAGACGAGGAAAAGAAGAGATTTTGATAGACAGACAGACAGACAGACGGCCAACTAAGTGATCTTATAGGTTTTCCGTTTTTTGAATGCCAAAGAAGGGAAACACAACAACGTTTCTGCTTCACAAAGTCTCTTTTTACGCCCATTTTGTATGAGGAAATTTTTAACCGTCTTCAAAAAACGAGTAGGTTCTCAATTTGTCGGAATCCGGAAGTTAAGTTGGTTGAGGTTGGTTATCAAAACTTTTTTTTTGTAAAAAATAAAACCGATATAAAAAAGTTGGTGACAAAAAAGTCAATGAAACCAACAAAAGTCACCGTCTTCCGGAAGTAAAGCTATTTTCCACTTTTTAGTTTTGTTTTTTGGAAGTCGGTTTTATTTTTAACAAAAAAGCTTTGATAACCAACCTAAACCAACTTAACTTCCCGATCAAGAAAAACGTAACTAAAATCTCAAAATTGGAATCACAAGACTCACTCATACGAGAAATCCAGCTTCTATTAAACAACATAACAATCTAGGCTGGACGGAAGACGGCAATCTGGGCCACGTCAGTTTATCCCAATCCAAATTGCACTCTATTGTTACGACATTAAAATCTATTCTCATACAAAAGGACCACTGTTCCATCGGTGTGCATTTATGATTGCTCGAATATAGTTCATTTGTAGATTTGCTCTGTATTGGAACTGTTATAGTCTTTTGGATTTGAGATACTTTGGTTTCTGGCATTTTGAACTTTATTACGATAGCATTATGATTATAGCATAGCATAAAAACTCAATATAAAACAATATTGCTAAAAACGAAAAAAGTTATAACGGAATGTAAAGGGCAAAATAAGGAACGTGTGTGGGTTTTATTCAGTTCAAGTCTGACACCCCCCCTCCCCCCCGTTTCACCCCGAGCGGGGCTTCCAAGAAAAACACCGCCCGATTAAAAAAACATTTTAAATTTTTAATCTGTTTATTGCAATATTATTAAAAGTAATGTTTTTTATGGAGTTTACTCCTTAAGAATCGATTTTCATATATAAGGCGCCCGGTATGACAAAAATCCGAGGGGTAAAACCTACTAAAGTAACGAAAATGTGTCACGTTTTTGGTGCGCACCTTTAGTGCGCAACTTTCTAATTTGGCTGTGAGTGTATTAAGACGTACATATGGTATGCTGTATAGGCGACTATACCTATATACTATATGTTATTCGGCTTGTTTGTTTCTATCAGTGTTGATGTATTTATATTGCTAATTTTTTTCAATAATTTGTGAATTTACCCTTTCATATGATATTAATCTTTTTTCAGTTGAATAAACTCTTTTTGCGTATGGTTAGATACTTGTACTTATGGAGTAAACTCCAGTCGTGCGTCGGAGCTGACACACACACTTTTTTTTTAAATCAATTTCTTCATACCGTAATCACAGCCTTAACCTAAACCCTTTGCATCATGCACCAACGTACCTATTCACACAGATCTAATTAACCTTCCACTGCCCAGCGTTCATTAAATATTCCACAACAAAAGGCCACACAGTATTCGCCCACAACAATGAGAGGACTGTGTTCACAACCTTCGCATTTTTGGTCCTAAGGGACTGTCAGGACCAAAAATAAAGTCAATTACTATAGAAGCTTTCATTGTATTTTCTATCTCGGATTTCATCATGGTTCTTGATCAATTCATTTGCATGCATAGGTTTCATCTCGAAGGAGGGCTAAAGGAAGGGATTTTGGTTGTGTTTAATATCACATTTTTTTGCCTTTTGTATTTGACCTTAAAAGGGTATAAGGCGTATTGCACTTCGCTGTACACGAGGGCCCTGTGGTTCAGATATACCCAAAAGGCTTGCAATGCTTTGCGTGTCCAATTTAATAATGCGTTTAGGGTTCTGTTACGACTGCCGCGTTTTTGCAGCGCATCGGGGATGTTTGCTGATGCACGCATAGATAGTATTGACGCAGTATGGCGTAAAAGATCCGCTTCGTTGCTTTGTAGATTGCGCGGCAGTCGTAATAGCATCCTTCACTCAATTGCCGCCAGGGCAGACAGCCCGCTTATGCATTCGCTGGTCGATCGAACCAGATCGCTGTTTACTATTAAGTACTAACATAGGCTAAGAATTTTGTTACTAACACACTGGACCCCTGTTGTCTTCATAATAAATAAATATAATAAGATTGTGTGGATTCTTCTCGTTTGTAGTACGAGTTACTGACTTGGGTCGGAACTTTCGGTTCGGCATTTTTTATAAGCGTTACCCTTTTTTTGCTGATGGGAAATTACCCAATAACTTTCCCGGTCTGGGTGGAGCGGGGGGAAAGTCAGACTTTAACGGACTAAAACCCACCCATGATACTTCTTTTGCCTTTTATGTTCCGGGGCCGGGGTATCTCTTTCGAACAGGCGGTGGTCCTGGCAGGCCCCTCTGTAAACGCAGGATTTTTTCTTTATCGTGTATAAGTTTACTAAAATTTAGCCAGACACACGAACAACAACGCTATCCAAAAATATCATACACATAATTCTACTTTTATTATTTTTATCCCGATCGGCATCGGGTCGGCATAAGCCGGACGGATTTTCTGGAACGTTTGATTACATTCTATTTTACCACCCAACTGTGCCAAATCATTGACTTCAACACTTGAGCTTAAATAGCACCCTTACTTATTCCATATTGTGAAGTTCAGAAAACGTAATAGGCGAAAAGCCTCAGTTGTTATCTTCTTTGGCTTAACTCCAAGATTCAAACAGCGAACCAAACTGCTTTCTGAAATAATTAAATTCTTGGAATCTTCAAACTGTGAGTATGCAAAAGGAAAAACCGGCCAAATGCCTGTTGAACTCGTACACGAAGGGTTCCGTAGAACAACAAAATAATAAAAAAAATCTTTAAAAAAAAAACGTTGCCCTACTCTAGGATTTTCTCCTGTATCGTGGGTGCGTTTTCAAACATTTAAGCCCACATACATAGACACCCAGACCCGGAACAACTATCTGTAGGTCATACAAATATTTGTTCTGTGCGGGGATCGAACCCGCGACACGCAGCGCAGCAGGCGATCGCTCAGCCACTGCGCCAACCGTGTCGTCACAATATTATCAATTTAACGCTCATCTTATAAAGCTGAAGAGTTTGTTTGTTTGTTTGAACGCGCTAATCTCAGGGACTACTGGTTGGAATTGGAAAATTCTTTTAGTGTTGGATAGTCCATTTCTTGAGGAAGGCTATAGGCACGCTACGACCAACAGGTGAGGAGCAGGTGAAACCGCGGGGAACAGCTAGTTCAAATTAAATGTAAATTTACACTCAACTGTAAAACTTAATATTTTTTATCGAAAATTTATGTGTACTCTGCTCGTTTTTCTACATCGTTCTTACATGTATTTGTATATACATATAATCTCAACATGAATGATGTGGTTTTGTAAAAATATGATTTAAAGGTGTGTCCATGGAGTTTCTTGCCCATTCTTTTCCATAGAGATCTACGCAACGACCGGGTGGTCGTTGGATCTACGCTTTGGAATGGGCAACTACAGTACTTTCACAAGTTATTATGTCTTGTGACTCAGACTAGCAGCATCTTTTTTTGTTTTCATGACATTCAAAAGTTTCTGTGATGGTCTAATTAAAATAAATGATTTGTTTTGTTTTAATAATGGGTTCCGTATTTGGCAATTGTCAACGGACCCTAAAAAGTCGGAACTTAAACAACATTTTCGTTGGCCCAGTGACGCAAACGTAATTGTTGAACGCGTGTCTCGGGTTCGATTACTCGATCAGCTGTGAAGATTATGTAATTGTTTTTAGGAATTTTCTCAGTATCAGCCTTTTTTTCACGGATGAGAAATGATCATATAAGTTTCCACAATCTGGATAGACTGTTTCCTGATTTTTGATAGTCCTAAAATTGACGTCTATAAAAGCTAAAACGATCTTTTTAGCTTTCAAGGAAGTTGGAACCCTGGAGACGGACATAGGCTATAAATAAGTGAGAAATGGGGAGAATGAGGGGAGGAAACGTTTTTTTTTTAATATTGGGACAACTCACACACGGCTATCTGATCCCAAGCTAAGCAGAGCTTGTGTTATGGTAACCAGACAACTGATATACAAACTTATATAATTTATAAATACATACATATTATAGATAAATCACACCCAGACACAGAACAAACAATCATACTCATCACACAAAGTTTGTCCTGGGTGGGAATCGAACCCACGACCTCCGGCTCAGCAGTCAGGGCCACTAACCACTAGACCAACAGGCCCAAAGAGGAGAGAAAGATATCTTTTTTTAATCATCACGCGGGTTAAAGTTAGCGTTACACCAAAATTACTATGCCACGCGAGCGAAGCCACGGGCAAAAGCTAGTCTACGAAAACGCAGCTTCAATGTCGCCGTAGTTTTTACTCTTTAGCTATTCAGTCACAACCACTTTACAGTGGGTCCACCCTTTATAGCAGAACTTTTTATGTCATAATTTTATTTTGCATAACAACGGATGGCATAAACTTCACTTCGCAGAAAATAGTTTAGCAGACACTCATTTATCATACATTCTAAACTCATAATTTTGTAAGTCAGAATCATCTCTAGGCATAAACTTCATATGCATAATATTTAAAAAGCAGAAACATCATATCGCAGAAAGTTCATAGTCAGAATCGTCTTTTGGTATAATATATTTTATATCGATGATCATTAAACGGCAAAATTGTCATATCGTAGAAAGTTTATAGTTAGGGTCATCTTTGTCATTATAAGTTTCATTTATTTTGATTAATTATTTCTTTAAAATTTTGTCATTTATTTTAGTTATTGTTTAATTGAATTTGAGATTATGTCATTGAATTCAATAACTAATTAAGTATCCTAAACTAAATAGTTCAGTTCCGGGTAACCTACTTATAACAATCTCTTTTTTCTATTAACGCAAGTCGTTTCTGGCACTCGCCGGCCGCTGCCGCGGCACCGCTCGCTTCGCTCGCTCGGCTCGTGCGTAGGAGGTCACAGTTTTAACCTAACCTAACCTAGCCATTGCTGCCGCCTGCATAGTATTTGACGGGCCTGTTGGTCTAGTGGTTAGTGGCCCTAACTGCTGAGCCGGAGGTCGTGGGTTCGATTCCCACCCAGGACAAACTTTGTGTGATGAGCATGATTGTTTGTTCTGTGTCTGGGTGTGATTTATCTATAATATGTATGTATTTATAAATTATATAAGTATGTAGGTATATCAGTTGTCTGGTTACCATAACACAAGCTCTGCTTAGCTTGGGATCAGATAGCCGTGTGTGAGTTGTCCCAAGATATTTATTTATTTATTTATTTAGTATGCCAAGTGAAATTATACCAAATAATATGTTATGCGAAAATTGAACTCTGCGAATCGTAATTATACTAAATGTAATTCTGCCATCTTAAAAGTATGCCATTGTTAATTCGAAGTTTTAAACATTATGCCAAATGATAATTATACCAAATAATTTTTATGCCTTTAAAATGTTCGGTTAAAGAAAATTATGCTAAGTGTGTTATGCCAAATAAAATTCGGAACATCAAGATTCTGCCAGATAGAGGGAACCCCTTTACAGTCACGGAGTTTCAGAGGATGCATGTGAAGCTCTTTATTAGAAGGTTGTATAAATTAAATATGACTACACAATTTATAATACTAACTGTATCTTTGACCTTTCTAAGAATTTTAACATTATGTTTCAACTAGCTTTCGCCCGCGGCTTCGCCCGCGTTAAATTTGGGGTAACACAGTTACCCTTGCGCCTTATTGATTTGTTATAGCAACGCCAAGTTTTCCCTTTTCTTCCCTCACATCCCACTTTTTTAAAATAAAAAATATGTCTATGTCCGTCTCCTGGTTTCCAACAATCTATGTACCAAAATTCATCATAATCGGTTTAGCCATTAAAGCGTGAAGAGGTAACAAACAAACAAACAAACTCACTTTCGTTTTTATAATATTAGTAAGGATTATAAAATGTGCTACTTATACCTTTTCAACTTAAGTCAATCACGTTGATTAAGTACCATAACATGCAAGCTTTTGTGTACTTAAGTTACGCCTGTAAGTGTTTGTGACATGATTAAAGAATTACACAAAAGCGGAAGCAGCATTATCCTGCTGACTGCTAATTATGACAAACTGCCACCATCAATTTGTTCGCTAAGCTTGGTAATTATGACAATTTCTCACCCTCCCCTTAATTGTGTCATTCATTAGACTTATGTGTGTGGTGTTTTTTGTGATAGAACTGTATTTTTTTTGTTAAATTTCCCGTCTGCCTTCAAAACAAGAGTCAATAGGCATCTTCTGGGCTCGCTCGCTCCATCGTAGACCTCATCTGTCGCTTACCATCAGGCGAGATCGAGGTCAAGAGTGAGTTCATTCTCATTAAAAAAAAAAAAGTATTTGTTTTATTGTCATTTTACCGACCGAAGCAAAGCTATTCGCATTGTTTTTTTTTGTGTTTTTAGTTTTTTTTTTATCTTAAACAAATTCTTGGCTAGTATAAATTTTTCATTGTTTGTAAAAGTTAGAAGCAAATCATCCAAAAACATACAAAAACACGTACTTACAGACAAAAGAGTTTTTCATTAAGGAAACTCTTGAACGAGGTCTTTTTTTTTTGGGGTGGGAAATCATCAAATAACTTCACCCGCTCTGGGCGGAGCGGGGGCGCGTGTCGGACTTTCACTGACTAAAACCCACCCATGTTCCTTCTACTGGCCTCTACGTTCCGGGGCCGCGGTATCTCTTTCGAAAAACCGAAACCCCGGCAAGAACGGGGGGGACGTTGAAGTCTTAGGTTCGATTCCTGGCTTGGGCAAAAAGTGTAACTGGGATAATGCGCCTGCTCCTGATCTCTCTTCTGTCCTGTTGGATTGCCATCCCATCGGACTGTGAGAGTTAGGGAACAGAGAGTGTATCTGTGCCTGCGCACACACCTGCACTATAATTGCATTACCGGTTTTTATTGTTATTATTTTTTGTCTTATTCTCATTTTTTTATTGTTATTATTTTCTTTTTGTCAAGTATTCTCATTTTTTTTTGTTTTATTTAGTAGTTTTGTACAATAGCATATAGGTTATAGAAGAGCGGAGTATCCCACTACAGGCTATTTTTGCCTAAAGGGATGCTTCAAAAACCAGTTGAGCAGTGCAAAGCTAAAAAAACACACTAAAAACACTAAAAAAAGCATTTTGTATTTGTATTGTATAATATCTACCGCGCAGATAGCTAATTTATTTATTTTATTTATTTATTAAAACTTCATGCACAAGTAACAAAACATTGTACAAAGGCGGACTTAATGCCTTGGGCATTTTCTACCAGTCAACCTTAGGGTGATGCAGAGACAAAGACATAGTAGGTGCAATGAGACAGGAAATATCAATTTTATTTATAATAAATACATACATAGAAGATATACAAAAGTGAAGAGAGGTAAAAACTACTAAATATGATGAAAATCTGACAACTTTTTAATTTTGAGAAGAGTCTGCCAACTTCTTACGTAAGTGTTCGCGAACTTTTACCTTAAATGTAAACCGACTGGTAGCCATTCTGATATTCAGAGGGAGCGCATTCCACAGGAAAACCGCCTGGACAGAGAAGGAATATTTAAGGAAACCAGAGCGATGAGTAGGACATCGTAGAAGACGATTATTGATCTCCGCTGAGATTGGCCACCGTTATCGCAAGCGGTCAGGAGGACTATACCTACATTATATTAGCGTCTATAATTTAATTAAAGATTCACGTATCAAGCAAACACAGGGAATTAGATCAGCCATTGTTGTCTTATCAAGTTAACCCACATGTGGTTGGCTTACGTACTTACAAAGGTCGCATTGTGCATAGTAGGTAACATATTAAAGACTAGCTGTGCCCCACGGCTTCGTCCGCGTGATGATCGGAAAAAGTATCCTATGTGTTATTTCAGACTATAGTATACCTCTGTGCCAAATTTCATCAAGATCCGTTCAGTAGTATTTTCGTGAAAGAGGATGAAACTTACATCCATACTCGTAAACTTTCGCATTTATAATACTAGCTGCGCCCCGCGATTTCGCCCACGTGGTGATAGAAAAAGTATTTTATGTGTTATTTCAGACTATAATATACCTCTGTGCCAAATTTCATCAAGATCCGTTCAGTAGTTTTTTCGTGAAAGAGTAACAAAAATCTATACACCCATCCATCCTCACAAACATTCACATCCTACTTCCTACTAATATTAAAACTAGCTTTTGCCCGCGGCTTCGCTCGCGTTAAATTTGGGGTAACGCAGTTCCCCTTGCGCCTTATCGATACCTCCCACGTAAGTTGTTGTATGCCACAAAAATGCCATTTTGCTTTTTTGCTGAAAAATATCTTAATATGGATCATTATATCCATTCAAAGTAAAAAAACAACAAAAACACTATTTTTAAAGGATTTGTCAGACGTATAATGTTGTAAGTTTCAAACGCGAACGGATTACACCGTTGTATATGCCTATACATTTGTGTACGCGGGGCGCGGGGCGGGTAGAATCACGCGCTCGCGCCGCGTATTGGTTACATACAACAGACTACGCCGGACTTTCAACCGGCCGCACGCACGTTGCAATCGCATATATTATTTGCTAATTCATTGACGTATGTCGATGAATTAGATTACTAACTCTTTACATGGTGGCACCAACCTAAACTATTGTATAGATTACTTACAACAATATACGCCGGTGAGCGTTCATCGAAAATGTTGTGTGTAATACATACAATATTTTACGTCTTCGTTGAAGTTTAACATTTTGTTGTATCTAATAAATACATCGTTTTACTTCGAAAATCGAATCGTTGTATAGTGAAATGCTATATTTTACGTTGGATTTACTTTTTTTTTTACTTAAAATTTACGTTGTAAGTCAAGTCTTTAGTTCAAAAGTCAATTTTTAAATGGTAAGTACGACTGCCTCAATAGCCAGATGCATACCTAGTGCATTGTATTAGCACGCCGAGGTCTCAGGTTCGATTGCCTAAATCTGCTGATCATTTATTATACAAAACATTATTATTGTTTCAGAGTCTCCTTTACCGATAAGCTTTAATGAGTCAGATATTATTGAGCTAGCAAACATAATTGATGCAGATAGTAACCTAGAAGTTGCTTCAGATTCTGATACGGCAAATCTCGAAACACCGCACCCTTCACCTTCTTGTGGTACCAACCACTTGGACTACGACTGTGATAATGCTTACTGCCATTATTATATACAAAAGGAAAACTTATCAACTTTTGCCCGTACCCTCACCAAGTTATCTTTCTAGCTGCTCAACGTATACAACAATAAACAAAGTCCGCTGTCAGATATTTCGAATAATAGTCCTAGCACAAGCGATCGCCGTCGTCAACCAAGGAAAGATAAAGGTGACATAGTAAAAAAAAACATTTTAATGAATGGATAGACCCTAAGGGAAAGAATTTACGTAATTTGGAAAAAGAGTACATGTCAAGAAATGTTAAAATAAAAACAATTGGTTAATTGTCAACCTAACAAACCTAAAATTAGCTTTAATGGGAGCCTTAAAACAATATAAAACAAATTAATATTATTTTTATGAGCTCAATATTAAAACCTGAGATGTTTAATCAAAAGCAATATACAAAAAAGAAAAACAAACGGCATATTTGGAAAAAGACTAATGTCTATTCTGAATCAAATTCAGCGTCATTATTAACGCGAGCAACGAAAGATAAATGCCTGAAAAAGTCGTGACACGTAACTGGAATAATTTTAGTATGACTCTGGTTCATTAAGTCGTCATATTTACCTTAGTTATGGGAAGACGGTTGGATAACAAGGGGCATAGCTCAGCCATACTATTCCTTTGGCATCTACGGGTATTGGTATTAATTAAGGGCAATTGTCATAGCATTATTGTCTGCCAAATCTTACCGATACATAATTTTAAAAGGATCTTCTGCACATATACTTACTTCTTTATTTTATTCCATCTAACTACGTTCCCATTTACATTTTTAGACCAATGACGTCCAATCAAAAGTGTTTTATAGTTTAAAAATCTGTATGATTCATTTCTATGACGTTAAATGGTTTGCCCACCTGTTTCGCCCATCTAACAAAGCTAAACCATTCAAAGGGTGTATAAATAAGTTTGGCAATTGTACCGGTCAGAATCGCAATTGTATCGTGTTTGCGTTTTATGTTTATATTGCTCATAAGCTTAATATACTAACTATTAACTATCAAACATACATTTCTTGAAAAAGGTCACACCCAGGCAGAAGGTGATAGCGTACATGCTCTAATAGAACGTTTGTCCAAAAATAAACTTATTTATACACACTTTGAATGGTTTAGCTTGGTTAGATGGGCGAAACAGGTGGGCAAACCATCCTTCGTTGCTGGCGTTAATAATGACGCTGAATTTTCTGATTCAGAATAGACATTAGTCTTTTTCAAATATTCCGTCTATTTATCTTTTTTCTAATTGCTTTTGATTAAGCATCTCAGGTTTTAATATTGATCTCATAAAAATAATATTTTTTTTGTTTTAAGCTCCCATAAAAGCTAATTTTAGGTTTCTTAGGTTGTCATTAACCAATTGTTTTTATTTTAACATTTCTTTTCCATTATTATAAACCAATAAATATATGCCAAAAATTTTAAATGGTTACCAAATAACTACTTTGATTTTAAGCTGATCTCATATAATTAAGTAAGTTCATATTTATATTTTTATAGTGATGTTGATTTTTGCAATTCTATTAAAATTTGATTAGTTCTATTGTTACGTTACCTATCCTATTCTATAACTTTGTATAATTTTTAAAAAGTCTTTTGTATGATTGTTATAATAATGAAACGTTCTTGATTATTCAGCAACAGAAGTAGTCATTTAATTAAGTTTTAAAAGCTCATTATTTTATTTTCAAAGATTTTCTGTTCACTAATGTTGTTTCTAATAAAAAAAATAACCTTAATAACATTTATTTTTTATTTATTAACCTAAAAAATTTAATCACCTTCAAATTGGAAATTGAATTCTGTAACTAATATAAATATTATTACCACAAACAACAGAGTAAGACTTCTGTTTTTCAACGTATACAGTTGTAACTATCATATACCACAAGTGATGCTATCTGGGCGCCGCGGTATAATGTTGTTAGTATCAGATGCAACAACTGACATAACTTCTACTCCGGAGTAAAATGTTGTATGAACAATATCTCCGAAAATAGACATATAACTTAAAATATCTTTTAACGGATTTAAGAAGACTATTATATTACATTTACATACGAAATTTTAAAAAGATGCAACAATAAATGCAGATTTTGGTTCAATTTGAATCTTTGAAACGCTCTACTGTAAATTTGCAGTTTTGGAGATACAACAACTTACGTGGGAGGTATCGTTATTTATTTGTAACTAGCTTTCGCCCGCGGCTTCACCCGCGTTAAATTTGGGGTAACACAGTTCCTCTTGCGCCTTATTGATTTGTAATAGCAACGCTAAGTTTTCCCTTTTCTTCCCTCTTTCTCCCTCACATCCCACTTTTTTTCAAAAAATATTAGCCTATGTCCGTCTCCTGGTTCCCAACTATCTCTGTACCAAAATTCATCAAAATCAGTTTAACCATTAAAGCGTGAAGAGGTAACAAACAAACAAACTCACTTTCGCTTTTATAATATTAGTAAGGATGTGAATGTTTGTGAGGATCGATGTTGTTTTTTTTTTCGATATCACGTGGGCAAAGCCGCAGCCTCTGCGCCCCGCGGTTTCACTCGTGTGGTGATAGAATATACAATATATGTATCTTTATGAATTGTAGCCTATGTGTTATTTTGATGTATAAGCTATATTATTGTAATGTTTTTATTAAAATCCGTTTGGTAGTTTTTGCGTGAAAGAGTAACAAACATTCATACATCCACACGTTTCACGTTTATAATATTACTAGCTGTGCCCAGCGGTTTCACCCGCTGAGGTTTACGGGTATGAAAAAAAGATGTTAGCCGATTCTCAGACCTACCCAATATGTACCCAAAATTTCATAAGAATCAGTCGAGCCGTTTCGGAGGTGTACGGTAGGTAACTAACATTGTGACACGGAAATTGTATATATTAGACTAGCTGTGCCCAGCGGTTTCACCCGCTGCTCAGTTAGGAGCATGAAAAATATATGTTAGCCGATTTTCAGACCTACCCGATATGCACACAAAATTTCGTTCAAATCGGTCCAGCCGTTTTGGAGGAGTATGGGAACGAAAATTGTGATACGAGAATTTTCATATATTAGATATGCTAGGATAGGATATAATAATATATACTATTATATTTAAGGTAGATAATTAAAGGGCTTATTTCAATTGACTTAACTGCCTCAAAAGGAAAGACGCTGTAATATTACAATTGACTTGACGGACCTCTAGGTCTAGTGGTTAGTGGCCCTGACTGCTGAGCCGGAGGTCGTGGGTTCGATTCCCACCCAGGACAAACTTTGTGTGATGAGCATGATTGTTTGTTCTGTGTCTGGGTGTGATTTATCTATAATATGTATATAAATTATATAAGTATGTATTATAAGTTGTCTGGTTACCATAATACAAGCTCTGCTTAGCTTGGGATCAAATAGCCGTTTGTGAGTTGTCCCAAGATATATTTATTAAAACAAAGATATATTTTATTTATTAATTGAGGCACTAAGAAGACCGTAGTGGCGATCGTCCGGTACAGTGTGGCGGTCTGCCCCGCTTGGACGGAGCACCACTGTGTTCTCGCAGAGGCAATCGGCAACGGCCACCTTCTTCCAAGCAGCCATGCTAGCGAAGGACGTGGCCGGACGTCTGAGGGAGAAAATTTACAGTTGGCGCAGTGGCTGAGCAATCGGCTGCTGCCCTGCGTGTCGCGGGTTCGATTCCGGCATGGAATAAAAATATTTGTATCACCTGCAGATAGATGTTTCGGGTCTGGTAATTTGTGTATTTTTTAAGAATATTAATATCTATGTGTGATACTAATTATATTTGAAGGAAAAAACTATAATTTTAACTACATCAGTCTTATTCACAATGCGCTACTTACAAAATGCCACTTCAACTTTATAACTTACTTCGTTCTTCAAGTTCTCTTAAATCAAGCCAGAGTGCATTAATATTCATTCAGGTACCTAGAAAGAGGTACAATATTTAATTGCAGTGGGTGCAGTCTCAAAGAAAATACTAAAGAAGAATAAAATTTAAAATTCTCTGTTCTCTTCTGTTCATTATAAAATGAATTCTGCTTAAAGAAACTATGATTAACTAGGTTTTGCCTGCAGCTTTGCTCGTGTTAAATTCGGGGTAACACAGTTCCCCTTTCCTGATTTACAGGTACCTGCTACCTGTAGTTTTTGCCCTTGCGCCTTATTTATTGTAATAACAATGATAAGTTTTCCCTTTTTTTCCCTTTTAGACTATAAAAGTTTAACACTCCCCTCCGCTGTGCCTAAACCGGGGAAGTTATTTGATGTTTTCCCATCCGCAGTTGCATGAAGGCATGACCGTAATTACTCTCGTGTGGGCCAACACTGGTCTTACAAACAGAAACCGTTAGTGCCACTTCACATTAGGACGTTAGCAGCGCGACAGTAGCCCCCGCAGAAGCGCATTCCTTCACTTTATAAGAACTCGCTCATTGTGTAGTCTATGATTACGTACGTTTGCAACACTGGCTCATCGCCGACTGAGCGCACCTCAAACTATGAAATTCTGAGAGCGCGACAGTCGCGCGACCGACGCGCGACTGTCGCGCTGCTAAAATCGCCTAAATGTGAAAGCGCTCTTAATATTTCACCTAATTCCGCCACGAGTACTATCAACAATCGCGACTAAACCGCAGTAAATTATTACGATAATCCTTTTAAAAGCGAAAGTGAGTTTGGTTGTTTGTTACGTCTTCACGCCTCAATGGCTAAACCGATTTTTGGTACAGAGATAGTTGGGACCCAGGAGACGGACATAGGCTAACTTTTTTTAAGAGGTAAGAAAAGGGAAAACTTAGCATTGCTGTTACAATAAATAAGGCGCAAGGGCGAAAACTACAGGTACCTGTAAATCAGCAAAAGGGAATTGTGTTGGCCCGGATTTAACGCAAGCGAAGCCAAAGCAAAAGCTAGTATTTCTTCTAATTCCGCCACGAGTACCATCAACAATCGGCACTAAACCTCAATGAATTATAACGAGAATTATGTCATAAGTTATAGCACACACAAATCTCTTCTTAAAACAGATCATACAATTTATCCCCATACTCCAGCTGCCTCAATTTCCATACAAATCCTTCAACATTTACATAACATAAACAATATCTTATAACCTATCGCTCTACTCTGAATGAACTTGACATTACACAAAACAACGTAATTTCAACTCCACTTCAACTGAAATAAAGTCTAATTTTAAATGGTGTTATTGAATTTTGACTAAACGTCTGATGTTTACTCAAATCAATTTTACAGCAATGTGAAATCTACTTTTGAGTTTTGTGATAGAGTTGACTTTCCAATATTACAGCGGTCGTTTATGACTTTTATATGGATAGTACTAGGAATCATTTTTATTCCGTTTTGCTTTATTAGTTTATTATTGTAGAAGTAAAGTATTTCCGATGTGAAGGAATGCTATCGGCGTATCGAATCACTTATCTGAAAACCCGCGAATAGAGTCGTTTTTCCAAGAATTATTTTTCCGAACAGATTTTTTTCTTGGAACCGTTTGATTTGCGATCCGATTTCCTCGCATTGTTGGAGATTTTCGGATGTATTTACATGTTTTTCTTAAGTTTTTAAGAAAATGTTTTTATTTGAATATTTTGTGGATATGATAAATGATGTTTATTTTGCATGTAGGTTTTAACTAACAACTCGTTTTTCATTTAAACTGGATGAAGTACTGTCTGACTTCTCTGAGAAGAAACAGCCGAAACAAAATCAGTTTAACCTTGGTCAATTTTTATGAGGATTATGCAGATCTGAGATAGTTTTTTTTCTGTTTATCAGTTATCGTGGAAATCGACTAATAACCAAAGAATCCAACGACATGACGATGACAACTAAAAAAGGAAAGAAAAGTAAGACTGGACGCCGACCCCAACATACTTAGGAAAAGGAAAGAAAGCATTATTTGCCGCAAATTAAGACGAGCACACAAAATATCAAAAAAATAAACATTAAATGCATCACAAATATTTACAAATATCTACATATATGGGACAAAATTAAAAAAAAAAACCTTGCACGTAGTGACTCAACAGGTATTTCACCACTCAGCATGATGCTGTGCCATGGGAGCCCTCAGCACAGCGCTGGTTTTCAGTGGTCAACCCGTGAGTAAAACGCTATAAGTATAATCTTTATTACACAAGAAGTGGTTACATTTTTTTGTGAAGTCCCTGACTCCTGTGCTAGGTGGAAGACCTGTGTTACAGGAGCCAGTGCTCCCAAAAGAAACTTTCAAGTGTTATGTGCAACAATATTTAACAAAACAATATTATTCAAAATTAAAGTACCTAAAATACAAATAAAATTCTTACTAACATTATAAAAGCGAAAGTGAGTTTGTTTGTTTGTCACGTCTTCACGCCTACATGGCTAACGCCCCGTTCCAATAAACAGAAAACGACTCGTTTTGCTTACGGATTGTTGTATTTTGACATTTAAGTTGTATGAGACGTATGTCAAAATACAACTATCCGTAAGCAAAAAAAAAATCGTTTTTGTTTATTAGAACGCCCGTTTAACCGATTTTAATGAATTTTGGTACAGAGATAGTTGGGACCCTGGAAACGGACATAGGTTAACTTTTGTTAAAAAAAATGAGATATGAGGGAGAAAGAAGTAAGAAAAGGGAAAACATAGCATTGCTATTACAATAAATAAGGCACTACCTGCAAATCAGGAAAGGAGAACTGTATTACCTCGAATTTAACGCGGGCAAAAACTAGTCAAAGATAAATTAAAAGCGGTTAAAAGTAGCCTGTTATTAGTTTGAGAGTGTTAGTATGCATATAATATGCGTATAGGTAGACGCTGATGACTAAGAAAAAGGCTAAAACATCTTAGCTACAGTCAAAACAAAATCGCCTTAATATTCAAAGCAAGTCTCATATACGGTAGTAATATAAAACAGTATGCGAATGTAATCATTAATGTGTTGTTATCACGTGTTGATAAGCACGTGACCTTAACGTCCGTACACCTTCTTGTTTTACACAAGACGTGTTGTTTTGTTGAGTAAGTATAAATGGTTATTATGAAAGATCTGTGCATTGTTGCACTAGTGTCATAATATTTGTAACAAGGCTTTTGAATTAAGAAACTAGTGCTATTGACCTCTTTATTTTTGTGTTTCACGCGCGCCTCAAAGAGATGTCAGCAAAGCAGAGGGGCCTGCTAGGACCACCGCCTGCCGGGGTTGCGGGTTGTTTGAAGGAGATACCGCAGCCTCGGAACACGATTGGAAAATAGAAGAATATGGATGAGTTTTAATGAATGAATAATGATGAGGAGCTCGTGGCTAAATAATAGCAGCCGCTCGGGTCGATCTTTAGGTTAAACCGCGCTTGCCTAGGTTGGTCTGTGGATGGGTGACCACCCGTTACATACCGAGTTTCCTTCGTGCCTCAGAAAGCACGTTAAGCTGTTGGTCCCGGCTGTCATTTAAAGATCTTGGACAGTCATTACAGATAGTCAGTGTTCCGAAAGTCTGACAACCAGTCTTACCAAGGGGTATCGTATTACCCAGTACTAACTGGGTTGTGGAGGTCAGATAGGCAGTCGCTCCATGTAAAATACTGATACTCAGCTGCATCCGTTTAGACTGGAAGGCGACCCCAACATAGTTGGGAAAAGGC
Organism: Ochropleura leucogaster; assembly: GCA_958449745.1. Taxonomy (NCBI): domain Eukaryota; kingdom Metazoa; phylum Arthropoda; class Insecta; order Lepidoptera; family Noctuidae; genus Ochropleura; species Ochropleura leucogaster. Next base: position 3,866,859 of record OY288221.1, on the reverse strand, counting down.
TAGGCAGATGATGATGGATGAGTTTTAATTAATAAAAATCCAGCACTCCCTTCCGCATCGCCCAGAGCAGGAGAAGTTATTTGGAGATATCCCATCCAAAAAAAACTGGCCAAGGTTTTTCGCACAAAGGTTCCGTACAAAGCTACATAAAATGTTAAATCTTTTGACTTCGTAGACATAAAGGGTTGACAACAGACGTGAGTATTTGGTTTTAATTACAACTCGATAGCACCACGCGTTCCGCGATAGGAAATCATCAATTAACTTCCCCCGCTCTGTGCGAAGCGAGGGGAGCGTCAGACTTTTACGGACTAAAACCCACCAATGTCCTTTCTTTTGCCCTGTATGGCCCAGGCCGCGGTATCTCTTTCAAACAACCCGCAACCCCGGAAGGCGGTGGTCCGCCGGCCCCTCTGCTTTGATGACATCTCTTAGAGGCGCGTATGGAACACGACCGCTCCGTCGGTCGATACGGCCTGCCGTCACTAGAGGGACAGTATACGGTGAGCTACCCATTGCTTACCGTTCACCAGGGTTGACAATCTTATTTATTTATTTTTTTATTTAATGATTTATGTACACACAAGAGAAAACACAGGAAAACATCATAAAAAACAAAGAGTACAAAGGCACATCTTATTTCTAAAGAAATTTCTACCAGCAGGCCTGCGAGAGGAAATATGAAGAAAGAAACGTAGACAATAGTGTGTGAGAACAGGAAGAGAATAGTAACTAAAATAAGAATGTCTTAACTTAAATATAAGTACTCATATAAGCATTATAATATTTAACTGTAGACATACATATATCACAAAAATATATAAACAGATATGTAAATACAATATTATAAATAATCACAATTGAGAGGAAAGGTAATGCTCTTTCAATCTAATTTTAAAAATTGAAATGGTTTTCAAGTCTCTAATGCTAGGCGGGAGTGAGTTCCACAATCTTACGGCATGGATGGAGAAGGAATAGGAGTAGTAACTAGTTTTATGAGGAAAGGATTTAAGGAGGGATCTGAGGTGCGATCTACAAGGGGTGTCCCGAATCTTAGTACTGGGAAACGAGTAATCGTTCTCGTATAAGTATGCAAAATAAGATTGGACACCAGGAGTACTGCCGGCATTGCACATAAAACAAACATTTTAATTTGGTTACATTATATTGTGCTACTTTTACAAAACTCTTTAATAGATGGCATTATTACAAGATTTATGACTATGTAGTACTACACATTACGGTCAGTTATTTCAATCCCGATTCTAATGTTCTAATAGCGTGTTTGGTAGAGAATCAGATAGTCAATCGACATTACGCTGAATCAAACCCATGGTCTTGTTTTTCTTTTTGCTTCTTTTCATTGGAAGTACTTTCCAAAACCTGCGTCAAGAAGGCGACATTTGACGTTTCTCACTTACGTCGCAGAGTTGTACCTCTATCCCACATATAATAAAAGTACTCTGTGCCGTTCACTGATCCGTATCTACGGTGGCCGGGAGTCATGTCGCGGCGCCTGATGCACGGAGCGTCAGCACCAGCTATGATTGGTATCTCATTCGAACAACCCGCAACCCCGGACAACGTACCCATATGTACGATAATAATTCAAAAGGAAATAAACGAAATAATAATAATGTTTCTATTCACACAAAATGCTTACTAATATTATAAAAGCGAAAGTGAGTTTGTTTGCTGGTTTGTTTATTAGTTACGTCTTCACGTTTAAATGGCCAAACCGAATTTAATGAATTTTGGTGCAGAGATAGTTGGGACCCTGGAGACGGATATGGACTTTTTTTTTTTAAAAGATTGAGATATGAGGGAGAAAAGGGAAAACTTAGCATTGCTATTACAATAAATAAGGCGCAAATTAATTAAATGAGGAAAGGGAACTGTGTTACCACGAATTTACCGCGAGCGCAGCCGCGGGCAAAACCTACAATTATAACAAAACAAAAATCAACTTGAACCACACACTTCCAAACATCAAAAGGACCATTAATGTACTTATTTTTTTATATGAAGTACCTATTGTTATGTCTTCAAGAATATCGTCAATGTACTTACAAGTAACAAACAGACGAAATACAATAAACACTTCGCTATAAGAAAATGGCGTCAAAAAGAAATGTTATTTTTTGTGAAAAAAAAAAGATTCAATCTTGTTCAACGGATTCGTGGTTTCGTTTTGACTTTGAGATTGCCGTGTGCGCGGAAATAACGTAACAAAACATATATTTATCCATCCTTACTAATATTATAAAAGCGAAAGTGAGTTTGTTTGTTTGTTACCTCTTCACGCTTTAATGGCCAAACCGATATTGATAAATTTTGGTACAGAGATGGTTGGGACCTAGGAGACGACACAGGCTTTTTTTCATCGGGATATGAGGGAGAAAGAGGGAAGAAAAGGGAAAACTTAGCTTTGCTATTACAAATCAATAAGCCAAAAACTGCAGGTACCTGCAAATCAGGAAAGGAGAACTGTGTTACCCTGAATTTAACGCGAGCGAAGCCGCGGGCAAAAGCTAGTTTTAAAATAAATTTGGTGTCAAGTTTGAAACTAATGCACTTCTTAGACGTGGGTCGGTGGATGTTAAACAAAGGATAACTCACCGTCTTCTGTCCTTATAATGACGACGGGCTGTGTCGACGGCACGTTCGTGTTCCACGCGCGGTTCTTAGAGTTGTCAGCAAAACAAAGGAACCCACCAGGGTCACTTCTAAAACAGCAAAGCAGAGGCCTGTCAGGGCGGTGGCCCTGACAGGCCTCTGCTTTGCTGTTTTCCTACCGGGGTTGCGGGTTGTTCGTAAGAGATTCCGCGGCCCCGGAACATAAAGGGAAAAAGAAGCATGGCTCCTACTAGTAAAAGTCTGTCTTACTTCTCTCCCCTGTAAGCGGTGGAGGAAGTTATTTGATGATGTTCCATCTCTAAAGAAAATGGCACGCGCCACGCACCTCTAATATATCACAGTCATGTACTTAATATTTTTTTAAAATGTCGTCCCATACTAGGAATTTGCCCTGTATCGTGGGTGCGTTTACAAACATTTAAACTCACATACACAAACAGCCAGACCCGAAACAACTATCTGCAGGTCATACAAATATTTGTTCCGTGTGGGAATCGAACCCGCGACACGCGATAGGAATTTTTATGACACATAATCTAAGGAGTACTTATAATATGAAGAGTTTTGCAACGGCACACAAAATCCCTTCGGTTTTCAAAATATGCCGTAATATTTTGATTAACGACCTTATCAATCATGTGTCGACAACATTTTGTCGCACGTCATAAGAACGCAGTGTCAACCTTTTAAAATAAGTAACTCTCATTAATTGCGCGCTAGTTTAGGCGAATTGTTATAAATAGTGACTGTAAAAAAAACGATGAGATAATATTGATTAATAATAAATTGCGACTAACAAATACTTTTTCTTTCTTTTTTTTTTTTTATTATTAATAGGCTCGCGTTTGACCACTATCTCACCTGATGGTAAGTGATGATGTGGTCGACGATGAAGCACGCTTACCTAGAAATAACTTATTCACTCTTGACTTGAAGACCCCAAGGTTATAGCTGTCAGGAAATACAGACTCCGGCAGGGAATTCCACTCCTTAGCAGTACGCACAATGAAGGTATTCCCAAACCGTTTAGTGCGTGTGGGTGGGATGTCTACCATGTAACGTTCTTTCTATGTAAATTGATTTTAACGTTAATAGCCGCTAGAAAACTGGGTGTTCTAGCAAAGGTGTCAAAGTTCATCACGCTGGATCAGCAGCTAACATTATGCACAAGTTCGATCGTGTATGAAATACTGTTCGCACCTCTGTGATGGATCAGCCAAGTACGAACTGCAAGCGTTGGGTTGCAGTCAGATGCATTAGAATTTTTCGCAGCGCCAAGGGATCACTAACTTTATTATATGGTTATGCTTCCAACTTGATACCACTACGTATTCCCGAAATAAAGGATCTTGACAGATAGGCAGACAGACGAACATTTGGACAATGAAGTGATAAAAACAAAATAATAAACAGACAAGACTAGTTTTAAAATAACTTGCTTTGAAACCACAATAATAACTTCACAACAAAATAATAGGAAAAGCCATTAAAACTACAAAGAAGCCAGTCGGAAATTAATTTGTAAATTAAAAATACTTTTGCGAAAGTAATACAGGCCGTAATATAAAAAATGTGGGTTCTGTGGTATATTATTATGTATGGCTTTGAAGTGTCGTATTTCTCAGAGTTGACCTTCACTTCACAGGTACCAAGTAGCTGAAAATTCTATTTCTACTATAATATTATAAACGCGAAAGTTTGTATGGATGTATGAATGTTTGTTACTCTTTCACGCGAAAACTATTGAATGGATTTTAATGAAACTTAAAGTACAATAAAAACCGATAAAAACCGAGTAGACTTACGTACTGAGGGTTCCGTACAAATTTGCGACATAAACGGCAATATCTCTTGACTGCGTAGACTTAGAGGGTTGTTTTTTTCACAATTTATGTTTTTTTGTCTAGATTTCACCTCCATACCTCCACGCTTTCCCAAGATAAAGTATTGACAGACAGACTGACAGACTACCAACAAAGTGAGCCAATAAGGGTTCTGTTTTATTCCTCGTGAGGTACGAAACCCCTAAAAATAATTTTGCGCAGGAGAATCTTTATATTATTAATTTCAACTCGATACCTCTAGGCGTTCCCGAGATTAAGGGTTTTGTTAACAGACAGACAGACAGGCAAACAACAAAGTGATCCTATATGGGTTCCGCTTTTTCCTTTTGAGTTACGGAACCCTAAACAACACCAAGTGCTAGTATGCGACATAAATTATTTTTATGGTTTACATTTCACCTCGATATTATATACGTATTCCCGAGATAAAGGGTTCTGACAGACATACAGAAAGATAAACAAACAAAAAATCTATTCATTTTTCAACGATTTTTTCTATAATCACAACAAAAATCACTAAAACTTAGATAAAGAACCAAAATAATGCTAACAGAACAAAAAGTAAACTAATTTCTGAAACGACAAGACCTGGGCGTGTTCAAGCAACCTATTTGAATAAACTTGTATGCAGACGGGGCCGCTGAAGTTGGGGTCCCGTTATTAGCGGAACCCTAAAAGGGATGGGCCAACGTGTGAACGTGATCAAGCAAATTAATTTGAAAAGTTTGTGTTGAGGACGTTCATTTTAATTGTTGGGTTGGTCAGTTGTGGCTGAATAAATTGGGTGCGGTATTATTTTAAAGTTCGGAATGCACTTGCATGTGTTAAAAGCTAATTCATTATGTCACATTTCTGCCTAGCCTATTCCCAATTAAGTTGGTGTCGGCTTCCAGTCTTACCGGATACAGCTGAATATCAGTATTTTACCTATCTGACCTCCACAACCCAGTTAGTACTGGGTAATACGTTCACTTTTTTGACGGCACGGTTGGCGCAGTGGCTGAGCGCTCGACTGCTGCGCTGCGTGTCATGGGTTTGATTCCCGCTTGGAACAAATATTTGTATGACCTACAGATGTTGTTTCGGGTGTGGCTGTTTGTATATGTGAGTTTAAATGTTTGTAAACGCACCCACGATACAGGAGAAATTCCTAGTGAGGGACAACTTAAAAAAAAATTAAAATACGATGTCCCTTGATAAGACTGGTTGACAGACTTTAGAGACAATGACTACCTGTAACGACTGTCAAAGATCTACAATTGACAGCCGGGACCAACGGCTTAACATGCTTTCTAACACACTCGGTATGTAGCGGGTGGTCACCCATCCACAGACCAACCTTGGCAAGCGCAGCTGAACCTAAAGATCTCGAGCGGCTGCTATTATTTAGCTCCTGTGTTAAAAGCTAATACGTTGCAAAAAATATTACAGCACGCGGTTAATCCGAAGAGGGATAAGCACAGTTGGACCTAAGTACACCCACATTTGCAGACGCATTGCATTTTTAACATAACAGCCAAACCCGAAACAACTGTTTGTTGGTCACTCAAATATTTGTTCCATGCGGGGTTCGAACCCGCGCCACTAGGCGCAGCCGCCAATAAATAATATATATATATAATATAATATATATTATCTTCTAAAATAATATAAAAATAATATATCTTGGGACTTGCAGAGCTTGTGTTATGGTAACCAGACAACTGATATACATACTTATATAATTTATAAATACATAAATATTATAGATAAATCACACCCAGACACAAAACAAACAATCATGCTCATCACACAAAGTTTGTCCTGGGTGGGAATCGAACCCACGACCTCCGGCTCAGCAGTCAGGGCCACTAACCACTAGACCAACAGGCCCGTCAATAGCTTAAACTTATGCACCAACCGTGCCATCAATGTATCTTGTATACCACGTTTAAACAATTTACAATTCTTACTTATTTACTAATTTAATATAACAAGCACCCGACGTTCATAAATATTTAACTAAAAATATTATATTAAGTTTAGTATTCGGTTTTATTAGTCATAATATAATAAAGAAATGATAGAAAATATTTATATTTTGACGAAGTACAGTAAATGTTTAGTAAAATATTATTTGTTATGTAAATATTTTCGTTAAATATGCAAACATGACACAAACCAGCTGTGAGCGTACATTTCATTTTTAATATACAGTATGTTGTACAAAACACTAAAATTAAATACACATTTACGATCCAGAAGCAGTTTAAATAAACACTCTGTGTAGGTTTTAGAATATAATTTAGCAAATAAAAGCTTTGGTTTTTACTTTAATACTAGATACGACTAGCGGTTTCACCCGGTGCTTAGGTTCATTTCTTGGTAGGGCCAGTCTTTTCATTAAAAGTTATGAAAAACAGTTTTTTTTTTCGGGTGGGAAATCATCCAATGATTTCCCCCGCTCTGGGCGGAGCGGGGGGGCATGTCAGACTTGTACTGACTAAAACCCACCCATGTTTCTTCTATTGCCCTTTACGTTCCGAGGCCGCGGTATCTCTTTCGAACAAACCCGGCGGAGGCTCTGGCAAGCCCCTCTGCTTTGCTGACTCTCTTTGAGTCGCGCGTGAAACACGATCGCGCCGTCGACACGGCCTGTCGTCAATCGACGGACGGACGGTGAACTACCCATTGCTCACCGCCCACAGGCCCGCATCTACGGTGGCCGGGAGTCGTCTCGCGGCGCCCGGCGCCATGGGCGTCTCCCGCGGCGGCTGGGTTGGGCAGATGTTCTCTCCCTCAAACGCCCGGCCACCTCCTTTGCTAGCATTACTGCTTCGCAGAAGATGGTGACCGCTTCCCATTCCCTCTCGCTCCGGACCATGGCCTGAACCAGGGCCGGACGCGAGAGATCACCGCCGCCGATCGCCTCTACGAGGGCACGGCGGTGCTCCGCCCACGCTGGGCAGATCGCCACTGTGTGCTCCACCGTGTCCTCCGGGCGATCGTCACAATGGTGACAAAAATAGATTGCAACCGATTCATAAATTAGACCTACCGAATATACATATTAAGTTTTATAGATCATCCTACTAATTCTACTCACATGACTATAAATGCGAATGCTTATAAGGATGTTTGGATGTATGGATGTTTGTTACTCTTTCACGTCAAAACGGCTTAACGGATCTTAATTAAATTTGGCACAGGGGTCGATTATGGACTGGAATAACACATAGGATACTTTTTTTCGATATCCCGCGGGAATAGCCGCAGGCGCCAGCTAGTATTGAATAATTTTGCTTAATAAACAGCGGTTTTTCTTTTTCAATTTATTGAGGGTCAACCGGACAATAAGAGTAAATGATCTAAGGCTTCTAAGGCATTTATACTCTCTAACATTGGGACCCCACCTTATCCCCTAAAATCTCCTAGTTTGAAGCTTGCATCATCAAACACGCTCCGTGCTTACAACACAGCCGAGTTTAGCAAAACAAAATCATAGATATCATTTTTGCCATTTATAAGAAACTAGCTGTTCCACGCGGTTTCACCCACGCTGCTCAGCACCTGTTGGTCGTAGCGTGATGTTATATAGCCTATAGCCTTCCTCAAGAAATGGACTATCCAACACTAAAAGAATTTTCCAATTCCAACCAGTAGTCCCTGAGATTAGCGCGTTCAAACAAACAAACAAACTCTTCAGCTTTATAATATTAGTATAGATCACAAATGTTTATTCGTGAAACATAGGTACAGAGGGTGTTACGAACAGTGGGTAAAAGTGCACTATGATCAGCCTATTACAGGCATACAAAAATAGTGAAATACAAATTATACAATCAAATAAATGTTACTGTTACTAAATTACAACACATAAAAAATTTAAATGTTTTTTTGGTACTAGGTACAATTAAATAAAAATGTCACAATATTTATTAGGAAGTAGATGTCAAAAAAAAATCTGATTTGAATAAATAATTTAGGTTTGTTAGTTACAATAATTAAATATATATATTGCAACATACCTAATTTTCCTGCCCTTGTCCCATTGTATTTGGGGTCGGCGCCACTCGTTTACTTCTTCCATTCTTCTCAGTCAGACGTGACGGCATCATTTACTCCTTCGTATCATTCCTTACACAATCCATCCATCTGTTATTTGGTCTTCCTCTCTCTCCCTCTGCATCAATCAACATTCAGACCCGTCACTCTTTTAGTCACATGTGCTTCGTCCCTCCTCATTACTTATGTACTTACACTAAAAATTATATTATTTTTTATATCATTTATTCTCTTTGCAAAGCAAACTCAATAACATCAAATATCTATAGTACTTTCACAAATTATTACGTCTTGTGAATGGAACAGTGGTCATTTTTTTGTTTTTGACATTCAAAAGTAGTAAGTACTATAGTTGCCCATTCCAAAGCGTAAATCTCTATGGAGAATAATGGACAAGAAACTCCATGGACTCTCTTTTTAATCATAACATTTTTACAAGATCATATTTACATCAGTCATGTTAAGATTAACATTAAGAGCATCCAGAGTAATTCTGAGATCTGTAAATTCTCTTGTTTACCTTTGTTTAAGTGGGTCGGCATTAATTAATCTGACGTTCAAAGGAAACATTGACTAAGCGGAATTTGCTACTATTACAGAAGTTAAATGTTATTTGAAATGGTATCAGCTTTACCCAGTACATTAATCCGAAGAGGCGGGGAAACTGTAATCTTGCTTCGTACTACTTGTTTGTGCCAATGAACTTATTCAACTGGGAATGTTATATTTAAAACTGGGTTTATTGTATTTTGAACTGGGAATTATAATTATACTAGATTTTGCCCGCGGCCTTGCTTGCGTTAAATTCGGTAGCGCTTTATTGATTTGTGATAGCAACGCTAAGTTTTCCCGTTTTTTCCCTCTTTCTCCCTCATATCCCACTCTTTTAAAAAAAAAATAGTCTTTGTCCGTCTCCTGGTTCCCAACTATCTCTGTAACAAAATTCATCAAAATCGGTTTAGCCATTAAAGCGTGAAGAGGTAACAAACAAACAAACTCACTTTCGCTTTTATAATATTAACTAGCTTTTGCCCGCGGCTTCGCTCGCGTTAAATTCGGGGTAAAACAGTTCCCCTTGCGCCTTATTGATTTGTAATAGCAACGCTAAGTTTTCCCTTTTCTTCCCTCTTTCTCCCTCACATCCCACTTTTTTCAAAAAAATATTAGCCTATGTCCGTCTCCTGGTTCCCAACTATCTTTGTACCAAAATTCATCACAATCGGTTTAGCCATTAAAGTGTGAAGAGGTTACAAACAAAAAAACAAACTCACTTTCGCTTTTATAATATTAGTAAGGATATAGTAGGGAAGTAAGGATCTTCTTTGGGTGTCAACAGAGTCAACTTTTATCATATGAGCTTATCCAGCCAGTTCTTATTATTCTATAAGAACACAGCGTCGAACTAACCGCAGCCGCAGCGTCAAGTTTTATAGAGAGTCGTCTGGGGTCAGCGCTGCGCTCAAGGCTGTATTCTTAGAGAATACCGCTATTGCACGGCTCTATCGTTAGCTCAGTTTATATATGTTTATGATTTAAAAGTATTTAAATGAAATAAATAGCATAATTAAAACGGCACTAACTTAACTAAGATTTATTGATGGAATCCTAGAAAGAAACTAGGGTGCAATGAATTGTGAGATGACCCCGGCCAACGTAGATGTAGGTCTGTGGATGTTGATCAATAGGTAGCTTAATGTCCGTCCATCTAGTGACGACAGGCCGTGTTGACAGCGTGTTCCACGCGCACCTCAAAGAGATGTCAGCAAAGCAGAGGGGTCCACCAGGGCCACCGCCTGCCGGGGTTGCGGGTTGTAATTTAGTATTAAATGGGAAAAAAACGAAGTGTATAAGATTTGCTCTACCAAATGTCAAAAACAGTGAGTGTGACATAGTATTGAATCAAGAGAAACTAGAATTCGTCGAAAAAACTGTTTTCTTGGGAATAACACTCGATTCAAAGCTACAATGGGGTCCGCATATAACATCTCTTGCAGGACGCCTTAGTTCAGCAGCATACGCTGTTAGAAAAATCCGTCAGTTTACTGATGTAGATACCGCGAGACTAGTCTATTTTAGTTATTTTCATAGTATAATGTCATACGGTATTTTACTTTGGGGACGAGCTGCCGACATCGAGTCTATATTTATTCTGCAGAAAAGAGCCATTAGAGCCATATATAACCTACGTAGGCGAGATTCTTTAAGGGAACAGTTTAAGGATATTAACATCATGACAGTACCTTGTCAATATATTTATGAAAACATCATGTATGTCAGGAAAAACTCGCATCTTTTTAGTAAAAGAGGTGACAGACACAATTTATTATAATACTAGAAATAGGGACCAATTAGTTCAACCAGGTTTCAGGTTAGCTAAAGTAGACTCATCTTTCATGGGGTACTGTTTGAAATGCTACAATAAAATACCTCCCCACATTCTTCAACTGAATGAAACGAAATTTAAATCTTGTATTAAACGCACACTATGTAGGCAAGCATATTATAAGTTGGGGGATTATATTGATGATAAAAATGCTTGGCTCAATGCTGGTCCTGCTCCTCAAGCATAGGGGTAAACTCATTAATAAGTATCCGAAGCTATAGTGGAAGCTGCAGAAGATTGTAAGACTATCTTTGCAATGTATAGAATCAATTCTCTAGTATTGTATAATTATTAAGCCCATAATTATGTGAGTGCTATGTATTATCATTGACTTGACGAACCCCTGGTAGTTAATAGTGTCATGCTCACTTAAATGTCTCGCTGATGGTGGCGGGTGTGTCGGGTCATTTAGCTCCCTTCAAAATGGTCGAGCTGAATGGGGCTGATCCATACGTCATGTTCGTGAACGGGCGCTGTCAGTTGGGACTGGTCATTTTTTAACTACCACGGTCATTTTTAATTTATTTAGATTTAAATTGAATTTTGTTTTTTATTTACTCTGGACGCTCTTACTGTGCACGTCTTTCTACATCGTTCTTACATATTTGTATAATTTCAACACGAATGATGTAAATACTATTTTGTAAAAATATTAGAATTTAAAAGAGTGTCCATGGAGTTTCTTGCCCATTCTTCTCCATAGAGATCAACGCTTTAGAATGGGCAACTGCAGTACTTTCACAAGTTATTATGCCTTGTGACCGGGACTGTAGATTCATTTTGTTTCTTGACATTCAAAAGTGCCTGTAATGGTCTAATTGAAATAAATGATTTGATTTGTTCGAAAGAGATTCCGCGGCCCCGGAATACCAAGGGGAAAATAATGAACATGGGTAGGTTTTTTTTCAGTAAAAGTCTGACATTCCCCCCGCTTTACCCATAGTGGGAGAAGTTATTTGGGGATTTCCCATCCGAAAAACAAAGGTTACATTGAGTTCCATTTTAGAAAAGTGTTTGAAAACATTGTCTTTCAGTTTTCATTTGTATACTGTTTCTATTTGAGATTTTTAGTAGTAGCGTAGCTCTCGTTATATACAGAAATAAACCCACGAAAACGTTTTAAAACAAAAAAAAATCAAAATCGAATCAAAGTTCGGAATTAATAATTTGTAACTTTTTGGAAATGACAACTGAACTCTTATCAATAAGATATAATCAGAATAATATCATCATGGAATTCCATCTTTTGGTTTTAAATACTTAAAATCCGTGTTACCATTAAAAGGGTTACCCTATTAACATCCTTTTGACATGCCAGGGTAACCCTAATAGGTTCCTCTTTGTATAACTATGTCAAACATCCAATCTTTTTTGTGTTAATTAACTTTGCAGCAAAGCGATTGCCAATAAAGGTTTAACGAGCAAATTAATTAAGTTGGGATAAAAATATTTGAATTTGCTCTTCAATAAATAGGCCTTGTTGACTATTTGGGTCATTACTGTGGTGTAAATTGAAAAATATCGAAGATTCTTGAGAATTAATGGATTTTGGAAATGGACTGTCATAAAGTTTAATTTGTTTTTTTGATTTTTACACATATAATTGTACATTTTAAATAAATATTTCTTCATAAAAATATAAAAAAATACAAAAAATTGTAGCCCACCGGTATCGGGAACAGGGTCCAAGCTACCGGCGTTCAGAGCTCCGGAAAAAGGAACCTCCTAACAATATGAGCTTTATCAAGAGTATCGCTTTCTATAAGTTAAATCATAATTCTTAATTTAAAAGAAAATAAGACTATCAAATGATGATAGAAATTTGGTTATGACATATCAATCCTGAAATCCCCGATAGATTTGGCAGAGGAATGGTTTGTAGGTATTTGAATGGGGCTGATCCATGCGTCATGTTCGTGAACGGGCGCTGTCAGTCGTGACTGGTCATTTCTTAGCTGCCAAGGCTTGTTTTAATCATCTATTACTTAACTCTTTCTTTTAGTTTTACTCTGGACGCTAATGTGCTCGTTTTTCTGCATGATTCTCACATAAATGTGTAATGTCAACATTAATGATGTATCCACGATTTTGTCAAAATATTATGTTTTAAAGGGGTAGTATCCATGGAGTTTATAGCTCATTCTTCTCCATAGAAATCTACGCTTTGGAATAGGCAACTAAAGTATTTTCATAAGTTACTATGTCTTGTGGCTGGGACTGTAGCAGCATTTTTTTTATGGATTTTTTGACATTAAAAAGTGCCTGTAATGGTCTAATTTAAATATGCTTTGAATTTGAATTGGTCAGTTACATTTGAGTCTCATATAAAAAGTAGGTACAGCTCTCCGTCTGCTAAAGAAGAAGAAATTTCTAATAAAATAAGCTCCACTTTTGTGCCCTTCTGCCTTAATGTAATGTCCTGTCATGTTTTTTGCGTGTGCATAGAATAGAATAGAATAAACGTTTATTGTCTCCAGTATTACAGCTAGTAGTAGTAAATACATAAAAACTATAATACCGAAAGTCAGCATTATGCTTAGGCCCCCCCTAGAGGGTATCTAAGTTCTGGTTTTCAGCTTAAACCCTTGACTCCTGTTTACAACAACAAAAAATACAGAAATAGTAAAAAAAAGGTAACGGAGATAACACATGGATGATACATTAAATAATGAAAATAAAATATTTTTTTTATATAATATTTAATTTTCTTAAAAAAAACAAATAAAACAGCTGTGGTCACGATTGGTTATATAAAGATAAAATTGTTAGATGAGAAAAAAAATATTGGCAAAGGGCATAAATAAATGGGTAAATGTACATGGAATCAATCAATCCACTTATTACTTAAACTGGTATAAAGTAATTAGTGGATTTATTGATTGACCCATGTATATCTGAAACAAAACTCACAGTTCGAATGTGTTTAAACATTTGTTAAAATATTCCGACGTTTAATTGTTTGTTTAGGCCGTAGGCTTCAATCACCTGTTCTGCACTGTTCCTAATTGAGTGCTACCCAACTATATCAATCAACAAGTCGATGCTATCGGACGTACAAGACGGTTCTTTTACATTTTTCTTAGGAAAAAGCGTGACTGGAATATTTCAGTTTGAAATGTTTTGAACTTTTTTTTAAAACCGACCACGCTCGCTCCTATGCGAAGGGTTCCGTATAATCCTTAATAATATTATAATAGCGAATGTGAGTTTGTTTTTTTGTTAAGTACGTCTTCACGCCTTTGATGAATTTTGGTACAGAGATAGTTGGGACCTTGGAGACGGATAAAGCGGATAAAAGCTAAAAAAAAAAGTAAAAGGGGGAGAAAGAAGGAAGAAAAGGAAAGAGAAAGTTTTTTTTTTTCGATCATCACGCGTTTTAAAGTTAGCGTTAGCCCCAAGTAACTATGCCAAGCGGACGACATCGCGAGCCGGAGCTAGTTTTCTATAAAAATATACAAGTTTTTATTATATATAATTATATAATAAAGTTTTTATAATCTATAATTCAATATAATAAAAACGCACCCACGACACAGGAGAAATTCTCAGTGTGGAGCAACGTTTTCTTTTTTTTTTAAAACTCTTTTCATAGAATTCCCCATAAAACACAAACACATGGTGTTTGCAGTTAATTAAGGAAGTGACGTAACGACACGGAAACAGTGGCATGTTTTGTATGAGGAAACCATTGCCGCCATCTTCAATATACAGGGTGTTTGGAAGATCGATGCAAAGCCGTGAAGCAGACCTAGTATAGACTATTTAGAACCATTTGAACCTAACTTGTCTTCGGCGAAGTGTGACTATTTTTTTTAAATCAAATTTTAATGATTTTTGATGATAATCCTAAAATTTTGCAGTTATTTGCAAATAATTAGTCAGTTTGAAAGATAAATCATTTATTTTTTTAATTTATTTTATTAAAGTAATGTCTGAACAATCAAACGAAACATGATTAAGGCATCTGTGTCATGAGAATTTTTTTTTTTAGACAGTTGAAGTTAATACTTCTGTTTTTAGATTAAGAAAACAGATTTTTGACAGTTTAAAAAAAAATCACGGATCGTGCTTTTTCTGTTCAAACATTTTTAAAGACATGCCTAGTTATTAGACTTTCTTTTGAGGTATCAATTACGCAGATAACTTACAAATTATTGAAATTAGGATCTACAAACTAAAGTGAGGGAGAAAATTAAAATGTATCGGTGAAATAATTAAAACAAAATTTTAATACAAATCATTTATTTTTCATGTTCAAAATGTCCGCCGCGGTTCCTAACACAAGCACGGGCCCGTCTTCTCACTTCCGTTGTTGTAATTTTCAACTTCATCTCTAGTTTCATTGTTTCAAATGCTGAATTTATTCTCGCAATCAGTTCTTCTTTAGTATTTATCTCTACGTTTGTATAAACTAGTTCCTTGGCCCGACCCCACACGAAAAAGTCAAGCGGCGTTAGATCGGGTGACCGGGCGGGCCAAGGGATTGGTCCGTCTCTGCCGATCCAGCTGTCAGGGAAGCAATTGTTTAAGTGCTCGCGTACATTCAATGTCCAATGCGCTGGACAACCATCTTGTTGGAAAATAATTTCTCGGTCTCCTGTGAATATTAGGGCCCCGGATTCCTCTACAAGCTCTGGAAAATCATTTTGTAAGAATTCCAAATAACTATTGCCATTCAAATTATCCGGTAAGAAATGGGGCCCAACCAGTGTTCTGCCGATCACTCCGGCCCACACGTTGACCGAGAATTTCCTTTGAAATGACTTCTGCTTTTTCCAATGTGGATTGTTGTGTTTTTCAGCCCATTGATGAAGATTGTGGAAATTAGTTATGCCTTCCCTAGAAAATTTACTTTCGTCTGTCCACAAGATTGACTTCAGAAACCATGCATTTTCAATGTCAGAGTTAAGAAGAAAACGACAAAACTGTATCCTTCTCTGAGGATCTCGCTCTTCAAGACCTTGAACGCCCGTGCCATGATACGCATACCTGTTATTTTGGTGCATTGTATTCCACAATTTCCAATGGGAGATGTTTAAATTTCGAGCTACTTTTCTAGTGCTGGTATGTGGATCAGCTTGAAATGCCGCTAAGATATCTTGTTCGATGTCAGTACCATGTCTACCTGGATTGACTCCAGGTTCCACACGGTGTATCCCATCTGCAGCAAGCCGACGAAATGTGTTGTAAAACACTCTTACGTTCGGTACTCTCCGATTAGGATAGCGTTCTTGGTACATCCATCGTGCTAAAGATCCATTGCCGTCTGCTCTGCCATACATAAAAACGATGTCAGCATATTCCTCGTTCGAGAAAGTAGCCATAGTCAGTTCTCACAAAAACGGCTGGTAACGCACTAAAAGTTCAACTTGAAATAAAAGTTCAAGAGTCACGTGCAGGAGCGCAAAGGGCTACAACTGAACACGATGAATTGTCACGAAAAAGGAGATAACGTCTAGTCACAAGCGCAGTTGTTACTCGACTGAGTAAACTGGCGTCCCTTCAAAAAAACAGGTAGTTACTGACCCTATCTAAAGAAACACGACCCTATTGTCTTACCAATAAAGTCGTTTTTGCTGTGAAATGTGTTCACGTAACTAGGGGTGCGCGGGCGCTACCTGAAATTGTCAAAGTTATCGCCATCTTATCGCTCGCGTCACGCGTCGGCAGTGTTAGAGAGTCTCCCCTAAATTTTATTTCGAATGTCCAAAATTAAAGTTATCTTCTTATTTTTTTTTAACATAAAATCTATTTTTTAATAAGTATAATAATAAATGTTATTATTTTAAAGCACTAGTCTCGTTTTATCACCCTATTTAAAATGTTTAATTTTCTCCCTCACTTTAGTTTGTAGATCCTAATTTCAATCATTTGTAAGCTATCTGCGTAATTGATACCTCAAAAGAAAGTCTAATAACTAGGCATGTCTTTAAAAATGTTTGAACAGAAAAAGCACGATCCGTGATTTTTTTTTAAACTGTCAAAAATCTGTTTTCTTAATCTAAAAACAGAAGTATTAACTTCAACTGTCTAAAAAAAAAAAATCTTATGACACAGATGCCTTAATCATGTTTCGTTTGATTGTTCAGACATTACTTTAATAAAATAAATTAAAAAAATAAATGATTTATCTTTCAAACTGACTAATTATTTGCAAATAACTGCAAAATTTTAGGATTATCATCAAAAATCATTAAAATTTGATTTAAAAAAAATAGTCACACTTCGCCGAAGACAAGTTAGGTTCAAATGGTTCTAAATAGTCTATACTAGGTCTGCTTCACGGCTTTGCATCGATCTTCCAAACACCCTGTATAAATAGTTGAAATAGAGACAAAGCAACTACTCTTCCTTCATAGTTGACGGGCCTGTTGGTCTAGCTAGTGGTTAGTGGCCCTGACTGCTGAGCCGGAGGTCGTGGGTTCGATTCCCACCCAGGACAAACTTTGTGTGATGAGCATGATTGTTTGTTCTGTGTCTGGGTGTGATTTACCTATAATATGTATGTATTTATAAATTTTATAAGTATGTGTATCAGTTGTCTGGTTACCATAACACAAGCTCTGCTTAGCTTGGGATCAGATAGCCGTGTGTGAGTTGTCCCAAGATATTTATTTATTTATTATAGTATACTTCTGATGAGGTATTACTGTCAAAATGACATTGATCTTTATGTTGGTTACTTTAAAGTTGCTGTTCCGTTGCTGCCACTGACCAGGCTGTCAAATAACAGTGATATTAAAAGATTGTTGTTAAATTGGTGCTGTAAGATATAATGTAAATATTTATTACTAGCTTTAGCCCGAGGCTTCAATCGCGTTAAATTCGGGGTAACGCAGTTCGTTAGTATAAATATATATTTAAACTTTGCCTCACTCTAGGAATTTCTCCTGTATTGTGGGTGAGCTTACAAACATATAAACTCACATACACAAACAGCCAGACCCGGAACAACAACCTGTAGGTCATACAAATATTTGTTTTGTGCGGGGGTCGAACCCCCGGCACGAGGCATAGCAGTCAATCGCTTAAACCCCTGCACCAACCGTGACGTCAAAAAAATTAAAGGCCTTTGAAGAAACCGATTGAGGAAACTGTTACTGTCTTGTTTTGGTTGAGTTTTGACGGGCCTGTTGGTCTAGTGGTTAGAGGCCCTGACTGCTGAGCCGGAGGTCGTGGGTTCAATTCCCACCCAGGACAAACTTTGTGTGATGAGCATGATTGTTTGTTCTGTGTCCGGGTCTGATTCATCCATAATATGTATGTATTTAAAAATTATATAAGTGTGTATATCAGTTGTCTGGTTACCATAACACAATCTCTGCTTAGCTTGGGATCAGATAGCCGTGTGTGAGTTGTCCCAAGATATTTATTTATATTTATTTATAGTTTGCTGTTGTCAGCAGAATTGGTGGCCTAATTTCTGCTACTCTTTAACTGTGTTGACGTAGTAGGCGTTTGTAATACTGCTGAGCAAAAGATCTTCCATTTTCTTCTGATGGGAAATCATCAATTAACTTCCCCCGCTCTGGGCAAAGCAAATCAAATCAAATCAATCAAATCAAAATATTTTTATTTCACATAGGCCTACATGGGCACTTATAAAACGTCGAGAAAAGATGCACGGTTCGGGTTGGTCGTTTTCTATGGAGAAGAACCGGCAAGAAACTCCATGGTTACT
Organism: Ochropleura leucogaster; assembly: GCA_958449745.1. Taxonomy (NCBI): domain Eukaryota; kingdom Metazoa; phylum Arthropoda; class Insecta; order Lepidoptera; family Noctuidae; genus Ochropleura; species Ochropleura leucogaster. The sequence goes on along the minus strand of OY288221.1, from coordinate 3,848,270 downwards.
CTTTTAAAATCATTTGGTTTTACAATGTTGTTGTTACAGCGTTAGCACTTAAGTATGAGAGGACAGCGTAGGCCCGACAATAAGTCATTGCTTACTTTACAAAAAGTAAAAAAAATAATACGTTAACATAAGTTAACAAGCGTCCAAGAATCTACAAGCGGCAGGAAGTGTCAGACTTTACTGACTGAAACCTATCTATGTTCCTTCTTTTGCCCTTGGTGTTCCGGGACCGCGGTATCTCTTTCGAGTAACCCGCAACTCCAGCAAGCAATGACCTCTTGCTGACATCATTTTAAGGCGCGCTTGGAACTCGAACGCGCCGATTCGAATTATTCTACGGGATAAAATATAAAGGTTATATTTGCCTAGGTCAAGGTCTACCTTACTCAAGTTTTCTTTATCTGAAGAAGGTGATATCTTCTCTAGACATCAAAGTCGTCCTTTTTCAACCTAGTTGAGTTAACAAGAAAATGTGTCCAAAAAGAAATTTAATGTCTTCATGACTAAGCTAAATCTTAAAATATCCTTTTTATAAAATTATGAATGGCAGATCTATAGTTAAAAAAAACACAGTTCTCTTTAAAATAAGTCATAATAATATAAACAGGTTACAAAAATAATAATGGGTATAGTAAAGGTCACATCAGACATATCACTTACACCACGAAAACCACAAGAGGACCAAAAACGAAACGAAGTTATTATTTATTATGTACAAAAAACCTGTACCTATACATTTAACAAAAATAAGCGTCGCGACACCACAAAATTCAATGCGAAATAGAAAGACGAAACGAAAATAATTGGCTTACTTTCTATGAGAGAGAGAGAGAGAGAGAGAGAGAGATACACGCGTACGCCGCACGGCTTACAACTATAGCAAAAAGTGTCGTTACAACTTTTGATTTTAATTTTTTCCTTCCGCAACGCGCGATAAGGAACTTCGTTCCAAAAAAAGAATATTTGGCACATGCCACATGTGCACATAACATTAAACAAAGAAGGAAAAAAAACAAATCTAAACACAAAAAGGAGATAATAATTGTGTGTCACACGGCTGCGCCAAATAGGCCCAGTACAGCAAACTGACGGACAACTAGTGTTCGACGTTGGTTTTCAACTGGATCTAATTAATGAAATATTTATTTGCATAAAACATGGTTTTTAATACTTTTTTTTTTTTTAAAAACCTTGCCCCACACTAGAAATTTCTCTTGTATCGTGGGTGCGTTTACAAACATATAAACTCACATACACAAACAGCCAGACCCGAAAAAAATATCTGTAGGCCATACAAATATTTGTTCCGTGTGGGAATCGAACCCGCAACTCGCAGAGCAGCAGTCCATCGCTCAGCCACTGCGCCAACCGTGTCGTCAAATGTATAAGACACAAACATGTTTAGCTTGGATAGAACAAAACATGCAAAATGTTAGTGCAAAGTTAGGTTTCAATGTGTTAGTATTGGTAAGCAACCTGTCGGGTTGACAGTTCTTTTCCTTATTTTAATCAAGATAATCACAAATACTTTCATTATGTATTTCATCAGCTCTGAGTAGATTTTTTCTTTTAATACGGAAGGCTGATTATACCTGAGCACACAAATTGTTAAGATGACTGTCGAAACCTAATACGGTTTCGTGAAAAGATTTAAACTGTTCGATGCACCCTCACCATTTTATACGTACGTGCCATCACCAGTCTTATTAAGGAGATTTATATAGATAGAATATTCTTCATTATGTACATCATACAAATGACAAGAAATAACAGTAAACAACTTATAAATAGGGTGATACAATGGGCGGTCTTATCGCTAAAAGCGATTTTCAAGACAACACTTGGATGGATTTAAAGGAGGAGAGACAGTACTGGTACTCTGTGTTATCATTTAAAGAACGAATTTTTAAGGTTGTAGACATTAGATTTTGGAGGTTAGATAGGCATTCTCTCTATATAAAATAATATTGGTTTTTAGCTGATATCGGTGAGACTGGAAGCTGACCCTAGTATATTTGGAAAAAGGCTAGGCAGATAATGATGACTGCATGCATGTTATCGAGTCTGTGTTTCATGAAAGACGCTTTAGTTTACCCTCTTGAAGAAAACACGTGTTTTAGTCATAAGCCCTCACCTTCAATTTGCAACCACAATTATACAATTACATCGATCGAAAAATTAAAATTTGTCTTATGTACCTACTGTAGCTGTTTTGACTATTCCGATGTCATCGATGATGACGAAATGCAAGAAAACCTGTTAGTTTTATTACAAATTAGCAAATGTTTGATTTAGATGTGCCTTTACCAAAATTGGGTTGGGAAATATTGGAATTATAAATAAGCCTTTTGATCAATCAGAAATCAGAAAACTAAACCATTTTGAAGCTAAGTGACCGAGACAATTTTTTTGGGATTTTTGAATGTCAGTGTCAGCAAAACAGCATCAGCAAGGTGATTGGCTGCAGCATAAGGCGAATCTAAGTATATAAATCTTTGGTTTCGTGATTTACTCGAAAATATTCACGAAACCGAAGATAATGTGGTAAGAGCGGGTTTGCTTTTGGTTGTATTGTAGGGTTCAGCAGTTTTGATCTAAATTAGTTTGAAGTGTTCACTTCTTTCGCAAAAATTAAATGTTTAAACAGTACGTTTTACCTGTGCGCCATTGAGTGGTGGGTTATTTTATACTAAATTCTTACTTATATTATGAATGCGAGTGTTTATGAGGACGGATGTATAGATGTTTGTTACTCTTTCACGTCAAAACGGCTAAACAGATCTGGATGAAATTTGACACAAAGGTAGATTAATACAATAACACAAAGGATACTTTTTTTTCGCAATCGTACGGGCGAAAAATCATAAAACGAAAAGTTTTTGAAGAAATCCTGTCAGAATGTCGTATTTATTTCTTTGATAGAACATTATAAGCTTATTACAACCTACCCGATGTATATCTGCAAAAATAGATCGCTGTTTTAAAATCGTAATCAAAGAAATCATTCTCAATATCCGAATCTTTCATCTTGTTTTGTAAAAAAATCTCTTCTGTACACAAACCAATCACATAATTTCCTGTTTATAAAATACTACGGAACCGTTTCAATCAATCTCCGTGCCCGTTTGAAAAATACATGAAAAATAATCTTCGAGCAATTTTCCAGAGGAAGTCCGCCATTTTGGATTTTACATGCCTAACATTCATGCATTGATTGACGTTTCCCATTAGCGAGCTTTTGTTTTAATGTTCACACCACATACCTTGCCAGATGGGCGGGCAGATAGATCAGAATAATATAATGTACGCAGATTTCGGCTCCACACAATGAGATTTTTCCAATCTCCATTAAATTCCACAGTTAATCGGGAAATGGGATTAATCTGCGAACAGGGGAATTATGTTTTTTCGTGTAAATATGTGATGGATTTTGGTTGATAAATCATAGGATTTTCGAAGGTAAATATTGATTGAAAGTAGCTACTGATTTAACATGAATATATTACGTTATACTCTTCAATCTCCTTGTCAGATATTACAGATGTTATAGATAACTAGCTGTGCCCAGCGGTTTCGCCCGCTACTCAGTTAGGGGTATGAAAAATAGATGTTGGCCGATTCTCAGACCTACCAGATATGTACACAAAATTTCGTTTAAATCGGTCCAGCCGTTTCGGAGGAGTATGGGAACGAAAACTGTGACACGAGAATTTTATATATTAGATTATGTATAACTTATAGCAAATAAGTTTCCCGAACAAACAAATTACTTCCGTGAGTGTCTGATCGATCGACTGCTGCGCTGCATGTAGCGGGTTCAATTCCCGCAAGAAAAAAAAATATTTGTATGACCTACATTATGACCTATATTATATTACATTGTAGTTGTTTTGGGTCTAGATGTTTGTGTATGTGAGTTTAGATGTTTGTAAACGCACCCACGATACAGGAGAAATTCCAAGTGTGGAGAAAGGTTTTTTTTTTAATGTATAATAAAATACAAGCATAAACAAATAATGGGACAAATAAATAAAAACAAATATGAAAAAGAAAAAAAGCAAAAACTACCCATCGTTACATCCATAAAAGAATACTATTTTTTTTTTTATATTTTGGGACAACTCACACACGGCTATCTGATCCCAAGCTAAGCAGAGCTTGTGTTATGGTAACCAGACAACTGATATACATACTTATATAATTTATAAATACATTCATATTATAGATAAATCACACCCAGACACAGAACAAAGAATCATGCTCATCACACAAAGTTTGTCCTGGGTGGGAATCGAACCCACGACCTCCGGCTCAGCAGTCAGGGACACTAACCACTAGACCAACAGGCCCGTCAAAATCAATTAACTAGTTACCAAACTAAACAATCAACATTTAATACGAAAACCGGAACATATACTCACAATCCACTTCCCCGAAACCGCACATTTGATATGGTAGAATAATTGCCAACAATCTGACGACCGTAATACGCACACATGTTTCGTTAAATTGGTAGAATCTGCTACAGAATACTAATTTACTTCAGTTGTTATGTGTTTACTAGGCGGCTTTTCCTGCGTGATATAAAAAAAAGTATCTTATGTTTTTTAGACTATAATCAACCTCTGTGCCAAGTTTTATCAAGATCTGTTCAGCCGTTTTGACGTGAAAGAGTAACAAACATCCATCCATCTTCACAAACATTCGCATTTATATTATTAATAGATGTCGCCCGCGGCTTCGTCTGCGTGATATCCTTACTTCCTTACTAATATTATAAAAGCGAAAGTGAGTTTGTTTGTTTGTTAGCTCTTCACGCTTTAATGGCTACACCGATTTTGATGAATTTTGGTACAAAGATAGTTGGAAACCAGGAGACGGGCATAGGCTAATTTTTATTTAAAAAAACTGGGATGTGAGGGAGCAAGAGGGAAGAAAAGGGAAAACTTAGCATTGCTATTACAAATCGATAAGGCGCAAGGGGGACTGTGTTACCCCAAATTTAACGCGGGCGAAGCCGCGGGCGAAATCTAGTCGAAGATAAAAGTATCTAATGAATTTTTTCAGACTATAATCTACCTGTGTGGCAAATTTCATCAAGATCTGTGCAGCCGTTTTGACGTGAAGGAGTAACAAACATCCATACATTTATCCATACATCCTCACAAACATTCGCATTTATAATATTAGTAAGATACAGTACAGTACACGTATTCTATTTTTACATGAAATAAAAGGATTTTTATTTTTATCCTTACTAATATTATTATATAAGCGAAAGTGAGTTTGTTCCGTCTTCACGCCTTAATGGTTAAACCGATTTTGATGAATTTTGGTAGGTACAGAGATAGTTGGGACCCAGGAGACGGACATAGGCTAATATTATTATATTACTAGCTTTCGCCCGCGGCTTTGCCCGCGTTAAATTTGGGGTAACACAGTTCCTCTTGCGCCTTATTGATTTGTAATAGCAACGCTAAGTTTTCCCTTCTCTTCCCTCTTTCACCCTCACATCCCACTTTTTTCAAAAAAATATTAGCCTATGTCCGTCTCCTGGTTCCCTACTATCTCTGTACCAAAATTCATCCAAATCGGTTCAGCCATTAAAGCGTGAAGAGGTAACAAACAAACAAACAAACTCACTTTCGCTTTTATAATATTAGTAAGGATATTAGTCATGTCCATCTATAATATATATTTTTTTTTAAATGAGAAATGAGGGAGAAAGAGGGAAGAAAATGGAAATCTTATCTACTACTTACTACTTGATATTACAAATCAATAAGGCAAAAACTGCAGGTACCTACCTTTAAATGAGGAAAAGGGGAACTGTGTTACCCCAAAATTTAACGCGAGCGAAGCCTCGGGCAAAAGCTAGTAATATATAATTCTTCTCGCCACAGCTCATCGGCAAACCGTAAGTTTCAGAAACAAAGCTCATATTTTATTTAGACCCTATTTTATCCAATTTAGTGTAGACAAACATTGTCCTTCGTGTTTACTAAAGAGAATAGATTTGTTTGTTTCGTTACCACTACAAATAGGCTCCCAAGGGTATAGATTATAGGCTCCCTAAATAACATTACAGTTTTAGGATGGACCCTAGTCTTTGTTTTAGTAGAACATAGAAATCTACTTGGCCTTCATAAGCTAAACTTAATTGAACCCAAATAAAACTAAAATAGAGAGAAAAAAAAGAAATCACTGCGTACTTCGAATACTTACGAAAACGTGAATCGGAGTTAATACTGAATTTTATAAATTACTAGTTTTCGCCAGCGGCTTCGCCCGCGTTAAATTCGGGATAAGACAGTTCCCCTTCCCTGATTTGCAGGGACCTGCCACCTGTAGTTTTTTCCCTTGGCGCCTTATTTATTTTAATAGCAATGCTAAGTTTTCCCTCTTTCTCCCTTATTTGTGTCATATGTCCGTCTCCTGGGTCCCAATTATCTCTGTACCAAAATTCATCAAAATCGGTTTAGCTATTTAGGCGTGAAGAGGTAACAAACAAACAAACTCACTTTCGCTTATATAATACATATTAATTAAGGATTATAATAAAATAATAATAATTTATTTGAGACGAAGTTCATACTGTTTGTAGTAACAATTTACTAATGTTAGCAAATTTCGACAGCACGATTGGTGCAGTAGCTGAGCAATCGACTGCTGCGCTGTGAGTCGCGCGTTTGATCCTAGCACGAAACAAATATTAGTATGACCTATAAGTAGTTTTTACGGGCCTGGCTGTTTGTGTATGTGAGTTTAAATATTTGCAAATGCACCCACGATAGAGGAGAAATTAAAAGAGTGCGGCAACGTTTTTTAATGTAAAATAAATAAAAAATGAATGAAATCGAATAAAATTAATCATTTAATTTTTTCTCAAGCTTAACTTGCTCAACATCGGCTTACATAGTATTCTACATGTGTACTAGCTGTGCGCAGCGGTTTCACTCGCTGCCCAGTTAGGGCTATGAAAAATAGATGTTGGCCGATTCTCATAGACTTACCCAGTATGTACACAAAATTTCGTTTAAATCGGTCCAGCCGTTTCGGAGGAGTATGGGAACGAAAACTGTGACACGAGAATTTTATATATTAAATGATACCATACGCAAAATACGCGCCTCAGACGTGGAGTTGCGGACACCAGCCCGTTATACAATACAATGTGTATGATTTTCTAAATTGTTAGTTATTTTTTGAGACGTCTCTGAAACCTTAGCAGATTGCAATCTAATTTATGAAACCTCAACCGAGTTCTAAACTAAGTAATAAACATTCTTGAAAATATAACTTCACGTTCATAACTTTAAATGAGATCAAGTTTAGGGCTGAAGTCATAAAATTCTAGAAATAAAGAAGAATGTTCTGAAGTTTAAGTAAGTTTTAGAACTTATTAACACAATGAGCGGTCTCTTCTTAATTTAGAACTTTGAAGAAATAAGCCACGGTTCTGCAAAATCCTACTAATATTAAAAAGTGTAAAGTAAAGTGAGGATAGATGTATGGAATGTATGGATGTTTGTTCCTCTTTCACGTCAAAACGGCTGAACGAAACTTAATGAAATTTTGCACAGAGGTAGATTATAGTCTGGAATAACACATATACACAATTTTTTGTCGATTTCACACAGGCCAAGCCGCGGGCGCCAGCTAGTTTTAAAATAAATAATTGGTAGCTTAAATAAGCACCTTAATTTTAGTAGCTGTCATAAACCAAACTAAAACTAGTCTAAAAATCACTAAATTTGGTTTATTCCTGTCAAACGAAATTATTTCGTCTCAAATCCGGAGCGATCGGGGTAGACGGCGGTAAATCTCACTGCTAAAAAAACGTCTTTGTTTAATGCACTATGAAAATACTATCTTTCTTTGTTTCACACTAAGAATTACTCCAGTATCGTGGGTGCAAACATTTAAACTCACATACCCAAACAGCCAGACCCGGAACAACTATCTGTAGGCCATACAAATTTTGGGTCCATGCGGGGATCAAACCCGTGACACGCAGCGCAGCAGTAGATCGCTCAGCCACTACACCAACCGTGTCATCAAATTACCTTCAAATTATCATTTTTAGTTATGGTATAGATATATCTTTAAATACATTTTATTTATTGAATACTAGCTTTTGCCCGCGGCTTCGCTCGCGTTAAATTCGGGGTAACACAGTTTCTCTTGCGCCTTATTGTTTTGTAATAGCAACGCTAAGTTTTCCCTTTTCTTCCCTCTTTCTTCCTCACATCCAAATTAAAAAAGTAGCCTATGTTCCCAACTATCTTTGTACCAAAATTCATCAAAATGGGTGGTCATTAAAGCGTGAAGAGGTAACAAACAAACAAACCAACTCACTTTTGCTTTTATAATATTAGTAAAGATTAATATGGACATAGAAGAAAAAATATATGTTATAAACATAAACAATAAATTCCCAAGCATTATAAATAACATTGAAATGGAAACATCTCTGAAGTTTACCCTTTCGAACAAAAAAAGAATGATGAAAATCGGTCCACAGTTAGCGGAGTTAAGGGGAAGATAAATTAAAAAAATACGGTAACATAAAACCGCCTGTTTCAGTAATTCATATAGTAAACTAGTTGTGCCCCGGCATGCGCTGCTATGCAATTTTTTACCTTTCTACCTACCCTACCTTTTCTTTGCTATAAACCTCACGGAGCCCGAGACCTTACCAACGAATGCAAAACCGTGGAAATCGGTTCGTGCGTTCTGTAGTTATAGCGTCAGGAAGGAAAACCCGACTTATTTTTATATAGTAGATTAGCACATCTTTCTTCAAATGACTAATATGAAAAGATTATAAAAATTTGAGACAACCGTGCATTTTCTATGTCAGTGACAAAAAAAAACAAGTTTAAAAAAAAGAAAATAAAAGAAAAATGTTCTTCCGTTTTCTTTTAAACGTGAATTTTTTATTTAAGCAGATGCGTTTTATCAAAAATCACAGTGCTTTATGAAAGGAATGTCTCATTTTCTTTCATTTGTTTTTCCAACCGTTTTAGAAGCTTTTAACTTTTTGTACGTTTTCTTATAGTTGAGAAAACAGTGTTCTATCAAACGTTACCTCGGCGTATATTAGAATATAATTAGCATTTCACAACATAAAAATGAAGTCGAAAAATCGTCTGTGGCGAACTGCACCATATTGTGCGAATAGTGGTTTCAGAAAGTCTCTTATTTCATTTCATATTTCCCCAGAATTAGCTAATACGTTATATTAGTATACGGTTTCTTTTGTTTTACTTTATAAGTCACTATCTTTTGCCCGCGGCTTCGCTCGCGTTAAATTCGGGGTAACACAGTTCCCCTTTGCTTTCCGTAGTTTTTGCCTTGGGCCGTTTTTATTGTAATAGCAATGCTAAGTTTTCCCTTTTCTTCCCTCTTTCTCCCTCATTTCTTAATCTTTAAAAAAAAATCTATATCCGTCTCAACAACATCTTAAAATATCACAACTATCTCTGTACCAAAATTTCACTTCCGCTTTTATAATATTAGTAAGAATTTGGTTTAGGGTTCCGTACCTCACAATAAAAATAAAAATCGGAACCCTCTTATAGGATTACTTAATTGTCCATCTGGCTGTCTGTCGAGAGCGTTTATTTCACAAACGCATGGAGGTATCGAGTTGAAATTATAACTATACTAGCTTTTGCCCGCGGCTTCGCCCGCGTTAAATTTGGGGCCATACAGTTCCCCTTACGCCTGATTGATTTGTAATAGCAACGCTAAGTTTTCCCTTTTCTTCCCTCTTTCTCCCGCACATCCCACTTTTTTTTTAATAAAAATTAGCCTATGTCCGTCTCTTGGTTCCCAACTATCTCTGTACCAAAATTCATCAAAATCGGTTTAGCCATTAAAGCGTGAAGAGGTAACAAACAAACAAACAAATAAACAAACAAACTCACTTTCGCTTTTATAATATTAGTAAGGATACTCAAGTCTGTAGTCCCTTTGTGATGTAAAAAACCCTTTAATTTTACGCAATTAAAGGTTGGACTATTTATGTCACAAGTTTGCACCTTTGCACCCCTCTCGATGCCGCGAATCTGACTCGCTCTTGGCTGATTTATTATAAATAAATAAATATCTTGGGACAATTCACACACGGCTATCTGATCCCAAGCTAAGCAGAGCTTGTGTTATGGTAACCAGACAACTGATATACATACTTATATAATTTATAAATACATACATATTATAGATAAATCACACCCAGACACAGAACTAACAATCATGGTCATCACACAAAGTTTGTCCTGGGTGGGAATCAACCCACGACCTCCGGCTCAGCAGTCAGGGCCACTAACCACTAGACCAACAGGCCCGTCAAATTATTACTCTAATACCCATTTTAACATAAATCTATCTACCAGTAAGTACTAAACGATACAGAGATCGGGGTACAGTGTGTTGGTAAAGTAATAAGACTACATAAGTTAAAGTAATACTATCTAAAAGTTTTATTGTTTTGAAATAAATAGAAACACAAAAGTAAATTGAATCGTTTTAATACCAATACGAGTTGTGTTTGCACTTGTAAAAGTGACTACATTAAAACTTTTTGCAAAACAGGCGTTACCACGTTACCTCCAAGTTACCACGGCGAAGTTATTAAATGTAATCTCGTGAAAACTTTCATTCTCATGTGCGTTTACGAGTATAAAATAAAAATCAAAAGTCAATTATTCAAATTTAAGCTTATAATCAGCAGTTTTTGAAAGTCAAATTACAAGAGACAGTCACGCAAAACGCCCGTCTTTTGCGACATATATTAACTAGCTTTCGCCCGCGGCTTCGCTTGCGTTAAATTCGGTATAATACCCCAAGTAAACCTGCAGTTTTTACTTTTGCGCCTGATTGATTTGTAATAGCAACGCTAAGTTTTCCCTTTTCTTCCCTCGTTCTCCCTCATATCCCACTTTTTTTTAATAAAATGCCTATGTCCGTCTCCTGGTTCCCATCTATCTCTGTACCAAAATTCATCAAAATCGGTTGAGCCATTAAAGCGTGAAGAGGTAACAAACAAACAAACTCACTTTCGCTTTTATAATATTAGTAGTTGTTAGTTTGGCCGGGAAGAAGAAGTGGCGGAACAAATTCCCCAGTCACACATCTGTCTGTCAGGTTAGAAGAACCAGATTTTCTACAATTTAATTTTACATTACAAGGTAAATTAAAAAAATAATTAATTGATTGTCACATATCAGCTTGAAAACACAAATTATGTATATTACTAGCTTTTGCCCGCGGCTTCGCTCCCATTAAATTCGGTAGCACCTTATTGATTTGTTATAGCAACGCTAAGTTTTCCCGTTTGATCCCTCTTTCTTCCTCATATTTCACTCTTTCTTAAAAAAAATAGCCTATGTCCGTCTCCTGGTTCCCAAATATCTCTGTACCAAGATTCATCAAAATCGGTTAAGCCATTAAAGCGTGAAGAGGTAACAAACAAACTCACTTTCGCTTTTATTATATTAGTAAGGATTATATACTGAAAATATAATTGCTCGAGTGATTCTTTTTAAAGTGCATTACAAAAATGCAAATTGTAGTTGCACAAAAGTATAGTTGGCAAGGACCGCTATTATTCGGAATGGTAAATTAGCATCAACGTAGAAAGCTTGACAGGCATCTAGCTTGGCGTATCTTGCTCGTTGCAAGCGTTTTATATTCTTGGATAACTTTTTCATGTCATCTGCAATAATTGCAAAGGTAGTTTAGTCTCCAAAACGTGGTTAAATAACGTTGTCACAAATTTCTTATTGTACATTTTCGAAAGGATCTTTCCAAGGCATTTAACACAGTTGCCCAACTAATTTTACTTAAAATTGTTAACAAAAACCTGTACGCTAAACTTGTAACAACATAACTTATATTTAACGGCAAGTTTAACCCAGAATTAGGTTTTCTTACAGCAAACCTTACCTACCCATAACATAAAGAAAGAAAAATCTCCAATATTTTTGTTTATTACAGCTAAGGCATGCCACAAAAGTTAACGGCTTCAGCTATTGTGTAACCCGGTAAAGGATTTTTGATTTCAAAGGAGATTTTTAGTGAATTCAGATTAAGAGTACCTCAGGGTAGTGATTTGGGTCCAACACTGTTTTACTATTTTTGTCTGTTGATTTGGCGGAAGGCTAAGAATTGGAGCAGCCCGATGTTAACGAATATGGTCTACGGTTGATAAAAAATATAACTTGAAAATCACTGGCTATTCATCATTGTCATTTTAGCCTATGAGCGCTCACGGAAGCCTATGTCCACCGACACAGGCCTCGCCCAACGACCATACAGCCCGTGGACACCTAATAACAATAACGACCGGTGTATGTCAACACACCAGTTATATAAATCTGATATAAGTCACCACTCAACAATTTCGAAGCAGTTTTGTCAATTTTTATGATCCGTTAACACTTCCGCGATACCGAATTAAAAAGTAAAAAAAAAACATATAATGACCCTTTGCATAACACGTTGGTGTGATAAAAGCTGTGTGACTTCGAGTTTCCGCAAAGATGTTTTGAATACATACAATAATTACATAATCATAATTAGACAATTCTTTGATATTATTACTTTTTTTGATATTATTTTGACGGGTCTGTTGGTCCAGTGGTTAGTGGCCCTGACTGCTGAGCCGGAGGTCGTGGGTTCGATTCCCACCCAGGACAAACTTTGTGTGATGAGCATGATTGTTTGTTCTGTGACTGGGTGTGATTTATCTATAATAATGTATGTTTTTATAAATCATATAAGTATGTATATCAGTTGTCTGGTTACCATAACACAAGCTCTGCTTAGCTTGGGATCAGATAGCCGTGTGTGAGTTGTCCCAAGATTATTTTTTATTTTTTTTTATTTATCGGAGTTCCTCATAAACTGGCTATAGCTATAAGAAACTGTGCGTACCCATGACCCGCGTTGATCTATTTTGGGACACGTCTCTTTGTTTCGTAATTAATTAGAAACTGACAGCAATAGTGGTAGTGTACTAAAGATAAAAAAGAGGGATGTACCAAAATCTATTATCGAAATTTGATATCGATAAAGCATAAAACCTACATAACGTCATTAAAAATATCGATACTTACTAACATTAAAAAAATGAATAATTAAACGTTTTCATTTACATTTCGTTTATATTTCACAATTAAATGTTTCCATAAATTTGGTGTAGGTTTTCCATGGCAGTTTTTTTTAACAATGTTCAAATTAGTTTTTGTTTACAGTAGTACGTTTTGTAATAACCCCTTAAATACCCCCTAACTTACCCCCTAAAATATTTTTATTGTACTTTTAATAATATTGTGAAGGGCTTTCTGCAGATTTGACTGAATTCATTAACTTTTTTCATGAATATCAGTCCAAATATTGTTCATAAAATAATATAATGTTTAATAAATTAATAAATAATTTTCTCGATTTTGAAATCAGATGTAAAAAGCCACTAATATAAATAAACATTTTAATTATAATTGTTCGGATAGGTATCGATAACTTCGTGTTCTATTTTAAATCTATCCCATCCCTAATTCTACCTTATGACCTTGGTAGGGCCAATCAGAATGAAGTACCCCGTTCCCTCATACCTCAGCTAGTTCACAGAATTGGTTGAGAACAATATATCAAACATTAGGCGTCTACGGGCTGTATGGTCGTTGACCTCGCCTAACTTCTGCCACAGTGTGCAGTCTTTACCAGCTTTCAACATTCACTACGTCATCTGTCTTCCTGGTAGGTCGTCTTACGCTGCGGTTTTCCTCATCGAACATCGGTTATTTGGAGTAGGTGCCCTGCCCATTACTAGCACTGATATTTGGCGAGCTATATTATTCAAACAGGCCTTTAAATATACACATAAACCTTCCTTTTGAATTAAAAAAACCGCATCAACATCCGTTGCGTAGTTTTAAAGATTTAAGCATACATACAATATATCAAAGTATGTAGTGATAACATACCTGACTTCATTATACTTGCGCAAGTATCTTGAAGATCATTCATTGCTATGTAGAACTTCTGACAGTGCAGCCCTATTGCGAGAAGCAATGCTAATGTCTTCACGGTAAAATAGAGAACCCAGAAAGTTATTGCAGACTGATCATCCTGCACAAAGAAGTCAAATTAAATCAAACAAATTTTCTAAGAGTTTTTTGTTTAAAAAAAAACCTTTCCCCACACTAGGAATTTCTCCTGTATCGTGGGTGCGTTTACAAAAATATTTATAATATTTGACGACACGATTGGCGCAGTGACTGAGCAATCCATGGGACGTCGCGGGTTCGATCCCCGCGCGGAACAGATATTTGTATGACCTACAGATAGTTGTTCCGGGTCTGGATGTTTTTGTATGTGAGTTTAAATGTTTGTAAACGCACCCACGATACAGGAGAAATGCCTAGTGCAATTTTTTTTAAAACTGCTCTAGGCATAACTTTAAAAAAATAGCGAGATTAAAACTATTTTTGTTATTTAAAAAAATGTACACAGTACTTACGCCAAAGTTTCCACTAATACTGTATATTTTTAAAGTAAAAATAAAAAATTGAAATCTTGTTAGATAGTGATACGAAAACAGCACGACGTGAAATACAATCTGGAAAACAAACGGTTTAAGACACATTATGATATGTTTATGTTATTGTTTAAGAATTGAGTAAAAGAAAAATCGGTACAAAAGAGAATCTTATTACTTTAATATTACCACACCTGCAGTTGGAAAGAAATCTTGAAGAGGTCATAGCAGTCCAATATATTAACGTAAGTCTGAAACATTCGTTTACAATGACTCTCCCTATCCCTACCTTCCTTGACATAGTATTGAAGCACTTGAATATTCCATAGATCAACTTTATCTTTTAACAGCTGAATAAGTCTGATAGCATAAAGGATATTCATATCAAAACTTAATACAGTTATTCCATAAAATAAATCCCAAATATCTGTGCCTAATATACTGCAAAAGACAGTCATAGAACAAATAAAGAATACGACGAGGAAAACGACCGCAAACCAGTTACTAATGACGAACACTTTGAATTTGTTTTCATTATTTAGTTGCCTGTGAACGTCTTGAAGTTTTAAGACGAACATAACATTTTTACTGGCATGCCGTTTATTACAAACTAAATTAATTAACAATCCCGAGATAAGGAAAATGACGTCACCGATGAATATATAAAAAAACAAAATAATTTTTTTTGAGATAGCTTCGGTTATATGGAAGTAAAAGCCATATAATAAACAAAATATGTAAGACACCGTGCCACACAACGACACGAAGTTCGATAGACGACTGTTTCTAGATATCAAATTATCTTTTATGCGATATTTTGGACAAAACTGAATTATTTGTAACATATTTAAAGGCATGAGCACTGACTGCACATCTTTGTCTATCAAGTTCAATTCCAATCGAGTACTATTTAAACTGTTAAGTATTTTTTCTTTTAGCCTTTTCATTGTGTCTAAAGTTACTTTTTTATGTTACGTTTCAAAGAAAACAAACAGTAGATTTTGATACCATCAGTGTTCTGAACAAAGTGAGTGCTTGCGTCAAAGTAACCTCATTGCCACCGTGTGTGTCTTATCTATCCTTAATGCTTGAGCTACTTAATTTGATTGTAGCACTTGGAATTGACAGGTTATTAATTAACAGAGAGGGTAAACAGGTTTTCATTAGGTATTATTAACACTATTAGAAGCCTACTGTCAAACTTTTTGCACATGCTCAATGCTCTTTTTTTGGGGTGGGAAATCACCAAATAACTTCCCCTGCTCTGGGCGGAGCGGGGCGGAGTGTCACACTTTTACTGACTAAAACCTACCCATGTACCTTCTATTGCCCTTTGCGGTCCGGGGCCGCGGTTTTTCTTTCGAACAACCCGCAACCCCGGGTGCTCAATGCCTTACCAAATACAATAATGGATTCAGGATGTTTAGTGCTGTGTCAGAAAGCCTCCACGAGCCTAGCGGCTGCTTGTCCCGCTTGTTCTGTCGAAAGAGAACAGCAGTTCCTGGGCCGGTGCACCCTGGGTGCGGACAATAATATTCCCAGAGGAATGGGGAAAAACCTTTGGGGAAGCTCCATCCGAACACTTTTAGTCACATGTCCGAGGCACATGTGACTAAAAGAGTGATGGATCTGAATGTAGATGGATTGAGAGTGAGAGGAAGGCCAAAGAAAAGATGGATGGATTGTGTAAGGAATGATATGAAAGAGAAAGAAGTGAATGATGCCGTGACGTCTGATAGGGGAGAATGGAAGAAGAAAACGTGTTGCGCCGACCCCAGATATAGTGGGACAAGAGCAGGAAAATTATGACAGTCCGTGGCTAATATTCTGACATAGTGGGGGGTCCAACCTGGAACTCCGGTGACCACGTGACCCTCTGAAAGCAAAGGAGGAGCAATGGGCGGGCTTCTACTTTGGTCAGAGGCTTAGCGTTGCCTTACAACGTGGTAACGTGGCCAGTCTCTTGGGGCCTTATAATTTTTTTATAAATTAGTATCTAAGTTATTTTAATTTTAACATTATCGAATAAAGTTATCTTAAAAAAAAAACGAATCAATGAAACGAGATTCATTTAAAGACTGGCAGATGTACCGCAGTCATCGTAAACAAACGCTTGGCAAACTATCAATATGTTTTGCAGAAGTTAAAACATATATTTATGCCTTTACCGAATGAACCAAAATAGAAATAGCTCAATCAAATCGAATCAGATAAAATAAACAAGATTAGAGTGCTTACCAATGTTTGTAATATTCTTTATGTGTGAGTTTCATTTGTTTATTTTGTTATAGGGCTTACTGGCAATCAGAATTTGTTTTTTTTTTAAACCTTGCCCCACACTAGGAATTTCTCCTGAATTGGGAGTGCGTTTACAAACATTTAAACTCACATACACTAACAGCCAGACCCGAAACAACGACCAGCTACCCTACCATGACGTCTTAAAGCATAACTTATTTCACTGAGGGAAAGAGACAGAGCTGTACAGGGGTCTAGCACCATCTCTTTTCGTCAGTGGAATAAGTTCTGCTTTAAGACGTCATGGTAGGCCTACTGTAGGCTATACAAATATTTGTTCCGTGCGAGGATCGAACCCGCGAAACACAATGCAGCAGTCGATTTGCTCAGCCACTGTGCCAACTGTGCCGTCAATTGCTGCCATTATTGTCATATCTTTTGGTGCCTTAAAATAATATTAAACCCAAATAAAAAATTATCGATTATTGATTAGGGTCAATCACTTACTCAAATTTGGTCATGACTCACTATGCTAGGCACGTTATGCCCTTAAGTGCCTTTTGTTTATCGAGGTAAAAATAATTCAATCATGAAAATTATCGTAATTGAAAGCAAGCAGCATGTGCTTAGTAAAGGGCAAGTTTTAAGCCGTAAGTTTATATAATTTAATGTTTTTAGTCGTATATTATATTTTTAGGCGTAAGAAGCTCGTGGCTTAATAATAGCAGCCGCTAGGGTCAATCTTTAGGTTAAGCCGGGCTTGCCTAGGTTGGTCTGTGGATGGGTGACCATCCATTACATACCGAGTCTCCTCGGATAGCACGTTAAGCTGTTGATCCCGGCTGTCATTTGTAGATCTTTGACAGTCGTTACAGGTAGTCAGTGTTCCGAAAGTCTGACAACTTACTTACCAAAGATCGCATTACCCAGTACTAACTGGGTTTTGGAGGTCAGATAGGCAGTCGCTCCATGTAAAATACTGATATTCAGCTGCATCCGGTTAGACTGGAAGCCGACCCCAACATAGTTAGGAAAAGGCTAGGCAGATGATAGTAATAAAAGTAATAAACAAACAAACAAACTCACTTTCGCTTTTATATTAGTAAGGATTATGAACAACTTTTTTCAAGGACAAGAAAATAATATAAATGTTTTACA
This sequence comes from Ochropleura leucogaster, assembly GCA_958449745.1. Classification (NCBI taxonomy): domain Eukaryota; kingdom Metazoa; phylum Arthropoda; class Insecta; order Lepidoptera; family Noctuidae; genus Ochropleura; species Ochropleura leucogaster. Next base: position 3,830,326 of record OY288221.1, on the reverse strand, counting down.
CAAAATACAAAGTCTGAGTATCATTTCCTTTCATAATCTTCTCATTTTCTTTGGATTAGTCTTATTACGAGTACTCGTGGAAGTACAATTAGTGAGACTCCGTGTGACGTCATTTCTCGGTGTTCTAAGGTTTCGTACCTCAATAGGAAAAACGGAGTGGGATTTTTGGGGTGGGAAATTTTCATGTTATTAATTAACAGAAAGGGTAAACAGGTTTTCATTAAGTATTATTAACACTATTAGAAGCCTACTGTCAAACTTTTTGCACATGCTCAATGCTCTTTTTTTTGGGGGTGGGAAATCATCAAATAACTTCTCCCGCTCTGGGCGGAGCGGGGGGTATGTCAGACTTTTACTGACTAAAACGCACCAATGTTCCTTCTATTGCCCTTTATGTTCAGGGGTCGGTGTCTCTTTCGAAAAACCCGCAACAAAACGGAACCCGTATAGAATCACTTTGTTGAGCGTCAGTCTGTCTGTCCGACAAGACCCATTATCTCGGCAACCGATGGAAGTTCCAAATGGAAATTTCAAGCCCTATATACTTAATTCTGTGAATTCTCTACGTCTGCGCAGTCAAAAGATATGACCGTATAGGTATGTTGCAAGTTTGTATGGATTCATCGTTGTATGTCCAACTTGCGGTTTTGTAATGTTTTTTAAAGATTTTTAATAGGAATTAGGATGAGGTATCTTTTAGATTTCGGCGTATTACAGTGGAATTTAGGAAGTTTTTTTTTATTTGGACTGGAAGCCTTCCGCACCCTAGCATAGGAATAATACTCGCTCCTCCATTTTTTTGCGAATGTTTAATAACTTACCTTACCCACCCATGTTTTTTTTTTTTTTGCTTTTTATGTTCCGTGGCCACGGTATCTCTTTCGAACAACCCAAAACCCCGGTAGACATCTTGTTAAGGCGCGCGTGGAACACGAACGCGCCGTCGACACGGCCTGTCGTCACTAAAGGGACGGGCGGTGAGCTACACATTGCTCACCGTCCACAGACCCGCATCTTCGGTAGCCGGGAGTCGTCTAGCAGTATTGTTTTGAAATAATTGCCAAAATGTGGAGATTTCTGATAGTATTTTTACCGAGCGAAATTCGTGGCAATGCATCGGGCGATGTCTACTCGCCCAATGCATTGTGATTCGCGTTCGTGCACATTTGTCCGCGCTGAAGGATTTCCAACGGACAGAGCCGATATCTATAAAAGAACATGTTTTTGCACACGATAAAGAAAGAAGTTTATTGGGTCTCCAACCAGGACCTGAAAAGCTAAGCGACTTCACGGTAGCGACACCAATCAATCGCTTCAGTAAACCAAAGAGAGAGAACTTTGAATATAAACTTTTCCAATAAACTCCTTAACATTAAAACTTGTCCAGTTAACCTGTGACTCTCTGTGTAAAACGAAATGAACCTGAAAATATGGTTGTCGCCAAATAAAATCATAATTGAGCTATTTCTGCGCGCGGACTCATAAAATGTAGGTAATGTAATTTTTATTCTTTGCTGACGTATATTCAGGGTACCGTGACAAGCGGTTCCAAATTATATATAGGTATATATACTAGCTGTGCCCAGCTGTTTCACCCGCTGCCCACTTAGGGGTATGAAAAATAGATGTTGGCCGATTCTCAGACCTACCCGATATGTACACAAAATTTCTTTTAAATCGGTCCAGCCGTTTTGGAGGAGTATGGCAACGAAAACTGTGACACGAGAATTTTATATATTAGACTACTGCTGTGCCCAGCGGTTTCACCAGCTGCTCACTTAGGGGTATGAAAAATAGATGTTTGCCGATTCTCAGACCTACCCCATATGTACACAAAGTTTCGTTTGAATCGGTCCAGCCGTTTCGGAGGAGTATGGGAACGAAAACTGTGACACGAGAATTTTATATATTAGACTAGCTGACCCGGCCACGCGTTGCTGTGGCTAAAGTTTTTGTTATATTACGTTATAGAAAACAATCTTAGAGGAACGATAAGAGAACAGCAGTCACGGAGTCCACTATGCTTTTTCACAGAGATGGTGTTTGTTAAAAAATATGGTGAGCTCCTTATTTGACTTTCTACTACTATAACCCTTTAGTACAATGAAATTATTTACGAACAAAGACGAAAATGTTATATTACAGTATAATACAGTAAATAACATGTGACGCTTAAACTCATGAATGAGGTAGGCAAGGCAGACAGTTTTAAACTTTTAAACATTAATATCTATTTTTTTGAATTATAAATACTTTCAATTTCAATTTAATTTAACACCAATCGGTGCACAATGTTTTTGGTTAACCTGTCTTTAGCTAACACAAATAGATTCGACGGTTTCTCAACACTTGAACACGCAACATATAGTTGCCCATGAGAAAAACATGGATTTTCCAAATCTAAACCACATATGGACATTGTCTGACCTTGAGATTTATTTATAGACATTGCGAAAGCTAAACGAATTGGAAACTGTAGCCTTTTGAAGGGTATGGTAGAATCTGACGGTATCATCGGAATACGTGGCAGCAGGACCACTTTTCCTTTAAACTTCCCAGCCAAAATGGTTGCTTCAATAATGTTTCCGGCGATCTTTTTGATGACCAAACGCGTACCGTTACATAATTGAGGTGGATTCAAATTACGGAGGAGAATAATAGTCGAACCAATCCTTAATCGAAGATTATGTGGTGGCATTCCGGGGATATCTAATGAGTTTAAAAATTCAATCGGAAAATTTACACTTTCATTTTCATCAACAACAGTATCGATTGATTTAAAAGACATCAGATCGCCTGGTAACAACTGTTGTATCTGGAAGTTAATTTCGTCAACATCAACGTTTTTGGCTGCCAAAAATAATTATTCTGTATATCCGGGAAAATACTCTGAATCAATTCATTTTTATCCTGAACAACAGTGCAAAAATTGTCTGGTAGTTTAATGCATTGCGTATTTGGTTGCAGTTCTATTTTACCGTTCCCAATATCTAGTAGTTGTTCGGAAAATATTTGTGCTGATGGATCATTTTGCAATTGTACTCGCATATTTATGGTCAATCGAAGTGTTTCAACACTTCGCCATAAGAATGATTGTTTCAAACATGCATTAATCTCATCCGCGAAAGTAGAGCGAGGTATAACCGGTAAGGTCTGCCGGAAGTCACCAGACAAAAGTAAGATAGCACCACCGAAAAGTTTATTATTGCTGTTTAAATCTTGCATAGTTCTGTTTAATGCTTCAATTGAATATTTGTGTGCCATTGTGCACTCATCCCAAATTATTATAGAACTCTTCCGCAACACTGCAGCTATTCCACTATTCTTTTTGATGTTACACATTGCATCTGCTTTATTATGAACGTCCAATGGCAGCTTGAATGTTGAATGTGCTGTTCACCCACCCTCAAAAAAACCGCCTTGTTCAGCAGCAACAGCCAGCATAATCCGATCATAAATAATTTTTTGTTCTGCTGTCAGTAAGGGTTCACTGTTCATGATAATTGTTGCTAAACTTCCATGGTCATATTGCTTTTCTCGTTGTAAATCGGTATTGACTAAGTCGGTGGCTGGACGATTAGGTGATGGCATACCGTAATGATTAAGTGGTAAATTTGAAATAAGAACACATAAATCCTCGATCAAGACCAATGCTTCATTGTACATCTCTGGTGTATAATCTATGTTTTGGCATTGATTTGTTTGTCTAATTCGGTGCAAGATGTCTTCTGTCATACAATTTTTATATTTTTCCCACAAAGTTTGTGCTTGCGAGGGATAACATGTCGTCAAAATAATTGCAAACAACTGACGAATGTTATTCGGTGTTGATGTCAACGCAGCATCAGCAAGCGTTAAGTCCCAATGGTTATCGTCTTCTAGCAATTGCAGTTCACGACATGCATCCTGGTATGTATTGAATACTCGACCATTAACTGTTCGTAAAAATTCAAAAGACGTTGGTCCGGGAACATTCACCAATAACAACGTAAATAGAAGCACTCACGTTGCTTTGGATGTACCGTGTAAAGTCTCCCCAATGTCTTAGCTTTGAATATGCCTGTAATGGAAGGATGTGGTTTTCCTTGTCTCCCATTTTTTACTGGATTTGTTCCATGTGAAATAACGTGGAACATCACCATACACCAATGTCTTCGCGAATTGGCCAAAAACATCAGGTTTTTGACACAATGTAAAAAATTCAGTTAGAGTCGTTTTCGGAGCTTCGAACGCTCTTTTGAATAACTTTTTCTTCAGTGAAGTATACACGTTGACCGTTTTCAAGATGTATTGCCAGATGTTGGACAGCAGGATCTCTTTCGTGGATGGGAAAGCTGAGAATATGCCAAATAGCTTCATTGCTGCTAATGTATCTGCCCATTTGGTATCGTGCTATTTCGTAATTTTTATTTATGTTGAAATAATTGAATTATACGGTATTTCGTTCACTACAAAATAAATTTAATTAATTCAACAACACGTGGTAATTATGCTGTTAAAATGTAGCTTATATGACACGTTCGTAGATTTACCATAGCAGCGCCATCTATTAATTACTTACTCAACCCAGTCGAAAGGTATCGACATCTGTTAGAAACATTTGGAGTTAACAGATAATTGTGACTGTCAAATAATATAACAGACAAAAATTAGCAATAAATTAAAATTGCGATTATAATTTGAGATTTAAACTATCCTATCTCTCAAGTTGGATCGAACTGCACATGGTGTGAGAATTTTATTATAATCGGTTAAGTGGTTTAGGAGTCCATTGAGGACAAACATTGTGACACGAGATTTATATATATTAACCTTCAACTACCGACGTGGTTATTTTGTATCACTAGTACCGACGTGGGGCCTGAGAGGCCGCATATTAAACACTGAGTGGTATGGAAAATATGTACAATAGACATCTATTTTTTAAGTTTTATCGTTAATTTGGGATCTATAAATGAAAACAAAGACAATTATTATAATCAACTTTATTAAACTTTGAAATTATATGATCTTTAATCTTTGGCTCCGATTCTAAACTTAAAAATGGCACTTCCCGAAATAAAAATAATTAAAAAAATAATACTTCTTAAGAACCATGAAATAGACTTTTTTCTTAAACTTAAAGGTTATTTCTATTAAAAAAAAAATTAAACTTAAATTGTTTTCATAAAATAAAAAAAATGTCCAACAACAAAGTTACTCACAATTAGGGCAGATTTGTTTAGCGCACTGTAAACAAACATGTTTTTTACATGAGTAACATTGGTATGTAGATTTTCTATTTAATTTAGGCGGACAAGAGGCACATATTTTTCTTGTTTTTTCTTCTTTTGCTTGACCTTGTTCTGTGTTTGGTATATCAGGACCGAGTATTCCCTCTTAACTCATACGAAGTTCACGAGGCAAGCGTAAGTTTAACACCCTTCTCTTCATGTGGTCTAATAAGAGTTGTCGAGCTAACTGCTTTATAAACACACCGCGATCAGTGCCTTTATTTAGATGCACAACATGCAGTATATGTGAATTGACTGAACTTATATCTAAGATCCTATAAAAAAGTGTCAGAGGCCAACGTCTTGTTATTTTCATCCAAGAGATTTATAGGACGCCGTGGTCTTTTGGAAAAACGTAATTCATTCGTAGGTAAACTACGTTTACCCCCTGATGTCCCTGGTACATCCATTCTTCAAATTATCCGGTAGATTTCTGAAAACAAGCATTTAATTTCATTCATGACCCAAACAAAAAACTAACGTTAGTACCGACGTCGGGCCTGAGAGGCCGCGTCGTAATTTCAAAACAACATAACTTACCGAAATTGTGTTCGCCGGCACTGCTACCACACTCAACGGCGTCGGCGCAACTAAACTCGCAGCTGCTGACGAGCACGGGGCTCACCTGCGCGGGGAAGCGGTAAAACTAACAACTTGTCAACCCGCCGCGGCCTCTCAGGCCCCACGTCGGTACTTAAAGGTTAAGATGTATATATTTTTTATGAAACGTTACCCTACACTAGGCATTTCTTCTGTATCATGGGTACGTTAACAAACATTTGAACCCACATACACAAACAGCCAGACCCGGTACAAGTAGTAGGTCATATCACCGGGGAACGAACCCGCAATACGCAATGCAGCAGTCGATCGCTCAACCACTGCGCCAAGCGTGCCGTCAAAATAGTCAATTGTTCACTTTTAGTAACAGCTACCCATCGTACCATGACGTCTTAAAACAGAACTTATTCCACTAAGGGAAAGAGACAGAGCTATACACGGTGTCTAGCACCATCTCTTTCCCTCAGAGGAATAAGAACTGCTAAATGATGTCATGGTAACCCTTCAGGAAGCATAAAAAAGCACAGTTCTGTATAGTTAATTATTTTTCGAAATTTTGATTATTAATAAAGAAAAACACTCAACTAATCGCTTGTGGATGATTAGCTGCGTGCAAAAACAAGCAAGATACTCGTATTCCCGCGGCCCCGGGACATAAAAGGCAAAAGAAGGAACATGGGTGGGTTCTAGTCAGTAAAAGTCTGACACTTCCCCCGCTCCCCAAAGGGCTAGTTATTTGAAGATCTCCTATTCGTAAAAAAGGCACTTGTATACTTTTGAAAACACTGTTGGCTCTGTGGTTATCGATTGCCGCTTAACGGAAGTCTATACGGTATTTTTTAAAAAAAAAAAACCATAGACAACCCTCAATATCAGAACACTGCTGTCATATATTTATAAGAATGGTTTCACTTCGTTGCACAAAATCTTCCTTAAAAAGTATTGCATTATCCTTTTGCCTCAACCTTTTACTGTTTTAACTTTTTTACAACATAAACCATTTCTTTAATACGGAACCCTCTCATTAATCTCTGTTCCCTTTCGAAGAGTTATGGCGGAACAAAAAAGGTTTGAAAGCGTCATAATAATTAACAGCTTACAGGCTGGAAATGAAACACGCGCCAGAGTGAGAGTTCTTTATTTAAAAAATTACGACAACATTTAAGAAGTATTAGGAATTTATTTCTAGAATGAAGGATTTGGGTTGTATTCGTAGAAAAAAACATAAGTTTATGACCGTATTCTTTTACTTATTCCGCTGAGGGGAAGAGACAGAGCTGCAATACAGGTGTCTAGCACCATCTCTTTCCCTCAGTGGAATAAGTTCTGCTTTAAGACGTCATGGTAGGTAAATTTGTAGTTGTAGTAGCAACAAAATAGACTCGAAAAACGTTCATCGTCATCATCTTAATTTTATTTAAATTCTAGCTGGCGGGGCGCACAAAAAATATATGTAATATTTCAGACTATAATCTACCTCTGTGCCAAATTTCATCAAGATCCATTCAGCCGTTTTGACGTGAAACAGTAACAAACATTCATACATCCACACAAACATTTGCATTTATAATATAAATAGGATGTTATAGTGCACCTGTATCTGTGCATTCTCTGTGTCTCCCTGTGATCCTCATTTTAATAGACCGAAGGTTACGGCACTTCGGCAATCGTGTCAGATTAATTGGTATAACGTTGTATTACATCCATTTGCAAAAAAAAAGAATCAGTGTCGTCGGTTCCGTACAAACTTGTCACATTAACGACCATATCTTTTGACTGACTATAGTACGGCCAACGAGAAGCGATACGAAAGGTCATTAACCTAAAGAACAACTGTGGCGTTGACAATCTAATATTTAGCTCTTTCCATCTTGTGCCTTTGTCGTAATGTCACGTTCTCCCGGCAAAAACATGACAACGTTAAGACGGGTTCGCCAACATTCGGGCAGCCATTTTAGATGGGGTTTTAGCTTGGGTTTTGTTTACATTTGGTATCGCTTCTCGTTGGCCGTGCTATAGACTTACAGGGTTAAGTTTTTTCACAGCACAAAGGGACTATAGCATTGAGTATGTGGTTTTAATTTGATATCTCCACGCGTTCCCGAGCTTTTGACAGACAGACAGACGGACAATAAAGTGATCTTATTCTTCCGCTTTTTTCTTTTGAAGCACGGAATCCTAAAAATAAAATTTCATTCTAAAACACATAGCCCAGCATAGTCACAAAGTATTTTCAGCCAGATATAGGTGATGTATACTTGTAATTCTATTCTAGGTACCAGGCAAACATAAAAATCAAAATGGTCACGTTTTACTGTAATACTCAACTCTCTAGGGTCACACGCACTTTTAGCTATAAAACAAAAAAGTCAGAAGGGTCATAAAAAGTCATGAGAATGTCTGTTACAGTGATGAAAGTGACAACCCTGGCGTGGTAACTTCATCTTGAGATAGTGTTCCAAATTTGAAAACATGTGACTAGAGTTTTACAGCCAGTAACACATATTTATATTTTTTTTTGGTGTTGCTCTAGTTCTTTGTGTATTAGTGCTATTTTCAGTAACATGGCATTTCAGTGTTATATTTTAACTTCAGATTTTAATTTAACCTCTAGAGCAGGCACTTTTAAAGTAGGGGGCGAGCCACCTCAGGGGGGCGCAAAGACCTACAAAGGGGGCTTGGGCTATTAGTATGGTAAAGGACCTTATTTACACACTACCCGCGTTTACGCCCTACTCATTTATTTTATACAATCTTAGTAACTAACATACATAATCTACTGGCTTAAAAATACTAAAAGTATTTGCGAAATTTTTTTTTTGTTTTTCAGGTTGAATTCTGATTAATATCAAATTATTACTATATTTTATGAGGATTAGGGGGGCACTGAAAGTTTTGTCCTTTAGAAAGGGGGCGCATGATGAAAAAGTTAGGGAACCCCTGTTCTAGAGCCCTAGCGGCAGAAAAACGTACCAGTTAACAAATATTACCGTTGAACCCCGCTGGCACTAATTTGTGCCACCAAACCCCGACCGATTTTAAACTGTATTTGTAGTAAAGATAAGTCTTAAAATCAAATAACGCTTATGATAAGAGCCCACCCGGCGGTACTTGAGAGGTTAATTCATTCATACTATATGCACAATAGTGGTACATAAGTGGATATAATGCGACAAGTCATTTTTGATTTGGCTCTAAAGTGACTTGTATTTAATTATCGTCATCATAAGGTTTATAAGAAATAATGTATGTTATTTCAAGTCCTAAGTGTAACTAAACTTGCATAAAAAACCAACCTCTTCATTTTTCAATTTGGTTAGGTAATATTTGATATGGCAACACTTTTAGAAAGCTCTTATTTCCGTGCAAATTAATATGACCGTACCGTCTTGCTTTAATTAAATATTTCATAATTAGACTCTCATTATGACACTTGAGCGTAAACGAATATAAGAGACGCTACATGAAATTATGAAACAAAATTAATTAGACGTGGAATAAGATGAGATAACAGATTTTTTCTTAAAAGGTTAGGCAGTCATTTCCATGTCTTTTTAACCGATTTCAAAAAAAGGAGGAGGTTCTCAAGCCGTCGGAATATTTTTTATGTATGTTCACTAATTACTCAAGGACCGATTTGCAAAATTCTTTTAATGTTTGATACGGTATAAGATTTAAAGCATGCATTTTTTAGCTTACAAGTATAACTAGCTGTTCCCCACGGTTTCACCCGCGCTGTTGGTCGTTGCGTGATGTTATATAGCCTTCCTCAAGAAATGGACTATCCAACACTAAAAGAATTTTCCAATTCCAACCAGTAGTCCCAGTGAGATTAGCGCGTTCAAACAAACAAACAAACTCTTCAGCTTTATAATATTAGTATAGACTAGCTGTTCCCCACGGTTTCACCCGCGCTGCTCAGCACCTGTTGGTCGTAGCGTGATGTTATATAGCCTATAGCCTTCCTCAAGAAATGGACTATCCAATACTAAAAGAATTTTCCAATTCCAACCAGTAGTCCCTGAGATTAGCGCGTTCAAACAAACAAACAAACAAACTCTTCAGCTTTATAATATTAAGTATAGATATATTATATTATATATATTATTATAGAATAGAATAGAATAGAATATACTTTATTGCACACCAAAATCTTAAAATCTTCTTTTTTTTTTTTTGATCAATGGTAGTTGGAATTATACAGCCTAATATGGAATAAAATCTTTTTGGAATTGATTTTTAAAACGTTGAAACATCAAAATAGCGGTCGGCAAAACATTGCCGGCCTGTTAGAGCGGCCAGCAAAACTTTGCCGGCCGCTCCTTGAAACAGAACGGCAAGGACTTTGCTCAAACAAGGTTGTCAAAATAATGACAACATTACATGCATTTTTGAGTAAAAACTATTATACAAAAAGATGTTAAATCTATGGTTACAATGGCGGTCTTATCGCTAATAGCGATATCTTCCAGACAACCTTTGGATGGACTGTTCGAATATAAAAATACAACGGGGGTAGTCAATGGTGTACCTACAGCTAATACTACACAAACAATTTAAAATATTATTATTTATTCAAAATATATAAATACATAATCTATTGATTTAACATGTGTTTTAAAATATTATGCGGCTGACAAATAGGATAGGTGTCAAACATTGATTAAGAAAAATTCAATGACATTAAAGGGGAATATATTATATTATAAGTATAGATTATTATAATATTATTTAGTATTTTTCAATTCGAACCAGTACTTCCTGAGATTAGATTAGTATAGATTATATTCGTTTGATGATGTCTTTTAGTTGCGACGGGTTTCGTCTTTTTTTTTGCGGATTGGTATCATTAAATAACTTACCTGGTCTGGGCGAAGCGGGGGGAGGGCAGACTTGTACCGACTAAAACCCACCTTTGTTCCTTCTAATGTAAGTTACGGTACGGAGCCCTCGGTGCGCGAGTCTGATTTGCTCTTGGTCGTTTTTTCTAATACCTCCAAATGTTCCTTCTGAAAATGACTGGTTAATGTCATTGACGTCACTAAAGCAATAAACACAGCATTTGTTTTAAACCTTCATTAACACAAGGTCGTAAACTTTTGTGTATACACACCCTTACATATTTGATGATGTTTTTTTTTGGCAACGAAAATTTTCAGCTATTTTCACGTTTGCTCAAGTGTTGGAAAATTTAATGTTGATTTGGTTATGAGTTGTTGAGTCCCATTTTATTGTGAAAACAAGGGTTCCGTGCAAACTTGTGACCTCTGCTTTGCGGATATCTCCTTGAGGCGCGCATGGAACACTAAGGAGCGTCGCCCTCACGACCAAGAGTCGAGGCGCAGACGGGGCCCGGGCGCGTTAGGCGCGTCGCCCACACGATATTTGTAAAGAAAATCTCGTTGCGGCGTGACTCTGATGTCAGATTTTTAATATGTCTCCTAACGCGCCGTCGACACGGCCTGTCGACGGTGAGCTACCCATTTCTCACCGTCCACAGGCCCACATCGACGGTGGCCGGGAGTCGTCTCGCGGCGCCGCGCGGTGGCTGGTTTGGGTGGTTAAGTTTTAGTCTCTAGTCTAGGGAATAAATTTGGACCCTATTAATGAAGTAATAAGCTAGTTCAATTTAAACCTTTCAAATATAGTAATGCTTTTAAGGTGTGGTGTGTTTTGTTTTTTTGCAAAATCACGGCTTGCGTGTCATTTGCGTGCGACGCCGCATAGTGGGCGCGTCCTCCTCTCATGTGGAAATATAGACTAGCGTGTTTGACCTAGACACGCTTGTAGGGAATTGAAATGCCTACAGTTTTTCGGTGCGAATTAGATTTATGACGAAAATTTATATTAAATAGTAGTGAATGTCACCATTTTCTACTTAATCTTAACTGGGTTATACATGGTGTAACATCACAAACACCTAGTACGATCTCTGGGACTATGAAACTCATGATCAACTTTTTTTCTACGAGTAATTGGAATTTGTAAAAAAATGAGGTGTCAAGGGGCACCCACAAAAAACATGCATACACAAAAAAATCGTCGCACTGTTCAATGCAAAATAGAAAGACGAAACGAAAATAACTGTCGTGCTTTGTATGAGAGAGAGAGAGAGAAACATAGCAAAAAGTGTCGTTACCACTTTTGGTCTTAATGTTTTCCGTCTAGCCCCCTTTCGCAATGCGCGATATGCAACCTCGTTCCAAAAATAGACTTTGATTGAGAACTGACGTAATCAGCTTATCAAAATGAACAACCGACATTAAAAATGTAATTTAATTAATAAACAACTAAAAAGGGAGAAATAAAAGTTGTGTCTTAAAACAAAATCTAACCACTCAACCACCAGGGGCCTAGATCTGCTATTACAATAGTGTCAGAATGGTCAATCACTGATCGCATAATGCTTGATTTTGATAATTTTGGTAATCTACTACATACTAAACTTGTCAAAATCAACCATTATGCGATCAGTGATCGACCATTCTGACACTATTATAATAGCAGACTTAGGCCCCTGACTGGCGCGGCGCGCTATACGCTCAACCGCCAGCGCACGCGCAACTATAATCATGTTGTTTGATAACTTATGGGCGCTCCCATCCGAGGAAAAAACATGCGGTCCGTTCTTTTACCAGTGTCGTGTGCCAAACCATTGGATTCTAAGACAGTTAAGGTCACAGCTCATTAGAGCCACCCGGCACCCACCCCGCACCGCCTCGTCGTACGGCGTCCACTCGTTGTCAACAGGTGGTTCACGGGTGGACGCCACGTTATCACCAAAACGTTGCACGATCAACCAGGGAACCCCGCGCGGTCAACGAGTGAACACCGCGTGGTCAACGAGTGAACGCCGCGTGGTCAACGAGTGGACGTCGCTTAGTCCACGAATTTTCGAGTAGTCTGTTAACAATTGGCATTAGGCGGCGCATTGCCAACGTATCGTCCTCGCGTGAATCACTCGCGGGCAGCGCGCGGTCCGCTTCGGACCCGCGCGTTGCGCAGTCAACGCAGGGCAGCGAGTTGTTACCGAGTGGTCCACCCGCCGTCCGCGCGTGGACGGCTTACGATAGAGGCGATCCGGTGACGCTACGGAGTTGATGTAGTGAGCGCATACCCATACAAGTCCATATCAAGAATACTAACCGCACGAGGCGAGGCGGTGCGGAGTGGGTGCCGGGTGGCTCTAATGAGCTGTGACCTTTAGCCTGCCAATGGCGACTAGAACTTGTCGGCATTCTAGATTTTTCCATGATCGTACTCGTTGATGGATAGTTTTTGTCTAAACCCTCTGGTTTCAGAGAGGCCTGCCAGGGCCTGCGCCTGCCGGGGTTGCAGGTTGTTCAAAAGAGATACCGCGGCCCGGGAACGTAAAGGGATACAAAAGAAGGAACATGGGTGTGTTTTAGTCAGTAAAAGTCTGACACTCCCCCCGCTCCGCCTAGAGCGGGGGAAGTTATTTGATGATTTCCTACCCAAAAGAAGCTCTCTGGTTTGAACGCCGGTACAGCACCACTTTTTCTCAAAGACATATGGTGGTTTTCCTTGTCAGCTTAAATAAATAAATAAATAAATTCCTCACTCAAGTTTTTTTTATAAAAGTTAAGCCTCATTTTAGCCAACAATCTCAATAACAGTTAAAAACTTTATCAAGAAGTTTCCAGAACAAAATTCACGTCTTCGAAAAAAATAAAACTTAAGAAAGCTTTTCTTGAATGATACTGTAATTGCTCCCAATTGCATTTAAGGAAGACAAAATAAATTCTGACTAATACAAGCAAGGTCAAAAGGGCTGTCCAATACCACTGCCTGCCAGTGTTGCGGGTTGTTCGAAAGACATAATCGCTGCCCCGGAACACATAGCGCAAAAGAAGGAACATGGATAAGATTTAGTCAGTAAAAGTCTGACATGCGTAAGAGACGCACCGCCCAGAGCGGGTGAAGTTATTTTATGATTTCCCGTCCGAAAATAAAATACAAAAGGAATGTATAATGTAGTTCCTTCAATAACTCCGGTCATTGAAGTATGAAAAACACAAATAGGTTGCGTCACGACTGAACACTCGTCCATAGTATACAAAAAGATTTTTTGTAAAAATAAAACCGACTTCGAAAAAAAATACTAAAAAGTGGAAAATAACTTTACTTCCGGAAGTCGGTGGCAAAAAGGCAACGAAACCAATATAAGTCACCGGTTTTATTTTAAACAAAAAGTTTTTTTCAGTGTTTTTAGTTATGGTTTAATGATATGTATATATCACAAAAAATATCGAGTATTCATTTTTCATTGTTACTAAGTATTAACAGATCATCCATATACCTACATAGATATAGAGAAAAATATGTATTATAGACGATAACTTATAGACTACTGGCCGGATCAAAAAAATCCAAATAACCAAGCAAAAGGACCAAACGACAACCACCAGCCTTCTAATAAAAAAGAATCATTGAAATCGGTTCACCCAGACCAGAGTTATGAGGTACAAACATAAAAAAACATAGGGTCAAATTTATAACCTCCTCCTTTATTTGAAGACGGTTAAAAATAACCGTTTCCAGCTTTTTCTTCAGACAAAGTGGAATTGCTCCCAAACTGCATTAGGTAAGGTCTACAAATAAATTCGGTCTAATGTAAGCAACAGGCCGTGTCTGCCCAAATTGTATAATGTAGTTATGAACCGCAATGGCTCCGGTCTTTCTAAGAAAGGTGAAATACAAATACTCTACGTCACAACAGTCGTGTTTAGTATAAGGTTTCTACCCTCATTTGTTTGAAACTTTTTTTACTAAAAGTATTGTTCCAATTTAATGAAGTAAGCATAACCATCTAATATTTTTTCTAGTACTGGGAAAAATGTGGCCCTCTTTTCTAAAAAGAGAAATGAGAGGGAATTTTATACATGACGCGGGCCCAGTGCGTTTTGATAGATATCACCTACCACCTAGCACTTCTCTCTTCATCACCTTTTTTGTTGCAGAAATGAGAAATCATCAAATAACTTTCCCGCTCTGGGCGGAGCGAGGAGTGTCAGACTTTCTTTGACAATAACAAACAAACTTAAAAAGCTTCCCCGGATTAATGGTAGAACAGCAAAAAAATATATAAAAACAGTCTTGAATTTCAATGCTGTAAATAAAGGTCCATAATATACTCTAACGTAGCGGCTGTATTTTTATTCTAAAGGTTTATTCAAAAATGTAGACAGCTGGGTAAATTTTTGAATCAATCCTAAAATAAAACTAAAACGTGGTGTAAGCTCAGGATGTCCTATTTTAATTGTAAGCACCGCCTTGAGATCACTCACTTACTTTTTTCATTTCGCCTGACAAAGACGTGTTTTTATTATATTAGCCAACTGAGTTCCCAAATTTGCGTAGAAATTTGGATTCCTCAAAGGATTAACTAAAAAAATACCTATTCAGCTAACCCCAAGTAACATAGAACACTCGGTTTCACTAACATTGCCTACGACGCCTAAATATTATTGTGCTCTTGTAATTTCACTTCTAAACGTTTTGGGCCGAGCGCTGAAAATCCAACAGTCTGCTTTTGCTCGACTAAGTGGTACCTAGGATAAGAGAAAAAAGACACTTAAACATTTGCAGACTTTTATATTCCTTTTACTTAAACAGACGGATTTTTGTTAAAACGACGGAAAAGTAGTAAAATTTCGAGAAATTAAATGATGAAGATGATTGCTTTGGTTTTCTCAAGGGCTGTAGATACTAGATTTATCGTAATTGGTTCTTTTTATTGAACGAAGAATTCTTTGAATATTGAATTATGGATTCGAAATCGGAGACCATAAAGAAATTTTAAGTCCTTCTTTTATTGAAAGGAGGCGATATAGCACTTTCGTGTAATAAATCTTTTTATTCTGTTGTAAAAATGTTAGGCTTCAATATTGAAAGTAGAAACTGTATTATCGAGTATATTTTGTTGAACACAGTTTTATTGTCATGCTTTTCAATAGATTTCGGTGACTTTGCTGAAACAATTTTTTTTCTAAACGAAAAATATTTTTAGAATGCCTTTTTTATTGCCGGTGGGAAAAATTAAAACCCACCCATGATCCTTCCCTACCCTTTATTTTTTGTTACCGGCAACCCCAGCAGGCAGCGGCCCTGTCGGGCCCCTCTGCTTTGCTGAAATCTCTTTTTAAGCGCGCGTGGAACATTAACGCGCCGTCGACACGGCCTGTCGTCTTTGGTCAGACGGACGGACGGTGAGCTACCCATTGCTCTCGGGCCACACACCCGCATCTACGGTGGCCGGGAGTCGTCTCGCGGCGTCTCATGGGCGGAGTATATCAAGTACTGAGTTATACCACTGGTAAGACTGGTTGTCAGACTTTCGGAACACTGACTACTTATAACGACTGTGAAAAATCTACTAATGATAGCTGGGACCTACAGCTTAACGGGCTTTGCAAGGCACGGAGGAAACTCGGTATCAAACGGGTGGTCACCCATCCACAGACCAACCTAAGAAAGCTAGACTTAACCTGAAAATCGACCCAAACTCGATAAAGAATATGATGTAAATTTAAAAGTGAAAAGAAAAGACGTGTAAAAGTGTTTGTGAAAACCTACTTACAAAATAAACATCATTTATCATTTAAAGGCATTGTCAATCCAAATATTAGAACATTTGAACACATTAAACAGTATTGTCACGAAATTAATTTCGAAGGAGAAAATACACAAAGTGCCATGTAAACCCGCGTTTACGTGACGAGAATAATAAACGGTTTGACAAACGGTTAAATACCATTAATTTCACGTTCTAGTGCCGGAATGATGTTTAAATGTTGATATGTCTTGGAAGTTCATAATATATTAACAAGTGAAAAGACATACAATCTTGTGTTATGGTGAAAATCATCATCTGCCTAGCCTTTTTCCCAACTATGTTTGGGTCGGCTTCCAGTCTAACCGGATGCAGCTGATTATCAGTATTTTACATGGAGCGACTGCCTATCTGACCTCCACAACCCAGTTAATACTGGGTAATACGATACCCCTTGGTAAGACTGGTTGTCAGACTTTCGGCACACTGACTACTTGTAACGACTGTCAAAGATCTACAAATGACAGCCGGGACCAACGGCTTAACGTGCTTTCCGAGGCACGGAGGAAACTCGGTATGTAACGGGTGGTCACCCATCCACAGACCAACCTAGGCAAGCGCGGCTTAACCTAAACATCGACCCGAGCGGCTGCTATTATTTAGCCACGAGCTCCTCTTTGTGTTATGGTGAAAATGCGGGTAGCAAAATATTTTATCGGGAGAGGCCCTAGCACGAGCGGGCGATGTAAACGCATAAACACGTTATTTTTATGAAATAAAAAGCATATTTAAAGAATTTATTTATATTTTTGGATTTAGTCATTATTACAAAGAATTTAACTAAATTAATAGAAGTTAACTAAATAAATAGAATTTAACTGAATAAATAGAAATAAATAAATATTAAATGAAATTTTCGATTTGTAAATTGTCTTTCCGATTCTAAATTGATGTGTTTCAAGTTTGTGATAGGGCCTCAAAATTTTACCAGTCCTCCGATTTTTTAAATATTTCCCTGCCTTTTATTACCCGAAATTGGCACAAACAGACACAACTAGGTTCACATCACAAAAAATCAGAATTACTATCTTTTTCAAAATCTGTTCAGACTATTATTATCGTTACTGAAGAAAGGAAAAATCAGTGAAAGCTGTAACACCCATTTATTTTAAGCCGCAATTCAAATTGCTCAAGGAAATGGTTTTTCCTAATAAAATAAAATTTCCGAATTAACCCTTTCCAAATTGGTTGTGTTCAACGATTAAGTTTAATTAATCGACTTCTAACTAGGGTTGCCTTAAGTCTGAATTTGACCACGTTTTTAAGCGTAATGTTCAATTTTTTTTTTTAAGTCAATTAACTAAAATGTTTTTTTTTTAAATTACTAATACGCTTCCCCATATTATATTGATCTTGAGTTATATTGTAGCTACTCTTGCCTAAAAGTAATCTAAAAGTTTGTTAATAGAAAACGTTCAACTTATAAATTTTCAGTCATTAATGATGATGAGGCAAATGTGACTAAAAGAGTGATAGATCTGAATGTTGATGGACGGAGAGCGAGAGGAAGGCCAAAGAAAAGATGAATGGATTGTGTAAGGAATGATATGAAAGAGAAAGGAGTAAATGATGCCGTGGCGTCTGATAGGGGAGAATGGAAAAAGAAAACGTGTTGCGCCGACCCCAAATAGAATGGGACAAGGGCAGGAAAATGAATCCGAACAAGACTGGCTTCCGATACGACCGTTCGTCACCACTTTTCAGTTGTTTCGGAATTCACTAGTGCCCACATTTATGGGCATGGCGGGAGCGCTGTCACCGCTGCTTTCCGATTTTGGGGGCCCGAGCACCGCTTGTATGCAGTTCCACGTAGAGATCTATGGTTTTTTATGACCTGACACCCCGACCTATCGCCGTTATGGGAAAAGAGCATAATATCATCCTGCATTATTTTTCAAAATTAGTTTATAGGGAGGAGCACGGATAAATTTTAGTCAGCACAAATCTGACACTCCCTTCCACGCTGCCCAGAGTGGGAGGAGTTATGTAACATAGGTATTTTGTAGAGACTTTTTTGTAGATTTTGCTATTTTTATTTGTCTAAAAACAGTAAATAATGTTTCAACTAGCTAGCGCCCGCGGCATCGCCCGAGTTATTATCGAAAAACATAGTATCCTATGTGTTATTCCACACTATAATCTACCTCTGTGCCAAATTTCACCAAGATCCGTTCAGCCGTTTTGACTTGAAAGAGTAACAAACATCCATCCATCCATCCTCACAAATATTCGCATTTATAATATTATAGTAGGGAGTAGGATTTTAATCTATAGTCAATTTTGCTAATGTCAAATACGCAGATGCGCCATATTCCGTATTGGTACCTACTCAGCCACGTGTTATCAGGTTTGAACCCCAGCCGACCCCAATTTTGTTGTAAAAAGGCAAGGTAGATGACGACAGCTTTTTAAAAAATGTACAACTTCTTTTAACTGTTAACCCTATTACCAACCGAGCCGGCTTTTGGTCAATTAGAGGGTTAATTCAACCCTTTTGAAGCCCTAATGAATAAGGTGGTGTTAGCAAAATAATCTTTATGTTCTGTTGAAATTTTCAATTTTTTTATTCATTTGGTTTTAGAGTCGGATTGTGTCTCATTATTGTATATGAAATTCTCAACTCCACTAATTAACATATGCTTAGTGTTCATTAGTGGAGTTAAAAATTTCATAAACGTTATTAAAACAACAAGTAGAACAAGCAAAGTCACTTTTTGTGTAAGTTGTAACCGGTAACCACAAAAACCATTATTATATTATGTATTTTTTAAAAAAAGTTGCCCAACACTAAACTCACAAACACAAATAGTCAGACAGGCGCAGTGGCTAAGCGATTAACTGCTAAGCTACGTGTCGTGGGTTCGATTCCCGCACGAAACAAATATTTGTATGACCTACAGGTAGTTGTTCCGGGTCTGGCTGTTTGTGTATGTGAGTTTGAATGTTTGTAAACGCACCCACGATACAGGAGTAATTCCTAGTGTAAGATAAGGTTAAGAAAAAATACATTCGGGACGTTTTTGCAGAAAGTTGTATATACTTGGATATCGTAGTATGCTTGAGAAGAAGGAACGGTTTGGTAGTCTCTGTTTTCTTAGTATTCCAAGACATACCGTCGTTTTCTTCTCAAGTCACGTTATTCTAATTCATCCAATTATTGTGCTGTCATGCTATGAAAACTGACGAAAAGTATATGTATACAATCTCTTTGTATGCACAACGTGTTTTGAAATATATGATGTGAATATTTTAAAAACAAAACACATTCAAATTATAACAATAATACTTTTATGCCAATCAAATTATAAAAATAGTCCTTACGTTAGCGTGTTTTTTATATCTAATATATAAAATTCTCGTGTCACAGTTTTCGTTCCCATACTCCTCCGAAACGGCTGGACCGCTTTAAACGAAATTTTGTGTACATATAGGGTAGGTCTGAGAATCGGCCAGCATCTATTTTTCATACCCCTAAGTGAGCAGCGGGTGAAACCGCTGGGCACAGCTAGTATAAACTATAATATTTATCGACAAGACTTCCAAAAAAAAATGATAACCGCTAATTTGCTATTATTATTATTGACGACACTGTATCCAAATTGACACATTGAAAATTTTACTGACAATTTGGACAAAAATAAAAACCTTTTTGTACAGTCAGATAAGAAACCGTTTTTGATTAATACTTATGGTAATGTTTTTTAAAACTTTTTTATCTGACTGGACTAAACAAGTTCAATATTTATTTGTGTGCAAAATATCAAAGAGAAAAAAAAGTGACAATTCGGGCACTATTTCTGCAGCGAGTCTCATTTGTCACAAGAAAATCGATTTTGTTAATTTCGTAAGTTTTAGATAGGTGTTTATTTATTCTGAGAACTGTACAATTGTACATTTACCCAACTTAGGTCCTAACCGTGTCTTGTTGTAATATAATTAGTGTTGGTCTCGTTTCGAATTCTATTTGCTTCGTTAGTCTAACAAGCTTGAAGCTATAAAGAAAAGCAAACTACGTAGGTCTGCCGTTAAATATCTCATATTTTCTTAGAATAGGTTTTGTGCTGGGAGTAGGGTAAATATGGAGGTGCAAAATACCTAGACAAACTCTTTTTACAAATTAGGAGAGGGCCAAAACAATGTGATATTTAACCCGTCGCGCGATTGCTAACAATGTACGTAAAGTGCCCCAAACGTCGAGCTATTTTGAATGAATTTTTGATTTTGGTTAGACCTTCGGAAAAACGAAGATTTCATAGTTATATCGATAATTATATAGTACGAAGTATATGTTTACAGAATCCTTATGAGTCTTAAATAAATTTTAAAAATAAATGTCTAAGATATGAAAACCACTCACAGTGGTTCAAACTTTGCACCCGTGTGCAAATGCGACATTTGTGGCACAAGTAAAACTTTGCACCCAGTGTGACACTTTGACGCGCGACGGGTTAATGGAAAGGTCAGAAATACATGGTATAAGCGATCCCAAAGAAGATATCCTTACTAATATTATAAAAGCGAAAGTGAGTTTGTTTGTTTGTTACTTCATGCTTTAATGGCTAAACCGATTTTGATAAATTTTGGTACAGAGATAGTTGGGAACCAGGAGACGGACATAGGCACTCATATCCCACTTTTTAAAAATAAAAATTATTATTTTTAAAAAGTGGGATATGAGGGAGAAAGAGGGAAGAAAAGGGAAAACTTAGCGTTGCTATTACACATCAATAAGGCGCATGGGAACTGTGTTACCCCAAATTTAACGCGAGCGAAGCCGCGGGCAAAAGCTAGTACACAATAAATATTAGGACACTACTGTTTGTTTGGGTGAAGTATATGTTATTCGTGAAATTCGATTTGGAGAGAAGGAAGGCGAAAGAGAAGAAGAATGAAAGAATGATATGCGGAGAAGAAAGGAGTAAATAATGCCGTGACGTCTGACCGGAGAGAATAGAAGAATAAACTGTGTACCATTCTATTTATTTCATTTCTATTTGGGGTCGGCGCACCCCAAATAGAAATGAAATAAATAGAATGGTACAAAGGCAGGAAAATGATGAATGATCACATCAGATGGTCAGATATTCAGTAAGCAACAAGAACATAAGATACACAAATAATTGCTAGTCCAAACTAATCAATTAAGACATACCCATTGTTTCGACAATTAAGTAGATATACGAGTATAGATTACTCTGAATTTATGGCTTCCACTGTACGAGGAACACCGCACATTCATTTGTTTTAATTGTTTTGTTTGTATGTACCGTAATTGTTGGTTTGTAGAAGTTGGCAATTTTTTTGTTGTTGTCGTGTGCAATTTTTGTATGTACCTCATATAATATTTCATCAATGTTTTCATGAAAATATTTTTTTACTTCCTACCAATAATACATTTATTATAAATGCGAATGATTGTGAGGATGGATGTATGGATGTTTGTTACTCTATCACGTCAAAACGGCTGAACAGATCTTGATAAAATTTGGCACAGAGGTATAGTCTGGATTAACACATAGGATACTTTTTTCCATTACCATTCGGGCGTTGCCACGGGCGTAAGCTAGTTGGATTTAAAATAGTAAAGTATAGTATGTTTGTGAACCTTTAATGTAATCATAAATATATATCATATCTGCTACGTTGGTCTCGTTGTCGCGAGCGCGACTGCTGAGCACAGAATCCTGGGAACAATTTCCGAGTTGGGTTAGAAAGTAGTAGGTATTCGTTTTTTTTTATTAGAAACTAGCTTTTGCCCGCGGCTTCGCCCGCGTTAAATTTGGGGTAACACATTTCCCCTTGCGCCTTATTGATTTGTAATAGCAACGCTAAGTTTTCCCTTTTCTGCCCTCTTTCTTCCTCAAATCCCACTTTTTTTTAATAAAAATAAAAATTAGCTTATGTCCGTCTCTTGGTTCCCAAATATCTATGTACCAAAATTCATCACAATCGGTTTAGCCATTAAAGCGTGAAGAGGTAACAAACAAACAAACAAACTCACTTTCGCTTTTATAATATTAGTAAGGATTACTAAGCAATATCCCGGAGTTTGGAAGTTGGGGGTATGATACCCTTAAGCTTCGGAAAGCACGTTAAGCCGTGGGTCCTGCTCCTGATCTCTCTCCGGTCGTGTCGGGTTGCCGTACCATCGGACTATGAGAGTGAAGGAACAGAGAGTGCACCTGTGCCTGCGCACACACTTGTGCACTAAAATATTTCCCGCACCGATAGCTGATAGCTTTGATTGGCCCTTGTGGCCGAAGCCGGACAAAAGGGTTATATACACACTAGCTTTCGCCTGTGACTTCGTCCGCGTGGAATAGTTACTTTGGGCTAACGCTAACTTGATGATCGAAAAAATATATTTTTATCTCCCCTTTTTCTCACTTTTTTTTAAGCCTATCTCCGACTCCAGGGTCCCAATTATCTCTGTACCAAAATTCATTAAAATCGGTTAAGCCATTTAGCCGTGAAGACGTAACAAACAAACCAACTCACTTTCGCTTTTATAACATTAGTAAGGAGTAAGGATTTTTTTATATATAGGTACATATACATATAAAAAAAACTTACTGAATCATAAAACAAAGGCGAAATAGTAATCTAATTATTTCAAGTAAATAAATTCCTTATCATTACGTTCCTTTCAAGCATTTGTTTTGTTAGTAAAAATAATTCAAATATCCACGCAATGAATAGTATTGAAATCAATTTGATGTCGTCATCTAGATGTTCCTTACTACATACCCACGACCTCACGGCTCAAACGACACGCGTGTTGACAATAGAAAAAAGTTGATTGAAGATATAGTTACTCAACTTGATTGGAGAACGTACTTAAGGCAGAAGTATCAGGTAGCAGTAGGGTCTGCCACAGCAACCGCCAGCCGGGGTTGTGGGTTGTTAGAAAGAGATACCGCGGCCCCGGAAAATAAAAGGCAAAAGAAGGAATATGGGTGGGTTTTTTTAGGCGGAAAAAGTCTGACACTGAACCCAGAAAGTTATCTGATGATTTTCCACGCCCACGAAATTAACCTCTCAAGGACCGCCATTATTTACGTCAACTATCCGTCAAGCACCGCCGGGCGGGCTTTTATTGTAAGCGTAATCTGATTTTAAGACTTATCTTACCTACTTATTCAGTTTTGAATCGGTCGGAGTTTGGTAGCACAAATTTGTACCAGCGGGGGCTCAACGGTAATACTTGTTTACTGACACGTTTTTGTGCCGCTGGGGCTCAAGAGGTTAAAAAATCAACGTGTTTTTGCATTTTTCGGGTAATTTATGTGGTATGCTGTGAATAACGCTGTTGATTACATAATTGTTAATTTTAAGTTTTGTTTATATTTATGCTTTATTATGTAATTGTTTGTTGTTCCAAATAAAATAAAATAAAATAAAATATGAATTACTGACTTGACTGTTTAAAATATGGATCTACTTATTATTATTTAAATCATTAATATAACCCTCTAAGTGATTAGCCACACTTTGATTTAAAGTCGCTTCTACAGCCCAAACTCGTGGTCGAGCCTCTCGAGGTCCTTCGTGCGGAGAAAAAAAAGACGCGTGCGTATGTCTTAAGTCTTAACGACTGTGGCTGTGTACGTGCGTTTGTATCTTAAAGACAAAGGCAAGCAAAAATCTACCAGATCTTTGCCTAAACATACAAAAAGTAAACGAATGCTACAAAAATAAATAATGGTCCTCATAATTAAAAATACTTCTGTGTGTATTCCAATTATTCTAGAAAGCCCTTACCGCCAGTCATCACTATTCTAGTAATTTTATTGTCTTTGTTGGTGAATGTTCCAGAAAAGTTAGTTACCTTAATAACAAAAGAGTGGTTACTATGTATTTGCCTATTAGCTTTTATAATTAATTATTTCTTCAAGGAAAATTACGGCAACACGTGTAAGAACAATTTACTCAGAATGTTAATAATCCAATTAAAAATAATAACGTTCTTCCCCTTTGCGAATTTACACCCATTCCACCCAAAGCCAAATTGCCTAATTTAAATAATGATTTTTCTATTACAGATGGCGCAAAAACCAGAAACACAACGAAAAAAATGATCAAGAACTTAACCAACATGCAGACTTAAAAAAAAGAAGATGGATTTAAAAATATTAGTTTCGACGCTCACGATGTTGATCATGTGCAAGTTCAGTTATTCTGCAACAGACATAATCGGTAATATGTCAATATCAAAATTAGATAGCATAACCAATTTATATGACAAACCTAAAATGGAGACGAACAAAACTGATACTGAATTTGAAATAGAAGAGTATAACAATCTTCTAAATACAACACTAAACAGAGAAAATAAAGATAAATCAGAAAACGATACTGAAACAGAACCTAGTGATTACGACGATTGTGTTGGAGATCCGGAGTATTGTAATTACACAGAACAAGCATACTTTGATATGCTAAATGAGTACATATTCCCACAACCTTATGAATGGGTTTTGATTGCAACGCATGGTATAGTGTTCACGATTGGTTTAATAGGGAACGCGTTAGTGTGCATAGCAGTGTTTCGGAATCATTCTATGAGGACTGTGACGAACTATTTCATCGTTAACTTGGCCGTGGCGGATTTTATGGTGATTCTCATCTGTTTGCCTCCTACTGTGCTGTGGGATGTGACGGAGACGTGGTTCTTTGGGACGACGATGTGCAGAATTGTACTTTATTTTCAGGTGAGTGAGTTCGATTTTGTTTGTTCTTAGTATCGTTAGGAATTCTGTAATGTTCTGTGTATAAAACTTTGCTTTTTACCAACCAATTTTAGTTTTAAGGCTCTGATGGTATAAAAGTTTTCTACAATCTGCTTAGCTCAGCTAGCACAACTACATGCACACTTAAAAAAAAGAAGATCGATCAGCTTGGACATTAAAAGAGTCCAGTTTTGCTGTAAATAATATCAGTATTAAAAGTGTCGTCCTCAACTAATCAGGTTCCATTGACTCAAGCTAATATAATAATAGTGTATCGATATATTAAAAATATATTCGCTCGATAAGCATATCATTGTCATTTTGTATATAGCCTATAATATCCTTAACTATCACGTTTATATAAGACTAGCTTTTGCCCACGGCTTCACTCGCGTTAAATTCGGAATAAGACAGTTCCCCTTTCCTGATTTGCAGGTACCTGATACCTGTAGTTTTTGCCCTTGCGCCTTAGTTATTGTAATAACAAATCTAAGTTTTCTCTTTTCTTCCCTCTTTCTCCCTCATTTCAAACTTTAAGATAACAAACAAACTCACTTTCGCTTTTATAATATTAGTAAGGATATCATTTATTTTCGGAGCTGGGGGGGTCAGAGTTGTTCTGACTAAAACCCACCCATGTTTTTTCTATTGCCTTTTACGTTCCGAGGCCGCGGTATCTCTTTCGAACAACCCGCAACTCCGGCAGGCGGAGGCCCTGGCAAGCCCGTCTGCTTTGCTGACATCTCTTTGAGGCGCGCGTGAAACACAAACGCGCCGTCGAAACGGCCTGTCGTCAAAAGACGGACGGTGGCCGTGAGTCGTCACGCGGCGCCCGTCGCCCGGGGCGTCTCCCGCGGATAGTAAGGATATCTTACATTATGATTGTATGAAATTGGCTTTCCTTTGGCTTTTATTGAACCACCTGTGCTCTCTATTGTTATCGTACAATAGCGCTCCTCTTGAATTGAATATGAGAAATTGATTCTATATGCTTAGAGATGAAAATGTTTGGCTTCTTCGTGAATGGCAATTTCTTATTTTTATAATCTTCTTAGTTATATTTACGGTTCGGTACCATTTTTTTTGGGGTGGGAAATCAACAAATAATTTCCCGCACTCCGGGCGGAGCGGCGGGGGAGTGTCAGACTTGTACCGACTAAAACACACCCATGTTCCTTCTATTGCCCTTTACGTTCCGGCCGCGGTATCTCTTTCGAACAACCCGCAACACGGTTCGGTACCTCAAAAGGAAAAACAACGGAACTCTTATAGGTTCACCTTTTAGTCCGTCTGTCTGTCTGTTAGATCTTTATAATAGTTAAGTATGCGGTACTTTGGACCTGTGAAAAAGTTAACCCTCTAAGTGTCCATAATCAAAAGATATGGCGGTTTATGTCTCATTTTCCATGCATCCGAAAAGAGAATCAAAACCTATCTACCTACGACTTAAAATTGCGAAAGGCAAAAAACAATACTATACAGTACCAGTTAAGGGTAAAATACCGCTAATAGCTCACCGTCCATCCGTCTATTGACGACAGGCCGTGTCGTCGGCGCGTTCGTGTTTCACGGGCGCCTCAAAGAGATGTCAGCAAAGCAGAGGGGCTTGCCAGAGCCTCTGCCTGCCGAGGTTGCGGGTACCGCGGCCCTGGAACGTAAAGGGCAAGAGAAGGAACATGGGTGGGTTTTAGCCAGTAAAAGTCTGACACTCCCACCCGCTCTGCCCGGAGCGGGGGCAGTTATTTGAACCCGAAAAAAAAGCCACGCGGACGAAGTCGCGGGTGGAAACTAGTATACTTATATAACACAAATACAGGAGGGCTTTCAATATAAAACCCATAACTCGTGTTAGTATCGATATGAATCGTACTGATTTGACCGAACAGAAAAATAGGTCACGCATTGATACGTACGAACTAGTGTGCCGTCATTCAAAAGCGATCAACGATTTTGCCACCAGTTAATTCAGTACAAAACATAGATCAATGTTTATCAGCCCTGGAAGTTCCTTCCTGTACAGTAGGCGTCACAATCCGGTACGACAAAGTACGGCACATCGATAACCTACGTCAGGGCTGTCCAAACCATGGCCCTGCGGCCCGCGGTTCGGATTGGTGCGGCTCGTATAACCTTTTTTACCAACTTAAAAAAAAAGTCCGGTTTGGATACACTGACTACAAAGAGATCTGTAGGTACCCACTGCATTTAAGATAATAATATTTTAATTAATAATAGCTTTAACTTAGTTTTCTTAACTTTATTTAAAACACACACTCCGCCTAGCTACTACTAATATTGAGGTTGATGTTGACAGAATTGTAAAAGACAAATTAATGAAAAAGTAGATAATAAAATAACGATATTATTATTACCAGTATTTTATTTTTATAAATATTTTGCGGCCCACCAATGTATTTAGTCATTTTTATTGGCTCTGAGTCCCATCTAGTTTGGACACCCCTGACCTACGTCATCAAGCCATATCTAGTAGCTGGCGAGTAATGGCTTCCTATGTTCGAGCCAAACCCGATATTCAATATGGCTGAAAATGTTTTACGGATTAAATTAGAGATAGAAGTTTTCGGCGTTTCAGATTTCTGTTTTTAACGAACTAGAAATTTTTGTGGTATTATTTTTATTGGTATATTATTTAACTCTGCATTGAATACAACATATTATGACAACTCTGCATTCAAATCACATTTATTATGTCTTTGACAAATATTTAGACGGATGAGAGCAAATCGGATTCGAGCATCAGGGGTTCTGTACAAAGTTATAGGTAACTTATGAAAATACCGAATGACAATAATGAATGAAGACAGTTTATTTTTCATTAAAACAGTTTTAATGAAAAATAAACTGTCTTGAAGGATAAACTTAACCTTGCGGTCGGTGTTAGTTAACCAATTGGAATTGAGTTTATAATCACATTTTTTTTGTAACGCATCTTCAAATCTACGTTTTTTTGGGTTTTGTCCTTTATTGGTACTTTATGATATTGCTTCTTGCCAAATTTCATGAATCTAGGTCAAAGAAAAGTCCTATTCTATCCTACTAATATGATAAATGCGAATCTTTGTGAGGATGGATGGATGTTTGTTATTCTTTCACGTCAAAAGGGCTAAACGGAACTTGATGAAATTTGGCACAGAAGTAGATTATAGTCCGAAATAACACATAGGGTACTTTTTTTCGATTTATATTTTTAAATATTTCTTAAACACAAAAAATTAAAAAAAAAACGATATTATTATTACCATTATTTTATTTTTATAAATATTTTGCGGCCCACCAATGTATTTAGTCATTTTTATTGGGCCTGGGTCCCATTTAGTTTGGACACCCCTGACCTACGTCATCAAGCCATATCTAGTAGCTGGCGAGTAATGGCTTCCTATGTTCGAGCCAAACCCGATATTCAATATGGCTGAAATGTTTTACGGATTAAATTAGAGATAGAAGTTTTCGGCGTTTCAGATTTCTGTTTTTAACGAACTAGAAATTTAGATTTATTTGGTATTATTTTTATTGGTTATTTAACTCTGCATTGAATACAACATATTATGCCAAGTCTGCATTCAAATCACATTTATTATGTCTTTGACCAATATTTAGACGAATGAGTGCGAATCGGATTCGAGCGTCAGGGGTTCCGTACGAAGTTATAGGTACCTTAAGAAAATACCGAATATTGTTTTAATGAAAAATAAACTGTCTTGAAGGATAAACTTAACCTTGCGGTCGGTGTTAGTTAACCAATTGGAATTGAGTTTGTAATCACATTTTTTTTGTAACGCATCTTCAAATCTACGTTTTTTTGGGTTTTATCCTTTATTGGTACTTTATGATATTGCTTCTTGCCAAATTTCATGAATCTAGGTCAAAGAAAAGTCCTATCCTATCCCAGTAATATGATAAATGCGAATCTTTGTGAGGATGGATGGATGTTTGTTACTCTTTCACGTCAAAAGGGCTGAACGGAACTTGATGAAATTTGGCACAGAAGTAGATTATAGTCCGAAATAACACATAGGATACTTTTTTTTCGATATCACGCGGGCGAAGCTGTGGGCCCCAGCTAGCACTCTATAGATTTTGATTTTCTATGCGAATGTATGCGATGTGCCAAAAACAGTTGTATCTTTTGATCGTGTAGACTTAGATTGGGTTGATTTTTGACATCTTCAAAAGACCGGAGACTTCACTGCAGAGAATTTGGTATTCATTTCAACTCGAAATCTTCACGCATTTTTGAGATAAAGAGTCTTAACAGGCAGACAGATGAATGGACAAAAACGTGATTTTAGAAGGGTTCCGTTTTTTTTTCCGTTTCCATCCCGTCCCTTGCAAGAGCCAGCCCACGATGTTGAGCCAGTAAGTTCAAATCAGCCTCCAAATAATCAGTGGTGTGTGTGGTCAACAATGGGGCAAGCCTTAGTTTTAATTTAATCACTAGCTTTCGCCCGCGTTAAATTTGTGGTAACACAGTTCCCCTTGCGCCTTATTGATTTGTAATAGCAACGCTAAGTTTTCCCTTTTCTTCCCTCTCTCTCCCCCAACATCCCACTTTTTTAAAATAAATATTAGCCTATGTCCGTCTCCTGGTTCCCAGCTATATCTCTACCAAAGTTCATCACAATCGGTTTAGCCATTAAAGCGTGAAGAGATAACAAACTCACTTTCGCTTTTATAATATTAGTAAGGATTGGACAAAGCTTAGCTAATATTACAACTATATTCTAGAGATTCTTTTTATTCTTTAATTACCATCTTTTTATTTCAAAATGGGTCTATTATCCAAATAGAAAAGTCTCCTTCCATCACAATCCGATCAGGCATTTAGAAGTAAAAAGGCAACAAACATACAAACAGAGTTCCTTTCACATGTATTAAAAGTATGGAGTATGGTTCAGTACAGATGTTTGTTTTACTTACTTCCATTATTTGCCAATTTCATACAATAAACCTATTGAAATAATATGTCTCTGGACCTTCGTCAAAATACTCCCTTCCTGAGACAACCGATATGAAAAGTTATAATAACCAAGTATCAATTTTCTCCCAACTATCAATTACAAATATGAACCATCCACAAAATATGACTATCACAAACTTACTAATTACACAAAATTCGACACCAAACTCGTGTGCTAGCCTAGTAATAAGTACCTTTCTTGCAAAACCCGATACTTTATGAGACAGATTGCGTTGTATCGAATACTGTGTACAATTTATCAACAGCATCAATCATGGAGGATCGGAGGCGCACGATTAATTTCCTCACAGCCCCTTCCTAGGCTGACACTTTAAACCAACAGGATTGCTGGTATTTCAGCTAACTGCTTTTATTTGATTAAGTGGGTCTTCTTAACTGGGGCCCGTGGCGAAATAAGAACTGCCACTTTGTCGATTTTGAGATTAAGCCGCACCTGTCCTGTCTAGGTTGTTTTTTTTTAACCTAAATGGCATCTCGCAGTTTAACCTAGGAGGTTGTCGTATGCTTAACCGGAAAATTCCTGTGGATACCTCGAGAGTAAAGGCAAGAACTTAAAATAAAATCAAATTATCTTTATTGTGGATCATAGAAAAGTGAACATAATACAGCTGGTGTTAATAAATAATTAGTAAACAGCTAGAAACTAAGCGACTACACGGTAAGTACACCCCCTTTGGGGTACGAGCCTCGGTTTAGGTCGTCGCTGGGGAAGGACAGCAAAGGGACAGGCTGGATCTGAGTGATATTATATAGTTTGAAACTACATCAAGGGCCTTGGATGGGATTCTTTATATACCAAGTTACGTCTAAAACTCGGTAAGCACTATAAGCTGTTGGTCCCGACTGTCATTTTTTAAATCTTTGACAGTTGTTACAGAAAGTTTGATAACCTTACCAATAAGTAGTAAGCTATTAAGTCGGTTGTTGAAGTTAGTTAGGCAAACACTTTGTAGGAAATAGGTGGTATTAAGTTGAATCCGGTCAGACTGGAAGCCGTACTCAACATAGTTGGGAAAATGGTAGGGAGATAATGAAGCAGTAGGCCTACTATGACATCTTAAAGCAGAACTTATTCCACTGAGTGAAAGAGATGATGCTAGACACCCTGTATAGCTCTGTCCCTTTCCCTCAGCGGAATAAGTTCTGCTTTAACACGTCATGGTAGGGTAGCTGGTCTTCTTTAATCACGTCTTGAGAATGAAGGACCAAACTCATTTGTAACTGGCATGTTAGCAATCCGACTCCTCTTAACGATCCGTAACATTTGATAAAAACAAAGGAGATCAAATAAAAACACCACCGACTAAGGGGGAAATTATACTTAGAGAGTGTATTTTTGACAGCTCCAAGGGACCACAGATTTCAGTACATATAATAAAAATAAAATTTATTGACACACAGACAAACAGACTGACAGCAAAGTGATCCTATATGGGTTCCAAATTTTCCTTTCGAGGTTGATCTTAAAAAATAAAGATGTGAGGCATCACAAATATTTCTAAATACCGCTGAATGAAAAAAAAAAAATTAATGTAAGTGAATAAAAGAAGTGTTAAAGAATGGAATGATTATCAAATCCCAAATTAAAATATATAGTAATAATAGATAGATAGAATATTCTTCATTATGTACTTTGGTACTGAATTTTGGTACAGAGATAGTTGGGACCCTGGAAACGTGCATAGGCTATTTAAAGTGAGATAAGGGGGAGAAAGAGAGAAGAAATGGGGAGAAAACGATTTTTTATTTCGATTATCACGCGTGTTAAAGTTAGCGTTAACCCAAAGTTACTTTGCCACGCGGACGAAGCTAGTTATTTATAACTATAAGCTTTCACCAGTGGCTTCGCCCGCGTTAAATTTGGGGTAACTCAGTTCCCCTTGCGCCTTATTGATTTGTATTAGCAACGCTAAGTTTTCCCTTTTCTTCCCTCTTTCTCCCTCACATCCCACTTTTTTAAAATAAAAATTAGCCTATGTCCGTCTCCTGGTTCCCAACTATATATGTACCAAAATTCATCACAATCGGTTTAGCCATTAAAACGTGAAGAGGTAACAAAAAACAAACTCACTTTCGCTTTTATAA
The DNA here is from genome assembly GCA_958449745.1 of Ochropleura leucogaster. Classification (NCBI taxonomy): domain Eukaryota; kingdom Metazoa; phylum Arthropoda; class Insecta; order Lepidoptera; family Noctuidae; genus Ochropleura; species Ochropleura leucogaster. Next base: position 3,798,046 of record OY288221.1, on the reverse strand, counting down.
TATTAGTAAGGATTCTGAAATAAATAAGAGGTGTGACTCTGTGGTGACAAAATTCTTACACCATAACTTTCAAAATTAAATTAAACGCGGTCGCCTCAGGGCCTATTCTAATAATAATAATATTCTTTCCATATTCTGTTGATTATAAATAAAGCTCGAAATTATTATAATCAAAACTTTGTTAATTAAAGTTATGCAAAGAAAATTTAAATAATTTCGTAGTTTATATTAAATTATATCATTTATACGCACCGGTATACCTTTGCAATTCTTATGATGAGTAAGGTGAATAATTTACTTAGAGTAGAATGGACGAAGACATGCTAAATAATTGGGTTAAAAGATAGAATACAGAATTTACTTTGAGACTATACTGTGACGGGGTTGCGGGTTGTTCGAAAGAGATACCGCGGTCCGGAACATAAAGGGTAGAAGATGGAGCATGGGTGAGTTTTAGTCAATACAAGTCTGACACTTCCCCCCCGCTCCGCCTTGCCCGGGGAAAGTTATTTGATGATTTCCCATCCGAAAAAAGACTATACTGTGAGAATTGTATTTTCTTGTGTATAACATTACATTGCATAAACTCACGTCTTTTTGGAGTTTACTCCTTAAGAATCGATTTTCATATATAAGGCGCCGGAGCTGACACACACACTTTTTTTACCCGACCACGGAGGGTTACTAAGGAGGGTTAAGATGTTTGAGTGTACATAATTATGTACGTTGAAATGTCTTATTCTTTGCCACATTCCATAGCCTAAACTGTTTAACGGAAGTCGACATATGAGTTGTCTTTGAATTTGTCTTAGTTGTAGGAGTGAGATAGGGTACTCCAAAATAAAAAAAAAACACTAACTATAAGAGTTTTCCAAATTAAAACTAAAAATGTGTAATGAAAACAAAATTTAATTAATTATCTTCTAAATAAAAAACCCGAATGCGTAAAAAATATTTTTAAATAAAAATTGTAAAAAGCAATTTAATTACTTCAACCGTCGACTAATTAAATAATATGGGATTCAACATCCAATATGGATCCTACCTAAATAAGTACATAGAATAAGATAGAATATAGACTGTACACTATAAAAACTTAGGTTTGTGAGTTCACTTCATTATGTTCCTGCCCTAAACCCTATTTATTTAAGGTCGACGCAGTATATTCTGAATCATATTAATCTTGCTCTTCCATTTTTTCATCATCTATAATTCATCTAGTAATCCCCCCCGTACACCTCACCCCGTTCTAGTTTATTACAATACTAAAGTTTGTTCCCTAAAGAGCTGAAAAAAAGCTAGTTCTAGACATCATTTTTTCCGGCTTTGGGCTCGTCTTCCAGTCTTACCGAATTAAATTAAATACCAGTATAAGTATAAAGCGACGCCTATCTAACCGCCACAATACAGTTAGTACTGCGTAATACAGTAATACACCTTTGATATGACTGGTAGTCAGACTTTCAGGCCACTCTCTTTTTTGTAATGACTGAACAAGATCTTCAAATGACTGCATGGAGGAAATTCGGTATGTAATGAATGGTCACCCATCAAGAGACTAACCTTGGAAAGCGTTGCTTAACTTCAAAGATCAACTCGTGCAGCTATTAACACACACCACGAGCTTCTCTACCTATTCCTAAAGTTTAATTTTCGACAGCATTTTGTTTTTTTTTTTTTATATTAAAAATACCGTAATACAAAAATACCAAAAGAATAACTCTCTATAGAAGAATATTCAATCACAACGACATCAAAGATTCACATAGTAATTTCGCAAAATGTGTACATAATTCTCTCCCTATTTGTGCCTACATACATACGACACGAAAGTGCTCGATATTGCGTAAATTCTTCCGTTTACTGACATAGCGAGCAAGTACTGCCATAGAGTAATAAATCTTATAGAAGTGACACTTTTGGATGTTAGCAAAATTGTTGCAGACTAGCTAGCGCCCGCGGCTTCGCCCGTGTGATATCGAAAGAAAGGAATACCTTTAACAATGCTTGGTTACAAATAAAAATAAATAAATAAGGTTTTATATTAACCCACTTCAACATAAACGGGAAAAGACTTGTCAGTTGCTGAAAGTTAACGCGTCAAACTAGACTAGTGGTACATCAAAGGACCGCTTTTTTCTGATCGGTAGTTGAGTGGTAGGTATATGAGTAACTTATGGTAGATTTTCCTCAAAACCAACCCAGCCGCTAGTGATGTCGACGGCGCTTTCGTGTTCCACGCGCGCTTCAAAACGATATCAGCAAAGCAGAGAGTCCAGTCAGGGCCACTGCCTGCCAGGGTTGCGGGTTATTCCAAAGAGATACCGTAGCTCCGGAACCCAAAGGGCAAAAGAAGGAATTTGGAAGTGGTTTAATTAGTACAAGCCTGACAGTCCCATCACGGTTGGGGTCAATCGATCAATGGGTTACCATTCATGACATACCGAGATCCATCCGGACCTCGCGAAAAACATAAGGAAAGAAGCTAAATGATAACGATAAATGATATTTATTTTGCAAATAGGTTATTACAAACACTTTTACGACTCGTTTTTTTTTTACTGACTGATAAATTCATACTCGACTAGTCTGAGATGATGTGGTTCTCTTCTATACATTCTTAAGTCTATGGTACCACCCATATACGCAGTAACACTTAGAGCTCGCGCGAATAATGTGTAAATTCAACTTGCTATAGACAATGGAACCTAGGGCTGCATTGTTTCGAACGGCTGTCTTTAATTTTAAATGTGTTACATTAAAAAGCTTTGAGTTCGTTTTTATTTTAAAATGGTATTCATTTATTGGAGAATGCAAATGTACATTGTGAACTGCTTTAACAGGGAATTTCGATGATCTCGCTTTGTAATGTTTAATGCTACAATTTTTTAACAAGCTTTAATTATAATTTTTAAAACCTGCAATACAATCTTCTAAGTTTATTTCAATAACTATTTCATGAGAAAGTTATTCAATAAGATTAGATTATAAAAACGATTAAGTAAAAACTCGTATTTTAATGTTTATAACTCCGTGAAACTATAGTTAATACGATCGCAAACCATGTCTTAATCAACATACAACCTGGCTCTGACCTAGAATATAATATGAATTTAGTCCGCGCGGTCTATACCATCGTCCACTCGTCCGCGCGGTCTATAGCATCATCCGCGCGGTCTATACCATCGTCCACTCGCCCGCGCGGTCTATAGCATCGTCCGCGCGGTCTATAGCATCATCTGCGCGGATAATAGCATAGTCCATCATAGGTGCGTCAACTTCAACTAATTTGAATGATTGAAGTTTGTTCTCACTTGCAGTTTTATCAATCAGTTCTAGCTTTCGCATACGAAAATATACATGGAATTAATTAACAAGTAAGTCTAGCTCGAGATATTACGAAAATGTTTTTAGATGTGCGTATTTTAAAATCTAATATCTTTTTACTTCTCCACCGTCGTTTCACATAATAGAGGGCCACTTTATCTAGGCTCTAAGATGCGAAACACTTGACTCTCACAAGTACCAACTTGTAAACATTTCTTTCGGATCAAAATGCTTTATTTTGAGAACATCTCGTTTAAAACAGAACCCTAAGTGAGACGTTTTAATTTATTGTGTACTAGCTTTTGGCCGCGGCTTCGCTTGCGTTAAATTCGGTATAACACAGTTCCCCATTTCTGATTTGCATGTACCTGGTACCTGCAGTTTTTACATTTGCGCCTTTTTGATTTGTATTAGTTTTCCTTTTTCTTCCCCTAAAGGAAAAGGGGGTGCTAAATGGTTCTGCTAAAGGGGGTGGGGGGGGGGGGTTAAAAAACTTGTTTCTTAAAAAAATAGCCATGTCCATCTCCTGGTTACCTCTATTTACCTCTAGTTATCTCTGTACCAAAATTCATCAAAATCGGTTTAGCCGTTAAAGCGTGAAGAGGTAACAAATAAACTCACTTTCGCTTTATAATATTGGTAAGGATAAGGATTTTATTTTTATTTGTCCTGGCTTTAACACTCATTGATTTTGATGTGCCATGAGGAGGGACGAAGCACATGTGACGAAAAGAGTGATGGATCTAAATGTTGATAGACGGAGATCGAGAGGAAGGCCAAAAAAAGATGGATGGATTGTTAAAAGAATGATATGAAGGAGAAAGAAGTAATAAATTATGCCGTGATGTCAGATAGAGGAGAATGGAAGAAAAAAACGTGTTGCGCCGAACCCAAAAAGAATGGAACATGAGCAGGAAAATGATGCCGATTCTGATGTGCCATGCTTCTTCAAGAATATCGTTGCTCGGCAAGTCGCTTACCCGAATACAAAGGAACCTGACCATACATTTTCCCAGAAACGGTGGGACGAGCCGCTCTGCAGAATAAACTACTTAACACGTCTACTATTACTGCTGAGCGTCGGGCACGCTCTGTCCTGTTGGTGGGAGACGGTAGCGCGTGAAGCCAAAGACCCCAGTCTTCAAAGGAGAGTTTTAGCCGAAGCGTGTCGTGTATCTACGTTTTCCTGGAAGGGTACCGACCTCGGAGCGAAGCGCGCCGCCGGCGCCGCGCCGTCACTTCGTGTGCAATAGTTTTTTTTTTTAATTTAATAAAATATGTATTACCAGCTTTCGCCCGCGGCTTCGCCCGCGTTAAATTTGGGGTAACACAGTTCTCCTTGCGCCTTATTGATTTGTAATAGCAACGCTAAGTTTTCCCTTTTCTTCCCACTTTCTCCCTCATAGCTCACTTTTTTTTAAATTAAAATTAGTCTATGTCCGTCTCCTGGTTCCCAACTATCTATGTACCAAAATTCAGCACAATCGGTTTAGCCATTAAAGCGTGAAGAGGTAACAAACAAACAAACTCACTTTCGCTTTTATAATATTATTTATAAATATATATATAAGTAAGGACTAGTTTATTAATTTGTAAGATTTGTGTATAGTATGTATGGACCTTCGATGCCTGAAATAAATTGATTTATTATTATTAGGCTTGACGCACTGCTGTCGACCATGAAAACTTTGTTCATTGAAAAACTTTAAAAAATGCGTTAGTTCTTAACTATAATAGGATAGCATAGGCCCGACAAATAAGTCATAGCTTACTTAACTAAACGCAAATAAATAAAACTAAGATTTCTCCTCCACAACCGAGGAAACTTCACTCTAATTGAATGAACACCAGCCGTTTAGTGTTCATATACCACATTAAATTGACCTTTCAACCTATAACGAACGCTACATGCGGTCAACGGTGATGCACTTAGTGTTCATAGCAGCTCAAAGAGCTATTATTATTGGTACAGCTCAAACATGACCATTAGTGTTTGCTATTGAATACCCTGTAGGGTTACCATGACATCTAATACAGTAATTCAATTTGAAACCGCTACCCAAAAACTGACAGAGTTAAAGTGTGGGTAACATCACATCTACAATTTTATGTTGAGGTAACACATTTTTTTGTATCGTGGGTCCGTTTACAAACATTTAAACTCACACACACAAACAACCAGACCCGAAACATCTATCTGTCATACACATTTTCCTGCCCTTGTCCCATTCTATTTGGCGGGGTCGGCACAAAACGTTTGAACGCATACATACATTTCACCTGTCATACATCAGGTCATACAAATATTAGTTCTATACGGGGATCGAACACGCGACACGCAGCGCAGCAGTCGATCACTCAGTGACTGCGCCAACTGTGCTGTCGAACTCTTATAGGAGACCCGTATTTCATTTTGAGATACAGAATCTTAAAACGGACGAAGTGGTTTTACTGACTAATTTTATACGGCAATGTATGGTTACCATGACATCTTATAGCAGTTCTTATTCCTGTGTGAGAAAGAGATGGTGCTAGACACCCTGTATAGCTCTGTCTCTTCCCCTCAGTGGAATAAGTTCTGCTTTAAGAGTCACGGTAGGCCTACAGTTTATATAAGATGCTTATGTTTCTTGAAGATTTTATTATTAACTGTGACAGTGACATCTCTCTGTTTTTTTGGGAACTAATTTTTTGAGCTGTTATTTAAATACTAGCTGTTCCCCGTGGTTTCACCCACGCTGCTCAGCACCTGTTGGTCGTAGCGTGATGTTATATAGCCTTTAGCCTTCCTCAAGAAATGGACTATCCAACACTAAAAGAATTTTCCAATTCCAACCAGTAGTCCCTGAGATTAGCGCGTTCAAACATACAAACAAACTCTTCAGCTTTATAATATTATTTATTTATTTATTTATGTACACACAAAACATTATATAAAAAAGTATATAAAGAAAAAAGAGCACAAAGGTTATTAGTATAGATTTGAGATGTAATTATGATCAGTTGAAAAACGTATTGAGCATTTAAATAATTTAGTAGCGGTTGATTAATTGTTGTAATAAAAAATATATTTGTCGGTTATTTTATCATAGGAAGTGTTAGATTTTGACTGACTAAAACCCACCCGTCTTCATTCTTTTGCCCTCTATGTTCCGATCCCTTTCGAACAGCCCACAATTCCGACGATTCACGTCTTATATTCGAGCCATGTTCGCGACATTAACGCCTTGTCGTTGGGATGTTCAGTAAGGCGGTCTCTTGCATACCAGACAGAACGTTACGTTTGTGATGAGATGAAACTAGTACCGTAAACTACTTAGTTGTAGGAAGGTTATTATAGACTAGATTCGCGTGATATCGGAAAAAAAAAGTATTCGATGTGTCCGACCATAATCTACCTATGTGCCTAATTTCATTAAAATCCGTTCAGCCGTTTTGATGTAAAAGAGTAACAAATATACATCCATACATACATCCTCACAAACATTCGCATCCTTATCCCTACTAATATTATAAAAGCGAAAGTGAGTTTGTTAAGTTTGGAATCAGGAGACGGACATAGGCTATTTTTTTTTTAAGTGGGATGTGAGGGAGAAAGAGGGAAGAAAACGAGGCGTTGCTATTACAAATCAATAAGGCGCAAGGGGAACTGTGTTACCCCGAATTTAACGCGAGCGAAGCTGCGGGCAAAAGCTAGTTTATAATATTAGTAGGATTTTGGTTTTGCACAATTGCAATTAATGGATTGGCACATCAGCTAAATGTTCACTGAGGCAAAATGCCGCAACGCTCGCAGTCTAGAGTTAGTGCTAACAACTTGATTGTTATGTAAATCCCAAGATTCCTCTCATACGGTTAGTAGTCACAAAGGGGCTTGTTGTTACGATTACCGAGATTAATTTCGTATGTAAATGAGGGATGGAGGCATGATTATAATCTTCAAACTGTTTTGGAGATAAAGTTTAACGAACTGAGATATCTACCAAACTTTTTGGCACGAGTTACACGTTTATGCGCGACGTTTCTTGTAATTTTATAGTTTTTAGAATTCCGTAACTCAAAAAGAAAAAGAAAGTGTGTTTGTCAGCTCCGACGCACGATTGGAGTTTACTCCTTAAGTACGAGTAATTAACCATACGCAAAAAGAGTTTATTCAACTAAAAAAAGATTAATATCATATGAAAGGGTAAATTCACAAATTAAAAAAATAGCAATATAAATACATCGACACTGATAGTAACAAAAAAGCCCAATAACATATAGTATATAGGTATAGTCGCCTATACAGCATACCATATGTACGTCTTAATACATTCACAGCCAAATTAGAAAGTTGCGTACTAAAGGTGCGCACCAAAAACGTGACACATTTTCGTTACTTTAGTAGGTTTTACCCCTCGGATTTTTCTCATACCGGGCGCCTTATATATGAAAATCGATTCTTAAGGAGTAAACTCCAAAAAACTCCAAAAACAGAACCCTTATAAGATCACTTCGTTGTCCGTATGTCTGTCAAGACCCTTTATCTCGGGATCGTGTAAAGGTATCGAGTTGAAATTAAAAACCATATACTCAAATACGTAATCACTTTGCGCTGTGAAAAATATAACCCTCTAAACTTACGCAGTAAAAAGATATGGCCGTTTATATTGAAAGTTTTTAAGGAACTCTCGGTGCGTGAGTCTATATTGCTTCTGGCCAGTTGTTTTTTATAACTGCTCACTTGTCTCACTGATGGGCAAAGGCCTTTCCCCTCCTAATAATGTCTGGCCATGTTTAACCCGCATACAAGACCATTAAGTATCTTATACGATAAGAGAAATGTGTTTTAGTTTTGTAAAATAATACAATAAAAAAATGTTTTCACTTATCGTATTCTTTTTAGCAAACGCATTAAAATAACTAGTAGTAGTGGGCTAACGTGGTAACAAAGTATTTTTAAAAAAAAAAACGACTTAAAAATACACCATCTGTGTCATGGGTGCATTTACAAACGTTAAAACTCACATACACAAACAGCCAGATCCAAAACAACTATCTGTAGGACATACAAATTTTTGTTCTGAGCGGGGATGGAACCTGCAACGCGAAGCTCAGCAGTCGACAGCTCCGCCACTGCGCCAACCGTGTCGTCAATTAATTCAAATCTGATAAAGATAATGAGTGAGCTTGTTAGAAATAAGTTAACTTAAATGATACAGAATAATAATATTATTTTCAGTTAAAAATCATCGTATTTCGTTACGTTAATGCCGTTAATTCGTGGAAAGTGGGTCAAATTTAACTTCTATGATTTTATTTTATATAGTTACTGGTTATAAATACTATGATAAAAATAAATGTTTATAGTATACTGCGAGTTACCGCCACGTGACTCGCTTGCGGTACGCCACGCGGAAAAAATAAATGACGAACGCGTTTCTCTTGACGCAAGTCGCCTCGCACGAAATACGTAACGGTGGCGCTTAAGGGCCTCTTTTCCGGGCCTGTGGACGGTGAGCAATGGGTAGCTCACCGTCCGTCCGTCTATTGACGACAGGCCGTGTTGACGGCGCGTTTGTGTTTCACGCGCACCTCAACGAGATACCAGCAAAGCAGAGGGGCTTGCCAGAGCCTCTGCCTGCCAGGGTTGCGGGTTGCTCGAAAGAGATACCGCGGCCCTGGAACGTAAAGGGCAATAGAAGGAACATGGGTGGGTTTTAGTCTGTAAAAGTCTGACACGCCCTCCCCCCGCTCCGCCCAGAGCGGGGAAGTTATTTGCTGATTTCCCACCCCAAAAAAGGGGGCCTCTTTTTAAGCGACTTTTTTCTCTCAACGCTCATTGGTCGATTAGTCCGGTGTATGCTGACTGTGCAGCTTCGATTTAGCAGTTTGGTTTTCTTTTTTCATAAAAAAGCATTCAAAAACATTTTTATCACAGATTCCTTTTAAAAACAAGTTTTATCGTTATTTTATGGAACTTTAAAAAAAAACCTAACACTATTTGATAAAAAAACACGTTGGAAACCGTAAGCTAGTATTTTTTTTATGAAGCCATCAATTTTTTTTTTATCATGTTCCGTTTTTCAGGCAGTCTCTGCTATGTTCAACTGTAAACTGTAAATGGTGTTCTTTTTTATACATATTGTGTACTAGATTCCGCCCGCGACTTTGCCCACGTGGCATAGTTACTTTGGGCTAACGCTTAATTTAACCCACGTGATGATCGAAAAAAAATTACCTTTCTCTCCCCTTTTCTTCCCTCTTTCTCCCCTTTTCTCACTTTTTTAACCTGTGTCCGTCTCCAGGGTCCCCACTATCTCTGTACCAAAATCCATCAAAACCGGTTTCTCCTAAAAGGCGTGAAGACATAACAAACAAACAAACTCACTTTCGCTTTAATAATACTATTTTAAATGCGAATGTTTGTGACGATGTACCTCTATGTTTATTACTATGTCACGTCAAAACGGCTGAACGGATCTTGACGAAATTTGGCACAGAGTTAGATTATAGTCTAGAATAACACATGGGTTACTTTTTTCTTTCACCACGCTGACGAAGCCGCGGGCGCCAGCTAGCTATATTTTTGAAACTTTTACAGTATGTGTACTAACTACGACTGGCGACTAATCAAGATACAAAAAAAACGATCCAATCGTTTCACATTTAAAAAGTAAAAGCTCGGAAATATTTACTTTAGAAGCTGACAGATTCGTTTCCGAATGAAATGGTAGTTAGTCCATTTTTAACCGACTTCAAAAAATAAAACGACACTTGTTTTTTTGCAAAAATCTTTTATATATTTTCTATGTATTTGTTTAATGACTATCTTTACTTTACTTTGATTGTATACGTATTTATCCTTATATTTTATTTGAAAATGTTTTCTTGTAAACTTTCTGTTGTGCACTCTGCATCTACTACTTATATTTTCTCTCCATCACTCTTAGGTAGACTGGTGGTACAGTATCTTTTATACATAATAAATACATATCTTAGGACAACTCACACACGGCTATCTGATCCCAAGCTAAGCAGAGCTTGTGTTATGGTAACCAGACAACTGATATACATACTTATATAATTTATAAATACATACATATTATAGATAAATCACACCCAGACACAGAATAAACAATCATGCTCATCACACAAAGTTTATCCTGGGTGGGAATCGAACCCACGACCTCCGGCTCAGCAGGCAGGGCCACTAACGACTAGACCTACAGGCCCGTCAAACATGTGCAAAAAGTTTTAATAAATAAATAATATATTTAGAATCACTGTATGCAGATCTATTTTATTACGGAAAATTTGAACAATAAGTCCATGAAGTAGTCGAACGAGGCCATGTACTGAGTGTACTGGAAATGTCTAGCTTGATGTGCCGCCAGAATCAGCTTTGTCTAAACACATTAGTCCATTCAGTGCCTTTAAAAGGCTATCTAAAACGATGTTGATTTGTGACGGAGCCATTCACGTTATTGGCCATTTCCCGTACAGTAACAGCTTTGCTCTAGACCTGGTTTTTGTTTAGACTATATGAGGGTATCTAGGTTAGGAATGTCACGTTGTTACTAGTAGTCAGTTGTTCAAAAATTTGACAACCAGTCTTACCAAGGACTATCGTGTTACCCTGTTACTAATCGGTTGTGGGGGTCAACTAGGCAGTCGCTCCATGTAAAATGCTGGTAGTCAGCTGAATCCGGTAAGACTGGAAGCCGACCCCATCATAACAGGGAAAAATCTAGGCTGAGGAATGTCACATCTATACTATACTAATATTATAAAGCTGAAGAGTTTGTTTGTTTGTTTGAACGCGCTAATCTCAGGGACTACTGGTTGGAATTGGAAAATTCTTTTACTACCATCCAGCAGATAGTCCATTTCTTGAGGAAGGCTATAGGCCATATAACATCACGCTACGACCAACAGGTGCTGAGCAGCGCGGGTGAAACCGTGGGGAACAGCTAGTTGTCTTATAAACCTTAAAACACAAATAAACTCATTGGGTTGGAAGAAAATATAGAATTTCATCTGGTACAATTTTTATAGTTACCATTTTTATATTCAGCTTCGTCGGTCGAGTGTTCGCGAGGGTGACTACTTTTTAATTTTGTTTTGGATGGGAAATCAACAAATATGTTCCCACGCTCTGGGTTAATCGGCGAGAAGTGTCTTACTGATTAAAACCCACAAGTTATTTGTAGATTACGTCCGCAAAAAAATGGGTCAAATGAGAACTCTTTACATAGAATATTAAAGTCCTTACTCGCTCGCTACATATATTTATGTTTAATTAAATAAAAGCAGGGGTAGAGAAAGGGTGTCAAGGCGAATCCTTGTTTATTTTACAAAATCCAAGAGACCGGAAAACGGTGGGCACCGATTATTTCACGCCGGAAGCAAAACAGTGTAAGTCAAACATTTTATAAAGGGATAATCGAGAGGGTACGATAAATATGTTGACATAGGTCACCGAGGATATGTAGGCAGAAAACATTGACCTAAATCCCATTTTAGAACTGCTCAAGTAGAGCGAGTCAGACTCGCGCACCGATGGTTTCGTACAAACTTGGGACATAAACAGCCATATCTTTTGACTAGGTAGATTTAAAGATAGATTTGATTGCACAAAGGGCCTACAGTCTTAAGTATATGGTTTTAATTTCAACTCGATATTTCAACGCGTTCCCGAGATAAAGGGTCTTGATATATATAGACATACCGACAGATGAACCACAAAGTAATTCAATAACGGTTCCGATTTTACTTTTCGAGGAACCCTAAAAAATTAAGACTTTCATACAAAACTTGATGAAAATTGGTCCATCCGTTCAGGAACTACGACGCAATAACACACGACATAACTTATATAAGGTTTTGTAGTTGCCTATTCCAAAGCATAGAACTCTATGGAGAACAGGTAAGGAATCTCTTTTTGCCTGTTTTCCATAGAGTTCCATGCTTTCGAATGGGCAAATACAAAACGTTCACCAAATAATTATTATGATAAATTAAATACAAAACATAATATTTTGCCTTGGGATTGCCACAATAAAATCTTATTTATTAGACAATTCAAAAAACTCTTATTGATAAAAATAAATTCATCACCATTTTTCTGCTCTTGTCCCATTCTATTTGGTGTCGGCGCAGCACGCTTCTTCTTCCATTCTCCTCTATCAGACGTTACGGCATCATTTACTCCTTTCTCCTTCATATAATTCCTTACAAGATAGAAATAAAGTAAAGCAGAATGTAAGATTCTAATCACACAACAAACTCACAAACCATAACCATATTCTCTTTTGTTGCAGTCAGTATCAGTGACGGTGTCGGTGCTGACGCTGACGTTCATCTCGGTGGATCGCTGGTACGCCATCTGCTTCCCGCTCAAGTTCAAGTCCACCACGGGACGCGCCAAGACCGCCATACTCATTATATGGCTGCTGTCTTTGCTTTTCAGTAAGTACTTTTAGCTTAAATATACAATTTATTTTTTAGAGATTTAAAGTAACTTAACACGAAGGGGATGGCGGGGTTTGTAGTAGTTTATTCCCACAAAACGGCACGGTAGTGGTAAACGGCAAAGTCGACGGAGTAAACATGAGTTGTCTGTATAAAATAGCGTTACCCTGTGCGACTCTCATTCATATAATCATCTTTTTTTAAAATTAAATCTCTAATTTCGACCTATAAGGTCGTTATCTGCTTAACTATTCAATCCTGTGGATGCCTTACAGTTAAGGCTTCTAGCTATTTTTGTGTGTCAGACTTTGCCGTTGCCCACTTTTTTGTGATGGGATATCATCAAATAACTTCCCCCGCTCTGGACGGAGCGGGGGGAGTGTCAGACTTGTACTGACTAAAACACACCCATGTTCCTTCTATTGCACTTTACGTTCTGGGGCCTCGGTATCTCTTTCGAACAACCCGCAACCCCGGCAGGCGGTCCTACTTAATGTGAATGTTTGTGAGGATGGATGGATGTATGGATGTTTGTTACTCTTTCACGTCAAAACGGCTGGACGGATCTTGATGAACTTGGCACAGATGTAGATTAAGGTCTGGACTAACACGTAGGAATTAACACTAGAAAAAAAACTAGCCATACATATAGGCATAGACAAAAAAAAGTATTATGGACAATAACTCATAAACTACCTAAGCAATGTAAATGAAATAGATATGGGACCACCTGGGAAGAATCAAAAAATATCAAACAAAATTGAATTTTGCAAATCGGTCAATAGTGAACATACATAAAAAGAAAACCTACAAATTGAGATCCTCCTCCATTTTTGAAGTCGATTAAAAATGGTTTTGAAAATGGAGAAGTAGATAATTAAAAAACAAATTAATTAAGAAACACGGAACAAAAGACTGAGACAGAAATGACATCATTTGGAAATAATTTGGTACAAGCAAATGAGGTTGTTACTTTTTAGGGTTTTTTAAGGATGTCAACGGAAACTCAGTGTGAAAAATGTTTGTTTTTTACCGACTTCCGGAAATAAAGTTATTTTCCACTATTTAGTTTTTTTTTTTGCATGTCAGTTTTTTTTATGGAGCTACTGCTTAGCTAGCCTCCATAACCCAGTTAGTACTGGATAATACGATACCTCTTGGTTAGGCTGGTTGTCAGATTTTCGAGACACTGTTTACCTGTAACGACTGTCAAAGATCTGCAAATGACAGCTGGAATCAACAGTTTAACGTACTTGCCGAGGCACGGAGGTCACCCATCCGCAGGCCACTCTTGGTAAGCGCTGCTTAACTTAAAGATTAATGTATCTGAATACCAGTATTCTTACTATCCTTACTAATATTATAAAAGCGAAAACGAGTTTGTTTGTTTGTTACCTCTTCACGCTTTAATGGCTAAACCGATTTTGATGAATTTTGGTACAGAGATAGTTGGGAACCAGGAGACGGACAAAGGCTAATTTTTATTTTTTAAAAGTGGGATGTGAGGGAGAAAGAGGGAAGAAAAGGGAAAACTTAGCGTTGCTATTACAAATCAATAAGGCGCAAGGGGAACTGTGTTACCCCAAATTTAACGCGGGCGAAGCCGCGGGTGGAAGCTAGTAATATTATAAAAGCGAAAGTGAGTTTGTTTGTCCGCTACCTCTTCACGCTTTAACGGCTAAACCGATTTTGATGAATTTTGGTACAGAGATAGTTGGGAACCAGGAGACGGACATAGGCTACTTTTTATTTAAAAAAGTGGGATTTGAGGGAGAAAGAGGGCAGAAAAGGGAAAACTTAGCGTTACTTTTACAAATCAATAAGGCGCAAGGGGAACTGTATTACCCCAAATTTAACGCGGGCGAAGCCGCGGGCGAAAGCTAGTATACATATAAAAACAACGAAACAATCAATTTCTTAAAGTAATTCGTTCTTTAATTACCTTTATACTTCATTTTAAACGCCATTTTAATTTTAAAGACGTTTTCGCGTATGTCTTGATTAAATATTCACGTTTTAATAAAGATTGTTCAGTTTCGTATACATCATCCTGTAGGGACCCGTGGGTGTAAGAAGGATCTTATACATTATTTAGAATCTCTTGAGATTTTTTGGAGTATAGGGACGTATTAATAACCTATGTGAAGGTACGATAAACTTGGTATACTTACGCAGATATTTCCCAAAGGGGTATGCAGAAGTCTTCACTAATATTATAAAAGCGAAAGTGAGTTTGTTTGTTACCCCTTCACGCCTAAATGGCTAAACCGATTCTGTTGAATTTTGGTACAGAGATATTTGAGACCCTGGAGACGGACATAGGACAATTTTTTTTAAGAAAACGTGAGAAATGGGGGAGAAAGAGGAAAGAAAAGGGAAAATTTATCTTTGCTATTACAATCAATAAGGCGCAAGTGCAAAAACTACAGGTAGGTAGGAGGTACCTGCAAACCAAGAAAGGGGAACTATGTTACTCCGCATCGAGCGAAGCCGCGGGCAAAAGCTTGTATCTTCATAAACTCCTTTGTTTAAGCAATAATAATTATAGCTTTCGGTGAGTAGAGATCATTTCTTGCCTGATGTTTTGGTAGTGAATCCCTCAGTGGAATTAATTACTATTAGTTACCAAAACAATTTATAGGTGAACTAGCTGTGGCCAGTGGTTTCCTCCGCAGCTTTGTTCTTTAATGTCGTAATGTTACATAGTCTATTAAATTATTTTCCCATACAATTTGCTACCGTTATTTTACCCTTTTTTCTTGGGGTGGGAAAATCATCAAATATCTCCCCTGCTCTGGTGGAGCGGGAGGGACTGTCAGACTTGTACTGACTAAAACCCACCCATGTTCCTTTCATTGCCCTTTATGTTCCGGGGCCATGGTATCTCTTTCGAACAACCCGCAACCCCGGCAGGCGGTGGCCCTGGCAGGCCACACTGCTTAGCTGACATCTCATTGAGGCGCGCGTAGCACACTAACGCGCCGTCGACACGGCCTGTCGTCAATAGACGGACGGACGGTGAGCTACCCATTGCTCAACGCCCCCAGGCCCGCATCTACGGTGGCCGGGTGTCATCTCGTGGCGGCTGGGTTGGTTTGAGATTTGTTTGCAAAATCCCGTCATAATGGGCAGTTACATCCTAAAAGAATCTCTCATGCTAAATTTGAGTAATGTGTATGTAATTTCAACTCGATAATTCCACGCGTTCCCGAGACAAAAGGTCTTGACAGACAGACAGACGGACAACAAAGTGATCCAAGATCGGTAATGTTCTTTCTTTTTAAGGAAACCTAAATAATCAATAGTTTTATCTTCAACGCAGGTCAAAGAATTACCCTAACCCGCGAACCGTGAATGACGTTAATCTATTTAGGCAAAACTACCGTTACATGCAACCAAAGCGAAGCGGTCAAAACTAAGCATGAAACACGTCTCCCTGCGGTCTCATAACTAAGTTAGCAGACTGTATGGCTGACTGGCCAACTCCGTCCGAACTGCATCAAAATTCAAAATAATGTTGTGAAATTGTAGAATTTACTAGAATAATCATGAATTGCATGAGTAAGAACTGTCTGGTATTCTATTTGAAGTATCAATGGTGCGGGCCTGTGGACGGTGAGCAATGGGTAGCTCACCGTCCGTTCTCTTGACGACAGGCCGTGTCGACAGCACGTTCGTGTTTGACGCGCGCCTCAAAGAGATGTCAGCAAAGCAGAGGAGCTTGCCAGGGCCTCCGCCTGCCGGGATTGTAGGTTGTTCGAAAGAGATACCGCAGCCCCGGAACGTAAAAGGCAATAGAAGGAACATGGGTGGGTTTTAGTCAGTAAAAGTCTGACACGCCCTCCCGTTCCGCCCAGAGCGGGGGAAGTTATTCGATGATTTTCCAACCCAACCAAAAGAAAAAGTATCAATGGCAGCTACCGGGGTTGCCGGTTGTTTGAAATAGATACCGCGGATTAATAACATAGAGGAAAGGAAAAAGAAAGACCATGGATGGATTTATAGTAAAAGTCGGACATTTTATTTTTAAACTTTGCCCTACCGTATCGTATCGTGGGTGCGTTTACAAATATTTCAACTCACATACACAACCAGCCAGACCCGAAACGAAGTATCTGCAGGTCATACAAATATTTGTTCCACGCGGTATTCGAACCCGCGACACGCAGCACAGCAGTCGATCGCTCCGCCACTGCGCCAACCGTGCCGTCCAAATGTTAATTGTTTCGGGTCTGGCTGTTTGTGTATGTGAGATTAAATGTTTGTAAACGCACCTACGATACACTAGAAAGTCCTAGTGTTATGTAGGCCAACGTATTTAAAAAAAATGCTTTTTGTCAAATTTTGGTGTACTATTAAAAATACCTCTGCCTTACCCTCCAGAAATTACAGGCTTCGTGTTTTGTTACATTCACTATAATTAACTTTATTGATTTGCAATTCTCTTTCAACAGATGTACCAGAATTCGTGGTTCTACAAGTGCAGCAAAAGATACAGCTTCGTTTTAACGCACAATACTTGATGCAGTGCACCTCGACGTGGTCAGATGAAAGTGACCTCAAGTGGCATATTATTAAGGCACTATTTCTATACACGTGAGTATATTGTCTTTTTTAGTTGTGAAATTAAATCAAGTCGTGTCGTTGTACACGATAACTGCATAGTCCTCATGTAAGTTGACCAAGATTTTTTTGTCTGGACCTTAAAAGAGACTATGACCTCTGAGTTTGTTTCGGCTGTTTCTTCTCAGAGTAGTCGGGTACGAAACATTGTCCTCATCTAGTTTTTTAACAAGGACGTGTAAAAGTGTTTGTGAAAACCTATTTGCAAAATAAACATCATTTATCAAACATTCATCATCGGCGTAGCGTTTACCAAACTGAGGTCGGCTTCTAGTCTCTACGGATGCTCTAGCTGGTTTCATAACTCCAGAAGTTTATAGCCAAACTAGTTTTTGCCCGCGGCTTCGCTCGCGTTAAATTTAGGGTAACACAGTTCCCCTTTCCGGATTTGCCTGCTATCTGTAGTTTTTGTTATTGCGCCTGATTGATTGTATTAGCGAAGCTATGTTTTCCCCTTTCTTCCTAAAACTATCTCTGTACCAAAAGTCATCAAAATCGGTATTGCCATTAAGGCGTGAAGACGTTAGACTGGAAGGTTCCTACATAGTTGGGAAAACTTGATTTGACAACACGGTTGGCGCATTGGCTGAGCTATCGACTGCTGCATTGCATGTTGTTGGTTCGATCACCGCACAGAACAAATATTTGTGTGGCCTACAGATAGTTGTTTCGGGTCTGGCTGTTTGTGTATGTGAGTTTAAACGTTTGTAAAAGCACGCACGATACAGAAGTGTGGGGCAACTTTTTTTTTTAAAAAAGAAGGCTAGGCACATGATGATTCCAGCTAAAAACGACAATTTTAAAATTATCATTTCTAGTTTTTTTTTCTCTTATTTTAACATATTGTGTAACGTGCTTCTGAAAATAGTAAAATTAAACTGAAGTCAGCTTAAACTGCCAAACATATATATATATTTAAAGAAATAAATATTTATTTAGTGATTTTTCATTGGCTTTTAGAATCGTTTGAAAAACCATTTGAAAAGGGTCCGACTTTTATAGCTACTCCCAGGTTTAAAAGTTCGAAATTTATAAAAGAACATCAAAGGGAATATACGACAAAGAGCCTCCGAGGGACCTTCGATTCACATTTCATAAGTACTTTCTATTGCGCAGCATTTTAGTATGGCATCGTTTAACATTTAAAAGCAGATTTTGTTGTGTCTAAAATCGTTGGTTCAACTTATATTTATAAAGAATTATGGATATTAAATGCACTTTTTTTTCGGATGGGATATCATCAAAAAACATCCCCCGCTCTGTGCGGAGCGGGGGGGAGTGACAGACTTATACTGGCCAAAACTCTCCCATGTCCCTTCTTGCCGTTAATGTTCCGGCCGCGATATATCTTTCGAACAACCAACAAACCCGGCAGGCGGTGGCCCTGGCAGGCCCCTCCACTTTGCTGACATCTCTTTGAGGCGCGCGTGGAACACTAATGCGTTGTCGACACGGCCTGTCGTCATTGGACGAACGGACCGTGAGCTACCCATTGCTCACCGTCCACAGGGCCGCATCTACGTTGACCAGGAGTCGCCTAGCACCGCCCGACGCCCGGAGCCTCTCCCGAATGTCTTTGACTGCAGTATTATTTCCCAATCAATCTCTTGTCCTCAGATTTCCACTGTTCCTGATGATGATAGCATACTGCCAGATAGTGAGGGTGCTGTGGAGATCAGATAACATTCCAGGACACACGGAGTCACATACGCTGTGCTCAACACCTCAAGGGCATAACAACTGCAAGAATTGTAAGTACTACAGCTTGATCCAGATGCTTGAACAGCTACCCGACGTCTTAAAGCAGAACTCATTCCACTGAGGGAAAGAGACAGAGCTATACAGGGTGTCTAGCACTATCTCTTTCTCACACAGGAATAAGAACTGCTGTAAGATATTGTCATGGTAACCCTTCAGCACTTTTCACAACTACTCGATTGCAATCGTGCCGTGAGCATAATCGAAAAAGTCCTCCAAACGCTATTCATAGATCCGTAATCAGCCAATTTTGACGTCTGCACAACCGTGTTAAATTATGGAGCCGTCAATCAAACAAATACCTGTTAAAAATATTAGATTTAACATTTTAAAGGACATGACCAAAAAATGTATGAGGCTGTGCCCCAGAATGTATGCATATAAAATTTATGTCGTATTATAGTAAAGTCTACCATAAATATAATACCTTGCAATTTAAAAAAATAACTCGACACGGATTTGTGAATAGCGTTTTGCCAGTTTGACGATTGGATTACGAGAACATAGACTAGTGCTGATTGTCGATTACGGTAACGATTGTGAATAATGTTTGTTCGCCTCATTTTAAATAAAAATTAGCATTTTTGCATCACATTCAGTGGTCGATTAATAACCACAAAGGGGTTATAACAACCCTAATTACATTTTACTACATACTTAAACATATTCAAAGAAGTTTGTAAAAACTTTTTAATTTTTTTTTATTTTTCAAATCATTTATTTTTCTTGCCACAATATTTAAAGATTACATGCAAATATTTTTGTTTCGAGTTTCCAATTTTAGGCGATGTTGCAAACGCCATGATCACGAATGATCTTTTGATCTGTAGTCATGGCGTCTTCAAGTTTTAATAATAAGTTATACAATATTAAAAACTGCCATCGCAGTAACTTAAGCAAGCTTTCCATTCTCTCCCTTCCACTTACGAAAGAGCCTTTGTCCAGCGCAATTACAGGCTAATATTTTGATTAGTTCTGTCATTCCTGTGTCTAGGGTTGGCCGTGAACCGGCGCACCACACCTTCAATACACACGAACGCGTCAACTGAGGGTCAGTTGAGGTCCAGGCGGAAGGCAGCTAAAATGCTGGTGGCTGTCGTGGTCATGTTTGCTGTCTGCTACTTTCCCGTGCACTTGCTTTCTGTTTTGAGGTAAGATTGTTAAACGAATAACTATTTTTTTAATAGATACTACTAATAATATTACTTCCCACTTGTAATATTATAAATGTTTGTGAGGGTGGATGGATGTATGGATGTTTGTTCCTCATTCACGTCGAAACGGCTGAACGGATCTTGATGAAATTTGGCACAGAAGTAGGTTATAGTCTGGAATAACACATAAAATACTTTTTTTTAATATCACGCGGGCTAAGCCGCGGGTCGCCAGCTAGTATTAAGAAGACCAATCATTATTTTTATTTCAAGAATAATATTTGACTTGAAATATATAAGTATTGTCTGTCTGTCCGTCAAGACCCTTTATCTTGTGAACTCGTAAAGGTATCGAGTTGAAATTAAAACCCAACTGTCAACTCTGTGCTCCATTCTCCTCTAAATCTACGCAGTCAAAAGTTATGGCTGTTTATGTCGCAAGTTTGTACGCGAGTCTTACTCGTTTATGGCTAAAAAACTTGGCTTTACTTTATCAATTTTCAGAAAACAGTTGAAACATTGTCTTTCGTCTAAGGTCAATAAGTACAAGAACAAGGGGAAGCGCTTTAACAGCATAATTTATATTCCAGTCAACTTCTTTGAAATGGACCGTGAAAATTAAGCGGGAACCATTATTGTGCCAATTTCAGTTTATTTCATTTGGCAATGATAAATATTGTCATCTAGTTCAAATTTTTGGGAGTGTTTGCTGAGTCAATACTTAATGTTGTCATGAAAAAAATAATGGAAAATTACCTTCGGATATTTTGTGTAGTCAAACTCTTAATAATTTGTACTAGTATCGACAAATGTATGTTAATATATTATAGGTTTGTATGTTTGGGTGTGGTGTTATATCTGAAACTACTCACCTGACTTTAAAACTTTTTTCAATCATCAATAGTTTCTTTGATGCAAGCAAAATTACGGGCAGAAGCTAGTAAAAATAAATTGTAACTGCGCTCATAAATTTCGCCATTGTTTTTTTTTTGAGATTTTCTACAAAAACCTTTTACACGGAAAAAATATTTGTATGACCTACAGTAGTTGTTCCGATTCTGTTTGTGTATGTGAGTTTAAATGTTTGTAAATGCACCTACGATACAGAAGAAATTAATGGTATGGCGCAACGTTTTTATAAAATAAAAAAAATATGAAACTAAAAGTTTATAGTTGCTTGCAAAATAAAACTATGCCAGTAAGCAGTCGACGGGTCTGTTGGTCTAGTGGTTAGTGGCCCTGACTGCTGAGCCGGAGGTCGTGGGTTCGATTCCCACCCAGGACAAACTTTGTGTGATGAGCATGATTGTTTGTTCTGTGTCTGGGTGTGATTTATCTATAATATGTATGGATTTATAAATTATATAAGTATGAATATCAGTTGTCTGGTTACCATAACACAAGCTCTGCTTAGCTTGGGATCAGATAGCCGTGTGTGAGTTGTCCCAAGATATTTATTTATTATTATTAATTAGGTTGTCATGAACATGGCTTTATCACATCCAAAGTTCCCTTAGCAACAGCTTTATAGAAAAAAAAACTTCGAGAACCGGAAAGAAAATTTATGAAAGTCATATTTCAGGGCCAAGTTTCTTTGAGGGTATAATTTTATCCCTTGACAATTTTTGTCGCTTTTAATTAGAATTGCTGGTATATTTAAGGGCCGTTTTATTAATTAAGATGAAAAGATATCTTGTTGGCTTGGATGCTTGCCCGAAAAATGTCTTTGTTGCGGAGAAAAGTTCAAGGTCAAGTAAAGGATCATCAATCATATTTTAACAAAGTTTTAAGAGAGGAAAAAATAAGGCGCGTTTTTAAATAAATAAATAAATATCTTGGGACAACTCACACACGGCTATCTGATCCCAAGCTAAGCAGAGCTTGTGTTATGGTAACCAAACAACTGATATACATACTTATATAATTTATAAATACATACATATTAAAGATAAATCACACCCAGACACAGAACAAACAATCATGCTCATCACACAAAGTTTGTCCTGGGTAGGAATCGAACCCACGACCTCCGGCTCAGCAGTTAGGGCCACTAACCACTAGACCAACAGGCCCGTCAAAAAGATTGATAGATAGATAAATCATTTATTAGATGCAACAAAAGACATAATACAAGAATTAAGATAAAAAAAAAAAACATCACACAGAAAAAAAAATGGGACACATTAAAAAAAAAGTAAGGTAGACTGAGTTAAATCGACCCATAGGCATTTAGACACATCACATATATTTATTAAGGTCGCCCTCTAATGGGGGCTTGATACACCAGTTACTAACTAAAATGACCAAAGAATTGCAAGGTCTTAATAAAATATGTGTAGTTTATGGGTATTATAGTAGATCTGAAAAATTGCTGGGCAAAGGCCTCTTCTTCGGGGTTGTCCGGGGTTGCGGATTGTTCGAAAGAGATACTGCGGCCCAGAACATAAAGGGCAATAGAGAATGGGTTTTAGTCAGTACAAGTCTGACGCTCCCCCCGCTCAGTGGAATTTTTAATTTGGAAGCTAATTGATGCTTTCCCCCGCTCCGCCCAAAGCGGGGGAAGTTGTGTGAACTATGTCAAACTTATTAAAAGTCGTTTGGAAATACAAAACTCGCAATGTAATCTTCTTTTTGAGATTTCAATACAGATTATTACTTTCCTTATAACGTTTTGTATGGTAAGTCGTACGTCAGTGTAAACAAAACTTGTATAAGTTGGTCTCTTATTTATATTGAAACTCTGAACTACGCTAGGCCATCTCAAGTGTTATTTACTTTTTCCTTGTACTTTTGAAAGTAGAACTTGGGGTAGCTTACGCATGTACAAAGTAAATAAAAGTTATTTACCCGAGTGATTGATAACAGCTAGAGATTAGTGACAGAAGACTTCCAAAAGATAATCCGGTTACTAAGTGGAAATAATCCATGATAAAGAAAAACTTTTATTTGGGACTCGCACAAAACAAGTAAAACAGAGTAACAAAATGAAATAAATTAGTACAGAAGGGTTACCATGACATGTTATAGCAGTTCTTATTCCTGTGTGAGAAAGAGATGGTGCTAGACACCCCGTATAGCTCTGTCTCTTTCTCTCAGTGGAATAATTTCTGCTTTAAGACGTCATGGTGGGGCAGCAGGAAAGGTTATTGTCTGTACGAGGCCAAAAAGGTCCCTGTCTCAGCATAAGCTGAGATATTTTAGGATAAAAAAACGCTGGTATTCTGACAGGGCCAGTTAGTGGTGTCACGGACACAGAACGGAACACGTACTTAAATAGATATTCTAATTACAAATACCACAAAGATTACAAAAAAAATTAGAGGTGTCAAGGGACACCCGGATGGAACGAAGTTCCTATAGAAATGAAAATATCTGGCTTGCTTTCTATAAGAGAGAGATAAAGAGACAGACAGACAAAGAAACATGCGACGCCGCACAGCTTACAATAGCTTACTATAGCAAAAAGTGTCGTGACAACTTTTCGTAAGAATTTTTTCCGTCTAGCCCCCTTTCACAACGCGCGATAAGGAACTTCGTTCCAATACTATATAAATACAGATTGACAAAAGTATAATTATGATATTCTTCATGCAAATTATTTATTATTATAAACACAATCAAATTGGCCAATAGCCCAGCGCTCCAAATATCAATGATCTTTGGGAGTCGTTTTTTTTCGTCGATTATATACTTACTACTAGCCTCTGCCCGCGACTTTGGTTTAGTTACTTTGGGTGTATATTATAATACAGTATGGCCAACGAGAAGCGATACCAATCGTAAACAAAACCCATGCTAAAACCCCCATCTAAAATGGTCGCCCGAATGTTGGCGAACCCGTCTAAACGTTGTCATGTTTTTGCCGGGAGAACGAGACATTACGACAAAGGCACAAGATGGAAAGAGCTAAATATTAGATTGTCAACGCCACAGTTGTTCTTTAGGTTAATGACCTTTCGTATTGCTTCTCGTTGGCCGTACTGTAGATGCATCGATTTTACAAAACTAGCCGTCCCAAATATGAACAAGCAAGTTAGAGCACTGCTAGGATATATAATCCAAATCAAAAGTCATTTAAGTATTCAAATTAGACTGATTTTCAGCACTTCCAGCCAAAGATTTTTTTTTAATCGAGATTACTAACCTAACCAAATTCCTCATCCTCCCATTCCTCTTCTTCATCCAATTATAAAAAAATGGTATAAAAATTTTTGCGTACACAAAATTTTCGACACAAAACAAAACACAATCAAATTATAACAACAAACATTTATGTCAATCAAGTTGACATTGACAATCAAATAAGGTTATCAGCATAATATTCAAAATTTAAACACTTATAAAAACGTGTTCTTCGTTAATTAAAGTTTTTATATTCTTTTTTACATTTTCAACGCCAGAATATCAACGCACTCGCCTATTCTCCACGCCAAGTTACCTTAATTTTTTGTCGCATATTTTTTTCTTTGGCGTCAAGGGACCACGCTCGCTTGTCAAATTTAAGTGACAATAGCGTTTAAAAGTTTGTTATTTGACGGCACGCTTGATGCAGTGGCTAAGTGATTGACAGCTGCGCTGCGTATCGCGGGTTCGATCCCCGCACGGAACAAATATTTGTATGACCTACAGGTACTTGTTTCGGGTCTGGTTGTTTGTGTATGTGAGTTTAAATGTTAGTAAACACACCCACGATACAGCAGAAATTCCTAGTGTGGGGCAACGTTTCTTTTTTTTAAATAAGAAATCATCGTCTTTAATCATTACTTTTACTTCTCAGGGTTGCATTAGATGTGCAGCAGACGGACGTGATGACCTGCATAGCGCTGATCAGCCACGTCATGTGCTACGCCAATTCAGCTGTCAATCCGCTGATTTACAACTTTATGAGTGGTATGTTCTATAGTTAAACTAAATGATTTATAGGTATATGTGTATGTAGTTTTTAATGTGCTCTTAAAACGGTAAAGAAAAGGGTGATGGGATCATATTCGAACTTACAGTGTCATGTACAATACAACAACGCTTTTATAAGTCTTTAAACTGACATGGTTACTAATATTATAATTAACACTTGAAACGGGATATTTACATGTTTATTATTTATATTGAATCTCCGATATTTCGGCGATGTTGCAAACGCCAAAAAATAATAAACATGGTAAATATCCCGTTTCAAGTGTTAATTGTAACAACGCTTTTAGTATGCTGTTGCGGTTGCCGCGACTTTGTAGTACGTCGGGAATGTTCGCTGCAGCTATCATAGCTTGGAAGCATTCCGTATGAGCTATAAAAAGAAAGAAAGAAAGAGGGTCGAATTTGCTACAGGATCATGTAATTAAGTAGTACTAATAGCATTAACTTAGTAGACAAACATATTCTGTAACTAATTCACTAACAATATTTAGATGCTTCTGGGGCTGATTTTTTTTATTTTTTTTATTTAAAACTTCGTGAAGACTCTAGCAATATGTTCTTAGAACTAACATTCAAATCTATATAATCATTCAGATCTAATCTATCACTCGTATATAACGAGTGATAGAAAGGATAAGATGAAGAAAATCGAAATCCAATATTTGTTACTACTTGGTAAAAAATCGTTCTCTAGTGTCACACGCCAGCTTGTCAGGTAGCATTCGTGTGAAAAAATAAAAAAATATTCGGGAAGCGAACATATTCAAAATGTCCGCTGTATAATTATTTTAAGTCTGTTCGCTTTGGACCTAAAATTCGCTATTTTCGTATTACTCATTATCCCTAAACACTAAAGCCTGAAACTGCGTTAAGCGGGCACCCGCGCGGTTTCATACAAAAGTGCACCGTCGCGGGGACACGCACGGGTCCAGCCAGCAGTTACACGCGCGGGCTTGTTCAGTCAATAACGCTTGATGAAAAGTTTTGAAAATGACTTTCGACAGAGAGAGAGTAATTGTGGAACTGCAGTGTCGTTCTGTCATGCGGTCAAGCGAATGAACTCTCAAGGTACCTGTGACTGGGTCTTTCACGTACCCACAGAGCCCACGCGCGCAGACACGCGACGGTTGCCCGTCGCGGGCGCCCGCTTAACGTGAAAGTTTCAGGCCTAGAGCTCGCAAGACGCGATGTATCCAAGACATGTTACCATCATCATCATTTTCCTGCCCTTGTCCCATTCTATTTGGGGTCGCGCAACACGCCCTCTTCATCCATTCTCCCCTATCAGACGTCACGGCATCATTTACTCCTTTATATCATTCCTTACACAATCCATGCATCTTGTATTTGGCCTTCCTCTCGCTCTTCGTCCATCGACATTCAGATCCATCACTCTTTTAGTCACATGTGCTTCGTCCCTCCCCATCAAAAACCATTTCCATATATTCAGTAAATTATTCTGTGCCCCACATAACCAATTTTCATCCGTAATTAAAATAAAATGACTGTTGTTGTGAATAAACGTGGATATTTTAAATATTTCCCAGATCCTTACTTAATATTATAAAAGCGAAAGTGAGTTTATTTGTTTGTTTCTTACCTTTTCACGCTTTAATGGCTAAACCGATTGTGATGAATTTTGGTACATAGATAGTTGGGAACCAGGAGACGGACATAGGCTAATAACATAGGCATTTTTTTTTTGAAAAAAGTGGAATGTGAGGGAGAAAGAGGGAAGAAAAGGGAAAACTTAGCAATGCTATTACAAATCAATAAGGCGCAAGGGGAACTGTGTTACTCCAAATTTAACGCGGGCGAAGCCGCGGGCGAAAGCTAGTAATTTATAAAGGCTGTACGTCCTACATTTTTGATTTAACTTCGTTTATAATTAAAAATGCCACAATAGTTGCCAAGTAGATAGATGACGTTAAAATAAAACAATTTGTATTTTCATACCAAACCAACATCCTTACTAATATTATAAAAGCGAAAGTGAGTTTGTTTGTTTATTACGTATTCACGCCTAAATGGTCAAACAGATTTTGATGAATTTTGGTACAGAGGTTTGAACCCTGGAGACGGACATAGGCTATTTTTTTAATGTGAAGAAACGGGGAGAAAGTGGTAAGAAAAGGGGAGAGAAAGATATTTTTTCGATCATCACGCGGGTTAAAGTTAGCGTTAGCCCACAGTAATGATGCCACGCGGACAAAGTCACGGGCGGAAGCTAGTTAAAAATAAAATTTTCGCCGAAATAAATCCATGTCAGTACAATTACAATAAATCTGACAGAACATTGAGTTGGGATTGCTGTTTTTAGGAGATTTGTTTAAATAACGATCACATTATGTAATCCTGTCAATTAACCTTAAATTGGACATGAAGGTTTGTTTTGCAAGGTGTTTTAAGCTGCATAATGGTTGTCATACAAATGTTCAAACTCAGAGCATTTATTTCAATTAGACCATTACAGGCACTTTTAAATGTCATGTAAACAAAAAGAAGTGTGTGTGTCAGCTCCGACGCACGATTGGAGTTTACTCCTTAAGTACGAGTATCTAACCATACGCAAAAAGAGTTTATTCAACTGAAAAAAGATTAATATCATATGAAAGGGTAAATTCACGAATTAATGAAAAAATAGCAATATAAATACTTCGACACTGATAGAAACAAACAAGCCCAATAACATATAGTATATAGGTATAGTCGCCTATACAGCATACCATATGTACGTCTTAATACACTCACAGCCAAATTAGAAAGTTGCGCACTAAAGGTACGCACCAAAAACGTGACACATTTTCGTTACTTTAGTAGGTTTTTCCCCTCGGGTTTTACTCATACCGGGTGCCTTATTTATGAAAATCGATTCTTAGCCCCAGTCACAAGACATAATAACTTGTGAAAGTACTGTAGTTGCCCATTCCAAAGCGTAGATCTCTATTGAGAAGAATGGGTAAGAAACTCCATGGACACTCTTTTAAATCATAATATTTTTACAAAATCATGGTAACATCATTCATGTTGAGATTATCATCATCTGCTTAGCCTTTTCCTAACTATGTTGGGGTCGGCTTCCAGTCTAACCGGATGCAGCTGAATATCAGTATTTTACATGGAGCGACTGCCTATCAGACCTCCACAACCCAGTTAATACTGGGTAATACGATACCCCTTGGTAAGACTGGTTGTCAGACTTTCGGAACTACAACTAGATCTACAAATGACAGCCGGGACCAACGGCTTAACGTGCTTTCCGAGGCACGGAGGAAACTCGGTATGTAACGGGTGGTCACCCATCCACAGACCAACCTAGGCAAGCGCGGCTTAACCTTAAAATCGACCCGAGCGGCTGCTATTATTTAGCCACGAGCTCCTCCTCTCATGTTGAGATTATATTATTTTTAAAACAGTTTTGCTAAAGTAAAGTTAATAATGAGCCTTAAACCAACACCGCGGGAGACGCTCCATGCGTCACCGCGAGACGACTCTCGGCCACCGTAGTTGCGGGTCTAGAGGGACGGATGGTGATGGTTCCGTTTTTTCCTTATGATGTACGGAACCCCAAAAATTAGACTTATGCTAAGAAAAATTTGATCCGACAAATCAAATCCAAAAACATGATAACCTAAGAAAATTGTTCACGACTACTTATGAATTGTCGATGACATAAAACCTTTATAAATTCTTGTCTTGTCTTTATAAATTTATATCAGTTAAACTGTATATTGAACAAAGCAAGTCTGTCCTTTCCACCCATACAAGGCAAATAGGACTTGACATAATCGCAAATTGAGTACAAATTCAATTGACAACCAATTTAATGCAAATTGAACAAGTCTCTTATTTTTTTTTTCTCTGGGAGAAATTCTTATGTCACTCAATATGTTTCTTCGAGTATCGAATGACTTTTGTTTTTGACGTATTTTCTGAATAAAATATCAAACATTGTTGGGTTGATCGGTGTTTGTTTTTTATACATTTAAAATGAAGTCTCTGTTCGCTTAGATCTTTTTAAACCACTCAACAGATTTTAATGAAGTTTTGTAACAATAGATAAAGTGATTCAAGAGTGAGGTATATATGTACATATAATATCCTAGTCTACGTCATCTTACTAATAATTTAAATGCGAATGACGATGAACGGATCTTGTTGAAATTTGAAACAGAGGTAGATTATGGCCTGGAATATTACATAGGATATTTCTTTTTCGATACCACGCGGGCGAAGCTGCGGGCATCAGCTGTTATAATGTGAAAACAACGCCTGTAATCCCCAATGGGTTATGCAGACGTCTTATATTTTGGCGTGGGTAAACTTGACAAGCTTTACTACCTACTTTTCTTCATACCTAAGTCTACGCAGTCGAAAGATATAGCCGTTTATATTGCAAGTTTTTACAGAACCCTCAGTTCTTTTTCTTTTAGCTTCGTTAAGGATGCTTCTTAGGTACACCGTTTGCTCGATTTTTTTTTTAATAAAAACTTTGCCCCTTCTAGGAATTTCTCCTGTATCGTGGATCCGTTTAAAAACTTTTAAACTCACATACACAAACAGCCAGACCAGGAACAACTATCTGTAGGCCATACAAATATTTGTTTCGTGCGGGAATCGAACCCGCGACAAGCAGCGCGTCATTCGATCGCTCAGCCACTGCGCCAACCGTGCCGTTTAACCTACCGCCAACCGTAAACTCTTACCTACACTAAACCTTTATTAAACCCTTTTAAAGGCAAAAGGGGAACAGTAAAAGTTAGTTGAGCAGAAAATTCAAGTTCATCAAAATTATGGAAATTCAAGCGTAATTTAACAAGAAAGTACTAACTTACCTAGGTATCAGAGTATAACAATTACTCATGCCTTTATAAATTTCGTAGCCAAGGTGTAAATTGAAGAACATCTAGCTAACCCAGCCGCCGCGGGAGACGCCCCGGGCGCCGGGCGCCGTGCGGCGACTCCCGGCCCCCGTATATGCGGGCTTGTGGACGGTGAGCAATGGGTAGCTCACCATCGACGACAGGCCGTGTCGACGGCGCGGTCGTGTTTCACGCGCACCTCAAAGAGATGTCAGCAAAGCAGAGGGGCTTGCCAGAGCTTCCGCCTGCCGGGGTTGCGGGTTGTTCGAAAGAGATACCGCGGCCCCGGAACGTAAAGGGCAACAGAAGGAACATGGGTGGGTTTTAGTCAGTACAAGTCTGACAACCCCCCCCCCCTCTCCGCCCAGAGCGGGGGAAGTTATTTGATGATTTCCCACCCGAAAAAAAAAGGTGTAAATTGGGGCTCGTACTTTACCGGTTTTAATGGTTCTGTACCTCAAAAGAAAAAAACGGAACGCTTATTAGATCACTTTCTTATCCGTCTATCTGTGAAGGCCCTTTATTTCAGGAACGAACGAAGGTAACGAGTTGAAATTAAAACCATATCCTCAATATGTGGTCCTTTGAAAAAATCAGATCTCTAAGTTTACGCAGTCAAAATAATTATATGGACATTTTATGTCGCAAGTTTGTACGGAACTCTCGGTGTGCGAGTTCGATTCACACTTGCCCGGTTTTTCATTTTAGACCATAAATAACTCGTGCGAACTTTTTCGCAAGATTTTTATTTTACAACTTTATTTTGAACACCTCTACGAGCTCTAACTACCCTCGCTCTGGGCGGAGTGGGGTAAGGGGTGTCAGACTTGTACTGACTAAAACCTACCCATGTACCTTCTATTGCCCCTTATGTTCCGGGGCCGTGGTATCTCTTTCGGACAACCCGCAACCCTGGCAGGCCCCTCTGCTTTGCTGACATCATTTAGAGTCCCGCGTGGATCACTAGCGCGCCGTTGACACGGCCTGTCATCGAAAGGCGGACGGAAGGTGAACTACCCATTGCTAACCGTCCACAGGCCCGCATCTACGGTGGCCGGGATCCCCCGCGGCGGCTGGGTTAGTTTGAGGTTCTCTCCTTCAAACGCCCGGCGACCTCCTTCGCCAGCTTGAGTGCTTCGCAGAAGGCGGTGACCACTTCCCATGGACTGAACCAGGGCCCGGCGTCTACGACCGCAATACCCCCCAATATTCAATGCATTTATCAGCACAAGCATTTGAGTGCTTCATACTGACTTCTAAACGTGACTGACAGTTAAACTTGACCCTTCGTCATTACCAACCAATATTATTTGCGTAGACTCATCATCATCTGCCTAGCCTTTTCCCAACTATGTTGGGGTCGGCTTCCAGTCTAACCGGATGCAGCTGAATATCAGTATTTTACATGGAGCGACTGCCTATCAGACCTCCACAACCCAGTTAATACTGGGCAATATGATACCCCTTGGGAAGACTGGTTGTCAGATTTTCGGCACACTGACTACTTGTAACGTCTGTCAAAGATCTACAAATGACAGCCGGGACCAACGACTTAACGTGCTTTCCGAGGCACGGAGGAAACTCGGTATGTAACGGGTGGTCACCCATCCACAGACCAACCTAGGCAAGCGCGGCTTAACCTAAAGATC
The DNA here is from genome assembly GCA_958449745.1 of Ochropleura leucogaster. Classification (NCBI taxonomy): domain Eukaryota; kingdom Metazoa; phylum Arthropoda; class Insecta; order Lepidoptera; family Noctuidae; genus Ochropleura; species Ochropleura leucogaster. The sequence goes on along the minus strand of OY288221.1, from coordinate 3,766,306 downwards.
GACCCGAGCGGCTGCTATTATTTAGCCACGAGCACCTCATAATTTGCGTAGACTACTGTTACTAAATATGTATGTACGATAATTATGGCATTGATGTTAAAATATATTTGTTTTTCAAAATCGTTGCCCCACACTAGGAATTTCTCCTGTATCGTGGGTGCACTTACAAACATTTAAACTCGCATACACAAACAGCCAGACCCGAAACAACTAATTGCCGGTGACATAAATATTTGTTCCGTGCGGGGATCGAACCCGCGACACGCAGCGCAGCAGTCAATCCCTCAGCACGGTGCACTTACTTAATGCTCAAAAATGGCTTGTCAATGTTTAAGTCTAATAATGGCTTCGTGAACGGTTCGTTCACATCCTGTATAGTCTGGTTATTAAATAACATTATATGAAGTGTTGTATTTCAGCTAATTAACACCATGTTTTTATTACTATTTTATGTGTTGAGTTCTAAGGAAGGGTACACACTACATTTTTGATTTTTTTTTATTATTTTATAATGAAGTTAAAGCCTAACTTGTTGTCAGAGTTTCTCAAAATTCAAAATTCAAATATGTTTATTCGATTTACATAAATAAAAGTAAGTAAATATAAAAAAAAATGCTATGTGAAACCCTGCAAGGCGTACGTTTTACAATTTTACACATTTAAAGTAATGTAGGTTACCATATATTTTTAATAAAAAACGTTTCTCCCCCTTTTCTCACTGTTTATTAGCCTCGTCTCCAGGGACCCAACTACCTCTGTTCTAAAATTGATCAAAATTAGTTTGGCCATTTAGGCTTGAAGACGTAACAAACAAACTCACTTTCGCTTTTACAATATTATATAAATATATATAAATATATAATATTATATATAATAAGTAAGGATAGGATTGCGTATGGACGCAACTCGCTTGATGTGAAGCGATGACGCTACTGAGGGTTCAGCAAACTAGCCTAGAAAAAAAAACGCCGTTTTAGGTGCCCAGACGGTGCACACACTTGAACACTGTAATAATTATGACTATTCGGAATATTATGAACTCCGTTAGTAATTATGAACAAAAAATACTTAGCGATCATCGTGCTGATAGCCATATCTACCAACGGCTTAAATGCCAAGAGCCTCGACCAATACCTAAGGAGGCTCGTTAGGCAGCTGGATCAAGGGCTTGATATAGAAAGCGGTACTCCTGGACACGGCTCGTATTGTTAGGAGGTTCCTTTCACTGGAGGCCTGGCCGGTAACTTGGACCCTGTTCCCGATACCGGTGGCCTACTATTTCTTTTTTGTATTATTATTATTTTTTCTATGTTTTTATTAAGAAACTAGCTGTATCCATTTTTTCCACTCTACCCTACCTACTCTAAAAGGGCGGTTTTGAGGGTTTTACCGGCAATTATTTGACTTTTTCTCGCCGTTAAAACTATCCATGGACTTCAACGAATATTTAAAAAAAAGAATTAGTAAAATTGGTCCAGGCTTTGTTGACTTATGCGCGTACCAACACATTTTGCAATTCATTTTTATATTATAGAAGATATTAAAAAATGAAATTTATATGTATTTAAACGGATTAATGAGGAAACTTGCTTATCCCAGGATCAATATCCTCTCGGGAGTTTATTATTAGTCCAAGACCACTTTCTCAGCCAGACAACTGCTTCAATTTACTTCAAGTTGACTTGCCTTTGGCTAACATGAGATAATTAATAGTTCTCCGAGAATTCAGAACTTCTCGTCTTAAGTACTTCAATTGCTCGACCAAAATTATGTTTATTTTATAATTTAAAATGTCACGGTCAGTGAAATATTAATATAATATATTAGTCAATATTTTGGTAAAGAGTAATCTCAACAAAAAAAAAAAATATTGATTATACGCAGGGGAAACTTTTATATAGTTGGTCCATTAAATTAGTTGCTCTGAGTTCTTAAACAAAATTATCTTCTAACTTAATTTAAACATTGCTTTCTAAATTTCACTTTGTCACTCATCACTTTGTCTAAACAAACAGGTCTATAGGCATACGTCCAAAATACTTATGCTCCTTGATCATCATCATTTTCCTGCCTTTGTCCCTTTGTATTTGGGGTCGGCGCAACACGTTTTCTTCTTCCATTCTCTCCTATCAGACGTCACGGCATCATTTACCCTTTTCTCCTTCATATAATGCCTTACACAATTAATCCATTTTTTCTTTGGCCTGCCACTCGCTCTCCATCCATCAACATTCTGATCCATCACTCTTTTAGTCACATGTGCTTCGTCCCTCCTTGCTACATGTCCATACCAAAACAAACGACTCCCTTTCAATTTTACAAATGCTCCTTGATACACACATCTATACACACACACACGCACATAGATAGATAGAATATTCTTTATTATGTACACCATACAAATGACAAGAATAACATTAAACAACTTATAAATAGGGTGACACAAAGGGCGGTCTTATCGCTAAAAGCGATCTTTTCAAGACAACCTGATGGATTTAAAGGAGGAGAAACAGTACACACACACGTCAGTCTTGAGATCTTGCTCAAACAGTATCATGCGTTATTATGAAAGCAACTAAAGTGTAAACCTACCCTAACAGCTATTTGGTTACAGTCGACGGCCGCTGCGTTTATGATCATAAGTTTAACTAGCCCTTTATGACAGGCTGTTATTATTATATTACTCTATATTATTATATTATATATATCCTTTTGAGCGCCAGAGCATAAACGCACGTGTGCGTGCCGTCTACGCCAAGCATGAGTGCTTGATCTAAGTTTTTGTCACATATCTGTGTCGTTGGCGTCCAGGGGATGCGCTTATTTGTCACATATATGTTACAGTGGCGTTAAGAATGTTTAATATTTTTATTGCTCAAAGGGATTCTAGGCTTGAGAATTTGACATTAATTTCAGCTTTGATTCTTCTAGTCGTTCTTGAGAAAAAGGGACTTGACAGACAGACTTACGGAACTTTAAAAGAGGTAGCCACGTTATGCGTCACCACTATAAATTAAAGTAACTACCGGCCCCCATACAGGCGCAGCTTAGTTTAGGCACCATTGTTTTCTAATTCTCTCCACATAGAACTTGTTACCGATATTTGAAAAGATGTTAGATTAAGAAAAATGTTGTAACACTGGTTTAACAAATTAATTCTTATTCTAACAAAACACTGTTATAGAGCAATAGTTCATCAAATTTACCGATGTGTTTGCATTGTTTTTGTCGATAGATGTCCCCAAAACTGACTAAATAACAAAAAAAAATGGTGACTGCCGTTCATCGTGTTTATTTCTAACCTACTTTATTTTATTTATAATGCCATCTATTTTTATATCATCGATAAGAAAGAGATCGGGTCACTAGTCTTTACGAGCGTACATTTGTTTGTGGTTTCAATACAAAATGGCTGCTTTATTTTTTGCGATATTTGCTTATTGGTTATGGCTCTTTATTCGCCACCATTATTTACACTGGTTATTCTTTTTTTAAATATGTGTTTGCGATAGGCATGACTAAAGATGCAAATTTTTAGAAAAAAATATTGTGACACGAAAAAAAGGCTATATGAGCCCCTTTTTTTCGTGTGACAAATCATCAAATTACTGTGTGTGGTGTGTGTGTGTGTCTAGTGGATAGGTTCTCTCTATTGCCCTTGGTGTTTCGGCCCCGCGGTATCTTTTTCCAACAACTTGAAACCCCGGCAAGGAGTGGCTTTGACGGGCTCCTCTGCTTTGCTGACATCTCTTTGAGGCGCACGTAGAACGCGAAGGCGCGGTTGACACGGCGTGTTGTCAGTAGACAGACGGTGAGCTACCTATTGCTCGTCCACAGACCAGCGTCGACGGTGGCTGGGAGAGCCCGCGGTGGAAGCATTTACTCTTAAAATAAGGTCATTTGCACGTTTCTAGGTCTATTAGATTCAAAGATCATTGCAATTAACGCAACTTTAGATCAGATTAATAAAGAAATGGCTATCACTTGGGCTATTGTGCTAAGATTTTTATTAAATGCGTATTAGTCGAAAAAATCCTTACTAATATTATAAAAGCGAAAGTGAGTTTGTTTATTTGCTACGTCTTCACGCCTAAATGGCTAAACCGATTTCACTGAATTTTGGTACGGAGATAGTTGGAACCCTGGAGACGGACATAGGCTACTTTATGTCTCTTTCTAACACCCCACATCCTTAAAATAGGGGGTTGAAGTTAGTATAGAGCATACCGCAATTTTCAAGGTAGAAAGCAAAAAATTGGAATGCGGACTATTTGTCACTAACAAAAATATCGTGCATCATAATTTTTTGGAAATCTGCCCCTGATACCTTAAAAGAGGGGATGAAATTTTATAAGGGACTTTTCGCAGTTTTCAAAGTAGGAAAATTGATACACACACTCTTTGTTGCCAACGAAAAATATCTGCAAATCATATAAGGGGAACTGTGTTACCCCGAATTTACCGCAAGCGAAAGCTAGTGTGTATATAATTATATACCCACTAAAAGTATCGATAACTCTTAACCAAACACACTAGGTATATGTTTAGATGTATAAATACGGAAATATACCAAAACATATATCGGACCACCAACAGCTAGACAGTTATGGCCATCTTCATAATATCTTATGCAAGACTGACTATTATAATTGAGTCGATTGGCCAGCTGCATTGGACTGAAATATGGAGATGAATGATTATTCACCGAAGCCCGTCTCACAAGTTCATACTAACTCAATACACAATGCAGATTTACTGGCTATATCTTGGGAGTGAGGAGAATTTATTGAAGCTAGTAATTTGTAGATATTGAGGTAGATATGTGAAAGTGTATTGAGATAAAAGACACAAATGATAAATGATAAATTACGTGGACTCAGCGCTCATTGTGCTGATCTGTGAGTCCACGTAATTTAGGAGGCTCTCGTTAGGCAGCTGGATCAAGGGCTTGATACAGAAAGCGGTACTCCTGGACACGGCTCGTATTGTTAGGAGGTTTTTTTCTCTGGAGCCGATCCGGGTCTGACTGATTGTGTTTGTAAGTTTAAATGTTTGGAAACGCACCCACTAAACAGGAGAAATTACTAGTTTGGGGCGACGAACAGAAAAAAATAGTACGATTCCGATCCTGATCCGTGACAAATCCTACAAATATTATAAATGGGAATGTTTATGATGATGGATGTATGGATATTTGTTACTCTTTCACGTCATAACGGCTGAACAGATCTTGATAAAAATTGGCTCAGAGGTAGATTATGGATTATGGATATATTTTTTCGATATCACGCGGGCGAAGCCGCGGCCGCATATTAGTATTGTTTATTCTATCACCACGCAAGTGAAACCGCGTGGCGTAGCTAGTGTCAAATATATTTACAGCTGAGACCAATAACATTACGTGCCTTCCATGGCACGAAAGATCTCGACGGTAAAATGTAATGGGTGGTCATCCTATTCACTGACTAACCCCGGCAAGCGATGCATAGTATTAAAGCCATTATTACTAAGCTCTCAAAGTTCATAATAGATAAAGCTATAATAATTTATTGAAACTTAAATTCGAACATTGATACTTCAATCGATGAACTGCATATCCATTGCAAAGTTATTAGCGTAAATGTTACCACACCAAACGAATTTCGATTTAAACTCCAGCATTTAAATCAGAGTCCATTGTTTCCGCTCCCAACATATTTGATTACTGGAATTGTTTGAAGTTTTTTAGTGGTATTGGTTGTCGCAAAAAAAAATGTGGAACCACTAAAGTTTCTTGGTTTTTTTTGGAACGAAGTTCCTTATCTCGCGTTAAGACCAAAAGTTGTAACAACACAACTAAGACCAAAGTTGTGAGGACACAATTAAGACCAAAAGTTGTAACGACACAATTAAGACCTAAAGTTGTAACAACACAATTAATACCAAAAGTTGTAACGACACAATTAAGACCAAAAGTTGTAACGACACAATTAAGACCGAAAGTTTTAACGATACAATTAAGACGTACAGTTGGAACGACACTCTTTCCTATAGTTGTAATCCGTGCGGCGTGCTCGTGTTTCTCTGTCCATCTCTCTCTCTCTCTCTCTCTCTCTCTCTCTCTCTTATAGAAAGCAAGCCAGTTATTTTCATTTCGTCTTTCTATTTCGCATTGAACAGTTTGGTGTCGCGACAATTATTTTTGTTGAGTGTATACAGGTTTTTTGTACATAATAAATAATAACTTCGTTTCATCCGGGTGCACCTTGACATCTCTCTAGTTTTTATTAAAAAAAAGAGCCAGATGATACCAACAAAAAGTTTTCGTTGTTGGCAACACTTCTAGCGTGAATCAAGCTGTAGATTCTGACAACATCTGGTTAATTTACTGGAGCAAATGGTAAACATTAAGTTTGAAAACAAAGAGAAAGTTTATGGTGTCTATTCTGTTGTCACAAACTAAACTAAAAATACTCTAAAATTCACAAAAAAAAAAACAGTACCTATAGTCCAATCAAACGACGTTTCCTCTTCTGAAATTGATTAAATTGACACAACTTTTATTACAGTCTGACAGCATTTTTTTTTGCGGATAGGATCTTCAAACAACGTCCCCCGCTCTGGGCGTAGTGGGGGGAATGAAAGACTTGTACTGACTAAAACCCATCCATGTTCCTTCTATTGCCCTTTATTTTCCGGGGACATGGTATCTCTTTCGAATAACCCGCAACGCGAGTGTGACAGCATTAAAGATAGTTAATCGTATTCTCACTTTTCTGAAATTGACAGTTTTCACCATTATTAGTGGTTGTCAAGCTAAATCGGATTATCTTTAATCAAAACTAAAATGTTGTGGGGATAAAGTCAGATGTACTAAGTATGTCAAATAAATATCGCGCCGACCCTCATACTATACAATGCATCTATGACCACATTTTACTAAGTACGTAGCATTAAGTTCAACCAAAAAACTGAATTTTTCATTAATAATAAAAAGTCGTTTGCCAGTAATATTTTTTGACTAGATTTATTTGTTTGATGTTAAGAATGCGTGGCTGATAACTTTGTGAAGGCTTTGTTTACGCTCTGTATGTTATAATAAAGAAATATCTAAATCTTTTAATATTTTCTTTTTTAATATAAATTCTAGCATATAAATAAAAGTATTTGTTCAAGCTTTCAAACCAAAATATAAAGAGATTCGATCCCTTGTGTTCTTGTCAGAGGTAGACTATGCTTTTAGAACAATAGAGATTTGTGCCTAGAAAAATATTATGTCAAATATTTTTAATAGGTTTGGGACTCCTAGATTTTTAATAACACCAAATACATCTGCCATTCTTAACTTTTTACATCAAGAAAATTGAATTTTAAAAAAAGTCGTTTATAAAAAAAGTGTTTTGCAATCGCATTTTAGAAAACTATACCATTTAAATTAACTAGTTTCTTAATAAATACCGGCTTTAAAAGTTCTATAATATTCTCTACACGTAGAACTGTGATAAAAAATAAAGGTTTCTATTTGTGACAGAAAATCCTTACTAATATTATGAAAGCGAAAGTGAGTTTGTTTGTTACGTCTTCACGCCTAAATGGCTAAACCGATTTTGGTGAATTTTTGTACTAAAGATAGTCATTTACATTTTTTTTTAAAGCTTGAAATATGAGGAAGAAAGAGGGACGAAAAGGGAAAAGTTAGCAATGTTATTACAATAAATAAAGCGCTGGAGCAAAAAATACAGGTAGCAGGAAAAGGGAACTGTGTTACCCGAATTTAACGCGTGCGAAACCGCGGGCAAAAGGTAGCGGATCATGGATCAGTCCTTTTCAGCTGCTTATCCTTTTCTTTACCATATTGGAGTTGGTTTCAGTGTTACCTGATTCATAGATAGTATTTGACATAGAGAGACTGCCTATCTGACCTCCACAACTCGGTTAGCAACTGCGTTATACGATAACCCTTGGTAAGACTGGTTGTCAGACTTTACCACTGACTAACTGTAACGACTGTCACACTCAACTGACGATCATTGATCAGTCTTAAATGTGACATGTCTCTCACGCTATCGATGATTTTCTTTACTGTTACATGTCTTCTTTTTTTTATGTTTTCAAACTATGTAAATTCATTGAAATTAACTTTTTGGATAGTTTTTTGGAGTTTATTGGAGTTTAATCCTTAAGAATCGATTTTCATATATAAGGCGCCCGGTATGAGAAAAATCCGAGGGGTAAAACCTACTAAAGTAACGAAAATGTGTCACATTTTTGGTGCGCAACTTTCTAATTTGGCTGTGAGTGTATTAAGACATACATATGGTATGCTATCTACTATATGTTATTGGGCTTGTTTGTTTCTATCAGTGTCGATGTATTTATATTGCATTTTTTTTCATTAATTTGTGAATTTACCCTTTCATATGATATTAATCTTTTTTCAGTTGAATAAACTCTTTTTGCGTATGGTTAGATACTCGTACTTAAGGAGTAAACTCCAGTCGTGCGTCGGAGCTGACACACACACCTTTTTTTTTACTTGATGTCTCTGTTCTAATACTGTCATTCTGTCATAAATTGATAATCTAAATCCGCTATATTTTTTAAATTACTGTTATTACTTGCTAAATATTCTCCAGTGATTGATAGTTTATTACCAGTTTTCATGTGATATTGGCAAAATTGTGGTATCTCCCGTCCACAAAAGCCATTAATGAAGAGTTGAAGTTGAAGATTTTCTTTACCGTTTTAAGAGCACGAAGTACTGAGGGGCTGCGCAAACGTAGACACTTTGTTACCGTCACGGCACACAGGAAACCGAAGTTTTGAATTAAATATTCATTGGTAACTTGTATCCAACACAAGACACAAAAGTGTCCACGTTTGCGCAGCGCCATAATACAAAAAAAAAAAAACAATATAATATTTCGTCAAAAATTTACGGACAAATTCGAAGCGATCTTTCGCGTTGACCGTACTAAGAATCATATTAGATCATATCTACTCTTTTTCATATCCATTGTACAAAAATGTCCAGTTTCATAACAAAAGTCATTTTTCTTAGAAATTTCGGCTTTTTTCCTGAACGATACGTCACTCTACATTTTGCTTTCAGGCTTCCCAGGGTTTTCAGGTCAGTAAACGGAAAATTCTTCGCCCCTGCTTTAGTACTCTAACAGCATTGATAGTGATGTGATTTTACTTTGTACTCGGATTAACTTTTTCTGATTATTTATTTATGTACAAACAAAACATTATGAAAAATAAAAAAAAACATAAAGACAAGGGAGCATAAAGGTACTGCTTATTTCATAAAGAAATCTCTTCCAGCAGACCTGCGAATAAAAATTGGAAACCTAACGATTATTTATTATTATACATATATATATATAAAAATGAAAACAACTATATTATAGTTAGCTGGTAACAAAAAATGTGTGTAAAAAAACACCTTAAATATTACGGCAAAACAACATCGCAAATAACAAACAAAAAAAACAATTGAATGAAACTACGTCTGCTAAGCAAAAATGAACTCTATTCTCAAAATAATCTTCAGAATAGAAATATAGTTTTGTATAAACAAACTCGAGTACAAAGTCGTGTCACAACGCTAGCCTATAAAATATTCATTGTCCCTTTGAACGGTGTCAAGGTAAGAATCCAAAACTTTTATACATATGAATATTTTTCGCAAAGTTGTAACAAAGATACGGAAAAGTTTAAATAAACGAATAAAGAATCATTTCAGATTTTGTATGAAAATTAGAATTCAAATTCAATTGTATAAATATGGTACATTTTTATGGTCTTAAATATAAACAAAGGTCTCACCATATTCTGCCATTGGGGGCGAGCAAATATTTGGTACATTATCAAAATTTTAACACAAACATTAAATAGGAATAAAAAATTACAATTAGTGGCATGTCAATTAAATAAATATTATCAGTGAGAATGGATTTTTTTCGTACACTGCATTGCAAAAATAACAGTACGCCTTTTGAAATTGATTTGGATTTTATTTATATTTAGAATCTTTTTTTTTGTTTCATATTTTTTTCTGAGACACCGTTATGTCTCGGAAAGTCAATCGAAAGTCATCATCATCTGCTCAGCCTTTTCCCAACTATGTTGGAATCGGTTTTCAGTCTAACTGGATACAGCTGAGTACCAACCAGTATTTTACATGAAGTCTGCTTATTTAATATCTAGAACCCACTTATCTATACTAATATTATAAAGCTGAAGAGTTTGTTTGTTTGTTTGAACGCGCTAATCTCAGGAACTACTGGTTGGAATTGGAAAATTCTTTTAGTGTTGGATAGTCCATTTCTTGAGGAAGGCTATATAACATCACGCTACGACCAACAGGTGCTGAGTAGCGCGGGTGAAACCGTGGGGAACAGCTAGTATAAATATAAAATCATGCTTGTAATCCACAAAGAGTAAGGCAGAGATGTATGTTCAAGTCTCATGTAGGTATTTAAGTCAAGTCGGGTATTGTATTACCAATTAATTCGACGGCACGGTGGGCGCAGTGGCTGAGCGATCGACTGCTGAACTGCGTGTCGTGGGTTTGATTCCCGCATGGAACAAATATTTGTATTACCTACAAGTAGTTGTTTCGGGACTGGCTAATTATGTATGTGAGTTAAAAAAATGTTAACGCACCTGCGATACAGGAGAAATTCCTAGTGTAGGGCAAATAAAATAAAAATGTTTTATAGAGCCAAGATAACCAGTAGTTTCACTTAATACTTACGAAAACTGTATACAAATTGACTTCGAAAAAAAAGCAAAAAAGAATGCTCATTTAAAATGTCCTCAGCCTTCTATTCGACAGGCACCTGTCGAATAGAAGGCTCCATTTTTTTATTCAGTATTTACATGATAATAACTGTTTGTAAATTACCTCGTCGTTTGTTAATGCTTTCATATTATTATATGCTATAATAATCTAAACAATTTTGAAGATCTCACTTTGTTATTTGAAAAAACCTTACACCGCTTTTCATTTGTTATCTACCTTTTGTAAAACACCTAACGTAATTTAAGAAAAAGACTGCATGGTATTTACTGAAGATTTTTGACGTCATTAAAACAGTATTGTAAGTACCACGCGTGTTGAGTGCTTTTCTTAATGATAATGGTTTACCGCTTCGTTAAAAGCTTTCAATGGTAGACCTCAAATGACAGGTTTCAAACAAACATTATTGCAAGGAGTCTCTTTCAAATCAAGGTTGTATAGCAAAAATCTTAAAGGGTTTATTATTAGTCACGTTAACTACAAGCTTTTGCCACATTTTCCTTTTTACTAACATGCACTTTACTATAGACATGTGATACGTACCTTTAAATCCATTATTTTCACCTATATTCCATATTATAACACACCATCACTAAAATATCTCAAATTACAACACCAGTATTGCACCCTACACCTATCCACAGATAAATTATAAATAAACTCCAAATTCTCTATTGTTCCAGGTAAATTCCGACGAGAATTCCACAGATCGTACTTCAAATGTTTCTGCTGCTGTCATTCTGCAGCCACCCCAGACCAGAATGGAACCTCCTTCGCACCAATAGGAAGCTCCAGAGCTGGGACGACAAGGACAGTGGTTCGTCGAAACGATTCTTACGTCAGCTACCGTCTTACGCATTTATCTCCTTCAAACCACAACATACATCGAGACTATATCAGAAACACTAATACCTCTTTCATAGAACAAATGAATGGAAACCGTCGACCTAAGATCAGGGACGATTCTATCACTGAGTCAGCAACGAGATTCACTCTAGCAACAGACGTATGCAGGGATTGACAACTAGGCAAAGATCTTCTTTCTGATATACGTAATAGAGATGGCATTGAAACTTATATCGCAAGGAGTACCAATAGTATTGATTGCAAACCGTATTATGATTGCTTCAAAGATGGGAAGATTGAAGAAAGGCATAGTGATAATGCTGATTATAGGCATGTAGATGAAACTAAGGAAGCATACGATGAGGATATGAAAAACGGTTTTAAATTCAAATTTAATCGCAGTTTGAATAGTTGTCAGATTAAGAATAAGAGGAAAGTTAATATATATTAAGGTGTTTTGAGTAAATTCAGTCAAATGTTTTTGGATGTCTGTTGCATTATAAAAAAAAACCAGTTCCATATCTTTCTAGCTGATTTGTACTTTATTTTGTACACTTGCCAAGAATAGCCTCTCTTCCATTTGTAGATTGAGTCTTTGAAGATAACCACTACTGAACCTTTACACATATTCGTACATATCGTTACTTACTTTCATTCATATCCACTTCTAACCTTAATTGATTGGCTCGGTCTTGACAATTGGCATGCCCTCATTTCTCATCTCCCATATATTTTTCGGTTTCCTTAATATTAGGAAAATATGTGACCTCATTATTGTATCCTTGTGGCGTAACGGTTTGTGCCACTTATCGTGAAATTGGAACCTTTTAGAATATCTTATGAGTTCAATTTTGGGTGACAATCCAATTACTTTTTTGAAATCAAAATCTACAGCAATATTTTTAAAGATAGAAGATATTTTTCTTAAAGAAGACAAAAATGTATGATGAAAGTTGGACACAAAAGTTGTCACACTCAAATCAAGTTAAAAGTTTTATTGATAAGAATGGGCAAAGTTTTGGTGAAACAGACATTCAACGTAATATATTAGTTTAAAGTATTATACGTGAGCCCTCGTACTTGTAAATATATTTCGTCGTAAAAGCACAAATTGAGTTCTATGGAAGAGAGTTAAGGTCGTCACTTATTCAATATCGTCGCTTGATCAATTTTCAATAACTCAATTTGCTGTATCGAGTTTCTCGACCAAAACGTCTTCTCACATTGGTGGTTGAAAAAATACAGTATAAAAAGGTTTCGACTTTTACCGATTCCTGTAGATTTAACCTTTTTTCAAATTACCAAATATTTGTTAAAAAATAATAATAGCGTTGTTTTAAAAACTGATAGAGAATGTTAGTAGATTTTTTGAAAACATAGTGTAACCTACTGGAATCGTGAATTGAAATAAGTGACACATAAGAATTGTGATTTTTAATACATTTGTGTGAACGTAAAAGACATACGTCAATTTTGAAGTAGAAAATACAATATTGTCCTGTATTTATTATTATCCGTTAATATGAATAAATTCTTAAAATAATACTTATAAGTGAACAGTGGATTTTTAATAATAAATAATATTTATTTATTTATTTATTTATCCTTCTTACAACTATCATTACAGGCCTTAACCTAATGCGACAGTGAAGCTATCAACTAATAAAAATAAAGCTAAAAATAAAACTCTTTACATCAAATTTCTTAATTTCTAAATACTTAATTATAAACAAACAAAATAAAATAACATATTACTGCTTCCTTATAGTCTTACATAACTAACTATATTTAATAAAACTCTTGCGAAGTCACTCAAAGTGCACGAGAATTAAAAATTGCCGTATTTTAGTTACGTTCGCACTTGTGCTTATGAATGAAGATTTCCATCGTAAACTTTCAGTCTTGTAAATAAATTAAATTTTAGATCTTCTGTAAAAAAAAACTGTATAAAAACTCCTTTACAGGAATATCAGTGTTATGCTTCAGAAAATTAATTAACCGTTTCAAACTGCGGCTGTAAAAAGTTTTTATTGCAACAACTACCCTGAAATTAAAAACAAGCGTTAAACCGCCAACAATGCTGGCTGTTATTTATTATTTTTTTTATTTTTATTTATTAGGTAACGGTGTTTAATTTTGAAATGAGAATGTTTCTTTCCATTCTTCATTATTTTTAAATTATTAACAGTTTTTTTTAACAAAAACTGCAACACAAGAACAAAACAAATTTAGCTGTCAGAGGAAATCTCAGTTTATTTATTTACTCGCATATCCGCCATATTGAATTTCTAGTTCATCAGAATTCAAATAACAAGGTATTTTATGTTATAATTTGATTATTGTTAGTAAACTGTACACTTGAGTGCAGGAAATGACGTGTTTATACAGAACTGATAAACACTGCCGGCCATGTTGCTGTATACGATTTATTTTTAGTTTATTTTGTTTATAGTACTAAGTTCTGCCAAAATAAACGAACCCACAATATTTTTTAATTCAGTTAAGTACGTCTTTATCTAACATTCTTAATATTTTTTACAATCCTGTAAAATCAATACCGTTAACACCAAACCGTGTTTTTAGAAAATTATAACTACTAATTTAACATTAGTCATCGTTAGTATAAATATAATTAAAATTAAATATTTTGATATGAGTTTTTACATTTTGACATTAAGCTCTACAGACTCACGTTTTTTTTTGTGATTACACGCAGAAATTCAAATTTATGTTAGTAGTGAATTTCAACGTATTTAAGTTTTTTATGATCTAAACTAACATGGATAAAGCGAAAAATGTAAAATAAAAAACTTATTAAGAACCTTTCGTAAAGTAGAAAAAAAATTCAATGTTTATCAACCAGTTTCAACAGATTTTGTACAGTTCAATCAGTAGATACTTGCATATGTACTAGTTACCCAAATATGTGTATAAATGTGACCAAAGTTAGTGTAAGATAATTTAAGAAAAAAAAACTGCATTTCTATACTTCTGTATATAATTTTAAACAGCATATTAATGTATTTTAGATTAATAATAAAAAAAAATCTAGTAATATTTAAATAACATCGAGTTAAGATTTTTTTTCTTGTAAGATATAATTTAGCTTGTAAGTCTTGACGACTTAATTAACCAAATTAATTAAACAACTTTGTATTTGTCTACGTGATAAAATATCTTCATTTCTCGTAAAAATGTACTGGCTACAGAAAAATATTAATCTCCGCGACGGTAACTGAATACCTAGCAGTCTTTTTTATGAATAATTTTGTATCTGTACTTATCAACGGTTTTTTACTGTTATTCATTTCATATTCGAAAATTTTGTGAAGTTTGCATGGCAGTTGAAATTGTCTTTAATTTATTTAAAAACCGAAATAAGAGTTAGGTAAAAAAACACTATTTTACCATAAGTTTAAATGTTAACAATATTGATTGCAATTAAATCAACGATTATTTACAGTGAAACTTCTTCCGAGTGATTATTGAAAAAAAAGGCTTGAAATCAATCATAACGAATGAAAAGTCGGCAAATGTGAATTGTCTTTTTATGTCTAGGTTTAAATTTAAAATGTATGTTTTATACGAGATCTTTAGATGTAAAATATACTTTAATAATATCTAAATGTATAGTTAGAACGAGCGAGTTTAACTGACTAAAACCATAACTATGTAAAGACACCTAATATCACCTATTTCTAACTGGGTCGATAATTGTGTTACGAAGTGTAAAAATTTTTGAAAGATCAATGTTTAAAGTTTGTAAATAAATATGAAAACTTTCGAGCTTTTCTATTATTTAGAATTTTAGTCATATTTAGACAAAAATGGTACAAGGCAAATAAAATACGTCTTATTACCCAACCAACTAACTTTTGGAACGCAAGTGAGAAAAAATATTTTTTTTATTTTTTAGCAAAGAGTTCCTTAATTTTTTTTCTTTTTGTAGGATTGCTGGCTAAAATTCCTTTAAAGATAAGCTATAAAAAAATATGTGCACTAAAAAGTATAAGCCATTTATATAATTTATATAAATGGTATAAAAAGACAAGGTTTTTATTAACAAAAAAAGAAAAATACCTGTCCCACACAGTATAAATGCAGATATTTTTGACGACTAAAATTTTTGTGCACGAAAACAGTTTGTATTTCAAAGTCCATTCTTCTGTTCTATAAATAACGATTTACCCAAACATATCACATAGTACTAAAAGAAAAAAAGCTTGTTCTCAGCAAGGAGGCAATAATATTCTGATCTAGTATAGTTTACCCTCTTAAAGTTAGCAATCTCTCATGAGTTCGTATAAGCTGAATGAAACTAAGCATAGTACACACTTACCTCGCTATGTGGAACACGCTTTAGTCAATTTTCACTATTATTAAAACTTGGATCCCTTCGAGGATAATAAAAAGTTGAACTTCGTACCGTGGCGCCGTTTTTAAGTAAGAATGTGTGTATCACTAAGTTCGGGTCCTCACGGGGTAGGCGGTATTTCAGGTAGTTTTGAAAAGGTGTGGGTCTAAAAATATCAGCATGAAATTTTCTGGGTTAATAGGTCATTTTTATGAGTGGGGTTTTTTTGAGGGCTACGCGTATTTTCTAGTAAGTATGAATCAGCACAAGCAAGAGTTGTCGACTCATGCTAACTAGAATTACCCAGGCGAAATCGAATA